>JAHLJS010000002.1:10934049-12242441 GCA_038502445.1 Eremochloa ophiuroides
GCACTACTGAGCTTGAGACTGATGCTTACCCAGCTTTGGATGAGTTGACATCCAAGGTGAGTGGATGTGCTCGTATACTGTGTTCCATTAGTATGCACTTGATTTGAACATCCTAGTGTGTTTTAATAAAGTTTGAGCATCCTAGAAACATGATATGGGTTATTTTAAATAACATTCAAAAGACATGCTAATTTTACTTCAAAAAAAGACATGCTAATTGCATGATTCAGAAATGTGCTACTTTAATCTTTTTCATAAGTGAAATTTAAATATATATTAGAATTGGATAAAGTAATCATGCACAATCACATTTTAGTTGCTTATGTGTAGGGGACTAAGCAACTAAAATGTTATCATTATTTAGTAGAATTTGTTACACAGAATTACAATGAAAGATTGCAACGACATTTACCTTTATTAGCTATATTGCTACATAATATTAGCTATGTCGCATGGAGGGCCCTAGTAAACTAAACTTGCATTTGTAACTAGTATTGGCAAAGCCTAACCTATCTCCTTGCCAACGTGATATGCTTCCAACTTTCCATACACTGATACACACATGAATGCATGTTAGTCTAAGATCTTTCTAATTCCTTGTTACATCATATTCATACATTCTGTGTTCTCCATATTAAACCAAGTTGTTGTGGACATCGCAGATCAGCAGCCGCAACTTGGATAGGGTACGTAAGTTAAAAAGCGGCATGACAAGATTGACCGCAAGGGTTCAGAAGGTCTGGTTCCTGTTTGTCATACCTCATTTGGTTTGCTATGGGATACTTCTCTGTACAGTTTTTTGGGGAATTTTCTTTAAATGTGGATACTTTGTGGTGTTCGCTGTGTTCTGAATGTCATGTTGCAACCTCAGTTCCCCTGCTTTGTGCAAGCTTAGTTCTGATCATGAGCATGCCACTGTAAGAAGCTAGATAGTTGTGATACAAAGTGCTTTCTCTTTTTGGCCTTTTGGGATTGACATGCTTACAATTGACTTGAGGGGTATTATTTTTATTCTAGTAGGATCAATTTATTCATTTCAACAACAGAAGTTAACATGTAGATGTTAGTTATCACGAAAGTAACTTGCTTTGAGTTATCTAATTATTGTACTATATTGTTTGCCTTAAAATGCTTAATGGGATTGAATCTTTTAGTTTCCTGAAAAATATATTCTTTAAAATTGAACCAACAGAAATATATTTTGCCATCTGAAGAAGATGTTTGCAATGTAGCCATGTATGAGCTAATTGTTTGTGATGTATACCTTCTATTCATGTGTTAGGTATATTTTCATCTGTACCGCTATTTGAGGTGCACTTTTCATTTGTACCACCAGTCCGTGTCAATTATGTGTAGAACCAGCCGCCGCATGTAATTGACTATCATGGTAGTATAAATGAAAAGTGCCTCCCAAGTGATGGTATGAATAAATCCCCTCAGTGTTATTTTATTTCTTGACATAGTATTCTTGGTGAGTTGTGATAGACTACTCGCACTGTTTCTCTTCGTGGTTTAGGAATCACAAAATGTTCTCTATTTGCCAGGTGAGAGATGAACTTGAACAATTATTGGATGATGATGACGACATGGCTGATCTTTACTTGTCTAGAAAGTTGGCTGGGGCATCTTCCCCTGTCAGTGGTTCTGGTGGACCAAATTGGTTCCCTGCATCCCCAACTATTGGTTCGAAAATATCAAGAGCAAGCAGAGCCAGTGCAGCTACTGTACATGGAAACGAGAATGACGTTGAAGAGCTAGAGATGTTGCTAGAGGTTTGTATTTTGTTCCTTTACCTGACGGACATAACTTATTAGTCGTCATTATCTTGCTTGAATACTTAAAGTTATTATATAATCTGCAGGCATATTTCATGCAAATTGATGGCACGTTAAACAAATTGACAACGGTAAGTTGGCATAGTTGATTTTAAGTTTTACAGCATCACGATAGACTAGCAAAGCCTGCCCTTATGTTGCTGTTCACATGGGTATTTGTTTAAAATCTAATGCTGTAAGAGAACTTTTACGATTTAGCTCTGTGTTGACGTTGTATTGCTTTGCAACACCTTTTCAGCTGAGAGAGTACATCGATGACACAGAAGATTACATCAATATCCAGGTAATGTTGCCCTGTATAAATGCATACTGCCTTTTATGTTTCGACCATTCAGTTTCTAAATACATTTTGTTTTTCTTCTTTTGCCATGCAGCTTGATAACCACCGTAATCAGTTGATTCAGGTATGAGTTACAATCAACTGGACTTCATCATGTTACTCTTTGCTAGAGATGTAGAAATTTCAGAATTACAGATTGATTGTAGGCAGGTGTCACTTTTAGTAGTTTGATGTGTAATCACTTGGTGCTGCTGAATGTGCATACCATATCATATCACCCAAGCAAAGTCCTGAGTAATACTTGTTGCATTTTTTGCACTCTTTTGGAATAACATATTTTTTCGTTTGGTCCCTGCAGCTAGAGTTATTCTTGAGTTCTGGGACTGTCTGCCTGTCTCTGTACTCGTTAGTTGCTGGAGTCTTTGGTATGAATATTCCGTATACCTGGAATGACGGCCATGGATACATCTTCAAATGGGTAAGTTTCTACTCGCAATACGGCATATATAATGATGCGTTGCTTGGCGTAACTTGTTCCTCCCGTGACAGGTGGTTCTTGTATCAGGGCTTTTTTGTGCCTTTATGTTTGTCTCCATTGTTGCGTATGCGAGACACAAGGGTCTCGTCGGATCCTGAATAGCTGAAATAACCGCAACTTGCTTCTCTCAACTGTAAATTTGAGCCAGTGAGCATCGACTTTGCGGGGTGATTCATCTCTTGTACCAAATTCGGTAGTGTCAGATTGGGGATGTTGGATAGGGACTATGATAGGAAAAAGTTAATGGAAAAGAAATATATTATGATTGCCCCCGTTTCATCGAAGGTTCAAGAAATTATATTATATTATTAGCTATAGATACCTCTTTCTGAAACGATTTTCATAACTATGCACAGGTGCTGCATTAGCTTCTTTTATTTCTTTCTTTTTTTAATTTTGATCACATTATCTTAGAATTTCGTTTAGTACCTGCTAGTAGAGCTCGCTTAAATTGCATTCGATATGCACTTGTGCCTTGTAAAGAGAATGCAATCTCCAACAGATAGCTCACGACCAAGTCTACACGGTTAGCACGTCCCGCACCCGTCGGCTGGCTGTGCGGTCACCAGCGCTCAGCTCCGTCAAGTGCGCTCGCTCGCTCGCCCGCGTAGTGCTCTCGCTCGCTTGCATGCTTCTGACACGATTGGCCATCGGCCACTGATGTAACTATATATGTGTACCACATGAGATGAATACAAGTGTCCAGTTCATCCATTTACAACTCTACATGGTATCAACCTTCTAACGTTCTCATGAACAATTTCCTTTGCCACGATCCTCTTCCGCTGCTCCAATGGCGCCCTCCTCCAATCACTCTGGCCTCTCTGATTCCTCCGATGATGGCTTCTCCGTTGCGCCAGCCGCCTCCTCTGCTATCCAGGGCATCTCGATCCGCCACACGTCCCGGTCATCCTCGACATGGACGACGGGAACTACGGGCAGTGGCGGCACTTCTTCGACTCCACCCTCGGCAAATTCGGGCTCGAGAGCCACATTCATTCCACAACCCTGTCCGAGGAACGCGACGGCTAGTGGCGCAGTGTGGACGCCTGCGTTGTGAACTGGATCCTTGCCACCGTGTCCAAGGGCGTCTTCGACGTCGTCCGTCGCGATCACCACAACGCTTTCTCCCTGTGGCACGCCGTCGAGGGGCTGTTCCAGGACAACGAACTCCAGTGCGCCGTCTACCTGGAGACCGAGCTGCGCACCCTGACGCAGGGAGACATGTCCATGAACGCCTACCGCACCGGCTGAAGCGGATCGCGGATTAGCTGCGCGACATCGGGCATCCCAGGTACCGCTACGTCAAGCCGGTGATCACGTCCAAGTACCCGCCACACAACTTCCAGAGCGCGCGCTCCTTCCTCATCCTCGAGGAGCTCAGCGCTCACCACGACGCCAACGCCGAGGCTACCCAGGCCCTCGCCGCCACACACGCCGACCGCTCCAGCGGCTCCGGCTCCTCCAACTCGGCGTCCAGCGGCAACAAGGACGGCTCCTCCTCTACCACGGCGCCACAATCCAACGGCGGCAACAACCGTTCCTCCAAGTGACAAGATCGGCGTCGCGGGCACGGTCGCGGCAACGGCAGCGACTCCCGCTCCAACAACTCCAACGGATAGTCCGCGCCGTGGGCTGCAGACTACAATCCGTGGCAGGGCATGGTGCAGGCCTGGAGCATGCCCTTCCGTGCCCCAGGAGCCGGCGTTCTAGGTCCCCGCCCACCGTTCCAGCCGCAGCAAGCCATGACTGCAACTGCACCTGCACCTCTCGGTGCCTGGCGGGTCCTTGACAACAGTGCGCTCTACGCCGCCCTTCAGTCCGCCGGCGTTCCACACCACCCGCCCAGCGCGTCCGATTGGTATTTCGACATTGGTGCATCTTCGCACATGTCGTCCTCTCTTGGTAACTTTCCTCCCTCCTCCCTGCGTCCATCTTCTTCTCTCATCACAGTAGGCAATGGTGCTCGCATGCCCATGACACATCAAGCACAAACATTCATTCCTACTGCCACCACACCTCTACGTTTAAATGATGTTCTGATTTCTCCAAATCTCATTAAGAACTTGATCAGCGTTCGTCGTTTAACTCGTGATAATAATGTTTCTATTGGGTTTGACCCCTTTGGTTTCTCCATTAAGGATCTTCCCACCAGGGCGGAGATGCTCCGATGTGAAAGCAACGGCGACCTCTACCCCCTGCGCTCCCCACACCATGCTCTCACCGCTTCAGCAACCTCCCTGTGGCATCAGCGACCGGGGCACCCCGGACACCACATTACCTCCCAAGTTTTACATGATTTTTCCTTTCAATGTAATAAATCTGATGCTCACTCTTGTTCTTCCTGTCGGCTTGGGAAACATGTTCGTCTTCCCTTCGCTGACTCTGCATCACAGACTTATTTTCCTTTTCAGCTAGTGCATTCTGACGTTTGGACGTCACCTGTTTTTAGTCATTCAGGCTATAAGTACTATGTGATTTTCCTTGATGATTTTAGTCACTACTTATGGACAATTCCCCTTCGAAATAAATCCGATGTTCTTCCCACTGTTCGTGCCTTTATCTCTTACGTCCACACACAATTTCGTTTACCCATCGTTGCCTTCCAAACTGACAATGGCCGGGAGTATGACATCACTGCCATGCGCTTGCTTCTGTCTTCCCTCGGCACTCAGCTGCGATTATCTTGCCCATACACCTCACAACAAAACGGGAAGGCCGAGAGGATTCTCCGCACGATTAACGATTGTCTGCGTACTATGTTACTTCACAGTGCATCTCCCCTGGCGTTCTGGGCTGAAGCGCTCGCCACGGCGACATACTTGATCAATCGCCGCCCCTGTCGCGCCACTGGCAGTGCGACACCGTACTCGCTGCTCTTCGGCGTGGCGCCGTCATACGCCGACCTTCGCGTCTTCGGCTGTCGCTGCTTCCCCAACATGATCGCCACAACACCTAACAAGCTCGCCGCGCGATCGACACCATGCGTCTTCATCAGGTACCCGGCTGATCATCGCGGCTACCGCTGCTACGAGCTAGCGATGGGACGGGTCATCACGTCGCGCCACGTGGTCTTCGATGAGTCCATCTTCCCCTTCCGCGAGTCCACGACGACGGCCGCAACCACATCGTCGCGCGTGGACGATGATCCAACAAACCCCGGCACGGGCGCAGCTGGCACTTTCCCACGGCGTCAGCTGAGTCCGCCGCCGTCGCCGCCACCGCCACCAGTCGACACCGCCACCACACAACTACAGCGACGACGCCATCAACCACGGACTCCCGTGGTCGCCGGTGGTTCATCCCCAACGCCCAGTCACGGCTCGCCCTCGACTGCGGGCGTGCACAGCAACGCGTCACCCTCGGATGCGCCCTCTCCCACCACGTCTCCACCTGTAGCGACGTCGCCCACGGCAACCGGTCCTGCAACTATGGCGAGCCTCCACCGCCTTCAACACCTGCCACTGAACATCACTGGTCATCTGATGGTCACCCATGCTCGGGTTGGGATTCACAAACCCAACCCCAAGTACGCCATGATGGCTTCTCCGACCATCTCCCCGATCCCGAAGAGTGTTCGCGGCACCATCAAGGATCCTCATTGGTATGACGCCATGAAACGTGAATTTGAAGCATTGCAGGCCAACAAGACGTGGACCCTCGTGCCAAGACCACCGGGTGCTCACGTCATCACCGGTAAATGGGTCTTCAAGCACAAGATGAACCCCGACGGCACACTCGAGTGATACAAGGCTCGATGGGTCGTTCGTGGGTTCAATCAGCGCCCCGGCATCGACTCGGTGAGACTTTTTCCCCAGTAGTCAAGCCGGCTACGATCCGCACCGTGCTGACGCTGGTGGCGACATACAAATGGCCGGCACACCAGCCCGATGTCTCTAATGCCTTCCTCCACGGCAACCTCCATGAGCAGGTGTACAGTCAGCAGCCGACTGGATTCGTCGATCCTCGGCACCCAGATGATGTCTGCCTACTATCGCGGTCTCTCTACGGTCTTCGTCAGGCACCTTGAGCGTGGTTCAACCGCTTCATCGGGCATGTCACCAGCTTGGGCTTCGTCCAGTCGAAGGCCGATAGCTCCCTCTTCGTCTATCATCGGCACGGAGCAACGGCGTATTTGCTCCTCTACGTCGACGACATGATCTTGTCAACATCATCAGCCCATCTGCTTCGACATATCATCGACAGACTCCACGACACCTTCGCGATCAAGGACATGGGTCCTATTCGACACTTCCTGGGCATCAACCTTTGCCGAACTCCGGCGGGCTTCTTCCTCTCGCAGACGTCGTATGCGGAGGAGCTTCTGGAGCGCGCTGGGATGGCTAACTGCAAGCCAGTCGCCACGCCAGCGAACACCAAGCCCAAGGCATCGGCTATGGACGGCACGCCCATCGATGACGCCACCACTTACCGGAGCATCACCGGCGCCTTGCAATATCTGACGATCACCCGTCCGGATATCGCATACGCCGTGCAAAAGGTCTGTCTACACATGCACGCACCGCGGGACGTGCATCAGACGATGCTCAAACGCATCCTGCGGTATGTCAAAGGCACAACGAAGCTCGGAGTCCAGCTGCGCGCCGCTCCTTCGCTAACAATCACAGCCTACTCCGACGCCGACTGGGCTGGTTGCCCGGACACTCACCGCTCTACTTTCGGGTTCTGCGTCTTCCTCGGCGGTTCACTCATCTTGTGGTCGTCCAAGCGCCAGACCACGGTGTCCCGGTCGAGTGCCGAAGCGGAGTATCGCGCCATCGCCAACGCCGTCTCCGAGTGTTCATGGCTTCGACACCTCCTCGGCGAGCTTCTATGCAAGGTTCCCAGCGCGACGGTGACTTTCTGCGACAACATATCATCGGTCTACATGTCCCGAAACCCTGTCCATCACCGACGCACGAAGCATATTGAGCTAGACATCCACTTTGTCCGAGAAAAGGTGGCCATTGGAGAGCTACGCGTCACGCACGTTCCCAGTGCGCGCCAACTCGCGGACGTGTTCACGAAAGGTCTACCTTCGGCGCTCTTCTTTGATTTCAGAGAGACAGTCTCTCCGTCACTACAGCCGACGTCAACACTGACGGGTGTGTGTGTGTGTGTAGAGAATGCGATCTTCAACAGATAGCTCACGACCAAGTCTACACGGTTAGCACGTCCCGCACACGTCGGCACCACGACGCGCTCCACTCTGCATGCCCACGCGCCTGGCTGTGCGGTCACCAGCGCTCAGCTCCGTCAAGTGCGCTCGCTCGCTTGCATGCTTCTGTACACGATTGGCCATCGGCCACTGATGTAACTATATATGTGTACCACATGAGATGAATACAAGTGTCCAGTTCATCCATTTACAACTCTACATGCCTGCCCAGTGGTTCTCAAAGAGTCAGTCTGGGAATAATTAAAGAGATTAAAGAGCTACCGAGAATAACTAGTCTAGCAGTTGCTCCTTAAACGATGCTGAAGCTCCATTCTATGTGGGATCTAAACCCCTGCTGGTTACATTTTCGAATTAGTGATAGCACGATGGCACTACCAAACGTGATAATTATTCTCTTGTGGCATCCACAGACCACAGGTAGAAAACCTCTTTAAGTTTTCATTTAGTGTCAATACAAACAACGTACAGATTACACAGTAGGTGTGAAACACGAGCTGATATAAGGCCCAAGGTCTAGAGTGGAAGAAAGCCCATCCGATGTAGTATTCTTCTTAGAGGGCCTTTATTTATCCCCTCATTGTGCTTTTTTTTTTTTTGAACAAATGCCCTCATTGAGATTTGCACCCAAACGGAGAGCTAAGCGAGATTGTATTTGCCAATTTGGCGAGAAAAATACAGATGAGCTTCTCCTTGGACAGCAAATGGAGAGCTAAGCGAGATGGAATTTGGCAAGGATACGGACGAGCTCCTCCTTGGACAGCGGCTGCAAACACAGAGAGACACGTTATCAGGAAATGATCACCGAGTCTTCTTCGAAGGAATGATCATTCATCGGATCAGAGCAGCTCAAATTACACTGCCCAGCTCTCCCTCCCGTCCTCTGTTTTCTTTGTTCCTTTCCTTTTTCTTATTTTTTTGATTGAAAAAATGTGCCCACCTGCCTTCTCGACAAGAGTGAAACAAAAGCAGTGTCACTGTCTCACCTTGGGGGTGAAGTCGTCAGCCCCGGCCTCGATGAACGCGTCGACGTCTGGCGGGAGGGAGTCGCTGGACAGCCCGACGATCGGCGTCGTCACGCCCATGGCCCTAATCTGCCGCGTCGCCTGCGGGCAGCGCAGGCAAGCCGGTGCCGGCGGTAGTCAGCACCACGGCGGCACCAGTTAAAATACCAAAGCGCACGCGGTGGCGATCATGGATCGATGTGATGTGAGCGCGCGCGCTCAAGGCTCACGCATGTGGCATGACGCACCTCGTGTCCGTCCATGACGGGCATCTTCCTGTCGGTGATGATGAGGTCGTAGGCGGCGGCGGCGGCGCCGGCATCACGCACGCGCCGCACCGCGTCGGCGCCGGTCCCCGCCTCGTCCAGCTCCACGCCGCCTACGGCCGACTTCAGCAGCGCCCTCGCCAGAACCTGCAGCAGGCGTTGCACGCACGCCAGCCCGGCGACTTATTAGCTACTTACTCTGCTGGCTAGAAGCCATCGAACGTCAACAGAAGCTTGTGCGCGGAACACGATGCGTGGGCGCGCACTGGCACTGCGCAGACGTACGTACCCTGTGGATCTCCTCGTCCTCGACGAGGAGGATCCTGATCACCTTGCGCTCTACCGCCGCCATTGCAGGACGCTAGGCTCGATGCCTTGAGCAGAGCAGAGCTCAACGGCCGGCCAAACCAAGCGTGCGCGATCCGCGATGCGGTGGCAGTTAGGCCGGCCGGGCTGGCAAACGGCAGCGGCGGCAGGCGTTATAAGTAGCCGGTGTAACGAACAACCATCGCGCCGCAGATGGCCTTGCCTGCCTGCCTGCTTGCCGGGACAAGAAACATTGCATAAGCATAGAGAGGCTAGCTCATGGCTGCCGCCTCTACGCAATCTACGGGCAGTTTCGGGCAAAGCCATGAAGGCTCCTCCATGTGCCAGTGACATCTGATTCTGTGTTGGTCGTACTCGTACGTCGCGCTGTGCGTGTGGTTCCCAGGACTCTCAGCATGCAGAGGCTTACACGAGCGAGGAAACTGGACACGGTACATGCATTGCATTGCATGCCCCGATCCGTTAATGGATGCGATGCCGATGCGAGCTGGGCGTTCCAAACCACACGCGACATGGCGTGGTTACCGCGATCGGCAATCGCTACCGTTTTTTAAGGTGGGGTGAGGGGGACCGGCGATCCAAGCCGCGGATTACCGGCCTTGGCTGTTTGCCCGGACAGATGCCAAGTGCCCAAGTCTGGAGGTATACCCTGGATGCGCGAATAATTGGGCGGCCTGCCTGCTCTGTGCTATGCTCCGCTCCGAGTCTGCCTAACTAACCCCCCTACGTCGCTCGAGATCTTTCGGGGGAGCATTTGCTGTCGTCAGTGCCTTGATCCGACGGCGGCGTTATTACGATCGGCGACAGCCGCATATGCGCGAGTACTCCTACCCAACGTAGGAATCACCGAATCGGCGGCGTCTCTGCTCGCCATGTGTTGGTGTTGCGTACTCGCAGTCGCACCAGCACACGCGTCAGACTACAACAGGAAGAGAGAGAGAGAGAGAGAGAGATTCTGACTCGGAGAGCGATTTTGGGCCGCTACTGTACGCAGGAAGAGGCCCAGTAGTCGTCGTCCTTCACTCCGGCGAGAAAGAAGAAGCCCAGCAGCCCACAGACAGGTCTCGCCGCCGCACCTTGTCACTAAAACCATCGACGGCGTGCAAGTATATGCGTTTGTGTTTTGAAAAAAAAAAACAAACTTGCCGCTAAAACCAGCGCGCGCGGGTGAGGTACGTACCATGCATGGCTAGGACTGGATCTCCGTCGCCGAGAGCTCCCGGAGGCTCACCCACACAGACCTCTCGCTGCCTTCACGTGCAACCTAGGAGTCTAGGACCTAGGTATGCGTACTGCAAATTAGTTACATGCTTATCAGTTCTTCTTATCTGATTTTGTTTTTTGTTTTTGTTTTTGATTGATTTCAGCTTCCTTGTCTTCTTTAGAGTTCTTCTACAATCTCCAAATTTATGATATTATATACGTGATGAAAAATGTCAAACCATCGCATGAAAATATGATATTATATATACGTGACTAAGTAAAAGTTTTGAAGTAGGACTTGCCTGAACACATGTAACCTCGTTGACCTATAGAGGCATCCTTTTTCTTATATATGTTTCTGTTTTTCATACAAAGAAGAAAAAAACAGTTGACACAGATCAAACCTATAAGAGAATCTGAACAGATCAGTGAATAGAATCTTTTTTTATCAAACAGACATATAGCACCAGAAAAGCGCATCCTCACTGAAAATGACAGTTGGGAGCAACGTTACCTTTTTAGCTGAAAACAATTGGGCCCATTTATGTATATGGGTCAGCCACTGTTTGGCCCATTAGCTCCTATGTATATATATATGCCACACGAAGAGCAAACCCTATCTTCTGCTCACCTCTCCCATCCGTCCCGCCCCGCCCCGCAGGCCGCCGCGCAGCCGCCGCTCGCCTGCGACGAGATCAGGCGCAGGCAGCAAGCTCTCCCTCCCGCGACGAGCAGCCGCTGCCACCGACGCACGCCGCCCAGGGTAAATAGACTACAAGCCAGTTTCTTCCTTGTCCCCTTACTGTCCCTTGTCCGAATTGTCTGTCTGCCTGTCTGGTCACTTGTAAAATTGTGGATGAGATCCTGTTTTTATTCCTTAGTCGACTAGGAATTGTCTGTTTGGTCACTTGGTAAGGTTATGGACGGGGATCCAGCAGTTACAACAGGTCAACGCGAATATAGGGCAACTTTTATGTTACTGCTACGTTGCAACTTTTTTTAGGATACAGTGCAATTTTAATTTTCTGCTATGTGCCCGTATCATGTTTTCTGAAAAAAATAATCGTATCTGCATCCTCCTGATACCGTGTCCATATCCGTGCATACATATGGTAGGCTATGCAAGCGCCTCGAGCCCGAATTGCTGTTATTATTTGATTCTTTTATGACTGTTACTTTGATGGTCTTGGTTAAAGAATGAGCTGTGCTGTCCTGATTGTAGATCTTCGATTAACGGGGTTGCACCCTGTGTTCAGCTAAGATACATCATACATGATACATAGCTTCCAGTTTAGTTTTTTTAGCTGTTGTGCTTACAGTTCTGTCAAGCGTGTTTGTGGCGTAAATAATGGAATAATGTACCCTGATAAAGTAATGCATGTTAAAGCATCTTTATTAACTTTCTGAAATGGTTAATGATTTCCATGTCTCTTTGGTTCCTGGCAACTATGGTGGTTATCACTACTTTCCAAAGCTTTCAGTTTAGTTATTTTTTCATGTTTTTTATTAGATTATTACTAATGCCAAAACCTTCAACAGCAGGAATAAGTATTAGTAGTGTCATCTTCATAAGAAGTCAAGATGGTGAAGTTCACGGCCGAAGAGCTCCGTCGCATCATGGACTTAAAGAACAACATTCGTAACATGTCTGTTATCGCCCATGTGGACCATGGTATGATCAGCACACTGCTCTGTTAGATATCATATATATACTTGCATTCCTTAATGTTTTGAAGCCTCTTCAATGCCAATACTTATTTTGTTACAATATTCAAGCTCGGTACTGTGCTTAACTGCTGATGTTTGTATTCATGCTTCACCTGCACCATCTACTATAGTCCTTTATTTGCAGATATTTATCCTTTTTTCATCTTTTGTTATTGTATTTGTTTGCTCTAGGTATTGTGATATATATATACTATATTTTGACTGTATGTTTTAGATTGTAATGTACTAGTGTGTTGCAACTTTTGTGTTTTCAACATCTGTGCTCTGTATTGTGCTTTACAGCTGATGTTTGTTTTCTTGCTGCACTATCTATTTTGGGCCTAGCTAGCTACTTATGTTCAGATATTTATCTCTTCTAGGAAATGGGTTTATCTTCTTGTCGTCTTGTAATGAATGAGCTGGTTTTCTAGGTATTGCGTTTTATATAGTATCTGTTAACTACTGTGTTAACTTTTTATTTGGTTGTCTGTCCTTAATATTGTACTACTATACAATGCACATGATGATATTCCACACCGTTCTTATATGCTATTATTAATTCTTTGCAGGCAAGTCTACGCTTACAGATTCCCTTGTGGCAGCTGCTGGGATTATTGCCCAGGAAGTTGCTGGCGATGTTCGCATGACTGATACTCGTGCAGATGAAGCAGAGCGTGGTATCACAATCAAATCTACCGGTATCTCACTCTACTATGAGATGACTGATGAGTCACTGAAGAATTACAAGGGAGAGAGAGATGGTAACCAGTACTTGATCAACCTTATTGACTCGCCTGGGCACGTTGATTTTTCCTCGGAAGTCACAGCTGCTCTTCGCATCACCGATGGTGCCCTGGTGGTGGTTGACTGTATTGAAGGTGTCTGTGTGCAAACTGAAACTGTGCTTCGCCAGGCCCTTGGTGAGAGGATTAGGCCAGTTCTTACCGTGAACAAGATGGACAGGTGCTTCCTTGAGCTTCAGGTTGAGGGCGAGGAAGCTTACCAGACTTTCTCCCGCGTCATTGAGAATGCCAATGTCATTATGGCAACGTATGAAGACAAGCTCCTCGGTGATGTCCAAGTGTACCCAGAGAAGGGGACTGTCGCTTTTTCTGCTGGCCTGCACGGATGGGCCTTTACCCTCACTAACTTTGCCAAGATGTATGCTTCCAAGTTTGGAGTTGATGAAACTAAGATGATGGAGAGGCTTTGGGGTGAGAACTTCTTTGACCCTGCCACAAAGAAGTGGACCACCAAGAACACAGGCTCTCCTACTTGCAAGAGAGGATTTGTTCAGTTCTGCTACGAGCCAATCAAGCAAATCATCAACACCTGCATGAATGACCAGAAGGAGAAATTGTGGCCCATGCTGCAAAAGCTCAATGTTACCATGAAGGGAGATGAGAAGGAATTGATTGGCAAAGCTTTGATGAAGCGTGTTATGCAGACGTGGCTTCCAGCTAGCACTGCACTGCTTGAGATGATGATATTCCACCTTCCTTCCCCTGCAAAGGCTCAAAAGTATCGTGTGGAGAACTTGTATGAGGGGCCCCTTGATGATGTCTATGCAACTGCTATCAGAAACTGTGATCCGGAGGGTCCTCTTATGCTGTATGTTTCAAAGATGATTCCAGCATCTGACAAGGGCAGGTTCTTTGCCTTCGGTCGCGTCTTCTCAGGGAAGGTTGCTACTGGTATGAAGGTTCGGATCATGGGTCCCAACTATGTCCCGGGCCAGAAGAAGGATCTGTATGTCAAGAGTGTCCAGCGTACTGTTATCTGGATGGGAAAGAAGCAAGAGTCAGTTGAGGATGTCCCCTGTGGTAATACTGTTGCTATGGTTGGTCTGGATCAGTTCATCACAAAGAATGCTACTCTCACTAATGAGAAGGAGGTGGATGCATGCCCAATCAGAGCAATGAAGTTCTCTGTCTCCCCTGTTGTGCGTGTTGCTGTTCAGTGCAAGGTGGCCTCAGACCTTCCCAAGTTAGTGGAAGGTCTGAAGCGTCTGGCAAAGTCTGATCCTATGGTTCTCTGTACAATTGAAGAATCTGGTGAGCATATCATTGCTGGAGCTGGCGAGCTTCATCTTGAGATTTGCCTGAAGGATCTGCAGGAGGATTTCATGGGTGGTGCTGAAATTATTGTTTCGCCACCTGTCGTGTCCTTCCGTGAAACCGTTCTTGAGAAGTCCTGCCGTACTGTCATGAGCAAGTCACCCAACAAGCACAACCGTCTGTACATGGAAGCACGCCCCTTGGAGGAGGGTCTTGCTGAGGCTATTGATGAGGGCCGCATTGGCCCACGTGATGATCCTAAGGTGCGTTCCCAGATCCTCTCTCAGGAGTTTGGATGGGACAAGGACCTTGCCAAGAAGATTTGGTGCTTTGGACCTGAGACCACTGGCCCAAACATGGTTGTTGATATGTGTAAGGGAGTGCAGTATCTCAATGAAATCAAGGATTCTGTTGTGGCTGGTTTCCAGTGGGCGTCAAAGGAGGGTGCACTGGCTGAGGAGAACATGCGTGGAATTTGCTTTGAGGTCTGTGATGTCGTTCTTCATGCTGATGCTATCCACAGGGGTGGTGGCCAGGTCATTCCAACTGCCAGGAGGGTCATCTATGCTTCTCAGCTGACAGCCAAGCCAAGGCTGCTGGAACCAGTGTACCTGGTGGAGATTCAGGCCCCAGAGAATGCACTTGGTGGAATATATGGTGTTCTGAACCAGAAGAGAGGGCATGTCTTTGAGGAGATGCAGAGGCCAGGGTACCCCCCTCTACAACATCAAGGCTTACCTCCCTGTCATCGAGTCCTTTGGGTTCTCCAGCCAACTGAGGGCTGCAACCTCTGGTCAGGCGTTCCCCCAGTGTGTCTTTGACCATTGGGACATGATGGGCTCTGATCCTTTGGAGGCAGGCTCCCAGGCTGCTCAGCTGGTGCTGGATATTCGCAAGAGGAAGGGTCTCAAGGAACAGATGACCCCTCTTTCTGAGTTTGAGGACAAGCTCTAAACTTGTGGTTGTTTTTGCTACTGTTACACCTGCTGGTTTTATCATCAATTCCTCTACTGTAATAGGAACTAAAATATTTTGTGTTCTTCTCTGCTAAGAGCCTGAGGCCCTATTTTGATATCCGTTGTAATGTAGCAGACGAAACAGTGTCAGTATCTGTGGTTTAGTAAGTGATTATATACTTGTATTCCCTGTGTGTTGCTCATTTCTACGGTCCTATAAATGCTCTACCTGGTTTTTCTCAGAATTTCGCCCTTTTGTTGGTTGTTGCTTAGCCTTTTCTGTATCGATGAGTACCATGTATGACTAGCGTAGCATAGAAATGGGGTAGGTTTAAATAGCCAATATTTTTAGTTATCCCCCAAAATTCATGTTAGGCTGCTTGTTACTCGCTCCACTTGTTTATCATTATTATTTTTTTTTAGAATTTGAAATTTTCTCTATTTGACTTTGTTTGTAGCAGTATTTGCAGTCCGTGGACTGTCGGTTTGTTAGTAACCAGTTTTCCATGGCTTGTGCAAGCAACATTCAAGCTAGCGGTAGTCTTTAATGTCTTGTTCAACAAATAAGTTTTGCTATATGCATTGTTATTTTTTAAGCAGCAGTCAAGCTAGCTCTAGTCTATAATGTCTTGTTCAACAAATAAGTTTTGCTATATGCGTAGTTCTTTTTGAAGGAAGCACCAGGTCTGTATATTGCGATATTGCTTCAGGCGACTCTTCACTCTGGTATACATCAAGTGACTCTTCACTCTGGTGTACCGTTGCAATGCAACAAGTAGATCTGTAGATGAATGAACTGTAATGTTCACCGTATCATCAGTAGCATTTTGTGATTCCTAGAAAGTTGGCTGGGGCATCTTTCCCTGTCAGTGGTTCTGGTGGACCAAATTGGTTCCCTGCATCCCCAACTATTGGTTCAAAAATATAAAGAGCAAGCAGAGCCAGTGCAGCTACTGTGCATGGAAACAAGAATGACGTTGAAGAGCTAGAGATGTTGCTAGAGGTTTGTATTTTGTTCCTTTTCCTGACGGGCATAACTTATCAGTTGTCATTATCTTGCTTGAATAAAGTTATTATATAATCTGCAGGCATATTTCATGCAAATTGATGGCACACTAAACAAATTGACAACGGTAAGTTGGCGTAGCTGATTTTAAGTTTACAGCATCACAATAGACTAGCAAAGCCTGTCCTTATGTTTCTGTTCACATGGGTATTTGTTTAAAATCTAATGCTGTAAGAGAACTTTTTAGGACAAAGCTCTGTGTTGACGTTGTATTTGTTTGCAACACACCTTTTCAGCTGAGAGAGTACATCGATGACACGGAAGATTACATCAATATCCAGGTAGTGCTGCCCCGTCTAAATGCATACTGCTGCCTTTTATGCTTCGACCATTCAGTTTCTAAATACATTTTGTTTTTTTCTTCTTCTTTTGCCATGGTGTCAAAATAATTTTTATTAACTCAATTGGTTTCCTAACCGATCTAGAAAAAATAATTATTATACGTGTTTGCCTTACGTATCAATATCTCTTTGCCAAAAAGATAAAGAAAGATATAAGTTTTATTAGCAGAAATATCTCTTATTTTATTTGCATTTTACCTGATTGTTCTCTCCTACTTTACCGTATGGTACTATTGTCAACCAGACACATATAACTAACCCAGACTAAATACACGTTTTATTTAGATTAAAACATAGCCCATTAGTTTACCTCGTGCACCAGACTCCCGGCCCCATAGGTACTCCAGGCCCCATAGGTGCAGTGCCGTGCACGATTCCACCTGGGTCAAACAAATTACATACGGGAAGGGAGAGGGCACCGATAGAATGTCCGTCCGATCCAGTGTCCGGTCCGAAGGGACTGAGTCCAAGGCTGGACGAAAAAAAGAGCCGAAAAACTTCTCATTTTATTAGTAGGTATAGATAAACTGGACCTCATCATGTTACTCTTTGCTAGAGATGTAGAAATTTCAGAATTACAGATCGATTTGATTTTAGACAGGTGTCACTTTTAGTTGTTTGATGTGTAATCACTTGGTGCTGAATGTGCATTCCATATCATATCACCCAAGCAAAGTCCTAAGTAACACTTGTTGCATTTTATGCACTCTTTTGGAATGACATATTTTTCGTTTGGCCCCTGCAGCTAGAGTTATTCTTGAGTTCTGGGACTGTCTGCCTGTCTCTGTACTCGTTAGTTGCTGGAGTCTTTGGTATGAATATTCCGTATACCTGGAATGACGACCATGGATACATCTTCAAATGGGTAAGTTTCTACTCGCAATACGGCACATATAATGATGCGTTGCTTGGCGTAACTTGTTCCTCCCGTGACAGGTGGTTCTTGTACCAGGGCTCTTTTGTGCCTTCATGTTTGTCTCCATTGTTGCGTATGCGAGACACAAGGGTCTCGTCGGATCCTGAATAGCTGAAATAACCGCAACTTGCTTCTCTCAACTGTAAATTGGAGCCAGTGAGCATCGACTTTGCGGGGTGATTCATCTCTTGTACTAAATTCGGTAGTGTCAGATTGGGGATGTTGGATAAGGACTATAATAGGAAAAAATTAATGCAAAAGAAATATATTATGATTGCCCCCGCTTCATCGAAAGGTTCAAGAAATTATATTATATTATTAGCTATAGGTACCTTTTTCTGAAACGATATTCATAACTATATGCACATGTGCTGCATTATCATCTTTTCGTTCTTTTCTTTTTTAAAAAATATTTTTTTATCACATTTTCTTAGAATTTTCGTTTAGTACCTGGTGGTAGAGCTCGCTTAAATTGCATTCTATATGCACTTGTGCCTGCCCAGCGGTTCTCAAATAGTCAGTCTGGGAATAATTAAAGAGATTAAAGAGCTAGCGAGAATAACTAGTCAAGCAGTTTCTCCTAGAAATAAGTCGCTCCTTAGACGATGCTGAAGCTCCATTCCATGTGGGATCTAAACCCCCTCACTGGTAGAGAACGGACCTTTGATCCGAGATCGGGAATGAGTTTTACTCCCGATTAATTTTATGTTCGGGAATAAAGAGACCTTTAGTCCCGGTTCTAGCCACGAACTGAGACTAAAGGTCCCTACCCAACAGTCACTGGGAACTAACGTTATATCAGGTGACCTAACGAACCGGGACTAATGGTTTGTCTTTAGTCCCGGTGCTTGATACCGACTGGGACTAAAAGTTTTACTCCCGGCTGTAGATACCGGCCGGGACGAAAAGCTCGCTTTTAATCTCGGTAAGTAAGTCCAACCAGGACTAAAAGTCCCTGCGTATAAAAGTCAGCAGCTCCCTTCTTCCTCCTCTAGCCCGAGAGTTAGTTGTTCTTCCTCTCCATTGTGTTCTTGCTCTGTTCTTCGGCTAGCACCCCCATTTGTTGTAGAACTCCATCGATTTTTGAAGGTAACTAACTTCATTTTCACACCTCAATATCATATGTTATTGCATTGTCTAAAAATAGTCAAGGATGTAACATGTTGTCTTTTGTGTCCATTTCTTGATTTGTGGCCATTTAAGTTTATATTCTCTTCAAATCTGTATTTTTGGATGAAAAAAGCTTATAGTTGTTGTATTTTAGAATGCCCTTCAAATCTGTGTCCATTTTAGAATGCCCTTTTTATTAGTTTTTAATTAGAATGCACCTTTTATTGGATGAAGACAGCTTGTATTTTCATATATAGCTTTTTTAATGGTTATGAGAATTAGAGGAATTTAGTGGTTTATGCAAATATCCTTGTTTAGAAACTGAGAAAAAATAAATAACAATAGCAGTGTTTTTAAAATGAATTTATGGGTTAACATTATGTTTTGTTTGTGATTGTGCATGACAACTGCCGTTCGGGCCTCAATCGGCGTACCTCAGTAACCCAAAGATATGGCGGACTTCAATCGTAACTACATGACAATCTTTGACACACATGAGGTCAACTTGCATACTAATGATATGCTAGGCAGCTTAGTACTTATGAAGGTCCCCGTGCAAGCTATCCCTGAAGAGTACCTGTATTTCGTGAGTCGCGCCACGATACAAGAAGCACTGGTGCAGCAGTGTCAGGTCTTTGTCCCGGTAAAAAATATCTCGCATTATCTTCGGGATTACCTGGTGCTACCCTCATCTCCAACTGATTTGAATGCCATCATGTCTATATCACATATCGATGTTGGTGTTCATGAGCTTGTCATCCTTCCATGGACATCCGACTATGGTGCCACTACAATTGGCTTGGATCCCACTTACCCGCCGCCTCCATGGTACAAGTAGAACCAGCATCACCGTCAGAATTGGCCGAACCACTCAAACTTGTCATTTATGGAATGCCACCGCATCTTTTTGTGCAACCGGTCGTAGTACCTAGAATGTTCGCGAACATATGTCAAGTTCGCGACGTCCAGTACAATAACAATGATCTCACAATCCACATGATCACATATGCTCGAAGATCAACTATACCCAGGGTTGCACATATCGGAGTCCGCAAACAGTCACCTTCCGGGGATGCCATGATGCACATATGGCCAGTTTGGATTACTGTGGACCCACTACCACCGGGTGATCAACAGGAGGCCCGTCGTCCCATGACTGGTAGGTGCACTTACAGGAGAATTAACCATTTTGCGTGTATGTTACATTGTTCCTTTCTAACAATTGTCACTCTTACTACAGCCCTGCCTCCTTATTGAATCCGACACACACTGTACCCACACATGGATCGCGGAGGTGCGGGGACTTCTGGACATAGAGGTGCGGGGTCTTCTAGACATGGAGGAACAGGTCATCGGCAAGCAGGCACGGATACAAACAGTTCATACATGGGTTTACATACATGGGTTTACTTATATACAAAAATCCTGAATTACGTGATGCACAGGTTACTTAATTGAGGGACTCTGTGATCCTTCATCAGAAGAAGGTTCGCCTGCACGCACCACAATGGAAGCACCGGGAGACACCACAGAAGTTCTGGAGATACCACCTTCTTCAGAAGATGGTTCACTGCTTCTGGACCCGGTTGTTGGATCACAGGAAGCAGCCCTATAGGATGACCTCGAAGGTTCGACCCAACCATTTTCACAAGAATGGTACATTATATTTATAGTTCAGCTACAATTGTTATTTATGCAACTGGGTGGTAAATTATACATGTAAATTATACCTAATACATCACATTTAAATATGTAGGTACGAAGAATACTGAAACCAAGGATGACGAGGCACATGTGGCAAAGAAAGCACGAACCACTGAATCCAAGGATGACGGTGCTTGATGCATATGTGATCCTCCCTTCAGTCCTCGTTTGTCGGATTTGTGAACTTGATGTGTATTTGAACTTGTTGTTGTGAACTTGTATTTGTGAACCTCTGTAACTATGATTCTGTGAACTCGCTGTGGTATTTGTGAACCTCTTTTGTACTGAATTATGAGTCTGTGAACTTAGTTGCTGCGGTTGCAAGTCTGTGAACTATGTTCGGGCAGCTTTAGTCCCGGTTCCAGACACCAACCGGGACTAAAGGTCCATGCGCAACGGCTAGTGCCTCGGGCATTCAATTGTGTAGGGGACCTTTACTCCCAGTTGGTATTACCAACCGGGAGTGAAGGTCTGTATTTAGTCCCGGTTAGTAGCTCCAACCGGGAATAAAGGTCTAATCCCGGTTGGTAATACCAGCCGGGGTTAAAAACAGGCATTTATTCCCGGTTGGTATTACCAACTGGGAGTAAAAGTGCTCACCTATATTAGCTCAAATTCTCCTTCTTCCACCTCCACCCCGAGCACACTCTGTTCTTGCTCTTGCTTCTGTGTTCTTTGGCCACCACACGATTTCTTCCACTTCTACATCGATTCTTTGGTTTCAGAGGTTACTAACTTCATTCTCACACCTTCATTACTTGTATATCTCATTTCATGGTCATTTATACTTGATTTTAGAGGTTATCTAGCTAATTTCGCACATTTGGTTGATTTCTTGATTTGTGAGCATTTATACTTGTATTTACTTGATAGTTTGTATGTTTAGATGGTGAAAGCTTGTAGTTCTTTGTTCCAACTAGTATGCACCTTTTATTTGTTTTCATATATGTAGCTTATAGTTATTTGTTTAAAATTGCTATTAGAACTAGTATTCATATATGTAGCTTAATAATCATATTATTAGTGAATATTCATAGCAATTTATGTAGTTTATTTTTTAATTTGTGGGCCTTTAAGGTTTAATTTATAGCAATTTTAAAAATGAATATAGAGAGTAGATGGCGACTCCTTCTGGGTCCTCGAACTCTCATCGGGTCTCTAAACGACTTAGGCCGCACCTCCCTCTCATTGCGTGCGGCGAGTGTAAGCAGAAGATTGTCATGAAGTTCCGAGTGAGGAAGGAGTGTCCCAACAAAGGTCGTATCTTCTACAAGTGCCCGGATCGCAATGTGAGTTATTGGATCTCATTTGACGTATTATGGTTATTTTTTTTACATTCTCCTGATGGTTTTGATTAAAGTTCTTAATTGTTGTTATAATTTTAGTGGGACGGCACCGGATGTAAAGGATGGTACTGGGAGGACGAGTATATTCAACACGTGCAAAACAGTCAGACGGGTGACGCAGTGAGCCAGCACAAGCAGCCTGCCGAGACAGAGGAAGCGAGTGATCTGTCTATTCTAGTTGGGGTTGGTCATCAGATCCTTATGCTACTGAAGTGCATTTTAGTTTTAGTATGTTTAGTGCTAGTTAGGATTGTGTACATTGTAGTGAGCTTAACATAAAGTGATTAGTTTGTGCCTGTAGGCTAGCATTTTAATTAAACAAGATGAATGGTGTTGTGCAATTATGTAATTATCTTCAAGGTTTTCATACGGTATGTCTTGTAATGCAGATGAGCCGACACTGGATGTACAACGCTGATCGCCGCTCCGGAGAATTCATTATGGGCGTGCATATGTTCTTGAGTGTGGTCGAGGAAAACAAGCGTGATGGTTTCATGTGTTGTCCATGTGCTGTATGTAAGAATTTGGAGGAGTATGCTTGCTCAAGGACTCTCCATTCACACTTGTTTAAGTCGGGTTTCATGCCAAACTATATATGTTGGACCAAGCATGGAGAAAACGGGATTGCAATGGAAGAGTGCGAAGATGAAGAAGAAGGGGATGACGATATATTTGCCCAATACAGTCCCTTACATGACATTGCAATGGGGGAAGCCGAAGAAGATGTAGCTAAAGAAGATGAGCCCGCTGATGATCTTGGTCAGGCCATATGTGACGCACAGCAAGAATGCGAAAGTAAAAAAGAGAAGATCAAGTTCAATCGCATGTTAGAGGATCACAAGAAATTACTTTACCCAATCTGCGATGCGGGCCAGAAAAAGTTGGGTACCATACTAGAGTTGTTACAATGGAAGGCAAAGAATGGTTTATCCGATAAGAGATTTGGATAGTTACTGCAGATCCAAAAGAGGATGCTTCCGAAGGATAACGAATTGCCCTCCACTACATATGAAGCAAAGCGGGCTGTATGTCCTTTGGGGTTAGAAATCCAGAAGATACATGCATGTCCCAATGACTGCATCCTGTACCGTGGCAAGGACTATGAGAATCTAGAAGCATGCCCCGTATGTCATGCATCACGCTATAAGATCCGAAGAGATGACCCTGGTGATGACGAGGGCGACGGAGAACGTCTTAGGAAGAAAATCCCTGCGAAGGTTATGTGGTATGCTCCTATAATACCACGCTTAAAACGTTTGTTCAGAAACAGAGACCATGCAAAGTTACTGCGATGGCACAAAGATGACCGTAAGGTAGACAATATGTTAAGACACCCTACGGATGGGTCTCAGTGGAGAGCAATTGACAGAGAATTTCCTGATTTCGCAGCTGACGCAAGAAACTTAAAGTTTGCTTTAAGTACAGATGGCATGAACCCTTTTGGGGAGCAGAGCAGCAGTCATAGCACTTGGCCTGTTACGCTATGTATCTACAATCTTTTTCCATGGTTGTGCATGAAGCGAAAGTTCATGATGATGCCTGTGCTCATCCAAGGTCCAAAGTTCACTTTGCGTATGTTTACATACTTATATTATGGTGCTCCAAATCTTCCTATGCGAAAAAATTTTTAGGAGAACCTATACTTTTTAATATATATCAATTTCATGTATAAGTGTTTAGGGTTAGGGTTTTAGCCAGGTTTTCTTGTAATTTCTTATATATATGGGTTTAGGGTTAGGATTTATATGTATATCAATATTTCGTATATATATGTATCTCAATTTTAGTTTCGTATATATCTCAATTTCATATATAGTCCCGATGGCCGAACCTAATCAAAATATGGTGGATGTCATGATGAATATGATCGCTGGAGGTCAATATGACGAAGTTGATAACCAGCTGACGGTAGATGACACGACACAATACTTAAACCTTCACGATGAGCAAGAGATTGTCGGCGAGGTATAAATAAATGAAATATATATGTGTATACATGTATATAAACATGTAAAATATATGAAATTATTAGTGATGAGCAATATACTTATTGAACTATTTTTTTTCTAAATCCATAGCCCTCTGGATCGACAATGACGACGAAGAGTCGAAATGTACGAGGCCCGGCAAAGCCGTTGGAGGACCGCTTCGTAATCTCTGATTTCAACAGAGAGACAGGAGAACCACTTGGACTAAACGTCAAGAAGTTTGTTTATCATTGTGGGTACCTTGTAAGGGACAGGCTCCCCATCAGTGCTCGAGAGTGGAAACAGAAGAAAGACGCTCCTCATATCAGTTATGTCTCCGATCTTGACAAGAATTTGATTTGGAATGATATCATGGCACATTTCACACTTGAAGGAGCCGATGATGCTTTGAAAGAGCTAGTGAGGAGTTGGGCTATGAAGAAGATGGCAACACAATTGCAGACTTGGAAGAAAAAGTTATATAATGATTATGTGAAGAAGAACTTGACGCCGGATTTCAACGCTTCGGGCCCAGTTTCAAAGTTGAGGCCATATTGGGATGAGTTCGTACAGTTCAAGACCTTAGAAGAAGGTGAACAACAGGTGCGGAGAAACCAACAGAATGCCCGGCAAAAGACATACCACCATCGCATGGGATCCGGTGGCTACAACAGTGCCGTCCCCAAGTGGGAGAAGATGGAAGCAGATGTAGTTGCCAAGGGGCTTGTGCCGGCTTCACTCCATTGGCCCGACCATGCCAAGAATTGGTTTTTCATGCATGGTGGCAGGCTGGACCTGGAGACCTGGCAGGTAGTGTATGGCGAACAAATCCAAAGGGCAGCAGAAAGGTTACTTTTTGCGGTAGATGCTTCTGCTAGCGGTGCGTTCAAGCCCGACAGAGATAAAGATGAATTAACGTATGCCCTAGAAAGTGCTGAGCACGGTGGGCGAACAAGAGGTAAAGGTGCTATCCCATGATCGCATGATTTTCCTGAGGATAGAGGAACGTACAGAAGCCGTCAGAGAAAGAAGGACAAGGAGAACGAGAGGCTCCGCCGTCTGGAGGAGTTTGTGTTACAGTCGCAAGAACGGGAAAAGAAAATGCAAGAAGAAATGCAGGAGATCAAACGACAATTGAGCACCCAGGGATAGTCTACATCAGTGATGGGACCCGGGGTCAACATTAGCCCCCTGATCAGATGAAAAGCAGTTGTGCTTCCACGGACATGACAGCGCAAGGAGATGCAGGGCTTCGCTTTCCCGTGGATGATGTCACACAACATATGACAGCATGTGAGTTGCACATTTCAAAGGACAATGCCATAGTCCTAGTGGCTACAGCTGTTGTTTCCCCTATCGCCACTGATCAGGTAATCCATGGGCAACCAATCCAACCTGGATATGCTAAGGTGTCGGTGGGTAGGGTACTCTCTGGATTCAGCGATGTGCCTCTTGACATTCCCGGAGGTGATGGGGAGAAGACTTTAGGAGAAATAGAGCATGCATTCATTCAATAGCGCAAGCGCTACATCGTCATTCCTAGGGCGTCGCCTTCTCGGCTCCCTTCCCGGAGGTACATACATGAGAAATAATTAAGTAATAATTAATCTTGTCAGATTTAATTCTCACATTCGTTTATTTTCTATACTGATCACCTAGGTTGGAGGGGCAGTTAAGTCCAATTGTTCATTCGCCAGACCACCACAGTGCTCCAAGGAGGTCTCCAACGCCTCAGCCTCCTCCGCCAAGGTCTCCGACGACTCAGGCACCTCCGCCACCCCCAGCGAGGTCTCCGACGCCTCAGGCATCTCCGCCACCCCCAAGGAGGTCTCCGACTCCTCCGTCCCCTCCGCCACAACCGGCTCCGCCCCCTCCAATGTCCAAAAAATATCCACTAAGAGGGTGCGAACGAAGTCCTCGTCCCCGCCGAAGAAGAAGAAGGCAAAAACTATCCCTCAAAAATTGCCTTCTGCCATGACTGAAGAGCAAAAAAGTGCGGAGGCAAGAAAAGAGGTTGTTGATTACTTTGAGAAAATAAAACAACAAAGATTAGCATTGAAGGCAAACCCACCCAAGCCGTACTTTTACATGCATCCAAATGCACTGAGGCAAAAGGTGGACGAAAAAGCTAGAATGTTGCGTGAAGGTCGTAAGCCCTCGCCGCCATCAGACTATGACCGAACCCTCATCAAAACTATTGAGAAGTCGAAAAAAGGACAGCAGGGAAAGATGTTCCACAACTTGGGGAACAATCGAAGCAGATTGAACCCCTAGTTGTAAGTGATCCATATGGTTCAAATGAATCGTACATGGAGGCCGTGCCTTCAAATATCAATTTGGATGACCTTGGTGACCTCATGCTATCTACCGGTCTCAATTTTCAGCAACTCTTTCAGAAAATATGAACATGGCAAGCCACTCTACAACCCTGAGAAATACGCAGAACTAGGCACACAAATGTACTTGTTGAACAAGTGGTACCTAGATGCGTGTGCCAGGAAAGAGAATTACATATTGGTCAAAATTCTCAACGAGGACTTCTTCCGTGGCGATGATACCATGTTCATTGAATTCAGTGAATTACACCAGCTATGCCACCAGGACTCGCTCGACAAGTCACTCTTGAGCTGCTATTGTCTGTAAGTCATTATACCACCAGGCCTGTTATTATATTGTCTATATAATTATATATCCTAGCTCACACTACATATATGTTCTTTGATATATATTTGCAGATATGAGATGGGGGTCATCAAAAAAAAAGAAGGGACGATACCATTGGATTCATTGATCCTTATATTGTATTCAAAGACCCAGTTACTCCTAATTGGGTAGTTCAAGCTGAGGTGAATCTCAAGACGATGATAAAGAACAAAGCAAGAAGACAATGATTCTCTTCCCGTTCGACGGCGAGTGAGTGTTATTAATTATAATGTCATTTTTTATACGTGGCCCGGTCCGTAGTTTATCGAGTTATGATTATTATATTCTTCCTATGCAGCAATCACTGGATCTTGATGATCATCAAGCTATCCACCAGTCAGTTATTAATCTTTGACTCTATGAAAAAGGAGCTGGGACGATACCAACTAATGATTGATATGATCCAACGGTAATCTAATTTCACTCGATCTTTCTAAAATCCACTATATGTTTATACATACATGCTCTCTTTAATTGGATATATTGGACAGTGTTTGGGCAGAATTCATTTCAAAACATCGTCCCGAGTGCAAAGCGCCGCTGCAAATAGTCACACCCATAGTAAGTAGCACTTTGCTATATGTAGTGTCTAACATCTTCATTTGTCATAGTTCAAATCACTAGATGACGAGAGAATTCTTTTCTCATATATATAGTGGTGTCTGCAGCAGGAGCCGGGGAACAATCTATGTGGATACTATGTGTGCGAGTTCCTCAAGGTGCACTCTAACAGAACTCTTGTTGAGAGGATCAAAGTAAGTTGCAAAATATATTTAGTGGTATACATGATTATCATATACACACACACACACTAATACATGTTTTTTCCTCAATTCAACTCAAATTGAAGACTGATTGGTTGAGACAGAAGACCCTAAATCAGCACAACGTCAAAGCCATCCAAGAGACAATAGCAGGCTTTATTAATGATCAAGTCTTAAATCCCGATGAAGCGCACTACTTCGGCAGAAAATAATTGTCTCGGTTTGTAATTCTAGGTTAAGGACGGACAAACAAACGTGTGTATATTTTATGTACATTATGTGTATATTCAATCATACATGTGATATATATAGTTTCCTAACTATATAGTTGGGTTAATTATTTACATATGCATACGTGTATGCATATAACATTAGCGTAGAATGCGTATTTAAATACCTATATTAAACCCTAAACCCCAAATATGAATTAAAAAGCTGAAATGAGCCAAAAAAGAAGAAATACCTTTACTCCCGGGCGACTAGGCTGGAGGGACTTTTAGTCCCAGTCCGTGATAAGAACCGGGAGTAACGGCCCCCCTTTACTCCCGGTTCCTAAACCGGGACCTGGAAATGTACTCCCGGCTGGAAAACTAGGAGCAAAGCTTCTTCCCAACCAAGAGAACAACCCGATCCTGTACTAGTGCCTGCTTGTTACATTGTTGAATTAGACAATTAGTGATAGCACGATGGCACTACCAAACGTGATAATTACTCTCGTGGCTTCCACAGACCACAGGTAGAAAACCTCTAAGTTTTCATTTAATGTCAATACAACCAACATACAGATTGCACAGTAGGTGTGAGTTATATGACAAAAAAAATCCATTTTTCCTCTATCAACTTTTGTGAAAGTCTATTTTCCATTCCTGAACCGCAAGACCAGATAAATCACATCTTTCAACTTTTGAAACTATGCATTTTACCTCTCTAGTCCGAATATAAACTGTTTTAAAGGCCGTTTTGTCTTCTTTATTATTTATTTTGGCTAAATATTTTAAAAAATCATAAAAAAACATAAAAAAATCATAAAATAAAAAAAATAAATTTTGTATTTTGTTGGACTCTATATGAGTAAATCTACAAACGAATATATAATATAATCGGACCCCACGTGCATATACTACACCTGCACGTACGGGAAGCTACGCGCGGGTGATATGGGCGCCGCCATCTTGGCCGCGCGAGCGAGCGCGCGCGGTGTTGGGCTGCTACGGAGTACCCTGCATGGCTAGGACTAGGAGTGTCGTGCCTGAGTAGATGCTCCAGCGCAGGATCGCCGGCCGGTTGTCCAGGAGGTCGGTTAGGTCAGTCGTCAACGCGACACCACGCAGGCACGACCATGGGTTCTAGTGGGCCAGTACTACGTACCAATACGTACTGCGTAGGAGTATACTACAAGAAATAATGCTGATGTGCGCGTTCCAGAGTTCAGCAGTTCGTTGAGGTTGAAGCTGAATGGTTTATGCTGATTTTTTATGAGAGAAAATACTATTATATAGCTAAAAAAAAGACAAAATAAACACTTATAAATTGAAGCGTGGCTAATGCTGGAGCTTCCTTGCTCACAATTTTGTTCACAGAACAGATGGAACCCTGGACAAGGTCTCGCGCCAGCCGCATGCTGCACGCAGCATTTTCCCTCCCTGTTGTCAGTGCACTGATTTAACAGCTGATCCACCGAGCACATCCAGCCGCCTCGATCCGCCTGCCTTGATTCCAAACTTGGACACCACGCACAGACGCACGGTACGGCCAATCGGCTGGACATGCTGCACAGAACAGGAAGGGGAGGGTGCCGTTGATCGTGCGTGCGTCGTGCAAGATTCTTCTTTGTTGACAGACGCTGCCCTTTTTCTTCTTCTTCCTCTTGTTTTCATTTTATCAAGAGAGAAGATAATCAATGTTATTTGTTGGAGATCACCACAGCATGGCGCCGTGGCCTGTGCGGCAGTAAGCTCAGTGCGCTCGCTGGGGTTTACGGTTTACCACGGCACCAGCTACTGAAACTGTTTATTAATTAACAGTAATAATCAACTTGTTCTTTTGGGCTGAAAATAAGCGCTGATTTCGGGTCGTGTTGATTTATTGTGAGAGAAAAATATTGTTTCGTGGCTGAAAATAAGCGCTGATTGTCCAAAATACATTTGAGACCTGCCATGTTTGCTCGATCAGGCGGCTTCACACAATTTGTTATACTTTGGCAGTTTTGCATTGTGAGCCGAGAACAACCTTTACCCTCTCCCATGAGGCCTTCACCAGAGCTCCAATCTAGTGTGATGTCGACATCTAGCTACCATGTCATGTGAGAAAGAATGCAAATCTAGCACAATGTCATGATTTTATATCTTAAGTTTAATAAATTATATATAAACAATATTACTATTTGTAGTATTAAATAAATACCATTAGCTTAATTATGAAAGGTAATTTTATAATAAATTAATTTGAAGTTATAAATATGAATTATATTTGGTTATATATTTTTTGAATGGAGAGGGTATTTGGTACTCCCACGGACTGTCGGGTGTGCTTAGAGAACCAACAATGTCAAAGACTACTTGCTCTGTTGGGTGGTCGCAGAGTGCGGGCAGGCACGATTGGTTGCTTGCTGATGCTCCCTTCAACGGCCGTCACTAAGGGAGTGTTTATATGCACTTAGTTAGAAATTAGAAGTATTGTTACAATAAGTGTTAATCATAATTTAAGTAGGCTCAAAAGATTCGTAAGACAATATTTTATTAAGCTATCAAATTATTAATTTGTTTAGAAGTTGGAATTGAACTAAACTAGACAGGTCGGTGGAGCCGTCGAGGCGAGGAGCAGAGGCAGGCAGAGAATCTGGGTGCAGGCCGCTGGACCACGACCACGCCGGCCCACGGGGTCCCCTGGCCCTCTCACGCGTTTCATTTCGTTTCATTCCATCAGGGGCCTGTGATTAGGACGAGCCAAAGTGGAGTAACCGTACTGTAGCAGATTTTGAAGTACTACCAGAATCATTCCCGCAATTACTTGCCCAACCCTACCAATTCCAGTCTTAAAATAAAGCTGTTTAGATTGGATGCGTTTTCTCCGGTCTCCTTGTTCCATTGGCATCATGATAAGCGACGAGACCTGACGCAACCCTTTTTTAGTAAACCAGAGACCTGATGCAGTGATGCTACCCAGTGCATCGGTTTACACTATTTTTATCTGAAGAAAAGAAACCAAAGCCACGTTATCTACGTAAGTACTCCCTTCGTTCTAAAATATCTATCGTTTGCGTTTTCTAAGAAACGACTACCGATAATTATATATTTAAAAATATTAACATTTATAATACATAATTAGTATCATTAGAAAGATCTTTGAATCTAGTTTTTTAATAAATTTATTTAGAGATATAAATATTGCACGTATTTTATATAAATTGAGTCAAATTTGTGCCACAAAAACAAAAAATGATATACATTTCGGAACGGAGAGAGTATATCAGTTTCAGAAAGCTGCTTTCCGGCCGCAGCAGCTACAGGCACGGCACAATCACATATACCGTCTTGCCTGCAGCTGTACCGCTCTCCTTTTCCTCTCCGTACCGCTCTCTTTTTCCTCTCCCCTGGTTACCATTACCAGGAGCGGACGTCGAGGCAGGCAACATCGACACCCAGCCAAGGACGTACGGTGCAGGTCAGCGCAAAGTGTGTTCGCAAGCAAAACTCTAAAACTGAGACGACCTGCATCTCCTCCATCCTCAGAAGAAAAAAGCAAGAAGAAAGGAGAGCTGCTGCTACGCTACTGTAGTCATGTGAATGTTTTCTCGCATGGATGTGGATCTCAACCGTCGCACCGAAAACAAGCTACTGTCAGTATATGCATACGATTGCCATCAACTTATACGAGTTGTTTGGTTCACTCATCCGTAACACAAATGTAAATAAACTTAGTTCAAATGTGTTTTCCGCCGTATAGTCCGTAGGCTTAATTTATTAACATTTGCGTTACCTACCAGACAACCAAACAGCTCTTAAATATAGGTGTTCACAAAAAAAAAAAGTACAGCCAAACCTCACTTGAGTTCTCTCACTCAATTTTTCTTCTTCTCTTCTCTTCCTGTTGAGTGATGTCCGAGTGGTTTTTGTTGTTGTCTTAAGCGTGGGTGGGTGGGTGGGGTGGCTTCGAATGAGTGTGAATGCCCATCGTTAGAATGCCCTACTAGTGGTCCCTGTCCTTCCTTTTATAGTGACAAGGGTGGTGTAGTCTACACGCAGTGGGAGTGCTCGGAGGAGAATCCCCGAGGGGTTGGGTGTCTGTCGTCTTTTGAAGGAATGACCTGACGCTGCAGCGGCATGGCTGTTGTCCTTTGGTCGTACCTCCCACTGTGGAGAGGTGAACTTTGTCCGTCAGGTGCACTGCATGGCGTGGTTGACGTTCTACGGGTATTGTGCAGGATGGGCACCGGTCTTTTAGTACTGTCCAGGCACGGCTTCACCCTTCGGGCGTAGTTATTCCTATGGGCATCGTCACCCAAAGGAATGGGGTACCGTCCTGCTGGTACTGTATTGTCATGGGTGGTACCCTTCGAACGTATTGGCCTCCGTAGACGGCGTTGCCTGAGGCATGAGCACTCGGGCGAATAACCTGCACAGTGGAGAGAGTTGGTAGCATAGTGCTTGCTGGAGTCAGGAAGTGATGCCCGTCATGTCCGGATTGCATCACCGCAGAGAGAGAGAGAGAGAGGGGTTAGGCAGAATAGTGCCTGATAACCCTACTCCTGTGGCGGTGTGGGTGACGGAGAGATGGTCCGACACTATGTCAGGTCGTCCGACTCGACCTGTATGAGAGACGTGAGCCTCGTGTAGACAGACATGTGCGTGGGCCCGCCTGATATGACGGTATCTGTAAGCGAGAACGCCCCAAGAGGTGAGAGAGCCTCCTTGGGCGCAAGGAATGATGATGGCGTAATATGCGTGGGGGGGGGGGGAGGGGCTCGGGCGAGGCGGAGAGTTGGCGCCCGAGGGTGTCCCTTTCCAACCCTGTTCGCTGGGGTGGGTCAGGCGAGATGGAGAATATTGCCCGAGGATCTGACTGCACCCAAGGTCAGGGCGTCGGCCTCGGGTGAGTTTGAAAGTGGGGCCAGATGCTGTTGCCCGTGTTCCCTGTCCTGCCCCAAGTCTTTGGTCGTGACAGGGTCCCATTTGTTGGGGTTTTAGGTTTAATTTCCTTGAGGATCAGGTAGTTTTGAATTTAAATGGGGTACCCCGATTTAGGTACCCGACAACGCTGTTGGAGCAGACCGTGGAGGATGCAGCCAATTAGGTTGGGCCGTTGGGGCTAGTGGCGGACGCACGTTCAGGCTATGAGGCCACCTGGCCCCATAGGTTTTGGTGCAACAAATGGACCTCTACTATAGCATATACTAGCTGGCTCTATAGGGTTTGATTTCTGGATCCGCCACCGGTTAAGGCGGGACGGGGCGACCATGGCCATTGACGAGGATTGGTAGAGGGGAAGGAGATCGCTATGGCGCGGTGGCCGATGATAGTGTTTTGGGCACTTTGGGCTTGGGTTAAAAAAATGAAATCAGGTGTAGAGGAGGCTCCCCACACGCGTGTAAGGGAAAAAATAGACAAGAAAAAAGGACTAGCATCAATGTCACCCTTAAATTGGCGTTTTTTTGAGCAAGTTGAGCGAAAGCTACGTATAGGACATTGAATACATTGAATAATCTATCTGGTACTCGTGTGAGGGAACTGGTTGTTGTATATTGGCTCTAATCGACTGGCTGAATTGCACGACTGATGGACTGATTGTTGTGAAAGAAAAACACTGCTCAATGGTTAGCTCGTAAGTTCAAGCGAACGGAGCCATTCTTGTAGTATCCAATTTTCTTATACAACAATAGTTAACCGTACTACCTCTGTTTTAATTTACATATCATATTAGATTTGTTCTAAATCGAATATTTATGTGCTTGACTATCCATTTTTTTTAAAAAAAATATAAGTTCATGATATAAGATCTATGTTTTTAGATTCACTAAAAATACTTCGATAACTATAATTCATATGTTGCAAAACTATAAAAAATATATAGGTTCATGGACTCATGGCATACAATTTATGCTTTTTAGATTCACTAAAAAAATATTTCCATAATTTATAATTTTACATGCTATAAAACTGTAATGAGTTTTTTTAAAACAGATTGTCAAAATATTTGACTAAGAATAAAACATGTAAATAAATAAGAAAATGGAGGGAGTAGCACGACGAGTTTCAACCACGTTGAGTGTGCTAGCAAGTCAGCTGGAAATTTCCTTCTTTCGATCGATTTGTTTAGCGGTGAGTGAGAGCGTTATTTTATAGAGAAATAATAGCTCAGAATACGTCTTCCTACGTGGCGCCTACGTGGGCCTCCTGGCCGGCTGGCGGCCCCACCCCCAGCGGGCTGCGCCGCTACGCGCACCCGGCGACGCCCACACGAAATCCCCCGCTTCAACTCTATTTATACACACCAATACGGCGATATAAAAACAGGCACAGGACTACTCCTCAGCCCCTTCTCCTCGCCCGCCCTACGCCTCGCCGGAGCTCGGCCGCCGCCGCCGTCCAGTTCCGCAGCAGAAGGAGCCACCGACGCCGCCGCATATCCGTGGAATGCCCTCAGATAAGCCGCCCCGCGCCGCGTCTTCCTGAGGCCGAGGCTCCGACGCCGCCGAACGAACCCGTTCATCCCACGGGGTCCGGTGCGGAGGAGGAAGAGGGAGGAGCTGCTGCTCGGCGCCGGCGGCCGCCGAGGAGGAGCCTAGGGGATGGGGACCGCGAGGGGGTTTGCCCGCGTGCGGCGGGAGGCGCTCGCCGCGTGCATGACGTGCCCGCTCTGCCGGGGACTTCTCAGGGAGGCCACCGCCATAACCCTGTGCCTCCACACATGTGAGTTCCCTCTCCTCTCCTCTCTCCCTCCCTCGCGTCCCCTGGCTGTGTCTGTCCCGTTCGTTCGTCCGAGCTCTCTACCCGCGCCCGCGCCGGAGGCCGGCATGGTTTCCCCGCCGCGCCGCCCCGGCCCCTGCGCGTGGGCGCTCGTCTCCGATCCTCGCGTTTGGTTTTGGTGTCGGATTCTTCTTGTTCTCTCGTTCAGATTGCCCCGGCGATCGGGCTGGTGTCCGATGCGACTTCTTTGATCCCAGGAGGGTGGCGAACGTGCTGCCGTTCGCGTGGATTGTGTTGTGGTCGTGCCTCTCGTCGCGCGCGGCCACCCGTGCTGCCCTGGTCGCCACTCCCCACCTCGCGCCGCGTTCGCGCTTGCTTCCTCGTGGCCGGCGTTGCTGTAGGAGCTCAGCTGGAGTCGCGGTTTCGTGCCCGGCGCCCCCTGGCGATGGTTCTGCCGACGTCGCCGTGCATGTGCATCTAGTGTTTTCTCTGCTTGATTGTTCTTGACGATCCCGAGGTGTGCCGTGGCGCCTCTTGATCCGCACGAGGTCCAAAAGGCGCGGGCTTTCTCCTGAACCGTGCCTGCTTTGTCCACTCGGAGCTACGCGCCAGCTGCCGTGGGAGCTACCCGGGACGGCCCCGCGCTCCCGTCTACGGCACGCGCGCGTTCGGTTCCTCGCCGCCGCCATGTCCCGTATCTCGTTCCAGTGTGCTCGGTTCTTGCCCTGCCCGTCTGCCGAGCTGGCAATGCCGCGAAGCAGCAGCGCGCTCAGGCGGCTCCCAGGTTTCATCATCAACGCCGCTGCAGGCTATTCACAATCTTAACTCGGAACAGTTGGGACGAGTGCCGCCGCAAGTTGTCTGGGCCCTGAGCAGACCCTCGGCGGTCACCGCCGGTGCCACACATCCTTGTGCCTCTGTCTTCTATCTGCGATCCCTGACGGGGGTGATTGAACAACTTTCGGTGCATGAACGCTTGCGGACCGCAGGAGCTTTTAGTGCTATGGGAAAAGGCTGTAAAGGGCTGGCACTTGTTTCAGAATGTAATAATGTATGGGAGTCATGCTTCGAGGCATTCTAGTTGCTTCCTGTGAGTTCGGTAATGATCGGGAAGTCTGAGAAGGGTGCCATTCTAGCCTGTTTCTTATCAGAAACGTGGTCTCCGTTGAGCTGGAGTCCTCAACTCCTCATGCTTATTCTCTATAAAATGGGAATTGGAATTCAGTTGGATGCTTTGATTGTGTATTGCCTTACTCCGTGGTACTTATTTGTTGAGGGAGTTGGGACTTGTATAAGGAGATTAGTTGCAGTGTTCATGCTATATGGTTTGATTTGCAGTTCTGCAGCATTCTTGATCGATACAATATTTCTTGGTTTCGTTGAATAAAGTCAGGCAGTGCTGCTGCAGCATAAATATAACCATGCGGCTCATATCCTTGTAGTTGTAGGAACCAGATACCAAAGGAAACACTTCACTCATCACTAGGCAGGAGCTTGCAGAGTTTGTGTGCTACTAGTTGCTGCGGAAGAAGTTCACTCGTGTCGTTACCGTTATCAGTTGTTTAAAACCTCTTTCTGAATCTGGCTTGCTTGTCTTATTAGAATTTCTCCTATTACTATGTCTTTGTCAGTTTGCCGGGGGTGCATTATGGAGAAAATAAATGATGAGGAAGTTGACTGTTGCCCAGTATGCGACATTAATCTTGGCGGCGATCCGGAAGAGAAACTCAGGTGAACTAGTTGTTCTAACTTTTGAGTTTCTTTTGTAAAACATAGTTTCTCCTTTCTCCTTACTCCGTTCTGGCAATGCCTTCTGCTTTCAACTTTTTGTACAAGCGCAACCATTAAGATCAAGCATTAGTATGATCATGCTATTGGTAATGAATAATAAAACTGTGTATCTTGAAAACTTCTCTGACAAACTCAGAGAAAGTATTTCAGAGGTTATCATAATGGCTAAAACTCATACTTAGTGCTATTTGCCTAGGATATATGCAACTCGAGTTTCAGACAAGTGAGCTCTGTCATAGATATAGCTTGGCCTTTTAGGTTTGATGCTAAAAGTACTTGGAGTATAAACATTATCTTTCCTTCTACACTGCCACTTCCTTTTAAATCACATATTCGCATATAGCATTTATTGAAGCAGCGTTTAGTCCGTGTTCTATTAATAGTTTGACTATGACACGCTCTATTTTTGACATATCATATCTGATTGAAAATTATTTCTTATGGTCATGGTCACATCTCACCGCCTATGTTTTGCACTGTAGTTATTTTTCGAACTTTTTGCCTCAAGTACCCCTTTATTATTGCGTGAAACAGAAGTTTCGGTCATATTGCTGCAGCTTATTATTTATATCTAGTGCATCGACTGATCAACTATGAATTGATGCTACCTAACTGTGGTCATTTCCTTGTTTGAAGGCCTGACCACAACCTTCAAGATATCAGAAATAAGGTATTTCCAATTAAAAAGATAAATGCTGATTCTCCAAAGGCTCTAACAACATTGCCAGCAAAGAGAAAACAGAGGTCCCTTTCTTCCTTGGTGGTTGACACTCCAAGCGTAGTAAAGCAGACTGGTTTGACTGGAAAAAGAACCAAAGCTAAAAGAAGGGCAGCAACTTCTGGTGCAACTTCTCCCGTTAAAAATGGAACAATGAAATTACCAAATAAATCTGAAAATGGAGATCAGAAGACTGAGAAAATCTCTGCATCACAATCTACCAAGACAGCAACAACTGTAAACAAAACTGAAAATCAAGATCAAAAGAAGACCAGGATAATTTCAGCAAAACAGTCGACCAGGGCAGCGGCACCAGCAAACAAAAAACAGGTAAATATGAAGAACCATCTGATGTTTGTAAAATCACATTATTTCTGTGTGGATTCTCTTGTAGAAATGGCTTGTCCTCACATTTCATTATGCTGCAAAACAGCGAAATACAGATGTAGAAGTTTCCAGTAAGCCATCTTCCGAAAATAGAAAGAACAGCAAGACAGCTGAAAAGGATGAGCTCCGTAAATCTTCAAAAGTACGTAGGTCAACTACCAAAATCCATGCCGTCAATCAAGAGAAAATAAAAGAGGAAGAGGGTGAACTCCCTACAAGGAAAGGCGAGACAGACAACAAACTGGGTATTCCTGGGACAAGTGTGAGAGAACATTCAAATAACTCACATCTTAAAGAGAAAGGTGACGGCAGTTCCTCAGAACCTTCACCATTGAAAGATAAAACAACAACAGAGGATGATTCGTACCAAGGATCGCTTGGATCTGCAAGCGATTTGCATGATCCAATAACTACTCCGGTTTGGTTCTCGTTAATTTCTTTGCCTAACCAGTGAGTATTCATAGTGAACTGTTGCTTTCTTAAAAGCTGAGGAAACTCTTTTCTTTTTTGTAAGTATTCATAGTGAACTAATGATTGCGATGATAACTGTACGTCATTTCTGAGTTTTAAGTCAAATCGCTAACTGGTTTTCAGGAAAGAAGGCCCACAACTGCCTCAGTTATCAAAGACTTACATGAGAATCAAGTGAGTTCCATTTAGTATTGTAATTTCTTTTGAGCCTCGCCATGCTCGGAAGCTCTTGTTCATGGTTTAGAGTTGTCCAATTCTTTGGCCGTTTAGTCTGCTGCAGGCTGTTCAACGTTCCATGATGCTAGTAATATTTCTTCTCAAGACCACATGACTGTAGTAATGTTACCATCCCTGCATCTCCTGATTAGTTTGAGCTCTGGTATTTTGTTAAATGTACCATGATGCAAATATGTTAGGAACTTCTTTGGGCCATTCTAACATGTGTTTTGTTCCCTGACATTTAATTCCTTTCTTCGGTTTAATTTTTGTCTTTGTTTCAGAGACGGCAGTTTGCAGATTTCCTCGTTACAGAGGTACATCATGAAGAAGCTGGATCTAGCTAATGAAAATGAGGTGATTTACTCAGATGTTGCTACACTTCCATTTTTGTTATTACCACAGCAAATAACTTGGCTGGCCACATATTGACTTGTTTTAGAGCACCGGTTGACATAGACAATTAGACATCAACCATGCAAATGTGAAAGACCACTAGCAATATATTTAGTTAGTTTTAGAGTAGCGGGGCCATGGATAGAGCCACATTTTAAGATTTGCATGGCGGCTTCTGAGTAGTTCTTATTATTTGCCATGTAGAACTAGGCTCTGGAATAGTGCAGGTTCTACTTAACGATGACGAATTGTGTTCTCCTGTCCCATGCAAATTAGTCTTTTGTCACCTACTATTTCGCATTCCTTCTGCGTATCAATTTCAGTTGGAAATCTCCTAGAGAAAAGCTCTTGTAACCATGGACTGACGACATCCATATACTTGAACGCCTTAGTACATTTCTGTTCTTTTTTTTTTTTTTTGCACTAATGCTTTGAGTTCATGCAAACAAGGAAGGAAGTAATAATTCTGGTGTGGATGACAGGTATTCTGATTTATTCCACCTATTATCTGATCCCTGTTCCTCTCCAATCCAATTGCAGGTGGAGATCATCTGCCATGGCGAGCCCATCTGCCCCTCGAGCACGCTGCATGGGCTGATGGAACTGTGCCATCGTAGACAGCCGACAGAGCCCGTGGAGGCCTTGGTGGGCGCGCCGGCCAAGGAGTTCGTCATGGTGCTGGGCTATCGTCGCCGCCGCCGCCCTTATTTGGCGCCGGGCACCACCGTGGCCGTGCCTCCAGAGCCCTCCTGATCAGGTCTGCAAGGGTGACTGCACCGCCGTGGAGCTTCAACTGCTCTGCTCCGTCCGCTCTTGTCCATCCTCAAACAGTGTAGCCGTTTGTTAGGATAAAACAGAGGAAAGAAATTACCCCTACAGTTTTTTTTACTCGTTTCTTAGACTTTCTTTTGGATCATGCTCATTTCTTAGACTTTTGTAAAGAGATATATATAGAGAGAGAGAAAGAGAGAGGAAAGAAGTTAGTCTACCAGAAGTCTGTGGTAAATGATGTTATATTAAGCACCTTAAACCATCATGTTTACTGTAACCACATTTCTGACGGGAAAAAAAAAACTTAGGATGAAGTCGATCTCGTGTTGTTGCGCCGTGATTCTCCCTCCGTTCGCCCATTGCCGTGCCAGGCAGCCTACAGTGCCTGCTACGGTGGCTGTTTCGGTCTCGTACAGTTGTCTCCTGGCCCTGTCCCGTTGGTTTGACTTTGAACGGTAACTGTCTCTGTCTTTACGGCGACGGCATGGCATGGTTGGCATGCTGGCTGCTGCACAGCATGGCTTTGCATGCGCGCAAAGTTCACACTTCACAGCCATGCTAGGCGCGGCTGTGAAGCTGGAGCTTTGCGTGCAGCAGAGAGGAGGCTTCACGAGCTTTTGAGCTTCACGTCATGCCGAAAGGCTTCACGAGCTTTTGAGCTTCACGTCATGCCAGTGCCCCGACTCCCGTTGCTGACGCCTGACGGAGCGACGGTGACAAGCAGCTGCCCAGCAGACGTGCCCGAATCTCTTCACTTCGCTTCCAAGAAGAGAAAATTATTTTCTCGGCCCTGAAAAAAGTTTGACTTAGTTTCTTGGCCTTGTTTTCATCGAACTTTATTATTTGGCCCTAAAACGAAATTTGCTTATTTTCTTGGCCTTCTGTCCACTTGAAAAGATCATAACTCTTCGATATGACATCCGATGACGATGATTTTTATAGGAAAATTATAGGTCTCGACGAGATCTATAACTTTATAGTTTTGAGTTTTTTCATTTGAGTAAGTTCAGATGACCAAAAACATTAATATATTATATTTATGTGTTTGGGCATCTGAATTTTCTCAAATGAAAAAACTTAAAACTATAAAGTTGTAGATCTCGTCGAGAACTACAATTTTCCTATAAAAATCATCTTTATCCGATGTCGTGTCGAAGAGTTATGATCTTTCAAAGTGGACGGAAGGACCAAGAAAATAAGCAAACTTTATTTTAGGGACAAATAACAAAGTTCGATGAAAATAGGGCCAAGAAACTAAGTGAAATTTTTTCCAGGGTCAAGCAAATAATTTCCCCTTCCAAGAAAGCGAGGCGGTGTTGACTTTTTTTTTTTTTTTTTTTTTTTTTTTTTTTTTTTTTTAACAGATAGGCGGTGTTGACTTTGACCATTTGTTGTTGAACGTCACTAGCTTGATGCTTAGTAGGACCGAATCCCACAAGCGTATATTTAGCTGCCAAAATTAGCTTTACTGCATTTAAACACCACAGTTATTTGCCCAGTTAATAGCTCAAAATGAGCTGTAGCTTATGAGAAAAATTAGTGTTAGCTAAATAGTATTAATTTCTTAGCTAGATGATCCAACGAACCTAAGCTATTAGGTTAGCTAATTAGTAACCCGACTAGGCTAGCTGACTGAATGATCAAATACGCCCTAGAAGCTCACTGCAGCTTTTTACGGCTGCAGCCTGCAGCTGCAGCTCTGGCTGCGAACAGCAAACTGATTTCAACTGTAGGAGTACATCCTTTTACAACCGCAGCAGCTGAGAAAAATCACAAACCAACATGCATGCAGTACAGCTTGTCGTCCTGGCAACAGTTTCATAGGCTATTTGCCCCAGCAAACCACAGGACACACACAAATTCAGCAAAACCAGGACAGAGTTGCTGGTAGAGATTGAAATATCAGGAGCATTCAGGCAATAGAGACTAGATATCAGCAAATTGACAACAAGTGAATAGCATTTGAAAATGAAATCCCACCGCGAGGGCACACTCTGCCTCTGAGCACCCTCTTGCCTCTGGATTATGCAGAAGGAACACGGAGATTTGTCTTCTATTTGCTGTTCAGAAATAGATAACTGTCACAGCAAAATGTCATCAAATCTGATGATATATATTAATTGGTACTGTACATAAGAATGAATTCTTTCCACATGACCAGTTGGGCAACTCCGATGTTTTCTTTCATCTTCGATTACCGTTTCTCCAATGTTAGGCCAATGAGATATTCATGCAGCAGTCGATCACAGAAGGGAGAAAGAACCCAGGTTGACAGAAAATAACATTACAGATATAGAGTCACGTTTAGCAGCACCCATACAGAACTACAGATGAGAACACAACATCATGGAAACGATGGGATTATCACATTAGAGATACAGTGTATACAATAGATATACTGAGAAGGTCAAAGGATATGGACATGCACATACACATGCACGGCAGGGTTGCAGAAGGATGGATCTATCATCTATGGCAAGTCAGGTACATGGTATACTTTATATACCACTCAAAGTTAATTGAGCTTGAAGCATCAAAACTAGAATGTACGGGAAAAAAACTAAAATCACAGTTGACATTCTGAGATATAACAGATTCGAACACCACCATTCCAAACACCAACTGAATCCAGCAATGATTTCATATGATCATTTCACTTGTTTCACCACAAACATAGAAAAGCTTAACATGTTTACACACCCACAACCAATAGTAGACATCGTGATGGTAATTACAAGGAAATTTGCTACTATCTGCAAGCAAAAACATCAGGATTGCTGAACTGCATAGACTGAGCATGATGAATACCACGCACGGCCAGCTGCGTGCGCGAATCAACCAATGCGGACATAGGTGGGCAAAATGGGTCCGGCGGCGGTCATGCCAGCTGCCACCAGGCCGTTCCCGGCGGCCTCCTCCTCCGTGAGGAAGAGGTCGTCGGTGGACCTAAGCGCGGCGTGCGCACTGACGAGCGCGCTCCCGATCATGACGGAGCCGACGACGTTCCAGCCAACGCTGGTGAAGAGCATGGCGACGACAGTGACCCCGCAGAGGGCAGCAAGCACGGTGCCGTCGTCGAACTCCCTGCCGAAAACCCTGAGCGGCTGCCCGCCCTGCGCGGGCCGCGCGAAGTAGAGGAAGAACCAGGCGGCGCAGAGGAAGAGGAGCACGAAGAGCGTGCCGGGGTGCCAGAGCAGCGAGGCCGCCACGACGGCGAGCACGGCGAGCGCGTAGTTGGCGCGGAAGTAGGCGGTGTTGCGGCGCATCCGGTCGAGCGCCTCCGCCAGCGTGGGCGGCTTGGAGAAGGCCGGCGCGCGGAAGACCTCGGCCCAGGGCCGGCGCGCCGCCATCAGCGCCTGGCCCTGCTCGCGGATCCGCGTGACGAGCTCGCCCGCCTTGGCCAGCGGCGACGGCGGCGCCGTGGGGTCCTGGGCCTGGCCCGCCGCGGCCGCGTGGGCGGAGACTTGCGGGGGCGTCGGGGCAGGGTTGGGGCTAGGGTACGCCGATGGGGGCGCGGGGTAGGTCGGGATCTTCGCGTAAGCGGCGCTGTTCCCGGAGGAGGCCGGCGCCGGGTAGGTGTATCCGGCCGAAAAGGCGGGCGCGACGTAGGCGGCGCCTGAGCCGTACATGGCGGCGGAGGAGGCGGGCGCGACGTAGGCGGCGCTAGAGGAGGAGGATGGAGGAGGGGTCTGGGCGGCGTCGGCGGTGGAGCTGCGCATGATCTGCGTGTAGATCGGATTTGCGGGAGGGAGGAGAGGTTGGGGAAAGGTAGGAAACAAGGGAAGAAGAATAGGAACGCGTACACGCACGCTTCGTCGGTTGTGAGTTTGGATGCTTGCGCGGCGCTGTGCTTCGCTGGTAAACGGGGAGGGGACGCGGGGTTCTCTATTTGTGGGGAGGAAACTGCTTTTGCTTGGTGGCAAAGCACCCCGCTGGACACGTTTTCCTCCTCCCGGATCGTGTTGACATCATGCTACCTTAAGTTAAGCCATCCAATTGGTCTAATCTACCAGTTGTTTTCAGCCTCGAACACGCTCTTTTCAATCGTTTGTCTCTGCTGTGGTTGCTACTGCTCGTCATCCTTCTCTGTTCCAATTTCCAAACAACATCCTCCACTACTTAACGCTGGTTAACAGGTAGAGTGCCCTCACCTATCAAAATAAGTCATACCTCGGTTCGGTAGAACTTTTTTTTAGGTGTAATTGATTTGTAGAGCTAATTTGGTGTGAAAGAAAAAAATTATTCCACGACTGAAAAATAAGACTTCATTCTAATGAGCTAAAGCAAACATGGTACTCAGGCCCAATCACTTTAATCACATAATAATTAACTCACAAATAACACAACACACTGTCCAGATGGTGCCTGTTCTATGATATATCAAACAAGGCACCTGTCCACCGTATTCAGCCTTTGCCGCGTCAGGCGGGGTGGCGTGGTAGGGTAGGCCCCACGTCTCGCCACGTGCGAACCGTTGTGCCACGGTGGCACCTTTATCGCGTCATTGCATGTGGCCGGGCTGTGTGATTTTACCACGCCACCAGCAGTGGCGCGTCAAAGAGTTTTTTTTTTGAAAAAAGGCAAATAGGCAAATGGTGTTAGATTTTAAAATACTATTAAAAAAGGTTTAAAAAAACCTACTGTAGAATGATTACTAGTATATGGATGCCTCATCCTTGGAATCAGCTTAAGCATTTTGTCGTGGATAATGCCCCACTAATATTTGGTTCAACTTCCAGGCTGAAAAAACATATGTATCAATTTCATGCTCTGTAATGTTATTCTTGACTACATGGTCACTAGATTCCGTAGTACTTTGCTGAGTCTCGAGATTCTAACCTTACATTGTGCACAGTGGTAGGTTAGTGAAATGTTCTCTGTGGTTCTATTGTTGTTTTATTATTTTTAAGGTCAAATCCAATATCTTTTCTCTGTTCCTTATTTGTTGTGTGCTGCAGAGACTATTTTACCTGGAAATCCTTTCATATTTACTCATCTTTGGCATTTGAACTGAGAAAAACTGATGTCCTTGACTATGCTTATCTCTTGGAGGTTGCTCCTTTCATTGAAAAATTGGAGCTGCTAGTAAGTTTATCTGCAACTTTCAGGTAACATATCTCGTATATGGACAGATTTTATGCCGCTTGTTTCATGTAGATGTATAATTAAAGTTCTTGTAGCATTTTAGGCTTATTTCACCCTTGAAAATAGCTCTGAATTCGCTCTGAGTGGAATGGACGTTATGAATCTGTGAAAACTCTTGCTGGTCCTCATGCAAAATTAATCAGCAGCTCTGAAGTTGCTCTGAATTTTTGTAAACTCTCCTTGCAGGCTTGTTCTGAATTTTCTCAGAACTAAGGATACGTGTCATGATAGATATATATTGGTTATGATGCATGAATAGTTTCATATATGTGTGCGTTTGTTTCGTAGATTTATCTGAAGAAGTAACTGAATCATGATAGACATAATGTAACTCTGAATCATTTAGAGCTCTTCAAATTCCCTCCTCAATCTAAATGTTAGATAAGATACAACGTTAAATACGGAAATTATCTGGGTTCCATTTTGAATGTGTCAATTAGCCAACAGTTGAGTGTCAAAAATCCAAATTTCTCGAATTTGGAGTGAGGCGTGTCCTATTCCTATCTCGGAGAGGTCTTGGAGGCCTATTTCTTCGGACTTTTGGGCTTGGGCCGGACCTGTTCCGTTTAGGTCTTGGGGCCTGCCTATTCAAGGACTTTTGGGCTTGGTCTCTCTCTCTCTCTCTCTCTCTCTCTCTGTAAATCATTTGCTGATCGGCTGGCAGGCGGCCGCACCAACTCACCGGCGAACGCCGCGCTCGTGCATCCCGATTCCCGACCGTCTCCGGCTCCGGTGGCTGGCTGGTACTCTCCGCTTCTCCCCTACCTCCTCCTCTTCATCGTTCTCGCTCGCTCATACCCTCACCCCTAGCTCATCCGTTTCAGCGACATGGACTGCCCAAACCCCAAGAGGGGCGCGGCGGCGGTGCCGGTGCCGGTGCCGGTGTCGTGCCTCCCAGAAGACGCCATCATGGAGATCCTCGAGCGCGCGCCCGCGAGGTCCATCCACAGATTCAAATGCGTCTCGCGACGCTGGCGCGACCTCATCTCCGACCCCTTCCACCGCAAGCGGTTCCCCCAGACCCTAGAAGGCTTCTTCCGCGTCGACACCCATGGCGACTGTATCCACGGGAAATTCATCAGCCTGCCGTGGATCACCGCGCCCCTTTTCGACCCTTCCATCTCCTTCTTGACGAAGCTGCTCGGGAATAAGAACATCAGGCTCCTGCATTCCTGCAACGGGCTCCTCCTCTTTGGGCATTACCCAGCACATTGGGATTGGTTCCTACTAGATGGCAGCCGGGGCTACATTGTGTGCAACCCCACCACTGAGCAATGGGTGTGCCCAGCTCCGGTTGTCCCTCTCCATATGACGACGCGTCTGCCTACATCGTCTTTGATCCAGCCGTCCCGCCGCATTTTCACTTGTTCCAACTCTGGGAGAATGTTAATCTAGGCGTGATTGAGGTGCGCACCTATTCGTCTGAAACCGGGTTATGGATCAACTGCACAAGCGAGCAGAGGCGATGGCAAGAGGGAGTCCGATGGAAACTATGGCTTAAGGTTAGAGCCACATTTATGGGCAGCACCTTTGTCAATGGCATGCTACATTTTATTGTTGTCAACAGTTACACTGGAAACTATATGATAGCTGGGGCCGGCTTGGAAGGGAAGACGTCAAGGGTCATTCGCTGGCCAGGGACTAGTGGCTCTGGCGCTCTTTTTCTTGGTGAATCCCAGGGGCACTTGTATTGCATCAGTGAATATCTAGGAGAAGGTGCTTACCGGCGTGGAATTTCCATTTGGGTTCTTGAAGACTATGAGACTGAAGAGTGGCAACTCAAGTGCAATGTGAGCTTCTGGAAGCTGTTTCGAAAAACAAAGTGCCGAGCTTATGTCGACTACAATGTTGTCGCCATCCATCCTGATTGCAATTGGGTCTTCCTTGTTCAGCACTGCAAGGAGAAGCTTATAGCATATGACATGGACCATAAGAAAGTGCATGCTCTCTGCTCTCTCTCATACAGTCGTCGCCTTTGTGCTCCGTATGTCCCCTATTACTCAGAGTTGTCCGTGCTTACTAATAAGCACTGAGTTTTTGCTCTTTGGAGTACTCGTGGAGATATTCTGCAGGCATAAGGGAGTTAGCGACCTGGTTATCTGGAGTCCGTCAGAACTCAGAAGTAGCTGATACATTTTGCTTGTGAGTTGGATTTGTTTCCTTCTCAAGCTTTTAGTCCAATGACTACTGCAAGACTGTTGAGGGACAATAAATACAATTTTACATGGTGGGCAAAGACGAATTTCGTTACTTGAAGCAACTTCTAAAACACTAGTAGCAACAGGAGGACAAAAAACATATATGCCTGTTATCTTTACGGTGCTGTAAACCAATTTGTGATAATAGCATCAAGGTTTCAAGTGATATCTTCTGCATTTCTAGGAATTACAATCCGTATATACCTCTTTTTTGCTTGAGCTTACTAGTGAGTGATTGGCAATTGCTGTGAGATTTTTTATTTTTTTCCCCTCAGTCCTGCATGTGATTCTTTACTGCTGAACAAATAAATCTTCTATATGTTGCAAAAAAAATGCATGCACCAGAGAACGGTTTAAACTTAAATCTTTCATATTAAAATGAAAACTGCTCAATTCTATAGTTTCCGGACCACATTCTATCTACTCTCTCTGTTCCCGTTAAGAATGTAATTTTCCCCTTTTGATGAGTAACCAACGTCTCATGCATGTGGTGATATGTCATATGTGTGTGTGCAATGCTTGCATCATGCATGTGACGTAGACACAATTGGCTGTGCGACCTGCGGCGCCCTACTATTGTATGGATCGGGATCCATGCAGCATGCTACCGAACAAGATGGAGTTCGTGCGTCACGGTGCGCTTACGCATGCTATATGCAGCCATAATACGTGGGGACGAAAAAAGGCAGCAATATATTACTCCACTGTATCGTCGTCGTCTGTAGTGAGCTCGATTCGATCCGGTACCATATCTTTATGAAGCGATCCAATCATACGAAGAAATATAAACAAATCTACAGGGTAGAGGGCACCATCCCTCAACGTTTCTCCACCGACCCAAAGATGTCAATTTACGAAGAGTTTACACATTCAAAAGCAGAACACATTTGTAGACACGATGGTAAACAATTTAACTACGCCTACGGTACGGTATATCACCATTTCCAACGTTTTACCACTAACCATGCATACAAGGAAAAAAAAAAAGCTACCGTAAATCATGTGGACTGCTATATATATATATTCTGCTTTGGATTTTTTTCTAATTTATAAATCCAACTTTTTATATTTTGATAAAATTTATAGGAAAACACATTCACATTTACAACATATAATTAGTTTATTAAATATGCCACGGAGGATATATTTATAGGGATTTTTGAACTTTACATGCTTTTTTTTAGAGGCTCCGTTAAATCTAGGCAGATTTAACTTAGAACTAAACTAAAGTGAATTATAACAAGATTTTAAACCAGCTAATTTACACCAAAAAATATTTCTTTTCAATTTCAATAAAAAAAGCTTTGGAATAAGTATTGAATTCCTAGTAGCATTCAATCGAGGTGATAGAAAATATATAAACACCCAGACATAGAGGTCCAAACAAACCAATCATACGTGGAGCAGTTCTCATCAATAATCCTGGCCGCGATACGCTTATTAGTTTGAGTGCTACGTACACAGAGTTCTACCTACGCGTCGAAGGGTACAACATTATTAGCACACCACAGTACACTACAGAATACATACGTGCTCTTCTTGGATACAGAAATACACGCACATACTCGCAACAGACACGAAACACGCGCACGCATTGAGATATGGTATCTAGTTCACCCGTACGACTGCATGCCAGCTTTTGCATGCATGCATCTAGGCAGGCACACCTAAATGCATTCCGGGACGAATGGGGTGGCACACAGCATTAGCGGCGAGCGGCGGCGCACGCCGAGGCCGGGGGCCTCCGCCATGTCAACTTCCCCGACGCCGTCCGGCAGCGACCAGTCGAAGTGGTAGAGCAGGCCGGCGAGCGCGAGCTCCATGCTGGCGAGCCCGTAGTTGAAGCCGGGGCACATCCGCCTGCCGGAGCCGAAAGGCAGGAACTCGTAGCTGCCGCCGGTGAAGTCGACGGCGCCGTCCTCGAAGCGCTCCGGCTTGAACGCCTCGGCGTCGTCCCAGTACCTGGGGTCGCGGCCGATGGCGAACGCGTTGATGACGACGCGCGACTTCGGCCGGGATCGTGTACCCGTCCAGCCCGCACTCCTCGATGCTCTCCCGCGGCACCAGCAGCGGCGCCGGCGGGTGCAGCCGCAGCGCCTCCTTGATCACCAGCTTCAGGTACCGCAGGTCGTTGCTCGCCGTCGCCGCCTGCAGGTCCGCCTCCGTCACCGCCGCCTTCCCCCGGAACGCCGCCCGGATCTGCCCCTGCAGCTTCTTCATCACCGCCGGGTTCCGCATCAGCTCCGACATCCCCCACTCCAACGCCGACCCCGACGTCCCCGTCCCGCCGGCGAACATGTCCTGACCGAGATTGCATTGCATGCATCGATCTTGCCATTGAATTTAATGGATCATCGGAGATCGATAGACGAGGCAAAGTAGAGAGAGTATATATTAACTACCAGTATGATGGCCTTGATGATGCTGTTGGTAAGTTGGAAGCCGAAGCCGCCTTTCTCCTGGAGGCCGATGAGCACGTCGACGAGGTTCTCGTCGACGTCCTCGGCGGCGGCGCCGCCCCTGATCTTCTCGTCGCGGGCGCGCCTGCGCTCGTCGATGATCTCCTCGAGGATGGTGTCCACCGTCCTGTGGATCTCCTTGAGGCTGCGCGTCATGCCGGTGAGCTTGGCCAGGACGGCGGTCCACGCCGGGAACAGGTCCGGGATGTTGAAGCCGCTCGACAGGCCGACGACGGCCTTGGTCGCCGCCAGGAACTCCGCCGCGTTCTCCCGCTTCTTCCCGAACGCGGCCCGGGACACGACGCTGTTGGTGATGCTGTGGAACACCACGCTCAGGTTCACCGGCGCCGACGACGGGCCCGCCGCGGCCGCGCGGCGGATCTCCTCCACCCGCAGCGCCACCTTCGTCTTCCCTGATGTGGCGGAACGAGAGCACGCGCCTGGGGCTCAGGATCTCGGCGGCGCAGAGCTGCCGGAGCTTGCGCCAGTAGTCGCCGGAGGGGGCGAAGAGGATGTCGACCCACTCGTAGCCGACGATCTCGCCGGCGAGCAGCTTGGGCCGCGTGGCGAAGTTGGGGTCGTGCGTCTTGAGCACGGCGCGCGCCGTCTCCTTGGAGGAGGCGACGACGAGCGGCGTCTGGCCCAGCTGCAGCATCATGAGCGGGCCGTGCACGGCCGCCAGGTCCCGCAGCGCGCGGTGCGGCAGCACGTTCACCAGGTGGTGCATGCTGCCGATCACCGGCAGCTTCCAGGGGCCCGGCGGCAGCCGCGGCCGAGGCTTCAGGGCCACCTTCAGCAGCTGCAGCAGCGCCACGGCCACGATGGAGAGGAGCAGCGACTGGTTCAAGTACTCGTCCATGGCTACACTCTAGTTGCTTGCTTCACTCAAACACTGTCGAGTGTCGAGTGTGCTCGTTGCTTGCTGGTTCGATACTAGGTGTGGGGGATATTTATAGGCCAAGAGATCGAGGGGATCACGTGTCACATGCGTGATGCGACGATGCCATTGTAGCAGCTCCATGTGATAACGATCTCGTGTTGATCCTGATCGACAGGCACGGGGAGAATAAACTGTCGATATCAAGGAATTTGTTTAAGCAAGTGGATCAAGGACTCAAGACTGAAATCCAGGACGAAACAGAAGAAAAAACAAAAAAGGCTGCAGCATTGCTTAGCTAGTGTTGTTACTACTTACTAGTAGTACATATTACACATCTGTGAGACAGTAAGAAAAGTGTCAGCAAGCAAGTTCACCTAGCTAGCTATCAATAATCATGTTTGTCTACCAGTAAACTTGCATTGATAGGTATTGGCAGTACTACTACTTAGTCACTGGTACTCCATGTTATGCACCCGTGTCGGCATGTTCCGTAGTGCATTATTCCTACCGTACTCCCCCTCTATCCTTCACGCCTCTCTAGACTCCAGATCAAACACGGAGCAGCAGCTCTACGCCGGCCGGCCCATAATCCAAAGCAGCATAACAGCAGGACCTCCATTCCCCCTTTGATCAATCTCTTCCTTCTTCTCCTGCAGTCCTACTGCTCCCAATGCAGCAGCACTCATCCTCGGCTAGTTGCTTGAGCCACCTCATCTCCTAAAAGTAATAAGACTGTCTCCAACGAGACATGCAAACGGCTACCCAAACGCATTTTGCGTCGTACACAGTAGTAAAACAGCCTCCTACAAGAGTAGCCAAAGGATGACCCATTTTGGGTACGAGGAGAGAGGGAACCCAGAAATAGGTCTTCCTTCGGTCTTCTCTCTCTTCGAACCAACTGCACAGGAGCAAGGCCACGCACGCCGCTGCTGGATCCCGTCCCGAGGCCGCTGCAGGAGACCGCCACGGCGCCACCGGAGACCCGCCGGATCCTGTGCCGGGGACGTTGCAGGAGCCCGCGGCGGGGTAGGGGAGATCGAATCCACGGACAAGATCCCGCGCCAGGGCCGTTGCCGGAGGCCGCCGTCGAAGCCACGCCGGACCGCTGCCGGAGACCACCGCCGAGCAGGAGCGCTGCCCTTCTTCCGCGCCGTTTTGCTGGAGCGCGGCCCGGCATCAGCGCTGCCGATCAGAGCGCCACCAAAACCCGCACCACCGGGCAGAGCGCGGCCCCGCGTGCGCGTCGCCCCACACCGGTGCTGCCTCTGAGCCTCGCGCCGTCGCGTCCTGTCGGAGATCCGGGGGCACACTGAGGAGGTGTGGGCGCCACGAGCTCCGCCGCCGCCAGGATTGGGGGAGTTGTGCGGAGGAGCTGTGGGGTGGGGAGATTCCTACCGGTTGAGGAGGTTTGGAGGAGTAGCGCGACTGAAAGACCCTAGTTTGGTTTTGGTAATTGATGAAACCTAGTTACTAATCTAAGTGCTAAGTATGTGTAGCCAAGAGAAGATTAGTGATAAGGAGGAAGATGACATGAGCTCAAGTGAAGATCAAGATGAAATGATCAAGAAGAAAGAAAAGGACTTAAAGAAGGAAAGCTAGAGACTAAGGTATATTCAAATAGGGCTTTTCTTTTAGTGATCAAGACTCCAAGTGGGAGTGATCACATTTAGGATAGATAGCCGACTATCAAGGGGAGAACTAAGTTATTGGATTACTTTCAAGTGCTCTAGGTTACATCTCATGTGCATTGATCTAACCAACCTAGAGAACCTCTTTGAAAACCCTTGAAAAATGTTTGCAAAATGCTAACACACTGTGCACAAGTGTTGGAGACCTTGAGTGTTAACACATAGAAGCAAGGGGTGAGAAATAGACTTGAAAAACCCTGAGAAGTGAGCGTCGGACTGTGCAGAGGGGAAGCGTCGGACCATTGAGTAGAGTCCGACGCCTAACCCTAGTTCTGGCCAATGGCGAGCGTCGAACGCTCGTTTTACGAGCGTCGGACCATTAACTTCTTCAGTCCGACGGTGGAGAGCAGCGAGGCGTGACGCGTGACACTTTCTGAGAGCGTCGGACGTTGGTGAATCGTCCGACGGCGAGCGTCGAACTAAGTCCGACGGTGTTTTAGCGTTTCTGGACCTCTCTGGAAGTGTCGGACGTTGAGAATTTTTAGTCCGACGCACTGACTTGCGATCGTTCGACGGTACGCGCGCAGTGACTTGCGATCGTTCGACGGTACGCGCGCAGTGTACGGTGAGAGGGCGTTGGACTCTGTTGTTTAGTCCGATGCCCCCAGTCCGACGATGGAAGAACTGGCGCGAAGTCGACCGTTGAGATCGGACGAACGGCGTTTAAACCTGTTGACACGTGGCGAGATCTAGAGCGTCGGACGCTATCGCTTGGTCCGACGCTGTCGGTCCGACGCCCCGAAAATCGTGGTTAACGGCTGTTTTGGAGTGGGTAACGGCTAGATTTGCTTTTGGGGATATTTATACTCCCTCCCTGGTCACTTGGTGATACCTTTGCACACTTGGATCATTGTCATACACTTTGTTGCATTCTAGCCTCCCACTCTCTCACTAGTTCATCATCTTGATCATCCTTAGTGAGATTGAGTGAACCTCAAGTGCATCATTGCTTGTGATTTGTATTCTAGAGCACTTGAGAGCAAGCCTTGGTTCAGTTCTTATTCTCTTGGGACATTGCCGTGTCCCTAGACGGCTTGGAGGAGAAGAAGGTGTGGAGGAGCTTGGTGATTGTGCTTGTCCACACCCGGCAATTGTGAGGGGTTCTTGTGCCTTCCCCGAGCGGAGTGCTCAAAGGCAACTCTAGTGGATTGCTCGTGTCTTTGATTTACTTCCTCCCTGGTAGGTTCTTGTGGCGCCTAGTGTAGTCTCGGTGTGTGATACTGATTAGCCACCGAACCACCGGTTGAAGTCAACAGAACGAGGACGTAGCGTGCCGGCAAGCACGTGAACCTCAGGGATAAATCTTGGTGTCTCCATTGATTTTCTCACCTTCGAGTGAGTGACTTATTGATTGTCCCGGTGATTGGCTTCCTCACAAGGCAAAGGTTTAATCGATGATCATTCCTTTCTTATTCTTGTGCAAAGTAGCTTGTTTTCTTCTCTTGTGTAGTTGTGTAGTCTTTTAGCTTTTACTAGCTTGCTTGTGTGGCTTAGATCTAAGAATTAACTAGAATTGTGTAGGTGGCTTGCCTAGGTTAGTAGTTGCACTAGCATTGCACATTTAGCCATATTTGTCACTAACCTCCTGGCCTAAGTACTTTGTAGAAATTTTATTAGGCTATTCACCCCCCTCTAGCCATACTAGGACCTTTCAAGTGGTATCGGAGCCGTGGTCACCGTTTAGTCAAGGCTTAACATCCTTCGGTGCATTGAAATGGATCATATCATGTTCAATCATGTTGGGGGCAAACCACCTCACTTTGATGGTACAAGCTCGTTTGATTATTGGAAAAGAAAGATGAGGATGTATTTTGGCTCAATTCATGAGAAGGTGTGGGAGGTCACTGAGAAGGAATACACTGTGCTTGATCCCGTAAGCCCCACACCTAGAGAGCAAGAGAATAACCAATGTAACACAATGGCTCTCAACACCATTTACAATGGCATTGACTCAAAGGTGTTTGAACAAATTAAGGATTTGGATAGAGCAAGTGAAGTATGGGCAAGATTAGAGCAAACCTATGAGGGCACTTCAACGGTAAAGAGCGCCAAGTTGTACATGCTCAAGGACAAGCTCTCAAACTTCAAGATGGATGATGGAGAGAGTATTCTCGAAATGTTCTATAGGCTTCAAGTGATTGTCAATGATCTCAATGCCTTGGGTGAGAAAACAAGTGATGAGGACTTCTCTCACAAGTTTCTCATGTGCTTGCCCAAGAGGTTTAAGACCTTGAGAACTATCATCTTCCGAGGCGGCTTGAAGGGTGTCACTCCAAATGAGGTTCTTGGTGATGTGATGACCGAGGATCAATACAATGAGAAGAGTGATAGTGAAGAAGTAAAGAAGGAGGATGACAAGAGCAAGAAGACCGTGGTATTCAAGTCCACCACCTCTTCTTCTAAGAACAAGGGCAAGGGCAAGAAAGTGCAATCTAGTGATGATGATGCATCTAGCCTTGATAGTGATGATGAGGCACTAGCTCTCTTTGTGCGCAAGTTTGGAAGATTCATGAAGAAGAAGGACTATGGTGCTAGAAAGAGAAGAGATAACTTCAAAGGCAAAAATGTAGTAAGGAAGTGCTACAATTGCAAGAGCACGGATCATCTTGTGGCGGATTGTCCTAATGCTAGTGATGATGAAGATGATTACAAGAAGAATGGCAAGAAGGACAAGAAGGACAAGGTGGAAAAGAAGGAGAAAATAAAGTTCAACTTCTCCAAAAAGAAGGGTGGATCCTATGTGGTGACATGGGATAGTGATGCTTCCTTCGATGATGATGACTCTAGTGATGATGATGAGAGGAAGACATCCAAGAAGAAGGCAATGGCTTCTATTGCTATCAACAATAAGTCTTCATCATTTGATTCATCATGCTTTATGGCTAAGTCCACTAAGGTAAAATACGATGACTCAAGTGATGATGAAAAACATGATAATGATAGTGATAGTGATGATGATGAGCCTAATGTAGCACAACTCATGAACATGTTAGAGCAAGTCGAATATCTTATTAGCTCTAAGTCTAAGAAGTGCAAAGAATTGTCCAAGAAATTTAAAACTCTTGAACAATCTTTTGATGAGCTAAGTGTTTCTCATGAGTGTCTAAAGAAAGACCATGAGGATCTCAAATTAGCTCACACCAAGCTTGAGAAAGCTCACTCCTCACTCTTATAGCTAAGCAAGGTAGAGGTTGTTGCTATAACATGTGATGTGGGTGTAACTTGTGATCTAATGAATGAATCAACTAATGAAACACTTGTTGCAACCACACCTAATAACACTAGCTCCTCATCATCATCCACTTCTACTTCTACCTTCACTACTAGTGTTGATCCAACACTAAAAGTTGAAAATGAGAAATTAAAGAAGGAAGTGGACAAGCTAACCCGCGCATTAGGCAACGCCTATGGTGGGGATGCCCGCTTGCTACAATGCTTGGGTAGCCAAAGATATAGTAACTCTAAGGAGGGACTTGGCTATACTCCCAAGAAAGCCAAGGCGGCCTTTGTAACTCCAAAGCCTAACTTTGTGAGGAGCAATGGTCAGTTTTGCTACAAGTGCAAGCAAGTTGGGCATATTGAGGCAAATTGCATCACTAACAACAAGAACAAGCAAATAAAATTTGCAAGTACTAAATCTATTAGACTTGATTCTTGTTACATGCTTACCAAGGGTGAGAAAGGTGTCAAAGTCAAATACACCGGTACACCTAAAGAGAGCCCAAGGTTGAAGGCTATTTGGGTACCAAAGGCTTTGGTTGCTAACCTCCAACGACCCAAACAAGTATGGGTACCTAAAAGACATTGACTTGTTTTGTAGGTAAATTACAAAGCCGGAGGGAGGCATTGGGTTCTTGATAGTGGGTGTTCTCAATACATGACCGGTGATTCAAGAATGTTCAACTAAATCAATTCTAGTGGCAATGAGTATGATAGTATCACATTTGGGGATAATAGAAAAGGCAAGGTCAAGGGTCTTGGAAAGATTGCAATATCAAATGATTTAAGCATCTCCAATGTTCTATTAGTTGAGAGTTTAAACTTCAATCTATTGTCGGTGGCTCAACTTTGTGATCTTGGTTTCAAATGCATCTTTGGTGTTGATGATGTGGAAATTATTAGTGTGGATGGATCAAATTTGATATTCAAGGGATTTAGATATGAGAATCTCTATCTAATGGACTTTGGTGCTAGAGAATCATAATTGTCAACATGCTTACTCTCTAAGTCAAGCATGGGTTGGTTATGGCATAGAAGGTTTGGTCATGTTGGAATGAAACAATTGAACAAACTTGTGAAGCATGACTTAGTTAGAGGTCTTAAAGATGTTGAGTTTGAGAAGGACAAGTTGTGTAGTGCATGTCAAGTCGGAAAACAAGAAGGCAACACTCATCCTAAGAAGAGTATGATGAGCACATGCAAACCATTTGAGTTATTGCACATGGACTTGTTTGGACCAACTACATATACAAGCATTGGCGGCAACAAGTATGGTTTGGTGATAGTGGATGACTTCTCAAGATACACATGGGTTTTCTTTATAAGTGACAAAAGCGATGTTTATGGTATCTTCAAAACTTTTGTCAAGAGAAGTTGCAATGAATTTGAAACAACCATCAAGAGGGTGAGAAGTGATAATGGTAGTGAGTTCAAGAACACAAGAGTTGATGAGCTATGTGATGACTTAGGAATCAAACATCAATTCTCAGCTAAGTACACAACTCAATCAAATGGCCTAATTGAAAGAAAGAATAAGACTCTCATTGATATGGCAAGATCTATGCTTAGTAAGTATAATGTGAGTCAATCGTTTTGGGCCGAAGCAATCAACACGGCATGTTACTACTCTAATAGACTCTATTGCCATCCTATGTTGGAGAAGACTCCATATGAGATCTTGAATGGAAGAAAGCCAAATATTGCATATTTTCGGGTGTTTGGTTGTAAGTGCTACATATTGAAGAAAGAAGCTAGATTGAGCAAATTTGAGAAGAAATGTGATGAAGGGTTCTTACTTGGTTACTCCACCTCTAGTAAAGCTTATAGAGTTTGGAACTTGGGAAGTGGTCAACTTGAGGAAGTTCATGATGTTGAATTTGATGAACCAATGGGTCTCAAGATCAAAATGAGAATCTAGATGATGTGAGTGGACCTCAATTGGCAAAGGCTATGTAAGAAATGGACATTGGTGACATAAGGCCGACTCAAGTGGTTGACATAGAAGATGACAAAGATCAAGTGCAAGTTCCTTCAAATGATCAAGCTAGTGACTCTCAAGTGCAAAATCAAGATCAAGCTAGTTCCTCTCATGCAAATCAATCAAATGCACAATCAAGCTCAAGCAATCAACCTCAAGTGCTTCAACCCACAAATATTGTAGATGTGTTTTGACGGTTGGATGGTCAAGATCTCAATCGGCCATGATCCTCTCATATTTATAGAGGAGGGTGGTCTTATCCCAGTAGAAAACCTTTCCAAGACTTAATCTTCAAGTTTTTCACGTCCAAAACTTACCAAAAACCGACTTAGAAACGAGTCTGTTCGGATTTCCGACGTCCCGGTCCCGGGGTCGGTAGTACCGGTCCCGGATTGGTAGTACCGGCAGATTACCGGTAATACTGGTCTATTACCGGTAGTACTGTGACGGAACCGCCTTAATCATAGGGCCCACGTGCCCCGTCATCGTCCCTAAGGACCTTTGACTAGTATGCACGAGTTCCCTTTTGACTTCGGTGGTCCGTCGGGTCTCATAGGAGACCCTACTTTCCCCGAGGATCTCATTGTAAAGACTTTTCAAGTATTACAACAGTTTACACAAATGTGATAAATCAGAGTAAAGAGTGCGGAAGAGTTACATTAATATATATTTACAGATCTAGCTTACATTATCCCAAACCGGAGTTTCGTGGTGAAGTAGCCATATACAACAAAACACCCTGCCTAAGGGTCTCATTATATACACATCTTCATCCCTGCACGATCCGCTGACCGGCACGGTCCCACGCAGTACTGCACACTCAGTTTACCTGCAACAGGGGTTAACAAACCCTGAGTACATGGGGTACTCCGCAAGACTTACCCGACTAAAGGTGTAAAATTAGACTCAGGAATGCAGGCTGAGGGGAGTCAAGGTAAGGCTTGAGCAAGAGTCAAAGTATTTTGCAGAAAAGCATTTCTAACCTATTTCATTATTTGATCTCAATATTATTTTATTCATATACATAATTCCAATATCAAATCTCGTATATCATGTACTTTCAACATCATACTCATTCTCAAAAACACCTAATTCCGAACCACTCTTCGCTATAGGGGTGAGGATCATGTCTCCATTAACCGAGGAGCAACGTCAATTCGAATCCAGAAGTACCCAGCTGGGGATCCCTATCCACACTGCATATGTAGCACTTAAGCTTGCATATGCCAACCCCGCCTACCACGGCTTTTCATACCCCGGAACCGGTCCTGCGCCACCCGAGAGCACAGTACCCCTCTAGTCTCCAGGCACGCCGGCCACGAGGGTACACGCTACTCTCGCCATCTCTCCACTCCCAGTGCGTGGTTGCCGGTTCCAGCAGTAGTGCTACCGAAGTCAGAGGCTTTCCGTAGTATGTGGCTAGTTGCAAAGTCATGATCACAGCAGGCCGACAACGAATGGTCCCTAAATAATTTTTCGTCGGACACCATGCATTGGGACTCTAACCCAGGTACACTGGAGACCACCCGGTTTTCGCATCCCTTTTCCGATGGCGAGGATCGTTGGGGCTCTAACCCAAACAGATGGTCAACCAAACGGAAACCCATCCACGTTGATGATAACGGACTGGCCAAGTACACCATCACCAAACGAGGACAATACCAATCCCATAAACTGATTCATTTGTTTCATATCATCACAGTTTTCAAAATAGCATTTTTGCAACTCTATCATTAAGCATGACTAAGCATTTTTCAATACTTTTAAATAAACCAGGGTCTCAGGTATAATATGTGGTCAAGGAAAAGCAATGCATCAATGGGTTATCACTCAACTCCTATCAACCTAATGCAGTAGACTAACTCAAGTGATAAATATTTTTAAATAACAAGGAGGGGCAAATGCACCGGGGCTTGCCTGTTGCTTGAAGTAGATAGAACCCTGAAGTCAATCTCTGGGAAGGATCCACGTTTACCGAGTGAAGACCTTACTCGGGACACGCTTCAGATAATAATCACCGCGCGTTCACTACACGAAATAATAATGCAACACTTAACATGATGATATGTATGCCATGATGCAGAGATGCATTGAATTAAAAGTAAACTTTAATTTGGAATGTTGAGTACGACTTTTCTTCACGATAAAGTTGTAGGCCAACGAAACTAATTACTATCGAGTATTAACTACTTTGGTTTATTGACCATTTTAACAGTTGTTGGAAAGGTGAACTAGCCCTCCTATGATGATGCCCAGTACTCACTTAAGTGATTCATAAAAATGCTATGATCACATGTGTATAAGCTACTAATGTTTAATAACCATTGGTCTACCTACTTGAAGTTTCTTTAAATATCTTAATTAACATGATTAATATAAGCCTTAACAACTTAGCAAGACACTAAGGATCAGCACATGATAATGATCCAAAATTAACACACAATTCCAAATTCACACAATCCAGAAATTGATTAAGGTTTCAATTCATTTTATTAATCGATTTATAGAGTGTTAAATAGTAATTAAGCAAACTATTTCTATTTGAACCCAAACTTTACCAACAGCTAGATCTTGCCCTAAAACAGCGCCAAAATAATTTTCATGATTTTTGGATTAACCTATATTTTGTTAAAAATCCCCAAGGTTGCATTTAATATTTAATTTACTGATTTTTAGTTCCTATATAAATTGCTCAAAGTCATCATTTAGTATTTTTATTAATTACCACATAGCACAAAGAGCATCCACCAAAAATTTTATGATTTTTGGTGCAGTAGAAATATTCATACAAAAAGAATAAAACAGAGAACTATTCATTTTCATTCAAAATAGAAAACCATTACTAATTCCCAGAAAAATGGAAAAACTAAACATACCCGAGGCGGCCTAGTGAGCCCAGCCGTCCCACACTCGCGCCCGCTCTCTCTTTCCTCAGGCGTGCCCCTGCGCACCGATTGGGACGGCCCAGCACGACCGAGTGCGGCCCAGCCGGTTTTCCCCCTCTTCCCTTCTTCTTCCTCAAGCTGCCGACCGGCATGACCGGCACCTAGCGCTCTCGGCCGCTCGGGCTCGTCGGCGACGGCTCACCGGCGATGGGAAGGGAAAACCCCAGGCACCTAACACCCCTGCCAGCCTATCCGGACGACTAGGACCCAACCTAGAGCTCGAGCTCAAGCTAGCGGACGGACATGGCGGCTGAACGGAGCGGCCTCCGGCGTTCCCGCCACGGCGACCCACGGGAGCCATAGACAACTACCATCAAAGCTTTAGAGACCTCACCAAGACTTGCGCAAAGAACCAGTTGAGGCGGAGGAGGGCTGGAGTGGTGTGGTCGACATTGATGGAGCTCTCGGTGGCGTGAACGCGGCGGCGAACCGACGTTCCGCGGAAACCTGGATGATAGAGTTTATGATTCTTGGGCCAAGAACTTCGCTGAGTTATGGATAATACAAAACGTACGCCGAAGATGGAAAAAGCTCACCGAGAGGCGCTGGCTATAACAAAACCGAGCTCGGTGGTGCTCCGGCCGGAGTTCGAGAAGGAGACCGGCGACACAGAGACCCCGATGGATGAGGGAACGACACGAGTGGTTCAGGAAGGGCGCAAGGGAGTGCTTTAGCTAGCTTTGAGATAGAGAGGCATGTGGTGGCTCAATGGCTACAAATTTTGCCCCTAACCGCGAGCTCGTCGCCGCCGGCAAGGATGAAGAGAGTGGAAAACTGAAAGCCAGCTGCAGTTCTTAGAGGACCAGGGAGAGGTGCGCGACGTGGGAGGTCCCCACGGGCCTGGTCTCACCGGCGACACGCGGCTGGCCGGCCCGCCGGCGGCCAGCACGCGCACGCGGGCAGAGCCGCGAGCAGAGGAGAGGACCGGGTGTGGCATATATAGCAGCGGTGGAATTAGGACGTGGCCGGGGCCCTCCTCACGAGCTCGACACGCCGGCAACAGGGCCTGGCCAGGCCCGGGCATCGCCGGCGGCCGGCGCGGCACGCGCCTGAGCACGCCCGCAGCGCACAGAGCCGGGCCCCCCATGTCTACTGTAGCAGATCATGCCCCCTTTTGACTTTTTGCTAAAATTACCCCACACTTTGTGTAACAACTTGAAAAATGGTCAATATAAAAGTTGTAGCAAATTTTGTGTAGAACAATTTTTATTTTTGATCTATATTCAAATTCTGCTCAGTTTTGAAACTATTAAAAAGGGGTAAAACTTGAATTTGAAATTGATTTGCAATTCAATAAAATTCTCCACACTTTTCTCAACAACATGAAAATCTGTAAATATGAAAGTTGTTCTACTTGTTGAACCCTACAACTTTCATTAAAGGAGTTTTGTCAGATTCTTCATAGTTTTTAAAATAGCATTTCAAATTTAAATTCTCAAACACTCCTTAGGGTTAAATTTGAAATTTCAATGTATAAATTCAAAATCCCCAAATGTAAATGTTGTTCAACTTAAAAAGCCTTACAACTTCCATTAAAGGATTTTGCCCAAATTCTTAATAGTTTTTGAAACAGCATTTTAAATTTTAAATAAACAAACACTAATTGGGGTTTGATTTAAATTTCCACTAGTAAACATTAAAATCTTCAAACATAAAAGTTGTTCCATATTGAAAGGGCTAAAACTTTTATTAAAAGACCATCATCAAATTCCTACTAGTTTTTGAAGTTATATTTCAAGTTTAAACTTTAAAACCTAGATTAAGGTTTTATTTGAAATTATTTTCAATAACTTCAAAATTGTCCAAAATAGAAGTTGCTCAACGTTTAAAAATTTACAACTTTTATATAAGGCCCAACACCTAATTCCCTTAAGTTTTCAAATTAGGATTTTGGGTCCGATTAGGATTTTTAATTGTTTTCCTTTTTATTTTCTATTTAGATTTAGAGGCATACACACAAACAACTATTTTAAACCATAAAGTCACTCAAAGGTTCCTAAGCATATTCACATCTGAAAATGAAAAGTTGCCCTAGTGATGCACAGTAACAATGATTTTATGCTGGATGAATTACATGCAATCATGATGACATGGCAGGTTTTAATTAACCGTAACACCAGGGGTGTTACAAGTACCTACAGATTACCGGTAGTACTGGTATATCTGCGTTTTCTCTGAGGCTTAACCCTCACACCTGGACTCCAAATTGGACGATCGATATATGTTTTTTGATCGTCTCGGCGAGAGGAACGCAATGGTGAAGTCCTTTTTTATTTTGACTACTTCACAAAATGGACATTTTTCATGCCCCCTGTTTTCAGGTGAATTACTGCATATGAACCTGAAAACAAGTGAAACCAAACAGCAACGATACTTAACCTAACGACTGTTTAGTGACTAAGGGCGATGTATACATCGGCCATTTTTTTCCTAAGGGCGATACATGTACCGGCCATTATTTGGAGAGCACTTAAGCTTCTTGCCAAACACTTGGAAATTATTTTTTCAATTACCTCCCGTTAATTGCTCTTGGGAGACGATCACCTTGCAACATCTCTAGCATATAAGAATTACCAAATATCACCTTGACCACTTTGTAAGGACCTTCCCAACTAGGCGACCACTTGCCGAACTTGTTGCTCTTCGTTCCAATTGGTAATATTATCTTCCATACTAGTTCTCCAACTTGAAACGACTTGATCTTCACTTTCTTGTTATAAGCTCTAGCAACTTGGGCTTTATCTTTCTCTATCTCCTTTAAAGCCATTAATCTTTTGTCGGTCACCTGATCAATATCGTCCATCATCAAATCATGATACACAACGGCAGACAAGTCATCTTGCTTAGCGAACCGATATGCATTTAGATTCACCTCAACGGGTAACACAGCTTCTTGTCCATATACTAGCTCAAAAGAAGTTACTTTTGTAGCACCATGACGAGATATACGATGAGCCCAAAGAGCTTTCGATAATACCTCGTGCCACCTTCTTAGATTGTCCTCAATCTTCTTCTTAATAAGCTTGATCAAGGTCTTGTTACTAGACTCAGCCTGACCATTGGCTTGAGCATAGTATAGAGATGAATTAAGCAACTTAATCTTATATGATTCGGCAAATTCTCGCACTTCTTTTGATATGAAAGATTTCCCCTGGTCCGTAGACAAAGTCTGAGGAATGCCGAATCTATGAATAATATGCTCAGTCACAAATTCAATCACCTCCTTATGTGTCATATTCTTCAAAGGCACCGCTTCGATCCACTTAGTAAAATAATCCGTGGCCACCAACACGAAGTAATGACCTTTTGAAGAAGGGGACGAATTTGGCCAATGAAGTCTAGTCCCCAACCACGAAAAGGCCACGGTTTGATTATAGGATGAAGTATTGCAGCAGACACTAATTGAATATTACCAAACCGTTGACACTCCTCACATCCTTTGTAGTAGCGAAAACAATCGGCTATCATACTAGGCCAATAAAAACCAGCCCTTCTCAAAAGCCACTTCAACTTAGGAGCCGATTGATGCGTACCACAAACACCTTCATGAACTTCTCCCATAGCCACTTTAGCTTCATCAGGTCTCAGGCACTTAAGCAATAAATCATCGGCGGTTCTCCGATAAAGCTCATCATTATGCAAGGTGAATTTGAACAGCAGTCCGCCGAACACTTTTATCGGCTTTAATACTGGGATCTCGTAAAAAAACTCAACAAGGGAGACCTCCAATCATCTGAACTGGCCTGACTATCAATCTGGCAGGACCTCCGGCCGATCCACAGCGAAGCCACAAAAATCGGCCTGGCCAACTACTGTACCCGACCTGACCGGTTTCCGGCCAGAGCCGGCCTGGCCGCCTACAGTCACCTAGCCTGGCCGAGTTTACCCTAGATCCTGGCTTGGCCGGTTTCCAAACCCGGCTGGGCCGGTTTCCACGTCCCTGCACATGAAACCAGAAAACGCACTTGCCACCTGGCTTTAAATCTTTACGCCCACCTGACGTCAAAACCTGATGCTCGCTTGAGCTAACATGTTGGCTCTTGAATTCTCATGTCTCGGAAATATGCCGAATTTTAAATTCGGCGAAAGATGCAATTAAATCAAGACAAGTATCAAGACGAGCATTAAGTGATTCTCCCAAACATTGACATTCACCAGAACTTGTTGCACAACTAATAAAGAATCACCATAAGCCTCAACATTTTTTACTCCCATGGAATTTAACATTCTCCAAGCCGCAATAAAGAGCTAAATATTCGGCTTGATTATTAGTGCAATAATTTTCTAATCGGTTTGACACATCCATTTCCGCACCATGAGGTGAAATAATAACAACGCCAATACATTTGCCTTGTTTGCAAACCGATCCATTCAAAATAAAGTTTCATGGAGTAAAAGTTATGTAATTGACCTCATCTCTCTAAATCAATTGCATGCTCAACTAATAAAATCAGCAAGAACTTGACCTTTCATGGCTCTCAATGGCTCAAAAGTCAAGTCATATTCAACTAATACGTATGCCCATTTAGCCAATCCTTTCACTAAGGATTGGCCGATATAACATATGTTTAATTACATCGACCTGACAAGCAACAATGCATGTACTAACTAACAAATAATGTCTCATCTTAGTACAAGCAAAGTATAATGATAAGCATAATTTCTCAATATGAGCATACCTTGTCTCGGGATCAAGAAGACGACGACTAATATAAGCAACAACATACTCCTTACCATCATCCTCCTGAGTCAACACCGCACCAATTATTTTTTTCTTCGGCTGCAATATATAATTTAAAAGGAACCCCTCTCCTTGGTAGCACGAAGAACCGGTGGCTTCGACAAATATTCCTTGATCTTTTTAAATGCTTCTTGTTGCTTTGCCCCCCAAGCAAATTCGCTCTCATCTTTCAATCTCAATATGGGGGTGAAAGGAATAACTTTCCCGGACAAGTTTACTATAAATCTTCTCAAGTACTTCACCTTTCCAAGAAACTTTTGCAAGTCTTTCTTACATGTAGGCGCCTGAACTTGCTTGATACTCTCTATTCTCTTGGAATCAACTTCTATGCCTTTCTCATAAATAATAAATCCAAGAACTTGCCCGCCGACACACTAAAAGCACATTTAAGCAGATTCATTTTTAAACCATACCGGCGCATCCTCTCAAAAGCAAGACGTAAATCGGCCAAATGAGAATTATTGACAGCCGATTTGATTACAATATCATCAATATAGACTTCCATGATCACGCCAATTAAATCATGAAAGATTAAATTCATAGCACGCTGATATGTAGCACCGGCATTCTTTAATCCAAATGTCATAACAATCCACTCAAATACTCCAACGAAACCAGGACAAACAAAGGCCGTTTTGGATGTGTCATCTTCGCCCATAAATATTTGATTGTAACCAGCGTTACTATCAAGAAAGCTAAGAATTTTATGTTCTGAAGCATCATTAATAAGCATGTCGGCAATAGGCATAGGATATTCATCTTTTGGAGTGGCTCTATTTAAGTCTCTAAAATCAATACAAACTCTAATCTTGCCCGATCCTTTCTTTTCGACGGGCACAATATTAGAGATCCACTCCGCATATCTGTATGGGCGAATAAATCCTTCTTCCAACAACCAATTAATTTTTTCTTTAATGCGGTCGTAAATTTTAGCATGAAAGAAGCGAGGACGTTGGTTATGAGGCCGGAATCCAGGCTTAATGGGGAGCCAATGCTCAACTAGCTCTCGGCTCAATCCGGGCATCTCATTATAACTCCATGCAAAGCAATCAACATATTCTTTCAAAAGCGCGATTAATTCAGCATTAAAATCGGCTTTCAAATTTTTATTAATAAACGTCGGCCTTGGTGTAGAACCATCCCCTAATGTTAACTTCTTCCAAAGGGTCGGCCAACGTGAAACCTTAGCCCAACTTATTGAGCTCATCAAAATCATCAATTGTTTCACACACATCGGTCATAGGAGCCCGATATTGATCAACACGATAGTTTCAACCATTCAATATTAGCATCCATTGCCAAAAATTTAAAAAATTTATTACATGATGATATTGAGCTGATTATCAATCGGCTTCAACGACACTGGCACGAATCCTTCCTTAGTGACGCTAATAAACTCAACGCCAGATAAGTCTTGACCGGATAAGCAAGCAATACCATCGTGTCCCCCGAGCGAAGGAGCATCGGCCGTAGCAACGGAGGCCGATGAACCAGCATGGATGACCTCTACTTGATCTCCCACCCATTGAATTAAGATTTGATGCAAACTGCATGGAACACAATGATTGGCATGAATCCAATCGCGACCAAGGATAAGATTATAGGTACCTTGCACATCAGCGACGAAGAACGCGGTCGCCAATGTCTTGCTGCCGATGGTCAACTCCATGGTCGGTATGCCCAAAGCTGGAATTGGCTCGCCTGCCTCCAACTCCGGTGATCGTTATGTTGGTCTTCACTAGCTCCCCCTCCGTGCCGCCGAGCTTCTTGTAGAGGGAATGCGGCATTAAGTTGACAATCATGTCGCTATCCACCAACATATGATGAACTGGCGTGCCGAAGGTGGTTGACCGAATCCTCCGGCTTCTTGAAAATTGCATCCTCGGCGACGAAGCAAAACTGAGCCATCGCTGAACCTTCGTCTTCATCGATTACATAGTAATCGGAACATAAGTAGACGACATTAAACTCGGCGTGCGGTGGCGTCAGCTCGTAATCCACCATCTCCTCATCTTCTTCCGCATCACCAGAACCTGAAACAGCAGAAAAAACAGCAGCGTCGGCCGATTCCAATGAACCAGCGTCGGCGGTAGCGGCGGGAAACGAAGCCGCAGAACCCGGCCTAGTCTGGCCGGTTTCGGGCAGCCCAGGCCTGGCCGGCTCTAGCCCGGCCTGGCCGGCTCCTGACACACCCGGCTGGGCCGGCTCTGACCCGGCCTGGCCAGTTTTTGCAGGCTGTGCAGGGCGGGGTCCTGGACGCCCCTCCTGTTTGGCACCCTTTGCAAAACATGCCGGATCACTTCGTTTCTGAGTTTGCGAAAAAATTGGATGTGCTACGTTGAAGATCTCCTCCCTCATTTTTTCCAATTTCTCCCGCTTTTGTTGAGTTTGGCGTGCTCGCTGCAATTTCCGCCGCTGTGTCTTGGTCAATCCCGGCGGGTACCACTTTGGTTGCAAATATTTGGGATCCCTTGGCTTCTTCTCCACAACCTCGGTGACTGACCTCCGGGGCGGAGGAAGATGGATCTTCAATTCTGATCGACTCATTGTTGTCGACGATGAGCACTTCTTGTGAGCCGATAAGAATTGTTGCCGAAGGCGCTTCCTTCGGAGGTGGTGCACTAGGAGCAGCAGGAACAATGGGAGACTCCACGGCCCTCTTAGGCACGCAAACTTGTCGCGTTGGACCTCTCTCTCCCATCACCAATCACCAACCTCGCCGGCGGCGGCGAGAGTGATGCCCCTTGGCCACCATAGCTCGATTGGACGTAGCCCTAATCGGCTGAACACCGATGATGAGGAAGCTCCATTCATCGGTTGCTGCATAAGGAAGGGGTATGGCACAAAACTCCGTTGGGCCCCCAGTGCGACTGAGGTGGAGGTGGAGGACCCCAATGAGAGACACGAGGACGAACAACTTCTTGTGCCGGAGGCGCCGCCGGAGCCACCGTCATCTTCTTTGGTTGCTCATCTCGCCTTGGCGGTGTATCCTCTCTTTTTTTTAATGGCCGATTCTCGGAATCGGCCTTTTGTTGCTGGTATTTTTCTATGAGCTGGTCAAACGTGCAAAGCTTCCTGGGAACGACCTTTTCCTTGTTTGAATTTGCATTCGTCTTCCAAGTGCCAATTTCTAGACGCTTTGGGACGAATATCCTGATCACTTGAGCACCACCAGCGCCGGCGGCCTTTGGAGCACCCGAGGAGGAAGCGGCGCCGCCCCCGACGGAACCGGCCGAGTCGTCTCCTGGTCCCGGCCTGGCCGGGTTGGCGCCTAGAACCGGCCTGGCCGGCCTCTGTAGCCGGCTGGGCCGGTTCCTGGAACCGGCCTAGCCGGCCTCTGCTGCGCCGCTGTGGACTCCCAGCGCCGCTGCCGGGACAGGTACTGCGGCGACCCTGCAGAAATTGTCAACTTGGTTTTGCCGTCTTCATCTTTCTCAAGCACCACTTGACGTCCTCGAAACTTGTTTCGGTGCCTCCCGTGGTACGCCGATTATCACGTTTTTGCCTTGGGTGGTGTCGGCTTGTTCTAGACGAATTAAAATAGCGGGCTTCTCTTTCTCGATGACATTCATCGGAAAAGGACACCTTGTTAACCATCATCTCAGCCAAGTTCAATCGTCCTTCGTTAAGGGCCGATTGTATCTTCCGACGAAAATAGTTGCAATCATTAGTGGCATGATTAGAAGAATTATGAAACTTGCAATAAGCCCGCTTTTTTAATTCTTCACTGGACGGCAAAGTATGAGTAATTCTAATTTTACCGGTTCTAAGCAATTCATCGAAGATCCGATCACATTTGGACACATCAAAAGTAAATTTAATTTCATCTTGCCGATTTTTATAAATCGGTTAGAGAGATGGACAAGAATTTTTTTTTATTTGGAGACCAAACAAACTCAGCAGAGTTGCATTCTAAATTCTCATCGTCCTCATTGTCAGAACATTCTAACACATGAGTACGATAAGATTTTTTTAGATTCGTTTGCCAAGCGAGATTCTACAGCAATAGCCTTTTGCAACAATTGATTAATGCTATAGAACTCATAATGCTCTAATTTCTCTCTAATATTAGAATTCATACCATTAAGAAATAAATCTGCCAAATCTCTATCAGAAATATTTAAATTAAAACATCGGTTCTTCACGTCTCTGAAACGCCTAGCATAATCAAGAACGGAATCGCGCCCTTGACAAACCGATGTGGGATGTGACAGTTTAGTTTCTTGAACACCAGTAAAGAAATAATTATGAAATTTTTCCTTCCAAATCACTCCTAGGTATTAATTGAATATGGTGGCAATGAAGAAAACCATGCAAAAGCTGTGCCTAGACAAATATAAAGGAAAACATCTAATTTTCATGTAATCATGAGCACTAGCTTCTCCTAACCTGAGCCAAATATATGCCAACATGTTCCATAGTGGTTTTGCTGTCATCACCATTAAATTTTTGGAAGTCATCTTTCAGCCAAGAAGTGCCCGCAAAACATCATAGGTGGAGGGATATGGTTTCTAGTATGAACTCTGGATAGGCTTAATGGTTATCCCTAGATTCCTCTCAGTTGATTTAGTCATCTCAGCTTTAAACCGATTTACGATAGCATCGATATCGGTTTTACAGGAATCTGGAGCAACATTATTAGCCACTGGAATTTGACTAGGTGACGGCGGGGGATTAGGTAAAATAGTGTTACGACCCACCGATGGCCTAATCGGGTTCGCCTGTCTTCCTGATGAGTCAGCCATGCCGCGATCGGTTCTATCGGTTTCATGCGCCGAATGACCCAATTGAAGCTGGCTAGCTGTAGCATAATCCAGTTGAATTTCATGAAAATCAAAAGGCATAACAAATTCAGGTTGATTATCAAGATCTAAAAAACCAACTAATTTTTTCTCAATTTTAGATATGCGCTTTCCAATTTTAGCTTCAGATGCATCAATGGAAATTTTAATTTGTTTACCCATATCTTCAACTAAATATGCAAGACCATCATGGGTAGTAGAGGCGGGGTTTTCACCATCATTTACCTTTGCCTTGAGTTTTTCCTTCTCCTTAGCAGCCTTCGCCTCTTCGGTTTTCCCGCCTCCCCCACCGGATGAAGAAGACACGTCTTTGAAGTCAGGCTCGTGTTTCTGAGTAACCTTGTTGCGCCGATCCTTATCACAACTCTTCAGAAAAGCTTGGATGTCGGCCGCAATAGTGGCGTCCAGCTTCTTCCGAAGCTCTTCGGGAAGCTCATCAATAGACGTGGGGCAGACGACGTTGTCCTCGTTGACGTTCTTGTCGGTCTTCTTCCCATCGTTGCCTACCATGTCGCTAGTAGATTGGATCTGGTATTGAGCTTTCTTCCCCTAGTGGAGTCGCCAAAAAGTGTGTTGACGCAGGTTCTGGCCAAGACACTAGCAGGTGCTAGATCGTACGTGTCTTCTTGGTTGTCGGGACGATCGGTAATCTACAGCACAGGACGTTGATGGTCGTTGTAGCGCCCGTCCTTCGCCGGAGAACTCCCGAACACCTTTCGGAAAGATCCGTCGGAGAGATGCACGTGGAGATTGCCCTAGGGACCGCGGAGGCCACCTAGAACGCTGACTAAACTCGCGGAGAGTCGAGCCGAAAGAGCAGGATAGATATGAACCACCGCGACAATCTACTTTGTAGATGTGTTTTGACGATTGGATGGTTAAGATCTCAATCGGCCATGATCCTCTCATATTTATAGAGGGGAGTGGTCTTATCCCTAGTACGAAACCTTTCAAGACTTAATCTCCAAGTTTCTCACGTCCAAAACTTACCAAAAACCGACTTAGAAACGAGTCGGTTCGGATTTCCGACGTCCCTGGACCGGTAGTACCGTTACATGTATCGGTAGTACCGGTCCTGGATCGGTAGTACTGGTTCCCGGATTGGTAGTACCGGCATATTACCTGGTAATACTGGTCTATTACCGGTAGTACCTACAGATTATCGGTAGTACCAAGTATATCTGTGTTTTCTCTGAGGCATAACTCTCACACCCGGACTCCAAATTGAACGATCCATATATGCTTTTTTGATCGTCTCGGCGAGAGGAACGTAATGGTGAAGTCCGTTTCTTATTTTGACTACATCACAAAATGAACATTTTTGGTTGTCAACACATAGGCCGTTGGAGTAGGGGAAGTTTTGAGTAGATGTTTCTTTTACTGTGCGTGACTCAAACTACGAAATAGGTCTCCAATTTAGGTGTGGATTGTCGGAGACAGTCTAACCTAAAGTAAAATTCTGTTAGTACCCAACGAGTTAAATTTTGGGGGCTATTAATTCAACATGTTATCTTTAGAGAGAGAACTGAACTAACCTTACATTATTGACTAAAAAAACTCGTATGATTTTTACATCGCCCACAAGGATCCATATTCCATTCTGGTGCCTAAGACTGCCTCCAATAGGAGACGCATATGTGTACCTAAATCCAAAATTGGTCTCTGAAAGTACATTTTTAGTGTCGTTGTTGGAGAAAATCTAACGGATTTTTTCTCACAACAAATCACTATGCACCAAAATAAACACTTCTTTGAAGCGAAGCGAACAACCTCGTTCATAGTTCAACTAGATACGACACGGTATGCACATGTGTCCTGCGTGCATGATTGCGAGTGGATGGCAAAAGATAAGCCTAAACACTTGTTTGGCCACAGGACCGGGGATCAGATCAGAGTCGTGCTCGTGCACGTGCCGCGGGGTCGGGGATCGCCGTATAGTACGGTGACGACGTACACGTACACTCGATCCCTCGATCGCGGCGCGGGATCCAAAAGTTTTGGGCTGCTCGATCCCGGCGCATTTCATTATATCCGTCAAACCCCCCTTTGGCTCCCTACTGAAACACAACGGTTTAAGGAGGAACTGCAAACTAAAACACTTTGAATATTGGTTTGCAACCGAAAACGCATGAAACACTTGAGACACAAAACTTAAAACTACCTGGCGAAGAACTACACGGTGGCGTAGGCCTCCCCTTCCTGCCGACGGCGCGAGGTGGATGGGACTTGGGACTTGGGAGTGCAAGCGTAGGTGCAGTCGCAGGCCTTCCTCCCTCCCCTTCCACGACTGCGCGGCTCTGGCGAGCGGCTGTGCGGACACCGGCCACCGGCTGCGCAACTTCCAGTGACAAGGTGAACGACTACAGTCCCTATGGTGGAGGTGATAGCGCCGGGTGACAGCGCTGCCCACGACGAGCATCCCCCGTGCTAGGAAGGTGAGCGGTGGGCAAACGGCATTGTGGAAACAACGGCATCGTGAAGGAATGGAGAACAATACGACGTAGAGACATAGGAAATAGTATTTATTCATTTAGGGCATGTCTATTTCCGGTTTAAAATTTCGACTTTCTCATCACATCACGTCACATCAAATATTTGGACGTATGAATGAAACACTAAATGTTGATGCTATGATTGGATAGTTATTGACTACTATAGCACACTTACTTAAATGTTTGGACGCATGTATAGAACACTAAATCCAAACATTAGTAGTTTGTATATAAATCGCGAGACGAATATTTTGAGTCTACTTATACTATGATTGGATAGTTATTGTAAAAGTTAGTACGCGTGCTATAGTAATCAACATTCCAAATGTTTAGATCTAAACATACTCTTAAACTACAAAGGAGCAGGAAGGTTGCTTACCCGTTTGCTTATTCAACCAGCAACTTATTTCCAGTCACAAAACAATATTTTCCTTTCATAATAAATCAGCACAGCTAAAATCTACGTTTATTTCAGTACAAGTTAAAATCAGCATTTATTTTCAGCCACAAGCGAACAGGCCTTCCAAGGCGGAAGGGGCGCTCGGGCCTGGACCATCCTGCTGCCCCCGTGCGAGTGCGACGGCAAGACAGGCTCGATGATGGACACAGTTGTTGCGCAAGGAATGGCAGAACTTTCGACCGATGTGGCTTCAGTGCCGGAGGCCATGTTTCAGGCTTTCGACGATCCATGACGCGGAATTTGCATACCTCAAGTTCTGGCATCGCGCGGGTCTTGTTTTGTTTTTGACTGGCAAAAAGGGAAAATCACAACAAATACTAATTGCTCAACACGGGGCAAAAGATATCGTTTCACATGCTAGCAGCTAGTTCTAGAATAGACAAAACTGATATTTAAGGCGCGAATATTTGAGTCGATGACAATTGTTTTAGCTTGTAAGTGCTTATTTTTCAGCTCTTCTACGGTCACTATAAGTCAAAATCAGCTTTTCTTTTTAGCTCCAATGAAGCCAAAAAGTGAATTTTTAAAATATTTTTCTTTTTAAATCATAGAAGTCATTTTAATTTTCAAGATCCACATTTTTTGTTAATAGCAAACATCTCTGTGTTCAACGGAAGGCAAATCGTATATCATTTTCAAGGGTATGTAAGGTAAGACTCAATGCCTATTGGAATCGGACTATATTTGTCATGAGATTGAGTCATATACAACCGAAGAAAATCTACACCATCTAGGTAGTCAGGGAAAGGTGGGGCAAAAAATGCTTGACAAGAATATATAATAGCAAAGTACTAGTGCGTAGCAATGGAACTCGATATGCGTAGGAATCGGACTTGGTATCATCGTTAGGCACGGCTTGTTTTACTCGTATGGGCACGGGACATGAATAATGGTCACATACGAAATATGGATATCGTGACCCACTGCATCATGAGTCTAGGAATCAGATTTGGTATCGATCATCGCTAGATGCAACTTATTTTAACTCGTATAGTCACGACTCCCACATCATGACTCTGGACTGCATATATGAGACACGTAGGGTGTGAGTACAGTTTGGAAATTTTAGAAAGTGAGACTAAAGAAGCTCAGAGTTGTAAACAAATTATTATTTAGAAAACCTTTATAATAATATAATTTACAGATTATAATTTTAAACTGAAGGAGTAGCAAATAAAACGCCACCTTAATTTTCAGATGTACAATAGAACCTGGGCCAAGATTCTTTTACTACTCAGACTTTGAAGGCCCAATCTCAGGAAAAATGGCCCAACAGGCAACAGGCAACCCTAGCACTCCACTCAGGAAGTCAGACGGTGCTCATGTCTTCCAGACTTCAGTTCCCAATGGCTAGATGCAAGCTGTTCTCACTTCTCATAGGGTTAAGTAATTTTTACTTTAACTATATATATAAAAAAACATAAATATTTACTATGCTGTAAAACTAGTATCATTAGATGAATTGTTGAATAGATTTTTTATAATAAAATTATTTGACTATAAAAACATTGCTATGGTTTATATAAATCTAGTTAAATTTTAAAAAGTTTTACCAACATGGATCTCACATGATATTTTTTTATAGGACAGTAGTAGATTGGAGGAGCTCTCACACAACACTTAAACTAGTTTGGAGGAGCCCCCCTCAGACAAGACTCCAGTTTATTTCTGCTCAGGCTGTTAACTCCAAACAGGCTTTACTGTAGCTAAGAGCTGTAGAAGCTTAGTTGCAGCCGCAACTCTGTGTTTAGATCCCAGTTGCAGTTGTAGTTCTGACTTAGTTGCAGCCGCAACTCTGTGTTTAGATCCCAGTTGCAGTTGTAGTTCTGCTCATTTGTATTTGACAACTTTTGTTCAATCATGGCCCAAATAGACTTAAAAGATTCGTCTCGTGATATACATGAAAAAGTACAAACATGTAAACATTTTGTCTATATTTAATGCTTTATGCATGTGCCATTATATTGATGTGACTAGTTGCAATTGTAATTTGCAGTGGATCTAAACAGGGCCTATCACACAGACATGTCTATCATGTCACGAGTGCGAAATGTTAGAAGAAGAAAAAAACTCCTAGCACGAACCATAAACAGAGAAGTACTTCCTCCGTCGCAGAAAGACTATCGTTTTACACTTTCCAGACATCACGTTTGACCATTCGTCTTATTTGAAAATTTTATATAAATATTATTTATCTTTTTATGATTTGTTATACCATTAGAGACACTTTAATAATTATTTATTGATTTTGTATTTTGTATAAAATTTTTAAATAAAACGGACGGTAAAACACAGATTCTAAAAAAGTCTAAAAGGAGAGTGGGACGAAAGGAGTACTAGCAAGCCCGTGAACCCCTCTGATCCCACCAAGGCCACAATCAGAACGTCTGAAGTCTGAACCCGCGACATGGAGATGTCAAACTGTCAAAAGCATCGTCAGAATTCAGACAGTGGAGACACGCAGACTGCAGGGAACCGGCCTCTCAAACGGCGGACGTGCCAGTACAAAATGCCGCTGCGGCTGCTGCACGAACAGTGCCGGCAATCCCATTCCCATGTATCGCAGCATCGCGCTCGCGCTAACAAACAACACGCGACAGACCAAACCACTGCGTCAACAAGATTGTACCGCTGGACTGAAGACGATTGTACATTCTGTTCCTAGGTGTAGCCACTTTTACAGGCATTTTCCTGCCTTATGCCTTCTTCTCCGATCCAATCCCCTAACACCATTCTCAGACATACAACTGCAGCTCAAATGTTACTACATTGCACCCACAGGATGGGCCCTAGCACAGGATGAACACAAAAGAGAAATCGAAACTACAAAACTAGAGTATTTGATGAGGAACTCTCCCTTTCTCCATCGACGCGATAAGTTTCCTTCTGTCACCATTGATTCTTCTGAAAGAGCTAGCTAACTGACTCTCTCCCCCAACTGTTAGAAGCAGACCCTATGTACAGACACTAGGCTCTTCTTGTTATTGTCGTCGTCGTCGTCGTCCTCCCTTCTCTATGAAGGGAGGGTGACTATAGAAGCGATCTTGAATTGATAGCCTGAAAGATCAGGCTGGCTGGGCTAGAACTCGGTTGTGGTTGTGGTCACCTTCATAGGTAACAATCAGCATCGAGGGGTCGTCCACGCACCTCTCGACATGCTTCCTAGCGGGGCAGCCTCTCACGCTGCTACACTTGTAATAACCCCTGCAAGGCGGTGAGCTTGTGAGTATTTGTAATCTGCATGTTTGACAAAGGTACAGGAGAGCAAACTGTGATCCAAAAGAGGTTGCCAGTTGTAACCTTTCTTGGATTGCAACAGGCGTGCTACCAGAACTAGAACAGGTTTCTTTCAAACCACATGTATGCTCAATAACCAGCATGCTTATTGTAAAATACTGTAGGAAACAAAACTGAATAACTTGATTATAAACCAAAAGATCCAATGCTATAAGCAGCATCTAAAGAGCAGGGGGGGGGACACTTGTTCAGATTTTTTCATATCAGTACTCCTTTCTGGTGAGTGCTTTCATGCGAGATCATGCATACCAGAATACGGAAAGGAAAAATACTAACTTTGAACTGAACAGAAAACTAAAATAACATCAAGTGAGCGGGTATGAGTCTGACTGCACTATAAATTAGCAAGTACCAAACCGATATAAGCAGATAACATTAAATACGGACTGCATATACTCTAGCAAGAAACACTTAATATTCACATAAAAAGATTAAAAGGGTCACAGATTGCCAAGTATTTTAGTACCTAGGATGTGGGGATCCCTTAATTGGCTTCTGCCCATACTTCCTCCATGAGAACTCGTCAGCTGGGATGTCTGCAACCTTGTTGCTTATTGCAGGGACTTTGATGGACCTCCTTATCCTTAGCTTCCTGCAATTACATACAAAACGGTGATTGTGAGAAACAAATAGTAATTAAAAAAAACTATAATGCTCGTAGTCAGCTATCAGTTTGTAACCCAAGAATTCCAACCTTTTCTTTGAACAATGGCACCGGCTTCCAGTTGCACACCGACCACTCCCATCCTCCCTAGCAGTGCACCTTCTCCTTTGCACCAGGCCCATCTCCGGTGTGCTAGATGTCTGAGAGCCACTAACTAGCTGGAACGGCCTTGCCCGGCTTCCATCCAAACTCGGAAGACTCCCTTCCATGCTCAGAGACGAAAGGAACGAGCGAGACGATGAAGCCGTGCAATTCGAGCCGTCAAACTTGAGATTCACACCCTTACTACCGCCGCCACCGCCGCCGCAACCACTTAAGCTACCACCCTGATCACCAAGATTGCTCCTCTTCATCATCTCGTTCTGAATCTTCATCTGATGCATGAACTGAAACCTCTGATAGCTCTGCTGCTGCTGGATGAAATGAAGGTGAGCAGGGGGCAATGCCGGGGTGGGCGTCCCTGCGGGAGGCGCAACGGACACCGGCTGGACCATCTGGACCGGAGGTGCCTGCGACGACGACCCCCCCAGACCGGCAGCAGCCGGGTTTTCCAGCAGCAACCTCTTGGGGAACTGGGTAGGGATCCGGACAGGATCCTTAGACGCGGAGCCCTCCGTCTGGTGGTACCTCGGGAACAGCTGGAGGCCAGTGATCGGTCTCGGGCTGGGCGTCTTGGCCACAGCAGCGGCGGCGGCCACCGCGGAGCTCTCGAGGAAGAGGTTGCTGTCGAAGATGGGCAGGGGCTTCTTGATCTTCCTGACCCTAGCGTGGCCCTGCAGGCCATTGCCGTCGGAGTTGGAGAGCTTGGCCGTCAGGGAGCCGAACTTGGAGACGGCCTCCCCGGTGGCGGCCACGAGCTCCCTGCTGGGGACGAGCTGGCCGTGCGGGTTGGAGAGGAGCGCCAGCACCCCGTGGCAGCTCTCCACCGCCGTCCTGTTGGCCTCCTCCACCCCCTCCATCTCCATGGACGGCCCGCCTCCCTGCAACGAAGCAATCACTCGCTGAAATCAACCACTGCTCGAGCAATCTCTTGCGGTGACAAGCATTCCGTTCTTCCGTAAACTAAAGTAAAGAAAAAAACACGATACGCGCCGGTGGCTCTAATCATTCCGTGCAGCCTGAAAGAATAATAAATATAGGAGTACTCACAGCAGCAGCCCGACGCAGCAGCAGATTCGCACACCAATGATGAGGCACATGAAAGGCCGCATTTCGGCGACCGGGTAGCAAGCTAAAATTGGGCATTCAAGCACGGGAACATGGCGCTTAAATGGTCCAAATCAGTAGTACTCCCAAAACTAGGCGACATGACAAGCCAACCGAACAAACACCTGAAACCTACTCCACGGCGCCGCGCCGCTAGCGGCCGGGAAGCCCAGTAGCCATCGCCGCCAGCCCACCACCACCACCCTGCTGCTCTTCTCCCCCTCCACCCCCACCTCCGCCGTAAAATACAGCCGCCGAAAAAATATCAAAAGAGGGGGAACCCTACGCGCGCCAGCAAGCAATCGGCCGCTTCGCGCCCCCATCGAAATCGGCGCGGGAGGAAGAGCGGGCGGAGCACGTACGCGGGCGCATGCAAAACCAGAGAAGGAAGGAGCAGGAGAAGGTCGCAAACCTAACTCGCCGACGCCGAGCGAAGCCCGGCCTCCTCGCCTGGTGTGGCGACGACGACGAGCTCGGGAGGGTGGAGGCCTGCTGGCTGGAGGAGGACAGGGACGCCCTCGCCCTCGGCTGGTAGCCTGGTTCCAAGCGAAGGAGCAGCCGTGGTCCGCCTGCGGCTGCGGGCAGAGAGTGTGTTGTGGTATGAGTCCAAGGCCCCGGCGCTCGGCAGAGTGGAGTGAGCCACGATTTATATATAGAATAATTAAATAAATAAACAAACAAATACTGGTAGGGAGAGGGAGCGCAGGCAGTGCCCTCGCTTTTCCGCCTTTTTTTTTTTTTATTCCGCTTTGTTCTCGCTCTCCGTCTCGTGTTCCTTCCTCGGGCCGGGCGTGCTGCGGGGAGGGGCGGTGGGGCCCGGGGCGATCAGGACCGTCCATCGCGCCCGTCCCTGTCCTGCGCTTGGACTTTTTCTTTGTCTCTGATTTTTTAAATCTTTTTTTTTTCTTTTGGGAGGGTGGTGGTGGGGCTGGCCGCTTCCGGGCTGCGGCCGTTTCGTCAAAGGTGTGAACTGTGTCAGAGGCCAGCAGCCACAGTGGACAGTGGTGGTCTTGTGGGCCCCCGGTTTTCTCTCTCTCTCTCTCTCTTCCTCCTCGTGAGCGTTGGGCGTTGGACTCGCCGGTGCGCTGGATGCTGGTGTGGTGCGCTGTGCGTGAGCTAGTGCTATCTGTAGCAGTAATACTAATAGCTAGTGCTATCTGGAGTAGTAATGCTACTATGGCTGCTGCTGCTGCTGTTTTTTTGCTGGAATTAATTGTGCTAGAGAGATTTCAGATATAGATCGAATCCGGAGTGTCACCAGTTCTTAATTATGCCAGCAAGATACGTCTATCTATAAATTAAATCTTAAAAATATTATGTTCTATATATCACTATGTAAATTTAATTTAGCATATCCCGCTTACAAATATCTCATTCTGCAAGTTAATTACTACTGGTATAAAATATAATTTAAAACTACTATACTAAATTTCTGATACAGGTAGAAATTTAATTGTAGCGTATCCCTCTTACAGATATCTTATTCTGCAAGTTAATTACTGACGGGTACCCAACTATGGGGTACTCAACTTCAACGCAAAATCACACTTTCTGAATAAAGCTCGGCCTAAGAAGGCGCCAGCCAGGGCCCACGCGGGAACGGCCCATGCGGAAACGTCCCGCACGGCCTAAGACCGAGCCGTACGGAAGCACATCGTCTCCCCCGGGCGCGCGGACCCCTCGGGACAGATTCTCCGATTTGCCCGAGCCTCCGCGACAGGGCTCGGGAAAGCAGACATCGGGCGATAGACTTCCGATTCGCCCGAGCCCCCCGCTAAGGGCTAACTCCCTCGGGCGCACCCCTCGGGTTTGCCCGAGCCCTGCCGACATCAGCAGGGCAAACTTGACAGCCAAGGGACCTTCCCTGACCACTTTACAAGCACGGTCCCATCGGGTGGGCCCCACGACGCAACTGCGCCCCGAACGCGCACGTTCGCCATACCAACTGTCACATCTCCTCTGGCAGGCGATCTGCCGGTACTACTTCTCCCACGCCGCTACAGTGACGGTCAACCGTACAGCTCCCTGGGCTGACGAGGAGATTCTCCAACTACGACGGCGACTGCCATACCCCGGCCGCACGTAAGGCACCAGGAAAGGGGAACGACAGCCGTCCGGCCAACCCGGGGGAATGGGCAAACCTTACGATGAGGCTCGCCTACCCCCTGGAAAGTACCGCATGTGGAAAAGGAAGCACCCGAGGGAGGACACCCCCCCGCTCCGTCCCATCACGCCCCTGACGGCACCAAGGTCTCCCGAGCCTCGGGAGCTTATACCCACAGGTCAACCTATCTACTCGTTGCACTGTGCAGGGTCGGACGCGACGGCATGACGTAGTGCCGCGCAGCAAACAATGTCTAGCACTGTGGAACGCCTTGGAACTTTCTAATGGAATAGTGGTGGATCAACCGAATGACTAATGCCATACCTTCGAGGCGCCAAGACGAGGGCATGGCTGACGATAGCCACCGGTCACCATTGCCTCCGCCATGCCGAGCACTGTAACCACAGGGCAACACATGTAACTCTAAGCCTCTCCCTTGTAACTATAAAAAGGGAGTGTCGGTGCTTAGATTAGCGCGTGCTAACACCGGCTAGTAATTTTATGTTTTGCGGTTGAGATCACGGATGGTGTGCAAGGAGGAACACAGGGTTTATACTGGTTCAGGCAATGAATGCCCTACGTCCAGTGTGAGATCGAGTCATGTTGCCTTGCACCGGGGTGCTTGTAGTAGGGGTTACAAGCTTAGTCGAGAGAGGGAGGGGCTCCCAAGTCTCTTGTGAGTGTGAGTGTTCGTGTGTGTTCTTGAGTTTGTAGATTGTAGTGAGTGGGAGTTCTAGTTGTGAGTAAATGCGAATGTCCTACCTGTGATCGACCTCTGCCCTCCCTTTTATAGTTACAATGGAGAGGCTAGAGTTACATGTGTTGCCCTGTGGTTACAGTGCTCGGCATGGTGGAGTCGATGATGACCGGTGGCTATCGTCAGCCACGCCCTTGTCTTGGCGCCTCGGCGGTATGGCATTGGTCATTCGACTGATCCACCACTGTTCTATTGGTGAGTTCCAAAGCGTTTCACAGTGCCGGTCATTGTTTGCTGCGTGGCACTACGTCATGCCGTCGCGTCCGACCCTGCACAGTGCAACGAGTAGATAGGTTGACCTTAGAGTATAAGCTCCCGAGGCTCGGGAGACTCTGGTGCCGTCGAGGGCGTGATGGGACGGAGCGGTGGGAGTGTCCTCCCTCGGGTGCTTCCTTTTCCTCGTGAGGTACTTTCCAGGTGGTAGGCGAGCCTGATCGTAAAGCTTGCCCATTCCCCCGGGTTGGCCGGACGACTGTCATTCCCCTTTTCATGGTGTCACACGTGCGGCCGGGGTATGGCAGTCGCCGTCGTAGTTGGCGAATCTCCTCATCAGCCCGGGGGGCCGTACAGTTGACCGTTCCTGTAGCGGTGTGGGAGGAGTTGGACCGTCAGATCTCCTGACAGAGAAGAGGGGGCAGTTGGTACGGCGAACGTGCACGTTCGAAGCACAGCTGTTTCATGGGGCCCACCCGATGGGATCATGCTCGTAAAGTGGTCAGGGGAAATCCCTTGGCCGTCAAGTTTGCCCTGCTGACGTCGGCAAGGCTCGGGCGAACCCCGAGGGGTGCGCCCGAGGGAGTTAGCCTGTAGCGGGGGGCTCGGGCGAATCGGAAGTCTATCGCCCGAGGCCTGCTTTCCCGAGCCCTATCGCGGAGGCTTGGGCGAATCTTAGAATTTCTTCCGAGGGGTCTGCACGCCCGAGGGAGGCGATGTGCTTCCGCACGGCTCTGTCTTTGGCCGTGCGGGAAGTTCTCGCATGGGCCGTTCACGCGTGGGCCTCGGCGGGCGCCTTCTTGGGTCGGGCTTTATTCGGGAGGTGTGATTTTGCGTTGAAGTTGGGTACTCGACAGGGAGGGCAGAGGCCGATCATAGACACGATTCATTCACCACGAGCACTCTCACTCACTACAATCTACAAACACAAGAACACACCCTCAAACGATCATACTCACAAGAGACTTGGGAGCTCCTCCCTCTCTTGACTCGGCTTGTAACCCCTACTGCAAGCACCCCGGTGCAAGGCAACACGACTCGATCTCACACTGGATGTAGGGCACTCTTTGTCTGAACCAGTATAAACCCTGTGTTCTCCCTTGCACACCATCCGTGATCTCAGCCGTAAAACACAAGTTTACTACCCGGTGTTAGCACTCGCTAATCGAAGCACCGACAATTACTATTGATATAAGATGTAATTTAAAACTTCTAGATTTCTAATACATGTAGAAATTTAATTGTAGCATATCTCTCTTACAGATATCTCATTCTGCAGGTTAATTACTACTGATATAAGATGCAATTTAAAATTACTAGATTTCTGATATAGGTAGAGTCAGCTAGATGGGCATTCTATACTATATTATTATTAGTTGTTGGCACACTATATTATATTATTATTAGTTGTCTAGCTGCACAAACCATTCTGTGCCAGTGCAGTTTTTAGGAAAATTAATTGTACTAGAAATAAACTATAAATTAAATCAAACACAAAGAATGCACAGCTCATATCTTATTGTAGGCCTCTCTACGAAATATTTTTTGGCTAGATATCTCATTAATAGCACTGGCTAGCACAGCCTGTTCGGTAGCGCTGAAAATAAGCGCTGAGTGTGACTTGTGCTGATTTATTGTGAGAAAAAAATACTGTTCCGTGGATGGAAATAAGCGGCTGATTGAAGAAGCGAACGGGCATCGGATACTCTATTAACAAAAGCTGCTATATATATATATAGTACAAGTGAACCTGGTTGTATAGGTGCATCTCGTGATGTTCGCTCGGTCTACTATGACGTTGTGTGTTGGCTATAGACGTATAGAAGTTTAACAGCTAGCTTTCGCCAGCGGTTGGCGCTAGTTGTCTTACATGCCGATCATAAAGATGCATGGAAGGTTACATATAAATATGCATCAAATTAACTATGATGTTCGCTGTGGACATGTCCATAGAGTTTTTTTTTTTGGAAGAAAATGCCCATAGAGTTTTGATGTATAGGACCTTACTCCTTGTTTAGTCATCAAAACAAAATAGATGTTTTTTTGCTCGCATCATATGGTATATTTCCTTGGTACTCAAAATCTTCCCATTAATAATATAGGAGCCATCACTAAGATCAATATGCACGCTAGAACATAAGTCTATAGCCTACCGGAAAGTATATCATAATACACATAATAAACAACAATGAAAGAATATAAGGACAACGAGGCATCATAATACTAAGGGCATGACTCGGCATGCCATATTTTAGATGGTATCTGAAAGAAGCCCCTCAAGAGTTTAATCATCAGCTGTTGGCTTCGCTGCTCAGGGTTTGGAGGTCTCCTGCGCACGAGAGAGGCGTGCTGAGTGGCGGGGTCCACGCGCACGCGAGAGTGACGTCCAACGGCGGAAGCGGCGAGGCCCCCGCGCGTTGGTTTGCTTCGGACTCGGTGTTCTTCACGCCGTCGGGCGGTCGGCTTGGGTGCAACAGAACCGTGGCGGTGGGTCCTGCACGGCGGTGACCCTCTCGGTGTGATGGTGTCTGCCCCTCTGCTTCCTCTATCAGCGGTGGATCACTTCAGCGGTTTCGATACAAGCAATAGTGCGGTCGATAGGTGGAAGCTGCGGTTGCGTTTTGTCTCCTCTGTCGTCGTTTGTGAGTAGTGTTTGGCCGTGTTGATGTCCCAATCCAACCGGCCAATGAGTACAGTTGGGCGGTAACCCGTGTTGTTGTTCCATGTGTTGTTTTTTTAGTTGTACTATCCAGTCTGCGTTTCTTCTTTTTAATATAATCGGCAGCTCTTCTGCCTGATTCGTTAAAAAAAAAAAAGGAAAAGAACAAACAACCGAGCCGTTGATGCTAGCCGTTTGGAGCTGGAACTCGCGAGCGCGCGGCGAAGCCTCAGCCGCAGAGGATCTGCGCATCCCACTCCCCTGAAGCCGTTGGAGGGGAGAGCTTACGGCGAACGACCGCGCAACACGTACAAGACAAACGAGGCGTGGGCTGGGACCGGGAAAAGGGTGGCGAGTGCGTCGAGTCGCGTGCGGGTCCATGTCCATCGCCTCCTCGCCGCGCCCACCGCCACGTGGGCCCCACCTGGGCCCCGTCCCTTTCCTTTTTGCCCTCCTCGTCGTCTCCTCGATGGCCGCCCGCCGGACGCACGCGCAGCCGCGGTCGTCCCCGGCCCCGACCGCCGTCTTCCGATGAGACCCGACCCGGCCGGCCCAGTTGACGGTCCCGTGCGTGTGCCACGCACCGCTCCACTCGCAGGTCACCTGTTTTTTTTATGTGCCAGTGTAGCATTCTGTTTGACTGGCTGGTACGGTACAGCTGACTGGCTGGCTGGCTTGATTGTTGTGAGAGAAAAACACTGCTTAAATGGCTGGCTGGTGCTGGCTGGACCAGCCAACCGAACAGAGCCAGCCGAACACTCAGACATGTCACTCGGTACTCTCGATGAGTTTGTTTATAGGAATATAAACCTACGAGTATATTGGTTAAGTCCAGACACTTTATACAGTTCGTTGGGAATATTGTTTTGTTCTTTAGGAACTGTGCGAGATCGTGTTTAGTTTAGGTGGAATCCCAAGTGTCGTGACAAGATTAGTCGTGGGAAAAGGCATGCACGATACGGTAGCATCCGATCCATTATATGGCGACACCGAGTTAGGGTAGTGTCGTAGTGAGGGCACACAATGGAGAAAAGGATGCGTGCCCTCGTTCTAGGTTCGCCCCCAACAACTTCGATCTTGTACAAAAGGGATTTCGGTCCTAAGTATTTTATTGTTCCATCCTTTTCATTATCATTGCGAGAAAAAAGGCTTCATGATTCATTATCAGTTGTGAATTATCGAAATTGTAAATTGTTAGTGGACATAGTTGTGAAACATGATACAAACCCGAACGCTCATATTCGTACACGCATAGGCTCTATTTCGCTAAACCTTAAAACCGCTTATTTTTCAAGCGGTTCTGCAGTATTTTTCCTCTCACAAGAAATCAGCATCGGCGTTTATTTTCAACGGTTTTCAGCTTTAGCGAACAGAGCCATAGTCAGTCCTTACCAGCATTTGTGTCATACCATATGTTTGGTTCCTTCGCAAGGACAGCAAATGATTATGTATGTTTCTGCTAGGTTTGTTTGTTAGGGACTTTATAGTCTGTATTACACCTTGATGAGCGAGGATCGCAAGCCACGACCTATGCGACCAAGATTTGGTTTACTCCGGTTGGAGAGTCAAATACCCTCACCTGTTCAGGAGAGGTATTGTTCTCTCGTAGAAGCAGCATGGCAATACGTGAAGCCAAGCAGCCCTTGGTTGATGGATCTTAAGATTAGGAAATCACCACTTGTCGGTGGTTAGATTAGCGAGTGCTACACCGTCTAGTAAACTTAAAGAATGCTGTTGAGATTACGGATGGTGTGCAAGGAGGAACACAGGGTTTATACTGGTTCAGGTAATGAATGTCCTACGTCCAGTGTGAGATCGAGTCGTGTTGTCTTGCACCGGGTGCTTGTAGTAGGGGTTACAAGCTTAGTCGAGAGAGGGAGGGGCTCTCAAGTCTCTTGTGAGTGTGAATGTTCGTGTGTGTGTTCTTGAGTTGTAGATTGTATGTCTGGAGGTTCTGGTGGTGAGTGCGTATGTGAGTGAAGAACGTGCCTGTGATCGGCCTCTGATCTCCCTTTTATAGTTACAAGGGAGGGGCTAGAGTTACATGTGCTGCCTTGTGGTTACAGTGCTCGGCATGGCGGAGTCGGTGGTGACCGACGGCTATCGTCAGCCATGCCTTCGTCTTGGCACCTCGGCGGCATGGCATTAGTTATTCGGCTGATCCACCACTGTTCCATTGGTGAGTTCCAAGGCGTCTCACAGTGTTGGACATGGTTGGCTGCATGGCAATACGTCACGCCGTCACGTCCAACCCTATACAGTGCAACGAGTAGATAGGTTGACCTTCGTGTGTAAGCTCCCGAGGCTTGGGAGACATTGGTGCCGTCGGGGGCGCGATGGGACGGAGCGGGAGGAGTGTCCTCCCTCGGGTGCTTCTTTTTTCTCGTGAGGTACATTCCAGGGGGTAGGCGAGCCTGATCGTAAGGCTTGTCCCATTCCCCCGGGTTGGCCGGACGACTGTCGTTCCCCTTTTCCTGGTGTCACACGTGCTGCCAGGGTATGGCAGTCGCCGTCGTAGTTGGCGAATCTCCTCGTCAGCCCAGGAGGCCATACGGTTGACCGTCTCTGTAGCGGCGTGGGAGGAGTAGGACCGTCAGATCGCCTGTCAGAGAAGATGGGGTAGTTGGTACGGCGAACGTGCGCGTTCGGGGCACAGCTGTGTCACGGGGCCCACCCGATGGGACCGTGCTTGTAAAGTGGTCAGGGGAAGGTCCCTTGGCCGTCAAGTTTGCCTTGCTGACGTCGGCAGGGCTCGGGCGAACCCGAGGAGGTTACCCTATAGCGAGGGGCTCGGGCGAATCGGAAGTCTATCGCCCGAGGTCTGCCTTCTCTAGGTCTGTCGCGGAGGCTCGGACGAATCGGAAGTCTATCGCCCGAGGGGTCCGCACGCCCGAGGGAGGCGACGTACTTCTGCACGGCTTTGTTTTAGGCTGCGCTGAGAAGTTCTTGCATGGGCCGTTCCTGCGTGGGCCTCAGCTGACGCCTTCTTGGGCCGGGCTTCATTTGGGAGGTATGATTTTGCGTTGAAGTTGGGTACCCCATAGTTGGGTACCCGACAGTAGCCCCCGAGCCTGTGGCGGAGTGAGGGCACTTCTCCAGAGGCTCATGCTGGTTTCTCCTGTCATGTTAGTTAGTAAAGTTTGTTTATTTTATCCGGTGAGTGCGCGCGAGCGCACCCGCCGGGTGTAGCCCCCGAGGCTTTGAAGGGATGGTGCATCCCTTCAAGGGCTTGAAATCGAGCTTGTAGGGTCTCTGGTGCCTTCTTGCTTGCTCGTTGGTGACTTGTCTCTTGGTAGGAGTTTTCCTGTGCTGGGGCCCCCGAGCCTTTGCCACGGGTGGACGGCCTATCCGGGTGCGTCTTTTATCCTGCCAAGATACAGAGAGAGAGAGAGAGAGAGAGTTCCCGAGCGCCCTTTTCGTATCGGGGGTCGATCGGGTCCTTCTTGGTTCGACCTTCACGCTCTTCTTTCGAGAAGAGGAACGTTTGGTCATGCTCGACTTCCCACGGTGGGGGCGCGAGTCGGCACTTCTGGTGAGCTGCAAGCGGGTTCAGTCCTAAGCGGAGGTCCGTGCCCCGTTCGTTCGGGGTCGGCTTGTGGCCTGAGCACACTCCAAAAGTTCCCGAGGGTCGATTTACGGGTGTCGGGTCCCTTCGATGTGATCCCGAGGGACTGATGCCTCCCTCAGAGGAGATCCCATATCATTAACTCGCTGCTGGGACTTGGACACAGCGTGGGGTGTCCATTTCTGACGCCTCGGGCGTCGGGATAATGATCGTTTCGTGATCCACCCACTTGCTGTCCCTCGCTCGGTATCCCTGGGGCGGCTGTTCGAGCCACAGAGGGTCAGTCTTCGATCCCCTGAGAACGTAACGAGGCGTCCGAGCACTGAGGTTCCTTCGTTGGGAAGGAGAGCGATCGTCGGAATCGAGGGGGTTAGTGTAATGATTCGACGCACCTTTTGAGGAGGGAAGCCAGAGGACGCGACTGGTTCGGAGCAGACGGGACTGTTTGCGTGCGCGAAGGCGGTGGCGAATGCAGAGAGTCGTGGTGGGGCCCGCGCAGTTAATGCGGTGGATTCACCGCATACACTTCGTCCTCATGGCCTAAGTATATAAGGAAACAACCGTTTCCTTTTCTTTCTACCCTAGCCATTTGCCTTCGCTTACCTCAGCCTCTTCGCCTTCGTCTTCCAGAGCCATTCGCAAGGCTCCTCGTCCTCGCCGCCGGACATCCTTTTCTTCCCCTCGCGTCCTTTTCTTCCCGCAATGGCTGACCCAGCGCCTACCGCCGCCGCCGCCGCTGCCGCCGCCCCGCTCGAGGTGGATGCCTTGGCTCTCCCTCTTCGGTGACGGAGGCGCAAGCTTCAAGAGCTCGTGCGGTTGGGGCTCCTTCGCCGCCGCACCAACCTGCAGCGTCCTGGAGTGGATCGCGCCGCCGCGCGACCACCTAGAGCCGCGGCCCTTCGAGGGGTACGTGGTGAGTTTCGTTGCCTTCCACGAGGGGGGCTCGGGTCGCCGCCTGAGCCGGTTCTGCCGTGCGCTCCTCTTCAACAACGAGCTGGAGCTGCACAACCTTACCCCCAACTTGGTCTCGCAGGCGGCGATCTTCGCCACTGGTCTGCGAGGGATATCTTGGGGTGATGTTGTACTGGGACCTCTGACGGTTCCTCTTCCGCGTCGATGCATACACGAAGTCGTTCGGCGCGGGGAACCCGCGGAAGGTCGTCAGCGCCGGGGGCTGCAACTTTGCGGTCCGCACCACCGAGTACCTCCCCTGCAAGGCCCAGTCGTCGAACAAGGGGTGGCACGACGGCTGGTTCTACCTGCGGAACGACGACGGCGCCTTCCCCGCGTATACGGGGAAGGTGATCTCCGCCCCCATTCCGCGATGGAAGTGGGGATGCCCGACGCGGGATGCCAGGCACCTGAGCCCTTCTCTCGCCGTGTTGCAGACGTTGCGGGACAAGGGCTTGACGGCGGCCGGGGTGGTGGCGCACTTCCATGCGCGGACAGTGCTGCCCTTGATGGAGCACCGTCTCTATGGAGGAGGGAGTGTCGAGGGTAGGGACCTCGATGCTGACGCAGATCATTCGCCGTTTAAGGTACACGGTGAGTGGTCACCCCACCCTCGACGAGCTGAAGAAGGTGGCGATGCGCCCACGCCCGTGGTACATCTCGCTGGTGAGTACCTCTTTCATCTTCTGTCGTTCGTTCGTCCTTCTTCCCCTTCTGATCCTCCTTCCCCTTTCGGCGTAGGGCCTCTCGAGGGAGGGAAGGCCTTCTCAGCCTCCCGTTCCAGGAGGATGCCCTCCTTCGGGCCCATAACCAGCCTCCGGGGCGAGCGGCAGAGGGCGAAGAAGGAGAAGAAGACCTCGAAGAGGAGGAGGCAAGCTCGGGAGGCCCAGTGGCTCGCCCAGCGTCGACGCCAGCCAGCAGGAGGCCGGGGAGCCGGAGGTGGAGTCCCCCTCTTGGGACTGACTTGGGCGACGACGACGATGATGATGACGAACGACGATGAGGACACTGAGGTCACCCAGTATATGGTGGCCACAAAGCCCGCGGTAGGCGCCGACGAGACGGGGAAGGCTCCCATGTCTGCGCTTGCCGGCTGGAAGCGCCGGGGGCCGTGTCCCGAGTCCCCGAGCGGAGTTGACGGAGGCCGCACCTGGAGGCGCGGCGTTGGTTGGTGATGCCGTCGGGGCCGAGGATACATCGACCGGTGGCCGCGAGGGCCCGTCGGAGGGGCTGGGAACGGGCTCAGGCCCGGCACCCGAGACGGCCGAGGCCGCGCCCGAGACGGTCGAGACCACGGCCTTGACTGCGGCTAGCTGATGGGGCCCAGGGGCCCCTATTCTAGCGGTCCCTCCTTCTGGATGCGTCGCTGGTTGCCGCGACGCCCGAGGCCAGAGGGAGCGAGGAGAGGACGCCGCCCGTGACGAACTTGGGCGACGCTGGGACGCCAGACCTCGAGCTAGGGTCCGCCCAGACTAGGGCTTCCCCGCCGAAGGATGGCAGGCAGCCGAGGTGACTTCCGGTGGCCAGACGGATCCGCCGCCGCTAGGGGCATCTGCCGGCGGCGACGACTCCGACGTCGAGGTGCTTGCCCACCCCTCCGCCGGCGACGCAGCCCACACCATCCGCCAAGCACCGGGGCGGTGAAGAAAACGGCGATCCACAAGACCAAGTAAGTAATTTTTCTGAATTATTATCTTACCATTGTCCGTCCCCACGTTACGAATGTTGATATCCTCCCCGTCTTGCTTCTGGAAGCGCCCGGGGTCAGCCCTTCGGGTCTCGCACCGGAAGGTCCTGAAGGTGCATGCCCGGAGCACCGCCGGGGAGGAGAGTCGCCTGTTAGCAGAAGAGGCTCCCTCGGCGGAGGCTCGTCCGGCTGTTGACATTTCTTAACATCAGTTACAAAAGATAGACTAAAAGTCCGTCCCCGGCAACGGCGCTTAGAATTGCTTGTTGGCGTTTCTTAGCATTACTACTACATATAGACTAAAAGTCCGTCCTTAATAATAATACTTAGAAACATAAGTTGACATTCCCAACCACCATTACTTCAGAAAGGTAATCCTTGGCCCTTAGTGGTGCCGGCCTAGGTAATGCAGTCTGGTAATAGCAGTTAGAAGTGCCGGATTGGCCTTCCTAACCGTCATTACTTACGATATGCAAAACTGTGGCACGGCGCCGTGGGGTGCAACAAGAATTACAATCTTTAAGTAACGGTACTTAGGTACGCCAATCGATAGCTCAGTAAGGAATAAGATTACTCTGCAAGCGCACAGAACTATCATTGTAGCATTTCAACCCGTGAGTAGGGTGTCGTATTTATAATTTCCCATAGGAGGGCAATATGCATCAAGCGTGGTGTAAACAGGATCACTTATTGAGTGCAATGGTTGGCATAGAGTAAACAGGAATAAAACATGATTTCAAGATAGTGGACACACATATGGATCAACCTCAAGGATAAAAGGAAAATAAAGAATAAAATAATATATCTAACTGAGCAGGCATTTGTAACAACCCGGGTTTTCCGATAACCAAAAATCCGAACTTTCTAAAATTTTTCTTGCAGATATGTGCATCATGTGGTTTCTAGGTCTAACCGTTACTAACACCTAACAACCGTCGCATGCATATATATAATTGCTTGTAGGATTTTGTCGGTGTTTCTTAGTTGGTCTAGGGTTTTTCTTTGGAGAGCACAAGTCCGTAGCAATTTCTCTCGATCCATCTTAAACACCTTCGATTCCTTGATTCGAAATCCATAACTCATCTCAAGGTCCTACCCGAGTGTTCCACTAACCTTTCATAAAATCAACGCCAATCGCCTTTCCTACTATTCCAATATTCCTCACGAATATTATGGGGAACACATTCTCATTTTGAATTATGCTTCTCCTTCATTTCCGAATACCAAAAGCCTTCTAGAATTCTTTTCCAACTAGTAAATAGGAAAACTCCCCTTTCTAACTCGGGCCTCAACCCACCCTAGATGTCAAGTCGGCCCAGCCATCCATTCCCAAGTGCAGCCCAGCTCCTAGTGCCTCTAGCGCAACCAGCCTGCCTCCCCCTCTCCCGGCCCACAAGAGCGCAGCAGCTGGCCCAGGCAGCCGCGCGGCCCAGACGGCCCAAGCCGAGCGCCCCTGCCAAACCCTAGGCGGGCAGACGAACTCCCAGGGCGCTCGAGCCGTCCGCCGCCGCCTCCCAGACGCGCGCGCCTCACACCGCTCGATGGCTGCCGCGTGGCTTGGGCACGGAATGTCGAGAATCACCGCCGTTCCTGAGCTCGTGACCTTGCAAACCCTAGCTAGCTGCACGTATAAATGGTGCCGCACCGCTCCCTGTTTCTCCTCCCATGGCTCAGCCGCCGCTGCCGCCGGCCTTGGCATGCGCGCGCAACCGCGTCCCAGCACCGCAGAGAATGACTGGGGCTAGCCTACCTCATCGCCACGACCGCCCGCAGCTGCGCCATGCCCGGCAGGGCGCACCTGAGCCCTGTCCCTGCTGCTCGTCACCGGCGCCATGCCGCGCCACCAGCGCCGACGCCACGACCTCGCACCGCCGTAGCTGGCCTCCTGCAGCCAGTCATCATCGACCCGGCTGGCTGCGTGGCCATGCCGAGCCCGCCCTCGTCCGCCGCGCTCCACATCGTCGTCATGCCGCGCTGCTTCCTCTTCACCGAGCCAGCACCCCACCACCACCGCGACGCCCCAGAACGTCAACCCCTGACGCCACCGAGCCGCACCGCCGGACATCCACCTCGCCTCGCCGCTGAGCCTAGGACCTCGACGCCGGCCGAACTCGCTGCACCGGCCTCGTCTTCGCCACATCTCCAAGCCGCGACGACAATCTCGGTGCCACTGAGCAGCACCACTGCCTTGCGGCCCCGCGACGCCGCAGCGACAGCGACGGGCACCAAGCGGCGACCGTGCTCTACGTCGGCCTCACCACCGCAACGCGCCGTCCTGGCCACGACCGCGACACCGGCACCACCACACCGAGCCGAAGGCCAATGCGGAGCCGTGGACGCCACGTCGAGCACCTGCAGCACCTCGAGATGGTGTGGTGCTCATCCAGCACCATCTTGCCGCCGATGAACAGCACCACACCGGGGACCCTATACCTCGCCGGAGTTCCTTCTCATCACTGGTGAGCCCTGAAGGCCAAGGCCCTGCCCTTCTCTTTCCACCAGCGTTTGGTACTGAGATTGGCCTTCGTGCCGCTTGTTCCATGCCTTGCAGGGGAGCTGAAGAACGTGCGGCGACGTGTGACGAACCCGACGGCCTCCCGTTTTTCCTCACTGCCCTTGGCCATGACGGGTCCCGGCCACCTTTCCGCCAAGCCAAACCGAACCCGACGCCGTTGATGCCACGGATGTCGTACCCCTGTTGCCGCGACCTCACAAGTGAGCTCTGCCTCGACACCGCTGGTGGGCATCGCCACCTAGCTAGACCCGCCATTTGAGCCATGGAGTCCTGCACTAGTGGACGCGTAGGCCTGAGCCCCTTCCAGCTCAGGACACTTGCACACACACACGACACGAGACCTCTTTTAGCCAAATCGAACCACCGGCGTTCCAAGAACGACGGCGTGGCCGAGGACCACCCAAGCCACCACCATGATTGCGATTCGGTTTTACCCTGTGCACTTGGACTCCGAGACCACTCTGCTCATGTCGCCAATGGACACGACGGACATCGAACGAGAAGGGAGAAGATCTCTGGAAGTTCTGCCTGGTCGCCCCGACGCGCACCGACGCCCCGTCCGAGCTTCACCTTAGCTACCGTCACACCGTGATTCGCCCTGCCCGCGCACACCGTTGGAATCTAGACACATCCCGACACCTCCTAGAAACTTGCAGCCGCCTTCGGCCAGCATCTAGCCACTCTAGCCAGCCTCGGCCAGTCACCAGCCCTGCCCGGCCAGCCGTGGCCAGCCGTGACCAGCCTACAGCAGGCCACAGCCAGCCATGACCAGCCAGCAGTAGGCCACGACCAGCCAGCAGCCAGCCACGACTAGCTGTAGCAAGCCATAGCATTCCAGGAGGTACCAGCAGCTGGCCAAGAGGAGCCAGGACATGTAGCAGCAAGCCTCGCCACTTTCCTTTGACGCTGACCCTATCTGGCGTTCGTGTCGTAGCTCTGTTGCTAGATCTTGAGACCCCGTAGATGATGTTGGACTGTTGGGAAGCCAAGTGATATACGACGCTGGACTATTGAAGAACCTTTTCCCTTACTTCCTATACTCCTTCCCTCCATATTGTATACCTATCCTTATAATCCGTCTGCTCATATCTCTGTTGTACCCTATCTTTACGATCTGTCTGTACATGTATCTGTTGCACCCTATTCTCACTGATCTATCTGTATCTGTATTTGTAACACAGGATCCATCCATCATAATGCTATGGAAATGTGCTACTCCACTAGTCTGTCGAGTCATTTTGTCTTATGGTCGTGTCATTGGATCTTTTTGCTAGTTGTTCTTGTTGTCTGCCTGTGTGCCGTGCCTTCGAGCCGGCTGAGGGATCGTACCTCGTTCGGACGTTGCGATCGCGGGATCCGTCCTGCCATGACCGTAATGCCGGGTGTAACTCGACCTCTCGTTGGTGTAGCTTGTGGCCACGAGCACGCCTCGCCATGACCATGAAGCTATGCCCCATGCGCTGTTCTTTGATTCTTCGTGCCCAAGCCCTCGTATGCTTGTACCCTGTGCGACCGCTGCATTTCTTCGATTCTGCGGTGACAACCGCACCGCTACAAATCTGAGAGATGACTTAGTGCCAGTGCACCCAGGTCGTGGTACCCTACGAGTGATTTGCGCACTTGCGTCTTTTACATGTCGCTCTCTTCTGACGCCCCGTCTATTCCGTGGCGTGTGCGATGAAAGAAGTGGACCACCGCTTTATGTTGTTTCTCGCTAGTCGTTCCCGTATTGCCCGCTCTATTCGATCCCGTCTTATTCGTGGCGATTGGATCAAAGATCGGACTAACCCTTTTTAGTTAGCGAAGCTATGGTTTATATCAAGATCTCGGGCCTATGAGAGTCGACCCGATCGACTACCTAAAAAAAACCGTCTTCACCAAAGATGAGACCGAGAATATGATATGGACGTGCCTAGCTAGCTCCCCTCTCTTCCCTCACTCTCTCTTGAAATTCTTGGTGTTTAAGCACTTGTATGATTGTACCCGTTTGAATCACAGCCTTGGTACCCTACAAGTGGATTAAACGCTCGCACTATCTTGTGCAACTCTTCTTGTCGATGATCACCCGTTCTTCTTTTTACTTGGCTTGTCCTCCGATTCCTGTGTCCACCATGGCGTCCGGATCGGAAGATCATGAGCCGTGGTGTTTGCTATGGATAAGCTCTGGCCTAAATCATTTATCATAAAGTCATACTGGCTAGGCTGTGACATAAGCTTGTGCATAGCAAACCACCACTCCTGTTTTTTTGGCCCGATGAAATCGGACATACGCCGAGAGGGCTAAGTCGTGTACCTTTATTTATTTATTTCTCGGGTGTTAAAGGATCTTCTGGCGTCTCATCGTCTTTTGGTGTGTTGAGTGTTTTCTCTCCTTGAGTTGTTTTGCGGAGTAGCCGTTCCCAGATTAGCGACGATCGGATTGAGGCCACAGGAAGAGAACGCGGACGACGAAAGGACCGTGGAGTGGAGTCACCCTAGGAGGAGGTGACCCAACTGATCAACTACACTAACTGGAGAACGCTCATACCACTACTTCCTCGACAACGCAGGTGTCATGGCAGCACCTTCTTTTAGAGAATCCTATTAGACATTGCATATTTAGAATTGCTAGCGCTTTATATTTACTCCTTTTGCTAGTATATGATGCATGCAACTACCTAAGCCATTATTACACTGTTTGCAAACCACTCTACTATGCTACTCAGCTTCGCGCTCACGCTCTTTTATATATTTCTATCTACCTACTTGCTTGCATGTTACATCACCATATGTATTAACTCCACTCGCATTGTATCTATGATGTGATGCTGGTGGTGAACCTCTGGGAATGGTTTGGTTTGGGATGCCAGACTGGTGGATTATGAGCGTGCTGCGTGTGTCTTGGGTGTGTGGTGAGGGTCGAGTCGACCAAGTGGGATACACGACGAGCTGTGTAAGCAAGTCTTGCCGGGAGTTGCATCTGGGCATTCCCACGAGAGATACTTGTGGCGGGTAATGGTTTATGAGGAGGTTCCGGGATGGATAGCCTGCGTGATTTGAAACCCCGTGAATGGAGGTGCCATGGTGGCACGAGGAGAGTATCCCCTAAGAGAAGAAGCCTGCTTGCTCAAACCTAGGAAGGACTAGCACCAGGTTCATAGGAATCCTTTACTGCTCACTCGTCTTTGATGGACGGGGAATGGCTGGACTACTTGGTAGGGCGGTGCCACTACTGCTAGGTTGAAAGGTGATAAGGGTGGGCGGTGATGGATGTTGGGATTCCTGAACCGTTCTAGATGCGCAGTACCACTGATTGGGCCTGGTACTGCGTCTCCCAGTCTCAGCGTTTCGGTTCATGCCCGAAGTTACCCAGGGCTGAGTGGTAGGGTGGCATCGACCTAGGCAAGCAAGCACCCGGAATTCTGCCTAGATGATTGTACAGCATCGATGATGGCTAATCTTGTGAGTGGTAAAACCTCTGCAGAGTGTATGGTTGATCGATCGATACATATGCCGATTCGTCGGCTATGGACCTTTCCCGTGAAGCTCTGGCTAGTGTAGAGAGCGATATTCTTTTCTTCCCTGGTTGATGATTGTCCGGCAGTGTGCCCGGTGTGGCAGTGTGCCGTTGAGACAGGACCCGAGAGGGAGTTGGGCCTGTCGACTGAGCGTGAGGTGTGTGTGAGGTGGTGTATGGGTGGGATGATGGATTTGGGATAGACTGATGGGAATTGATGATATGAGTTAAAACTTGACAAACTATTATGATATTATTACTTGATACTACTTTACATGCGCTTAGGATGCAAACCACAGCCAAATGTTAGGATCACCAGATCCTTTGTTTTCTCTTTTCCACTAAAGCTCATCGGTGCTGACCATGACCTACACATATCTGGCGGTGTGCAGATAACCTGACTAACAGAGATATTGAGATAATAAGTATTAGAAGGTCTCGTGCCTACGCTCAAGTTTGGTTCAGGAGATGAAGACTATGCTGCGCCAAGATTGACTCTGATGGTACCCGTGAAGGAGGAGCCTTCACTCGATGACATATTCCGCCAATTCTGCTGACGAATAGAAATGATTCCGCTAGATCAACCCTGTAATAGGTGTCTACTCAGTTGATGCAATATTTTGTAAACATTTACGATGTATGACTGTAATATCAACTGATATATGATAATGTGATGAGATCAATCTATGGTTTTATCACATTATAGCTCATTCTGTGGATTTTCCCTTCGTGGAAAATCAAGGATGTTTCAGCATTGGTCATATATAATTATGCAAAGAACTGTTAGCAAATCATCTAATTAGTAGTTCTAGTATCAGGACTAAGTCTGGGGTGATAGGGAGATCCCCGCACCTGGGGGGCGGTCCCCCCGGGGGCGGTCGGTCCCTGGGGAGCGCCATCTGGCCACCGCCTTCGGGTGGTCGGATGCTCCCTGGGCCTGGGCCTCTCCCGTGGTTGCGGATGGATCCAATTACGCTTTGAAGGTGGGCTTCTTTAGTATTCTTTGTTTGCGCATTTGTCGGATTCGTCATTTGACTTTGCGCTTTTTCCATGTTGATGCGTATTTCCACTTGTTATGCCATAAAACCTGTAAAACATGAATGCTAGGGGTACAAGTGAAACTTGTTAGTAGTAAAGGCATATGTGCTAGAATATGATTGTTAATCCTCTTTTTAGTCTAAGTTGGTAGTATAAAATTTATCCATAAGGACCACCAACAGGGCGTCCAAGCTTAACCTTTGCTCGTCCCGAGCAAATAGCCAAGTATGGTTGTTGATCAGGAGTTGCTACAATGCCTATATAATTCATAAGTGTCATACCTATAACATAGCATTCATTCGTAATTTAAATAAGTTGGCATTCTATCCATTCTTTTCCTTGATTTCTTATGGGGCTTATAGTTTCTCCAATTTCTTGGGCGGTTGCAAGTTAGAATGGTTATAATAGACTCACCAATCATTCATTCTTTGATAGTCCTTTTATCCGGAGGTTTTATGATTTTTTGCAAAATAAACCAAGTTCCTCAAATGATTCTCTCAATCGCTCAATGTGTATGGTTTACCTTACCAAAGGCATTGTAGTGTTGCCTTTTCATCCTACTACTAAAGCTGAGAGTGGAGTTTTGGGTAGGTATGAAGGTGGGCGTACTTACATTACTTATATTGCTGAGTCAAAGACCGGACCATAAGGAGATACAAGTCATATACCTTGATTGAGATGTGCAAGTGTGTGGAATGGTGAAAACCTATCTCTAATCTTTTTGGCACTCCATGCATCATGACTCTCTTTTTATTGGATGGAATAAAACTCTTTGGAGGAATATGGGCTATATCATTATATATATATATATATTGAACGGGTATTTGTATTTTCTTTCCCGTTTGTTTTCTCATGCCCTTTGGCTTTTTTTAGCATAGGCCATATTTTGATTTGACATATGAAAACTTTTGGATGGAGAGACGTCATGATGGCGAACAAGGAGTGAAATTTTTTTTGTATGCACGGCTCTCAAAGTGAGGGTCGGCATTTTTATTTGGTGGATGAAAGGTGCATGTTGTGCGCAACTCTCAGGATGAGAGTCGGCTTTATTTGATGGGTGTACGTGAATCTCAATCATGAGTGTATGACCATAATCTCACTAGGTCTCAGCATTTTGACTCAACTCAAAGTTCCATAAGTAGCATATGACTAAGTTTTTGTAAAAGTAGAGCATGTCATATGGCCTTGGTAGGTATTTCATAATCATTGGAGAACTTTTGATTTTTTGAATTTTTGAAAAGAAATCTCCGGATGTCAAGTTTCTCTTAGAACAAAGTCATAGCAAAGTCTATTTGTACCATCTCAAATCTCACAACAACTTAGAAAAGGATCATGCAATTGCAACCCACAAGATTTCAAGTTCTCAGAATGAGATATTTTTAGCCAACAAACTTAAATCTTGAGGAATACTAAGTTATAACTTAGGCACAAACGAATTATAGACAGAGCAACTATTCATCATTTCAACAGAAGAGAAACTAACATATGTTAGCACATATGGGAGTGGAATATTTTATATATTATTATTTTTATTTTATTTTATTTTATTTTCTTTAATAAGAAAATAAAATTGCAGAATTTAAAAGTACGAGAAATAACGTGCAAGAAATTGAAAGATAAATGTTACCTCTTGTGGGGTTTCCTCCCCCAAGCTAGTTCAAGGCCTTGGTCCTGGGAATTGTCCCATGGACCGAAGGTAGGCCATCTGTGCCTCGTGTCACCGCCGGTTCGCATCTTCGAGGTTCATGAACTGCTGCTGGTACTGCTCATGCCATTGGGTAGAAGTCTGGATGTGAGCATTGAGCGTACCTTGGATTTGTCTGTTTTGCAGTTCTAGTCCTCTCATGCGTGTGTTGAGGACTTCTAGTGTGACCGGCTGTGGGCGTATCGGAAGTGGCATGCCTTCAGAATCTGGAGAATGCTCGTGCTCGGGCTGCCTTTATCCTCCTGCCTCCTGCGAGTGTTGCCACCCTGACCCTCCAGCCGCATAAGGATGAGGAACATGTCCCATACCATATCCATACCCGGGGGTGAACCCAGGTGTAGATATGACCGGGGACCATTCCATCCTTGGTATCGTGGTAGGCATGGCCGGGTGTGGTGTAGGCTGCACAGGCTGCGCAGGCTCTTCCTCCTGTACTTCTCTCCTCCGTGATCTCCTGCGAGAAACAGAACTCCTGCGTGCTTCTTCCTTTTCAACAAGGTCGAAGGTGAGAGATAGGGATTTATATAAAGCGAGATCCGGGTTAGGTAACAGAATCTCGTTTATATATCCCGGATAATAAAATACCAGGTTTGTTCCCGAGTCATCATGTTTTATGGTATGAGCTTGAGTAAAATAATACTCATTGATCATAATGCGCGATATGGAGAGATAAACAATAGTGTTAGCACCATGAGGATCAACACTAGCAGCAAGACGTGTGATGAGTGAAGTGCACATAATTGGTGTGGAACTTTTAAAAGAATTTAACCAGTGCTTAACAATATCATAGACAGGAGCGACTTTAATCTTTTTAAGCACGGCATAAAGCAACTTCAACTCAATATCATAAGCATGGTAAGTGTCCTCTCTAGGAAAGAAAGAATTAGCAATCCATTTATACATAAGCCTTAGAGAAGGATGGTGGATGGTGTTGATGTTGGGTTGGAATTTCCCAGTCACATTCTGTCCGGTTATCAAGTGCCAAAAAGTATGACGCTGATATCCCAAAAGAGTAAAACCCAAATCAATAGAGCACCGCTCATGAAAACCCAAGTGTGTAGCAAAATCTTTCCAGTAAAGGCTATGTTCTTTCCCAAAGCAGCGAAAGGTAATACCATAGTCGACAACTTGTAAAGTACCCAAGATTTGGATGGTCAAGAGACGAAACCCAAGTTCGTGCACGGGGGCAACTTGGCTCCAACCAACATTTTCGAAAATGGTATTAAATTCGACGTTCATACCTGTCTGCTGGAGAAAGTGTGGGTCGAAGGCCGGTGTATGCAGGAATTCACGTCCCTTGAGGAGGTTGTATGCTTGCATCTCCTGCTCGCTCTCCAAGTCGATGAAAGGAGCATCGACCTCGTCGATGGTGTGACCTCTTGGCGCCTCCTCTTCTTCATGCAGCGGGCTCTTCTCACGTGTGGGAGTACTTTGACTAGACTCCCCACGAGAGCGACGGCCTTTCCGGAACTTGTCAGAAGTCCGACCTACAATCCCACTCAGGGTGAGTTTGGCACAAGAACTTGACTTGTGATGGGAGTGGAAGAAGTTTGTGCAGGATTTCCTTGCACTTGAACTTTGTGGAAAAATGCTTGGAGAATGGTGGAGCAAGAGAGTGATGGAGGGAGTGAAAAATGTGAGAATGAGAGGGGTGAGGAGATCCACCCGAATGCTCTGGTATTTATAGGTTTGATCGTAGGCGAAGGAGTGTTGTATGCAACGGCTAGTAGCCGTTGGCAAAAGGCTGCGCCGCAGAGCCGTTGGGCAGGGGGCGGTCGCCCCTGGGACCGGCCGGTCCCCTGACAGGGCCGGTTTGGTCCAGCCTTTTTGCAGTTCCCTCTAACGGCTATCTCCAGTACGTAGCCGGTTACGAATGACTCCCATTCAAAATTTTGCTCCAGTTTTTTGATTTTCCACAAGTTTTATTTGAAACTTTTTGATTTTCAAAAATTATTTAAAAATAATATTTAGTTTCAACAAAATTTATTCTTTCAGAAAATTATTTTTATTGAATTTTTTTTGGAGAAGAATTTATTTTGGAATAAAATTTTATAAATCTTGGAAGAGGGAATGATTTCTTTTAATGCAAGAAAATAATTTTATGAAATATATATATATTTATTATATAAATGTGTATATAAATATTCATTTATTATTATTTTTTTCAAAAGGATAAGGTACAATACCTGATTGGGGGCACCTCCCCCAAGCTTGAATGTTGGTGTGGGCCCCTTCAGATAATTATTATGCATATATATATGTATGTAGGTATATATATATTATTTTTTTATTTTGATAACCACCGATGACCTTCGGCAAGGGCTCAACGTTTATAGTCTGTTGGCCAGACTTTCCTTCCTTTATTGATCTGTAGCTGCATGAACAAACTCGGGAGAACTCTAGGGTTGCCCCGGGATTTTTCCCGTATTGTTGACAGGAATAGAAGCAGCTATTTGTGCCATTTGTGTTTCTATCATTTTGTTAAAATTTGCTTGATTTTGAATAGAAGAAGACAAAGTTTCAAGCTTGGCATTTATATTTTCGAACATTTTATCGTTGAAAGATAGCTTTTTGGTCAAATTTTCATTGATTTTAGCTTGTCCTAGAACGAGATCTTTTAAGGAAGGTTGGTTTGAATTGTAATTTGAATTGAAATTATTACCTTGCAGGCGGTGTTGGTTGTCCCACCCGTTATTACCTTGCTGAGGTTGGCGAAACCTGTTGTTGACGTATGAAGCCTCTTCTTGGGTTTCGGGACGGTTATTCCCTGAGTAGCCAACATTCCCACAGACTTCACACGTCAAACGTGAGTCCATGGCCTTGACGGTACTCATGGTAGGGTTGGTAGCACGATCATCCAGCTTTTGCATCAGCAAGTGTAATTTTGCGGCAAGTAAGTCCGTCTCCTTCACGGTATGCGAGTCTTTTTGTGTTTTTCTTCCTTCTCGCCAACTCTGATTGGCCACCATCTTCTCAATGAGTGCAGTTGCATCTGCGATGGTGAGAGAGAGGAATGCACCTCCAGCTGCGGCATCTACGTGCCCCTTTGACATGGCCGTGAGACCTTCATAAAAATTTTGGAGCACGAGCCAATCTTCCATTCCATGATGAGGGCAGGCTCGGATGTACTCTTGAAGCCTTTCCCATGCTTCGGGGATAGATTCAAGGGAAGATTGCTGGAAGTTTGAGATCTTTCGCCTTAGAGCGCTGGTCTTGCTCATGAGAAAGAATTTGGCGAGGAATGTTGCGGAACACTTGTCCCACATGTTGACGGCTTCCTTATTTTGACAGAACCATTGTTTCCCTTTCCCCGTGAGGGAGAAAGGAAACAAGCGGAGCTTGATATTGTCTTGTGCGACGTCTTTGTTGACAATGGTGTTACACAGCTCAAGGAAGTGTTGCAAATGAGCGTTTGCATCCTCGCTTGGCAAGCCACAGAATTGGCTTGCCTGCACAATCAAGATAAGGCCTATACAGATCTCGAAATTTTCATTTCCGATGTTGACAGCGGGCCCAACAGGCACGTTGGCAACAGCGGGGATGGAGTAGTCACGGAGTGTCTTGGCCATGACGGTAGTAGCGGATGGTGCGGGAATGAACGATTCATCTGCCGACAGAGTAGCAGAAGAAGAAACGGTACGAGACCTTTCTTCCTTAGGAGTGCTTTCGGATTGCTGATGAAATTGTTCGGTAGAGCAAAACCGCTCATATACTATCCTGTTTTCATTCCAATAAAAAGAGGAAGAAAACAACGAAGTTAGCCTGTTTAAACTACGTCTACCAATGCTTATTTTGTGATCAATGTTTATGCCAGCTTAGATGTTTTTGCCCTCCCCGGCAACGGTGCCAGAAATGTTTGTTGGCATTTCTTAATGTCGTTACAAAAGGTAGGCTAAAAGTCCATCCCTGGCAACGGCGCTAGAAATGCTTGTTGGCGTTTTTAGCATTACTACTAAAGATAGACTAAAGGTCCGTCGTTAATAATAATACTTAGAAACACAAGTTGACATTCCTAACCACCATTACTTTAGAAAGGTAATCCTTGGCCCTTAGTGGCGCCGGCCTAGGTAATGCAGTCTGGTAATAGCAGTTAGAAGTGCCGGATTGGCCTTCCTAACCGTCATTACTTACGATATGCAAGACTGTGGCACGGCGCCATGGGGTGCAACAAGAATTACAATCTTTAAGTAACGATACTTAGGTACGCCAATCGATAGCTCAGTAAGGAATAAGATTAATCTACAAGCACACAGAACTATCATTGTAGCATTTCAACCCGTGAGTAGGGTGTCGTATTTATAATTTCCCATAGGAGGGCAATACGCATCAAGCGTGGTGTAAACATGATCACTTATTGAGTGCAATGGTAGGCATAGAGTAAACAGGAATAAAACATGATTTCAAGATAGTGGAGACACATATGGATCAACCTCAAGGATAAAAGGAAAATAAAAAACAAAAGAATATATCTAACTGAGCAGGTATTGGTCATATATAATTATGCAAAGAACCGTTAGCAAATCATCTAATTACTAGTTCTAGTATCAGGACAAAGTCTGGGGTGATAGGGAGATCCCCGCAGCTGGTCTGCCAGCCGATAGAGACTTTACGAACTCCTACTCAATATCCGAACGTGGGGGAATGCTAGGGATGGACAGGGCTGTCACCACCTGTCCACCTACCCCTCTTCCCGTGGGATACCGACATATCCGCAGATCTCCGCATACCCAAGCTCCATGCTTGCATACTTGGAAACAACTCCTAACCCCTGCGGACCCCAACCCTTCGGATTGATAGGCTAGGTTAAGAGCAACTATGATAGCATGATGAACCATCACCTCATTCCTAGTTCTTCCTCTATTCATACTAATTCGATGAACAATGAAGAACGATGATGAACAAGTCAAGAACATGATACATAAACTATGTTCTAGCTCATGTACTATGCTCATAGCAAGATCATAAATAGACTCTAGTTCATATGCATAATCATATAAGTATGATAAGAACTTGGTCATGGAAGAAGACCGAATTGTATTCATACCAAGATGATCCTTTTCTTCCAAGGAGACAAGCTCTCCTTGATAGCTCTTGCCTTGCTCACAAACTACTAATACTACTCTAAAGATACAAGTGAGAAGTGTGAGGTAGATGACTCCAAAATGATGTATGTGTTGAAGAGGATAGAGCATGTTGACGGTGGAATTACCCTAAAATTCCACATTCAAACACCATCAACAGGCCTCGGATTCAAGGGAAGTGTTAACACCAAATTTTGGGCTGGGAGCCGATAGCCGATACCGGAGGAGGATAACCGATCTCAGAAGCAGATTTCGTCCAGCAGAAGGAAGGAAAATAGCCGATTGAACGGTGAATCGGTTATCGGGCGAAGGTGACAGGAGGCGTGCAGCGTCGGTATTGATGACGTCGTCCAGAGTCCGCACTGCCAAGATGCGATCACGATCAGAGTCCGTTATGAAAGGGAAGTTGGGACTCCAAGTTACCTTAGATATAGGATAGTTTGTTGGTTTCCTTATCTATTAATGAGTTGTAATTCGATTAGGACTCTAGCTACGCTCAGGGTATAAATATAAGCCCTCAGCCATTGTAATACAATACAACAACATCAATACAACACAACTTTTGGCTCCGGCCAAACAAACCCTAGAGTCAGTCGAGTCCGGCGAGTTACTTCATCCAGGCTGGGTGTCATCCGGTGGACGCAGGCTTGCTTGTAAGTATCGTCAACCCCCTGTTAAACTATGTCATTTTAGCGTCATCCGGTGGACGTGGAAGCATGGCGGACCAGGGTCCTTACTAAGCTCTGTTTCTTTGGCGTCATCCGGTGGACGCGGGAAGCACAGTGAGTCAAGGATGATTCACGTTGGTTTACCCGATCAATCTGTGTTAACCGTCATCCGGTGGACGAGATGCAGATTAGGACGGTTTTCACGCGCGGATTAGTTATCGATTCGTGTTTGTTTGCTCGATTAATCTATTAGTTAACGTCATCCGGTGGACAGGCTATAGATTAAGACAGTTTGCATGCATGGATTAGTTATCGGCTCTAGTTAAATTTGGCAGTTTAACTAGATTCATTAAGTTACCGATGTTGCTTATGTTTATTGTTTATTATTTAAAGCAATCATCAATTTGCCCGTCTTGATCCATATGCGCCGGCTTATATCTAATAGATCTATATGTTCAACGAATTATGTTTGCCATTCGTTTTATATTGATAAGATAGAATGTTTTACACCAGCCGGTTGTATTTTGGATCTAGATTAGATACGGGTCGCACTCAAGTAATAAAATAAACATTGTCTAGATTCAAGGGTTAACGGATCCAAGTTGCAACTTCATCATGACTGCCTCGATCCGCTCGATCTCCACTGTTGCAAGATTGTGATTTAGATCTATTAGCCGGAGAGTTGAAACATTGTTTGCTTTATAGGCTTGTATGTTGCTCGTATACACTAAATCGACTGAAATAGCCGATTTCTTCTTGTTTTACATTGAGACATCTTATGATCATGTTAGCTTGCTGTGACTACATCTTTTATAATATACTTCCGTCTAATGCAAGTATATATCATTGAATTCATGTCTGAATCGGTTAACTTGAGTTATAATGCATGTTTCGCTACAATCGGTTCATAACATGACGGAATCGGTTTTCTAGTCGATCTCCCATTACATCGGCTCTTCGAGCCATACAATTGGAACTACCTGGACATACCGGTTAGTTCCGCCCTGTGATTACTGATTACGTCTTGTTTCCTTGTCAATTGCAGGTCAAATTGACTGGCACGCTTGGGTGTTACTGACACTCTCAGACCGGGTCCAAAGCTAGCTGGATCTGCGAGAGCTTTACTGCCTCAAGGGTCGTTTCCGGCTTCGCTGGTGTGTTGGGCTTAGGGAACCACTTTTTTGCGCCAACACACTTTTTGGCACGTCCAGTGGGACCTTTCATTGAAGACCATGGCAAAAGGAAAGGCTGCGGCTGACGGCCCCTCTAGGGATGACGGTGTCCTCAGGGTCAGGGTCGAAGATCTCAGTGAGGAGGACGCGGCAGTGCTGAACAAGATTGTTGAAGAATTCGCTGATGCCTGCCTGCTTTCATTCAGCAAGCAGCGTGATGGTTCTGTTGTGAAGAAGAATGCATTCCCGAGATGGATCATGGACGGCCATTCTGATAAATCTGAAGAGGAGTGCAAGGCCGACCTCAAGCAGATGCTGGAAGAAGCGTCCTGGGAGGCCGCCTATTTAGCAGTCGGCCATCACCATAAATCCTTCCTGCAGACATTCTATAACATCATGAAGACTGTTCTCAAACGGCAAGATTGGGAGTCTCTGGGTCCGGTTTACTTCAACATACCCGCAGAGGATGCAGATCCAAAAGCAGCGGCAGGGACCTCCAATTCCTCACCGCAACAGCCGAGCCAGCCGAAAACGCCAGGGCAGGGTGCTACTGCGGCCGGTTCGGCTCAAAAAATAGCAGCTTCTCCAAGATTATACAAAGATCATACTCCGGAGGAGCTCGCCGCTTTCATGCAGGCCACTGGACAGTCGGTGAACTCGATGAACTCATCAGCAGTGAACCTGACAGCTGGAAATACGCCGGCGGCAGACGTGGCCAACCCAACTCCTGGATACCATGAGGGGATCACATATCAAGACCTTCAGGCAGCGCCGCATCCGGGGTACGCCCAGACACCCAACAATCAGCTACTGGAGCAGATGAGTGCCATGCTCCGTGATACGTTCGGTTTACAGCCGAAGACCGGGACTGGAATCAAATACAGGCGCCCTTACCCCGAGTGGTATGACTGAGTGACATTGCCGCCCAGGTATCGCTTACCCGACTTCTCCAAGTTCAGTGGGCAGGACGACATCACCACCATGGAGCACATCAGCCGTTACCTGACCCAGCTCGGCGAAGCTTCGTATGAGGTAGCTCACAGGGTCCGGCTCTTTCCGCTATCATTGACAGGGTCGGCGTTTAGCTGGTTTGCATCTATGGAGCCTGGCTCGATTCAAGGCTGGGAAGATCTAGAGACTAAATTCCATAATTACTTCTTCTCCGGCACTGGGGAGAAAGACATCATAGATCTCACCAACATGCGCCAAAAGCCGAATGAACTTGGATCGGCTTTCATCAAGCGGTTCAGGGAGACCAGGAACATGTGTTACTCTTTGAACCTGAACGACAAGCAGCTCGCCAAGATAGTGGTCAGTGGGTTGCTCCCACACGTCCAAGAGAAGCTTGTGGGCACCAACTTCAACAGCATCAGCGAGGTGATGAAGAGGGTGGCCGCATTAGAACAGCAGGCCCAGAGTTTCAAGAAGGAATCAAAATACAAGCAGGCCTACGTCTGTGATTCCGACTCAGAGGATGGAGAGAATGAAGAAGTGGCTGCTGTTGAGCTTAAATGGGGAACAAAGCCCATGGCCGTACCGAAGGGTTGGAGCGCGGAAGATCAATACGACTTTGACACGCGCAAGCTGGACAAACTCTTCGACCTACTAGTCAGTGCAGGCCACATCACCTTCCCAGCTGATTACGTCAAGCCATCTCCTGAAGATTTGCAGGGAAAACCGTTCTGCCAGTACCACGGCCTCACCTCACACTCCACAAACAATTGCCGCAATTTCAAAACAACAATCCAGAATGCTATTAGGCGCGGTTTGTTGAAATTTGAGGCTCCTCCCAAGGGGAAGATGAAGATCGACAAATTCCCATTCCCGAAAGGGCAGAACATGGTCCAGATCGCGAATCCTCAGACTAAAGTAAAGGTATTAACCTCCGAACGGGCCAGGAAGAACTCCTCAGTTGATACCGATGCACAAATCACAGCTGAGGAGTTGGCGCTGATCAAAGGAAGGAGGGAACAGAATCAGAGGCAGCCAGAGCAAGGAGAATCCAGCGGCACCAAGAGCAGGAGGCCCACGCACCAGCACCTTCTGAACAAGTGGCGGCGACAGAAAGAGAAAGATCATCAGAGGCGGCTGCAGCGCGAAGAAGAGGAGTACCGCAGGTGGCTCTGTGAAGAAGAAGAGGCGCGCTATCACGAAGAAATGGCCCGCCACCGGGGAGGTGAGGAGGATCATTGGCATTGCCCATTCTTCCGACACTGCTGGAATGAAGGCTTGAGATTGCCAACGCTGCGCAACTGCCCAGAATGCAGCGATCAGTACCGAGAGTACAGGCAGTCCCAGGTCAATCGCCGGTCTGTGCATCAGAGGCTAGGGAGCCCCCACAGCCCGCGGGATCGGCGTGAAAAAAGGAACTCGCGCGATCGGCTTGATGAAGCGGTAGTTGAACGCCGACAGCCGGTTTGGCAAGAGAATCAGTGGTGCCCGGGGGATCTAACTAGGAGCCAAAGGCGCCGGGTGCAGCGGCTCAGAAACAGAGAGCTCCAAGCTGAGGGGCGTGCCAAACAGGTGTGGCGCGAGAAGCCTCCACAAAATAATGGAAAGGCTGTAGCCGATGCACAGATGGTGTTCGTGCTGCCTGCAGAGTTCAGAGCCAAGAAGTATGATACTGAGTCCGACTCAGACGATTCGGGATCAGAAGACGGAGTGGCCAAGTTAGTGCTCGCACAGCAAGCTACTTTTGATAAGCCAGCCAAGAATCGATATCTGAAGGCCCTCTATCTCAAAGGTTATGTCGACGGCATGCCCATGACGAAGATGTTGGTGGACGGTGGTGCCACTGTCAATCTCATGCCCTACAATACATTCCGCAAGCTAGGCAAGGATCCTGATGATCTAATAGAAACTGATCTGATGCTCAAGGATTTCGGGGGCAATTCTTCCAACACTCGGGGGGCAATCAACGTCGAGCTAACAGTGGGGAAGAAGACACTGCTTACCACCTTTTTCGTGATCGACAGTAAAGGTGCCTACAGCTTGCTACTCGGACGCGACTAGATTCATGCCAACTGCTGCGTACCATCGACCATGCATCAGTGCCTCATTCAGTGGCATGGCGATGAGGTCGAAGTGGTCCCGGCCGATGACTCGGTCAGCGTGGCGACGGCGGATGCCACATACTGGGAAGCTGGGGATCATGACTGTTTCTCTGGCAAGGCTTGGGAAGGAGGCTCCATCAAGGTCAGCGATGAGAGTCAACAGCCGATCAGGGCAATCGGCTCTGAGTCTTTTTATTAAATGGAGAATCCGATCGACGGCACAGAGGGTAAGTTGGGGCAAGGATTCACGTCGGCCGACAAGCTCGAAGAAGTGGATGTTGGACCCGGCGACAGACCAAGGCCGACGTTTATTGCCGCCAATTTAGACCCGGAATTCAGGCAGGAGCTGATTCAACTGTTGAAGGAGTACAAAGATTGTTTCGCCTGGGAATATTATGAGATGCCTGGATTGGACAATTCTATTGTTGAGCATAGGCTACCTATCAAGCCAGGGTTTCGGCCACACAAGCAGCCTCCACGTCGTTTTAGAGAGGATGCTCTACCCGACATTAAGGCCGAAATCACGAGGCTGTTAGAAGCCAAGTTCATTCGAGCTTGCCGATATGCCGAGTGGATATCGAACATCGTCCCCGTGTATAAGAAAAATGGTAAATTGCGAGTCTGTATTGACTTCAGGGATTTAAATAGAGGTACACCGATGGATGTCTACCCTATGCCAGTAGCCGATATATTGGTAGACTCGGCTGCTGGGCACCAAGTTATTAGCTTCATGGATGGCAATGCTGGTTATAATCAAATTTTTATGGCTGATGAAGACATCCCGAAGACCGCCTTCAGGTGCCCTGGTGCGCTTGGTTTGTTTGAATGGGTGGTCATGACGTTTGGTTTGAAGAATGCCGGTGCAACTTATCAGAGAGCTATGAATTACATATTTCACAAGTTGATCGGCAAAGTCGTTGAAATTTATATAGATGATGTGGTGGTGAAATCCAAGAGCAATAAAGATCACCTGGCCAATTTGAGGACCACTTTGGAGTGCACAAGGCGACATGGTCTGAAGATGAATCCTAACAAGTGTGCGTTTGGCGTGTCAACTGGCGAATTTCTGGGATTCATGGTCCATCGCAAAGGGATAGAGATCGGCAGCAAGAGTAGAAAGGCGATCGATGAACTCGTACCTCCAACCAACAAGAAGGAATTGCAGTCTTTACTTGGTAAAGTTAACTTTATCAGAAGGTTCATTGCCAACTTATCAGAGAAGGTGCTGCCGTTCTCACCATTGTTGAAGCTCAAGAATGATCAAGAGTTCAAATAGGGTGACGTGCAACAGAAGGCTTTCGACGAAATCAGAGAATACATGAAGATTCCCCCTGTCTTAGTACTGCCACGGACAGGGAAGCCTTTTAAGTTGTACGTGATGGCCGAAAGCCATACCATTGGATCGGCCCTTTTTCAAGAGTTTGAAGGGAAAGAGAGAGCAGTCTTCTACCTGAGCAGGTGGCTCCTTGACCCTGAGACAAGATACACACCGACCGAGAAGTTGTGCTTGTGCCTATTCTATTCATGCACCAAGTTGAGGCACTACCTGCTTGCCTCAGAATGTGTGGTGGTGTCCAAGGAGGATGTCATCAAGCACATGCTTTCGATGCCCATTTTAAATGGTCGGATCGGCAAATGGATCCTAGCGCTTTCAGAGTTTGACTTGAGGTTCGAATCGGCTAAGGCGGTCAAAGGTCAGGCGATAGCCGATTTCGTTACACAGCATCACGGAGGATCGGTTAATGTAGCGGATATAGCGCCATGGACTATGTTTTTCGACGGTTCTTCGTGCAAGCAAGGTGGTGGCGCCGGAGTAGTGCTCATCTCACCACGGGGTATGCGTTTTGAGTATGCTTTCCAGATAGGGCCGATTGTCACAAACAATCAGGCTGAATATGAAGCCGCGTGGAAAGGTTTTCAGTTTCTGCATGAAGCAAAAGCCGATGCAGTTGAAGTATTTGGTGATTCACAACTAGTTATCAACCAATTGCTTGGCTTGTATGAATGTAAAGACGAGATACTCAGAGGCTACTATGATCAGTGCCAGGCTCTCATCAAGAAGTTCATGACGGTATCTCTCTGTCACATCCCCAGGGCCCAGAACCAGGAAGCTAATCAGCTGGCGCAGAATGCGTCGGGTTATCGGCCGATGCAGGAGATTTGTAACAGCGAGCAATCAGCTGACGACTGGAGGGGCGAGATAGCAGGTTACCTGGCAAATCCTTCACAACGGGTCAGCAGAAAGCTAAGGTACAAAGCCACCAAGTACGTGTTGTTGGATGGTCAGTTGTATTACAAGACTGTTGAAGGAGTGCTGCTCAAATGCCTGGGGGCAGAGGAATCAGTAAAGCTGATGAGCGAAGTACATGATGGAGTCTGCGGTGCACATCAATCAGCTCACAAGATGAAGTGGATCATCAGGAGGACTAGTTACTATTGGCCTACGATGCTGGAAGATTGTTTCAAATATTACAAAGGGTGTCAAGAATGCCAGAAGTTTAGAAATATACAAAAGTCTCCAGCCTCTGCTATGAATCCTATAATTAAACCGTGGCCGTTTAGGGGATGGGGTATTGATCTAATCAGCCAAATCTACCCACCATCGAGCAAGGGTCACAAGTGGATCTTGGTGGCGACTGATTACTTCACCAAGTGGGTAGAAGCCATTCCTTTGAGGAACGCCACTTCAGCTGACGTGATCGAATTTGTGAAGGAGCATATTATTTACAGGTTCGGCATACCTCAGACGATCACAACAGATCAGGGGACAATGTTCACTTCAGAGGAGTTTATGACCTTTGCTGACGACATGGGCATCAAGATTTATAATTCATCGCCGTATTACGCCCAAGCCAGTGGACAAGAAGAAGCCTCTAATAAAATTTTGATCAAGGTCATCAAGAAAAATATTGAGCAAAACCCCAGAAAATGGTATTTGCATTTGAGCGAGGCACTGTGGGCATATCGCATGGCACAGCATGGGTCGATCAAGGCTTCACCTTATGAGCTAGTCTATGGACACGCTGCTGTTTTGCCATGGGAGATTCAGTCTGAGACACGGCGTGTCACGTTGTAAAACAAGCTTACAGCCGGTGAATACAAAGACATTATGATGGACAGTTTAGAGGATTTGCACTGTCATCGGCTTAGGGATTTGGAATACATTGAAAAGAATAAGGTACGGGTGGCCAAGTATTACAACACCAAGGTAAAAAGCAAGAGCTTCACCGAATCAGAGCTAGTATGGAAAGCCATTCTACCTATTGGTACCAAGGATAGCCGATTCGGTAAATGGTCGCCAAACTGGGAAGGCCCGTATCGTGTGGTGGAATGCGCTCCGGGTAATGCTTATATCCATGAAGACTTGGAAGGGCAGAGACTCGCCAGAGCCATCAACGGGAAGCATCTGAAGAAATACTACCCTACCATCCCAGTTGGGGGATAATAGCCGATTCATGTGAATCCGGCTCTAATAGCCGATGCCGTGCAAGCGGGTCGCCTTCAGGACAAAAATGGCCGACGTCGTAGTAACGAGTCATCCCTTAGCACAAAAATGAAATACCCTCAATGGGGCGTAACAGCCGATGCGATAAGCGTCGCCTTTAGAGCAAAAATAAAAATATATATAGTCTTGCAAATTGGATTGTTTCGGGCATAACGAGTTCAGAAGTATCATATACATCAAAATGCCTAATACAATCTAGTTTGGATTATTGACGCCGTCCCGGATTACGTCCTCGGCGTCGATGGACACGGAGAGACCGTCGGCATGAGAGGCGAAAGCGGCCATCAGCGTGCCAAACTCCTCCATGTCTTGGCCTGCCTGAATCCCCGGTTCGATGTTTTCCAGCACGATGCCGGAGTTGATCTGGGCGGCGGCCAGAGCTCCCGCGGCACCGTGACGGACGCCACTCATTGCCACCTGGCGGACGCGGTGGTGCACGTCCGCAAGCTGCTCTATCTGCGTTTGCCCCCGCGCGCGCAGGACGTCGGTGACGCTCGACGCTGCCGCGCGCAGTTCATGCAGCTGTGCTGTCAGAGCTGCACAAACAAGGAAGGTCAGTGTTGGAAACAAGCCGTGCATACTGTCAGACAAAACGAGAGATTACCTGCCACGGCGGCCTGCGACTCCGCGAGGTTGGCCCGCGCCTCCGCCAAATCAATGTTGGCGGCAACGAGCGCGACGGCCTGGTCCTCGTTCTCCTTATCCAGCCGGCCGGCCTCTTTGGTAGCCTCGGAGTAGAGGTTGCAATACCGCACCATCTCATGGTGGAAGTGGCGGCCGTCGGCGGCGGTGTAGGAGTCGCGGGAACTCAAAGATGACTCCGAGTTCAATTCCGCTCCGGAGGTGGTGCTGCGAGCCGGAGCGTGAGGGAGGTTCGGTTGTGGCGCCGTGCGATGCACTGAGAACTGGCGCCGATCGGTGCACCGGAAGGAAGATGGAGCGGGAGACGTTGGCTAAAAGGGACCATCAGATCAGGCACCCAGACTTAACTAGATTTAAAGATCGACGAAAAGGGAGAATAAGATACCTGCTATGGACTCCCCGTCCACTGACTTGCATCATACGCCTGATTGGAGCCCTTATAGGAGCAGAGGGCCCGGCGGCGTCACCAGCGGCGGGGGTTTCCGGGGTCGCCGTCCCAGTTGCAGGAACGGCGTCACCATCCGCCGGGGCTGCCTGAGGAGGATCAGCGCCGGGGGCAGGGTTGTTCAGGCCGGCTAAGGAGCCAGCAATGCCGCTGACGAGACTTGGTTGGTGACTGCAGAAACAGATCAAATCGGATAGAAACAGCGAGGAGATGGTAGGCTGATGGTTGAACTTACCCCAAAGTCTGCTCAATTCGGGCGACGCTGGCCCAGATGCGGCGGATACTCCGTTCCATCTCATCGCCGTCGACGGGCTCAGACGCCGGGCGCTTCCCATGGTTTCCATCGCCGGCCATGGTCGTAAACAAGGATTAGGAGCGGAAGCGAAGTGGATACAAGGAGGCGGCCGGGAGAGTTGGTCGGCGAGACGGATACGATGGCGTGTGATAATTGCCTCAAGTCTGCCAACTATTTATAAGACAACACGGGCACCGAGGCGGTTTCTTTGGGAAGTGAGACGGCACGGCGGATTTTAGGTTGCAGTTAATCCACGTTTCTTAAATCCGGAACAGTTGCCAAATCAGGGAGACAAAACGCCGCCATCAATGGTCGCACGCCGATCGGTTTTTTTGGGTTAGGCTGTTTTAGCCGATCCTATTATGAGTACCCACAAGCCGATTCGTGATGGATCTGGCTGAGGGGTTAGTTCCAAAGGAAAGCCGAACAAAGCCGATACTAAGAAGTACGCCTGAAAGCCGATTCGTATGGAGAACAGGTCAGGCTATGTGATTGATTCTAAGATACAAAGCAGTTCGAAAGCCGATTCGCATACAGAAGTATATCAGGCTCAACAGAGTCAGTGCGAAGCAAGACAAAGTCGGTATTAAGGTGTAAAATCTAAATGCAGATCAGGCTGAGTTGTCAAATTCAGGGTGAATAGCACATGCCAAGCAGTATACCCATCATATTACAAAGATAATAAGGATCGAATCAGATCTACTAATTCAGCACGGAGCGCGTGGCCAGCCTGTGGCAGTTGTTGATCTCTGTTTTCAGTGAACTGCAACAAGTTTAGGCGTTGGCATGACTTTCTGTCCGCAACGATCAAGCTGCTGATTTCCTTCTTTTTCTGGGAGAGCTCGATCGTGCTGGTGGAGATAGTGATTTCGCGCTCACTGATAGCCGATTCAACTGCTTCCAATTCTTTTCTCAGCTGTTCTCGCCTTGTTTTCAATGTCTCCAGTTCTGTTTCGGCCGTACTGATGGAGGACTTGAGCAACCTGGCTCGATCGGCTAATCCGGTGGCTTCTTGTCTGTTGGTCGATTTGTTGCTCCTTAGCTGTTCAAGCTCTGCCAGGTTCTTGTGAGCAGTGATAATCCCTGATGCTGTGACTTTAAGATCATCAAGTTTTTGCAGGGACTTCAAGATTGACAGATTGGGTTGCTGCTGGACGAGGTCCATTATTTGATCAACCAGATCGGGATTCGAGGCCAGAGCGACTAGATCACCCTCTAGATGGGGTAACAGTGCACTTAGCCGATTGTTGAAATCTGGCTCTGAAAGTCTCTCAGAGGAGGAGGCCAGTTCATCTTTGTCACAGAACTCTTCTATGTCGAATGGAAAGCTAGGAGACAAAGGCTTCGGTGCCTACAGTGCATACATTCTCTCATCAAAAAAGAAAAAAATGGTACAATATAGATTAATTGTTTTCTGGCAGAGATGGGATACTTGAATGGGGCCTGAAGGTTGTAGAGTTGATGCCGATGCTGTTTGTTCGACTAAAGCAGTTATATCTTTTGCGGCATGCCGATCTTCGGTTGTCACTGCCTCAGGTAGTTGGGTTTCTGCAAACCAGAAGTAAGAACAGTATGGAAGGAAGGATAACCTCTCAGGGGGCAACTTCTCTTCTTCAAGGTTCGCCCAGATTTCTTCGGAAGGGCTGTTCGGCTGTATTTTTGAAAAGAAGATTTGGTCAATTATGACATTTAAGAAAGAAGAACCCAGTGAGTAGTACCTGAGTTTTTGCTCCTTCTTCCCGGATCCCTTCTTCTTGAGCAGCTGATTCCTCATGGCTGGTAGATTCTGGTGGTTCTTCGGCCTATTTCTCTCCCAAGGTACCTTGAGTTGGTTGGGGATTCACCTGGTAGAAAGCCGATTTAAGAGTCGGGGCGTACTGAAGTAAAGGAAAAATGCTACTGGGTACCTGAATTTTTCTTATCGATCGGCGTTTCTTGGGAGTTTGCTTTTGGAGCTGAGATGCAGCTGGTCGTTTTGAAGCAGAAGGGGAGGTCAGTACAGCAGGGCCTGCCATTAGTTGTCTCAGCGTTGGCGCTCGGGAGCCTAGTCTTGCTGTTGGACAAGGTGGATAGTATTCCACTCGCTCTGGTGGATTGGATGATGGGTCCTGCGAGAAATATCTGTTAAGTAACATGTTTGAATAAAGCCGTTTTTTATTGGAATCGGCTGAGAACACTTACTGCTCGGGGAGATTGGAAGTTTGAATCCCGGGCTCTGCATTTGTCGTGGACGGTTTGGCAGAACAAGTGAGCGTGCCATTGTTGCCACCAATCGTCAAAGCTCTAATGAGCGATGCAGATTTGGTTCCACGGCTTTGGCGAGAATGTGGGCAGGTTTGCCCCAAGTTGAAAGATTCTAACAGCCTGAAGGTGCTCTGTAATGTTCTCCCTGGGTTTCAGTGTATTCAAAAAAGGGAGCCGAGGGGCAATTGGCCGAAACCTAGCTGTCTTGCTGCTATGTTTGGATGATAGAATTCATAAGAAGGATAGCTAGTTGCCTTGCCGCTTGCGCTCCGAAGGTGCTTGAAGTCTGCTGGCAAGGCACAGGGTTTGATGATTGCGTTCAAGATACTGATAGCCTCGTCATCAGAGCACCTATTGTTGAATTTGAAGCTGGAGGGCGCTGGAAATTCATCTTCATCTTCATAAGGGAACCAGGTAGTAACATTTGGTCCCAAGCCCCTGTATAATGTTTCCAGCATATTGCCCTTTGAGGTTGAGATGGTTATGGCAGGGGCGGCTTCACCAAAACTTTGACAGCCTCTGGTTTTTGGGTCTTTCTCCTCTGAATACTCGGTGGATGGAAAGTTGAGGCTTTGGAGTTGTGTCCTTACCAGCTTATGCAGGTACAGGTTGAGCCATAGCTGTACTAGCCACCAAGGGCCTGTTATGCATTGCACTTCTTTACCTATGATCAAGGAACTGAATACCCGGCTCATAAGCCTGTTTGCTGCACCCAACAAGAGTTTACCCAGGGGGATGGAGTGCCCTTGAGCTAGTTTCTCTGCTAAGACCCGATAAGGATATGCTGGCCCGGCAGTGGCACCACAGAACACGAATCTTTCAAGCCACATGGTCAAGAATGCGACATGTTCTTTCTCGTTGACAGAAGAAGAGCTTTTCTGGTGGTGTTGAATATAACCACTCCATCCTTTGTATGTGTCCAGTTTTGGGAAATACGGGTCCTTCTTGCCACTGGAACAAAGATCCCAGAAATCATATGATCCAGTAATCTGAAGCCCGGTGAGCATATGGATATCGCCCAGGGTAATGGTTTTTGGACCGTCTCCGAACACGAAAGCATTCAAGGAGTTGGACCAAAAATGACTGGCAGCGATCAGGAGCGGCTCATTCCTTGTCATCTCTGATAATGATAGGTCAAGACATTGGCTCAGGTGGAGCATCTCTCAGTCAGCGCGCTTCTTCGCCGCGACGCGACGGAACCAATTCCTCCACCCAGCAGGTGCGCTTGGCCAGTTTCTGAAAGATTTGGCCCAAGAGGAGGCGCCCATCATGGAGCTTCGGAATGGGAGCTGGTTGGTTTCTTGAATGATGAAGTCTTTGGGGATCGGATCGCCCATCGGGCCCAGATAGTAGGTATTGGGGATGTCCTTCAGTGGAATCAGAATATCATTCCTCAGCACCTGGATTTGAAACTCGTACTCAGTGAGGTTGAAGAGGGATTCACAAATCAGGGGGCGGATCGATGAAATTGATACCTCAGGGATCTCGGAAGGAGTTGCCATTAGCTCGGGAGTGATTTGACGGTGACGAATCGAAGCTGGCGGCGGCGAATCAAAACTAACAGCGGCGGATTGGAGCCCGTGGCGGAAGTTGCGACGGTTTAGGGTTTCGTTTTGGTGCGAAAGTTTGAAGTGCCGAGAGGGAAGCTGCGTTTTGGCTATTTGAAGGCTCAAGCGCTAATTTCGGAATAAACCAGTTTATTCCAAAATTAGGGGGCATGTGTTAACACCAAATTTTGGGCTGGGAGCCGATAGCCGATACCGGAGGAGGATAACCGATCTCGGAAGCAGATTCCGTCCAGCAGAAGGAAGGAAAATAGCCGATTGAACGGTGAATCGGTTATCGGGCGAAGGTGACAGGAGGCGTGCAGCGTCGGTATTGATGACGTCGTCCAGAGTCCGCACTGCCAAGATGCGATCACGAACGGAGTCCGTTATGAAAGGGAAGTTGGGACTCCAAGTTACCTTAGATATAGGATAGTTTGTTGGTTTCCTTATCTATTAATGAGTTGTAATTCGATTAGGACTCTAGCTACGCTCAGGGTATAAATATAAGCCCTCAGCCATTGTAATACAATACAACAACATCAATACAACACAACTTTCGGCTCCGGCCAAACAAACCCTAGAGTCAGTCGAGTCCGGCGAGTTACTTCATCCAGGCTGGGTGTCATCCGGTGGACGCAGGCTTGCTTGTAAGTATCGTCAACCCCCTGTTAAACTATGTCTTTTTAGCGTCATCCGGTGGACGTGGAAGCATGGCGGACCAGGGTCCTTGCTAAGCTCTGTTTCTTTGGCGTCATCCGGTGGACGCGGGAAGCACAGTGAGTCAAGGATGATTCACGCTGGTTTACCCGATCAATCTGTGTTAACCGTCATCCGGTGGATGAGATGCAGATTAGGACGGTTTTCACGCGTGGATTAGTTATCGATTCGTGTTTGTTTGCTCGATTAATCTATTAGTTAACGTCATCCGGTGGACAGGCTATAGATTAAGATAGTTTGCATGCATGGATTAGTTATCGGCTCTAGTTAAATTTGGCAGTTTAGTTAGATTCATTAAGTTACCGATGTTGCTTATGTTTATTGTTTATTATTGAAAGCAATCATCAATTTGCCCGTCTTGATCCATATGCGTCGGCTTATATCTAATAGATCTATATGTTCAACGAATTATGTTTGCCATTCATTTCATATTGATAAGATAGAATGTTTTGCACCAGCCGGTTGTATTTTGGATCTAGATTAGATACGGGTCGCACTCAAGTAATAAAATAAACATTGTCTAGATTCAAGGGTTAACGGATCTAAGTTGCAACTTCATCATGACTGCCTCGATCCGCTCGATCTCCACTGTTGCAAGATTGTGATTTAGATCTATTAGCTGGAGAGTTGAAACATTGTTTGCTTTATAGGCTTGTATGTTGCTCGTATACACTAAATCGGCTGAAATAGCCGATTTCTTCTTGTTTTACATTGAGACATCTTATGATCATGTTAGCTTGCTGTGACTACATCTTTTATAATATACTTCCGTCTAATGCAAGTATATATCATTGAATTCATGTCTGAATCGGTTAACTTGAGTTATAATGCATGTTTCGCTACAATCGGTTCATAACATGACGGAATCGGTTTTCTAGTCGATCTCCCATTACATCGGCTCTTCGAGCCATACAATTGGAACTACCTGGACATACCGGTTAGTTCCGCCCTGTGATTACTGATTACGTCTTGTTTCCTTGTCAATTGCAGGTCAAATTGACTGGCATGCTTGGGTGTTACTGACACTCTCAGACCGGGTCCGAAGCTAGCTGGATCTGCGAGAGCTTTACTGCCTCAAGGGTCGTTTCCGGCTTCGCTGGTGTGTTGGGCTTAGGGAACCACTTTTTGCGCCAACAGGAAGATAAACATATCATGAGCATATTTTATCAATAACTAGTTCCACATGTACTCTTAGCCTATGATTGCAGGGAACACCAAATGAGTGCAAAAGTGAGCAGCTAGGGGCTAAATACATGGTTCGGCCGAACCATGATATGTTGCCCCAGGCCACCACCTTTCAACACATTGCATAAAACATCAAATGAAGGAGATGAGAGCCAAGGGTGGGCCCACCCATGGGTCGGCCGAATCGTCCATGGGGCCCACCTGGCTCTGGTGACGTGGCAGGATCCGTGTGACACTCCAACCAAGTCAATTCATCCATCGGGTCAACTTGTGCTTTCATTTAACGGTGGAGATCAAAGGCACACGGATTGAGGCATGAAACGAAGCAATCAAGACAGAACCAATACATAGGGAGAGTCTATGATAGATGGGGACCACGGTGGTGGGCCCAACCCACCAGGGGTGGGTCGACCGAACCACCATTGGTGGGCCCAGGCCACCTACACCATCACTGACTGGTGGGGACTCCTTCTAGAAGCTCCTGGCTGGGCCCACCAGTCATAGGGGGGTCGGCCGAACCCCCCTGGTGCCCAGCCAGGTCGGTTGGCGTCCACCGACTCCAAACATGCTTCCCATGTGCTCAAATTGCCACAGCCGTCCATCTTGAGGCGGTTACAAGGCGGTGGATCCAGGGGTGGAGAGTTAAGGAGCACACGGATCACTGACGTGGCATCCCTCCACTCTCCACTATAAATAGAGGCTGCCCACTCCCTTTCAAGAAGACACCATACACCATACAACTCAAGAAGCAAGCTAGAGTTCTACTCTTTAGTAGTAGTATTAGTCTAGTGTGGGAGTTAGAGTCGAGTCGAGCTGCGCTCGGAGTCTCCGAAGTTGTCTGCTGGAGAGTCTGGTACAGCTCTTGTACCTTTCCTTCTGTAAGACTTTATCCCTTATCAATATATTATCTTTACTTTATTTCACTAAGTTCTTACTTAGTCTTTACTATTCTTTATAGTATTGTTGTGTCTTATCTTATTTCATAGTTGTCTTATACTTGATAGTGATCTTGTCCCAACTCAACGTGTGTTAGTTCATCGCCTGTCATAGGGTGTTCTAGTTGTTGGTACGCAACTAGAATAGTGAAACTTAGTGTAAGCGTGGTGCTTAGACTAGATCTTGCCTTTGATTACCGCTTGTTGCACGGATTGTTTGTGGGTGCTAGCAGGTTGTGACAACCCTGTCTAGTCTTAGTATCCCTCTACGTGTTTTAGGTAAGTTCTTAAAAGGTAGGCTCCCATAAGAGTGTAGGCGCTTCAGGTAGAGGTTTTGTCCTCTATTGTCTCGCACTACCCCCTGCACACCGGTAGTAAGGTACTATCTTAGTATAAGTCATCTATTTGATAGGATAAGTCATAAGAGTAAAGTAAGTGTCATAGGAGTCTTATACTCACTCGTTGTCCTCCCACCTAGCTATACTCTACTAGTTATCTTTTAGTTATCTTAATACTTGTTGTGTGTTGGTGTCATTACCCTTTCCTCTACCTATCGATTTACACCCCTACCACTAGCTGGTACTAAGTTGGTATAGACTTAAAGATCTCTCTTTCTTTTTATTAATTATTCCTAGCAACCGCTTTCCCTTGGGATAAAAATAAATAACGATACCTTGGAATACTCCCGGGTGAAGTGCTACAACGGTATATTCTGTGCGCTTGCGGAATTATCCAATAGACATAAGAAATACCTTCAGACACTTCTGGCGCGTTATCAGAGATAGCCTAACACCATGTCTCTGGTGGTTGCGCTAAGAAGTGTAAACAGAGCACCATCTATTTATAGTGGAACTATGATGGTTTGGCGCATCTAAACTTGGAAGGAGGTGAAACCGCCATCAGCACCGCCTCCGAAGATGGTTCCCAGAGGCCCCACCTGGGGGGCGGTCACCCCCGGGGGCGGTCGGTCCCTGGGGAGCGCCATCTGGCCACCGCCTTCAGGTGGTCGGATGCTCCCTGGGCCTGGGCCTGGGCCTCTCCCGTGGTTGCGGATGGATCCAATTACGCTTTGAAGGTGGGCTTCTTTAGTATTCTTTGTTTGTGCATTTGTTGGATTCGTCATTTGACTTTGCGCTTTCTCCATGTTGATGTGTATTTCCACTTGTTATGCCATAAAACCTGTAAAACATGAATGCTAGGGGTACAAGTGGAACTTGTTAGTAGTAAAGGCATATGTGCTAGAATATGATTGTTAATCCTCTTTTTAGTCTAAGTTGGTGGTATAAAATTTATCCATAAGGACCACCAACACCGGCCGAGGGCTCGGTGGCACCGGAGGCGGCCCCATCCTCTGTGGTCATCGTGGCTACGGCTGTCGTCGAGGAGGCGGCTCTGGCTCCGACTTCCGAGGCCCCCGCGGTCGTCGCGCTCGGTGTTGACGGTGGATAACGTCAACTTTTATTAGAACTTTAGACACCAAAGGATACATGAATACACACTAGTCTAGGGTTTTAACTGATAGTTTCCACGAGTTTTGCATATTCTGTATTTTCTAGGGGCTATTCCAGAAAAGCATAATAGAAGGGTTAAAGAGCATGATTACCACGTAACTTAACCGCCAAGGAAACAATCATCACGAGAACACTAGAAGCATCTGGAACACACCCGAGGCACCGGGGCCCTAGACCCCCCAGGGTGGGGCCGGCCGGTGCCCCCCTGCTAGGATTTTGGCCCACCTTCTGGAGTCTTCTTCTACTGCCTTTGTGGAGTCATCTTAGCCCTTGTTTCAGGTCGGTTTGATCCTACGGCGCACGTGCATCCCACCAGGCTATAAATAAAGGGGCAGACCCCCCTGGAGGAAGGAACCCATCATTCATTGAAGGCATCAAGTCCTCAAGCCATCAAGAGCCTCCTAGTTCATCAGGAGCCTCCTAGTTCATAGTTCTAGCCTGGTTAGATTAGAGAGTAGAGGAGTTCTAATTCTTCAGCGGATCTAGAGCCCCGACGTCTGTCTGGAGCACGGAGTTCGGTATAATTCTAGTTCTTTTTCTATTATTGTATTCTTCATTATGATTAGGGAAACATTGTTCTTAATAGTTTATATGTTCTTGATTACAATAGTCTTTGTCTACTTTGATTATATGTCTAGTATAGTTGGTTTGATCTTATTGAATTCATGTAATTGCTCGTATAGCGTTTATTCATGCGTACAATGGATAGATGATGAACGATACGTAGACGTGGTATCTAGGTATTTTGTTTATCTGCGAGTGCACCCTGATGTGCGGGGTCGTGTGGTAGATCACGTAGGTGACAGCTGCATTGAGTCCTCTGTAGTCCTCCCCCCGTATGTAGGCCAGCAGGCACGGTCGCGAAGTTTGGTGATGACTCTGTTTTAGACCTTTCCTAGATGATGCCCTTTGCATGTGATCATGATATACGATTAGTCTAACAATGATTGCTAGATGTTATTGCACTAGTTAGACTTATTCATTGATGTAGTTATAGAATTACCTTTGATATTAATTCCTTAGTTTATCCATTGGCTAGCTATTACTATGACTAGAGAAGTGCTCTGATGATTATCTTTTATTTATGATGCTTGATCATACTTATCACCTTTATCTTTATTTACCTTGTGAACTCTGCCTGTTATGAGTAGAGCAAATGACATCGGTAATGTCACTTATTCATTGTATACCATCACTATCAATATAATAGATTGTAGTTTATTCATAGTCCTTCCCAGTGGTATAAATATAAATCGACAACCTGGTAGAACTCTCTAGGTAAAATGCTATAATAGTATAATTATCTGTCCGCTTGCAGAACTGATCTTAGTTTATATTATTTATATTTTTTTCTGCCTAGTCACATAGATTAATATATGAAACCTTTATTATTCTTAGCATTATTAATTAGGGATGACAACCTAGTTCTTGCATAAGAATGTTGGTAATAGAAAAGTGGCTAATTGCTAATGACAAGTTAATTAATTACCATTCATCTTCTAATCTGGCCTGTCGCATTAAAAGTTATATAGTTATATTTGGTGACGTTAGTAGATGTCAACAAGCATTTTTGGCGCCGTTGCCGGGAAAGGCACATAAACTTAGGAAATATTGATAGCATATGTATACATAATGGATAAGATTGTATTACCGATTGATCTCTAACTCAAATAGGTACACCCTTGTTTTTTTTTATTATTTGCTTATCTTATGCAGGGTGATGAATGAATGGTTTTTCTCTTCCAAATAATTATATTGATGATCCAGAGAAACTCCTGAGAAGAAAGAAGTTTGTAGAGACGAGGGAAGATCCCGAATCACTATATAAAACACCCATCGTTTCTCGAGCTAGTTTATCAAAGGAGCCAGCTCCAATATTGGAAGAAGAACACTTAGGAGAAGATTTATCTCCTGTGTTTGAAGACATGGCTGAGAAGACGCTGCGCGAGTTCTCTGCCCCAACAACAGAAAACATCCGAACTAGACCAGCAGTCAACACGGGGGAGAATGGATTCGAGCTCAAGCCTGCTCTTATCACCATGGTTCAAGCCAGCCAGTTTTGTGGAAAACTCATGAAGATGCAAGTGCACACTTACAACACTTTTTAGAGATTTGCAGCACCTTCACGATTAGAGGAGTACCAGGAGATGCTATTTTACTCCGTCTTTTCCCATTTTCACTTTTGGGGATAGCCAAGCAGTGGTTCTACGCCAACAAAGACAAGAATATTACATGGGACCGATGCTCAACTGCTTTTCTAGCAAAGTTCTTTCCTACAGGCAAGACAAATGCTCTGCGTGGGAAAATCTCAAGTTTTCAATAGCAACATGACGAATCATTCACTGAAGTATGGGAGAGATTCCAAGACTATATTGAAGACTGTACTCATCATGGGATAGAGGATTGGCTACTTTTGTAGACCTTCTACCACGGGCTTATCTCAAGCACCCGTGAGTCCGTTGTTGCTGCAGCTGGAGGAGCTTTCCTGTCACTTAAGCTTCCGAAAGCTCAAGCACTCATTGAGAAGATGGCCTCAAATTCAAGCTGTAATGAAGAACGTACTCAACCTCGCAAGAAAGGAGGAGGCATCCATCATCTGAAGGAGACTGACATGGTCACTGCCAAGCTAGACCTCATTATGAAGAAGCTCGACATAAAGAAGAAGGAAGTCATGCATTTCAATGATTCTCGCATGACCTGTGAAGAATGTGGAGATTACGGGCATTCAGCTGTCAACTGCCCTACATTGCAATAGGATGTGAACTTCATCAACAACAACACCTACTATCGTCCTCAGCAAAACCAAGGATGGAATCAATAACCTCGACAGGGTAATTACCAAGGTAACAACTAAGGTAATAATTACAATAATTATAATCTTCCGCCTTTAAGAGATTTAGTTGCTGGTCAATCTAAATTATTAGATCAAATGTCTAGAAAGGTAGCCTCGAATGATAAAGCTTTAGAAAATATAAATACTAGAATGGATACCTTTGCTTCTGCTATAAAGAATCAGCGCAGCTTTAATAAAATGTTAGAATCACAATTAGCTCAGCTTGCTGCTGCTGTCCCTCCATTTGAGAAAGGCAAGATTCCGAGCCAGCTGGAGGATTTAGAAACTGCTAACCTTGTTGATATTCACAATGCAACACAATACCAAATTGAGTCTGCAGATATACAGTGGATAGATCACTCACTACCTGAAAAGATGGGAGACCCTGGAAGACCTGTAATTCCTATCTCTATAGGATGTCACAACTTTTCAGAGGCTATCTGCGATTTTGGCACAAGTGTCAACATAATGCCCAAGGTAATCTATGAGAAAATTTTAGGTGATCCTTTGTTGTACACAGAGATGCATTTGCAGCTTGCAGATCAGTCCATTTGCTACCCCGAGGGAGTACTAGAAGAAGCTGTTATCAGAGTGGGGCAATCATATGTCCCAATTGACTTTGTGATCATGGATACCAGAGGAGATGAGAAGGCACCCATTATCATGGGACGATCATTCTTATGCACAACAAAAGCCATCATCTATGCGGAACACGCCAAGATTGTTCTCTCCATCAAAGACAAGAAGGAGAGATTTTCTTTCAAGAACCGCATCCTCAAGAATCCAGTAGTCCCAAAGCAATTCCATCAACAAGAAGTGCAACAACAACAACCAGCACCCAAGAAGAAGAATAATAGAAGATGGAGGAAGAACAAGCCCCAGCATGTACTTGAAGGAACCGCTCAGCTAATCAATGCTATTAACATAGAAAATCATCATATGCTCCCGAAACCGTTTCCGACAATGAAAGGTGATCCAGGTGTACCAATCATCGAATGCACAATCAGAGACATCACTTTTCCCGACACCATCTGCGACACTGGATCAGGCGTCAACGTAATGTCCAAAAAGGTATATGATGAATTATTTGATGATTTACCATTATACCCAACGTATATTCAGTTGCAGATGGCGGACCAATGATTGAGATTCCCTGAAGGCATAGTCAAGGATGTCATGGTAAGAATTCAAAATAAATATATACCCGCAGATTTTCTAGTTCTTGACACGCAGGGGGACGATGAATCGCCTATTCTTTTGGGGAGACCATTCCTCTACCCCGCCAATGCTATCATCTACATCGGATCTGAACAGATCCACTTCAACCTACCCACCGGAAAGGTACGCTGTCAATTCAAAACACATCTTAACCATGAGCAGATCAGTAAGCAACGCAACAGAAGGAAACGCCAAGCCCGCCATCAGGTTGCCCAGTCTCACTGTGGATGGGAGGAGTTCCCTGGAAGGATTGTGAAGTATGAAGACTGCTACAAGGAGCAATAAGAAGCCGTACAAGCACCACGCTGGAGTGAGTGGGAAGCGGAAGCTGAGAGGATGGACCAGATTTCTAAGGCAGAGAAAGAAGAGATCCAAGCACAAGTAGAATAATGGATGAAGAGAGATGAAGAATCAAGAGAAGCATACAAGGAAGAGCTGGAGCTAGAAAAGAGAGAAGCAGAAGAGACAGAAGAGAGATGGAAGGAGAAAGAAGAAGCACCTGCTACACCACCGTAAAATGGAGAATTGACTGAGGTAACCTCAGACAATGAACCTACTGAGTAAGTACTCTCCTCTATCTATGTCCTGTCGGTAGACTTTGAATTCCGTACCCTAGCCATAAGGTTAGAATGTTAGTTATCTAATTAAGTTAGCATTCATTAAATTTTACTTTAACACATTTAGCATAATTATTTTTTCATATTAAGAAATATAAAACCGACAAAAATATTTACTGCTTTATTTACTGCATCGTAAATATTGAAGCCCCATGTGAATAAACCTATGGTAACCCTGTAGGCATATTTACTGTGGTGGCATAAAAATAAAAATGATTTATAGATAGTAGTAGTATTTATAATTTCTTTGTTGCATTAAGAAAATCCTAGGCCCCATGAGAATGAATATTCCCTGTGGTGGCATAAAAATTATTAGCATGCATACATATTTGATTTTTGCATAAGAAAATTAGAAAATCCTAAAAAAGAGAATCCTGTTGGAATCCTGCAAAAATCTATTAAAATCAACTCAAAGAATAATCAAAGTGCTCATTGGTTGACCGCTAACCTCTTGATAATTTGAGCCTCGAGTTTTGATTTTCTTGTTGGAGTATAACTATGCAGGAATAATATTATGACTAAGGAGAGAGTTTATTAGTGACACCCATTAGGACTGCTACTAACCAACTCGCTTTGAAGATCATTCAAGCTCCAAGTATTGCAGACATCAAGCTTGGGGGAGGATCATCCCCTAGTTACCTGGTAGCTTTACCTATATTGAGTCTATTTTATAAAATCTAAAACACCAAAAATATGTGGGCACATGAAGGTCCACACTCTTAGAGAAGTTTCCTAATAAGGTAAAGAAGCTTAAACTTCTGCTGGAAATATAAAATCAATCACTTACCATGGAGTGGTATTAAACCTAACCCCTTTCCATAAGATTCGGTATTTTTATTGGCAATTGAGTTTCACAGAAAAATACAAGATCAAGGAGCTAGTCAACCCGACGTCCTTACACTGCCAATACACTGCTCAGAAGGATCACTCAATTTGCAACATCGAAGACCCCGTCAAACGTCAAGCTTGGGGGAGGGCACATTCCAATTAAAATCCAGCTAAGTATAAGTTTCATATCCTATTTATCATTATTACTATATCGCTTTTTTTTCTCTTCGCGTGAGTTAGCTAGTAAAATAAAATCTAAAAACCAAATAAATATCTATCTATATATTAGAGTTTGTTTAGAGTCAGTCTAGGCTAGAACTAAATTAAAAATGATGAACATTAAAATTTTGTCTTGGAGATGATGAATAGTTGCTCTGTCACAATACTTTTTAAATGCCTAGTTGTCAGACTTAAATTCTCCTGAGTTTTTGATATTGCTGTTTTAACTTAAGAATTTACTCTGAACCTGAAACTTGTGGAGGCATATGTTTGAGCTAAGTCTAGGTAATTGATTGATATGATTCATGAAAGTTGAGCTACTATTTATCTTATTCCTAGCATTACTATGTTCTGGAGATTTATTTTGAAAACTTAAAATTTACATGATGAGCTCTTGTATGACAAAATGTGAATTCCTACCAAAACCATATATATGATGCATCTAGATAGGAAAAGCTTTTGCACATTCATGCTGCTTGCTTTACATTGAATTCAGTCAACCTTTGTTGAATACCAGATGAGAGTATTGTCATGCTTTTAAAACCAAGATCATGTACACACTTCAGCACATATGCATTACTCCTACCCTGTGAGTAATCGCAACCATTTCCATTTTCATCAATGTTCATCGTGTTTTCTCCTACTCTGGGAGTGAACACCAAATATATAAACCCCGTAGGACAGCCTTGTTATAATTGCTCTAAGTTTTTATTATTATCTCTCCAGTTATTTATGTTCAAAGGATACATGTGGCTATGCAAAAATATAAAAAGGGAGTAAAAGATAGACAAGTGTCCCAGCATTAAAACAATGGGTACTAGAAGCCCGCTTCCCGAATGAAAAAAAAGAGAGAAAGAATAAAGATAGCCCATGTGTTCTTCCAAGACTCCAAAGGAGAGTGAATCATTTTTAAAGAGCAAAAGTAGAATTAGGAATAGCCACTAAATACCACATATACACCTATCCACCATATTCCATACACATGCACATCTTGATTTGATTGTATGCCTCGATTCTCTGTGGATCCATTGTTTGATTTTACAACATATGAATTGCAAGTATGCTTAAACCTTGTTATTGCAACTCCTAGGAGCTCCACTATAAATCCTTAGTTATAGGAAGACATAACATTGATGCATTAAGTGAGATCCACAAATACCATATATACTAAGAGACTTGAGGGTGTCATACAATTAAAGCTCTGAGTTTTATTTTGAAAACTTGCAAAACTCCGGGATATTGGTACTGTGAAGAATTTGGTACATAGTGCAAGACTTGATTGTTCTTTCTTTCGATTACTCAAGACTGAGGCAAGAGCTGTAAAGCCCCATAGTTAAAACTAAAATGGGTAAGTTTAAAAGTTAGAGCAGTTTTGTCTAATTTGGAGAAGAATCTATGTTTACAGCATGTGTACTTGGGAAGTATGAAAACATTGTAGCAACTCCTGATCCAATTACATTAGTAATTAGGCTTAGTTCGTTTGCCGAGGAACTGGCAAACAGGTAAGCTTGGGGGTGTTGTTGACGGTGGATAACGTCAACTTTTATTAGAACTTTAGACACCAAAGGATACATAAATACACACTAGTCTAGGGTTTTAACTAACAGTTTCCATGAGTTTTGCATATTCTGCATTTTCCAGGGGTTATTCCAGAAAAGCATAAAAGAAGGGTTAAAGAGCATGATTACCACGTAACATAACCGCCAAGGAAACAATCATCACGAGAACACTAGAAGCATCTGGAACACACCCGAGGCACCGGGACCCGAGACCCCCAGGGTGGGGCCGGCCAGCGCCCCCTGCTAGGGTTTCGGCCCACCTTCTGGAGTCTTCTTCCACCGCCTTTGTGGAGTCATCTCAGCCCCTGTTACAAGTCGGTTTGATCCTACGGCGCAAGTGCATCCCATCGGGGTATAAATAAAGGGGCAGACTCCCCTGGAGGAAGGAACCCATCATTCATTCAAGGCATCAAGTCCTCAAGCCATCAAGAGCCTCTTAGTTCATCTAGAGCCTCCTAGTTTATAGTTCTAACCTAGTTAGATTAGAGAGTAGAGGAGTTCTAGTTCTTCGACGGATCTGGAGCCCCGGCGTTTGTCTGGAGCACGGAGTTCGGTATAATTGTAGTTCTTTCTCTATTATTGTATTCTTCATTATGATTAGGGAAACATTGTTCTTAATAGTTTATATGTTCTTGATTACAATAGTCTTTGTCTACTTTGATTATATGTCTAGTATAGTTGGTTTGATCTTATTGAATTCATGTAATTGCTCGTATAGCGTTTATTCATGCGTAGGATGGATAGATGAACGATATGTAGACGTGCTGTCTAGGTATTTTGTTTATCTGTGAGTGCACCCTTATGTGCCGGGTCATGTGGTAGATCGTGTAGGTGACAGCTATGTTGAGTCCTCTGTAGTCCACCCCCCGTATGTAGGCCAGCAGGCACGGTCGCGAAGTTTGGTGATGACTCTGTTTCACACCTTTCCTAGATGATGCCCTTTGCATGTGATCATGATATAGGATTAGTCTAACAATGATTGTTAGATGTAATTGCACTAATTAGTGTTATTCATTGATGTAGTTATAGAATTACCTTTGATATTAATTCCTTAGTTTATCCATTGGCTAGCTATTACTATGACTAAAGAAGTGCTCTGATGATTATCTTTTATTTATGATGCTCGATCATACTTATCACCTTTATCTTTAAATTTGTATATTTACTTTCTCATAAATTGCATTATTAAAAAGAACTAAAAATAAGCATAGCATGATTAAAGCTTAAGCCCCATGTGATTATTACTAACAGAGTCTTAAACCCCCGTCAGTGAAATTTACTGTGGAGGCAAAAAATTATAAAATAACCATCATTAGAATTCTAATTTTTCATAGATTCATAAAAGTTTTTCATTCTTGTGTCATTATACGGTATAAATACCGGAGACATTTGGGGCCTACTATTGACACTTCTTAGCGCAACCACCAGAGACAGGGTCTTAGGCTAATCCCCGGCAACGGCGCCAGAAATGCTTGTTGACACTTCTTAGCGCAACCACCAGAGACAGGGTATTACGCTAATCCCTGGCAACGGCGCCAGAAATGCTTGTTGACACTTCTTAGCGCAACCACCAGAGACAGGGTGTTAGGCTAATCTCTAATAATGGCGCCAGAAGTGCCTGGGGATATTTCTTATGTCTATTGGATAATTCCGCAAGCGCACAGAATATACCGTTATAGCACTTCACCTGGGAGTATTCCAACGTATCGTTATTTATTTTATCCCAAGGGGAAGCGATTGCTAGAATATTAATAGAAGGAGATCCTGAACTCTATCTCAACTTAGCACAACTAGTGCAGAGTGGGTAATCAAAGTATAATAGGAAGGTGATGATTCAAAGATAACAAATGAAATACTAAAAGATAACTAGTGTAGTGTAGCTAGGTGGGAGGACAACGAGTGAGAAAGGTTCCTGTGATTCAAACTTTACTCCTGTGATCTATCCTATCAAATGGTCAAATTACACTAGAATTACTACCTTACTACCTGTGTGCAGGGGGTAGTGCAAGACAATAGAGGACAAAACCTCTACCCGAAGCGCCTACACTCTTATGGGAGCCTACCTTTTAAGAACTTGCCTAAAACACATGGAGGGATACTAAGACTAGACAGGGCTGTCACCACCTGCTAGCACCCACAAACAATCCGTGCGACAAGCGGTAATCAAAGGCAAGATTTAAACTAAGCACCACGCTTACGCTAAGTCTCACTACTCTAGCTGTGATCAGAGCAACTAGAGCACCCTATGACAGGCGATGAACTAACACACGTTGAGTTCGAACAGGATCACAAACTAATGCGAACCGACCAATTAATAAAATAACTCATAACAATACTACTACTAGAATAGTAATGCACTAAGTAGAGACATAGTAAGGCAAAGCAGGAATATGTTATATTGAAGTAAATAAGTCTGAAATAAAGATAAAGATACAAGAGCTATACCAGACTCTCCAGCAGACGACTCCGGAGACCTCGAGCGCAGCTCGACTCAACTCTAACTCCCACACTAGTCTACAACTATTACTAAAGGCGGAACTACACTACTTCTTCACTTGTATCTTGAATGAATCATGTCTTGAGAGGGTGGAGGCAGCCTCCATTTATAGGGGAAGATGGAGAGATGCCATGTCAGCGATCCGTGTGCCTTTCCACCTTAGCCCTTGGATGAACCGACCTTGAAACCGCCTCAGATCAATGGTGCTGGTGATTTCCTCACGTGGACATCATGCAGGAAGACGGTGGAAGCTAACCGTCCTGGCTGGGCACCAGGGGAGGTTCCGCCGAACCCCCTATGGCAGGTGGGCCCAGCCAGGGGCTTCTAGAAGGTGTCCCCACCAGTCATTGAAGCTGCAGGTGGCCTGGCCCCACCATTTCTGGTTTGGCCGACCCACCCTTGGTGGGTAGGGCCCACCAACGTGGTCCCCACCTGTCATAGGGTCTCTCCTGGTACTTGTTATGTCTTGATTGCTTCGTTTCACGCCTCAATCCGTGTGCCTTTGATCTCCACCGTTGAATGGAAGCACAAGTTGATCAGATGGATGAAATAACTTGGTTGGAGTGTCACACGGATTCTGCCACGTCAGCAGGGCCTGGTGGGCCCCATCCATGGTTCGGCCGAACCATGCCTGGCCCCACCTCATGCTCTTCTCTCTTCCATTTGATGTTGTAAGCATTGTGTTGGAATGTGGTGGCCTGGGTCAACCAAACATGGTTCGGCCGAACCACATAGGTGGCCCCTAGCTACTCACTATTGCACTGTTTTGGTCTTCCCTGCATTCACAAACTTAAGAGTACAAGTCAAACTAGTTATTGATAAAAATATGTTCATGTTATGTTGATCTTCCTTGACTTCGAGGCCTGTTGACGGTGTTTGAGTGTGGATTTTTATGGTATATCCACCGTCAACACCTACCATCATCACATCAAGTCATTTCAAGCCTTATCACCAACTATTACTTTTCATTACCATACAAGCTCTATCATTCATGCACTACCCAACATGCATCCAATTGACCAAAGAAAGCAATCAAGCACATGCATCTATGGGTGGTGTCGACATTATTCAAAAGTTCAGAGCCAAAGGACATAAGGTGGGCCCGGCCGGCCCCAAGGACACACACTCCAGAGAGCACGTAGCCAAGATGCTTTGCGGCTCGTGACTTCAAACTTCCGTATTCCTAGCACTTGATTCAAGTTTAAGCAAAGAAAAGGGTAGAGAAGACGATTAGCAAGAAGACCTAGAAGAGAGATCTCTACTTTGATTCCTTCTCTCCACTTGTTCTTGTTTGTTCTTATTTTGTCCTTGCGTTCTTGTTCGTTCTTGCTGTGTTCTTCGTGTTCTTCATTTTACAGGCAAGATTAGCAATAGAATGAAAGGTGCCATTTGATCCCTTGGAAGAGCCCTCTCATGCCGCACAACAAGAAGTCAATCATCATCACAAGTGCCATCGTTCGTCGGCTCCGACATGAATATCGATCCTCCGTCACCCTTCACGTATGATCCGTCATCCTCTTCCCAACCGGAAGAGAGGTATGAACTAACAAGCATAACTCAAATTTCATTATCAACTAGACCCCAGAGAGAAATTTAAAATGTGGTTAAAAACAAGGAATTTACGCATACTCTAATTTTTTATGCCACTTTGCTCCATGAAACCGGAATGGATTCCGAGTTTGAACTTATTTTTAGAAATGTTGGATGGGAAAATGCATGGCAAATTAATAAGCAGAGTAGCAAGTTACTCACAATATAATTTATTAGCACCCTAGACTTTGATGATGATGAGGTTAATTTTAGAATGTTTAATAAACCTTTCATCCTCTCTTGGAAAACTCTTAGTTTAGCATTGAGATTCAATAATCAATGTGTAGTCAATATTTATGAAACTCTCCAAGACTTTGATAAAGATGATTTTTGGGAGAGTATCACTGCAAAGAAACCTGAAAGAAAGCACAAATATACTACTGAAGAAGTTCATCATCCCACACTGAGATTTATGTTTAAATGGTTAGCTTTTACATTCTATCCTAGAGAGGAGTTAAATACTATTAAACAAGATGAGCTACATTTATTATATATCATGATTAAAAAGAGAAAAACGTCATCTGTAAAAATGACGTTGAATTATTGGAGAACTATCCCTTCCTTGAGAAAGTGCAGTATTTCTTTTACTTCCTGGATTCCACGTATAGCTGCAGGGCTAGGTTTATTGTCAAATGCTTCACTTGTTTCTATTTCTGATGCCCGCAGAATTATTGGTTATGATTTTTTCTTTCGTGCTCACATGCTCAAACGCCGAAATAATAAAATAATTATGATTTATAAAAATTATGACAATGAGTATGAACTGCCAGACAGTGAGTTAGGAATTTATTCTGTCCAGAACTTTGTTTTTCCAGCTGTTAGAGCTAATATTGGCAGGTGTCTGTCCGCGCGCATCAGCAGGACGCTGAGAACTAATTTCATTGGAGCTGACCCAGCACCATCTGGGCCAGCTTATTCCCACTATGTTGATTTTGGTGAACAGGTATCGACACAGGAGCCACGCCAGCAATGTACTGCACATACAGGATGGGAGGAACAGCCCAAATTTCAGCAAGGAGAATCTTCATCGGCAGCAACAGCAGCGGGTTGGGGAGCAACTGATTTTCAGAGAGGACGAGCATCTTTTCTACACGCGGGAACACGGACTTCATCGCTGGTGGACCGTATCCATTCCACGCACCACCAGAAGATGATTACTATCGCCCGCCTGATCAACACTTTACAGCTACCGCTAACGATTTTCCAGCTTTATCTATGCGTCTCACTAACATTGGACAGGGGCAAAACGCAATAAGCGACACACTGCAACAGCACGAGCAGTGGCAGCAGCAGGTCGACGACAGGTTCTACCAGCATGAACAATGGCAACATAGCACGGACCAACGACTAGATCAGATATATCACGGACAGCAGTAGACACAGAGCTGATTAGAATATTTGATACATCAGATGGGATACCCGCCGCCACGTCCACCACATTACTGAGCAACATCCAGCTTGGGGGAGATGCCCGCTAGGTGAGTACCTCTCACCTTTATATATGCTTTTTATTTCAATATTTAATTCAGTCTTTAATTCTGTCAATTTCAATATTACTAAAAACAACAAGAAAACCAAATAAAAATTTATTTACCGCTTTCTTTAGTTATTGCATTAAATTTCTGTTTGCTTAAAAAAATGAAAATCCATGAAAAATAAAATAGATTTTATAATTAAGTTTGCTTTAAATTTCGCATTCAGTTTGTCTTTTGAATAATTAGAACCTGAAGCTAGAGAAAAATCAAAAAGATATTTAAACTATTTAAATATAATTTTCTGCAATTGCTTAGTATATAAATTTAAATTCTCCTATGAATTGCATGAAATTTATCTACCACGAAAGTTTATTCTGAACTTTGATATCAGTGGGTAGCATAAGCTTTTCTAAGTAATTGATGGATATGATATAAAAAGGTTTGAGTTATTATTTATTTCATTCTGAGTGACACCTAAGCTCCAGACATTTCAAAAATCAAAATCAAAACAAATATAATAATTTGTTCTGCTAATATGATTTAAGTAGACTATTCTGTTATGCATTCATGATTGAATTCACATGCACAAAAAGTTTTCACTCTATGCATAAGTCTCTCTCTTAGAAGTCTAACAGAAAGTGTGGGTTATAAAATTAAAAGATGCCATACCAAAGAAGTATGAGCCTGAAAGATGCCATATCAAAAGGATATGTGCCAAAAAAGAGAGAAAAACAATGGGTGCAAAGACACCCGCCTGAGAGGAAAAAAAATGGGTACAAAAAGTATCCGCTGGGGAGATAACCCACACTCTTAAGAAAGACAGAAAAGAGAGGATAATGCATAGAAGTTCAAAAAATTAAAACTTGATCACAATCACACATTCAATCATGATGTATAGCTTAGTAGTCCTCTGCAATCTTATTAGTAGGCTCTCATTATTTTCTAAATAAAAATTATATACTTATTAAAAAAACACCTGGAGCAATGGTTGAAACAAAGGATGAAAGACTTAGTACTTACTTGATTATTCTGTCTCTCAATTACCCAAGACTTATTTTAAAAGCCCTATGATTGAGAAGAATAGGAATATGTTTGAAAGGGTGGATTAATGAATTTCAATCCGGAGAAGAATTTCTATTTAAATATTTAAGTATTTATTGGAAGTTATACATTTTTATGGAACCCTGAATAAATTATTTCAAGTCAATTCTGCTAAGGGACTAGCAAAGACTTAGCTTGGGGGTATTGTTGACAGTCGTTAAGTACCAATTTTATACCGTCAACCAATGCCAAGGGAAGATCAATAATAGAAGCATAGGGGGTTATTACTGACAATTTCCATGAGTGTTGGTGAATTGTGTACTTTCCAGGGATTATTCCAGAAAGGCTTAAAAGAAGGATTAAATAGCATAATTACCACGAAACTTGATCGCGACGAAAACACACTTCATCAGCAAGTTAGAAGGATCCAAAACACACCCGAAACACCGGGGCCCGAGACCCGCCAGGGTAGGGCCGACCGGCGCCCCCCTCTAGGGTTTCGGCCCACCTTCTGGAGTCTTCTTTCACCGCCTCTCTGGAGTCATCTGGGCCCTTTGTTCAAGTTGGTTTGATCCCACGGCGCACGTTCATCCCACCAAGCTATAAATAAAGGGGCAGACCCCCCTCCCAGAGCACCAATTCATTCCTCCTGCTTCATTCGTCAAGAGTAGACAGAAGTTAGGGTTTCCAGAGATTAGAAATAGGACTCTAGTTCTTGAAGTTCATAGTTTAGGCGTCTAGCAAGGTTCAAGTAGAGTTGGGCGCTACGCTCGGGATTCCAGATCCGTTCGTCTGGAGATCGGTAATATTATCTTGTATCTCATTATGACTTTACTTTATTTTAATATATTGCTACTTATTCAGTTCCTAGTTTATACTAGTTGCATATTCGATGTAGTTTTGATTGGTGATGATTATTGTCATTTGATCGTAAAGCGCCTAATTCAGTACTCGAGTGAGTTAGGTGGTATGCATTATGTAAACGTGGTGTCTAGATATATTGTGTACCTACGGTGGCACCCTGACGTGCCATGTCATGTGGTAGTCCATGTAGGTGATAGCTGCGTTGGTTCCTCTGTAGTCCACCCCCCGTACGTAGGACTAGCAAAGCGCAGTCGCGAAGGAGGTGACCCTTGTGTCTTAATATCCTCATTAGATGATGCTCCTTATGATGTTTTCTGAGTTGATTATGCTATAGATGAAGATGTGTAATTTGGCGTAGGCTGTAGACTTTGTATTTAGTAATTACATAGGTTTCCTTTACTTTAGCCGAATCTCGAGATTGTCTTACTACATTAGTGAGTCTCTATATTCTATCTCTGGACTACCATTTACCTTATTTACTCAGTTATCATTTACCATTTATCATTGACTTATTTATCGCTAAAGCACTAGAGTTATGGGTTATCATAGGTCTGCACATTTATCTTTCCAATCATTATAGTAGATTATCTTAATGAGTAGAATGCCACCTTTATCCTTTTGGCATAAAACAAATCAACAATACTCGGAATACTTACCGGGTGAAGTGCTACAATAGGAGAATTATCTGTGCGCTTGTGGATATATTCTATAGTATTATTTTTAGGAGGCAAGTGAAGATTATTTTACCCTTGGTTTTTGGCATCATGTTAGGGATGACAACTTAATGTGAAGTGATGTCAAAAATACCAACAGGGTGTTGTTGACGGTGGATAACGTCAACTTTTATTAGAACTTTAGACACCAAAGGATACATGAATACACACTAGTCTAGCGTTTTAACTGACAATTTCCACGAGTTTTGCATGATCTCTATTTTCCAGGGGCTATTGCAGAAAAGCATAAAAGAAGGGTTAAAGAGCATGATTACCACGTAACTTAACCGCCAAGAAAACATCATCACGAGAACACTAGAAGCATCTGTAACACACCCGAAGCGTATGATTACAAGCTTTACAAATTTTACCTCATTTGAGGATACACCTTGTCGGTGCTAGTTTTAGCGGGGCTAACGCCGGCTAGTAAATATGTGTTTTGCAGTTGAGGCTACGAATGGTGTGCAAGGGGGAACACGGGGATTATACTGGTTCAGGCCAAGAAAGCCCTACGTCCAGTGGAGAGGAGAGTCGTGTTGCCTTGCACCGGGGTGCTTGTAGTAGGGGGTTACAAGCTAGGCGAGAGAGGGAAGTGCTCCCAGGTCTCTTGTGAGTGTCTAAGTGTATGCAAGTCGTTTGCTATTGGTGTGTATGTGTGGGTGAGAACTTAGAACTTCTCCGTCGTGTCCTTCTAAAGCTGGCCTCTGCTCTCCCTTTTATAGTCGCAAGGGAGAGGCAAGAGCAGCGCTTACAATGCTAGGCATGTTACAGCGACGAGTTGCTGTTCCCCGTTTGACTATGGTCAGCTACAGTCTTTTCTTCGCGTCTCCGGGGTATGGCCGTCGTTGTTCGCACGATCTTGGTGAGTTCCAAGGCGGGATCAGTCGTCGGATTACGTCATGTCGTCAGCTACGGTCTTTTCTTCGTGTCTCAAGGACAGGGCCCTAGTGGTTCGCACGATCTTGGTGAGTTCCAAGGTGGCAACAGTCATTGGATTATGGCGTGCCATAGGGTCACACCTATCGGCTATCCTTCCGCACGATGTGACAAGAGGGTGAGTCGCCTCGGGGCGTTGTCTCCCGAGGCTCGGGACTCCTAAAGGCGTGATGGGATGGAGCAGGGGATATCTCCCCTGGTCATATTTCCGGCCTTTGAACAGTACTTCCCGAGGGTTAGGTGGGCCCGAATGGAAGGCGTGCTCGTCCTTTCGAATGGACAGTGCAGTAGGCGCCTTTCCCGTTCTTGCATGTAACACCCGAAAAATTGCATTCTTTTAAATAGTGGGAATTTATTTAATTATGCAATTAGTTGATCATTCCAATATAGGGAAATAATAATTTTTCTCAAATATAAAATCAAACCTAGGTCATACACATGTATGATGCATTCATGCTGGAGCATTTCTTCTTTGTACTGTTGTAGCTTATTTGAATTTTTCAAATATTTCAAAACCCAATTTGAAAATCCTTTTGGAAAATGAAATTAGAAAATAGAAAAGGGAAATAGGAAAACCTTCCCTCTCTGATTTTGGCCCGAGGGCCCAGTCCTCCTCTTCCTTTCGGCCTGCCCCTCCCTTGCTAACTTGGGCCGAGGCCCAGCTAGCTAGCCAGCCAGTCGGCACAGCAAGCTGAGCGCCCCCTCTTCCCATCTTTGGAAGACAGGCGGGCCCCACAGGGCAGTCCCTCTTCTCCTCCTTCCTTTCTTCTCGCCGGGGCGCACAAAGCAGAGAGCCACGCCGCGACCGAGCACGCGCGCGCGGAGCGTCCCTCTGCTGTGACTGCCAGCCCGACCCCAGCGCTCGGTGCTACCGACCTGTGGGACCCACAGGACAGCCCCTCCCCTGTTTCCCTCTGCTGCTCGCCGAGAGTCCGATGCGGGCAAGAAAGAAAACGGCCGAAGCCGAGTTCGTCGCCGCGCCGAGAAGTCCGAAGCAGAGAAGAAACGGCCGAAGCCGATTTCTCCGCTCGCCGTGTTTGTTTCAATCTCCGAGATTGTCGTCACACCTCGGGAGTACTTAAGCAGCGCCACACCCCCTCGTAGCCGTCACCTAACCCTAGCCGCCTCTTCTCGCCGCCACTGCCGAGCTCCCGCGAGAACCGAACAGAGCCGCCGCTCGAAGCTTTCCGCCGCCGCAACCAATTCATCGTCCTCGGGATTTAATCCTCGCCGTAAGCCCCTTACTGAGCATTTGTGTGATCTCCCGAGGTAGCCCGACCCTTTTTCCGCTTCAATTGTGCACTAATGCACCCTCGCCGACGTTGTAGGAGATCACCGCCCGCCGGAGCACGTGGAGAGCCACCCCCGAGTCCATTTCGGTACTCCAAACCGCCCTAGGTGAGCTCGCACACTCGCCCTCTCTCTCCCGAGTCCGGATCTCCTACGCCTCCCTCGCGCCCCTATATAGGTCGGCCGAGCTCTGCCGTCCCTCCCCACAAGTTCCCGAGCAAGCCGCCGCCTCCAATCGTGCCCTTGCCGCAGCCACAGAACCGCCGCCGCCCCGAGCTCCGCCGTCGCCGTCGATTTCGCCAACGAGAAGTCTCTCCGTCAAAATTGATTGCCCTCCAAGCTTCGCAGCAAGGTCAGGGATCTTCCCGACCCCTTCTCCCTCGGTTTTGTGCACTGTAGCCATGATGCCGAGCTTCGCCGCCGCCATAGTTCCGCCACCGAGCTCGCCGCATCCTCTCCGAGCTACCTCTGTGGCAACCGAAACCATAGATAGGTTTAGCTTGAGCTTCTCTTGCTCCCTGACCAGATCCCGAGGTGCACCGAGCTTCCAAGCCCCAAAAACGCCGTCTCCGGCCACCCTCCGGCGATGGCGCCGCCGCACGGTCTCTGTACATGGCCGGAGCGCCGCCCACACCCCTCCCATCTAATCCGAGACGTCCAATTCGAATCGGACGGCTCCTATTCGCCGATACCCTTTCGGCCGGCGTTTTTGTGAATAACCCCCTGTAGTTTTTAATACTTAACCCGCAGTCCCTTGGCGCATTCCTCCGTTTACGCTTTCCGATTTAGAAAACGTAGTTTGTCTCGGTTTAATGAAAAGATGTTTTCTGAAATTGCAGATTTGCCACTAGATTTGTTTTAGCTATAATTTACTCGTTTTAGATCCGATTTGAACGATTCAAATTGCGTTAGATTCGCAATTTCATAATCTATCTGATGGTACCACTGTTTCATATATTTTCAACTTTTAAAATTCGAGATTATATTTAATCTATTAAAGTAAAACTTGTTTATTTCATAACTTCTCCGTTTGAACTCCGATTTTCGTGATCTTTATATCGTTGGAATCGTAGCGACGCGTAGATTATTTTTATAAACTTTTCAATCTGCTTTTCTACTGTTGGTGTACTGTTTCTAATCTAAATCTTGTTGCTTCGTGTATGATTGCCTCGATGATTGTGTGGTGATTTTATGATCGAGTTCAGACGGTGAGCAATACGTTGGTGATCAAGAGTACGTTGAGGATCCAAGTTCTCCAGAGTACTTTGATCAAGGCAAGTATAGCATGGGATCTTCCTTGTTATCCTATTCACCGCAATAATTAATTTCATGTGCATGTGTCTACCTTGTTAACCATAGTTTCTACCTAGTATTGTTATCTTGTTCCTTGATCACCTATGGGATTTATGCATTGGGTAGTTGATGCTAGCGCGCTATTGGAATCATGATCATGTAAACTTGATTAATTGAATATGCAATAACATTGAAAGATGTCTTTTTAGCAACATGGAACTAGGGGATTCGAGCATAGTTTTGTGATGCTCCATATCCTTCCCCCATGGTAATGATCTGTCAGCAAAAGCTGGGACTTACAGTGCAACTATGAGGGCTACATGGCTCTGGTTTTAGTCAAGTATGGGCACTTTTTCTAGCTTGTTAGAGGTTACCGAAAGGCGTGATGGGACCTGACGACTCGGGTATAGTGCGGCTCCTGTCCGAGTGTGTATAACCTGCGTGACCTTGTGCCACGACGAAGGGGGGCTCTACATCTGCTTGCCGGGTTCCTAGCGGCCCTAACTTGTTAGACGGAGTACTTTGAAAGAATTCATAGTGAAACCCTGCTCGCTCACCTTGGTAGTGTTATGGGGCTAGCTACCCCGAGCAAATGGGAATCACGGCTCATAGTGAAAGTGCACAACCTCTGCAGAGTGTAAAACTGGTATACTAGCCGCGCTCACGGTCACGAGTGGCCCGGAAAACTCACGGAGTAGTTATCTTTTTGGGTGATGTTGACTTGTTGCTAATTGATTGATGCAATTCATTAATTATGTTTACTTATGATCATGAATTATGGGCTTATTCAACTTGTTGCTATCCAATTGCATAAAAGATACTTAATTAAAACCAAACCGCTGTAAACCCGTGTCTATCCTGTTTGAGCCTCATAAACCCCATGTTATATTTGCTGAGTTCGACATGGACTCACTCTTGCTATTCCCCCCCACACCTCAGGAGAAGTTTAGGCTTGTGGTCAACCAGTCAGTTGTGTCCCTGTGGAGTTGGCATCTACACGCGAAGATCGGAGTGTCTTTCCGCTGTTTGCTTCTTAAAGGTTCTATTTTAAGTGTTACTACGTTATGTATTTGATCATTGTCTTTTGATATTACCTTGTATTTGTCGGTTTATGTGTGTGACTGATCCTGGGGCGCACATAAGATTATGCATCCCATTTTATCCTTAAAATTGGGTGTGACATTGCGTAGCCCGTCGTCAGGCGCTCGGACTGTCGCAGTCGGAGTTGATAGACCCCGGCGGAAAACGGGGCGGCGCATCGTAGACCATACCGTGGAGGGGACGGCCCTAGTGGGCCTATCAAATCCTCTGCCAGGGAAATCCTGGCAGACGGTATGGCCGTCAGGGGCGTGCGAAGCACAGTTGCGTCGAGAATCCCGCCTGACGGGATAGTGCCTGTAAAGTGGTCAGGGAGGTCTCTTGTGGTCCAAGATTGCTCTGCTGACATCACCGGTGCCTTGGATGCGTTTGTGAGATTGTGCTCGAGGGGGATGGAGAAGCTCGGGCGAATCGGAGAATGGGCGCCGCGGATGCCGCTCTCCCGACCTCTCCCGGGGAGGCTCGAGCCAATCGGAGAATGGGCGCTGGGGATGCCGCTCTCCCGAGCTCTCGCAGGGAGGCTCGGGCGAATCAGAGATTTGGGCGCCGAGGGTGCCGCTCTCCCGAGCTCTCCTGGGGAGGCTCGGGCCAATCGGAGAATTGGCGCCAAGGGTGCCGCTCTCCCGAGCTCTCTCGGGGAGGCTCGGGCGAATCGGAGAATTGGCGCCGACGGTGCCGCTCTCCCGAGGGTTGGCTGTCATTGGTGCAATGACATCGTGGGCCTCTGTAGACGCGGCCTTCGTGGGCTTCGGGCGCGGCCTTCGTGGGCTTCCACTGGCCTTACTTGGGCCAGGCCGTGTTGGGAATGAGCGTTTTTGCATCGAAGTTGGGTACCCCTAACTTTGGTACCCGACAGTAGCCCCCGAGCCTGTGGCGGAGTGAAGGCACTCCTCCACAGGTTCACGCTGGTTCTTCCTGTCAAAAAAGATAAAGTGTGGGTTGTTTTTTCCGGTGGGTGCGCGCGAGCGCACCCGCCGGGTGTAGCCCCCGAGGCTTTGGAGGGATGATATATCCCTTCAAAGGCTTAGAATCGTGTTTGTTAGTCCTCGGGTGTTTTTCAATTTATTTAGGTGGGTTGTTTCCTTGGAAGCGGAGCCCCCGAGCCTCCCATCATGTTGGGAGGTCGTTTGGTGGTCTTTCCAAGGTGCAGGGCAAGTTCCCGAGCCTCCGTTTCGTATCGGAGATCGGTCGGGTCCTTCCCTGTCTTTTTTAATTCGGCCTTCACGCTCTTTTTTCGGGAAGAGGAAGGTTTGGTCCTGCTCGACTTCCCCGCTGGGGCACAAGTCGGCACTTCCGGTGAGCTACAAACGGGTTGGTCTAAGTGGAGGTCCGTGCCCCGTTCGTTAAGGGTCGGCTAGTGGCCTGAGCACACTCCAATTATTTCCCGAGGGTCAGTTAGCGGATGTCGGGTCCCTTCGATGGGTCCCGAGGGCATGATGCCTCCCACGGAGGGATTCCACGTAACCGACTCGCTACTGGGACTTGGACACAGCGTGGGATGTCCCTTGTGACGTTCCGGGCGTCGAGATACTGGCCGTTTTCGTGACCCATCCACTAGCTGTCCCTAACTCGGTTTCCCTGGGGCGACTGTTCGAGCCACGGAGGGCCAGTCTTCGATCCCCTGGGAACATAACGGGCGCCCGAGCCCGGGGTTCCTTCATTGGGAAGGAGAAAATGTAGGTGGAATCGAGGTGCGCGGTTGTAATGAATCGGCTCGCCTTTTGAGGCACGACGCCTGACGGACGCGACGGTTCGGCTCAGTCGAGGCAGTTTGCGTGTGCGGCGATGGCAGCGGCGTGGGGATCATGGCGGGCCCCGCGCAGTTAATCCGGCGGATTCTCCGCATCCACCCACGATCCGCCGGCGGAGTTTATAAGAAAAACTTACGGTTTTTTCTTTCTACCCAAGCCATTCGCTCGCTCGACCGTTTGCTTTCTTACCTTCGTCGCCTGTTTCAAGAGAGATCGTTGCCGCGGCCGTCGTTCTTCCCGCAACACTTTCCCCCTTCTCTTGCCATGGATTCCTCCTCCGCTGCTGTCGACGCCGCCACCGATGTCGCTGCCACCGAAGCCGCCGCGACCGAAGCCGCCGCGACCGACGCCGTCGCCACCGATGTAGCCGCGGCCGCCGCCGCGACCGACGCCGTCGCTACCGATGCTGCTGCGGCCGCCGTCGGCATCCTCAGGCTGGAGCCGTGGCCGAGGAGCACTGTGACGGAGGCGCAGCTGGAGCGCCTCGTCTACCTGGGGCTGTTGCGTCCTCGTACGGACGCGCAGCACCCGGAGTGGGTTGTGCCACCGCGCGACCACGAGGAGCCGAACCCCGGCGAAGGGTACGTGGTGAGCTTCGTTGCTTACCACGAGCGCGAGCTCGGCTCGCCGCCGAGCCGCTTCTGCCAGGCCATCCTCTTCGAGAACGGGCTGGAGCTCCACAACCTCACCTCGAATTCCATCACGCAGGCGTCGATTTTCGCCGCCCTGTGTGAAGGATACTTCGGGGTGCCCCCGCACTGGAACCTGTGGTGCCACATTTCCCACGTCAACTGGTACACCAAGTGGGTCGGCACGAGAAAGCCGCGGGAGATCCAGCGCGCGGGGGGATGCGGCCTCGTGATCCGCTCTTCGTTGTACATCCCCTGTAAGGCCCCCTCCTCCAACAAGGGGTGGCACAACGGCTGGTTCTACCTCCGCAACGACGGGGGTCTCTTCCCCAAGTTCACGGGAAGGGCACTTATAGCCCCCCTTCCCCAATGGGAGTGGGGGTGCCCGTCGAAGGAGTCGAAGCACCTGGACGTGTACTTCGGCGCGCTCAAGGAGTTGAACAGGAGGGACCTTACCGGGGCTGGCGTGGCGGGGAACTTCCACAAGCGGACGGTGTTACCTCTGATGGAGCGCCGCCTGGCGCTTCATCAGATGGTGACCGGGTCGCGGCGGGAAGGTACCGCGATGCTGCCCCGTGACCTTGGCGAGGCGGAGGTCATGCGCCGGGTCGGCTATATGGTGGGGGGTTATCCCACCTGGGAGGAGGTGAACCGGGTGCCAATGCGTCCCTGCGCGGACTTCCCGGCGTTGGTAAGTGTTGTTCATTCGATCGGGCCGCTGGCTTCCCTGTCTTTCTTCTGACCTTTCTTCGTTCTTCATAGGGCCTCTCGAGGACCGGGAAGGCTTCCCTTCCGCCCGTCCCGGAGGATAAAGAGCGGCGAACCCAGAACCGCCTCCAGGCCACGGAGGAGAAGGCGCAGAAGGACAAGGTGACCGCCCGGAAGCAGATGAGGGCGTGTAAGGTGGAGGAGTCCTCCCAGCGCCGCCGTCGCCTGAGGGAGGCCGGGGAACCTGAGGTGGATACCCCCACCGACGATGACGCCGACGACGACGAAGAAGAAGAAGATGATTTTTCTATTTTTGATCTAATGGAGTCTGACTGGCCGCTTGCGGCCACACAGCCCGCGGTGGGTGCTGAGAAGCCTGGAAAGGCTCCGCTGTCAGCGTCCACCGGCGGAACTGCCGGGGTTCGTGATCCGAACCCTCGGGCAAACCTGCCGGAGACCGCGTCCAAGGACGCAGCCCCTGGCAGGGCGACAGCAGGAGGCGGGGCTCCGCCCACCGTCAGCAGCATGGTTCGGCCGGAGGGGCCGGGGACGGGCTCAGGCCCGGCGCCCGAGATGCCCCGAGGTTCCGGCAGGGGGACCGAGAGTCCCCTGTTTCGGCGGACCCTGCCCGCCGACGCGTCGTTGGTCGGCGCGGCGACCGAAGGCGGGGGGAGTGCTGGGAAGACGCCGCCAGAGCCGGAGCCCACCGGCGCCAAGACACCGGCGCTTGAGCTGGGGCCCTCCCAGGCTCAAGCTTCCCCGCCGAGGGGCGGTGACGTCGGGACGATGCCCTGCTCCCAGGCGGTGCCCTCGTCACTGGGCGGTGCTGGCTCGGACGCCAGGTTGGCGCCCACTCCTCCGCCGCCGGCGCAGCCCACACCATCCGTCGTCTCGCCGAGCATGGGCGCTGCGAAAAAGAAGAGGGTGATTCCGAAAACGAGGTAAGTATCTTTACCTGTAATTCCTCCTAGTGGGGATCCTTTCATGAGCGCTCCTTTCTTCCTTCTCTGCTTCAGGAAACGCTCGAGGGCGGACCTCCAGGTGTCGCACCTGAAGGTCCCGAAGGTGCGGGGCCATGATACGGCCGGGGGGAGTGCCCGTTCGGCGGGCGAGGAAGTCTGTCCCCCCACGGGTCCGCCCGTGGCGTCTGAGGCTCCTCCCTCGGGGGAGGCTATCTCGGCGGCGACCGCCGTCGTCGTGCCCGTGATCGACCTGAAGGCGGAGCCAGCGCGGGCTTCCGAAGCCTCGACCGTCGGTTCCGGATACGCCTCGGGAGCGCCAGCCGATGCTGCCCCCACGGAGCCTGCTGCCACGGGGTCATCGGCCGTGGACGTCAGCGCAGGAGCTCCCCCCGCCCATGAGGAAGGCCCTTGGGCGCTGGCCTTGAGGGGACCTCAGCCGTTTTTATTGGAATCGGCTGAGAACACACACTGCTCGGGGAGATTGGAAGTTTGGATCTAGGGCTCTGCATTTGTCGTGGACGGTTTGACAGAACAAGTGAGCGTGCCATTGTTGCCACCAATCGTCAAAACTCTGATGAGCGATGCAGATTTGATTCCACGGCTTCGGCGAGAATGTGCGCAGGTTTGCTCCGAGTTGAAAAATTCTGCCAGCCTGAAGGTGCTCTGTAATGTTCTCCCTGGGTTTCAAGGTATTCAAAAGGGGGAGCCGAGGGGGCAATTGGCCGAAACCTAGCTGTCTTGCTGCTATGTTTGGGTGATAGAATTCATAAGAAGGATAGCTAGTTGCCTTGCCGCTTGCGCTCCGAAGGTGCTTAAAGTCTGCTGGTAAGGCACAGGGTTTGATGATTACGTTCAAGATACTGATAGCCTCGTCATCAGAGCACCCATTGTTGAATTTGAAGCTGGAGGGCGCTGGAAATTCATCTTCATCTTCGTAGGGGAACCAGGTAGTAACATTTGGTCCCAAGCCCCTGTATAATGTTTCCAGCATATTGCCCTTTGAGGTTGAGATGGTTATGGCAGAGGCAGCTTCACCAAAACTTTGACAGCCTCTGGTTTTTGGGTCCTCCTCCTCTGAATGCTCGGTGGAAGGAAAGTTGAGGCCTTGGAGTTGTGTTCTTACCATCTTATGCAGATACAGGTTGAGCCATAACTGTACTAGCCACCAAGGGCCTGTTATGCATTGCACTTCTTCACCTATAATCAAGGAACTGAATACCCGGCTCATAAGCCTGTATGCTGCACCCAACAAGAGTTTGCCCAGGAGGATGGAGTGCCCTTGAGCCAGTTTCTCTGCTAAGACCCGATAAGGATATGCTGGCCCGGCAGTGGCACCACAGAATACGAACCTCTCAAGCCACATGGTCAAGAATGCGACGTGTTCTTTCTCGCTGACAGAAGAGGAGTTTTTCTGGTGGTGTTGAATATAGCCACTCCACCCTTTGTATGTGTCTAGTTTCAGGAAGTACGGGTCCTTCTTGCCGCTGGAGCAGAGATCCCAGAAGTCTTATGATCTAGTAATCTGAAGCCCGGTGAGCATATGGATATCGCCCAGGGTAATGGTTTTTGGACCGTCTCCGAACACGAAAGCATTCAAGGAGTTGGACCAAAAATGACTGGCGGCAATCAAGAGCGGCTCATTCCTTGCCATCTCTGATAATGATAGGTCAAGACATTGGCTCAGATGGCGCATCTCCCAGTCCGCACGCTTCTTCGCCGCGACGCGACGGAACCAGTTCCTCCACCCAGCAGGTGCGCTTGGCCAGTTTCTGAAAGATTTGGCCCAAGAAGAGGCGCCCATCATGGAGCTTTGGAATAGGAGCTGTTTGGTTTCTTGAATGATGAAGTCTTTGGGGATCGGATCACCCATCGGTCATAGATAGTAGGTATTGGGGATGTCCTTTAGTGGAATCAGAATATCATTCCTCAGCACCTGGATTTGAAACTCGTACTCAGTAAGGTTGAAGAGGGATTCACGAATCAGGGCGCGGATCGGTGAAATTGATACCTCAGGGACCTCGGAAGGAGTCGCCATTAGCTCGGGGGTGATTTGACGGCGACGAATCAAAGCTGGCGGCGGCGAATCGGAGCTAATGGCGACGGATTGAAGCCCGTGGCGGAAGTTGCGACGGTTTAGGGTTTCGTTTTGGTGCGAAAGTTTGAAGTGCCGAGAGGGAAGCTGCGGTTTGGCTATTTGAAGGCTCAAGCGCTAATTTTGAAATAAACTAGTTTATTCCAAAATTGGGGGCATGTGTTAACACCAAATTTTGGGCTGGGAGCCGATAGTCGACACCGAAGGAAGATAGCCGATCTCGGAAGCAGATTTCATCCAGCGGAAGGAAGGAGAATAGCCGATTGCACGGTGAATCGGTTATCGGGCGAAGGTGACAGAAGGCGTGCAGCGTCGATATTGGTGACGTCATCCAGAGTCTGCACCGCCAAGATGCGATCACGATCGGAGTCCGTTATGAAAGGGAAGATGTGACTCTATGTTACCTTAGATATAGGATAGTTTGTTAGTTTCCTTATCTATTGATGAGTTGTAATTCGACTAGGACTCTATCTACGCTCAGGGTATAAATATAAGCCCTCAGCCATTGTAAAACATACAACAACATCAATACAACACAACTTTTGGCTCCGGCCAACAAACTATAGAGTCAGTCGAGTCCGGCGAGTTACTTCATCCAGGTTGGGTGTCATCCGGTGGACGCAGGCTTGCTTGTAAGTATCGTCAACCCCCTGTTAAACTATTTCTTTTTAGCGTCATCCGGTGGACATGGAAGCATGGCGGAACAGGGTCCTTGCTAAGCTCTGTTTCTTTGGCGTCATCCGATGGATGCGGCAAGCATAGTGAGTCAAGGATGATTCACGCTGGTTTACCCGATCAATCTGTGTTAACCGTCATCCGGTGGACGAGATGCAGATTAGGACGGTTTTCACGCGCGGATTAGTTATCGATTCGTGTTTGTTTGCTTGATTAATCTATTAGTTAATGTCATCCGGTAGACAGGCTATAGATTGAGATAGTTTGCACGCATGGATTAGTTATCGGCTCTAGCTAAATTTGGCAATTTAGTTAGATTCATTAAGTTATCAAGATGTTATTTGTTGTTTATTGTTTATTTATCAATATAACATCTCTCTGCCCGATCAAGATTGATAGATTTGGCCTTAGATTCACTTGAATTTGATCATCGTTCTTGCTTTCTTACGCTTATTTTATCATGATGATCGGTTCCACGCTTACATCGGCTAATTCCCTATCAATCTTGTTCGTTACATGTTGTGCGTTCGGTTCTAATTGAGACATAAGTGGTTCTGAGGTTATCGTAAGTCTTATTTTTGTGTCCTTGTTTAAGTTAAACTGAGCGTCATCCGGTGGAACAGGTTTAACCTAAACAAGTTTTCACTAGATTAGACTTGCTTTAATTTGAAGTCTGTTTATGGCTACGCTAGCATTCGTTCGTGCTTCATGGACCCTGCATCGGCTAAAGAGCCGATTCAGTTATGCTCTCACGAATAGATCGTGTATATAGACTTATTTGGATATCAAACGATCTAGCTTTGTTTGCTGGGTTTGTCGAACCCCCCTGGCCGTTAGACCAGGTGAACGCAGACTTGGTGAACTTAGCGAAGAGGGTTTGCTAAAGCCGCCGGCCTTCTAGACCAGCTTTAGCCGATCTCTGCTTGTTTGATGTACAGATCAGATCTGTACACATGATCTATTTTTTTTATACACATTAACTGAATTAGATCGGCTGATATGTTATTATCTTCATATGAGTATCCTGATAGCCGTTTTACTTCATTATTATACTATCGGTTCATAACATGATGGAATCGGCTTTCTAGGCGATCTCCGAATGAATCGGCTCTCAGAGCCACATAATTGGAACTACCTGGACACACCGGTTAGTTCCGCCCTGTGATTACTGATTGCTATTGTTTCCTTGTCAATTGCAGGTCAAATTGACTGGCACGCTTGGGTGTTACTGACACTCTCAGACCGGGTTCGAAGCTAGCTGGATCTGCGAGAGCTCTATTGCCTTCAAGGGTCGTTTCCGGCTTCGCTGGTGTGTTGGGCTTAGGGAACCACTTTTTTCGCCAACACACTTTTTGGCACCCCCGGTGGGACAATCAACGTCGAGCTGACAGTGGGGAAGAAGACACTGCTTACTACCTTTTTTGTGATCGACAGTAAAGGTGCCTACAGCTTGCTGCTCGGACGCGACTGGATTCATGCCAACTGCTGCGTGCCATCCACCATGCATCAGTGCCTTATTCTGTGGCATGGCGATGAAGTCGAAGTAGTCCCGGCCGACGACTCGGTCAGCGTGGCAACGGCAGATGCCACATACTGGGAAGCTGGGGATCATGATTGTTTCTCTGGCAAAGCTTGGGAAGGAGGCTCCATCAAGGTCAGCGATGAGAGTCAACAGCCGATCAGGGCAATCGGCTCTGAGTCTTTTTATTAAATGGAGAATCCGATCGACGGCACAGAGGGTAAGTTGGGGCAAGGATTCACGTCGGCCGACAAGCTCGAAGAAGTGGATGTTGTACCCGGCGACAGGCCAAGGCCGACGTTTATTGCTGCCAATTTAGACCCGGAGTTCAGGTAGGAGCTGATTCAACTGCTGAAGGAGTACAAAGATTGCTTCGCCTGGGATATTATGAGATGCCTGGATTGGACAAATCTATTATTGAGCACAGGCTACCTATCAAGCCAGGGTTTCGGCCACACAAGCAGCCTCCACGTCGTTTTAGAGAGGACGCTCTACCCGACATTAAGGCCGAAATCACGAGGCTGTTGGAAGTCAAGTTCATTCGAGCTTGCCGATATGCCGAGTGGATATCGAACATCGTCCCCGTGTATAAGAAAAATGGTAAATTGCGAGTCTGTATTGACTTCAGGGATTTAAATAGAGCTACACTGATGGATGGCTACCCTATGCCAATAGCCGATATGTTGGTAGACTCGGCTGCTGGGCACCAGGTTATTAGCTTCATGGATGGCAATGCTGGTTATAATCAAATTTTTATGGCTGATGAAGACATCCCGAAAACTGCTTTCAAGTGCCCTGGTGCACTTGGTTTGTTTGAATGGGTGGTCATGACGTTTGGTTTGAAGAATGCCGGTGCAACCTATCAGAGGGCTATGAACTATATATTTCACAAGTTGATCGGCAAAATCGTTGAAATCTATATAGATGACGTGGTGGTGAAATCCAAGAGCAATAAAGATCACCTGGTCGATTTGAGGACCACTCTGGAGTGCACAAGGAGACACGGTTTGAAGATGAATCCTAACAAGTGCGCGTTCGGCGTGTCGGCTAGCGAATTTCTGGGATTCATGGTCCACCGCAAAGGGATAGAGATCGGCAGCAAGAGTAAGAAGGCGATCGATGAACTTGTACCTCCAACCAATAAAAAGGAATTGCAGTTTTTGCTTGGTAAGATTAACTTTATCAGAAGGTTCATCGCCAACTTGTCAGAGAAGGTACTGCCGTTCTCACCATTGTTGAAGCTCAAGAATAATCAAGAGTTCAAATGGGGTGACGTGCAACAGAAGGCTTTTGACGAAATCAGAGAATACATGAAGACTCCCCCTGTCTTAGTACCGCCACGGACAGGGAAGCCTTTTAAGTTGTACGTGACGGCCGAAAGCCATACCATTGGATCGGCCCTTTTTTAAGAGTTTGAAGGGAAAGAGAGAGCAGTTTTCTACCTGAGCAGGCGGCTCCTTGACCCTGAGACAAGATACACACCGACCGAGAAGTTGTGCTTGTGCCTATTCTACTCATGCACCAAGTTGAGGCACTACTTGCTTGCCTCAGAGTGTGTGGTGGTGTCCAAGGAGGATGTCATCAAGCACATGCTTTCGATGCCTGTTTTAAATGGTCGGATTGGCAAATGGATCCTGGCGCTCTCAGAGTTTGACTTGAGATTCGAATCGGCTGAGGCAGTCAAAAGCCAGGCGATAGCCGATTTCATCACGCAACATCACGGAGGATCGGCTAATGTAACGGATATAGCGCCATGGACTATGTTTTTCGACGGCTCTTCGTGCAAGCAAGGTGGTGGCGCCGGAGTAGTGCTTATCTCACCACGGGGTGTGCGTTTTGAGTATGCTTTCTAGATCGGGCCGATTGTCACAAACAATCAGGCTGAATATGAAGCCGCGTGGAAAGGTTTTCAGCTTCTGCATGAAGCAAAAGCCGACGCAGTTCAAGTATTTGGCGATTCACAACTAGTCATCAACCAATTGCTCGGCTTGTATGAATGTAAAGACAAGATACTCAGAGGCTACTATGATCAGTGCCAGGCTCTCATCAAGAAGTTCATGACGGTATCTCTCTGTCACATCCCCAGGGCCCAGAACCAGGAAGCTAATCGGCTGGCGCTGAACGCGTCGGGTTATCGGCCGATGCAGGAGATTTGTAACAGCGAGCAATCAGCTGATGACTGGAGGGACGAGATAGCAGGTTACCTAGCAAATCCTTCACAACGGGTCAACAGAAAGCTAAGGTACAAAGCCACCAAGTATGTGTTGCTAGATGGTCAGTTGTATTACAAGACTGCTGAAGGAGTGCTGCTCAAATGCCTGGGGACAGAGGAATCAGTGAAGCTGATGAGCGAGGTACACGATGGAGTCTGCGGTGCACATCAATCAGCTCACAAGATGAAGTGGATCATCAGGAGGACTGGTTGCTATTGGCCTACGATGCTGGAAAATTATTTCAAATATTATAAAGGGTGTCAAGAATGCCAAAAGTTTGGAAATATACAAAAGTCTCTAGCCTCTGCTATGAATCCTATAATTAAACCATGGCCGTTTAGAGGATGGGGTATTGATCTAATCGGCCAAATCTACCCACCATCGAGCAAGGGTCACAAATGGATCTTGGTGGCGACTGATTACTTCACCAAGTGGGTAGAAGCCATTCCTTTGAGGAACGCCACTTCAGCTGACGTGATCGAATTTGTAAAGGAGCACATTATTTACAGGTTTGGCATACCTCAGACGATCACAACCGATCAGGGGACAATGTTCACTTCAGAGGAGTTTATGACCTTTGCTGACGACATGGGCATCAAGATTTATAATTCATCGCCGTATTATGCACAAGCCAATGGACAAGCAGAAGCCTCCAATAAAATTTTGATCAAGGTCATCAAGAAGAAGATTGAGCAGAACCCCAGAAAATGGTATTTGCATTTGAGCGAGGCACTATGGGCATATCGCATGGCACAGCATGGATCGATCAAGGCTTCACCTTATGAGCTAGTCTATGGACACACTGCCGTCTTGCCATGGGAGATTTAGTCCGAGACACGGCGTGTCACGTTGCAAAATAAGCTTACAGCCGGTGAATACAAAGACATTATGATGGACAGTTTAGAAGATTTGCACTGTCATCGGCTTAGGGCTTTGGAATACATTGAAAAGAACAAGGTATGGGTGGCCAAGTATTACAACACTAAGGTAAGAAGCAAGAGCTTCACCGAATCAGAGCTAGTATGGAAAGTCATTCTGCCTATTGGTACCAAAGATAGCCGATTCGGTAAATGGTCGACAAACTGGGAAGGCCCGTATCGTGTGGTGGAATGCGCTCCGGGTAACGCTTACATCCTTGAAGACTTGGAAGGGCAGAGACTCGCCAGAGCCATCCACGGGAAGCATCTGAAGAAATACTATCCTAGCATCCCAGTTGGGGGATAATAGCCGATTCATGTGAATCTGGCTCTGACAGCCGATGTCGTGCAAGCGGGTCGCCTTCAGGACAAAAATGGCCGACATCGTAGTAACGAGTCACCCTTAGCACAAAAAATGAAGTGCCCTCGGTGGGGTGTAATAGCCGATGCGATAAGCGTCGCCTTTAGTCTAAAAAAATAATAAAGGGAATATATATGTATCCGGACACATATGGAAGTCAGATTGATGCTCTTGAAGGAAGTTTTATTTACAGGAGCCCTATCACATTCTAATCATGCGTGGCTTTATCTATGATGTCCTGGGCGTCAGTGACAGCCACGACCTCGTCGGCGTGAGGGAAGAAGTTCGCCAGTTGGGCGCTGGCCTCCTCCATGTTCTGGCCCTCCGGGAACCCAGGTTCGATGGCTTCCAGAGCAATGCCGGAGCAAAGTCGCGCGGCTGTGAGAGCCCCAGTGGCGCCGTGACGAACGCCGGCCATGGCCACCTGGGAGACGCGGTGGTGAACATCCAGGAGCCGCTCCGCCTGCGTGTTGCCATGAGCATTAACGGCATTGGCGGCAGCTTCGGCGGCCACACGTAACTCTTCTAGCTGCGCAGTCAGGACTGCAAAAGAAAGAAGTGTCAGCATGAAGGTGATTGTTAGCACGTCACAATTCAAGATGTTACCGGCCACTGCAGCGTCCGATTTCGTGAGTTGGGCATGCACCCTGGCCACCTCGGTGTCGGCAGCCGTAAGGGCAGCGGCTTGGGCTTCGGTGATGCCCTGTAGCCGGCCATTCTCCTTCGTAGCCCCTGAGTAGAGGTTACGATACTCCACCATCTGGTGATGGAATCGGCGACCGTCGCCGGCGGTGTAGGACCCGTCAGAAGACCCCGATTCTGATCCAGCGCTCGGGGCCGGATCTTGAGGGGGTTCCTGAGGAGGCGTAGTTCTAAGGCCGGGTGTCCACGCCAATCGGTGCTCCCGGTGGGAAAGGAATCACGCGGGCCGGACTGAAGTTCGACAAAGAAGCAGATGTGTCAGAATGGAAAGAAAACCAATGTCTTGGGTACAAACTGATTTACCTACTGTAGATGGCTAACTGCCGGGACGTCACCCAGCGACGACGGCCGTGATGCGGGTCAGCAGCGGTATCCGAGCCAGGGGTGGCTCCAGCGGCTGCAGGGACGGCCTAAGACGGCCCGGCACCGGTTCCCGAACCTCCGACGCCGGCAGTGCCCGCATCACTGCGCAGGACGGTGATGGTCAGATTAGATCAGGTCAATCTATCAAGAAGTGAGCAGCAGCCTTACCCTAACCAGGCCTGCAGGCGATGCCTCCGTTCACCCACGGCTCGCAGGCTCCGGGTGAAGTTGTCACCTTCGGCGGAACTCGAGGACGGCCGCTTGCCGTGGTTTCCGTCGCTAGCCATGGATTTGGGGGATTTTGTTTTCTCTGGTCTGAGGAGAGAAGGCCGGTGAGCGAAGGCTTCGATGTTGCGGTTGCTTGTCCAGGCCGAGCGTGTATTTCTAAAGATGAGGGCATCAAGACGGTTCTTCCTCGGAAGGCGAGACAGCACGGCGGATTTTAGGTTGCAGTTAATCCGCATTTCTTGAATCCGGAACAGTTGCGAAATCGGGGAGACGAAGCGCCTCCATCAATGGTCGCACACCGATCGGTTTTTTGGGTCAGACTGTTTAGCCGATCCTATTGTGAGTGCCCACAAGCCGATTCGTAGTGAATCAGGCTGAGGGGTTAATTCTAAAGGAAAGCAGAACAAAGCCGATGCTACAAAACCGATGCTAAGAGGCACGCCCGAAAGCCGATTCGTATGCAGAACGGGTCAGGCTGAGTAATTGATTCTAAGGTACAAAGCAGTTCGAAAGCCGATTCGCATGCAGAAATATATCAGGCTGAACAAAGTCAGTGCGAAACAAGACAAAGCCGGTATTAAGGTGTGAAATCTAAGGCAGATCAGGTTAAATTGTCAAATTCAGGGTGAACAGCGCGAAGACAGGGTTGCAAATAGAAAAGAACATGCCAAGCAGTACACCCATCATATTACAAAGATAATAAGGACCAAATCAGTTCTACTAATTCGGCATGGAGCTCGTGGCCAGCCTGCAGCAATTGTTGATCTCGGTTTTCAGTAAACTGCAATAGGTTTAGGCGTTGGCATGTCCTCTTGTCTACAACGACCAAGCTGCTGATTTCCTTCTTTTTCTGGGAGAGCTCGATTGTGCTGGTGGAGATGGTGATTTCGCGCTCACTGATAGCCGACTCAACTGCTTCCAATTCTTTTCTCAGCTGGTCTCGTTTTGTTTTCAATGTCTCCAGTTCTGTTTCGGCCGTGCTGATGGTGGATTTGAACAGCCTGGCTCGATCGGCTAATCCGGTGGCCTCTTGTCTGTTGATCGATTTGTTGCTCCTTAGCTGTTCAAGCTCTGCCAGGTTCTTGTGAGCAGTGATAATCCCTGATGCTGTAACTTTAAGATCATCAAGTCTTTGCAGGGATTTCAAGGCTGACAGATTGGGTTGCTGCTGGACAAGTTTCATTATTTGATCGATCAGCCCGGGATTCGAGGCCAGAGCAACTAGATCACCCTCTAGATGGGGTAACAGTGCACTTAGTCTATTGTTGAAATCTGGCTATGAAAGTCTCTCAGAGGAGGAGGCTAGTTCGTCCTTATCACAGAACTCTTCTATGTCGAATGAAAAGCTAGGAGACAAAGGTTTCGGTGCCTACAGTACATACATTCTTTCATCAGGAAAGGTACAGTATAGATTAATTGTTTTCTGGCAGAGATGGGATACCTGAATGGGGCTTGAAGGTTGTAGGGTTGATGCCTGATGCTGTTTGTTCGACTAAAGCAGTTGTGTCTTTTGCGGCATGCGGATCCTCGGTTGTCACTGCCACAGGTAGTTAGGTTTCTGCAAACCAGAAGTAAGAGCAGTATGGAAGCAAGGATAATTGCTAATAGCCAAATAGGAGTTACCTAAATTCCTCTCAGGGGGCAACTCCTCTTCTTCAAGGTTCGCCCAGATTTCTTCAGAAGGGCTGTTCGGCTGTATTTTTGAAAAGAAGATTTGGTCAATTAGGACATTTAAGAAAGAAAAGCCCAGTGAGTAGTACCTGAGTTTTGGCTCCTTCTTCCTGGATCCCTTCTTCTTGAGCAGCTGATCCCTCATGGCCGGTAGATTCTGGTGGTTCTTCGGCCTGTTTCTCTCCCAAGGTACCTTGAGTTGGTTGGGGATTCACCTGATAGAAAGCCGATTTAAGAGTCGGGGCGTACTGCAGTAAAGGAAGATGCTACTGGGTACCTGAACTTTTCTTATCGAACGGCGTTTCTTAGGAGCTTGCTTTGGAAGCTGAGATGCAGCTGGTCGTTTTAAAGCAGAGGCGGAGGTCAGTACAGCAGGGTCTAGCATTAGTTGTCTCAGCGTCGGTGCTCGGGAGCCTAGCCTCGTTGTCAAACAAGGAGGATAATATTCCACTCGCTCTGGTGGATTGGATGATGGGTCCTGCGAGAAATATCTGTTAAGTGACATGTTTGAATAAAGCCGTTTTTATTGGAATCGGCTGAGAACACTTACTGCTCGGGGAGATTGGAAGTTTGGATCCAGGACTCTGCATTTGTCGTGGACGGTTTGGCAGAACAAGTGAGCGTGCCATTGTTGCCACCAATCGTCAAAACTCTGATGAGCGATGCAGATTTGATTCCACGGCTTCGGCGAGAATGTGGGCAGGTTTGCTCCGAGTTGAAAAATTCTGCCAGCCTAAGGTGCTCTGTAATGTTCTCCCTGGGTTTCAAGGTATTCGGAATGGGGAGCCGAGGGGGCAATTGGCCGAAACCTAGCTGTCTTGCTGCTATGTTTGGGTGATAGAATTCATAAGAAGGATAGCTAGTTGCCTTGCCGCTTGCGCTCCGAAGGTGCTTAAAGTCTGCTGGTAAGGCACAGGGTTTGATGATTGCGTTCAAGATACTGATAGCCTCGTCATCAGAGCACCCATTGTTGAATTTGAAGCTGGAGGGCGCTGGAAATTCATCTTCATCTTCGTAGGGGAACCAGGTAGTAACATTTGGTCCCAAGCCCCTGTATAATGTTTCCAGCATATTGCCCTTTGAGGTTGAGATGGTTATGGCAGAGGCAGCTTCATCAAAACTTTGATAGCCTCTGGTTTTTGGGTCCTCCTCCTCTGAATACTCAGTGGATGGAAAGTTGAGGCCTTGGAGTTGTGTTCTTACCAGCTTATGCAGATACAGGTTGAGCCATAACTGTACTAGCCACCAAGGGCCTGTTATGCATTGCACTTCTTCACCTATAATCAAGGAACTGAATACCCGGCTCATAAGCCTGTATGCTGCACCCAACAAGAGTTTGCCCAGGAGGATGGAGTGCCCTTGAGCCAGTTTCTCTGCTAAGACCCGATAAGGATATGCTGGCCCGGCAGTGGCACCACAGAATACGAACCTCTCAAGCCACATGGTCAAGAATGCGACGTGTTCTTTCTCGCTGACAGAAGAGGAGTTTTTCTGGTGGTGTTGAATATAGCCACTCCACCCTTTGTATGTGTCTAGTTTCGGGAAGTACGGGTCCTTCTTGCCGCTGGAGCAGAGATCCCAGAAGTCATATGATCCAGTAATCTGAAGCCCGGTGAGCATATGGATATCGCCCAGGGTAATGGTTTTTGGACCGTCTCCGAACACGAAAGCATTCAAGGAGTTGGACCAAAAATGACTGGCGGCAATCAAGAGCGGCTCATTCCTTGCCATCTCTGATAATGATAGGTCAAGACATTGGCTCATATGGCGCATCTCCCAGTCCGCACGCTTCTTCGCCGCGACGCGACGGAACCAGTTCCTCCACCCAGCAGGTGCGCTTGGCCAGTTTCTGAAAGATTTGGCCCAAGAAGAGGCGCCCATCATGGAGCCTTCGGAATGGGAGCTGGTTGGTTTCTTGAATGATGAAGTCTTTGGGGATCGGATCACCCATCAGGTCCCAGATAGTAGGTATTGGGGATGTCCTTCAGTGGAATCAGAATATCATTCCTCAGCACCTGGATTTGAAACTCGTACTCAGTAAGGTTGAAGAGGGATTCACGAATCAGGGGGCGGATCGATGAAATTGATACCTCAGGGACCTCGGAAGGAGTCGCCATTAGCTCGGGGGTGATTTGACGGCGACGAATCGAAGCTGGCGGCGGCGAATCAGAGCTAACGGCGGCGGATTGAAGCCCGTGGCGGAAGTTGCGACGGTTTAGGGTTTCGTTTTGGTGCGAAAGTTTGAAATGCCGAGAGGGAAGCTGCGGTTTGGCTATTTGAAGGCTCAAGCGCTAATTTCGAAATAAACCAGTTTGTTCCAAAATTGGGGGGCATGTGTTAACACCAAATTTTGGGCTGGGAGCCGATAGCCGATACCGAAGGAAGATAGCCGATACCGAAGGAAGATAGCCGATCTCGGAAGCAGATTCCGTCCAGCGGAAGGAAGGAGAATAGCCGATTGCACGGTGAATCGGTTATCGGGCGAAGGTGACAGAAGGCGTGCAGCGTTGGTATTGGTGACGTCATCTAGAGTCTGCACCGCCAAGATGCGATCACGATCGGAGTCCGTTATGAAAGGGAAGATGTGACTCCATGTTACCTTAGATATAGGATAGTTTGTTAGTTTCCTTATCTATTGATGAGTTGTAATTCGACTAGGACTCTATCTACGCTCAGGGTATAAATATAAGCCCTCAGCCATTGTAAAAAATACAACAACATCAATACAACACAACTTTTGGCTCCGGCCAACAAACTCTAGAGTCAGTCGAGTCCGGCGAGTTACTTCATCCAGGCTGGGTGTCATCCGGTGGACGCAGGCTTGCTTGTAAGTATCATCAACCCCCTGTTAAACTGTCTTTTTAGCGTCATCCGGTGGATGCGGAAGCATGGCGGAACAGGGTCCTTGCTAAGCTCTATTTCTTTGGCGTCATCCGGTGGACGCGGGAAGCATAGTGAGTCAAGGATGATTCACGCTGGTTTACCCGATCAATCTGTGTTAACCGTCATCCGGTGGACGAGATGCAAATTAGGACGGTTTTTACGCGCAGATTAGTTATCAATTCGTGTTTGTTTGCTTGATTAATCTATTAGTTAATGTCATCCGGTAGACAGGCTATAGATTGAGATAGTTTGCACGCATGGATTAGTTATCGGCTCTAGCTAAATTTGGTAATTTAGTTAGATTCATTAAGTTATCAAGATGTTATTTGTTGTTTATTGTTCATTTATCAATATAACATCTCTCTGCCCAATCAAGATTGATAGATTTGGCCTTAGATTCACTTGAATTTGATCGTCGTTCATGCTTTCTTACGCTTATTTTATCATGATGATCGGTTCCACGCTTACATCGGCTAATTCCCTATCAATCTTGTTCGTTACATGTTGTGCGTTCGGTTCTAGTTGAGACATAAGTGGTTCTGAGGTTATCGTAAGTCTTATTTTTGTGTCCTTGTTTAAGTTAAACTGAGCGTCATCCGGTGGAATAGGTTTAACCTAAACAAGTTTTCACTAGATTAGACTTGCTTTAATTTGAAGTCTGTTTATGGCTACGCTAGCATTCGTTCGTGCTTCATGGACCCTTTATCGGCTAAAGAGCCGATTCAGTTATGCTCTCACGAATAGATCGTGTATATAGACTTATTTGGATATCAAACGATCTAGCTTTGTTTGCTGGGTTTGTCGAAGCCCGCTGGCCGTTAGACCAGGTGACGCAGACTTGGTGAACTTAGCAAAGAGGGTTTGCTAAAGCCGCCGGCCTTCTAGACCAGCTTTAGCCGATCTCTGCTTGTTTGATGTACAGATCAGATCTGTACACATGATCTATTTTCTTTTATACACATTAACTGAATTAGATCGGCTGATATGTTATTATCTTCATATGAGTATCCTGATAGCCGTTTTACTTCATTATTATACTATCGGTTCATAACATGACGGAATCGGCTTTCTAAGCGATCTCCGATTGAATCGGCTCTCAGAGCCACATAATTGGAACTACCTGGACACACCGGTTAGTTCCGCCCTGTGATTACTGATTGCTATTATTTCCTTGTCAATTGCAGGTCAAATTGACTGGCACGCTTGGGTGTTACTGACACTCTCAGACCGGGTTCGAAGCTAGCTGGATCTGCGAGAGCTCTATTGCCTTCAAGGGTCGTTTCCGGCTTCGCTGGCGTGTTGGGCTTAGGGAACCACTTTTTGCGCCAACAGTTTCCAAAAATGTTGAACCTCGGGAGAGTCCGGGGGTTCCCCCGTCCTAGCCCCTGAGAGAGGGTCGGCCTTTCCGTAGGTTAGGCCGAGCCTCGCTTTTACTGTGCGGTGAAATGAAGGGTCATTTCACTCCCGAGTGTAGGCTCGGATGGAAAATCTAAAATCATGTAAAAAGAGTAGAAGTCGGGTCTTTCCATCGATTTCAAGATTTTCAAAATAGTACAATGCTTGGAATCTTAAGGATAGAAGCGACGTAGCAGTTCGATGTTCCAAGCGTTGCCGTAGACCTCGCCCTTCTCGTTCGCGAGCTTGTATGTGCCGGGGCGTAGCACCTCGGCGACGATGAACGGTCCTTCCCACGGCGGAGTAAGCTTGTGGCGCCCTTTGTTGTCCTGCCTGAGCCGTAGCACCAGATCGCCTACGCTGAAGGCTCGACCTCGGACGCGCCGAGCATGGTACTTGCGTAGGGATTGCTGGTATTTGGCCGAGTGCAGCAGGGCCACGTCCCGAGCTTCGTCGGCTTGGTCCAACGCGTCTTCCCGAGACGTTTGATTGCCTTATTCATCGTAGGCTCGGACCCTCGGGGCGCCGTACTCCAGATCCGTAGGGAGGACGGCCTCTGCACCGTACACCATGAAGAAGGGCGTGAAGCCCGTGGCTCGACTTGGCGTAGTCCTTAGACTCCATATCACTGCCGGGAGCTCCGTCAGCCACCGCTTGCCGAATTTATTCAATCGTTTGAATATCCTTGGCTTATGGCCTTGGAGAATCATGCCGTTGGTGCGTTCTACCTGGCCGTTCGTTCTCGGGTGGGCGACGGCTGCCCAGTCCACTCGTATGTGGTACTCGTCACAGAAAGCCAGAAATTTCTTTCCGGTGAACTACGTGCCGTTGTCCGTGATAATGGAGTTCGGGATGCCAAACCGGTGGACAATGTCGGTGAAGAACAACACCGCTTGAGCCGAGCTGATTTGGGCGATCGGCCGAGCCTCGATCCACTTCGAGAACTTGTCGATGGCGACAAGCAAGTGGGTGAAGCCCCCGGGCGCCTTCTGGAGGGGCCCGACAAGGTCTAGTCCCCAAACAGCGAATGACCAAGTGAGCGAGATCGTCTGGAGGGCTTGAGCCGGCAAGTGAGTCTGCCGAGCATAGTACTGGCACCCTTCGCAGGAGCGTACCACCTCAGTAGCATCGGCCACGGAGGTTGGCCAGTAGAAGCCTTATCGAAAGGCGTTATCGACCAAGGTTCTCGGCGCTGCGTGGTGACCGCAGGCTCCGGCGTGTATCTCTTCGAGCAGGCGTTTGCCCTGACTGAAAGGAATACAGCGCTGAAGTACGCCAGAGGGACTCCGTCGGTAGAGGCTACCACCGATCATAGCGAAAGACTTGGCTTTGCGAGCCAGTCGTCGTGCTCTGGTCTTGTCCGGGGGCAAAATGCCTCGGACTAGCCAGCTGACCAGCGGCTCGCGCCAGTCTGGTTCGTCGTCCATCTCGGCTTCAATCTCCATTGCCTCGGCTTCGTCGCCGTCCTCACCCATGATCTCGGGTGACTCCCCTTTTCCGGAAGGGTCGGCAGCCCCCGAGGGGCTTGCGTGGCTTGGGGGCGGTCCGGGTTCTCCCGGGGGTTCGGGGGTCATCTTCTTCCCCTCAGCCCCCGAGGGATCGGCATTGACCGAGGGCTTGTGGAGGTCATTGGTGAATACGCCCGTCGGGACCGTGGCCCTTTCGGATGCAATTTTTGCCAACTCATCGGCCTCCTCGTTGTACCGACGCGCAATGTGGTTGAGCTCGAGGCCGTCGAATTTTTCCTCGAGCAACCGCACCAGCTTGCAGTAGGCGGCCATTCTGGGGTTCTGGCACGTCGACTCCTTCATGACCTGATCCACGATGAGCTGGGAGTCGCCTCGGACCTCGAGGCGTCGGATTCCGAGCTCGATGGCGATGTGGAGACCGTTGACCAGAGCCTCGTATTCGGCCACGTTGTTGGAAGCCGTGAAGTGTAGCCGTAGTAGGTACTTGAGCTGGACCCCGAGGGGTGAGATGAAGACGATGCCTGCGCCAGCACCAGTCTTCATCATCGACCCGTCGAGGTACATGACCCAATATTCCTCTTGGGTCGGGAGTGGCGGTAGCTGTGTCTCGGTCCACTTTGCCACGAAGTCCGTAAGCACCTGGGACTTGATGGCTTTGCATGGCGCGTAGGTGATGCCGTCACCCATGAGATTGATGGCCCACTTGGCGATCCTCCCAGTCGTTTTCTGATTTTGGATCACCTCCCCGAGGAGGAAGGATGACACCACGGTCACGGGATGGGATTCGAAGTAGTGCCGCAACTTGCGTCGAGCAAGAATGATCACGTACACTAGCTTCTGGATCTGAGGGTAGCGTGTCTTGGTCTCGGACAAGACTTCACTGATGAAGTAGACCGGCCGCCTGTACCGGTAAGGCGTGTCCTTCTTCTTGCCGCTCTACGACGATTGCTTGCACTCACAACCTGGTTGGTAGCAGCGACATATAGCAAGAAATTCTCCTCCTTCGTAGGAGGCACAAGAACCGGCGCTTTTGAAAGTAGAGTCTTATGCCTTTCGAGGGCTTCCTGGGCCTCGGTGGTCTAGGTAAAGTGCTTGTTTTTCTTAAGCAACCGATACAAGGGAAGACCCTTTTCGCCGAGCCTTTAGATGAATCGACTCAAGGCCGCGAGACACCCCATGAGCTTCTGCACGCCCTTGAGGTTTCGGATCAGACCCATCTGTGTGATGGCCGATATCTTTTCCGGGTTGGCTTCGATGCCACGCTCGGAAACGATGAACCTGAGGAGCATGCCCCGTGGGACCCCGAAAACGCACTTCTCGGGGTCTAGCTTTATGTTTTTCTTTTTAAGGCAGTCGAATGCCTTTTCTAGGTTGGCTACTAAGTCACTAGCCTTCCTGGATTTTATCACTATATCGTCTACGTAAGCCTCAACGGTTCGCCCGATGAGGTCCCCAAAAACTTTGAGCATGCAACGCTGGTAAGTTACGCTCGCGTTTTTGAGGCCAAATGGTATGGTTACGTAACAATATGTGCCAAAAGGAGTAATGAAAGAGGTCGCTAATTCAGTCGGACTCTTTCTTGCGGATCTGATGGTAACCGGAATAAGCATCAAGAAAGCAAAGTCATTCACAGCCAGCAGTAGAATCTACTATTTGGTCAATGCGAGGTAATGGAAATGGATACTTAGGACAAGCTTTATTTAAGTTAGTGTAATCGACACACATTCTCTATTTTCCATTTTTCTTTTTAACCAAAACAGGATATGCTAACCATTCTAGATGGAAGACCTCATTGATGAATCCGGCCGCCAAAAGCTTCTGCACCTCCTCCCCGATGGCCCGGCGCTTCTCCTCGTCGAATCAGCGCAGGCGCTGCTTCACCGGCTTGGTCCCGGCCCGGATGTCCAAGGAGTGCTCGGCGACCTCCCTCGGGATGCCTAGCATATCCGAGGGACTCCATGCAAACATGTCAGCGTGTTTGCAGAGGAAGTCGACGAGCACTGCCTCCTATTTCGGGTCGAGGGTGGCGCTGATTTTCAGCGCCCTGCCGTTAGGGGAGCTTGGGTCAAGGAGCACCTCCTTCACCCCCTCAGCGGACTTAAAGGTGCCCGTGGCCTTCTTGGGGTCGGGGACCTCTTTTTCCAACCTGTCGAGGTCGGTCATGAGGGCCTCTGACTCCACTAGCACGCCGGCGTACTCGCAGCACTCGACGTCGTACTGGTACGCGTGCTGGTAGGAGGCGCTGATGGTAATCACCCCTTTTGGCCCTGGCATCTTGAGCTTGAGGTAGGCGTAGTTCGGGACTGCCATGAACTTGGCGTAACGTGGCCTCCCGAGGATGGCGTGGTAGGTGCCGTGGAAGCCTACCACTTCAAATGTCAGGGGCTCCTTCCTGAAGTTGTCAGGAGTCCCGAAGTAGATGGGCAGATCGATCTGCCCGAGGGGTTGCACGCTCTTTCCAGGCACTATCCCGTGGAACGGGGATGTCGTGGCCCGGAGGAGCGAGTGACTGATCCCCATCAAGTCGAGGGTCTCAGCATAGAGAATGTTGAGGCCGCTGCCTCCGTCCATGAGGACTTTGGAGAGCCTCGTGTTGCCGACGACGGGGTCGACAACAAGTGGGTAGCGTCCCGGTGATGGGACGTAGTCCGGGTGGTCGTCCCGGCTGAAGGTGATAGCGTCGTGGGACCAGTCAAGGAAGCATGGTGTCGCTGGTCCGATGGAGTAGACCTCCCTGCGCTCGCGCTTTCGCTGCCGCGGCGTAGGAGCGGTCCCGGGCCCGCCGAAGATCATGAGGCATTTGTCGATGGGCGGGAACACATCGTCCTTCCCGCCCTTGTCCTCCTGATCCCTGGCTGCAGTGCTTCTTGAGCATCACACACAGTCCGAGTGTGTGATGTACTGGACCCTGGTGATAAGGGCACGGCTTGCTGAGCATGTCGTCGAAGCTGCCTCGAGGGGGTCGTTCCCTCTTGGGTTCGGTGGCCGCCACGAGGGGGTTGTCGCGGAGTGGGGCCTTTCCCTTCCCCTTCTTCTTCGTGTTATTCGGGCCTCGGGAAGAGGTGCCCTCGGGGGCCTCCTCCTTCCGTTTGCCCTTGGGGTCGGAGAAGAGGGCTCCTACCGCCTCATCCCCCGAGGCGAAGTTGGTAGCGATCTTCATGAGCTCGGAGACACTGGTGGGTGTCTGGCGTCCGAGCTCATGAACAAGCTCTTTGCAAGAGGTTCCCGCGGCAAACGCTCCGACGACGTCGGAGTCGGCGACCTGGGACAGCTCGTTGTACTGGTTGGAGAAGCGCCGGATGTAGTCTCAGAGGGGCTCGCCCGGTTTCTGCTTGCAGCTGCGGAGGTCCCAGGAGTTACCAGGGCGCACGTACGTGCCCTGGAAGTTTCCTATGAAGATCTTGACCAGATCGCTCCAGTCAAAGATCTTCCGCGGGGGAAGGTGTTCCAGCCAGGCTCTCGTAGAGTCGGCGAGGAACAGGGGGAGGTTGCGAATGATGATGAGGTCATCCTGTGCGCCGCCAAGCTAGCACGCAAGACGGTAGTCCGCTAACCAGAGTTCGGGGTTAGTTTCCCCTGAATACTTGGCTATGTTGGCCGGTTGTCGGAATCGGGACGGGAACTTGGCCCTTTGGATGGCCTCGCTGAAGACGCGTGGTCCTGAGGGCTCGGGTGAGGGTTCACGATCCTCATCCGAGTCGTAGCGCCCCCCCCGATGGACGCTGTAGCCGCGCGCGGCTCCGTCAGTCTTTCGCCAACCGCGGGCTTGTAGAATGGCTCGGACGTCGACGTCCTTACCAAGCCGTTGGTGGACTGGCGGGGCCCCTGGAGCCTCGGGTCGAACTGAGGCTTCGCGCTCGTGACGTGCTAGTTTTAGCGGGCCAACACCGGCTAGTAAATATGTGTTTTGCGGTTGAGGCTACGGATGGTGTGCAAGGGGGAACACAGGGATTATACTGGTTCAGGCCAAGCAAGCCCTACGTCCAGTGGAGAGGAGAGCCGTGTTGCCTTGCACCGGGTTGCTTGTAGTAGGGGGTTACAAGCTAGGCGAGAGAGGGAAGTGCTCCCAGGTCTCTTGTGAGTGTCTAAGTGTATGCAAGTCGTTTGCTATTGGTGTGTATGTGTGGGTGAGAACTTAGAACTTCTCCGTCGTGTCCTTCTAAAGCTGGCCTCTGCTCTCCCTTTTATAGTCGCAAGGGAGACGGCAAGGGCAGCGCTTACAATGCTAGGCATGTTACAGCGACGAGTTGCTTGATCCCCGTTTGACTATGGTTAGCTACAGTCTTTTCTCCGCGTCTCCGGGGTATGGCCGTCGTGGTTCGCACGATCTTGGTGAGTTCCAAGGCGGGAACAGTCGTTGGATTACGTCATGTCGTCAGCTACAGGTCTTTTCTTCGTGTCTCCAGGACAGGGCCCTAGTGGTTCGCACGATCTTGGTGAGTCCCAAGGCGGCAACAGTCGTCGGATTATGACGTGCCGTAGGGTCACACATATCGGCTATCCTTCCGCACGATGTGACAAGAGGGTGAGTCACCTCGGGGCGTTGTCTCCCGAGGCTCGGGACTCCTGAAGGCGTGATGGGATGGAGCAGGGGATATCTCCCCTGGTCATATTTCCGACCTTTGAATAGTACTTCCCGAGGGTTAGGTGGGTCCAGATGGAAGGCGTGCTCGTCCTTTCGAGTGGACAGTGCAGTAGGCGCCTTTCCCGTTCTTGCGTAGCCCGTTGTCAGGCGCTCGGACTGTCGCAGTCGGAGTTGATAGACCTCGGCGGAAAACGGGGCGGCGCATTGTAGACCATACCGTAGAGGGGACGGCCGTAGTGGGCCTATCAAATCCTCTTCCAAGGAAATCCTGACAGACGGTATGGCCGTTAGGGGCGTGCGAAGCACAGTTGCGTCGAGAATCTCGCCTGACGGGATAGTGCCTGTAAAGTGGTCAGGGAGGTCTTTTGTGGTCCAAGATTGCTCTGCTGACATCACCAGTGCCATGGATGCCTTTGTGAGATTGTGCTCGAGGGGGATGGAGAAGCTCGGGCGAATCGGAGAATGGGCGCCGGGGATGCCGCTCTCCCGGGGAGGCTCGGACGAATCGGAGAATGGGCGCTGGGGATGCCGCTCTCCCGAGCTCTCCCAGGGAGGTTCGGGCGAATCGGAGATTTGAGCGCCGAGGGTGCCGCTCTCCCAAGCTCTCCTGGGGAGGCTCGGGCGAATCAGAGAATTGGCGCCAAGGGTGCCGCTCTCCTAAGCTCTCCCGGGGAGGCTCGGGCGAATCGGAGAATTGGCGCCGAGGGTGCCGCTCTCCTGAGGGTTGGCTATCATTGTTGCAATGACGTCGTGGGCCTCTATAGACGCGGCCTTTGTGGGCTTCCACTGGCCTTACTTGGGCCAGGCCGTATTGGGAATGAGCGTTTTTGCATCGAAGTTGGGTACCCCTAACTTTGGTACCCGACACACCTATTACAGGCTTAATCTAGCAGAAGCGTATCTAGTCGTCATCAGAGTCGGTGGAATATGTTGTCGAGTGAAGGCTCCTCCTTCATGGGTATCATCAGAGTCAATCTTGGCGTAGCATAGTCTTCATCTCCTGAACCAAACTTGAGCATAGGCACTGAGACCTTCTAATACTTCTTATCTCAATATCTCTGTTAGTCAGGTAATCTGCTACACCGTCAGATATGTGCAGGCCATGGTCAGCACCGATGAGCTTTAGTGGAAAAGAGAAAACAAAGGATCTGGCGATCCTAATATTTGGCTGTGGTTTGCATCCTAAGCACATGCAAAGTAGTATCCAGTAGTAAATTTTATAATAGTTCGTCAAGTTTTAACCCATATCACACCATCCATCAGTCCATCCCAGATCCATTATCCTACCCATACACCACCTCACACGCACCTCGCGCTCAGTCGACAAGCCCAACTCCCTCTCGGGTCCTATCTCAACGGCACACTGCCACACCGGGCACACTGCCGGACAATCATCAACCAGGGGGAGAAAAGAATATATCGCTCCCTAAGAAGTGCAACAGGACTCAGGAAAGGTCCATAGCCGAGGAATCGGCATATGTATCGATCGATCAACCACACACTCTGCAGAGGTTCTACCACTCACAAGATTAGCCATCATAGATGCCGTACGAACATCTAGGCTGAATTCTGGGTGCTTGCTTGCCTAGGTCGATGCCACCCTACCACTCAGCCCTGGGAAATTCCGGATCCTACACCATCACGCTGAGGCTGGGAGACGCAGTACCGGGCACAATCAGTGGTACTGCGCATCTAGAACGATACAGGGAATCTCAACATCCATCACCGCCCACCCTTATCACCTCTCAACCTAGCAGTAGTGGCACCGCCCTACCAAGTAGTCCAGCCATTCCCCGCCCATCGAAGACGAGTGGGCAGTAAAGGATTCCCGAAGTTTCCTGGTCACCGGAAGTGTGACTAAATAGACCAAGCAGGCTTTCTCCATCTTAGGGGATACTCTCCCCGTGCCATCACAGCACCTCCGTTCATGGGGTTCCAATCCACGCAGGGTATCCATCCCGGAACCACCTCATAAACCATTACCCGCCACAGGTATTTCTTGTGGGAATGCCCAGGTTGCACCCCGGCAAGACTTGCTTACACAACTCGTCGTATATAGCCCACTTGGTCGACTCGACCCTCACCACGCACCTGAGACACACGTAGCACGCTCACAGTCCACCAGTCTGGCATCCCAAGCCAAACCATTCCCATATGTTCACCACCAGCATCACATCACAGATACAATGCGAGTGAAGTTAATAAATATGGTCATGTAACATGCAAGCAAGTAGGTAGATAGAAATGTATAAAAGAGCGTGAGCGCGAAGCTGAGTAGCATAGTAGAGTGGTTGCAAGCAGTGTAATAATGGCTTAGGTAGTTGCATGCATCATATACCAGCAACGGAGTAAATATAAAGCACTAGCATTTCTATATATGCAATGTCTAATAGGATTCTCTAAAAGAAGGTGCTGCCATGACACCTGCGTTGTCGAGGTAGTAGTGGTATGAGCACTCCTTGGTTAGTGTAGTTGATCTGCTGGGTCACCACCTCCGGGGTGACTCCACTCCATGGGTTCTTTTGTTGTCCACGTTCTCTTCCTCCTGCGGTTCTCAACCCGATTGTCGCTAATCCAGAAACTGGCTACTCCACGAAGCAACTCAAGGCAAGAAAACACCCAATACACCAAAAGATGATGGGACGCGGGAAGATCCATAAATACTGGAGAAATAATAAAAGGATACACGACTTGGCCCTCTCGGCGTATGTCCGATTTCATCGGGCCAAAGAAACAAGAGTGGGGTTTGCTATGCACAAGCTTATGTCATGGCCAAGCCAATATGGCTTTATAATAAATGGTTTAGGCTAGAGCTGATCCATAGAAAAACACCACGGCTCGCGATCTTCCGATCCGAACACCATGGAGAAGACGGGGATCGGAGGACGGCCGATCAGAAGGGAAGAACAAGGAATTACCAACCATGAATGTTGCACAAAATAGTGCGAGTGTTCAATCCACTTGTAGGGCACCAAGGCTGTGATTCAAATGGGCACAATCATACAAGTGCTTAAACACCAAGAATTCAAGAAAGAGCGAGGGGAGAGGGGGGAGCTAGCTAGGCATGTCCATATCATATTCTCGGTCACATCTTTAGTGAAGATGGTTTTAACTAGTCGATCGGGTCGACTCACATAGGTCCGAGATCTTGATATAGACCATAGCTTCGCTAACTAAAAAGGGTTAGTCCGATCTTTGATCCAATCGCCACGAACAAGACGGAATCGAACGGAGGGGTCTATATGGAAATGAAGAGCGAGGAACATAATAACGCGGTGGTCAACTTCTTCCAACGCACATGCCACGGCATAGACGGGGCGTGAGAAGAGAGCGACCCCAGAAGAAACAAGTACTCAAACCACTCGTAGGGTACCACGCCCTGGGTGCACTGGCACTAAGTCATCTCTCAGATTTGTAGCGCTGCTGGTTGTCACCGCAGAATCAAAGAAATACAGCGGTCGCATAGGATACAAGCATATGAGGGCTTGGGCACGAAGAATCAAAGAATGGCACACGAGGTATAGCTCCATGGTCATGGTGAGGCATGCTCGCGGCCACAAGCTACACCAACTGAGAGGTCGAAGTTACACCCGGCATTACGGTCATGGCAGGACGGATCCCGCGATCGCAACGTTCAAGCGGGATACGATCCTCCAGCCAGCTCGAAGGCACTGGCACACAGGCAGACAAGAGCATCCGACAATAAGATCCAAAGACACGACCACAAGACACAACAACTCGACAAGACAGTGGAGTAGCACAATTCCATAGCACAAAGATAAATGGATCCTGTGTCACAGATACAATGTACAGACTGTGTGTAAGGATAGGATACAACAGATACATGAGGATAGGGTATACAACAGATACATATGAATAGGGTACAACAGATATATGAGAATAGGGTACAACAGATATATGGACTGGACAGGTTGTAAAGATAGGGTACAATATGGTGGACAGGTGTAATAAGAAGTAAAAGAAGGGCCCTCCAGTAGTCAGCATCATATACCAGTTTGGCTTTCTAACCAGTCCAACACCATCTATTGATTTGGTCTCCAACAGTCCAGCTTTATCTATTAATTGGGATCTTCCAACAGTCCAGCATCTTCTAGTATCATCTATGGGGCATCAAGATGTGGAAACGGGGCTACGGCACAAGGTCGGACAGGATCAATGTCAAAGGAAAAGTGGTGAGGCTTGCTACAACATGCTCCGGCTCCTCTCGGCCATCTCCTGGTAGCTTCTGGCCGACTATGACTTGCTGTTGGCTGACTACGGCTAGTCGTGGCCCTCCTACGGGCTGGTCGCAGGCTAGTCAGACGGGGCTGTGGCTGGCCGAAGGCTGGCTGGAGGTGGCATCAAATGGCTGGGAGGTGGCGGAGCATGGCCAGGTTCTCAGCAAGGCATTGGATCACAGCACGAAGGCCTATGTCGACGGCGATGCCCGTCGTATATGTTCATGGTGTGCCGTCCGGTTGGTTGGGTTTAGTCCGGTGTGCGTGAGTGCGTTGTGTTTTTCCTGAGCCGGTGGTGGCTCTGCCGGTGCGTTCCATAGGGTAGGACGCGGTGGCGCACATGGTGGGTCCGAGAAGGTGGTGGTGCTCACCGTGGTGTTGACGAAGATAGGATGGTGGTGGAGCGAGGAGTTGACGCCGTGTAGGGTGATTGCTGTGCAGTGCCGATCCGCGACGGTGGCACCTGTTTGGCTAGGTGGCGGATCTGCTCATCGTGACGAGGAGCAGGGCGCTGGGTGACATCGGGTTCGCGTTCACCATGGACGGGAACGTCGTCGTGGCATGCGGATGGGGTCGTGGCGTGACCGTGCTCCCGGTTCTTCAGCTCAGCAAGGTCGAAACTTCCCTGTTGCAGTGGAAAACGACGGCGCAAGGGACAACCCCAGTACGGCTGCAACTGCAACATGATGAAATGGAAGGGGGATCTTTGGCAGTGGATGCTCGCCGTCAGCAGAGGGAGAAAGTGTGGGTCACCGGCGGCTGCGTCATGGCGAGGAGCAGCAGCACGGTCGGCACATCTCAGGGAGCGCGGGGCGGACACGGGGTGGCTGCCGCACAGACGTGCAGCAAGCTTGACGGAGCAGCCGGTCAGGACAGTGGCAAGGGCCGAGGCCAGCAGAGGCGGTCGTGGCCTATGTAGCTGCCGATGGCGAGGCATGGGGCAGAGGAGCACGGTCGTGGCGACGTCGCGGCGTTGGTGGAGGACGCGGCACGGTGATGCCGTGTTCGCGGGCGGCTCGAACTGGTGAGGTAGGCGATGACGTGACGAGGCGTGTCCGTGCATGACATCGCAGCGAGACGAGAAAGGCAACATCGGGGCGGCGTGGTTCCGTGCTCCAGCGGCCTGGCCACGGCTTCCAGCCGTAGCACAGGCCCCGAAGTTGGCGGCAGCGGCGTGGTGGTGTCGTCGGCGAGCGTTGGTGGCGACGCGGGCGCATGGCGTCGCGGCACGGAGAGGCGCACAGCCGCGGTCTACTGTAGCGCAGGTAGGAGTGACGCCCGCGCGGCTTGACAGTGGCCACAGCAGCGGAGCTCCAGCAGCAAGGTGGTGCGCGGCGGCTATGGCTAGTAGTAGCGTGGCCAGTGAAGGAGAGAGGATGGCGGCGGCGCTGTTGGAGAAGAAGAACAGGAGCGGCGGCGGCTTCGTCTCCTTTATACCCACGAGCAGCTAGGGTTCGAGGGGTTCCTGAGCATCCTCGGCGTCCGTGTTGTAGCAGGGGCACGCGTCAGGTATCCAGAGGAGGGGCGGCCGCGAGGTGGCTTATGGGGCATGCGCGAGTCGTGCGTCCTTGGCGGTGGCGGCGGCATGAGAACGGGGTGCCCTCTGCCTATGCTAGGGTTTGGTAGGGATGGGAGCCCGCGGCTGGGCCTTGGGCCATGGTGCTCACATACAGGCGGCCTGCTGGTTTGGGCCGAGGAGAGGAGTAGATGGGCCGCACGCTAGGGAGAGGGGAGGAGAGGTGCCGAGGCCGGTTGATGCGGGCTCAGGCCAAGGAAAGGACGGGGAGAGAGGGAAAAAGAGAGGTGGTGGGCCAGTTTGGTGGATTTAGGCCCACGGTGAAGGGAGGGCTTTTTCCCTATTCATGATTCTGTGATTTAAAGGATCATGGATTGCGTAAAAAGTTTGGAGTATGTGAGGAGTTTTAATATGGGATTCGAGAGAGTTTCCTGAGAAGGGATCCTTTGTTCAAGATGTAGGTTTCAAATTAACGAATCCGGTATGATTCGAAACGGATCAAAAGTCTTGTATCGGAATTTGAAATTGTTACGAGGATAGAGCTCGAGTGAATCTCGAGGGAGAGAAAACACTGGAGGTTTGAGATAGACTTGCAACGGAAGTTGTGCTCTCCGACACCAAACCCAAAACCGACTCGGCAACACGAGCACACTCCTACAAGCAATTCTACATGTATGCGATGATGTGTTATCGTATTAGTCACGGTTAGACCTAGAAACTACATGCTTCACACAAGATGCAAGAAAAATTTTGAAAAGCTCGAATTTTTGGTTGCCGAAAAACCCGGGTTGTTACACCTATTGCAGATAGGGCCAAGCCTCACTTTTGATCGTACGGTCCACCCGTTCCCGAGGGTGGGCTCGGGTGAAGATCTTGAAATCAAACGGGAAAAAGAAAACTGGATCTTTATTGATTTCAAGATGTAATGTACAATGCTCGAAATTTTTAGGGATAGAAGCGACGTAGCTGTTCGATATTCCAAGCATTGTTGTAGACTTCGCCCTTTTCGTTTGCCAGCTTGTACGTTCCGGGGCGCAGCATCTCGGCGATGATGAATGGCCCTTCCCACGGTGGCGTCAGCTTGTGACGTCCTCAGTTGTCCTGCCTGAGCCGAAGCACCAGGTCGCCCACACAGAAGGCTCGGTCCCTGATGCGCCAAGCATGGTACCTTCGTAGGGTCTGTTGGTACATTGGCCGAGTGCAGCAAGGCCATGTCTCGGGCCTCCTCGACTTGGTCCAGCACAGTCTTCCCGAGAGACCTAGTTGCCTTGCTCGTTGTAGGCTCGTACCCTCGGGGCGCCATATTCCAAGTCGATAGGGAGCACAGCCTCGGCGCCGTAGACTAGTAAGAAGGGCGTGAAGCCCGTGGCTCGGCTCGGCGTAGTCCTTAGGCTCCAATATCACCGCGGGAAGCTCGGTCAGCCACCTCTTGCTGAATTTGTTCAACTTGTTGAAGATTCTCGGCTTGAGGCCTTGGAGGATCATGCCGTTGGCACGCTCCACTTGGCCATTCGTCCTTGGGTGAGCTACCGCAGCCCAATCCACTTGTATGTGGTGGTCATCGCAGAATACCAGGAATTTTTCTCGGTGAACTGCGTTCCTTTGTCGGTGATGATGGAGTTCGAGACGCCGAACCGATGAACGATGTCGGTGAAGAACAACACTGCTTGGGTCGAACTGATCTGAGCGATGGGCCGAGCCTCGATCCACATCGAGAACTTTTCGATGGCGATAAGAAGGTGGGTGAAGCCCCCGGGCGCCTTTTGGAGGGGCCCGACAAGGTCCAGTCCCCACACGGAGAAAGGCCACGTGATAGGGATCATCTGCAGAGCTTCGGCCGGGAGGTGAGTTTGCCGAGTGTAGTACTGGCACCCTTCGCAGGAGCGTACTATCTCGGAAGCGTCGGCCACGGCGGTTGTCCAATAGAAGCCTTGCCGAAAGGTGATGCCGACGAGTGTCCTCGGCGCGGCGCAGTGACCGCAGGCCCGGCGTGTATCTCTTCAACCAGGCGCTTGCCCTGGCTGAAAGGGATGCAGCGCTGAAGGACCCTGAAAGGGCTACACCGGTAGAGTTCGCCGTCGATCATCATGAAGGACTTGGCTCTTCGAGCCAGCCGCCGAACCTTGGTCTTGTCCGAGGGCAAAATTCCTCGGACAAGCCAACTGACCAGTGGCTCGCGCCAATCTGGCTCGTCGTCGTCCAGTTCGGCTTCAATCTCCATCACCTCGGCTTCGTCGTCGGCTTCGGCCACGGTTTCGGGTGGCTCCCCTTTGTCGGAGGGGTCGGCAGCCCCCGAGGGACTTCCGTGGCTTGAAGGCGCTCCGAGTTGTCCCGGAGGCTCGGGGGTCTCCTTCCCCTTGCCTCCCAAGGGATCAATGCTGACCGAGGGCTTGTGGAGATCATTGGCAAATACGTCCAGTCGGGACCGAAGCCCTTTCAAACGCGATCTTTGCCAATCTCATCGGTCCTCCTCATTGTACCTGCGCGTGACGTGGTTGAGCTCGAGGCTGTCGAATTTCTCCTCGAGCAACCTACACCAGCTTGCAGTAGGCGGCCATCTTAGGGTTCTGGCACGTCGACTCCTTCATGACCTGGTCCACGACTGAGCTGGGAGTCCCCTCGAACCTCGAGGCACCTGATCCCGAGCTCGATGGCGATGTGGAGCCCGTTGATGAGAGCCTCGTACTTGGCCACGTTGTTGGAAGTCGTGAAGTGCAGCCACAGTAGGTACCTAAGCCGGACCCCGAGGGGTGAGACGAAGACGATGCCTGCGCCAGCACCAGTCTTCATCATTGACCCGTCGAAGTACATGACCCAGTATTCCTCGTGGATCGGGAGTGGCGGCAGCTGCGTCTCAGTCCACTCTGCCACGAAGTCCTGCTAGCACCTGGGACTTGATGGCCTTGTGTGGCGCGTAGGTGATGCCAGTCACCCATGAGCTCGATAGCCTACTTAGCGATCCTCCCAGTCGTCTCCCGGTTATGGATCACCTCCCCGAGGAGGAAGGATGATACCACGGTCACAGGATGGGATTCGAAGTAGTGCCGTAGCTTTCAGTCGAGCAAGGATGATTGCATACACCAGCTTCTGGATCTGTGGTTAGCGTGTCTTGGTCTCGGACAAGACCTCAGCTGGTGAAGTAGACCGGGCAGCTAGACGGGCAGCGCGTGTCCTTCTTCCCGCCTCTCCATGATGATCGCTGCACTCACAACATTGGTTAGTAGTAGCGACATACAGCAGAAGGATCCTCCCCTTCGGCGGGGGGCACGAGTACCGGGGCATCTGAAAAGCAGAGCTTTGAGCCTTTCGAGGGTTTCCTGGGCCTCGGGGGGTCCAGGTGAAGTGCTCGGTTTTCTTCAGCAGCCGATACAAAGGCAAACCTTTTTCGCCGAGCCGTGAGATGAATCGGCTTAGGGCTGCCAGACACCCCATCAGCTTCTGCACGCCTTTGATGTTGCGGATCGGCCCCATCCGAGTGATGGCCGATATCTTTTCCGGGTTGGCCTCGATGCCACGCTCGGAAACGATAAATCCGAGCAACATGCCTCGGGGGACTCCGAAGACACATTTCTCAGGGTTAAGCTTTGTATCTTTCTCTTTGAGGCACTCGAACGCCTCCTCTAGGTCGGCTACCAAGTCATCTGCCTTCCTACTTTTTATCACAATATCATCCACGTAAGCCTCAACGGTTTGCCCGATGAGGTCCCCAAAAACCTTGAGCATGCAACACTGATAGGTTGCGCCCGCGTTTTTTAGGCCAAATGGCATGGTTACGTAGCAATATGTGCCGAAGGGGGTGATGAAAAGAAGTCGCTAGTTCGTTGAACTCTTTCATACAAATTTGATGGTAACCAGAATATGCATCAAGGAAACTTAGTCGTTCACAACCAGCAGTGGAGTCAATTATTTGATCAATGCGAGGTAATGGAAATGGATACTTTGGACATGCTTTATTTAAACTAGTATAATCAACACACATCCTCTATTTCCATTCTTTTTCTTAACTAAGATAGGGTTGGCTAACCACTCCGGATGGAAGACCTCCTTGATGAATCTGGCCGCCAAAAGCTTCTGCACCTCCTCCCCGATGGCCCGGCGCTTCTCCTCGTTGAATCGGCACAGGCTGCTGCTTCACCGGCTTGGACCCGGCCCTGGATGTCCAAGGAGTGCTCGGCGACCTCCCTCGGGATGCCTGGCATGTCCGAGGGACTCCAAGCAAACACGTCGGCGTGTTTGCGGAGGAAGTCGACGAAGCACAACTTCTTATTTCGGGTCAAGGGTGGCGCTGATCTTCAGCACCTTGCCATCGGGTGTGCCGGGGTTGAGGGGCACCTCCTTTAGCCCCCTCGACGGGCTCAAAAGTGTCCGTGGCCTTCTTGGGGTCAGGGACCTCCTTGGCCAGCTCCTCGAGGTTCGGCGATGAGGGCCTCGGACTCCACCTAGCGCGTTGGCGTACTCGCAGCACTCAACATCGCACTGGTAGGCGTGCTGGTAGGAGGCACCGACGGCTGATGAGCCCCTTGGGCCCCGGCATCTTGAGCTTGAGGTAGGTGTAGTTCGGGACGGCCATGAACTTGGCAGTAGCATGGCCTCCCGAGAATGGCGTGGTAGATGCCGCGGAAGCCTACCACCTCGAAGGTGAGGGTCTCCTTCCTGAAGTTATCAGGAGTCCCGAAGTAGACGGGCAGGTCGATCTGCCTGAGGGTTTGTACGCTCTTCCCTGGGAATATCCCGTGAAACGGGGACAGTCACCGGCCGGAGAAGAGAACGACTGATTCCCATCGAGTCGAGGGTCTCAGCGTACAAAATGTTGAGGCCGCTGCCTCCGTCCATAAGGACTTTGGTGAGCCGCGTGTTGCCTACGACAGGGTCGACAACAAGCGGGTAACGCCCCGGCGACGGGATATGGTCCGGGTGATCATCCTGGCTGAAAGTGATGGCGTCGAGGGACCAGTCGAGGAAGCGCGGTGTCGCTGGTACGACGGTGTAAACCTCCCGACGCTCGCGCTTTCGCTGACGCGGCTTGAGAGCGGTTCCGTGTCCGCCGAAGATCATGAGGCACTTGTCGATGGGGGGAACTCGTCGTCCTTCCCTCCCTGGTCCTCCTTGTCCTCAGCGGGCTTCTTGCCGGCGGTGTCTCGGAACGCCTGCCTGACCGTAATGCTTCTTGAGCATTACACACGCTCCGAGCATGTGATTCACCGGGCCCTGATGATAAGGGCACGGCTTGGAGAGTAGCTCGTGGAAACGGCCGCAGGGGTGGCTGTTTCGCCCTGGGCTCGGCAGCCGTGACGAGGGACTCGTTGCTGGATGGGGGCCTTCCCCTTTCCCTTCTTTTTCTTGTTGTTGTGGGCTCGGGAGGAGGAGCCCTCGGGGGCATCCTCCTTTCCGCTTCCCTTTGGGGTCGGAGAAGAGGGCTCCCACTGCCTCATCACCTGAGGCGAAGCTGGTAGCTATCCTCATGAGCTCGGTGACACTCGTGGGGGTCTAGTCGTCCCAGCTCATGAACAAGCTCCTTGCAGGTCGTCCCTGCAGCGAAGGCGCTGACTGACATCGGAGTCGGCGACCTAGGGCAGCTCGTTGTACTGCTTGCAGAATCGTTGGATGTAGTCCCTGAGGGACTCGCCCGGCTCCTGCTTGCAGCTGCGGAGATCCCAGGAAGTTGCCAGGGCTGCACGTATGTGCCCTGGAAGTTCCCCACGAAGATCTTGACTAGATCGCTCCAGTCGCAGATCAAGCAGTGGGGGGAGATGCTCCAACCAGGCTCGTGCTGAGTCGGCTAAGAACAAGGGTAAGTTGCGGATGATGATGAGGTCATCCTGCGCGCCGCCAAGCTGGCACGCAAGACGATAATCCGCAAGCCAAAGCTCGGGGTTGGTCTCCCCCGAAGTACTTGGCGATGTTTGCCGGTTGTCGAAACCGGGGACGGGAACTTGGCCCTCCGGATAGCCTCGCTGAAGACGCGAGGACCCAGCGGCTCGGGTGAGGGCGCACAGGTCCTCGTCGAAGTCGTAACGTCCTCCCCGGTGGACATTGTAGCCACGTGCGGCCCCGTTGGCCTTTCATCGACCACTGGGCCTGGAGGATGGCACGAACGTCGATGTCCTTACCAAGCCACTGGTGAACCGAGGGGGCCCTCGGTGCTTTGAGCTGCACCGAGGCCTCTCGTTCATGGTGCGTAAGGGCGCCACAGGTGGCATTCCTCGGCACCACGGTGGCCGGTTTGCCGAGCTTTCTGCCTGGAGGACAGCGGCGTCGTCCAGGAGACCTTTGAGCTGGTCCCTCAGCTGCCGTGCCTCCGTGCTGGAGGGCTCAGGCATGCTCTGGAGGAGCATCACAGCCTTCGCGAGCTTCCGGCTCGCTCGTGGTTCCGGCAAAGGTGTCCTAGCCCCATCATCAGTGATGATGCGGGCCTGGACATCACGGGCTCGGCGTCGCGCTGCTCTGCCATCTCCCCGCTCCTCCTCGTGCTCCAGGGCAGCTCGGAGTTGGGCGAGGCGCAAGTGGTCCTCGTCCATCCAGGCTTCGAGCTCCCTGAGTTGCTCAATCTCCAGAGAACGATGGAGTGGGTGGGACGTTTCAGCCCCTGGGTCCTTTGAAGGCGTGGGACCAGGGGCTGGTGGAGGCGATGTGTGCGGCTGTGCCTGCTCCACCGGTGCGTCTTCCTCCTCCTTCGAGTGGACGTCTTCCAACGCAGCTTCCTCCGGGTGCACTAGGTGATAGCACTCCCAGGAGGGGTCGATGATGCTGCCGTCAGAGGAGTAGACGCTGAGGGTGTTGTCCCTCGTGTCATCAGAGGAGAGGAAGGCTTGGGGAGTCATAGACGTCGAAGTCCACGTTCACCCAGAAGTAGTCGTCGTCGTCGTCGTCGTTGCTACCATGGTCCCACCGTGACGGCGAGACACGATCATAGCGGTCCCATCCCTCCGAGTACTCCGGAGGTGTGGAGCTGCTGCTGGAGTTCAACTCCCCGCCGCTGCGTGCTCTAGGAGAGCTTGCAGGAGAGGACTGTGGAGAGTCGTTGAGGTCGCCCAGGCCCTCCAAGCGTTGGACAGATGCCATCACTTGGTCGTGCCCGTAGGCACGAATGGCACGGACGTGGGCGTCCACAGTAGTGTGGAGCCCAAAGGGAAATGGAGAGGGCGTAGCCTGCCTTCCCCTAGTGAGGTCGAAGGGAAACTGCGAGCGATGCCGTGGCCCCTCCCACATCACTCCGCGGAGTAGTAGGGGAGCGTGGCGCCTCCACCGCCCATGGCGTCGAGCTGGTGGTGAGCGTGGGGGTGGTGTCCCGCGCAGGGGGCACCGGGATGTCCGCATCACCCGTGGCATGGCCCGGGTTGACGCGGTTGCGCCTTCCCCGCCTAGCTCAGGCAGGAGCGGCGTGTGGTGTTCCCTCCGCCCTCCGAAACGGGTGGAGGTGTCGCCGGGGTCCTTTCCCCAGCCGCCTGCTGGACTGGAATCAGGACAGAGACGACGCAGGGGCCCGGTCGGGCGGAGGTTCATCTCGAGGCCGTGTCCAGTGGCCACGAACTCGAGACTCCCGAACCGGAGCACCGCGCCAGCAGGAAGTGCAGGAACGTCGGCTGCCATCCGCAACCTAGATCAACACGCAAAAGCCCCCTACCTGGCGCGCCAACTATCGGTGGTTAGATTAGCGAAGTGCTACATCAGTCTAGTAAACTTAGAGATTGCGGTTGAGATTACGGATGGTGTGCAAGGAGGAACACTGGGTTTATACTGGTTCAGGCAATGAATGTCCTACGTCCAGTGTGAGATCAAGTCGTGTTGCCATTGAACAGGGGTGCTTGTAGTAGGGGTTACAAGCTTAGTCGAGAGAGGGAGGGGCTCCCAAGTCTCTTATGAGTGTGAATGTTCGTGTGTGTGTTCTTGAGTTGTAGATTGTATGTCTGGAGGTTCTGGTGGTGAGTGCGTATGTGAGTGAAGAACGTGCCTGTGATCGGCCACTGCCCTCCCTTTTATAGTTACAAGGGAGGGGCTAGAATTACATGTGCTGCCTTGTGGTTACAGTGCTTGGCATGGCGGAGTCGGTGGTGACCAGGCGGCTATCGTCAGCCACGCCTTCGTCTTGGCGCCTCGGCAGCATGGCATTAGTCATTCGGCTGATCCACCACTGTTCCATTGGTGAGTTCCAAGGCGTCTCACAGTGCTGGACATGGTTGGCTGCATGGCAATACGTCACGCCGTCATGTCCAACCCTGCACAGTGCAACGAGTAGATAGGTTGACCTTCGTGTGTAAGCTCCCGAGGCTCGGGAGACCTTGGTGCCGTCGGGGGCGCGATGGGACGGAGCGGGAGGAGTGTCCTCCCTCGGGTGCTTCTTTTTCCTCGCGAGGTACATTTCATGGGGTAGGCGAGCCTGATTGTAAGGTTTGCCCATTCCCCCGGGTTGGCCGGAACGACTGTCGTTCCCCTTTTCCTGGTGTCACACGTGCGGCCGGGGTATGGCAGTCGCCGTCGTAGTTGGCGAATCTCCTCCTCAGCCTAGGAGGACGTACGGTTGACCGTCCCTGTAGCGGCGTGGGAGGAGTAGGACCGTTCAGATCATCTGCCAGAGAAGATGGGGCAATTGGTACGGCTGAACGTGCGTGTTCAGGGGCGCAGCTGTGTCGCGGGGCCCACCCGATGGGACCGTGCTTGTAAAGTGGTCAGGGGAAGGTCCCTTGGCCGTCAAGTTTGCCTTGCTGACGTCGGCAGGGCTCGGGCGAACCCGAGGGGCGCGCCCGAGGGGGTTACCCTGTAGCGAGGGGCTCGGGCGAATCGGAAGTCTATCGCCCGAGGTCTGCCTTCCCTAGGCCTGTCGCGGAGGCTCGGGCGAATCGGAAGTCTATCGCCCGAGGGGTCCGCACGCCCGAGGGAGGCGACGTACTTCTGCACGGCTCTGGTTTAGGTCCGCGCGGGAAGTTCTTGCATGAGCCGTTCCTGCGTAGGCCTCAGCTGGCGCCTTCTTGGGCCGAGCTTCATTCGGGAGGTATGATTTTGCGCTGAAGTTGGGTACCCCATAGTTGGGTACCCGACACCACTGTCATCTCGTCGATCGACATGTTGCTTATCACTTTAAACAGGAGTTTTTTTTTGTTAACTCTAAAAAATGCCATCATTCATGCTTGGTAATTAAAATTTAAAACATGAAATACGAGCACACATGCCTAGTTGTTAAAACACTTTATTCATGTAGAACTTTCACCACCAGGAACATAATCAACACACCTTAAACATTACTAGACGAATGTTGTTTTCTGTGTTGTCTAATACAGTATTTCTAGTAAAAGGATAAATACATAATCCATTCGTTAACTTGGAAGTGAAAAAAGAAACATTATCCCTTCGTAAAAATTGTACAACCAAATCCCCCTCTTCAGATACATAGGTCATACACTGTGTTCCATTAGACTGATGGCATGAATAAGAGTAAAGTGCACAGCGGTCTTTAAACTTGCGCTGCCGTGTCATTCCAGGTCCCTAAACTTTCAAATCGACCGTTTAGGATCCTTAAACTTATTCATTTGTGTCATCCCGGTCCCTAAATTTGTAAATCACTCATTTAGGTCCTCAAACTTTCTCAGTTGTGTCATCCCAGTCTCTAAACTTATTCAGCTATGTCCTCTGGGTCCAAACAGGACAATCTAAAAACTTGATATCAAAAAATAATTTATAACTTTTTCATATGAACTGGAATGAAGACAAACTGTATATCAAAATTGCAGCCCTCAACGCAATCTACAACTTTGTAGTTGAAAAAAAAATCATTTGAAGTCAGTTTAATATTCCAAAATATTATTGTAAGTTTACAGATTTTAAAATTTAAAATTTAAAATTAAATTTTAGGATACTAAACGACTTTAAATAAAAATATTTTCAACTACAAGGTTCTAGATCATATTGAGAACTATAACTTTTATATAGGCCATATCAATATCAAGTTTGTTTGATAATTTCAAATTTCAAAATCAATAAACATACAAAAATATTGTGGGACCCTAAACAGTTTTAATTCAAAAACTTTGCGATCTACAAAGTTGTAGATCGCATCGAGGGCTACAATTTTAATATAAAGTTTGTCTTCATTCGAGTTCATTTGAAAAAGTTATAAATTATTTCCTATATCAAGTTTTAAATCGCTCTATTTGGACCCAGATGACACAGCCGAATAAGTTTAGGGACTGGGTTGACACAACTGAACAAGTTTGAGGACCTAAACGGATGATTTGCATGTTTAGGGACCGGAATGACACAACCGAACAAGTTTAGGGGCCGAGATGACACAAATGGACAAATTTAAGGATCCTAAACAGACGATTTGAGAGTTTAGGGACCAAGGATGACACAATAGCACAAGTTTAGGGGACCGCTGGTGCACTTTACTCAATAATAAACATGGCCTACTAGGATGAGTAGATACCATGCAAAATTATTAGCCACTGATTGAGTGAGTATTAGAGTACGTACCTACACCTACTACAAGATGGGCTGTGCCGCTGTGACAACAAGGGCAATTAAAAGGAGAGCTTAAAGTACGCCCCCTAATGATAGTTGCCGCTACCCAACAGCTCGGCAGCGACACCCAGTACGCACGTGCAGCCGTCTTCGTCGTCGTCATCTTTGGATCAAGAAGGTACATGTGTTGGCTTTGTGATGATGATGACGATGCGTGATCGATTCCCCTCCCCCTCCCCCTCCAACCTCTAATTATGGTCTTACTACTGTTCATCGCTAATACGGTCATGAATGGATAATCATCGTGTCCTCGGAAGCACAACGGGGATGATGGCGATGTTGGACGGCTCGTTTCTTCCTGATACAGTACAGTCTCCTATCGAATAATTCATGCCGAAATTGCACCCGAGCCCCTAAAGTTTTGTCTGATCCTTTCTTTAAACTATTTCACCTAGTTTAATTTGTTTTATTATAAAATCTATCTTCTCTAACTTTGATAATTTTTTGGAAAAAATATTATCATTATAGATGAAATAGACTATAGTATCTAGACATATTTTATGAAAAACTTAAAAAACTAAATTAATATTGAGATACTATTACAATTAAAAATATTCAACCTAAAGACAAAACTAAAGATTCATGGCGAGAGAGTTTTCCTATGTCATACTCCCTCTGTCCCAAAAAAATTATTGTTTTTTTACTTCGAGAAATCATGTTTGACTGCTCATTTTATTAAAAATTTTATGCAAATTATAAAATAAATAAAATACTATTAAAATATCTCTAATAATAAAATAAGTCATAACAAGATAAATAATATTTATAAATTTTTTTAATAAGACTGGATGTTCGAAACACCGTGTTCTGAAACTGTAAAACGACATTCTTTTTGGGACAAAGGGAGTAAAGGAGAAGGTGGGCACGCGAGTTTTTCGTCCAACTTTTCGGATTCTCCTATAGTTATCCCTTCCTTGTCCCAAAATAAGTGACGTTTTAGATTTACCCTAAATCAATCTATTTGAAGTTTAACTTCATTTATAAAAAAGCACTAATGTTTATGATATTAAATGAATATTATTAGATTTATTATGAAAAATATTTTTATATACTGTTCATTTGGTGTCATAAATATTGATGTTCTTTCCTATAAATTTTTACCAAACTAGAAATAATTTGACTTAGGATAAACTAAAACATCATTTTTGAGACGGAGAGGGAGTACTATGACTCGCTTCAGTGTGTGTATTTAATGAATCCCATAAACATGCACATAGTAGTATGTTTAGACCATATTCATGTCAAACAGTGTACGTAACAAATAATAACTATGTATAGCCACGACTTCATGATTAGAAAAAAATGACGTGATTATTGTATAAAAGTTTTGAGCCGCAAATCAAACAAAGGAATATAATACCAAGACGTAACGTGGCGGCATGATAATAAAGGCAAGCGACAAATGGCTAGAATTCCCGGGCATGCTAGCCCGTTGGTTTTCATTCGGATCCGAGGAGGACGTGAAACCGGGCTGTATGACCGGTCGCCCTCGCGTGTCTGTTTGTCACGTCACGGTCTCCGACTCCGAGACCCCGGCGCAGTCCCGGCGTTGGACGGGCGCTCGCTCGACGTACCTGAAGCCAAGAGCCAGCCAACAAGGCTCCGGCCGGACACGCCTCCGTCACATCACATGCGTACTAGTACTACGTTAAAAGTGTGTGTGTATATACGGAGAGTCATCAACTGGTCTTTTTCAGACTTTTCTTCCTCTCCTTGCATTGGGTCGGTCACACATGACGACGACGACAAAACTAGCCGGTGGTGGGCGTCGACGATGGATGCACGCGCACCAAACTGCAGCCGCATACGGAGTAGTATGCAGCATAGGCTACATCGACCTCTTCTTGGTTTTGGACCAAAAGTTGGGTGCAAAAGCCGGCCAGAACTCGTTACGTCTGCGTTGGGCGTCCTCGCTCGCTGCACGCGCCGCGCGGTTGCGTGCCGCCCCGTTCGTTCGCTCCACCACCACCACTTGACCCGCCCGGTGTGGCACCGGCCCATCGTCGCCCCCTTCCACCGGTCGGGCGGACGGCTCGGCCCGCGAAGACTGTCCTAGTTACCCGAGTGTCTACTTTTTCTGCTTCTACCGTGTTAAAAAAAAAACCTATAAACAAAAGATCTTAAATGGTGTTTTTGGCACGCAAAGCTAATTTATTTGCACGTTTTTTCCGACCATACCACGAGCGAGGTACGTATTTCATTAACAGAGAGTAGAATTGTTAAAGTACAAATTAAAGGTAGAAAAAATCTGATAATTACCGCACCCACAGTTCCCTAGAGCATACTACGGAGCAAAGGAAACAAACGGACATAGTGATTAGTGAGACACGCTCCTGCAGCACAGACTCTCTAGCAGAGCTCTATGATATGCACGGCCAAACAGGCCGGGCACAGATCACACAGCCATAGACGATCGATCTAGCAAAGAGAAAATACATCACTAGTAGAAATTATAAAATTAAAAGAAATAAAAGATGTCATGGTGTTTGATCTGCGCATGCGGAGCTCACCAGCCTATGACACACTGCTGCTGGAGTGCTGGTGCATATCATACAGACGTGAGCATGCACCACTGAGCTGATGAGCGCGGACGGCCGGTAGACAGTCACAAGTGCATCCAGTCTCTAAGCGAATTCTCGCACCGCCACAGGTTCCCCACTAACGCACGCACCACGCGCACAAACTCGATCACCATCTGCGACGACGACGCTATCGCCATCCATCCATCGATCATCTCTGTGTCTGTGATCATCCATGGGATCTCCAGTCGAGCACGCACGCACGCGGCCGCCCGGAGCCGGAGACAATGCATATGCATGGTGCGCTACGTTTGTGTACTACCGTCGCGTAGTGGCGCTTTACCGGAAACTTTCCAGCACGGCCAGATTTTGACTAGCGTCGCGTACGTTACAGCGACACCGGCCGACAGCGAGCTCTCTCTTGCGCCTTGCCTTTTCTTTTGCCTTGGTCGATCGAACGCCATCATCACAAAGGAAAATAGGGCCGGGGGGAATCGACGGCGAGAACGGAAGCTAGAGATCGATATCGACTGTGTGAAAGCATTTACATAGGCGGTTAATTGTTATAAGGACCGCTTGTGTACGTAAATTCATTACTTCTGGTGTGTCTGACTTATGTGAACCGCCATGCAATATTTCATTACTAGAGGTATGTCTTAAGCTACCGCATGTAAATCTCTTTATTTCCACTGACCTTTGCTACTGGCTGTTCTTTCTGCCGTCAATAGAAATGCCTCTAGAATCGCCGGGTGAAAACTCTCCTGTACTACTAGACTGATGGATAGCCCGGCCGGCGCGGACCAGGCGATGAAAAAGCAGCTGAGAATGAGACTGAGGAAGACGAAGAATCATGCAGGTCGCCGACCGCAGCAGCTGCCGTGAGAGCATGGTGCCTATGCCTATCTGCCGGCTCTGCGGCCGAACGCTGTCTCCGTCGCTCCGGCCCAGCGCGTGGCTTGATCCCCTGCTCCATCATGGCTTCCACCAGTTGGGATCCAGTTGGGGGAGGAAAAAGGAAGAAAAGGAGCTAGGCCACGATGGAGATTGCTGGCCCAATAGGCAATCTCCTTTCGCCTGCTTTTCCACCTCCCATCGATCTTCTTCTCCCGGCTCTCTCGTTGGTCTTCAGTCTTCTGCTTTTTGCCCGGCCGTCCGGCTCCGGCCTCCCGGTGAGGCTTGCTGCTGCTGTTGCTGTTGTTGCTGCGTGACGCGGGAATCTTCTTGGACGCGAATTTCTTCGGTCGTGTATGAGGCATATAGGATCGGAGTAGTGCATACAGAGGAGCATATGATGGTCCAACTCACGCGGCACTCATAGATCAGAGACCGGCGTTCGTTCGTGCAACAAGCTCGGCGTGCATGACCGCCGTGTTTTCTGATCTCAAATCTGGAATCCGCACTGGATTGGACAGTGATGAGGCCTGGTGCAAAGGAATGGAGGTGTTTCCGGTCACTGTACGAGGTTAGGTTAGGGGCCTTTGCCTTTCTCTTCGTACGTACAGTAGGGGTAGCGCGCTAGTGCGGTCCGGGTAGGCTCCGTTTTGTCTGTAGGTTTTGCGTACATCGTTCGATATGTTATCATATCGTTTCGTACTAGTAGTACATATGTTGCCTAGCGATTGGATTTCGCTAGCTATAAAGTTATGTGTTAACGATCCATGCATCTTATCTCGTGATTCTACTTGGAGAACTAGAAAAAGAAGACACCACCAGCGTCAATGATTCATTACTCCTTTACATATCAATTTGTAGTTCATCCTTTTTTTTAGATAAAGGATAATGAATATCCAGCTTCATCTATCAAATAATAGAATCAGGCCAATTATTACACAGTTATACCCGTAGGAAACCACACAAAACGTTGACAAACTTGAGTTTAAACAAATGGATAAACGAAATGAAAAAAACTTTAACTAGGCAAGACCAATGTGTCTAGTTGACAACCATCACGTTAACTACACCCAATCAACCTTAGGTAGTTCTATTTTTATTATTTCCTAGCTAGAACTCTAGCTCTTCCCTTCTTCCTCACTTCGAATTATGAGTTGACCTATTGCAACAGAGGCTACATAGCCGCGACATCCTTTGGCCTACTAATGGTGTGTTGCTCCCATGCTCGCCGAACACTGTCAATGTATGTGCTCCTTCATGTATGGGTTCTCTCCTCCGCAAACGACGACAACAATGTGTGGTTGAGGGTGGACAAAATCAACCTTCGATGGTTTCTCCAAAACAAACAACACAAAAACCTAGAAACAAAAGGTAGGGAGAGGGAGGAAGGGGGCACTAGTACACTAGAACATTATCACTAGCAGTTGTACACCTATTTTTACTGATGTTTTTCTCAACCATTAGTGATAGAGACCAGTAAAAATTGACCTTTTTCACAGGAGGTGGCTTGAAAACCGCCAGTACAAATCGATTTGTACTGGCGGGTCACTTAAGAAACCACCTGTCATAATGTTTTTCTGAAAATCGGGTATTAAAAATAGCAGAAAAATTATTTTAATACGAGGAGGAGTCCACCGGCCAGCGCCCTGCCCATCTCCGTCCTACAAAGTTTCATAACTTTTCAGAATCTACAACTTTTATTTTGATATTTTTTTTCATACAAGATCATTTGAAAAACTCAAAAAAATCTATTTCAGATTATTTATAGTGGCAGTTCCTTAAGAGAACCGTCAGTAGAAATACATGATTTTTATAGGCGGTTCATAAAGAAAACCGCCAGTAGAAATCGATTTCTAGTGGTGGTTTAGAACCGTTTGATTTCTACTGATCAATATCACGAGAAACCGTCACTAAAAATAAAAAGCTGGTGTCAAGAAAAATAATCTGTGTAGTAGTGGAGAGAATGTGTCTATGGTGTTCCGAGCTTGATCTTTGGGTACTCCCAGGGGCGGAGCTTAGTGTAGACTAAGCTAGGCCATAGCTCCCCCTGCTTAAGTGAATCTCCATTGTCTAAATAGTGATTTTTTTTACTGTTCTTAGTGTTTAATCTTCGTTTATTTAGACCGGCCCCTCCTACTCTTGTGGGCAAGCTCCGCCACTGGGTACTCCAACCTGTTATCGCCTCTCTCCTATGTGGTTTGTTGCTATCTTTGCACCTGTCATGCTCTGTAGGAACTAGAAACTCCAGGGGTGTGTTTGGTTGGTTGTATATGGGCCAGCTTGGCCTGTAGAATTAGGAAAGGTTATTTGGATTCATGTATACTCAGCTCATGCGAGATTCTTCGATCAGCTTTAGCTCCGTAGAAAAACAAGATTGAAATCCGCTTCTCATGGGCCTAGCAGCTGCTGTGACTCGTTGTGCAACTTGGGTTGCTTTTGGTGTACGCGTCGTCTCTAGACTAGCCGATCGATTTCGGCCTTAAAAAAAATGCCAGCCCACATCTACCACTACTAATTTTTGACCCTAATACCACGCTTTTCTATCATCACGACAAGATTTGGTTGCAATAAGCAGGTGTTATTGTAACCATTTGCACTATAGGTTGCAACAGATGAGTTTTTTCTGCCTCGCAATTTTTTTCATGGACCCAAGTATAGGAGAACGTTGTGAAAATTTAGTTGTATCGCAACCAATTTTATAACGGTTGCAATAACTGGTTTCTGTTGCCACTATTTGATTTATGTTGCGAGCAGTTTTGTTGGCGTTGCAATACTGAGGCGATATTGCAAGTTTTTAGTTGGTAGTTGCAAGAATTCGCGTTTTTTGCAACGGATATGATTCGTTGTATGTAATACTCGCTTCGTTGCAAAAGAGTTGTACATATAGCAACCAAAAAGAATAAAGCGTTGCAAATATATTGTACATATAGCAACGAAATAAAAAAAGAATTGATATGTGGTTTAATTTAATCACTTGTCAATTAGTAAAATTAACCTTAATTTTTTTTAAAAAATAGAGTATAATTGTTTAACATAAAGTAAAAAAAGTTGATATGTGATCTCCAAGCTTGTTGGTCAAGCAAAAAAATTAAATAATTTTTTTTAATAAAAAAACCACCATCAAAGAATCGACCTTTGACCTTGGACTCTAGAAAATAAATATTTACCACTATTGCATAGATGTATTTGTGTCACCAAAAGTCACATAAACCTATACTAATGGTTGTGTTTAGATGACCTAGTTAATAATCCAGTACAGTTTACGTACGTCGTGGCCTCTTTTCGTAGCCTTCGTCGCGTCCCTGTAGATCATCGTCGTCACGCCCTATCCTGTCGACGCACCCTTACCTGCTGGTGCCGCCACGCCATCGTTCCCTGTAGAGGCTGCAGCCAGCACTGTCGTGTGTCCGCCCTTCCCTACCACAAGTGGCATCGTAGCCACCCTTCAAGTCCCTGCAGCGAAGACGAACCGCCGTGGTGTCGTAGCGTGGCGTCACCCTCCTTCATCCTTCATCGACGCAACAAGAAACGTTCAACATATAGTACGTATGCAAGCATTATTAACTATTAGAGGCAACGCTAAGAGTTCAGTTCTCTCATTCTCGAGTTAACTTAAGTCATAATATATAGAATTTATGTCACGTATTAACATGTTGTGACGTCAAAATGACGAAAAACTGTGTCAAAAACAATGCGCCTTAAACAGTTAAACCATATTCGATATCATTTATATATTTATGTCATAAATCTATGGCATTGATTTTAGAGTCACAAAGCTTTATGACATTTGATTTTTAAGTCACAACTTGCACCATACCACATAACATGATCATTCCAATTTACATTTGATTTTTTACCCTAAATCTTTAATTTGCATGTCTCAACTTTATTTAAATTGCACAATCTTGAGAAAATTCCAGGTAGCAAAAAAATTGTAATATCAAACTCACATGCTCACAGCCCATGGGTACATCATGCATCACTGCTACATCTAAGTCGCAAGTGCAAAATGACACTAATAACATAGCCGTTTCTTCCTGAACATTCATCAATCTAACAAAAAAAGATATGTAGCTTGCACCTAAACATACATTACTCGAGTTTTTTTTTCACTTCACTAAGATACCCTACAGGCCACACTATTAATCTCTCTGAAGATAGCACCCTGCAACCACAATCGACAAACATTAGTCAAAGACATAAAGATTAGGGTCAGCTCTAATTTCATGCATGTGTATTAGAGAACATCAAGCTCCTAGTTCAGCATATATTACATTGTATATTTTCTAGTTGAAGAAAATTTAGATATGAGCATAGGAAAAATTCTTCTTAGTGCAGTGCAGTGCACTATCAAGCATTCATACTTGTTACATTGAAATAGGCATTTTTACCTATGTGTAACAGAAGGACACATCTACTATTAACTTAAAGCGATGAAAGAAGTTCATGAAAATTTGGAACAACTGTTATTTTGAGACTTTTTCAAGTTATTACACAAATTTAGGAGAAATTTAGAGAAAACAAAAAGGTGATACCACTGCTACAGTAGAAATGGACTACCAGTGAACTTGATGCAAAGATTTGGTACCTAAAACTACACTTTCAAAGGTCATGGACCTTAGATGACACATAGGTTAAAGGTTAGGGACGTAAAACTGCACTTTCAAAGATGATGGACCTACATGACACAGAGGTCAAAGGTTAGGGACATTTGTCACATTTGTCCCTCGATCATCTGCAGGACACAATGTGTTCCAAACTGATATGGTTGCCAAATGTTGACATGATGCTAATGTGTTACAAGAACAGTAGAGGCCATATTATCTATCCTATTCCTATGTAGGTAAGAAATCAAGTCGATAGCTAATATAAGTTGATTTAAGATTTGTCATAAATTGATGTACATTTCTTAGTGTCATAATGCTTTTTTGTGTTGGATTGTATCATTAAATTGGCATACTTCTTTTTTGCCAATATAAATACTTGCTTTAGTAGTAGGCTTTGTAATATTTTAATTCTACTTTGGCTTAATTAAATTGATAATGCTCCTCCCATATGTGATTTACTTTTCTTAATTCTACTGTTTGCTTAATTTAGTTAATTACAAACATGTTCTATCCGAATCTCTTGACATTCTGTGCATGGTAGTCCTAATATCTTAATCGTATTCTTTTGGTCAGCAGGTGAACAAAGTTTAAGTGGAGGCTTAGAATCAAAGCAAGGACACAGCCGAGGCGATGACATTGCGTAGAAAACCACCTTGAGTGCTACATAGATGTTAGGAAGTCTATTACTATTGCAAGTTTTAAGAAGTTGTGAAATAATGAGTAAATTGTACACTTGTTTATGATTTTAGATTATTTTATTAGTTTGTTGTTGAATGATTGATTATAATTAATATATGTGAGTGCTATCGCTTTTGTTATGGTTTATTATTTTTACAATGACGATTTATTAAACCACGAATCAAATACTACTATCGTTGTAATACAAATTATGCCAATAAACTGCTATGCGTGGAAATATGACATCGAACTAATTGGCGTGGCGAAAACGATCTTTCAGCAACGAATAAAATCGTATTGCAAATGGTAGTATTGCTATGACATTATAGTTGTGGCAATAACGTATGACTTGCAACGAATAAAATTGTGTGGCAAATAGCACTATTGCCATGACATGACGGTCATTGATCAATAACGTCTCTCTTCCAACGAATAAAATTACGTGGCAAATGTTAGTATTGCCACGACATAATAATCGTGGCAATAACAACTCTGGCAACAAAATTCTAGCAGTGGCAAAATATCTTTATTGCCATATTATTGATCGTTGCATGTACCACCTTTTGCATTAGAGTCATACGTAGCGATTCCTTATATTACCACGACCATGAACGTTGCGACAATACTCTATTGCCATGCTTAGCAAGGAACCAATATGGTTGCTATAAACTTAGGCAGTTGTAACACCAAACTAGCAACGGTTGCAATACCTTATTGCAATGCAACTTATTGCAACCATTGGCAACGAACGTGATTTGGTTGCAAGCATCCTCCTTTGGTAACCAAATTGAACTTATTGCAACGTTTTCTTCGGGTTGAAGAGGGGTTAAAATTTAGTACCGGAGTCACGTTTTTTTCTCTCCCTAGGAAACATCTGTGGTCCAACTTGGGCCATGTCCGGCGAGTTCTGGGTCAAAGGCGACAGCTAAAAGTTGGAATTCCATTAAAAAAAAAGCGTTTTCTCAAAAAAGAAAAAAAATTGGGACAAGCGTGGCACTGGCAGCTTCGTCCCTTCCAGGTGGGTCCTAACGGGTCAGACCGCTGACCCCATGGCCAGGCGTTTGGTTGCACCTTGCAAGCAGGACTGCTTGCGAGACCCAAAAGCCTGACTGATACTCTTTTTCTGATTCACGAGCGTTTTTTGTTCCTCCATCACTCGATTTTTATGACCGTAGGATGCTGCGTCGTGACCGTCGGATGATAGGTGCCGGCGGACTGCTGCTGCGACTCTCGGCATACTTCTCTCTCCAGCGACCAAAATTAATCATCTGTTTTTAAATGAAGAAGAAACCATTGATCATCTGTTTTTGTATTGAAGAAGAAACCACTAATCATCTGTTTTTAAATGCCCAACGACCAAAATTATTTGGGATATGTTTGCCAAAGGTAATAGGAGCTAACAATGTTCCTAGTTCTCTTGATCAGTGCTAGGCTTGGTGTGAATTTTGGTTTCCAAAAAGGGAGGAAGTTCCATTTCTAGGGGTTTCAGCTATTTGCTGGGTTATGTGGAAAGCTAGGAACAAATGTTGCTTTGATGGGCACCTGAAATCTGATTCCTGTCTTTTGGAACTTGGAAGTGTTACTGTGATCTTGTACTTCACTGTGTCTTGTAACTCTTTTAAGTGTCTGTCGTATCTTTGTAGATGGCTGTCGCTGACTCGGTTTAGGTGCTCATTTCATTTCTGAATCTCTGTGTAAACTGGTTCTAAACCGAATTCTTGTATTTCCGTTTGTCTAAAATGAAATTGGACCTAGCCTTGATTGGAAAAAAGGTACAGCTGCGACTGTGCTATAGGTGCAAGACCCATCACCATCACGTCACGTCGCCTGGTGTGATTTGATTTTTTTTAATAGTACTAGCATAATACATCTTATTATTCTATATTTTACAATTCTTATTATTCTATATTTTACAATTTTTGTTTGATTGTAACTTTTGTTTCCAGTTGTTGTAAATTGATTACTCATAAAAATGGTTACAATTACTCAAATAGTTATCCGATTTTTTTTATTTTCTGTATGTTTGATTTGGTTCTCCTTTAAAATCATCCGATTTGGCTTTCATAGAAATAATTTGGCTAATTTCTTTGTTTTGTTTGTGTAATATTTTTTGCATACTTGGATTTTTTAGGGTTCGTTTAATCTAGATCTAATGAATCATGCAATTGAGTGTTGCTTAGAGGAGAAACACTCGATTCTATTTTTTTTCCCAATCGAGTGTGCACCTAGAATTCATCACCCGGGTGTCAGCTCTGCCTTGGACTATTTCCTATCGAGAGATCTATATGACATCTAAGTCCGAAATAGATCTCTGACCGATACTGCAGATTACTCATATAGAAGACCTATTTTGAATGGATATTCCTCTTTCTTAGAAACTTATTTGTGGAAAGGATGTTGTTGGAGATAATTTTACAATCTAGAGATGGCAGTAGCTTGCTCACACACTGGTTGAACAGGAACTGGGCCCGGTCTGGGCCCCACGGTTGGATGGACTTGTGATTTGCACGAAGAAAGTAAACGATGATTAGCTCTTAGCCCTAGCTCCATCCAGGCAACAACAACAAAAAAAGTACGTATCACTATCAGCAACGTACTACGTCACTGCAGCACTTAAATTCAGAGCCCAATTCTAACCAGATAACTCACGTGAAATTTCCAGGAAGTGGTTAATCCGAACCAAAAAAAAAAAATCTGCTCCGCTCAACTAAGCACGACGATGACACGCGAGTCTGGTACCCCCCCTGATGCTGATGGCTTCGGTTTACACTTTACAGCCACACGATAAGTAAAGGCGACACGCCATTTGTAGCAAGAGTAGAAAACCAAGGACGTGGACCGGTTGCAATCTACGGCACAGAGCCCACACGGCACGGCTTCATTTCTCGCCCGCTTCCTCCGGCCCCTTTCGAGCTTTGACACGAGTCCTACGGTTTTATACACGTGCTCAAAATGCCACATCCACATGGAGGCTGTGATACTACTCCTAAACAACACCGATCTGTACTTACAATAAAAAAAAACTAAAAAAGCCAGGGACGTGGATGCTCATTTTGCACATCTGGTTCTTCTTAAAAAAGAATCAAGAAAGGATGGCGTGTCAAAACACGTTTTGCACGTGCGATGGTGACGCCTGAGGGCCTGCAACTGCAAAACCAGGGGCGGCGCTCCCAGCCCCAAGTTGCTGCTTCTTCCTCTCCACTTCCTGCATCAGAGCCTCCTCCACAGCCTTTTCCACCTCGCCGGCCGCAATCTGCACACACAAGACGCCAAGAGGAACCGCGTGATTAGTTGCAAGTGGCACATCCATTTGGGAGAAAATAAAAAAAAACATCAGCGACAGCAGCGACAGCAGGGGGCGTATCAAGAAGCTCTGCAATTACGAGATGCTGAGTGTATGTTCAGACAATCAAATTGGAGAGGCATTGAGGCTGCGTTTAGTTCACAAAAATATTTTTCCCTCCCCATCACATCGATTGTACTTTCCGTCTGCATGGAGCACTAAATAAAATAGCAGCTATTGCATGTTTGTACTTTTTGTTTGTCTAGCTCGAGATGAATCTTTTGAGTCTACTTGGACCATGATTGGACAAAAGTTGTCAAATACAAACAAAAATGTTACAGTGCAATTTTTCTCCACTTTTACCAAATTAAACGCAGCCTGAACATGTTTCTTTTGAGGGCATTGATGATTGACATGTTGCTGTTTTGTTTTTAACAGTTGTCATGGTGGTACTATGGAAAAGGGCACGGTTGTCAGCGAATGGAGTTGGTTGTTTGATTTGACAGGTCAAGGCTAATTTTAGCTAAAAGCTGTTGCACATTGATTAAACTGTGTGTTGAGGATTTTGTAAATCTTGCGAGCAGGTTGTTCCCCTTCCCCCCTTGTTGTTTAGGATTTGTTGAAGCGGTTTGTTTTTTCAGAGAGAGACCTGAGCAGGATTTTGACACGGTTGACCAGTGTCAAATGTGAATTTTGAAGTGGGATGACTTTGTATGTTGTCCCAATCATTTGTTTACTAATCAGATTGCCTAGATATAGTATCCACCAAATGTGATCTTATCCTAGCGACAATCTGTTTTCCTATCCAGCAATCTAACTTGGTGCATCTTGTATGTGACTGAACTGCTGTATCTTGTTTTCCAACCAAAAATTCAGGATCACCGGATGATCAGCCATTGTCAGCAAAGCTGGTGGGTAAGTTGAGAAGTTGGAGCCTCTCGCTCAGAACAGGTGAACGTCGAAAGTACAATGAAGCTGTTGAGGAGGATGGAGAGAGTGCTCTGCTCACCGTGGTCTCGACATTCATCTCCGTGCACAGCCTGCGCCCGGAGAGGCTGGAGCGGATGCCCCTGGCCCTGACGTCCATGCCCTTGAGGCGGCGGAGCGCCCCGATCATGGAGTCGACGGCGGACGCCGGCTCGTCCACCTCGAACTGCACCTTGACGCACTGCTGCCCGGCGTCGTGGCCCAGGATGGCGGCCTTGAGCTCCCTCGTTCCGCCGCTGCAGCTGCTCCCGCGCGGCCCGGAGCTCGCGGACGTAGACGGCGGCGGCCTGCACGATGGAGTTCTTGTCGCCCCTGGACCGCGACGCCACCATGCGCGTGCAGGTCCGCGTAGCTCTGGCTCAGCTTCTCGCGCCGCTGCCGCTCCCGCATCATGTGCCGGAACCCGCGGCTGCTCTCCACGGCCGCCGACGGCTGCTGCTGCTGCTGCCGCCGCCGCGGCTCCTCCTCCGCATCCTCCGCCATTATTGCCATGCTCTGCTGCTCACGCTGTCCGTCCCCGCCCCCGAACGGCGGCGCTCCCGCCGCCGCCCCCATGGTCCCGCCGGGGTAGTAGTCCTGGAACGCGGTCGGCATCGGCGGCGCCAAGGGCGGCTCCGCCTGCCCCGGCGAGGCAATGAGGCCGAAGGGCAGGTCCGGGGAGGGCGGCGCGGCGTCGACGTGCGGGTAGAACGGAGGAGCCTCGTCGTGGAAGAAGCTGGCGTAGTTGTGGTAGGAGTCCATCTGCATTTCCGGCCTCCGAGCTCCGCGGGTTGGATCGGTTGCTCGACGCGGCGGGAGTGCCGGAGAGCCGATAGCGAGCTGTTTGGTTTGCGTTGGCGGCAGAGGAGTGTTCGAGCGCGGGTTAAATAGGCACCGGTGGGATTAGGATTAAGGTCACGTGGTCAAATTGGCGTGTTGAGGAGGTGCAGTGCCCCCCGCGTGTGTGAGGGGGGTGGTGGGGCCCGTGGGACTGGGACATCAAGGCTAGGGAAAGGTCAAACCTGGGATTTCGCAATTGTTAATTCGGAGTGAGGGGGAAATAAAGAGCACGTGCTAACCTGCGGCGACGCGCTTTGGTGAGTGGAGGCTGGCGTACACGTAGGATAAAAAGGAGCCGGATCTGAAGGTTCCACGTTGGGGGGGGCCGGCCACTTGGAAACTCTGTAGTATTTTGCCGCTGGCACCCCAGCAAGAACTGCTATTTCGAAAATACCGAAGCCAGTTTTCTTTACACAGGTTATATATATGGTCATTATACATGTAGGAGTACCACGTAGTCATAAATAGACATCTGTAATATTTAGAGTTCGTTCCACTAATATATTTACAATATCATCATTTAAAAAAGTACAATTAAAAAATAAAAATAAATAAAAACGAAAATCTAACTGCATTTTTTTGCATCATTGCCGAGAAGTGTCTAAATTCATGCTTTATTATACCACACACTTTCACGATTCATATAGATGGTTCATGGTTGAGACTAGAATTCTGGGACATCATTTTTGAAATTGAAATGCATAAGTTATAGCATTATTACAAATTTCGACAATGATAAACCATCTAACTGAGAGCATCTCCAAGAGATTAGCAAAATTATTTTCTAAAGATAAATTTGGCTATTATGAAAGGAAAAACATCTCTAACAGATTCTGTAAATGACTTTCTAAATTTCGTTGCTCTCTATTTCACCTCATTCGCTCTCTACTTTGATAGCCCACCTCACTAGCCATCCTTTATAGAGTCTGTTGGAGTACTCTATTATTCTTTTATCAAATCTATTTTAGAGAGTACCTAAATCAGTAAATTTGGCTAGTGTTTCTTACTAATCTCTTGGACATGCTCTGAGATAAACTACACATACTACAATGCTAATGAGTTTAGCCATATGGCTAAAATGTGGCGGCTGAGACAAACTTAGAAATTTAAATGTCAGTTAATTCGTGATGGTGATATGGGGATATCCCAGCTAAATTCAACAATATGTGCCTTTCTATAAACAGTATACACCTATACTCTCTCCGTATTGGTAAAAAATAACATTTAGGACAACGATACGGTCTTCATCGTATAACTTTGACTTTATATTTTTATAAAAATATTTATTGAAAAGTGATATATGTATACTTTTACGAAAATATATTTGAAGACAAATTTATTTATACAAAAGTTATTCATGATTTATATTCCCAACGCTTTACCAAGACCTTTTGTAAAACGTCATCTTTTACTAATACGGGGGAGTATTTAGTATAAAAAAAATCATGGAGATATGTTCAAAGAACTCCCACGCTAACTACCGGTCAATAAAATTGCCATATTTGCACGTTGAACCACATACCCACAGTACGCGAAAGATATAAATGTCCGTACGTACTTGCATGTTCCCTAGTATCAACAGTCAACCCGAAAACATATTAGAGGATGAGAAATTCAAGAAAAGAGCACATGAACAGGACGAGCCAGGCCAGCCTCACAGATGTGAACTCTAGAACCAGCCAGCTACAGTGGAAGCACACGTCAGACGCCACATGCATGCCACACGGTGGAGAGACCATGACTCCGTGCGAGATAGTAGCATACGTACTAGCATGCATGCGTGGATGTTTGAAGAGGAAATGACGAGTAGAGACTGCTCCTTGACCGTATAATCTTCTACTCTCTCTTCTTTTGCTTTTCCAACCCTGGACACGTTTATGGCGACACGGAAGCTTCTATTCTTCACCGAGTTTTTTCATGCAGGTATACTTAGTAGTACCATGTTCCTTTTTCCATTTTATACAAGAAAAAGAACGTCTGACTTTTTTTTAAAAAAAAAAATCTTCTGATTGCCCCCGGTTAACTTAGTTTGATAATTTTGTTGTGGCATGTGGATGGAGGGTGACAGTACTGCAGTTTATGTATAGTATCCAAGGTCCATGGATAGTCATGGGTGGTGGGGTCGTCGGTGGTTCCAAATATTCCATCCGGCGTGTTCCCCGTGATAGCCTCTGCCCTCCATGTGTTTTGTAAAGTTCAGGACTTCAGTGCACTTGTTTTCCAATGCAACTGCACAAGATGATTGGTAGTATTCGTCTGTCTAATTTGCGTGCGCGTGGAATTCGCAAATGACCCACATGTCTGAAAGTGATGCATGCGCGCGCACATGCATGATGGAACAAATTAGCATGCATCCGTTACTTTGTTTAATATGGATTAATAATGACATATCACCGTTACGCATCAGTTGTTAAATGAATCCAAGTAGGAGTATCTAACAAAACACCATGAGGCTATATATATCAAGGGGGAACACACCAAATTTGGAGTTATTGATACTCCAAAAGGTAATTTTAGGTTTTAAAACTTGAAGGTTCGCACCCAAACATCCTCTTTTTTCCAATTATATCTAAAAATACTTAGATCATCAGAATTATTAGTGTTTTTTTCCAAAAGTAAGATAATGGATGGTTTCATCTCTTATTTACTAATAGTACAACATGCAATTTGCAAACTAACCACATGCCTGAAAGTGATGCATGCATACTAAATGGAACAGAGCAGCTGTAGTTAAAATAAGGGCCAGTTGGATGTATGTCAACTGATTTCATGGTTTCAAAATTCAATAATTAATACGATATGAACCCTTCCACATCTTTTCTATACTTACATCTATGGTGGCTTTGTAAAATTTAAGTCATCTTAGATCTAACCCATTGAACATTCCATTCAGATGATCAACTTCCATTATATTTATATGCATGCATTTTTGTAAAGAATGGTGGCTTGATCCTATTTCATTTACATACGCATGGAATTTGCAAATTATCAACGTGTGTGAAAGTGATGCGTGATGATGGAACAAATTAATTAATCTGCCAGTTTTGAAAAAACATAGCCCGATCAACCTTTGCTCTCACCATTTTCTAAACCAAACCTTTTATTTATATGTAGTAAAATTGAAGTCATGTTAGATCAGGCACGTGTTCAACCGCAATATGCGGAGATCCTGAAACATACTATTAGGACATGATAGAAATATCGTAGAGTTCAGTTTTATGCTCTCTCAATGTTCTATGCATTAATTCTCACTAAAATAAACTAGAATGACATATCACATAATCAATTTAGAAGACACCATTTCCTATCCAGTATTCGCTTGCATTCCTATATATGATACGAAGTTTCTTCATAGCTTTTGTATTCCTTTGTAACATACTAACTTCGTCCCGCAAAGAGTATGATTCTGATTTTGTTCTGAGTCAAACAATCATAAGTTTGATTAAGTTCATATGAAAATACTAATATTTATGTAACAATTAAATATCATCAGATTCATCATAAAGTATATTTTCATAGTAAATATATTTAATGTCATAAACGGTGTTGTTCTATATTTGATCGAACATAAGATATTTTTGACTTAGGACAAAACATCACTCTTTGTGGGACAGAGGTAGTATCAATCACACGCCTTTATAAATTAAATTGTGTACCATGGCTCTAATCCCCTTGCCCTCCTCGCCTCCTCATATGACTACCAACATATATGCTTTTGTAGCGATCATGGTGGTTGTTTTTTTCCTAGAGGTTTCAAGCAACACCTTGTATTGTAAAATGATTATATTGTAGGTGGCTCCAAGAACCACTAGAGAAGTCAAAAGCCGAAAGAAGCTACATTTTCGTAGCTCCGCCTATTTAGTAGAAAAATGACTAAACGACCCCCCTACTTGGGACAATTGTGTACCATTTCGACGAAAAGACATTTATGGTTGAAGGGAGTACCCCTCCATTTTTCAAAATGAAGGCATTATTTGATTTGGCATGGTATTAAGAAAGAGATGTTCTGAAGATAAGATGCAAGTAGATACTATCTTTATGGAGTTGTTTAGCAATTTCGGTTGGCAGCAATCCGATTGTTTTTTTTAGCTCAGCCCATTTTCTAGGTGCCAATTTGAAACGTTTTTATTTGCGTTCCAAGCTAACTATTGTTGTGGTCTACATAGCACATTTGTTCGTAATTGCAAAGGCCGGAACACTTTTTTCCCTTTATATCTATGAAACTAGACTTTGGCATAGTTCTGTTATTATACTGTAATATCTGTAGGAACAAATTATAACATAAAGAAAGTACTTGAAAAATAATGTGAATTCAATAATACCATTCTAATATAATATAATCTATGAAGCCTAATTGAAATATTGTTTGCTAAAACTTTACATGGTTTGACTCTTAATTAGCATGTATTCCATTGGCCCCTAAATAAGTGGCGCTACGGTATTCGTGCTGATTAAACTTTTTAAGTTTAGCTAAATTTATAAAAGGAATTAGAAATATTTATATATTAACATAAGTTTATTATAAAAATAGATTCAACGATATATCTAATTATATGCTATATTATTAATATCATCTAATTATATATTGTACTATTAATATTGGTTAACGTTAAGAATGTTTGGCTCTTCAGAAAGTGAAAACTACTGTTATTTAGGGACGGATGGTGGCGGGTATAACTCCCGGATGGTCACTGTGGGAGGCTCGAATGTATGCTGGTTCTACCGGATAAATCTCCAACGATGATGAGTGGCGGAGCCGGAGAGGGTCGCCTACTCGCCTCTGACAAACAAGGCGACGGCCGCGTCGTCGTTGGCACATGTTGCGCCAAGGCGCGCTCCGTGGCCCCCCTGCACCGCCTCCTCTCAACCCATCCAAGGCCATTGCCTTCGTCTCCAAACCTCATCGTCAAAACGCCCTCTCACCACCACAACTCCACAAAACTCCCACTGCTTCCCAGCCCTCCACCGACAGAAACCCGTCGCCATCGGCGCTGGCTCAGGGACCTTTCGAAGCAGCTCGCAGTGCGGACGGAAGAAGAACGGGAGCAGCAAGAGTGCAAGCAAGGTGCTTCAGGTGAGCGCCAGGCCTGGGACTGGGATCGAATTCCAGTCTCTGGTCCTCAGGGACCTCAACTGCGAGTCTGCGACGTCATCACGCCTGAGCCCCCTGTTAAAAAACTTATGCTGAAGCCCTCCTCTCGTCTGGCATTTTACGACCTCCGACTCCGGCTCCAGCCGGGGAAAGGGCAAACGCTGCCCTGCTCCCTTCGTAGTTCGTGCCTGTGCCTCCCTCCGCTGGCCTGGGTGCTTCCCCTGCCTTTCTTCCTCTCACACGGTTGACTGCCGTGACCCGGTCAGCTGCCGGCGCTGTGGTGGCAACGGCCACCGACAGTTCCAGTGCGCCGCGCCTGTTGTGCGTCGTCACCAAACCCCTTCCATCACCCGACACCCGGCTTCAGGTCGCCATGTCCGCCGCCCCGTTCCTGTTCTGTTCCTGTCAATGCCGCCCCGTCCCCCGTGTGTCCCTCTGACACTTGTTCCTCGTCCTCCCCTGCATGCAGTGAGCATGCAGGGTAATGCTGCTCATGGGCCCCGGTCGCTTCCCCCGGTGGCCTCGCCGCTGGCCGTGCCGCTCGCCTTGGAATGTCTATGAAAGAAGCTGCAAACCTCTGGCAGACTGCAAGAGAAAACACAGGTGTAGCAGCGGTTTTGGTGCACGTGCACCTCTATTGTTTCCTTTCTGGATTAGTCTTTCTTTCTGCTGTGTACAGTGTACTCCCTTAATTTGAACTGCAAGCTCTCTGCAGCTCCTATGCAATATATCGTGTGGACAGTTTTAAAAAGACAGGGGATAGCCTCCCCTATATATTGCCTGTTTACACACAACAGCCAATTGCCGATTAGCTCAAATTAGCTCTAATGCATCTAAACAGGAGAGCTAATAGGTGGCTATTTATTTAGCTAATTTGAGCTAATTTTTGACCGCATAGCAAGAACAAAGCATATTTATCCGTTGTGTAAAACTATATCCATAATTTTTTTTTGCTTCATAACAAAGCAAGAACACTTAGATCAAATATGTAAGACAGTAGGAAATTATTTCAATGGCCTAATTGAGTGATGTAACTATATAACCTTGACATGAGACCTAGACCGTATATGCAACTCTACTTCATGCCCTGCCCCTGCTATATTTCTTCTCGAGAGCATGGCCATGGATCGGCAGCAGAGTCAGGAACTCCGTTTGCGAAATTTTTACTGCAGGCATAGCCTTGTTCGGTGCCTATGGAATGAGTTCCTCTAAGCATCAGACTCGTGGTGAAGCAAAAAGACTGAACGGCCAAGCAATACGTAAAAGAGGACAAGGTTCAGCAAAACACATAGATGGATCCCAATAATTTCAGCCCCCCAAAGGCAGCACACTCATGAACAAAATACCAAGAAGGCAAGGTATGCAAGGCAATCACAATCATAAGGGAAGCGAGGTCTGTCATGGTAGAATACCTGAAAACGATGGACCCAACAGTCCAGCCCCAAGAACAACCTGAGGTTCTCTATTCCTTATTCAGAGTTCCACCCATCTCCAGTTCAACTGTTTCGAAGGAAAACAAAAATAAGTGCGAGTTCTAAGTTTTTTTTTTCGTACTGAAGAAAATGGAGATATGCGCAATAGGAAACAAGAACTGAGATTCCACCGGAATAGAGAGACCAAGGTAATAACGCAACAATTACTGAGAAAAGAAGATAACGCAATCAGACTTTGGGGGAACAGTGGCGTCATATTTTTATACACACCTGACCAAGATGGACACAACAGTGATTCCACCTCCCATGGATAACCTGAATTTCTTAGCAGAGTTTCACCCGCCTCACAGTTTGCTCTGTTTTCAATGGAAAACCAGGGACAAGAAATCGAATTAAAAGGCCTTTCCTTAAGAAAATGGAAGATATGCTAATGCTTCAAGCTACAGGAAAAGAGAGAGACGAGCTATGTCAATCTATGGCCTCAAGGAAATATGTCTTGAGATCTGTAACTTTTGATGCAGAGAATTGAGCTAGTTATACTGAATGATGTTCCACGGCCAATTTGGAGACGGGAAACAGCAAAACGAGAAAATAATTTCACTTCATCTCCCCAAATTTTTTTCATGAAAACACAATTGAAAAGATATCACGAACATCCACTTTCTAAAAAAAGATACCACAAACAGTCGTCATCCACTTTCTAAAAAAAGATACCACGAACACTGGGTGCATGCATCACCTAGTGTTCGGCTCAAACTGACTGAGAGCGAAATTCAGCTCATCATCAGTCATCACCAAGCAAGAACTGCCCCTCCAAAAAATCATCTCCTGAGACGCAATCACGGAAGGAGGTAAAACGACACTCCAGAACAAAGATAAACAAGCGAAAATTCACTGAGAAAGCACTAACCCAGCAACCAAAAACAGCCAGCCACATCAGAGGAAAAGCCGCACCAGCGAGTCGCATCAAATCAGCAGCAAGTTCTTACCCCAGCTTAGATTCGTCTTTCCTGCTCTCCCGCGGAGGCGTTGGCGGAGCTTCCTCGTCTGCAGGCTGCCGCGAAGGTTGTGGGGGAGCCGGTGGTAGTCAACCGCAGGAAATGCTTTGCCGCGTGGAACTGAAGCGCAGATGATTATTGGTCCAGTCCAACAGGCAACAGCCAACACGCTCTGAATATTTTGACTCTGCAAACTGATTGGCAGTCTTCGCCTGCCTCAAATGCACTAAAAACACGTGGTCAAACATTTCTTCCTTTTTTTTTCTTTTTTTCAAGCAAAGAAAATATGTGTGGGAGGGGGACGTGAAAACGACCGTGCTAAGCTAATGGAGCAGGAATGCAGGGGGAAAGCGTGTCACCGGACTAACATGTGATGAAGATGCAAATATTCTCCATGGACGAACCAAAGCAGAATCATTTCACGGTACATTATTGTTTTGGTACCATCCTCCGCTAAAAACACGTGAAGAACATTTCCGACTACTTTACTATGATACACCACGAAGGCCAGGTTCAGATGGACCTGACAAGGTACATGAAAGACACATGCTCTTGGAAATGACTAGCTGATACTTCCATGACAAACACACCACAACCACAACGATTGAGGCTTTCCAAATACGATCCGCTATTGTCAGTGCGTAGGCGTCGCAGATGATGCGGGAGTCGCCGTGCGAGGAGCCCAGCGGGTGGTGGAGCAGGTCGAAGCGCTCCAGCAGCAGGACGCGGGCGTCGCCGCCTCGCGGGACGCCGCCGCGTGCGCCGTGCAGCTGCCCATGATGCCGGCGCCCACCACGATGACGTCGAAGCCACCGGCCTGGGGAGCTGCGGGTGCACCGGCGCCGGCCATGGCAGCAGCAGGTGCACCGACACCAGCCCCTGTCCAACCTCGACCGCAGGTGGGGCGGCGCCTTCGCATCGCGCTACCTTCGCATGGTGCATGCGACACGTAGCTAGCAGTAGCAGCAGCACCCACCGCCGGCGAGGACGTCCAAGACCATGCCGGTGCCGGTGTTGAAGATGGTGCCGTCGCTGCGGAACACCCCGCGCTCGCAAGACGACCCAGAACCCAGTAGGCCAGTATTTCACCCTCCCTAGCAGAGCTAGCAGCAGCCCGCCACAGCCATGGCGAGCTGGGCCCCGGCGGCCATGGCGAGCTGCTCGCCGCCACAGATGGATGCGGCCATGGCGAGCTGCTCGCCGCCACAGATGGATGGACAGACGAGGAGCTCTGAGCTCACGCGCTCACCGCTCAGTGTCGGGCTGCTCCTGCTTGTTGAAAATAATCTTAAACTAAGAGGATCTTAGCATAAACATAATCACTAGCTTAAACTTATGCGGAATAGATCTTAGTGACTAACCAGAGTCGTTAGATGCCATTTGTGCTGCGATGGAGGTCGTAGGTTGAGTAGATGTACTAATCTTCACTAATTGAGAGTAGGAACTCTCAAACGATTAGTTGACGTGGAAAACAGCCTTCCAAAATCCTCTAGCACCTGAGTGATCGGTTTGAGATTGAGAGAAATGGATTGGGAGTGCCAGGGGGCATCTCCCTCTTATTTATAAGCGTTGTGGGTCAGGGGGCCGAATCTAAATATGGTTGGATTGCCTGCGATCATGTACTGATTTGTTGGAAAAACAATGCCAGGTGGACAATCATAATTGATTTGCCATTAATCTCGGGATTGACCATTAATTATGGGATTTGCCGAGATCATTTCCACCGTTCTCCCATTTGAAGGAACGGCTAATACAATTAAGGAACTAATGTTCGTCTTACTCTTATGTTCATAATCAGTATCACAACAAGACTAGACCAATGCGTTGTCAGCCGCATTAATCGTCACTGGGACTCCATTGCCCATAGTTTGTCACAACACCTTATTAGAACACTTACTACTTATTGGGAATTCATGGCCCTATTACCAGAATCAAATTAGAGATATTCCACTGATAAAACCCAAATATATTTTGCACGCTCATAAATGGGTAAGTGTTAAATTTCAAATGATCAATTATTCTAACATTAGCTCAGTTCTTATTTTTTCTCAAACTTAATAATTTGATTCTGAATTCTTTCTTTCACAACATTTAATCAATGTGCTTGACATCAGCATTTGATTTGTTGTTACTTGAAATAATACTGCAACTTAAATGTAGGCCTATAGCAGTATGTCAATACTTAATCTTGACATAATATCTCTTAAGCCACATGACCTGTCATTTTTTATGTCACTAATTCGAGCTCATCTTAATACTAATATATTTTGAGGTTTCAATGAAGATGTCCTTTCTTGTAAGAGCAGGTATAATCTGATTGTGCACTTTCTTATACATACTCAAGAGAATCGGCATTCGATAGATTCACATTGTAATATCTCTGGTATTACTATTAATTAATCTGTCATGTCATCATATTTAAATTACTTGCATGCATATGATTGTGCTTAGGTCTCATAGAGTGGTTTGATTGTGTTTGGTAATGATGGTGCAATTAAACCTATAATTGAGAATCAAAAAATAAAATTAAAAAGGGAATTCAATTTGAGCCCTAAATAGGCCCAAAAACCTAATTAAAAAACTATGAGGAATCTAGTGAAAGTGTCTTAATAAAAGTTGTAGATCTTTTAAAATAAAACAACTTTTATTTTTGGAGAATTTGAAGTTATACAGTACAAATTTAAATTAAACTTAAAACAGTGCTTTGAAATTTGAATTTGAAATGTCATTTCAAAATCTATCACGAATCTGACCAAGAACCCTTGATGAAAGTTGTAGAGCTCAGCAAGTTGAACAACTTTCATATTTACAGATTTTCAAGTTATATAGTAAAGTTTGGAGAATTTAACTGAATTGCAATTGAATTTCAAAAACCCCTTTTGCCCCCTTTTGAATAGTTTCAAAACTATGCAGAATCTGAGTTTGATTCAAAAACCAAAAATGTTCTTTACAAAATTCTCTGCAACTTTTATTTATGAGAATTTTCGAGTTGCTATACAAAATAGGGAGATCATTGCACATTTAGGGTTTGACTTTTAGGGAGAATCTATAGTACAGCTGGCCCCTACTGCGGGCAGGGCACGCGGCGTGCACCGCGCCGCGCGCCGGCCGCCGTCCGGCCAGCCGTGGCCCGGCCACCCCCGTGTCTGAGCCGCAGGGAGGACCCCGGACGTCGCTCGAGCTTATCCTCTCCTCCCCGGGTTGTTTAAAGGCGACGAGTCCCGTCCCCTTCATTTTCTTCTCCCGCCGGTCGTCGACGAGCTCGCCTCTGTCCGCGGCGAAATTCGTCACTCTCACACCACCTCCACACCCACCATCTCACACCTAGCTAGAACACTCCTTTGCGCGTCGATTGCAACCTTTGTCCCAAGCTGTAGTGTCCTGCAGGCTCCGGGACGCGGATTGTCATCTTCGGGTCCAACAGGAGCGCCGCCGCGGTCCGTTTCCAGTGAACTGCCCATCTCGGTGACCTTCTTCCCTTGCCATAGGGCGTTCTTGAACCTTTGTTCCTCTCTGAGACTCATGCGCCCGACCGTTTCGCCTTTGGTGTACAGAATCGGTCGGAACGGAGGCTCGCCGTCGTGTCCTAGCTGCTGTGTTCGCCGCCGCCATCACGTTCATCGATCCGCACCACCTCTGCCCCTTCCGGCCGTCGTCTAGGAGTTTGGGTGAGCAGTAAACCTTTCCTGAGCCATTTAATTAAACGCTACTATTCTCTTGCAGTCAGAACAGGGCCGACCGCATCGCCGCGTCCGCCATGGACGGGCTTACACCCGTCGAAGGCGCTTAGGGTTAAGACTTAGGGCCCTAGGTGGTCGGTTAGGTGCTGGGGTCATTTGGACGTGGTCGGTTTTGCCGCTGAGCTCGTCGCCGGCGAGTTCCGCGGTGAGCCGCCGCGTGTGCGCGCGTGCGGAGGCGCAGCGTGAGAAGGGAAAGGGAGCTGACAGCTGGGCCCGGTCTGTCGGTGTCTGTGTGTGAGAGAGGGAGCGCGGGGGCGCAGGTGGGCCATGCTGGGCCGGCCTGATGCTGCTGGGCCGCCTCGGGCGTATTTTCATTTTCCATTTTTCGAAGGAATTATGAATAGCTTTTCCATTTTTATTTTATGTGAATAGTGTTCGGTTTTGGTAATTTCATTGGAATATTTCTGTGGCCCTAAAAATCATGAAAAATTTTGTGGATGCTCTCTGTGATGTATAGAATGTAGTAAAAATACTAAATAAATGTTTTGAATACTTTCTGAAAGGTCTAAAAATCAGTAGATTAATTAATAGATGCAATTTTGAGTAATTTTAATTAATTCTCTTTAACTCCAAAAATCATGAAATTTATTTTGTTACTGTTTTAGGTCAATAGAAATTTGTTGGTGAATTTTAGCATTAAATGGGAATAGTTTGATTATTTATTAATTATATGCTTGATTAATTGATTAATAAAAGAAATAGAAAACCTTGATTACTTAGGATTGATGTGATTTTTGGATTGACTGTGGTCCTAGGTCGAACACCCTTATGACCTAGGGCATCTTAGGTTAGGTTGTTATGGCTAGCATATGAGGAAAATTTGTGCTCAAGTTTATGCATGGTTAATTATGGATTTTGTATTCCGTATTATTGCATCATATTAAGCATGCATTATTGCATATGTGTACTGCCCGTGAACGAAGAAGTGAAATCTGAGGTGACTGCTGAGGAGGTGACTCCCGAGGTGGTTCAGGGTTTTGACATCTGTGGTACTGACCCTGATCCGACGCTCTTCGCAATTCAAGGCAAGCCCTAGTGCATTCAGCTCATTCCTTGCAATTTACAAATTTTATCACTTGAGTTCATCTATTGCATTAACTTGATAGGAGTTGATTGATAAACCAATTGATGCATTACCAACCTTGACCACTGAAATATCCGGAAACCATTTTTAATAAATATTTAAAAATTCTTAGCCCTGCTTGAATAAATTAGATTTGCATAAAATGCTATTTTGAGCTATGTTGTTATGTCATTGATAAATTCATGAAAATGGTAATGGTATTATTCTCGTTCGGTGGCTGTGCACCTAATCAGTACACTGTCATCGACAGGATGGGTTTTCCTGCTCGGTGATCGTAGCTTGGGTTAGAGTCCCAACAATTGTCACCGACGAAAATAGGATTTGAAAAGCGAAGGAACACTTGTACTTGAGTTAGAGTCCCAATACATTGTCGCCAACGGAAAAGAAAGTAGGGACCATTCGTTGTAGGCCTGTTGGATCGAGACTTTGCAACTAGCCATATACTCCGGGAAGCCCTATCTCTGGTCGCTCTATTGCTTGAACCGACAACCACGCACTGTGAGTGGAGAGATGGCGAGAGTAGCGTGTACCCTCGTGGCCGACGTGCCTGAAGACGAGAGGAGTACTGTGCTCTCGGGTGGCGTAGAACCGGATCAGGGATAGAAAAGCCGTGGTAGACGGGGTTGGTATATGCAAGCTTAGGTGCTACATATGGAGTGTGGTTAGGGATCCCCAGCTGGGTACTAATCATTTCGAATCGTCGTTGCTCCTCGGTTATGGAGACTTGATCCTCCGACCATTTAGCGAAGAGTGGTTCGGAACTAAGTTGTTTTTTAGAATGAATAAGTAATTGGAATTGGAGGATATATGTGAAAGAACTGAGAACTATTGATCTTGATTATGATAATATTGAGTAAAATACTGAATATAGGATTAGTAATGCTCTTTCCACAAAATACTTTGACTCTTACTAAAGCCTTACCTTGACTCCCCTCAGCTTGCATTCTTGAGTCTCATTTCTTTTTTTTTAGTCGGGTAAGTCTTGCGGAGTACTCCAGTACTCAGGGTTTGTTAACCCTTGTTGCAGGAGAACCGTAGCAGCAGGTTTACCTTGCTCCCTACTGCGTGACCATTGTTTAGGAAGGAAGTGAGGAAGAGTGAAGTTGGACCCGTGGGCAGGGTCCCTGTTACCATCTATCTTAGTATGTTGTATTGCTATTCTACTGCTACTGCTACTGTCTTTAATTATGGTTTGTAATAACTGCACTTAAATTCTATTTGGACAACTGGTTTGTAATCTAAGTACTATGTAATCTTTCCGTGCTTTTACTCTGATGTATTTTGTTATGAAATGTTGTAATTCTGTAATGGCTTCGCAATGGGATCTTGTCGGAGAAAACGGGTGCTTATGTAGCCTGGCAGAGCCTTCTAGATCATTTGGGACACGGGCCCAGCTGTCAGAGGTCATTAGTGACAATGACAGGTGCCTGTGGGCCATGTGATTTAAACGGTTCTGTTACAGACATGATGATTCTTTTGGTGCCTTATCAATAGCTTTCGTAACCTAAAAAAACTTTAGCACCTTCCAGTGGACCCATTCTGGACTAATAAACTTATATTTTGCCAAGTATCCTGATACCAAGTTTAGACTAGTATTGACTTGAACATCTTTAAAGTTAATGATAGCCAAAGCATATTTAACGTCTTTCGCTTCAACCTTGACTAACTTGTTCTCAGTATTATTAATCTTACTGAGTTGTGCAACTGCACTATGCAAATAGATAGCCATGGCATTGCTTATTCAAACTCGTGATAATCCTATTACTCATTTGGTCCTGTAATGGTGTATCTCAACTTGGAGGCTTCACCAAAATAAAAATCTGGGAGAGCAGTAAAACACTTATGCGATATTATCACGTGTCAGCTCAACTTCCTCATATAGAGTATTAGGACGAGAAAACTTTTCCACCTTTTTCTTATAAACGTTCTTGTCCACTTAATGAAATTCTAAACCATAATGGGCTATTTTGTTAGTTTGAATGTTTCTAAAATCCCTTTGAAGTCACACTTAAAAACAAAATTGTAGACCCTTTTATAGCCTACTAGATTGACTTCATTAAGAAACTTATTAATACCCATATTTTATACTTACTTATGGACCTAAGCTCATAAGATCGCTTAGTTTAGAATAACAAAATCCCTCTTCTGAAGTGATCACTTATAGACTTATCATGGATCACAAGCAGATTAATAATAGTAGAGGTTTACTAATGCGCCTAATTATCTACTAATGTTTGCTACAATAGAAAATTATAGTAATTTAAATGGAGACATACTAATGACTTATGGCACAAACTGAGATATTTATGTCTTCTTGGGTCACTGATATAGAAAACTAAACATGTATCTCTCCAAGATTTAATCTTGCTCCTTTGTGAACTCCCACTAGCTCCCACTGATTTTTGCATTCTCTAAGACCAAAACTTAACTTAGTGAAAAGGTTATAACAGAGGAATACAATCACTTGGACTTTACTCCCACTGATTTCTGTGTTCTTTAGGAACATAATAGGGTGCCATGTGGATAGCTCATTTTCTCATAATCTCATTTATTATCCTTATCTTTGCCCAGTAAACTTTTATGGTCAAATATTCATCAGTCAGCGTTGGCCGGAATGACAAACATAAGACATATAAGTCTCCAAAACAAGCTCTATGGACTAGTCTAATTATCATTGGCCAGAATAAACTAGAACAAGAAACTTAGTGATCATGCAAACACTAATCAGCTTTGGCCTGAAATAGTGAAAGCAAACCACACTAAAATTAGAGACTAATAATGTTGGGCTAACGGACAAAACTTAATATAAATTTCTTAATTTCTCAAGTCCCATACTTTATAATTTTATTTCTATTTAATAATGTTATTGAATAGAGCATCATCTCTTTGCTGATGAGACACTCCATTCTCCCCTTCGAAATGTGGCATAAACAGTAGTGACACTAATTTCGAGAAGGTCTCATCATATGACTAATAATTAACTTGAAGGTAAACCTGGCATAAAGAAAACTCATATTATAGGAAATATTGCCAACTGCTAACATAAATCATAATGGAATAAATTTAATAATATATCTATAAACTCTAAACTGAAGAACATTTGTTTAGAATACAATGGATTTCTCAAACTAAAATAACTCATTCATCATCGAGAGCTAAACTTATTTATGATCTAATGCGAGACTCGAAGGCTCAACTTCATCTTTATTCCATCATTGGCTCCTAGCTCACCTTGTTTCTTAGGTTGGCAAGACTTGAGAAGAATGTTAAGATGTGCATTATTGCACCTACGTTAATCCACCATATGTTGGGGAAATATCTTAAGTAAAACTTATGAGACAACTTATGTTACCTGTATTTCGAAGCCATTCATACTCTAATCATCGATTTGGTAACTTGTAGGATTTGCAAACTATTGGAGACTTACCATTTTGAGCATGTCTATTATGATTTTCTGGCATAGAATTCATAAGGCAACTTACCATAAACTCATAAGATAAGTCTAATCCAAGTGCCTTTAATTCATAAGCCATATCAAACATGCTCTTAATAAGGTTACCCAGACCACTTATCCCATCATAACGAGAACTAAGTAACTTATCATAAAGGAAAACCTTTCTAAAGTGGGCTCTTATAAAGTTATGAAGCTCCTTAGCACTTAATTTTCTGTTCCTTTCATTACAAAGGAATCTCCTGATCATGTTGACTGAGAGTGACCAAGTTATAATCATTTTGACAATCCTATCAGATTTCTGCCATTTTTCTAATTTTGATATGTGCTCTTTCATCCTGTAATCATAGTATATACAAATAGGAGATGGAGCACATGGTTTTTTCTCATGAAGCACATAATCAAAGTCCAGCTCCTTGAGAATGGCATGCACCTGATTATTCCAAGTAGGAAAATTAGTGCAACTTAGGGGTTCTATCTTACTTATATAGTCTGCATAATTAACTGAAAAATTTGAAGTAAGACAATGTCTCAATTAGCAAGTTATATATAAGATGTACTTAAAGCTTGAAAGTTAAAACAACGTTGGTCAGTATTAACAACATACTTAAGGACTTTAATTTGCATCACCATTGCGTAGAAACAAAAGAAAATCCATCTTAATAACTCATAATTAAAATCAACGTAACTATGAGTAATCTTCAGTTAAACTTCTCGTTGGTTCCATTCAACCGAAGACCAGATTATTATACAGTGGTGGATACAATGTATGTATAAACTTGATTTAGAGCACTACTAATAAATGCTCATGAAGGCATAAATAAAATACGGGAACTGAAAATGAAGCTCATACTTAAAACTTATTTAAATAGCACATAAAAGTTAACCTGAGTAATTTTCACTAAAAAATAGTTCTTAAACTTAAATATTCTTAGCAACATATTCCCAAAAACACATTTATAATAACTTAAAGAAAGAAAACTGAATAATTAAGCTTTATATGAAATGGGAATATTCATTATATTTGAGGCATTAAACTTATGTATACTTAAAAACAATAATTAAGTTGCTAAAATAATAACAACAACAACAACAACAACAACAACAACAACAACAATAAACTAAGTTGAAGATACTAAATAAATGAGAGCCTAAAAAAACTTAAAAATACTCAAATGATGTGCTTAAATTGAATAGCTAATTAAACTCATATTCTGGAAGTAAATCTCAGTTTAACTCTTCAAAATAGGCACAATATTAGCTTAAAATATTGTGCTTGTGACCAAATCAAGCCAGCCAAGATTTTCCTTAAAACTCACTTAGAAAATCTTAGCGGTTGATATATTTTATTGAAATCAAGAATAATTATGACTTGCCTAAAATCATGATTATAAAATTATTTACTGCTCCTTAGCATAGTAACCACATGGGAACTCATAAATATTATTGAGCAAGTTTATTTGAGTATAAAATAAACTCATAATTAATATAAAAATTAATATTAATCAGCACAAAACTTAACTGAAATACTTAAATGTGCGCTTAAATAAATAATAAATGAAACTTAATTTCTGAATAAAATTAAAAATAAATACGGACCATTATTTCAATTTGGCCCAGACAACCCACGACGACAAAAGCCGCGGGCGCGGCCTACTCGCGGCCTGCCAGGACGCAAAGGCGACCTGCTTGACGCTGGGCCAGCCGGCTCGGCTCTAGAAGGGCGCGGCCATGGCCTGGTCAGCCCGTGCGGCGTGCTCGGCATGACAGTGGCCCATGACTGAAAACCTAAAGTTAGACGCGATCTGAACCGTCCATCTGATGCAAAGGTCGCGAAACGTCCTGAGCTTATATAAAAGGGAAATGAACCCTAAAACCTCACTTTCCATTTTCTCACTGAAAACACACACACACACACACACAGAGAGAGAGAGAGAGAGAGAGAGATGGCGTCCATGGCACGGTCGGCACCGATCGGCCCTCTAGACGGCGCACGTTGTTGGTATGAATTAACTATACTCTATTAAATATTATTATTATCAAGGTATCCGTAAGCGCACAGATAAAACATCGATGTAGCACTTCACCAGACAATCTCGGTTTTAATATCGAACCCAAAGGAACAGTAGGTGATACTGACTAAGTCTATTGGTTCTTAACCCGATAACACAATCAATCCAGAGAATATCAAAAATGAGGAGATAACTAATGATTATTTAGATCCGACAATCGGTAAACTTTGAATAATATCGTTCTAATCAGGCAGTGAAATGAATAAGAGGCGAAATCAGAGTTCCCTCCTACCAAACATTTATACACCTATCGATCCTATCAACGGAAAGTGGACTACAGAGAAATCAACGCAGCTGTCACCTACGCGAACTACCACTATCCGGCCAATCAGGGGACATTCACAAGTAATTATAGCCAGACACCACGTCTACACTATAAACTACTACTTCAACCAAGGAGCTACCAAGATCAAAGCACTCAAATAGAGTTATAAACTTAAGAATGAATAAGAACAAATGCTTACTTGAATCAGAATGTTGAATACAAAAGTACCTCAGAACGTAACTCCGGGCGAGGGAGCTGAATCCAGACGAACACAGCTACGAAGAAGCTCTGACAGGCCGGGACTCATCCGAATCTCTACTCATCTACTCTATCTCTCTAATCTCTCTCTTGATTGCTAGTCTAGATCTAGTGGATATCTATCTAATGCTTCAGGGTCTTCATCTATTGATCTGGCTCTCCTCCAGGGGGTCTGCCCCTCTATTTATAGCCCGATGGGATGCACGCGCGCCGTTAGATCAAACCGACTTAACCAAGGGTCCAGATGACTCCTAATAGGCGGTGGTAGAAGACTCCAGAAGGTGGCGGGAGGAAACCCTAGGGGGGCGCCGCCCGGCCCCACCTGGCCAGGTGTGGGCTTCCGCTTGCTTCGGGTGTGTTCTACACTCTTGTAGGGTCTTCGTGATTATGTTTCCTTCATGTGCAAGTTTCGTGGTAAATAGACAATTCACCAAAACTCGTGGAATCTGTCAGTAATAACCCTATTCTACTGGATATTCATGTTTAATGCAGGGATAATTGATAATAAAATTTGGACGATAACAAGTGTCAACACACGCGCGCGGCCCTGAGCCAGCACGCGACTTCGCCGAGCGGGCCAGCCGAGTGCACTGAGCATGGCAAGGGTGGGAGTGGCGGCGCTCCTGGAGCATGCGATCGGCGCACGGCTGCGGCTGCATCGATCACGCGGGCGAGCACACGGGCGCATGTCCCAGATGGCGGCTTGGCCGGCTTTGTTGCATAGCAGAAGCGGCGCGACGGCGCTGCCCCTGACGAGCACGGCGACTTGGCTCGGGGCGCTCGGCCTTGGGTGCGAGGAGCGACGCTCCAAACGGCGAGATGTCAATTGTTGGGAAGATCAATAGTATCATGGTCATCCAAAAAGCAAAACATAGTTGCAATCTCTACCGCCGAAGCTGAGTATGTGAGTGCGGGGAGTTGTTGTGCTCAATTGCTATGGATGAAGGCCATATTGAGTGATTACAGAATCAAATTCAAGAATGTGCCATTGCTATGTGATAATGGAAGCGTTGTGAAGATAGCCACCAATCCGGTTCAACACTCAAGAACAAAGCACATTAATGTGAGACATCACTTCATTAAAGATCATCAAGCCAAAGATGACATTCAAGTTGAGAGTGTGGGCACCGATGATCAACTCGCCGACGTTCTTACCAAGCCACTTGATGAAGCAAGGTTTTGCAAGTTGAGGAATGAATTGAATATCCTTGATTTCTCCAACATGAGTTGAGCAAGCACCCCGCTATATGACTTGCCTCTACTCCGATAAAGTAACTGTATCATTGTTTGACATGACATTCATATGTTGATTAGGACTTGTGTAGAGAATATAACCATACTTCTTTTTTTAGGCTCATCCATGGAAAATTAAATGCTTTTGAGATAATATGCTACTACTATTGTGTTTATGTCTTGTTTGATCTAGTGGTGACATAGGACTAGTTTGTGGGCTTGTGAACCTAGTATTTGACTAGAATATGAGCATTGTGGTATATAATTCAACTTTTCAAGATAACCCCTAATGGCGTGAAAAAGCTTGCCAAAGGACAAACTGACTTATATATTTATGCAAGTAATCTAGTTAAATGATTAAAAGGAAGAAAGATAATGGAAACAATCTAAATAATTCACAAGCGGTCTCCTTCATTCATTTCAAATCATATCCTATCTATGCTACCCTTTTGTGGTTTTTTATGACAAAGGGGAGAGAATGGAACAAAGATATGGAGGTTGAGCGATGAATCATCATTAGGCCGATGATGGGAGAGCTATAGGCCAATTAAGAGGGATCACAAACTTTTAAAAATTTAGATCTCACACTTAGGGGGAGCAAGCTCACAAACTTGATTGCAAGCATTTGTTTATGCATATTCATATGTTTGATGCATTGTACAAGTACTTAAATTGAATATACATACTTGCTTCTCTTTGGCTAGAAGGACGCTGTCGGTTACCAAAGTTAGGGGTACCCAACTTCCATGCAAAAACGCTCATACCCAACTTCGAAGGCCGCGTCTACAGAGGCCCACGAATCATTCCACTAATGACAGCCTCCTCTGGAGACCTCGGGAGAGCGGCGTCCTCGGCGACCCAAATCTCCGATTCGCCCGAGCCTCCTCGGGAGAGCTCGGGAGGCGGCGTCCTGGGCGCCCAAGTCTCCGATTCGCTCGAGCCTCCTCTGGAGAGCTCGGGAGAACGGCGTCCTCGGCGCCCAAACCTCCGATTCGCCCAAGCCTCCTCAGGAGAGCTCGGGAGGCGGCGTCCTGGGCGCCCAAGTCTCCGATTCGCCCGAGCCTCCTCGGGAGAGCTCGCTCCGATTCGCCCGAGCCTCCTCGGGAGAGCTCGGGAGGCGGCGTCCTGGGCGCCCAAGTCTTCGATTCGCCCGAGCCTCCTCGGGAGAGCTCGGGAGGCGGCGTCCTCGGCGCCCAAGTCTCCGATTCGCCCGAGCCTCCGCGGGAGAGCTCGGGAGAGCGGCGTCCTCGGCGCCCAAGTCTCCGATTCGCCCGAGCCTCCTCGGGAGAGCTCGGGAGAGCGGCGTCCTCGGCGCCCCAAACCTCCGATTCGCCCGAGCCTCCTCGGGAGAGCTCGGGAGGCGGCGTCCTCCGCCCCCAAGTCTCCGATTCGCCCGAGCCTCCTCGGGAGAGCGGCCTCCTCGGCGCCCAAGTCTCCGATTCGCCCGAGCCTCCTCGGGAGAGCGGCCTCCTCGGCGCCCAAGTCTCCGATTCGCCCGAGCCTCCTCGGGACAGCACTCCTCGGCGCCCAAGTCTCCGATTCGCCCGAGCCTCCTCGGGAGAGCTCGGGAGGCGGCATCCTCGGCGCCCCAAGTCTCCGATTCGCCCGAGCTTCCCTATCCCCCTCGAGGGCAATCTCGCGAAGACATCCAAGGCACAGGTAATGTCAGCGGAGCAATCTTGGACCACAAGAGATCTCTCTGACCACTTTACAAGCACCGTCCCGTCGGGCGAGACTCTCGACGCGATCGTGCTTCGCACGCCCCTGACGGCCATACCACCTGTCCTCCACGGTATGGTCCACGGTGCACCGCCCCGTTTCGGGAAAGACGCCCACTGCGCCGTCCACACGAAAGGACGGGCACGCCTTCAGGATCCCGAGCCTCAGGAAACAACGCCCCAAGGTGACTCTCCCTCTTGTCACATCGTACGGAAGGATAGCCGGCAGGTGTGAACTCACCAAAGTCGTGCGGACCACGACGGCCATATCCAGAAGACCCAGAGAGCTGACGACATGACATAGTCAGACGACTGTTTCTACCTTGGAACTCGCGAACCAAGATAGCCATACCCATACCCCGGAGACACGGAGAAAAGGCAGAAGCTAGTCAAACGGGGAACGGCAACTCCTCACTATTTTAACAGGTAGCGTCGTAGCTGCCTTTGCCTCTCCCTTGCGGCTATAAAAGGGAGAGCAGAGACCAGCTTTAGAAAGGAGGGACAGAAGGACGACGACGAACGGAGGACGGACGGAGAAGTTCCAAGTTCTCACCCACAGCAAACGACTTGTAAACATTTAGACACTCACAAGAGATCTGGGAGCACTTCCCTCTCTCGACTAGCTTGTAACCCCTACTACAAGCACCCCGGGGCAAGGCAACACGACTCTCCTCTCCACTGGACGTAGGGCTTGCTCGGCCTGAACCAGTATAATCCCTGTGTTCCCCTTGCACACCATCCGTAGCCTCAACCGCAAAACACATATTTACTAGCCGGTGTTAGCCTCGCCAAAACTAGCACCGACAGACGCGCAGCCGCACAGTGCCCTTCTAGGGCTGCCGGCCTAGTGGGGGTGCCTTACATTGGGCCATAGGGTTCCGTGTAGGGCCGAATTTTTCCAATCCTCAAGAAATTCCAGAATGGAAAAATTCGGCCCTATAGGGGCCCCCACGGCCCAATGTGAGGCACCCCCACATTTGGGAGTTTCTTGAGGATATGAAAGCATAAAACTTAAATGGAGTTCTTAGGGATATGAAAGCGTATAGGCTGACAGGCGTGGATGCTAATTGCTAACTCGCTTGAAGGAATTTAAATGGAGTTAAAACACAGATTTCATTTATAAAACTATTTTTAAAAATATGTCAAACTTATTATTTTCAAAATAAACAAACGTAAATCTTATTTTAAAAGATGGATGGCCTGCGGGTTGATAAAGAAAATCGAAAGCTTCACCTGTGTAACTTCCAGATGCTATGTACATTAATTTTTTTCCTCTCTCAAACCATTCAGTACTTTTGCAACTAACGGTGCCAAACCAGTTGGGCCGCGGGGCTGTTAGGCCGCGCGGCAGATCGAGCCCAGATGGGGATCGCCTAGGCTTGGCATCGACCAGCCCAACACTGCCGGCCGGCAAGCCGTCGTCACCGGCGTTCTTCGAAGCTCTCGTATATATGTATAAAAGGAGGACGGGTCGCTCGGCTTTAGCATTCCCACCATCTCGGTGCGCTGCCCGTGGTTGTAGTGCGCCATGGCTCATAGGATTTGATCATAGGAAGGCTGTTCAAGCCAACAACAAATATATACAAAACGAGAACACAAATAATAACCAAATAAATATTTATTTTACAATACAAAACAAGGCTAAAAAATTAAAATACTAAATACTATAAAGAAAAGAAATAAAATTTAATTAAATCTTGGTGTCTACCTTTTTCTCGGTCAATCCAATTCTTGGATAAAAAGGAAACATAGTATAACAAAAAAAAAGATGAGATGAAAAGATAAAAGGAAGAATAATTCTAAATAAATAGATTTCATTGAGACAAATGGAGAGAGAATAAACAAGCAAAACATTACCTACATTTATTAATCGGCTAATTATGGATGTACTTTAGGGATCAACCGGTAGATAATAAAATCATAACATCAATTTTAGATTATATCGATACTACTATAGATTAATATATAGAAAAAATAAACAATTTGGGCATAACTTAACTACAGTCCCTCTCTCCCTCCGCCACTGTTTCTAGCGCCTGCTTGAGCGCTCAGCTCCGCCACTGTTTCTAGCGCCTGCTTGAGCGCTCAGCTCCGCCAGCTCAGGTGAGTCGTGAGCAACATGATGTTGGAGCAATCTGTCCTCGGAGGAGGAGCCTCCTTCGTTTTTCTATCGTCATTTTGTTAGTGAAAAAAACTTGAGTGACCTGAGAGATTTAGAGATCTTCCCTAAGAGAGTCTGGGCGTGGTTATCAAGGGCAGAGGTCAGCATCATCTCGTCGCCCTGGTTTCCTCTTCCCCAATCACCAAGGACGCTTGAATGGCGGCTCTTTGTCTAGGTGGAGCTTGTCTTCATCGTGATCGGAATAGGAGCCATGTTGCTAACATATTTGCCCCGACGAAGATGAGGATGGAGAAGGTGAAGAAGAAGACTCCAAGGATAGCGGAAACAACGACAACATGCCACCCCTACCCTACGGCCACCCTGACCCGTTCCTCGGCCATGGACGCGGCGGTGGCGGAGGCGGCTTCCACTACGGCCGCGGTAGTGGCGGGCCTCTCCGCTTCCACTACGGCCGCGGTGGTCACGGAGTGCCTCTCTGCTTCGCCTTCGACTCCGGCGACTACGGGCGCAGCGGTGGCGGAGAGTTTGACTACGGCGACTACGGTCGCAGCGGTCGCAGAGCGCCTCTCTATTTCGCATTCGACTCCGGCGACTACGGGTGCAGCGGTGGCGGCGGGACTCTCAACTACGACCACAGCGGTACGGTAGAAGAGCGTTCGACTACAGCGACTACGGGCGCAGTGGTCTCCGAGCGCCTCTCCGCTTCGACTCCGGCGACTACGGACGCAGTGGTGGCAGAGGGACTCTCGACTACGACCGCTGGTGTGGAGCAGCGTTCGAGTACGGCGACTACAGGCGCAGCGATCACGGAGCTTCTCTCCGAGCGCATCTCTGCTTGGACTCCATTGACTATGGCCGTGAGCATGTGATTTCATTGCAATGCATGGGAACTGCTAGCAGATTTTAAATAATTGTACAGTTTGTTTCGTTAAACTACTTCTAACTGTTCATTCTTTTTGTATGAGATAATGCAGTCAATGTTATTAGTGCTTATTTCGTTTGCAATCTATTCCATGGTAATATGTTTCTTCCTCACTTAGTATCAGTGCTCTGCTTTTATAGAGACGAATTGGTGATGAACTAATTTTTTTTGCTGCTATGTCGAGTGTATAGTTTTTTTATTATTATTGAATATGTGGAGCACACATCCTAGGATCTTGATGTCAACAATGCCTCTCACACTTGTGATTAAAAGTTCTATGAGTTTATCCGTGTTATTATAGCTTCCTTTGCATTTCTTATCTTATTGCGCTGCCAGCTACTAATTGTTCTTTCTGACGTTTTAGCTTATACCACAAGAAGCTGCTGGTTTGAGAAACGAGTTTTCTACACCACAGCATTCTTTAAAAGATGATTCAGTAAGATGTGAAGATGATGACACTGATATTATTCCTAACGAGGAAATGCTTTTGGTGCGAGCAATTGTCTATTCCTACCTTCTAATTATCCAATATAATGCTATCCTCACTCACTCACCCCATTTTTTTTCTGCCTCTCTTCACATGCCTAAATAAGTAGAAGATTCTTAGTGAGAAAGGCTATGCTAAGAGAATGAATCCCAACACATTCAGTTTACAACATCGGGGAACCATAGGAAAGTCTGTTGGTAAGATGAGAATAAATGACAACACGTCAGATTTCATTTTTTGCCAGATGCATGGCCATGATCTTTATTTCAGGTATGTGAATCAGGAATGAGAAGATATCTTACGTAGCATCTTTGGAAGTTCTTTTGCTTTTAAGGACTACATAAGCTACATTAACCTGTCAACTTAATTAAAAAGATTATATCGTGAAAGTATTATTCATAAGGAATCTAATAATTTCAATCTCATGTTGTCGATATGTATAAATTTCTCATGTTGTCGATATGTATAAATTTTTAATATGCTAATGGTCAAAGTGACTTAGGACTGATCTAGATGGATTTATATTTACTATCGAAGGAAGTAGAAAGCATGTTTGAACCTATGCAAATACTCCTCGAATTTACTTGTTGCATTTGAAGCTGCCCACTTGGACTTATTGTGGGCATGTATTCACTGTTTTATTATAATGTAATGATGTTTATTTTCAGTGACAATGGAATTGTATACTCGGCACGTGCTTATAAGATACCAGAATGTACTAGAACTAGAACTGCTACTGGCACTCCATTGGTACAGGTGCAGTCATAAATGCTAACTTGGACTAGTGAAGCGTAGCAGGCGATATACTGATGCTACTTCGTTCTCATCTGCTATCTTTAGCTGGTATCATTTCAATTCAACTGGTATACCATCTCATTTGCTTGTGTTTCTTACACATACTATATCATCATTAAAATTTGATATACATATCTTTTATACTCACTACCAAATGATAGGTTCCTGGTGATGAGCGTGTAAGTGGGTCCGTTGTTGTGGCAATGATGACCTGGTTGCATTGGCTTCACATAAAGGAAGGATTATAGTCGACACATGGTATGCTGCAAACACACATCTTGGTGTTGATATATTAATTCATGTACTCAATGGGAACTGCTAGTAGATTTTTTTTTTTAGTATAGCTCCTGAGAATAAAACCATTGTCAGAAGTACAATTTTCCTTCATTTTACAAATGATTTTGATATAAATATTCTAACTATGTTTGGAGTTTTATAAGTTCAGTTTTTTATACCATTGAAGTTTTGTTTGGTTGACTATACGTGTGAAAGAGCTTGCCATTTTGGATTGCTGTACTTACACATATTTCCTTATTCCTTATTCTTATATTCATGTTTCATCCAGCTTCGTGCCCTCGGAAGGAATACCAGTGGTGTCTGTGTGATGAAGCTAAAACAGGGCGATAAGATGGCAGCTATGGATGCAATTCCAGCAAAGATGCACGAAATGCCTGAAAGATATAACAGCAGTTTAGTATGGATTTGTAAAAGAAAAGGGATATGCCATATTTTTGCAGTATGGAAAAAATATTGCAGTGAAGTCTCCAGTGCTAACCAATTCGTCTTTATGTTATGGACGCTGCTTCAGGGTCAGAGATTTGAGTCCTGCATCGTTGCTTTTCATAGCTGAAAACGGTATTGGGAAACGGATGCCCTTAAATGCTTTCCGGCAATCAAATTTCAATGCTTTAGGCTTGCATATATGGATTGTCATTTATCTACCATGAGCCTGATACTTCATTTTAGAAGAAAAAAAAGGATCATTTCTGTTTATATTGTCTTTCTGGTTTTCATAGTAGAAAGCTTTTAATGGGGCTCATTAAGTATTGTGGCTGCAAAACATGTGCTAAGTAGCCCATGATGTGGCTGAGCATCGTACTCACTGAACCTTTTACTATAAGTACTCACTGTGTATATGTTCCCTTCCCTGTGTTTCTGCTACCCTATTTGTGATTAATATTATGCTAAAGCATCATATAAGTGCCCATGTGAAAGCACTAGTTTGGTTTTGATAATTAATGACACCCTAAGGACTAACCTACTTGCTAAGTGATGGCTAAGGTGTAGGTGGTCTTACCCATGGAAGTGTGAAGCCTAGGAGGTGATGGTGGTGATCAAGATGGCTCAACCATGGACTTTGTGATGATGAAACAAGTAGAGATGATCAAGGTGAAAAGAAAAGGCTTGAAGGTAAAGGTATAAACCCATTAGAGCTTTTCTTTCGGAGATCAAGACACCAAGTGGGTGTGATCACATTTAGGATAGATAGCCGACTATCAGGGGGAGTAAAACGAACTCGAATCGGTTATCAAGTGCTCTAGAGTTGCATTGCATTGGCATTCACACTTAGGACTCTAGATCACACTAACTAGCCCTTCAAAATGCTTTGAAAAATAGCTAACACACGTACCTTAGTGGTAAGAACACTTGGGTGTTAGCAGTTGAAAGAAGGGGCTGGTTTCTAGTCTTGAAAGAGTGCTTAAAATAACACCGGACGCTGCACCGGACTCTGGCCGGAGCGTCCGGTGACTAACCCTAATAGTGGCGCAACGGTGCAGAATGCACCGGACGCTCAGAGCGTCCGGAGGGCATGCACCGGACGCATCCGGTGTAGTTTGGAGCTCTCTGGAACCTCTCTGCGTAAGTACCGGACACTGGAGCGTCCGGTGAGATTTTTGGAACTCTGATTCGGTAGTACACTGGACGCTGACAGCGTCCAGTGAGTCTTCAGCAGACGCGTCCGGTGTAACTTGGAGCTTTCTGGTTGCTCTCTGTTCCCGCACCGGACACAGACGGCGGAGCGTCCGGTGAGACGTTCCATGTCCGTTGTGAAATTAGCGCGTTTTTTAAGCTGTCTCGACCATTGGGATCCGACGGCTCGTATTTGAACCTAGCGCGACGTGGCACTGATCTGTGCACCGGACGCTGCCATCGGACTCTGAGCGTCCGGTGCTCCTGTGTCCGTTGCCCCTGTAAAACAGCAACGGGCAAATCTTTGTGAGGGGAGTATAAGTAGTGCTTGGATTGGCTTGGGGACCAACTCTTGCGCATTCTGATCATTCCTAAGCACTTGTGAGCCAAGCCTAAGCCCTCCACACACTTCTCACACACTTTGACTCAAATCTTTGTGAGATAGTGTTGATCCAAGTGTTGATTGCTAGAGTGTTGCATCCTAGAGCACTTGGTGGGGATTTGTTTCGGTTTTCTTGTTCTCTTGGGGCTTTGCAGAGTCCCTAGATGGCTGTGGAAGCAAGGAGGAGGTGTAAACTTGATTGGTGATTGTTCAAGGCTACACCGGTTTGATTGTGAGGGGTTCTTGCGGTTATTCCCCGGCAGAGTGCCAAAACCGACTCTAGTGGATTGCTCGTGGTTGATAGCCACTTCTCTTGTGTTGGTGAGCGGCTCCCAGTGAGTGATTGGCGTGTGAAGCCTACCTCGCAATCCACCAAGGAAGACCGGTGCCACAACGAGGAGTAGCGTGACGGCGATCACGTGAACCTCGGTAAAAAATTGAGTGTGCACTTCTCTACTCCACCATCGAGTGGATTTCTTGGTTGATCAATTGGATTTCTTGTTGGTTATCTACTCTTGGTGATTGGATCAACCTCTACTCTCCACGGCGGTATATCTTTCTCGATTCCTATTCTTGCGCTATTGTCTTGTTTAGGTGCCATCTCCTTAGGTCTCGAAGGAGTTGGTTTCTAGCGTTTGCGTGCTTATTCTTGTTAGTAGCATTTTGTACTAGGTGGCTTGCATAGAGTAGCCGTAGAGCTAGTGCTTAGCTTCGCTTTGTTATTTGCTAACTTGTGGACTAGTGCTTTGTAGATTTTTAATAGGCTATTCAACCCCCCCTCTAGCCTATCCGGTCCTTTCACCATGTCACAGCAAAGGTTAATTTTCTAAATTGCTTGCTGCCTGTCACGTGATGGTTAACATGACAGTGCTATTTTTTTTTACCATCTCCAGGTTTCAGGGTATTTGCAAACAGTGACAAAAGTTCTGCTTTGCTGTTGAGTCATGGCTACAAAGATACGCGTAGTGATGAAGTCTTTTATGAGCCAAAGCAACCTGGTTTCAGGGCTTCTGCCATTCACAGAGAAGATTGGACTACCTGGATCACGATCCTTGTATACTGTGTTGCGATCACCTCATATTGATAAGAAGTCCAGGGAACAATTCTCGATGCATGTCAAGAAACAGTTTGAACAGACAGCCAAACCGCACGACCTTCACAAGAAGTTCTTCTGGTTAAAACGCCTGCGTATACCTGGGGCTCAGTATGAAATCCTAATTTCTTTGATGACACGTCTGAAGATGGAGAGACTGAGGTCCCAAGCTCCTTGATGATTCCCAGATCTTTCTTATCGCCCTGGAAGTTTGAAGTGCTGAGACTGGTACTCAGAACTTGTATCCGTCAACATTCCATCTGAAGACATGCTCATTTTGATGACTTTCGAAAAATATAGCTGCTAATTATTCGTTATGTTCAGAGATAAAAAAAATCATGAAAATGCAGCATGATATCGCTTGATTCACAAAACTTTGTGTTGCACTGTTTCCAATGCAGTTTTAGCGGTCATCATGATTCCAATCACTTTTCAATTCATATAATAATAATGTTCTATGTTGATATGTACCATTTGTAGACAAACACTTGGACATTCCCCTTCCAATTAGCCAAAAGACAAAGTCATGTATCCACCAAGAAGCTGCTTGTATCTTCATCTTGAATTCCATGCCATGACAGCAGATATATTGGTGGCAAGGAATACTTATATATGGTATTGTTAAGGAAAGCAATTGTCGGAACACAAAGGATGACTTGAAACAAAATGATCTCTGAGAAAAATAAAAATACAACCAAGGCTTTTCTGGTTGTGTTCCTTTGGTCGTTCGGAGCTTGAATATTGTACTAAGAATAGTGACTGCCGCCAAAACAGAGGGTTGGAAGTTGGATAACCAGACCTTACCCCAGAACAAATTAAAAGCAAAGGCAAAGTCGTGGCAGTAAAAATATAGCCGACTACTGACGCATCTGAATCTGATATCTAAATTCTATGTTAATCAGCAGAACCTAGTCTCACTAGTTTTGAAGGCTTATTAAAAAAAATTTGAGGTCCAAGGGCATACTCATGCCCTAGAAGCACCATGCATGATTTACAACCCTGCCCGCAAGCCACGAGTGGTCGAGCTTGAGCAAAATCTCAAGGCGAGCATCATGCAAATATTCTCCATAGATAAACCAAAGCAGACTCACAATCAGTTCACAGTACATTGTTGTTTTGGTACCATCCTCCATTAAAAACACGTGAAGAACATTTCCGACTACTATGATACACCACGAAGGCCAGGTTGGACCTCACAAGGTACATGAAAGACACATGCTCTTGGAAATAAGACTAGCTGATACTTCCATGACAGACACACCACAACGATTAAGGCTTTCCAAGTAGGACCCGCTATTGTCAGTCTAGGCATTTAGCTTCCTTCGTTCAGTCTATTTTTTTGCTCTCTTGCGACCTCTCCCTCTTCCTCTGGAGGAGGATGCGGATTTCTCAGGAGAACTATCAACGTTGCCGCTGCCTGTCTCAGAGGGTTCATCCTTGACGCTTGCGTCTTTGTCACTTTCTCCCTCGAAGAGCTCTGTCCGGTCCGTTGAGTTCTCCTCCTCTTGCCCCACCTCCTCCTTTGGAGGCTTTCCAGCAGATTCGAGTTCCGCAACTTTATCTCTTAGTTGTCTGAGCTTGGCCTTCTTCGAATTCAACACAGCCACAAACTAGAGGAACACAAAAATGGTGAGTAATGCATAACCAAATGAAGATCAAAATTACAACTGAATGATGAAAGGAATGACATATAGACATCATATGAAATATCATCTGCAATAATCACCAAATGAACACAGTACATAAGAAACTGTACCTTTGAAAAGGTGTCTTGTTCGAACTCAGCTTTCTCATTGTTAAATTTTTCACTTTGTTGCAAGCACTTCTCAGCTTCTTGCTTCAACTTGTCGAAGGACTGTGTTTTCCTAACAACCTCTTCCTAAATAAGGAAATATAAACAATTTAGTAAATTTAGGCCCAAATAAGAAATGTGCTGAAGTGGTTCAGTAGCTGGTAGTTGTGCACAAATTCAGGCAAATCAGGTTGATATTCATCTGCACCTCAAGAGCCAATTCACCCTTGGGTCATCTTTAAATTCAACATAAGGACACCTTAATACCTTATTAAGCCTTTTTCAGAATAAAGGTTTAGTCTGAAATGGAAGAGGTAAATCAAAGAGGCATACACTCAAGCGTATATTTGCATCCATAAGAAAATCCAGGATCTCAGAAATAGTCTGCTGCGTGTTTGGTGAAGGCTGCAGCTTCCATCGCCATTCCAACTTGGTACCTTGTCTTTCAAATGTCCATGACAGCTAAATGGAACAAGGCAAAAAAATTAAGGGATATAAGCAAAGACGAAGAAATTCGACAAGCAAAAGGAACCAGGACGTGGAGCTGCCATATGCTGCAAGACTTGTCTGAAACAGCAGATGCATACTAGCCATATCAACATATTTTAACTCAAGTGCAATACATATACATGTTTCAAGATGGTAAGACCAATACAAAAGTTGGAAATTGTGATATCTCGAAGTAATTACTAATCCTAAATATGAAAAATCAAGACAACCAAATGTGAAGGGACTAATCAGTATAGGTGGTGGTGAGCATACACTATGATAAAAGTTCTTTCGCAATCAAGACAACCAAATGTGTACTAGAGATGGTGGTGAACACATACTATGATAAAAGTTCTTTTCACTTCCAAGTCCTGCTCTATATGATAACCTCTGAAGGTTGGTCTATTGCCTGAACTTCTTTCTTTCTCTCTCTCTCTCTCTCTCTCTCTCTCTCTCTCTCTCTCTCTTTTTTTTTTTTTTTTTTTTTTTTTGCTCCTTAGTTCCATCTCAACTGTGGTCGACCCTACCTCAAATTGTCTTACTGTTATGATTTAAAACTATCGGAATCGTAAATGCTGTCTGGTGACCTTTGTAAATGAAAAAGATGGCCACCTCTCCCTCTTATTCTTGAAAGGGGTATGTGGCAAGTTTGCAAGGGGACATCATTTGTAATGAGTACCACACAAAATGCTTGTTAAAAGGTCAGCAGATGCCCAAGTATTATCAAAGCAGCATACAGTGGCACCTTAATCCAACAATGTTCATAACTTCAGTTTTCTGAAAACTCATTAATACTTTTTATGGAACTGGTCAATGTATGCCCATACGAATTTCAGAATAGATTGGTAGGTCCGTTGAAAAGTCCAAATTCAACATTATAGATGGAAATCAGCGACTTGTGTGAACTAAAAGAAGGCCTGAACTAGCCTTTTAACATCATCTGCACTACCCTGAGTCTAAAACCCATGGGCAAAACGACCTAAATGAGGATCAGAAGTGGTAGTGTAAACCTGAAATAACCACCCTCGCAGACTTGCGTCCATGTGAAATCGAATAGGTCAGTTTTTCAACCTGGCCTAGAATGAGCTAACTAATTCAATCTACTCAACAGCACGCACGTACTCGACATCACAGTAAGATGAACAGATTGGGCGAGAAGAGCCGAACGGACTGACCCTGCGGTGGCCTTTGCCGGCGTCGTGGAAGGAATACGTGGAGCCAGGCTGTTGGAAGGCGAGGTAACGCTCGGCGAGGGCGAGGTAATCGGCGACGGGCTGGTCCCACTGCTCGGCGCGGAGGCGCACCTCGTGGTCGGAGGCGTCGGCGACCCAGGCGCCGGCCCCGTCGGTGACGGCAAGGGAGAAGCGGGCCGGTAGCCACGTGGCTTTGACGAAGACGGTGCCGGCGCCCGCTGCAACCTCCTTGGGGTCCTCCACCGGCACCGACAGCTTCGCGCAGCTGTGCCTCGCCGGCGCTGCAGAAGAGGCCGCCGCCATGGTCGTCGCTGTCGATGTCGAGCTCAACGAGGACTGCGACTCGGGGAGACGGGCACGGATCAGCCGTTGGAGACGGCTGCGCGGAGGCCTGTGGACCGTCCGATTGATGCGACCGGTTTCGTGGAGGGTTTACGGGGTCGTATTTCACGGATGCAGATTCAGTGACTTTCCTTCCTAAAGTCACGCTGTAACTTTCCCTATACTATCCATCGTCCAATCCAGATCCAACGAGGGAGATCGATTCATGCCCGTGACTGACCAGTGACTGAAGACTTGAACTCCATTCATCACATCGAACATACACAGCTCCGCTTGTGACTCGCCGGCCAGCCGGCGGCAACGCCACACAGGCACGTACCAGCGCGGGCACGTTGTAGGAGTAGGAATAGAGCCGAGCAGAGCACAAGCGCTGGCCGCGAACTCGCCACGCCGGCCGCAAATGCTCGCCACGCCGCCATCCACAATGACGATGACAGTCTGTGACGACCTCGCGTGCTCGCCGCATGTCGCGCCCGGGTTCCCGCTCGCTGTGCCCTGTGCCTAGATCTCTACCTGTTCCCACGCCGGCCGCCCACTCACAATGCCGCCCCACGCGGCGGTCGTGCACGCACACGGCGTTGGCCCACGAGGCGTGAGCTCGCCACGCCGGCCACGCGTACTCGCAGACCTCCCGCTTCGCATGCCACTCCCGCCGCAGGGAGGAGGCCCAGACGACCACAGAACAGCTGGTTCGGTACATTACGACGACACACCTTGTGCATCTGCAGGACGCTCATTCCGCGCCGTGGGTGGATCCATCGTCCAAACACAATCCTCTGTCCTCGAGGCGACGCCGTGGGCGCGCAGCAGCGCGGCGTAGGACGCGGAGACCGCAGCGAGGCGGTGCTGCAGATCGTAGTCCCGGCCGGCGCACGGCATTCGACCTCCCGCGCCGCGTGCTGCCGCTGTCCTCCCACCATGGAGGAGCTCCCACACTGCTCTGGAGAGGGAGGTCATTGGTGTGCACACTTCGCGCCAACAGCACACGCTTGCAGCACCCTCGCTCCGTCGCCCTCGACAACGGCCCGCGTCGCCCTCTGCGCCGGCTGCAAGCGTGTGCTCACCGTGTGTTTGGTCCGTGCGTCGGTCGCGAGAGTGCAAACCTTGGCCTGCACCGGTCATGCTCACCGTGTGTTTGGTCCGTGTCACCCTCCTCGATTGACAACGGTACCCAGACCGAAGAGGGGCAATAGATGAGGTAACGTCCTTGACGACGTCCAATAAGAAGTTGCGTCTGATGCCCAGCGCGAATGCCTCGCCGCCGGCTCGACCAAGACGTACACCTTGCGGAGGAGCACGACGAGGAGCATCCGAAGGTGGAGGAGGCCGCCATGAGATGATCGCCACGTGGCACAAAACGAACAGCGCGGTGCCGAGGATGGCCATGAGCGCCATGGTAGTCACCATGAGCCTTTCGGGGTTGTGCAGGTCGCCGGATGCCGTGGTGTTGGTCACCAGCGTGGTGGCATTCGGTGGGGTTGAAGCATACGAGCCAAAAATGGCTAAGTGCTGGTTGTGTTTTTGCTTGGGCGCATATGGAACGTTAGATACAGAATGGACGAAGGAGATGGTGGCAAAGTTACATTGTGACTTTCAAGAGCAAAGTTACCCAATCTGTGTCCGTATTTCGCAAAGCTGGCCTGTCAGTTCAAGAGACATGGAGTACATTTTTCCAAAGTTCGTTGGCTGCGTACGTGTCACATAAAACAACTTTCGGACCTCAGTGTGATCAACACTTTCGGACCTCAGTATGATCAACAAGTTCAGTGATCCACTTGCACTCATATGTGGTAAAACTCCATTCCTTTGTAGATATACTTTTCTTTTCCCTTCTACCTCTAATCTCCATTAGTACTGATAGGGTACATCGTTTGTTGGGTTTAACCTATGCTACTTGTCTGCTTGAAGGTAATTGAAGTCTTTTACAGTAAGGTTTCAATTAATTAATATTTATTTAGTAATTTTGTTGTGCTAATTTATTTTGCTCACGTGTGGAGATTCGTCTATCTGCTCATATTTCCTCTCTTTCCCATACCTCTCTTTTCACTACATGATTTTTATGTGGTAGTTATGCTTTTCATATCTTCAATTTTGCTCTGTTCTAGAACGAAGAAATGAAATGCTTGTAAGATTGTGGTACGGTGTTGTGCAATGTTGAACTTGCCTTTTTAGATCAAGGAATGATGTAGTGGGTTTGTACAATGATGAACTGTGCATATTTGATGAAACAGTTCGGCCAAGTAGTAACCTGTTGGCCAAAATTGAATGAATATGTGAAAAAAATGGAGCATGGCTTTGTTCGCTAGCTAGAGCTGAAAAGTAGCATTGATTTTAGTTTATGCTGATTATTGCAAATTTGTTGTGGGATGAAAACACTGTTCTATAGCTAAAGAGAAGTCAAAATAAACGTTTTTAATTCATGCTGATGTTCGTTTGTTTATGTTAGTAACTCAATGAAACATCCTCGATTTTTCACAAAGGGAAAATCCACAGAATGAGTTATAATACGATCAAACCAAAGTTTGATTCCATCACATTATCATATATCAGTTGAAATCACAGTCATACAGCGTATGAATACAAGTTTTACAAGTTCTACCTCATTTGAGGATACACCTATTACATGGTTAATTTAGCAGAAGCGTATCTAGACGTCATCAAAGTTGGCGGAATATATTATCGAGTGAAGGCTCCTCCTTCACGGGTATCATCAGAGTTAATCTTGGCGCAGCATAGTCTTCTTCTCCTGAACCAAACTTGAGCGTAGGTACGAGACCTTCTAATACTTCTTATCTCAATATCTCTGTTAGTCAGGTAATCCGCACACCGCCAGATATATGCAGGCCATGGTCAGCACCGATGAGCTTTAGTGAAAAAGAAAAAACAAAGGATCTGGCGATCCTAATATTTGGCTGTGGTTTGCATCCTATGCAAGATAGCATCAAGTAATAATATCATAATAGTTTGTCAAATTTTAACCCATCTCATCAAATCCCATCCATCATCCCACCCAAACACCACCTCTCACACGCACCTCACGCTCAGTCGACAGGCCCAACTCCCTCTCGGGTCCTGTCTCAACGGCACACTGCCACATCAGGCACACTGCCGGACAAACATCAACCAGGGGGAGAAAAGATTATCACTCTCTACACCAGTAGAAGCTTCACAGGAAAGGTCCATAGCCGACGAGTCGGCACATGTATCGATCGATCAACCGTACACTCTGCAGAGGTTTTACCACTCACAAGATTAGCCATCATCGATGCTGTACAATCATCTAGACAGAATTCCGGGTGCTTGCTTGCCTAGGTCGATGCCACCCTACCACTCAGCCCTGGGACACTCTGGATCATACACCATAACGCTGAGACTGGGAGACGCAGTACCGGGCCCAATTAGTGGTACTGCGCATCTAGAACGGTACGGGAATCCGACATCCGTCACCGTCCACCCTTATCACTTCTCAACCTAGCAGTAGTGGCACCGCCCTACCAAGTAGTCCAGCCGTTCCCCGCCCATCGAAGACGAGTGAGCAGTAAAGGATTCCTATGAGTCTGAGTACCAGTAGATCCTAGGGTGACCAAGCAGGCATCTCTTCTTAGGGGATACTCTCCCCGTGCCATCACGGCACCTCCGTTCACGGAATTTCAATCCACGCAGGGTATCCATCCCGGAACCACCTCATAAGTCATTATCCTGCCACAGGTATCTCTCGTGGGAATGCCCAGGTTGCACCCCCCGGCAAGACTTGCTTACATAGCTCGTCGTGTATCCCGCTTGGTCGACACAACCCTCACCACACACACACCCGAGACACACGCAGCACACTCACAGTCCACCAGTCCGGCATCCCAAGCTAAACCATTCCCAGAGGTTCACCACCAGCATCACATCATAGATACAATGCAAGTAGAGTTAATAAATATAGTGGTGTAACATGCGAGCAAGCAGACAAATGTATATATAAGAGAGCGTGAGCGCGAAAGCCAGGTAGCATGGTAGAGTGGCTGCAGACAGGGTAATGATAGCTTAGGTAGTATTATGCATCATACACTAGCAAAGGAGTAATTACAGAGCGCTAGCAATTCTAAATATGCCATGTCTAATAGGATTCTCTAAAAGAGGGTGCTGCCATGACACCTGCGTTGTCAAGGAAGTAGTGGTATGAGCACTCCTCAGTTAGTGTAGTCGTTCTGCTGGGTCTCCTAGATCCACTCCATGGGTCTTGTCGTCATCCATGTTCTCCTCCTCCAGCGGGCCTCAGTCCGGTCGTCGCTAATCCGAAAATGGCTACTCCGCGAAGCAATACAAGGCAATAAAACACCCAATACACCAAAAGACGACGGGACGCGGGGAGACCCATTAACAGCAAAGAAATAATAAAAAGTACACGGCTTAGCCCTCTCGGCGTATGTCCGATTTCATCAGGCCAAAGAAACAGAAGTGATGGTTTGCTAAGCACAAGCATAAGTCACAGCCAAGCCAATATGGCTTTATAATAAATGGTTTAGGCCAAAGCTTATCCATGGCAAACACCACGGCACACGATCTTCCGATCCGTACGCCACGGGGAAGACGGGGATCGGAGGACGGCCGATCAGCAGGAAAGAACGAGGAATTTCCAACAATAAATGTTGCACAAAATAGTACGAGTGTTTAATCCACATGTAGGATACCAAGGCTGTGATTCAAACGGGTACAATCATACATGTGCTTAAACACCAAGAATCCAGAGAGAGAGAGGAGTTAGCTAGGTACATCTATATCATATTCTCAGTCACATCTTCAGTGAAAATGGTTTTAAGTAGTCGATCGAGTCGACTCGTATAGATCCGAGATCTTGATATAGACCATCGCTTTGCTAACTAAAACGAGTTAGTCCGATCTTTGATCCAGTCGCCATGAACAAGTTGGGATCGAATAGAGCGGGCTATACAGGAGCGAAGAGCGAGAAACATAAAACAGCAGTGGTCTACTTCTTCCAACACGCACGCCACAGAATAGACGGAGCGTCAGAAGAGAGCGACATGTAAAATACGCAAGTGCGCGAACCACTCGTAGGGTACCACGACCTGGGTGCACTGGCACTAAGACATTACTCGGACTGTAACAACCCTAAAAATCCACACAATCTAAAAATCCCAACCAATTAAAAATTTTTCATTTATTTATTGTGAAAACCCATTTTTCTTGTGCAAGCATATAGGTTTCATTATGAAATTGGTAAATAAAGGAGTGTAGTTTGCATTTTAATTCCAATCACATAGAATAATAACTTATGCATCACATTTGGGATTTATTGCAATTTATGTTTGTATTTACTCAATAAATTAAAATGGGCAATATATGTATATATACACTAAACTGAAAACAGAAAAGGAGAAAGAGAGTTCGGCCAGCCAGTCAGCCCGAGCCAGCCCGACCTTCCTCTCCTCATCTCACCGCGCGCGGCCCACGTTGCGGCTCGGCAGCGCACGCGCGCGACCGGCACACACGCGCTCGCGCTCGCGCTCGCTGCCAACCCGGTCCCGCCTGTCAGCCACTCTCGCCCCCACTGTTCTTCTTCCTCACGAAGGCGACGCGCCTGCCGGGGGTGTCGCGCGAATGGCGTGACCCCGGTCCCACAGCCGACAGCATGGCAGAGCCCTGGACCCCGCTGTTCCCCTCCTGTCCCCTCCTTTCTTGGCCGCCAAGCGAACCCGCGCCATCCGGAGCCCTAGATCCACTCGAGCCACGGCCCTTCGATCGGCCGAGCGCAATCGGGACCGTTCGCCATTGGAGACTGGCCAAGCTCGCCTATAAATTGGAGCACCCCGAAGCCTCACCTTCATTTCCCCTCGCCGCCACCGCAGCACAGACCGGCACACCGCACAAACCGAGAGAGAGAGCGTAGGAGAAGGGCGGAGCAGAGGAGGAGAAGCTGCCGGAGCGCCGCCGCCGCGGAGCACGCCGGAGCCGGACACGAAGGAGAAGCCCGAGCTGCGGACGAGGAGCGGCACGGCACTGCGATCGCTCTGCACGGCTCCGACTCGCCACTGCACCGCCATCCTAGCTTCACCGACACCACGGTGAGCCACCGCACGCCATGTCCGAACCTTGCCCTGCTTTTGCCATGGCGTTCCACCCTCGGGACGCGCAGGCACGAGCCTATACCGGCTCGGGAAGATCACCTGCACCATGCACTCACTCGACCAGCCAAAACCCCCTGATTACAAGCTTGCTAGACCGAGAACGCAGCACGACGCGTTCGCGGCGGAGCGCGCTCACCACCGACGCGTTCCGACGCCGAATCACCCGTTCTGAGCAATCCGACTAGCACCCGTACAGGTTAGAACGTCGTGGAGCACCGCCACGACCCCCCATGAGCTAGCTACGCGGATCTAAGCGCTAGAGGAAGCCTGAATCGCCTTGGCCGCGTGCGCCGCGACCTTACCGGAGCGCCGCCGCGAGCCGTAGCCAAAAGAAGGTCATGCCATGGCTAAGTTCGCCACCAGAGTGTTGTATGCCTCTCTGGCCTCACCAATTTGACAAGACCGCATTCGATTGAACCAATACTTGGTAGTAGCCGCGATACCGCTTTCCGCCGTCGTCGGCGACACGCCGCCGCCACAACCGAGCACCTTGGAAAGCTCGGTAGCCAAAATTGGTAGTTGGTATACCATCGCCTTGGACCCTGGACGCGTATACATCTCCTAGAAGACCTCCTTAGCCCCGCCGGAACCTCACCGTCGCGACGACATCGCCGCCGACAGGTTCCGCCTCGCCTAAATCCGTTCCGAGTACCCCCGGACGCCTCGCGCTGCGAAGAAAGGCCGCCGAGGTTCGCCAAGTCTGCCTCGGCACCGCCGCTAGATAGCCGAGCCCTGTCTTGCCGAAATATGGCCATCGCCGCCCTGTCACCGACCGCCACACCGGAGAGACACCGCCGCCTTGAACAGACGCCCTGGAACCCTGCTAGCACCGAATTTCCGATTCGCCCGAGCCTCCCCAGGAGAGCTCGGGAGAGCAGCCCCTTCGGCGCCCAAATTTCCGATTCGCCCGAGCCTCCGCGGGAGACCTCGGGAGAACGGCACCCTCGGCACCCAAATGTCCGATTCGCCCGAGCCTCCGCAGGAGACCTCGGGAGAACGGCACCCTCGGGCACCCAAATTTCCGATTCGCCCGAGCCTCCGCAGGAGACCTCGGGAGAACGGCACCCTCGGGCACCCAAATTTCCGATTCGCCCGAGCCTCCGCGGGAGACCTCGGGAGAACGGCACCCTCGGGCGCACCAAATCTCCGATTCGCCCGAGCCTCCCCGGGAGAGCTCGGGAGAGCGGCACCCTCGGCGCCCCGAATCTCCGATTCGCCCGAGCCCCGCCGAGCTAAACCGAGCTACCCCCGACCACCGCCGAGCTCCGCCGAGATACCCCCAACCACAGCCGAGCTACCACCGACCACCGCCGAGCCACGCCGAGCTACGCCAACTCCGGCAACTCTCTGGGAACCAGCATCGAACACCTGGACGACCATCGGGTCTGTGTTCTGTTGAGGCGCCACATGCCGCACTACTGGACCCGCGCGCCACATCCCGAGCTGCCCCTGATTAACCGACTAGTTTTCCCATTTTCAGAAAATAGGATAATCTTCGGAAATTCATAACTTATTCGTACGATGACCAAAAATTGCGCACCATATATCAAAATTCTCAGAAAAATGAGATCTACAATCTAAGACTATGTTTGTGTGCATTTGGCTCTTTGTTTTATTGGATTTTTCTGAAATACTCTATAGGAGTCGCTGACGCGACTATTTCGTGTTCGATTTCAGAGCCGGAGGAGGATCTGACTAAGGAAGACGACCACGAGTACTTCCAAGAGCTAGGAGACGACTACGAAGGTGCCACGTCCCACCAAATCCTTAGATCCTATTACGCATTGCAAATGACATTGTTGCTATTGCTTTATGATTATGTATGGATTGGTTGCATGGTAGTATATTTGAATTACCTGCCTTGATAAGACTTTACCCTGCTATCCGCTGTTAGGTTAGCTGCTGCTTATTTTACTATTACTCTTCCACTACTTACTACTTGCTATATGCTATGTGGTGGAATTGGAACGGTGTATAACTGATTATAACTACTGGGAGAGAGTGCTGCGTGCGTCTTGGGTGCGTGGTAAGGGTTGATGTCGACCAAGTGGGATGTGAGACGAGCCCATGGGGCAAGTCGTGCCGGGGGTGCAACCTGGGCATCCCCAAGCGAGATACCTGTGGCGGGTAAAGTTGTTGAGGAGGTTCCGGGTGGGATAGCCTTGGTGGTTTGAAGCCCGTGGACGGAGGTGCTGTGATGGCACGGGGAGAGTATCCCCTAAGTGGAAGATGCCTGCTTGGTCAAACCTAGGATGGACTAGTTTCAGGTTCATGGGAATCCTTTTCTACTCACTCGCTTCTGATGGGCGGGAGACGGCTGGACTACTTGGTAGGACGGTGCCACTACTGCTAGGTTGAAAGGTGATAAGGGTGGGCGGAGACGGTCGATGGGTTCCCGTTCCGTTCTAGATGCACAGTACCACTGGATGGGCCCGGTACTGTGTCTCCCAGTCTCAGCATAACGGTGTAGGATCCGGAATATCCCAGGGCTGAGTGGTAGGGTGGCATCGACCTAGGCAAGCAAGCACCCGGAATTCTGCCTAGGTGTTTGCGCAACACCTATGATGGCTAATCTTGTGAGTAGTGAAACCTCTGCAGAGTGTATGGTTGATCGATCGATACATATGCCAACCTGTTGGCTATGGACCTTTCCTGTGAAGCTTCTACTAGTGTAGTGAGTGTTCTCTTCTCCCCCTGGATGACATTTTTCCGGCAGTGTACCCGTTGTGGTAGTGTGCCGCTGAGATAGGCCCGAGAGGGAGTTGGGCCTGTCGAATGAGAGTGAGGTGTGGGTATGTGAGGTGTGGTGATGGGAAAAGGGATGATGGTGTTAACTGGTGATAAAACTTGACTAATTAAAACATTGATTACAGCTGCATAGGAAAACCTCAGCCTATAGGTCTGCTTGTATAGCCTTGCATCCACTTTCCACAAAGCAAATGCTGCATAGGTGGGCTCCGTGGCCAGTACAAATCGTACTGATAAATTTGCTGTCAGGTGACGAGAATGAGTACGACTTCGAGGGAGATGATGACGAGGAATAGGGTCGCGTGCTACACTCAAGTTGGCCGTGAAGGATGAATCGCTTCCGCATCTTCTAAAGCTTCTCTGAATGTTGATTCCGCCAGTGTGGCGATGAAATAAATGTTTATGTAAGACTATTTACCGTTGTATGGATCCTGGTGACAACTGAGATATGGGTAATTTCATGGATTGTTCCAAGCAATCTGTTGAATTACAATTCGAGCCTGTGGATTTCCCTTCGTGGAAATCGAGGTCGTTTCAGATCCATAGCGATGCGGTTGTCACCGCAAGAACCAGAGGAATGCGACGGTCGCGCAGGGTACGAGCATACGAGGGTCAAGCAGGAAAAGTTAGAGAGTGGCAACGCGAGGTCAAGTTACTTTCAGCATTATGGCCATGGCGAGACGAATCCCGCGATCGCAATATCCGAATGAAGTACAATCCCACAACCGGCTAGAAGGCACGGCACACATACAAACAACAAGAATAACTAACAATAAGAATCAATGACGCGACTCAAACGACACCATATCAGACAGCGGAGTAGCATAATTCCATAGCACGAAGATGGATGGATCCTGTATTATAGATACATGTACAGAGAGTGTGTAAGGATGGGATACAACAGATGCATGTACAGACATATCGCAAGGGTGGGGTACAATATGGCGGATAGATGTACAAAGAATAAAAAGATAGTGGTAATCTCCGGCATGTCTAGTCATGGTAGCCTGACAGGGCAGGGCAAGGTTCATTGGCATGCTCGTTGCAACAAGGAAGACCAGAATCGGACAGGGCTATCACGGTGCGATGGTAGCTAAGGTGAAGCTCGGACGGGGCGTTGGTGCGCGTCGGGGCGACCAGGCAGAACTTCCAGAGATCTTCTCCTTTCTTGATTGGCGTCCATCGCGTCTTTCGGCGACATGAGTAGAGTGGCGGCGGTCTCGGAGTCCAAAGGCGCAAGGTAAAACCGAAACGCGATCATGGTGGTTGTTTGGGGTGGTCCTCGGCCACGCCGGCGTTCTTGGAACGCCGGTGGTTCGGTTTGGCTACAAGGTCTCGTGTCGTGTGTGCATGGGTGTGCGTTGCGTCCTGAGCCGGTAGAGGCTCTGCCTACGCGTCCCTAGGTGCGGGACGCCATGGCTAAAATGGCGGGTCCAGCGAGGTGGCGGTGCTCACCATGGGGAAGAAGGTCGCGGCTCACCTATGGGCTCGCAGATGTAGGATGTTGTGGCAGTGGTGAGTCGAGGCCGAGGCGAATCGGGGCTGTACAGGGAGATCCGCATCATTGATGAAGTCGTACGGGGCGGCGAGGGTGCGTCTCCTTGCGGCCATGGTTCAGGTGCTGGTCTTGGGTTTGTTCGTGGACATCATGGTGGAGCAGTGGATGGTCAGATGAGTGACAAAGCTCCGAAGGACGACTCGGCGTGGTTTTGGTCTTCCTGCAGTGTGTAGAATACGGCACGAAGGCCAGTTTTCAGCATCATGTCCTGACAGGAAAGGGGGAAAGTGGAGTTTCGGCCTTTTGGAATCTTGGTGCTCACCGGCGAGCAGGACGGAGGTGGTGTCGCGAGGTCGTGGCTTGGCGTGACGGAGTCGACGTCCGGAGCACGACGTGTACCACTACGGCGTGGGCGCAGCGTGTGGTTGACGTCGCGGCAACTCGTTGTCGAGGCAGCGGACGGGTGACGACGTCGCAAGCTGCTCTGGGACGGCATGACGCGGCTCCCGGTTCGACGTCCACGCAGAGGCGACGATGAGGGAGCTGCCGGTCGCGGACGTGGTGGCGCCGTGCGTGGCCGTGGCGGTGGGCAGCTGCTTGCGGTCGTGCAGCCAGGGGAGCAGGGGCGCCGCGTGGTGGAGGTGATGGCGCTCTGGCGGCGTGGAGCAGAGGCGCCCGTCCACGGCGAGGGGCAGCGTCGAGGTGGCACACGGTCGTTGAGGTCGGGCGTGCACGAGCGCGGCGTGTGGTGATGACGCGTCGCAGTCACGGCGAGGCGCTACTGCCACGGTGGTGGCGCGGGCCCGCGTGGCCGACGTCGATGACGCGCGCGGGTGTGGGCGCTGGTCGATGAGGCGGGCGAGCTTGGTGGAGCCGGACGAAGCAGAGGCCGGGTGGACGCCGTGGCCGCTGCGACGTCAAGCCTTGGCGGCCGGCTGCGTGGCTTCCGGGGCGGCCGTGGCCGGCAGCCGCGTCGCGTGGGGCTTTCATGGCCGGCTGCTATGGCGAGGAGCAGGAGTAGAGAAGCATGGCGGCGCAGTCAGTGAGGAAGAAGGGGAGGCAGCGGCCATGTTTTTTTTTTTATAGCGAGGGCCGGCTAGGGTTTGCCGAGTCACGGGCACAGGGACGGTGGTGATTCTCGGCTTCCGTGCCGAGGCCACGCGGCAGGCATCCAGCAGTAGCGCGGGGGAGTGCGTCGTGGCGGCGGCGGCTTCCAGCGAGTGGAGCGCGAGCGCTCCAGGCTTAGGGCGTAGAGGGCACGTGAGTGGGCCGGATGGGCCGCGAGTTGGCACAGCGCTAGGCCAGCAGGCCGCTTGCGCTCGCTGGGCCAGAGGGGCGACGGGTGCTGTTTTGTGCAGGCGCTGGTTTGTGTCGGGCCGTTGCATGCTTCCGATCTTTGGGAAAAATACAGGGAGCTAGCTGCTGCTTTACGTGCTTGCGTTTGCTGCTCGTGAACGAGTATCTGCACGCGCGAGGAACGAACGGTGAGGGAGCTTGCCTGAGAACGAGCATGCTTCTGGTCTTGCTCAAAATGACGATCGCGAGAGCAATGCATTACGTGCATGTGCTCTACACGTAAATAATTAAGTGGGCACAGGAGCATGCACATGCATGTACGCTAGCTTGTGCAGCTTGCTGTCCTGGTTTGGGCTTGGTGATCAGGCTCCGGCTTGCTTGTCATTGCGGCATGGTACGTGTACGTACATATACATACGTATAAGTATGGAGGGTATGGCTTAGTACGCTGTCTGTAGACTGGCCGTGCGACAAGGAGATGGGCCGGCTGGCTGGTACGAGGGGAAGAAGGGTTTCGACCCAAGAGGAAGGAGGGGATTTTTCATTTATGTTGCAAGGATTTCGAGGTGAGATTTGGGAGGGAAATTGAGATGAACCTCATGAGAGGATTCGATAAGAGATCGGAAAGGATTCAAGGAAGATTTGAAACGGATTCATGGGGAAATTCGCTATGAATTTGTGCTCTCCGTCACAAAACCCTAAACCGACTAAAGAACTTCTGATAAAATCCTACAAGCAATTCTATATGCATGCATCGGTTGTTAGCGGATTTGTCGTAGTTCGCCCTAGATTCTACATGCTTCACATAATTGTAAGAAAATTTTAAAAAGTTCATATTTTTGGTTTCTGCAAAAACCCAGGTTGTTACGCTCAAAGTCCAACCACTAGCGTTATCTAAAGGCGAAAGGGCTAAATACTAAAACCAAGTGAAACAATCCGGTTATACTTCAATATATAATTTGCTCAAAGTCCAACCACTAGCGTAATATAAAGGCGAAAGCGCTTCAACTGCCGAGACCAGGTGATGATGACACGATGCATTTCTGACCTTGAAGCAAAAAGACACCAACGGAAACCTGCGCCGTGGCATCCGCTGTAGCTTGATCCTTAAGCTTGGAATCCCTGACTAGCATGTGGTGACGACTGACGACGATGGGATTCCATTCCAATCCAAGGTTCGATCGGCTCCCCTCGTGCCTCTGCTGATGGATGCTCAACGAGACGAGCCTCCTCCCCACTCGCAGCTTTCCCGTCTCAAGTGGTGGGCAAAAGCCACCGCCCTTTGCACCAGAATCGCTTCCAGCCGGAGCCGGAGCCGTCGCCACGTCCCCGCAACAGGACGATCGATCGCGGATTCGCCCGTCGCCGGGTCGCGGTCCCTCGCTTTGCCGCGCGCGCGCGCACCAGATCGCCCTGGCTGGCGACTGCCGTCCCGAAAAGAAAGCGACGCGAATAGCATCTGATCGGGGCCGCACGCTCGAGGTCTCTGCTGTCGCGTCCGGCGCTCTCGCCGTCCCCTCCTCTTTCTCCTCCTCCTCCTCATCCTCTTCCTCCTTCCCGTCGCTGGATATTTATGAGCTGCGCTCGGTGCTTACACGGGGCATTTTATGAGCTGAGCCTCGTGTGCGTACTATACATGACGTTAATTTCTTCCATCCTGCCGCAGCGTCGCGTCGTCGACCGAGTGGGTAGCTTCATGGCTGTCGAGGGGAATGATGTCCGGTCCGAACAAGCCACGGGCAGCCGGCGCTGCTGCGGCTTCGGACCAGGCTTCATTCCCCATGACTCATGGAAACGGCAGCTCCATGTTCCCAACCTAGCTTCTCATCCTCAGGCAGGTATGCATGCTGTTTCTCAAGTTTTTTTAGATGAGCAGCGTCGGCCGCATGCTGTTCACCAGCTTCTGAGCATTGACGCTGCAGATGAATACCTGCTTTGCAACTGAAGGCATGACATATTGGCAAGCATCGATCGGTCTACTTCCGGCGCTCCTATCCTGGAAGGTTCAGTTCACTTCCAACATCGGAGTCTCATATCCATGATCTTCTTCCGCCTAGCTGGAACCCTAAAACACTGGCCAGCACCCACACAAGTGGTGCTAGACTGCTAGTGCATATAAAAAATTACTAGAAATCCAGAATACTACCTTGTTATACCAAAACAAATCCAGAGAGAAGAACAAAAAAAATGGAAAGGAGAAAAAGCAAGCAATCCCGTTCCCATGATAGGCAGGTGTCGGATTTAAAGCGGGTTCAGACGTTCAGGGCGTCCATCTGTCTATACAGTGCATCCCCATTAGATCGTCGGACCAACCAGATTGATCATCGGGCAATATTCAGTGCACTGTGCGAGTGGATACCATCAGGATCTCTCTGAGAGCATCTCACGGGGTGACAGGGACACTGCATCCCTCGCAAGCCACAAATGCCCATGAGCACTGATTAGTCCATTCATTCATCCAACAATCTAGCACCAAATAATGATGCGGTTGACCAAACCCATTTTTGAAAATTCAGACGGGGCAATAGATAGCGTGAGGCCTTGACGTCTTGTGAGTTGTGACGGGATGCATTTTCTGCACACTCCTGTTTTTTTTTTTACACGAAACCGGAGGCCGGAGGGGCCAAGACCCTACAGAAAATGCATTAAAATAAATCTGAAGTTTTGATGCAAAGCAGACTCTCATGTTTGCAGTAAAAACAGATGCTCCAGCCTCCAAGATCGATGAAAGCAGGCAGCGCCAGTGTTCGAATGATGCATTTGCCTTCGATCTTGCACTTGGAGGGTTTGCAGGGAGCCGGGGACATTCCCATTTCGCAATCGCAATAGCCATTAGCCTGTCCGTTAAAGAGACATGGAATGCACCTTGTATATTTTTCCAAAGTTCGTTGGCTGCTCCAATAAAAAAAAGTTTATTGGCTGCGTACGTGTCACATAAAACAACATTCAGACCTCAGTAATATCAACAAAAGTTCAGTGATTCATTAACAAGTTCGATCAACCATTTGTTTTTTCTTGTGGCGTTTCGAAGATGATGCCACATAGTCAGCTTTTCTCGAACTCTTGAAATATGGGTTGCGAATCGGATTGAACTTCTTTACACGGTATAAAGACTTCTGTCCCGATCCGCTGAGCCAAAAATTTCATCACTTTCCCTGTGTTGGATCTTGCATCTGCCCGCAATTCTCGTAAAGTAATAACCTTCATGATCTAACTGCCCTTCAGAAATGATGTTGACGCTGTATTTCACGATCTAACTGCCCTTCAAAAATGATGTTGATGTTGTAATTAGCACAAAATAAGACATATAAGAATACACAGAATGCAGCATGTTGAATCATATTGCAGATAATTTTACTCCCATTCAGTGGCGGAGCCAGGATTCTAAACTTGGGTATTCCCACAAGCAAAGAAAAAAAAAATCAATGCATAGCATAAATGATTTCAAATATAGTTCATAATAGTGTTTTTATTATAACGAAAGTCAAATAAACAGTACAATACTTGAATAGCAACATATTCATATGTAAGATAGGTATGAAAGTATTGTAAACTTCCTTTAACTTTGTAAAATATAAATTGAAAGTAATATGCAGAGGCGGGAGGAGAGTCCGGTGTCTGGAGGCCGAATCCAGTACAAGGATGTCGGGTCGCTTGCACGAGAGGAGTAGGACTAATCCCAGGTGCAAGTATGGACAAGCCGACACTACAGGAAGACCAAGCATCAGTGATAAAATATGGTGGCGAAATTATGTTTTGTCATTGATTCCCATGTTATTAGTGACCAAAATAATTTTCATCGCTATAACGTCGATTATTAGTGGCAATGTGCTATATCGCCACAGAATGTACCTTTAGTGGCGAACTTAGTGGAGAAACATTAATTTGCCACTAATAAATAGGCTAATTGTGATTAAATATTTTTTCCTCACGGTTATGATATTTATTAGTGACAAAATATTATATTGCCACATCATTCAAGGTTTGTGAGAAAATATTGTGGCGAAATTATACTTTGCCACTATTAACCATATTAATTGCGACTAAAGAATTTTTCCTCACTGTTAGTACATTCATCAGTGACAATTTTTGCGTCGCCACAAGCTACATGATTAGTGAGATAATTTTGTGGCACAATATTCTTTTGTCACTAGCTACCAACTTAACCGTCAGCAAATAATTTTTTTTTATATATAATAGCTTTGTAGGTGATAAAATATGTAGTTCCATGTGATAAATAATTAGCGGCAAATATTATATTGTCAACATTTACTAGATTATTTTTGACTAAATATTAATTTCTAACTAGTATGATTTTTTTAGTGTCAAAATTTCCTCACTATTGTTTATATTTGGAACATATAAGAATAAAATCAGATGAAAATACATTTGGAACCTCGACCAGTATGCTGCCAAGATGGGATTATCGAGCTCCGGCATGTGTTCGGTACGAAGGATAGCAGTACTAGGATGACAACTATGTTAGCCCAAATACCATGGACCCACCTGTCAATCAAACTCCACCTTATCTCTTCCCCATTGTTACCTGCGGCTGCAACTGCTGGACGGAGCATCTCCGGCAGCCCCAAATCTCGCAGATCCGCCAAGTGCCGACGAGCTCGCCCATAGTTGCTGGCTGCCGATGCTCTTGCCCATGGCTCTGCTGAAGCTTGCTCATGCGGCGCTCAGTGAGTTCGCCCACGGCTGCTCCTTCTGCTCCGCTCCGACGAGCTCGCTCAAGTTCTCCGGCCGGCCATCACAGCTCCCAACCAGCTCCACCAAATCTCACCCTGTGCAACACTCAACGAGCATGCCCATAGTCGCCGCCGCCAATATCGACGAGCTCACCCATGGTTGGACTTGTTGCCCCCTGGACGCGGCCGTCTGTGCACGCCAAGCCGCGGTCTTGTGCCTACTGCGAGCCAGGTACAGTCATCTTGCGGGCGTTAACACAGGCAAGCATGCGGGAAGCCGCTCAGGCGTGTGGTATTGGTGCCGGCGGCGGCATTTGACAGGCGGTCCTAGCTCGGGCGTGTCCGCGGTGGAGCTTCACGGCCGCCTGTGCAGATAGCTTCTCATGCTACCAGGGGCCTAACATGGTGGTTCATCTGAGGCCATAGGATTGCATAGTAAGCACTGTTGTTCTCCAGTTTAGATTATTAGATCAATTCACCATATTTGTCTATTCGATGCCATGGAGTTTGAATGTAGGCTAGAAGCCCAATCACCAAATGCCTTAGTGATGATTCAGTGGCACTGATTTGGCACTTGAACCTTGGTAATTGCATATGGGAGAGCTAGTCCTTATGTTTAGTTACATAGTACTAGTATATTATATTCTAATTCTATATTTGAAGTACAAATTAGACCTCAATTATCTTGGGTTTTAGTGACTTTGAGCGTATATGTATCAGTTAATTTGGCTGGGAAAAAAAAACACAAGTTTGTCTTATAGGGATCCCGGACAGGAGTAAAATTAGTGCGAACGAACAATAGCAAGTGCAAATTCGTATGGCTATAGTAATACGTGAATTGACAATTTATAGATGAATAACTTGTTTATAATGAATACATATCATATTGCCAAGGCATGCAAAACTGATAAGTATTAGGAAATTGAACATAGTTGAAAATGCCAAAGTGACTATTATATTCTAAATGCTTATTTGTTTGACACTACTGTTTAGTATTTGTAAAGCAAGTGACCATGGTTACACAACATCTATTGTTCCACACAATTGAGACTTTATCTTGTGACAAAACTTGTTATAACCAATATTTTCACACAAATAATATGTTTTTAGTGATGAAATTGTCGACAAAACATGTCTTGTCGGTTCTCACAAAAAATATAATTGTGAGGAAAAGTTTTACCTTTGTAATATATAAGTGAGGACAAGTTACATCACAAATAAAATGTATTTGTGTTGATAAGGCACCACTTTTTCCCATATAAACTGTGGCAATCATGTAGACACGGTTGCAACTAAAATCGTGAGAACAAAAATTGGCACAGTAAACATCTATAATGGCGAAACTTTGGTCACTGATATGTAGTCTTTAGTGGCCATATAATTCATCACTTTTATAACGGTAACTGTGGCAACCAAATTGTCATAAAAACTCTATCTATTCTCACCACTAAATATATTATGAGTGGCTTTTTTTTCCACTGATACATATGTTTTTGTGGCAACAATTGGGGCCATAAATGGTCACTTTACTAGTGGCACCATAATTTGTCACTAATGAGCATGGGTATATGTGGGGAATGAAAAATCATCACTAGAGTATTTGTGAGGCAAGTATCTGTGGCGACTAGTGGCGATTTAGAAAGTCACCACAAAGGTCGGTTTGTGGCGAAAAGAGAACATTTTGTGACAAAAAATTTCGCCACAGAAACCCTTTGCCCTTGTGGTGCGAGAGGGTCTTTGGGCGTCAGGGCAAAGGAGAGGCGAGTGGAGGAGATGTCACTGAGGACGAAGGAAGCCACGAGCTCGACTGACGCCACTGGTAGAGGTGATTCAATTTTTTCTTGGCAGAAGAAATATCCGAGAAGGGGCGGCGCGCGGGGGAAGGCCAGGGCTGCGACGGCGCACCAGCGGTGGCTGGCAAGGGCAGCGTGGATGAGGTCCATAGGGGAGAGCCACTTGAGGATAAGACATGATGTTTAGGCTTTAGGGTTCAGAAATGATGTTGACGCTCATCATATAAGAACACAGAATGCAGCATGTACTGTATCTTATTGCCCTCAGACTTATAATTCTATAGCTGACTAGTTAGCCATAGCAATAGGTCCAGTGCAGTTCTATTTGATTTTTCTATTTGTACTATATCTTATTGCACTCGGGCTTACAATTTTGTAGCTCACCAGTTAGCCACAACAGTAGGCTTGAACTGTAAAAATGGTCCAGTGCGGTTCTATTTGTTTTTTCTATCTGTGCTATATCTTACTGTCCTCGGGCTCGTAAAAGATTCGTCTCGCGATTTACATACAGATTTTGTAATTGCTTTTTTATCTATATTTAATGCTCTATGCATATGTTGAAACATTCGATGTGACGCAATATGACGGGAAAGTTAGAATTTTAAAGGAAAAAATTAAATAGGGCCATAATTCACTGAGCATATAGAATACAACACATCGTATAAGAATGCAACAAGGAAGATAGATTTCATATGTTTTAGTGGAAGATAAATGCCATATAGGTATTTATAGAGGTGCATGTTGACGGTAGATAACGTCAATTTTTATTATAACTTTAAATACCAAAGGATATAAGAATACACACTAGTTTAGGGTTTTAACTGACAATTTTCACGAGTTTTGCATGTTCTGTATTTTCCAGGGGCTATTCCAGAAAAGCTTAAGAGAGGGATTAAAGTGCTTAATTAACACGAAAATTAACCGCGAAGAAAACATCGTCATCAGGACGTGGGAAGGATCTGGAGAACACCCGAAGCAACCGGGGCCCCACCACCTGACAGGTGGGGCCGGCCAGCGCCAGGGGGGGTCGGGCGGTGGCCCCCTAGGGTTTCACCGCCGCCTTCTGGAGTCTTCTTCCACCGCCTCTTACGATGCATCTCGACCCTTAGTTAAGTCAGTTTGATCCTACGGCGCACTTGCAACCCACCGGGTTATAAATAAAGGGGCAGACCCCCCTGGAGCATCTAATCATTCATCCAAGGCATCAAGTCTTCGGTCAAGCCATCAAGAGCCTCATAGTTCATCAAGAGCCTCCTAGTTCATAGTTCTAACCTACTTAGATTAGAAGTAGAGGAGTTCTAATTCTTCAGCGGGATCTGGAGCCCCGGTGGCTGTCTGGAGCACGGAGTTCGGTATAGTTCTGGTTCTTTCTCTATTATTGCATTCTTCATTATGATTAGGGAAACATTATTCTTAATAGTTCATATGTTCTTAATGACAATAGTCATTGTCTACTTTGATTATATGTCTAATATAGTTGGTTTGATCTTATTGAATTCATGTAATTGCTCGTATAGCGTTTATCCATACGATCGATGGGTAGATGATGAACGATATGTAGACGTGGTGTCTAGGTATTCTGTTTATCTGCGAGTGCACCCTGATGTGCCGGGTCGTGTGGTAGATCGCGTAGGTGACAGCTGCGTTGAGTCCTCTGTAGTCCACCCCCCGTATGTAGGCAAGTAGGCACGGTCGCGAAGTTGGGTGATGACTCTGTTTCACATCCTTCCTAGATGATGCCCTTACATGTGATGATAATATAGGACTAATCTAACAATGATTGGTAGACGTAATTGCACTAATTAGATTTATTCACTGACGTAGTTATAGAATTACCTAGATATTAATTCCTTAGTTTATCCATTGGCTAGCTATTACTATGATTAGAGAGTGCTATGATGTTTATCCTTTATTTATGATGCTCGATCATACTTATCATCTTTATTTTTATTATCTTGTGACCTCTACCTGTTATGAGTAGAGTATATGACATCGGTAATGTCACTTATCCATTATATATAATCACTATCAATATAATAGATTAAAATTTATCCTAGTCCTTCTCAGTGGTATAAATATAAATCGACAACCTGATAGACTCTAGCTGAAATGCTACAATGGTATAATTATCTATCCGCTTGTAGAATTGATCTTAGTTTATATTTATATTTCTGCCTAGTCACATAGAATAACATATGGAACCTTTATTTATTCTTAACATATATAATTAGGGATGATAACCTAGTTCATGCATAAGAACGTTGGTAATAGATAAGTGGCTAGTTGCTAATGACAAGTTAATTAATAACCATATATCTTCTAATCTCGCCTCTCATATTAAAAGTTATATAGTTATATTTGGCGACGTTAGTAGATGTCAACAAGCATTTTTGGCGCCGTTGCCGGGGAAGGCACATTAAACTTAGGAAATATTGATAACATATATACATAATGGATAAGATTATGTTACCGATTGGTCTCTAACTCAAACAGGCACACCCTTGTTTTTTATCATTTGCTTATCTTATGCAGGGTGATAAATGAATAGTTTTTCTCTTCCAAACAATTTCACTGACGATTGAGAGAAACTTCTTAGAAGAAAGAAGGTTGTAGAGGCAAGGGACAATTTCGAGTCGCTATCAATAATACCCATCCCCGCTCAATCTAGTCCATCAGAGGAATCAGCTCTAACATTGGAAGAAGAATACTTAGAAGAAGATTTAACTCCTATGTTTGAAGACATGGCTAAGAAGACACTGCGCGAGTTCTCTGCTCCAACAACAGAAAGTATCCGGACTGGACCAGCAGTCAACACTGGGGAGAATGGATTCGAGCTCAAGCCTGCTCTTATCACCATGGTTCAAGCCAGTCAATTTTGTAGAAAAGCTCATGAAGATGCAAGTGCACACTTACAATACTTTCTAGAGATCTGCAGCACCTTCACGATCAGAGGAGTACCAAGATATGCTATTTTACTTTGTCTTTTCCTATTTTCACTTTTGGGGAAAGCTAAACAATGGTTCTACACCAACGAAGACAAGAACACTACATGGGACCGATGCTCAACTACTTTCCTGGCAAAGTTCTTTCCTATAGGCAAGACGAATGCTCTGTGTGGGAAAATTTCAAGCTTTCAACAGCATCATGACGAATCATTCACTGAAGTATTAAAAAGATTTCAAAATTATATTGAAGACTGTCCTCATTATGGGATAGAGGATTGGCTATTGATGCAGACCTTCTACCACGGGCTCATCTCTAGCACCCGTGAGTCCATAAATGCTGCAGTAGGAGGAGCTTTCCTGTCACTTAAGCTTCCAGAAGCTAATGCACTTGTTGAGAAGATGACCTCAAATCCAAGCTGTAATGAAGAACGTACTCAACCTCACAAGAGAGGAGGCATCCACCATCTCAAGGAAACTGATATGGTCACTGCTAAGCTAGACCTCATCATGAAGAAGCTTGATATAGAGAAGAAGGAAGTCATGCATATCAATGATTCTCGCATGACCTGTGAAGAATGTGGAGATTACGGGCATTCAGCTGTCAACTGCCCTACATTGCAAGAGGATGTGAACTTCATCAACAATAACACCTACTATCGTCCTCAGCAAGGTCAAGGATGGAACCAGCCAAAGCAAGGATGGAATCAGTAACCTCGACAAGGTAACTACCAAGGTAACAATCAAGGTAATAATTACAATAATTGCAATCTTCCACTTTTGAGAGATTTAGTTGGTCAATCTAAATTGTTAGATCAAATGTCTAGAAAGGTAGCCTCTAATGATAAAACTTTAGAAAACATTAATGATAGAATGGATACCTTTGCTTCTGATATAAAGAATCAGCACAGCTTTAATAAAATGTTAGAATCAAAATTAGCCCAGCTAACTGCTGCTGTCCCTGCATTTGAGAAAGGTAAGATTCCAGGCCAGCAAGAAGATTTAGAAACTGCTAACCTTGTTGATATTCACAATGCAACCCAGTACCATATTGAGCCTGCAGATTTATAGTGGATTGATCACTCACTACCTGAGAAGATGGGAGACCTTGGGAGACCTGTCATTCATATTTCTATAGGATGTCACAGTTTTCCAGAAGCTATCTGCGATTTCGGCACAAGTGTCAACATAATGCCCAAGGTAATTTATGACAAAAATATTAGGTGATTCTTTGTTGTACACCGATATGCGTTTACAGCTTGCAGATCAGTCCATTTGTTACCCCGAGAGAGTGCTAGAAGAAGCTGTTATCAGAGTAGGGCAATCATATGTCCCAGTTAACTTTGTGATTATGAAGACACGAGGAGATGAGAAGACACCCATTATTTTGGGACGACCATTCTTGTGCACAACCAAAGCCATCATTTATGCGGAACATGCCAAGATTGTCCTCTCCATCAAGGACAAGAAGGAGAGATTCTCGTTCAAGAACCGCATCTTGAAGACTCCTGCAGCCCCGAAGCAATTTCATCAACAAGAAGAGCAACAACAACAACCGGTACCCAAGAAGAAGAACAATAGAAGATGGTGGAAGAATAAGCCCCAGCAAGTACCTGAAGAAACTGCTCAACTAATCACTGCTCTCATCACAAAAAATGATCATATACTCCCCCAACCATTTTCAACAAAGAAAGGTGACCCAGGTGTACCAATCATCGAATGCACAATCAGAGACACCACTTTTGCCGACACCATCTGCGGCACTGGATCAGGCGTCAACGTAATGTCCAAACAGGTATATGATGATTTATTTAATGATTTACCTATATACCCAACATATATTCAGTTGCAGATGGCAGACCAATCACTAAGATTCTCTGAAGGCATGGTTAAGGACGTTATGGTAAGAATTCAAGATAAATATATACCCGCAGATTTTTCTAGTTCTTGATATGCAGGGAGAATATGAATCACCTATCTTTTGGGAAGACCGTTCCTCTACACTGCCAATGCTATTATCTACATCGGATCTGGACAGATCCACTTCAACCTACCCACGGAAAAGGTACGCTATCAATTTAGAACACTTGTTAACCATGAGCAGGTCAGGAAGCAACGCAACAGGAGAAAACGCCAAGCCCGCCATCAGGCTGCCCAGCCTCACTGTGGATGGGAGAAATTCCCTGGTAAGATTGTGAAGTATAAAGACTGCTACAAGGAGCAAGAGGAAGCCGTACAAGCACCACGCTGGAGTGAGTGGGAAGCGAAAGCTGAGAGGATGGATCAGATTGCTAAGGCAGAGAAGGAAGAGATCCACGCACAATTAGAAGAATGGATGAAAAAGGATGAAGAATCAAGAGAACCACACCTGAGGGAGTGTAACTAGGAAGAGCTGGTAGAGGCGATTCAATTTTTTCTTGGCAGAAGAAATATCCGAGAAGGGACGGCGCGCGGGGGAAGGCAAGGGCTGCGATGGCGCACCAGCGGTGTCTGGCAAGGGCAGCGCGGACGAGGTCCATGGGGGAGAGCCACTTGAGGATAAGACATGATGTTTAGGCTTTAGGGTTCAGAAATGATGTTGACGCTCATCATATAAGAACACAGAAAGCAGCATGTACTGTATCTTATTGCCCCCAAACTTATAATTCTATAGCTGACTATTTAGCCATAGCAATAGGTAAGGCTGCACGAAAAACTCGAAGCTCATTAGCTCGCTCGGCTCGTAGCTGGCTTGGCTCGGCTCGACTCGGCTCGTTAGGATAACGAGCCGAGCCGATCCTAGATTTTAGCTCGTTAGCTATAACGAGCCAATTCGAGCTAGCTCGTGAGCCGCTCGTGAGCCAAACGAATCAAGCTTAAAGAAAAAACAACAGACCTTATATTAATATTGTACTACTTCATGTCTTATATTTTATAATTGATTGATGATTGATTATACTCTATGAACTTAGAATTATTATGACTTTCATAGTTTTATTTTTAATAGATGTATAAATGCTGATGAGTGGTGTTATGTATAATATGGAGTATAAACCATAGATGTATGGTGTAATATATAATCAGCATGTTCTTTTGGACTGAAAAATAAGCGCTGATTTCGCTCGTGCTGATTTATTGTGAAAGAAAAATACTGTTTCGTGACTGAAAATAAGCGCTGATTGGTCAAAAGAACAAGCTGAATATATGTTAGCCCAAAATAATTTTTTGTCTAAAGACAGTTGGATGTATTGCTTTTGTATTATTACTCTTCTCAAAATTTAGATAAATGTAAATATTATTTTTTATGTATTTTTTATATCTGACACGCGAGCCTAACGAGCCAGCTCGAGCTTTTAACGAGCCGAGCCGAGCTGGCTTTCTGGCTCGTTAGGATAACAAGCCGAGCTGAGCAAGCTCGTTATCTTAACGAGGCAGAACGAGCCGAGCCGAGCCAGCTCGGCTCGTTATCCAGCCTTAGCAATAGGTCCAGTGCGCAGTTCTATTTGATTTTTCTATTTGTACTATATCTTATTGCATTCGGGCTTACAATTTTGTAGCTCACCAATTAGCCACAACAATAGGCTTGAGCTGTAAAAATGGTCTAGTCCGGTTCTATTTGTTTTTTCTATCTGTGCTATATCTTACTGTCCTCGGGCTCGTAAAAGATTCGTCTCGTGATTTACATATAAATTTTGTAATTACTTTTTTATCTATATTTAATGCTCCATGCATATGTTGAAACATTCGATGTGACGCAATGTGACGGGAAAGTTAGAATTTTAAAGGAAAAAATTAAATAGAGCCATAATTCACTGAGCATATTGAATACAACACATCATATAAGAATGCAACAAGATAGATTTCATATGTTTTAGTGGAAGATAAATGCCATATAGGTATTTATAGAGGTGCAATTGAAGATTCCATGGGCCACACCTAAACAAGCTCCCAACCCACTAGCCAACTAAAGCCCAATATTACAAACTAAAGGCCCACAAACCACCACTAACCAATTTCTCTTCCACTCTTTCGGCTATCCTTCCTCCACTACTACTCTGGCTAGGTCACACAAAATTGTGGCCATGTCTTGGGTGATTTTAATGAAATACTTATTAGTATTGAGAAAGAAAGGTGGTCACCCAGTCAACCTAAGGCTGAGGCATGAATGGAGAGATTTAGAAAGTCCCTGGGAGATTGCAGTCTTGAGGAACCAGGGTTCGTGGGAGACATTTTCACATGGAGAAACTAGCTACCAGCATCACAGAGCAGAGGAGAACATTAAGGAGAGATTAGATGGAGCCGTAGTTTGCCCGGGTTAGAGAAGATTTTCCCTCTAGTTCGTGTGATGACCCTTAGCACTCCGACCATAGACCTATGATTGTGGATTGTGGGGATAGAGAACCAAACCTTTTTAGGTGTGTGAGAGATGTTTATCCTAGATTTGAAGCTAGATGCATGGTTGGAGGAGGAGGCCTGCAGCGTACTTGTGGAGCAGGCTTGGACAAAGGCCATGATTTTGATCATTGTCCTCTCATTCTTGACCTTTGGGACAACAAGCAAAAAACTCTTCCATTTTGAAGCCTTCTAGCCTAGATGGGATGGTTTCGTCATTGCCCTATGGACACTATATCTCTCAAGTTTAAGGCAACAGCAAGAGCACTTCAAAGTATGTGGATGGGTTTAGGGCCCCTTTGGCACAGCTCCCAGCCATAGCTTTACTCTCAGCTTTCGCGGAGCCCTACCAAACACCAAAAACAGACCTGGATTCTGGTGGAAAGCTGACGAGAATCACTTCTCCATTTACACTACGAGCTAGGAGCTTGTTGGTATTTTTATGTGCACACAGATAAATCCACAAGCGCACGGATATCGTTGTAGCTTTCACCCGAAGGGTTTTAAATATCGTATCCACAGGGAAACGGGCTTGGCTAACTACTATCTAACTTAACCAGGGGTAGTCAATAAGTAAGGTATAAAGTAGGTTAAAAGGTGGCAGTCAATGATGGGCGTAGTATGAATATGATATGGTTATGGCGAATAGGTGTAAACTAATCAAGGGTGTAGATAATATGGCTATGGTGATCTAGGTTGTAGATAATAGGAGTGTAGAGAGGATAACTAGGGGGTTTCTACTTCTAACTTGGGCAAGCTTATGTCTTCTATTGTTTCATCTGGGGATGATACATAAGGACACAAAACTATGGCCATGTCTTGGGTGATTTTAGTGAAATACTTATTAGTATTGAAAGAAAGGTGGTCACCCAGTCAACCTAAGGCTGAGGCATGAATGGAGAGATTTAGAAAGTCCCTGGGAGATTGCAGTCTCGAGGAACTAGGGCTCATGGGAGACATTTTCACATGGAGAAACTAGCTACCAGCATCACAGAGCAGAGGAGCACATTAAGGAGAGATTAGATGGAACCGTAGTTTGCCGGGTTGGAGAAGATTTTCCCTCTTGTTCGTGTGACGACCCTTAGCACTCCGACCATAGACCTATGATTGTGGATTATGGGGGTAGAGAACCAAACCTTTTTAGGTGTGTGAGAGATGTTTATCCTAAATTTGAAGCTAGATGCATCGTTGGAGGAGGAGGCCTGCAGCGTACTTGTGGAGCAGGCTTGGACAAAGGCCATGATTTTGATCATTGTCCTCTCATTCTTGACCTTCGGGACAACAAGCAAAAAAAATCTTCCATTTCGAAGCCTTCTAGCCTAGATGGGATGGTTCCGTCATTACCCTATGGACACTATGTCTCTCAAGTTCAAGGCAACAGCAAGCGCACTTCAAAGTATGTGGATGGGTTTAGGGCCCCTTTGGCACAGCTCCCAGCCCTAGCTTTACTCTCAGCTTTCACCGAGCCCTGCCAAACATCAAAAACAGACCTGAATTCTGGTGGGAAGCTGACGAGAATCACTTCTCCATTTACACTACGAGCTAGGAGCTTGTTGGTATTTTTAAGTGCACACAGATAAATCCGCAAGCGCACGGATACCGTTGTAGCTTTCACCCGAAGGGTTTTAAATATCATATCCACAGGGAAACGGGCTTGGCTAACTACTATCTAACTTAACCAGGGGTAGTCAATAAGTAAGGTATAAAGTAGGTTAAAAGGTGGCAGTCAATGATGAGTGTAGTATGAATATGATATATTTATGGCGACTAGGTGTAAACTAATCAAGTGTGTAGATAATATGGCTATGGTGATCTAAGTTGTAGATAATAGGAGTGTAGAGAGGATAACTAGGGGTTTCTACTTCTAACTTGGGCAAGCTTATGTCTTCTATTGTTTCATCTAGGGATGATACATAAAGAGTAGACATCAACACAGGATGCTATTCCTTAGCAACACGTCCTACATGGTACTACTAACGGGAGGTGGACTACAAAGGACTCAACGGTTATGTCAAGGACTAAGTCTACCGTGATCTACCACCGATCCGGAATTGTAGGGTGTATTTACGAGATACCGAGTCTAAGCACCACGCTTACACTACAAATATTACTTTAACCTAAGCCGAATAGATTAAAGCACTCAAATAGACTCGTAAACCAGAAGAACAATATAAATATAAACTTACTTGAATCAGAAGTTGGTTGCCTGAGACATCTTAAGATCTAGCTCAAGTAGAGTTAGATCCTACCGAAGTACAAGCCATAGAGGGATCACCGACAGGCCAGCAACTCCTCCTAACTCTTTCCTCGTTCTCCATCTCTCTACTATCTAGTCTCTAGATCCTAATGAGAAGTTATCCTTTCATGTGACACCTCTTGATTAGGGTTTACATGTATTGATATGAATTGGTATGAAACCCTGGGGGTCTGGGGCTGTTTATATAGGCCGATGGAATGAACAGTAGCCCTTAGATCAAACCGACTTCGACGTAGGGTGGAGATTAATTCTCAAAGGTGGTGGAGAGTCCACGTCGAAGCGGAGGTGATTCTGTGTCTCTGACAGGTCGGCCGACCTAGGGGCCAGGTCAGCCGACCCGCTTCGGAGTCCAAACAGGTCCCGCCTTCTCTGGTGAGTCTCTGGTGTCTTCTAGATTCTTCCTGATCCACTTTCGCGGTGTAATTTGATGTATTAGTCCGACATGTGGGTCTTCTTTGGTTCTTTTCCTGATAACACCATGCAAAACACTGATTCACCAAAATTCATAGAATTTGTCAGTTCAAACCCTATTCCTATGTTGGTGTTTGCTTTTATATCCTTTTTCATATTTAGTTGATGGGTAAAATCATATAATAACTACCATCAACAGAGCTAAAGGGCCACTTTGGTAGATATTTACTTCTTGATTGTCTAGCTTCACTTCTTGATTCTCCAAAGGAGTGATTCTGGTGAGGAGTGAGGTGGGGAGCAGAAGAGAATCAATTCTGAAGTGATTCCTGTGGCAAATGAAAGGGGAGCAGCGGGAAGCGGTGGGGAGCGGGTTATCCTCGACTCTCAAGCGTGTGGTTTTGGTGTGCGGTCAGCTGAGTTGTTTGTGTTGCTGGGTCAACGCAGGCGTAGTGGAGCAACTTCTAGGTGCCCTACTACATCATGCTCAAGTGGTTGTTCGCTCTGCTGATTGGCGTTGGTAACCACTCTGTTTGATCCTTTGTTATCATGTTATAATTAGCCATTTGTTTATATAAAAGGATCAGATGTCCTCATGGTTTAGGCTGTATAATTGCTGAAAGGTGGGGTAACTAACTTACTGATTACCACTTCTTTGAGAACACTTGAATTTAACATGAATCCATGAATGGAAACATATGGATTATTAATGGTTAAGCAAAAGCTTTTCTGATGCAGATGTCGGGATTCCAATGTGAACCATTATCACATCTTATACCATTAGCTATCTATCTGTGTTCTCTCATAAACATCAAAATATTGGTCATTCAATAAGATGGTCTGATTGCTGAGTTTTGTTCTTTTTTATGTGTATGTTTGATCATTATGAAAACATGTTGTTTCATCGGCCTTTCTGATCATTAAGACGTAAATTTACTTTCTGCCTCTATGAGAAGCCATTTCAGCTAGGGGTCTGGCCCTAAATAGCATATATATCACTTCTTGTGACCTGAAACCATTGTTTGTGATCTGAAAAATAATCATCACCATGTTTATGTAGGGGTAGAGGTGATTATAATATGTTGATGACCTTTAAGATCTTTCTTAGTAGCATTGTATGGGCTTATCTATTTTTTTACTGAGTAAGAAATGACCAATCTCCGCGAGACAGTGAATTTGTGTTTCTTTTTTTCTTTTTAGTTTTGTCTTTATTTATTTAGTTTTACGTTTTATTATGTGTGACTGTTAATCTCATAAACTTTGTTTTTTTTTGAGCAAATGTTATTTTAAAGTTGGTATTTAACTTTACAGTATTGTTATCTTATTATGCAATCATGTGTTTTAATATAAAAATTTAGCTGCCGTGGACTAATTCTCAGGGTATTCCTTCCGCCCGGACGTCCGGACGGGACAACACCCGTGCACCCTCCATGTACGCACCCCCTCCCTTGTGTCCTGCGTCCTGACCCAGCACCCGTGCCCGCATCTGGCACAGGGACCTGCATCCAACCCACACCCCATATGAGAAGAAATCGTCTATGCCGAGCAGCAGCGACTGCCACCAGCCACGCCGTGCAACACGCACACATCCGCATCCAGCGTAGGGACTTGCGCCCACCCCGCGCCCGCACCTTAGCCGTGCCTGAGCAGCAGCGACTGCCACCAGCAATGACGTGCAAAACCCCGGTCTAAGTTTGCAACATCCAGTAAAACCTTTTGCAACATACAATTAAAACAGATGAAACATTTGGAACATACAGTCGAAACACCACTGCAACATGTGCAACATCCCGATCTATTTTTTAAACATAGAAAACACTTACACCATAATGCGTCAAAAACACGTGAAACATGAGTGTAAAAAAAGAACAAAATATTAGAGATAGACGCTTGCAACACAAGTGTACAACCATTGCAACATCTTGATTTACTTTTGCAACATCTCGATCTAGGTTTGCAACATTCTGAGCTACTTTTATAACATACACATGGAACAAATAAAACATACCTATGAAACAACTGAAACATATAATTGCAACACGAGTGAAGAGAAACTGGCGGGCTGCGAACACCATGGGCGCCGCACGTGGGAAGATCTGCCCGCCGGGGTGAAAAAGTGTGCTGCCGGGGCTAGGGCAGCGCCGGCCCTGAGGGCGGGCGGACGGGGCGGCCGCCCTGGGCCCCCATTCCCATGGGGCCCCATCCCAGGTATACGTATACCGTATATTGCGTGGTTATGGCTTAGCAGTGAAGAGTTTTTGGTTGCTAGCCTGCAGATACGTGCTGTCTATGGCTGCAACAACCTAACGATTCTCATGCGAGATATTTGTGAACTCGTTTGGTTAGGTCCACCGTTCAGATTAGCTGAACGTACCAAGGGAAACAACAAGCATCCATGATTGTTAAAGAGGATTTACCATACCATATGACTTTATACATGCGCGTATATAGCGCCCGATCTAGCTAGCACATGAGTATGTATGCACATCTATGTATTTGCTTCTCACCATATATACGTCATCGCCTTTTGGAAAGAGTACACATAGACCCCAATAATAGTATTGGCTGTCTGGTGGGCCCTTAATGGCTCTAGAGATCATGGCTCTAACATATTATTCTTCAGATATAGTATATTGCGTTGTATTTCATGCAACCCACTGTTAACTTAGTAACTTGCTTTCTTCAAGACATGAAAGACAGCAATTTGCTAGCTTCTTTTATTATTTTTTTGCCTCTTCAAAGTGCATATGATTCTCCAGAGAGGATCTGTACATGCATAATTTTTTAAGAGCAATTTAATCGCATCAAAAGATCCAAACAAGTTGGTGATAGTTGTTGATGAGCCATAACATACCATCATTAATGACTTCGCATTAGAAATGTCAGATGAAAATTTTAAAATATTTTTAAATATAAAAATTTTCGTCTGAATATTGCTTTTGTATAAGTAGTTAAACATTTATCATTAACATTTTGTATACAAACATGTTTAGTTTATGTATATATAAGGGCCCCTGAATTTTGGGTTCGCCCTGGGCCCCTAAAAACTCAGGGCCGGCCCTGGCTAGGGAGCTTGAGCGCGCCATGCTGGGGTGGGGTAGGGCTGTGCATCGGGTTGGCTTCGATAGGGAGGACGCCGCGTGGGGGTACGCTGAGGTGGGGGAGGACTGCAGTTTACACCGCCATGCCTTGTGCCTCGCCGGAGGTGGAGGCAGCGCCGGTGGGGGGGAGGGGGAGATGTCGCGCTTTCCACCACCACTGTGCCTGACCTCGCCGGAGGTGGAGGAGGAGGCCATGCCGGGAGGAAAAAGGATGTCACACCGAGTTAGAATATCCGGGGTTGGGCAGCGGAAGGATGCGGTGGATTTTAGAGAGAGAGAGAGAGAGAGAGAGCAGATGTGTGGATGAGGTGCGAGCAAGAGAAGAAGATATTTGAGAGAGAGATGAGTGGACGAGCACGAGCGGCAGGAGGTCGAGTGAGGGGGCGTCACGACCGGAAATAGCCAGACGTCTGAGTTAAATCATTACCGTAATTCTAATCTAACAAGAGAGGAGGGCCGGCTAATTGGTGATTAGTCTTTAGCCCTTATTAGCTCATGTCGATCTAATCTATTTTTCATTTGCTCAAGTTGTAAAAACCCAATCCTTTTTCCATGCCTGGAAACCGGACAAGGCTCTCCTGGTAGAGTACGAGGCGTACAGAATTGAGCTCGTCTTCATCGTCCTCGGCCCCCGAATCACCGCCCGCGGCAGTGTCAGCCACCACCGTTCGAATCCCGGCTCGTAGATATGGGCCTCCTGCGCCGTGGTGGCCAGAAGGAGCTTCCTCTTCTCCGCCGGCGGGGGCGGGGACGAGCCACCACCGTTGTCAAGGTACCTGAGCGGGACGACGAGCCACGGCGCCTTGAGGCGCTCGGCCATGTGCCCAGCAGCTGACGTGAGGTCGACGCGGTAGTCCAGCGACCAGCTCCCGGTGTCGTAGTCCTGAAGCTTCCATATCTCGAACAACAAACTGCCCACGTCGCTTGTGTTTCTAGCCCTCTACTGAACTGAATACTGATTCCCCATGTCAAGTAGGGGGCAAAAGCCACCGCGCTTTGCACCCGAATCGCTTCGCGCCGGATCCGCCGTCGCGACCCCGCCCAGGCAAAGTACGATCGATCGCTTTGCCCCGCGCGCGCGAATCAACTGCCGTCCCGGAAAAAAATAAATTAAAGCGACGCGAATAGCATCTGATCGGGGGATATTTATTTATGAGTTTTGCGCCCGGTGCTTACAACTCACATGACATGTTCGGGTTTGTTCTGCGGGAGAATTGCTTATTTGCCCAAAAAAAAGTTTGATTACTTATCTAGCTCTCTTTTTCTTGAAGTTGTCTATTTGGCCTCAAAGTAAAATTTTGTTACTTATTTAGCCTTCTGTTACTTTAAAAGTCTTAACGGTGTTAAGTGATGTGTAAAAAGACCGTTTTGCCCCTGCACTAAAAAAAATAAAAAATAGACTTACTTGTTTAATGTGTGTGTGTGAATATATATAATTTTACTTTGAGACCAAATAAACAACTTCAAGAAAAAAAAAAGAGCCAGATAAGTAACCAAACTTTTTTTCGGGAGCAAATAAGCAATTCTCCCATGTTCTGCTGCAGCGTCCTCGACTCGGCACTTTCATGGCTGTCGTGGGGAATGACGCCTAGTCCTAAAATGCCCTGCGGCGAAAGGTACCGCCGCGGCTTCAGACCAGGCTTCATTCCCCTTCCCCATGACTCATGGAGAAGGCAGCGATCCATCGAGCTCCCCGTGCGATGTTCGATCAGGTGTCAATGCTTTCATCCGCAGGCATGCATCCTGTTTCAGTGTTTCTCAAGTTTTTTGAGATGAAGGCTGAAGGGTTCTCTGACTTCTATACATGTCTGAAGTCTGAAAAATGACGGACGATGAGCACGGTCAAGAAGGGCTCTGCGACTGAAGGTTGACGAGATGCTGGTACACGTCAAAGATGAGTCAACCGGGGGCAAAAAGGCGCGGACATTACTGCTCTCCTTCCGGCACTCCATAGCAACAGATTCACTTGACCTTATTAGCCAAAATCAGCGCTCCTTTTCACCTATGAAATATTTTTTTCTCGTTGTTCTCTCATAAGTCATAATAAATTAGCATCAGATAAAATCAGTGTTTATTTTCATCCAACCAAACAGTGCAGCGCCTGAACGGTGCAATTATATTATGAACCAAAACGAAATGTTCTCTATTGCATCCAGTGCTCATCTGCATTCTGCAATGTCTACTGACGATGGGATGATCATGCTAAATCAGCCATATCCCTACACCTACTGAGATGAGATATGAGATAATCATGCTAAATCAGCCATATAATATATGTCCTTCCTAGACATAGAAAAATAACATTACTGGTAGCTTTCCTTCGATGGTAGATTTTGTGGAAACCCAAACCTCTCTGAGTTATCAGCAGCACCTCCGCGACGAGGTGGTCGGGCAGCGTGACGCCGCACGCCGCGGGCTCCACCGTCGTCCTCTTCCTTTTCCTGGCTCGCTGTCGTCGTCGCTGTGTCGCTTTCGCCATGGATCACGTTGCTGTACGTGAAAGAGCGAGTTGTAGATGTACTTTTTTTTTTTTGTTGGAAGAGCGAGTTGTAGATGTACTATTTTTTTTTTGTTGGAAGAGTTGATTGTAGAAAGAGACCACACCTTTTCTTGTTGATATATACTAGTTCCATGCCTAATGCAAACTTAGGAGTACAATATACTTCAGTATTTGTGATTGGAGGAAGGAGTAAAAACATTGCACAACCACTTGTCGAACTATTTTAATATTTTTGAACTAATGTGATAATTCTGGTTCTGGGCACTAGAGTTTCTTGAGCATGATATGCGCCCCGTGTTCCGGCTGCAGAGTGGACACCGGGAACGGTGCGTGAGTGTAGGACTTGGAGAGACCGAAGGAGAAGTGCTGCAGGATGGTGGTGAGCGCCATCTTGGCCTCGACCAGCGCGAAGGTCTGGCCGACGCAGATCCTTGGACCCCAGCCGAACGGGAAGAACGCCGGCGAGTCCCTGGACGCCCTGGAGATGCCGTCCTTGAACCTCTCCGGCCTGAACTCGTCGGCGTCCTCTCCCCACACATCCTTGTCGTGGTGAATGAAGACGATCGGCAGCGAGAGCAGCACCCCAGGCGGGTACGTGACGCCGCCCAGCTCGGTCTCCTTGGTCGTCTGCCGATCCGGCTGCACCACCGGCGGGTACAGCCTGAGAACCTCGTACAGTACCATGGTGACGATTTTCAGGTGCTGTATGCCGTCAAAGTCCGGCTGGTTGTCTCCAAAGACGCGGCGAACCTCCTCCCTCGCTCGGTGCTGCCACTCCGGGTGGATGCTGAGGACGACCATCGTCCACGTGAGCAGCACGGCGGTGGTGTCCATCCCGGCGAAGTAGAACAGCTTCAGCTCCCCGATGATGTCGTCCATGGTCATGATGGGCTTGGAGTTCCCGGCCTCTTTGGTCTCGGCGATGTTGGATTCCATCAGCATGCCGAGCAGGTCGTCGTTCTTGGCACTGGCACGGCCTTCTTTCATGGCCCTCTCCCGCTTGCCGACGATGCCTCTCAGAAGCGCAGTCACCTCTCTCGCGCTTGCCTTTGCCTTTCTGTTTAGCTGTGTTGGCAGGAACCTGCAGAAATTTTCCAATCGATCATGTGCAGTGCAAGTGCAATTTATATATATCGACAGATGTACGTTCGATCTTACGTACCTGAAACCAGGGAGGTACAGTGTGTTCATCAGCTTCAGTATATTCTGAACTTGCTCGCCCTGTAGTTCGAAAATCCTCCTCCCCTCGCTGAAACTGCTGCCGAAGGCCGTGCGCGAGATCATGTCGCCGGTGAGATTTCGGAACTCCGGCCAGACATCAATCTCCTTCTCCTTCGCCCCATTAGACTCCACGTAGCCCACCCATCTGGTTATCAACTCGTTCGAGCACGCAGCAAACGCAAGCGACATTTTCTGCAGAGCAACCAAGCATCATCATCATGTCCGAATCCGACGACAAATAAATGTTAATCGATCGATCCGTCGAAGAACAAGCATAACCTATATATTAAACTGTAAGGTCGCATCACCTATAATAATTGTGAAAAAGTAGCGAGTGACCTTGAGCTTCTCGAGGTGAAAGGCCGCGCTGATGATCTTGCGGTGCGCGGCCCATTTCTCACCCTCGTGGCTGAACAGCCCGTTGGACAGCCGCTTGACGAGGCCGTTGTTCTTGCGTTTCTGGAAGTGGCCAAGCTTGTTGGCCATGATCTCCCGCACCAGCTTGGGGTCGTTCACGATCACCCTTGGCGTCGGACCCAGCCAAGTAACGGAGATTTTACCTGCGATGATTCGTATTCATTTTAATTTCCTTTGCTTGCATGCGCTGTCGTCGTCTTACTCTTACGGTGGAAATGTATATGAACTAGCTAGCACAAACTCTGCTCTTTGAATTGAATAGCAGAATGAACAACGTCTCTCAGAACGAATGCATGCAATCTTAATTACCATGTTCCCTGATGACGTTGTAGTAGAGGCGATTCACGCGCGGCGTGATGTCGTGGGAGAGCGGCATGGGCTTGGCCCGGGTAGCCATGGCCAGTCGCGCCCACTCCTTGAGGTCGCCGAACGGGAAGCGGTAGGTGGTGCCACGGAGGCCCTGGGACTGCAGGGCCCGGCCCAGCCTCCGCGGGATGATCAGGGTCGACTCCAGCACGCGGCACGCCCACCAGAGGGCCACGACCGCCGCAACAAAACCGAGCAGGCTCCCCGGCTGTAACAGCGCTCCCATCGCCATGGATGGGTGGGTGGATCGGACTTTGGGAGGAAGCAGCTGGGATGGGATGCGGCGCACACTTTCAATCAAAGGAGAAAGAAATCTCGCGGCGCCTAGCGATCAATGGATGGAAGTATCCGCTTCGATGGGACACGACAACCAAAGCTTTTATCTCCGATGACTGTGTTGCTAAGTAGCGCTTACAGTACGTGCCAGCGCTCATGTCCACATCGATGAACAAGAACAAAAGTGAAGGAATGGGGATAAATCCGAGGTGCTTTCGCGTGCTCTGTCTTCAGCTGATATGTCACGCAATGTTTGTGCACGTGGATTTGCTCATGGTGAATTGGTGACCATTGCGTGTGGGTCAATGGTGGTGGTGACGTGGCCTTCCTAACGTGACTTTTCGTGCTGTTTCTTCTCTTTCTCAAAAGTTACTGAATACTGGGTATACTGACGATATCAATGCCTTGGACAAAGGATTTCAGCAGAGAGGAAATCAAGATGACCCGTTGATGTCATTGGAGACCTGAAAGTTCCGTGCCGTCACTTGTCTGGGACATTTTTTTTGAAACAAGACGAATAAGCAGAATGTCTGGGGGACCGTGGCGTCCGCTGTAGCTTGATCCTGAGTAGACCGAGGCCGACGACGATGGGGTTCGACGCGGATAGTTGGTTCCCCTTGTGTCTCTAGCCCTCTACTGAACTCAATACTACTGATTCCCCATCTCAAGTAGGGGGCAAAAGCCACCGCGCTTTACACCCGAATCGCTTCGCGCGCGGCCGTCCCGGAAAGAAATTATTAAAGCAGCGACGCGAATAGCATCTGATCGGGGGATATTTGTGAGTTTTGCGCCCGGTGCTTACACTTGCACGGGTGCTCATCTGTATTCTGCAGTGTCTGCTACTGAAGATGAATACATACATAGAAAAATAACATTACTGGTAGCTTTCCTTCGATGGTAGATTTTGTAAGAACCGAAACCTCTCTGAGTTGTCAGTAGATAACCAAGACACCAAGTGAAATCTATGTTCATACCAAGATAAATAAATGTGCATGATAGGCAAAAATAATAAACAGTGGGAAGGGTTAAAATTAGTCACACATAGGTCCATCTTTATGCAAGTTTAAATGACATTCATTGCTCAGTCAACATCATTTTACAGCAAGAACATGCGCCTGTTAGTTTCTGGGGAGAAATAAGCACATATGTTGGAGAACAAAATACAGTGATAACATCACTATAAGTTCCCTACAAAATCTTTTAGTATGTCATGCAATCTTTTCTTAAGTGTTCTCAAAATTGTATTCACATTCAATCAAGTTGCTTCGTCCAATCGAAGGGCTCCCAGTCCAGCATGAAGCTAGCAACAGCCTGCCTCTGGTTATGCATGGACTCATGCCTTCGCCGACGGTGCATGTCCTCCTCTGGCAACTGGAGCATCCCTCTAATGACATTCAATCCAAATCCAGCGCTGAACTTGCTCTCATCATCTATCACATGAACAAAGCCACGGTCCAACCCGAACTCCACATGGAAGTAGGCAAAGTTCTCTGGGATGACTTGCCTCAAGTTGCGGCTTGCACTTGTCGGGATAACCTTCTTCATCTCATGTTGGGTCCATTCTTCTTCAGCTTCGTCAATGGCCTAGAGTAAATGCAAATAATGTCATTAGAACCAAAAGCACAGTAGAATATTCTCAGTTATGAAGGTAGAATTAGACAACTGACCTTTTTAAAGTACATTGGGGCATTGCTTGACACTTCACAAGGGACAGGGATGCACTCAATCATGCAGTGTCTCCTTTGTCTGGCCAGGCTTATGACAGTCTCCATAAACACCACATCCTTGTCCTGCTGTGCAAACATCTTCAGCAGACACTTCTTGAAGTTGCGAATCTCCCCCCAAACGTTCTGATCAACTGTTCTCATTCCAGATTCATGCTGCAACCATTATCAAAATCATTAATAATCAGAAACTGATTGTCTGTTCGTAAATTAAAAGACAGAATGTCTCGTTCGTCTAAAAAAAGACAGAATGCTTCACAAAAAAAAACAACTTTTCAAAAGCACAAATAAGTAGCAACTGGTTGGTTCTTAAGAAAGCTTAGTTTCGTGCAAATGCAACAGGGATAGCAAAATCGTCTCACCTGTAATGGAAGAATAATACAATGCCCAGGGACAACAGGCTCAAACTGTGGCAGCATCAAGTAACTGAAGTTTCCAATAGCAACAACCAGATGTTTTGGCCTGGATGGGTTCTCAAAGCAATACATACAGCGCTCCTTCTGAGTCAACATATGTCTATTAGTGCTTCTCCTCTCGTCATGTGCTTCTTTATTCTTTCTTTTGTCCTTTCTAGTAGGAGCATCACCAAAATCATATTCATCTTCTATACTTTTAGACATGTTATACTGCTTGCTGTGCATAATTTTATTAGCCAAATGCAGGTCAGCATCCTCTTCTCTTCTCCTGTGATCAGCTGCAGTAGGCTTGAATGTAGGCCTACACATGAAAAAAGAAGTCTTCAGCAGGCAGATAAACTATAGGGATAGAAGCGCTAATATAAGAATGAAATCAGAACTTATTTTCCATACTACTCAGGGAATCACTTATTATTAGAATACTTCCCCGCAAAATGACAAGTGCATACTTTGTTTTGAGAGATCATTCTTTACCATAGCAGACATGGTTGGACATAGTTACCTGATTGAGCTTCTTTCTTTGCCATGACCAGGCTTCTCATGGGCAGTATCCTGATTCTCCAGCAAAGCTTCCATTTCTTTCTGACAAAGAACGAGCAGCTCAGCCATATTGCCAGGAAAATAGAAAATCTCAACCTCGTCCTATTTCTAAGATAACAAACATTTATCCCAGTTTCCTAGATCATGAGATGGGGGGTAAATATATGCTTAGTTAAAATATATGGTGCAATCTGTTAGGAAAACATAGACCCAGTAGGACCAAGGCAGTCCATATTTTGAACCTTAGTTACGTGCAATTTTTCAGAATATATGTAAGTTTAGGACTAAATGATGATGGCGGAAACACAATAACTAGCATATTTACACTGTTAAATCAAATGGATATTTGTTAAGGGTACTCACGCATATTCCCATTATTACATTACAAAATAAATTGCTATCTAATGATTCATATAAATTCATAAAGCTAAAAATGTCAGCATTGACACAAGAAAAATAATTAAAAGACTCACCGAAAGTTGTTCAGCTTCTTGATGCTTGCCTTTCATTCGGAGCTGCAGAATCTTTGCAGCCATCTGGTTTGCATTTAATTTCTGAGTGCTCACTAATGGTGCTGTGTTTGAACTCTCCTTAAGGGATTTCTGCTCGTTGTCCCTCTGCTCATCAGCACTAGTACTAGCACTAGCAGTGGAAATATTTGTGTTGTTGCTCTCAAGATTGTTAATCTTTTCCATAAAGCTTCCATCATCAGAGAACTTATTTAAGCTTGCTACGGCTGAAGAGATAAGTGCCTGATCCTCAGAAGATATATTCTGTCTTCTCTTTTTCCACGGGACAGAATCAGGCCTGGGTTTTCTCATGGCATGATGCTGAGAAGAAACATCCCGTAAATATTCACGCCTGCCACTGCTACTATCCGGCTGGCCCTCTGGACTTCCTTTGACACGTTCTCCTGAGTTGTCAGCATTCCCAGATTTTCTGCCTCTAATGGCATGCAAATGGGCATGTGAATGGGCAGCTCTTGATGCTGATACTGAAACAGCTAGGACGCCTAACGAGCCCCATCTCTCTTCAACAACCTATAGCGGTCAAATAGTCACAAAATTTAATTAGAAATAAAAATATAAATTAGTTACTGAGATTAATTACATGTACCTATGCACTTACCTCCTCAAGTTTTCTTCCTTCGCGAGCAGCTTGCTCCTTTGCACGCTTCAAAGCCTTAAGTCTCCAGCTGGCACCTCCATCACCCACAACAGAGGATGCAAGCAACTGGCTGCCTGCATTTGATGGGGTTGATTCTTCTGGGTATCCAGTTCCATTATCTTTAAGGTACGGATTAAGTTCCTTTGGGTTCGGTCTCATAATCTATCATCAATCAAGCAAAAGGCGGATTACTACATCTTGTCCACAAAAGCAGTCAAGGCAACCACATGCAAGAAGGTACATTGTCATTACCTCTTCGTGTGCAGCTTCATCCTTCTCGACATTATCAACCTTAGGAACACCGCTGCCCTCAGTTCGGCTGCTCCTTGCTGGCTTGAGCATCCATTCAAGCCCCATCTCCCTCCTGACCACCTCACTTGCCCTTAACCCATCGCCTTCAGTCTCTTCCTCCTCATCCTCGTCGTCGCGTCTCTGCTTCCCCCTGCGAGAGGCTGTAACAAATGGCAATATCTCCCATGATCAGATAAAGATATCCAAGCTTGTAAAAAATTACAACATAAGAACCGATGTTGACCACGTTTTCTATTTTTATTTACCTCTTCCCCTGTCAGATTCGCTGGATTCGGATTCATCGTCGTCAGAGAAGTTGCGCCGCCGCCTCCTGTCCTTCCCCCGACGCTTGCTCCGCTTGACATCTTCCTCCTCCTCCTCGCCGATTGAGTCGTCGGTGTCCGACCCCGAAGCCTCTTCCGACGAGTACCTCTTCCTCCGCCGCCGGCTACTTTGTCTCTTCTTCTCCCTCTTGCCCCGCCCTCTTTTACTGTGCTTCGCCGGCCTCTTGCCGTCGGAGGAGTCAGAATCGGAGCCCTGCCCACCTCTACGGTTCTGAGTAGACTGGATCTGGTCGCGCGGAACCAGCTTCACGCCGGACAGCATGTCGACGAAGCCGTGCCTCCGAGGGTTTCGTTCGACTGCGAGAGAGGAACACCGTAGGAGGAGGAGAGAGAGGGGAAGGGCAGGCCGGATTCGACCTACTCACTCACAGTCAGCAGTGGCGGGTGCAAGATTTCGGGGCATGGTATTCGAAATATATAGGAGTACTAAAAAAATTTTAACAGCCAAATGGCCGATATTCGACATGTATAATGCCATATAGTTAAAACTACGTATTATATAGAAAATATACACATAATCGAGCCTAATTTCATATATCGAAGAATTTCAACATAAATTCAAATTATTACCAATAGTTCAACATAGCAAAGTGGCAACACACGGGATATATAATCTAATTCTAATAGTTTGGCAACAATAAAATTAAATCAAGATACTATACAAAGTAATTTGGGGACAAATTGTTATTCGAAAGACACTAATTAGTACATATTAAATAGGATTAGGGATTTGGAACTCACAGCAAGTCTGAGACTCAAATCGGGGGGCTGCTCGCTGCTCTTCCAGTCAGGCAGTCAGCTGCTGCCTGGTGCTCGGAGCTCGCTGGGCAACGCCGTGGCTGGTGGTCGCTGGGCGGCGGGCGCTGGCGCCTCGCGGGCTCGCGGCCTGGCTCGACGGCTCCGGCGGCCGGCGCTGCGCCAGTCCTCCTCTGCGGCCGCGGCTAGCCGGCCGTGCGCGGTGCGCCCCCCTCGGCCCGGCAACCGGCGGCCGGCGCTCCGCCAGTCCTCCTCTGCGGCAGCGGCTGGCCGGCTTCGGCTCGCTGGCGCCCCTGGCCGGCCGTGCGCGGTGCGCCCCCCCCCCCCCCCCCCCCCGGCCCGGCGACCGGCGGCCGGCGTGCGACGGAGCGAGGCCCCTAGGGTTCGCGTCTTCGCAAATCGCGAGCTGGAGCGCCCGAGCGGCGAGTCGGCTTCTGATGTCGGGTTTCGCCTGTTCGCCCGGCCTGGGCCCTAGGCAGAGAGAGGAGAAAGTGGAGTGGGACAGAGTTTTGGGCTTTTTTTTTTGCGCCATATTGGGCCATCATGAGGTGGGAAGTTGGGTGGGATGAGATTGAATGGGCCAAAACTGCATAGAATGCTATTTAGCTTTTATATTTTGCATTTTTCTATACTCTCAGGAGTAATTACTCCCACCGAGAGTATATGCACAAGTAGCCAGGTCTGTTTAACGGGTGGCGTAGAGCGGACCCGTTTGGTGGGTATATGACAGGCGTATTTTACAATATGCATGTACCTGAATTTAAAAGCATCCGGCCGTGTCCACAAATCCAGCCGGCAAAAAAGGATCTGAGCTACGGAGAGGCATCGTTATATATGGAGGCAGCCCGGTACACGTTAGTATGACTATATACCCTTTTTTTTTTGCGAATAGTATGACCATACTTGCGGCTTTAGTTTCGTGTAGATCAAAATTCATTACTGCAGGTCGATACTAGTAGCATAGATAAGGACGTTGTGGAGGTCATCTTCGTAGAGGATGCTGGAGTATATGTCTATATACTTGTTTTTATAAGAAACGTATTCCTTCATACTGAATATATATTTATATACCTTTCGTATATAGAGATCCATACATAATAATATAATATTTTCTTGACGAGAGAGTATATGTAAAATACTATTTTAATATTATACTTTTGCAGATACATATTTTTAGAGATGGTACATTCCCATACATCATAGGCTATGTACAGTACTAAGAAGCAAGTACATACACATACATATTCACAAGCAAGTATATATATATATACATACGTTAGTATGACTATATACGTTAGTATGAGCATATACTTGAGTATGCAGCCATACTATTTAGCCATACTTGAGTATGACAGTACTACATCGAACAAATACATATCAAGTAGAAGAATGGCAGCAGGTACAGCCGATGAAGGTGGAGATCACTAATTCACATACGGACCTCTCCTCTGCAGTACAGGAGTGTTCAGCCGATGAAGGTGGTGTCCTGCCGCCGTGCCGCCTTGCCGCACTGCCGCCTTGATGCCTTCACTGCCGTCAAGCTGAGAGAATGATAGGTCCCTTATTAGATAAGAACGGGGTCAGTTTCGGTTGTGACCGAAAGAAAAACAGGGAAAGAATAATGACTAAAAAATCATCGATAGGGAAATATACTTGAGTATACGTGTAGATACGTACATGTGACTTAAAGGGTGGGGCGCGATCGCCCGCATAGAACGTGCCATGCGTGATTTGGTGTGGTTTAGAGGAGGGAGTAATTACTCCTAGGGAGTAGGAAATAATTACCCTATATATATATATATGTATACTATATGTATAAAATTTCTTTGCAAAAATTTGTGTATTTAACTGAATACCCTTGAATTATGGTGGGCCCGCCCCTGACAGTCAGAGGAGGGCAAGGCGAGACGGCGGGAGGAGACGTGACCAGGGGCAAGGGGCGGACACGGATGCGACGGTGCCGAAGTCGAAAACGAGAACACGCGCTACTACATCCTTGGGCCCTGGGCCATGTGCCATGGCCCATGGGCTACCTTTCCGACGGGTGACGGGTCGCCAATCTGAGTCTTTTACCTGTAAACCATCATAAAAGTTGGGTCCAACCCACAGGCCACTAAAAAGTTAAGACACGCATGTATGCCCAAGTTAAACTTCGTTTTACCTTCTATGCCATTCTGTGTACATTCCGTGAGATTTCTACTGTTTGGGTGCTCTTATATGTGGGCCCGGGTGGGGTGAATGTCCACCGTGCCCTTTCAGTTAACAAGATGAAGGTCGAGCCCGGCGTGGAAGTCAACCCAACCAAGCGAACCATCCATGGCCTCTGCTGCTGCCGTCGTCTCGACGTCGGCGGCGAGCTCTTCGAGACCACCACCGCCACACTTTCCCGAGTCGGCGCCACCTCCCTGTTCGCCTCCCTCGGCCCCTCCTCCCCCTCTGCCCCGCACTTCCTCGACCGCACGACGGCGACCCGCGCCTCTTCGCCGTCCCCTCCCTCGGCCGCGCTCCTCGCCGAGGCGCACCACTTCGCGCTCAACGGTGCCCTCCTCGCCTCCCTCTCCCCGGCATCCGCCTTCGCCCCGCTCTCGCTGCGCCCCTCCGCGCTCCTCCCGCTCACCGGTCGCGTCGCACCCTCCGTCGTGGCGCTATGCCCCTCACCGCTCTGGGATGTCCAGCGAGGCAGCTATGACGCACGCGGCGGCGGCGATGACGCGGGGGCTGCCGCGGGCGAGGTGCGGCACGAGATCGTGCGCGAGGTGGCCCAGGAGGTCGGCCACGGCGGCCGCGGCGAGCGAGGCGAGGAGGTGGAGCGTCTGCAGCGCGACGGACTTGGTGGCAGCGTCAGAGGGGGCGGCGGCCTTCCTGCGCCCGCCCTAGGCCGTGCTGGGCCCGCGTGTTGCAAGGTCAGGCGGCCGACAGTGGCGGCTAATGGCGTCCACGCGCCCGTGTGCACGGTCAAGGGTCACGCCGCGCCAGGGGCCATGCCGGAGGTCGCGCCCGCGTCGGTGCGACCGCGGGTCGTGCCTGCGCCTGCCTCTGCGGCGGCGGCGGTCGGGCTGGAGGTGCCCGCGCCCGTGCGTGCCTGTAGGCGGCCGGCCAGGCGACGGTGGCAACCGCGTCCCCACGCGTACCTACGGTGGAGTAGCGGCGCCCTAGGCAGGCGCGGATCTCGCGGTGGATCTCAGAGAGCGTGCGGACAACGGCCGCGGCCTCGCCGGCGGCCGACGGGTCGGTGCGGAGGGAATTGACGAGGTCGTTTAGGGAGCACTGGAAGAGGGTCGGGCTCACAGTCACAGGGGCACGGTGGACATTCACCCCCACCCGGGCCCACATGTAAGAGCACCCTAAACGGCATAAATCTCACGGAATGCACACGGAATGGCATAGAGGGTAAAACGAAGTTCAACTTGGGCATACAGACGTGTCTTAACTTTTTAGTGGCCTAGTGGGTTGGACCCAACTTTTATAATGGTTTACAGGTAAAAGAATCCGCGAATCTCATCCCTCATCCAATATTGGACTAGATGAGACAATTTTATTGTTCCAACAGCTCCTCAATACCTCTCCTCTTTTTCCTAAAAAAAATACCTCTCCCTTTTATTGGTGATCACCAAAAAAAAAAACATCTCATCTCCCCTCAAATAAAGGGGAGTTGTATCTCCCCCAATAATATTGGGATCACACAAAACCACTTTTTTCCTTCCACATCCTCTTACATGTGGGTCCCATACATTGCGAAATATTAATGATTTGTCTGACCATCAACCCCGATAGTCCCAGAGAGCACTATTGGTGATCGGCAATACCATTTTATTGGGGATGAAATATTGGTGAGCTGCTGGAGATGCTCACTGCATCCGCAACAGTGGGAGAGACATAGCCTGGCTGATCTAGACGGGAGACAAGAGAATTGCAGCAACAAAGATTACAGAGGGAGCACTCAAGTTTTTGCATGTTATCGGTCCCACTGCCCCTCCCCGTGTTTCCCTCCCCGTGTTTCCTCGAATGACGTAAATCGACTGACAATTGCTCCGTCGCTAGCGAGTCATCTCTATCCTCGTTTTATTGTTTCACGTTAGTTGTAGCATTCAGATAGCTGGCTCAAATCACCTTGTAGGGGATGCCCTCAGTGATCAATGTGCAGTCGAAGAAGTCTACCCTCAGGGGGACGTTGTCCTCCGTGGAAGACCGGTAGGGATGTCACTCCAGGTGGGACGCCATGTGGTATCGGGGAGAACATTGTCAGCTAAGGAGGCGGCAGCAACGGTGGTTATGACCTCTAGTGGGCAAGCTTCGTGTCGCGGCGGGAAAGGAAACCAGAGAGAGGTCGACGACAACCATGGAGGCGCATCCAGGCACGACATGAATATGACCTTTATGGAAAAGAGGTCGGTGGCAGTGTGAGAAGGAGGAAGACCACGGCCTAGCGTGAGCATAGCAGGGAAAAAAAGGTCCAACAATAATTTGGGTAAGCACTTGTAGGATCATATAGCATGGATAGTGGGTGGGAATAACTAGGGGCAACAAATTTTGGGTTTTGTCTTGGACCTAGTTTTTTACTCTAGTATAGTACTATCTAAAAATCACTAATAAAAATAGAGATAATCCTGCTACAGCTACAGACGCCCTTAAAATTTGGAATGGAACAGTGCGAATACCGTGAATGGTAATCCCTCGCTTATATATTGGAGATCAACTGGTCATTGAGAATTTTATACTAATTCGAGCTAATGACTCTTGTAGTGAACCACGTATTTGGCAGTCTGTGACAGTAGAGAAATTTACCGGTTATTTTTTTGTCTTAGTCGCTGATGGTCTGCCTAAAGTGGCCATATTCTCCTTTCTCTTCAAATTTCTGAAGAGGACACTTGACTTTATCACCTCAATGCATTAAAAAACCAACTGGACGTCTCAGTTTTCTTCGATTTACAATAAAAAGGCTTAACCAAAACACTCACAAAATTCCAAAGAACACTACAACTAGCATTAGAAAACAAGTAAACCAGCAAACAATGCGTCCATTTCATTAGAGTAAAATAATCCGGTTCCACATATTTGACCACAAATAGTAATTAACCAACATATGTTTAACGACCCTTGTTTCTAAAACAGGACTTCATATTTTTTAAAACAAAGTAAATAACCATGTCATATTCTTCTATGGGGGTGTGCCGCCCGCCTTGCCATGCACCACTCTAAATATGAGCTTCCCACGCATCCTGCAAGACCACAACCTCCAAGAAGAGCTGCTCCAAATCCTATGAGAAAGAAACCATGGTAATCCTCGTATCCTCCTTTCCTGCACTGCCTTTGAAGGTAGCAAGATGCCATGATGCCAGCAAGGTACTGGAGCTGAATAATGAATTTAGATGGAGAGTCCTCCTCCCCAAACCTTCTTTGAGGCCTTCTTCGAGGCATCCTGGATATATGATAGTAACAACAATTCGCCCATAAATTTCTTTAAGGTAACAAGATTAAACAAATGGTATCAGTTTGCAAATCAGCAAATGTAACGCAATAATCTGTATTACCTGTGACTAGTTGCTTCAGTCCAACTAGTGAGATAGTTGTTAGTTGGTATTCAACTTACAATTAGCTAGACTATTAGTTGGACTCATTTGGATGTAATGAAACTAATTATTAGCAACTAAAATTTAGCTTATGGATCCAAACAAGACCTTAAAGACATATAAAGAGAAAAAGTTAGTTGTCATGTGTTTACCCAAAGCATTGTGATATATGATTATATGTGATTAAAGAAGTCAAGAACCCATTAAGATTTAATCTCAATGAACCCAAGTCGATATTATGTGATTTTTCTCCAAACTAGTGCTATCTAGAACAGTACCGCTTTGTCAGACTAGCAGCAACAAATGCCATTTATATACTAAAGGTTCTGCAATATTGTGTCACACACCTCTTAACTTAAACGAACTGAAACTTTTGAAACTAAATTAATATCTCTACATGAAAAGGTTGCCTTTCAACTTAAACAAAACCAACCTATTGACTCATAAATTTATTTTTTATGATTCCTCGTAAAAATAAATTTATGAATATATGTATATGTGTGTGTGTGTGTGTGTGTGTGTGTGTGTGTGTGTGTGTGTGTGTGTGTGTGTGTGTGTGTGTGTGTGTGTGTGTAGATCAAACACCAACCTTTCAACTCTCACCTTCATTTTGACACTCTTACTCAAACAACAAACTTTGAGTTCAAATATCAAAACTTTAAGTGGTTATTATGCAAAAATTCAAACCCTATTAGTGTGTAGAAAACTTGTAGAGGGTGAAACATTCAAGGTATCATGGAGGAAAATCCCCCAATAAGAAAACATGGCTAATGTAATTGGTGTAGCAACAAGACATAAGGAGTGAAAAACAAGCTCTTGGTACTAGGGGAAAAAATGCATCAGTAGGGATACTGGTCTATAGGGATCCACATCAAATACATGAGATTTATAAGGAAGTTAGTATTGTTGTGGATTAGAAAAGGTGGTAACCACATATTTATAGGACTAAAACTGCTTGTGTTTTCATCCATTAGTTGGCATGACTGCAAGCTAGATATTAGTACATAAGAGTCACAATGACAGAACATGATTCCAAATTAATTCCCAATCTACAAAGTAGACAATAAATAGGATGCATTATTCGAACACAAACACTTGTATAAATGCCAAAAGTTATGGGGCTAAGAAACGATAGGCATGAATAATCACATGTAAATATAGCCACTTGCCTTGCTTGAAGTATCGGTAGAACTCCAGAACACCTATTCACCTACATGTAAAATCCAATAAATACAAAAGAAAAATAACATCAAACACAAACTAAACTATAATAAAACGTTATTTATATTTGGAACGAATTAAACAGAATACTAAACTAGTAATTAAGTTTGATTTTCAGAGAGCAAAACGAGCCACTAATTAGAGAAGAAAACTATCCAATTATACTCGTGTATATGTTGGGCTACATAATTTGCATCTGTTTTGTATCAAATGAAACCATGCCTAAAATAAGTTATAGTCCAAAATACATTAGATCATCTGAACGACACATGCAATCCAATAAAATCTATTTAGCAATTTTGCAAATAATTCTAAAATTTGCCCCGCAATTCGTTATAGAAGCATTAAACAACATAATGAGTCTTAAAAATTCAACTATTAGGTTCGAAAAAACGACATAAATAAACTAGTTTAGGAGATAAGGTTGCTAGCGCATTCACATATGAATCTGGGGTATGCGTATGCACATTTCCAAACTATTTGGATTATATTTCAAAGATAACATGGATCTTTTGAAACTAAATGCTGCTCAGGGTGAAGACTATATGTATAGTTGTCCTTCATATAATATATGGTACTAGGAGTGACATGTAAGCCAACAAAGGACATAAGTGCATACTTCTTAAAGCGTAAAGGCGAGGCCAGGCGATGCAACACCTTCGAGACGCCTAGGCGCCCGCCTTGCCCGCCTAGGCGACCATTTTGCAAGGCGATGGAGGGGTGCCTGGACGCCTAGGATAGGCGTCGCCTAGGCAACGCCTTGAGAACTATGCATAAGTGTACACATCAACTAATAAAAAAACATGTGTACACTTGTAGTAGATCACATCGGAATACATATGTGGCAGAACCGCCTGAATCATAGGGCCCACGTGCACCATCATCGTCCCTAAAGACCTCTGGTTACTGTGCACGAGTTCCCCGCAACCTAGGTGGCCTACCGGGTTTCCTCAGAAACCCTGATTTCCCCGAAAATCTCATTTTAAAGACCTTGCAACTATTACAATATTTTGCACAAATAGTTTGAATCAGAGTACAGGGTGCGGAAGTATTACATGACAGTGAATTTACAAATATAAATTACATTACCCCGAACCAGAGTTTTGTAGTGGAAAGCGGTATACAACTAGACACCCTGCCCAAGGGTTAATTCATATACACATCTTCTTCCATGCACGATCCTTCAACCGGCACGGCCCAAAGCAAAACTGTACTCTCGTCTCACCTGCAATAGGGGGTTAACAAACCCTGAGTACATGGGGTACTCCGCAAGATTTACCCGACTAAAGAAAATAGGGAGAAGACTCAGGAATGCAGGGTAAGGGGAGTCAAGGTAAGGCTAAAGCAAGAGTCAAAGTATTTTGCAGAAAACCAATACTAATCTTGAATCCTACTTTTAATATTTTAACTCAATATTATTTTAATCAAAAACCATTGACCTCAGTTAGTTTACATGTGTCCTTCAATTCCAATTACTTATTCATTCTCAAAAACATCCCGGTTGCGAACCACTTTTCGATGTAAGTCAGTGGATCAAGTCTTCATAACCAAGGAGCAACGACGATTCGAATCGATTAGTACCCAGCTAGGGATCCCTAACCACACTGCATATGTAGCACCTAAGCTTGCATATACCAACCCCGTCTACCATGGCTTTTCCAAAACCTGAACCGGTCCTTGCGCCACCTGAGAGCACAGTACTCCTCTTGTCTCCAGGCACACCGGCCACGAGGGTAAACGCTACTCTCGCCATCTCTCCACTCCCAGTGCGTAGTTGTCGGTTCAAGTAGTAAAGCCACCGGAGTCAGGGCTTCCCGAAGTACGTGGTTAGTTACAAAGTCTCGATCACAGCAGCCCCACGACGAACGGTCCCTAATTCATTTCACGTTGGTGACAATGCATTGGGACTCTAACCCAAATACAAGGTAACCGAACGGTTCCAAATCCGTGCCCGTCGACGACAAGACATAGGGACGCCACCCCATGTGCACATCAACCGAACGGGCTTATTTTCATATCCATTTCCGTCGGCGGCAATGCATTGGGACTCTAACCCAAATGCAAAGTCATCCAAACGGTCTCTAGTCTAGATTCATTTTCATTTCTTTATTATTCATCAATAGTATATCATTCTATCTTGGAAAATAGCATTTTATATAAAATCTAATTAAGTAAGCAGGGCTAAACATTTTTCAAACATTTTCATTTCAATTCAGGTTTCAAGGATGGTATTTCAGTGGTCAAGGTTGGTAATGCATCAATTGGGTTATCACTCAACTCCTATCAACCTAATGCAATAGTCTAACTCAAGTTATAAATATTTTATAAATCACAAGGAAATGGCTGAATACACCGGGGCTTGCCTGTGTTGTAGGTCGGTCACTTCTGCTAGAAAACCAGAGAAAATCTGCTTGACTTCTTTTGACGAATAATCCTTTCGTCGGGAAGCAATCAACAAGTCTCCCTAAAATCCGATCACTACACGTAATAATAATACAATGCTTAACATGATGATATGTACGCCATGATGCAGGAGATGCACTAAATCGTGAATTAATAAATAAAAGTAACTTAATCTAGAAAGTTGAGTACAACTTTCTTTCATGATAAGGTTGCAAAACAACTTCATTAGACAAGGTGGTGGTTGTATAATTGATTTTATTGACCACTTTAACAGTCATAGGAAGCCGCATTACTCGATTCATACTACTATTAAATAAGTTAATAATGATTTCAAACAATGATTAAGGATGTCAAGGATCATTCTGAGTTAATGACCCAGAGTCCACAATAAATCCAAAAGTCACACAAAACCTAAGCCATTAGGGTTTTCCATTTATTTTAATAATCATTTAATAGAGCCTTAATTAATAAACAAGTAAACTACTTACATGAAATAACATTTAAATACTTTAATCAACAAGATTAGCATAAGCTTAAACAAGTTAGCAAGATACCAATAGTCAGCACAGGATAACGACCCAAAGTCAACACACAGCCCAAAGTCAAACCCTAAAGTGATTAAGGTTTTCCATTTAAAACATTAAAAATAAGAATTACTCCACTTTGTCGATTTGAACTCAACCTTTTTCTACAGATAGTTCTTGCCCTAAAACAGTGCCAATTTAAATTTTATGATTTTTGGATCATCATAGAATTTATTAAAATTCACCAAAGTTGCATTTGTTAATTAAAAATGTATATTTTGATCACCTGCAGAAATTATTGAAAAGCCATGTTTAATATTTTTATTAAGTACTACACACTGCGCAGAGTATATAGAATTATTTTCATGATTTTTAAAGCCGTGAATAATTCCCTATAAAAATAACAAGTACACTACTATTCATATTATCAGAAAATCAGAAAATTCACTTTAATTTGCAAATGAAATGGAAACAGCCATTCGGCATGAGTCGGCCCAGCAGCGCAGGCCAAACGGCCCAACTCGGCCTGCCCGAACCATGCAGAGAGGCCCTCGCTCTTCTCTATTCTCAACTCGAGGTCCGGCCTATACTATTTATATGAGTCACTTAACCCCCTGCCCCACATCAAATTTAAAGCTCCAGGTCCCTCCCCTACTCCCCCGTGCTGACCGACGCACCGGCGGCGGTTGACCGCCCCGCACGATGCCAGTGAGACCTCCAGCAAGGAGGGAAGCACTTCCCCGCGTAGCTCGCGACCTCGCGCACCCACCCAGGTAGAGGGTTAGCTAGTTCAGGGCTTAAAGTGCCCCCAAACGCGACTGCAGCGGCACGGCCGCGCTTCGGTGAGGCGGAGCTCGTCGGAGACAGGGCTTCGAGTTGCGACGTCAGGTTCTACACGTTCCTAGTGACCATAACAATCGGTTTAGGTGGTTGGGTAGGCAGTTTGGGAACCGACACGACGTTGGCCGTGGCCTGTAATACCTCTGGTATTACTGATTAATTAAACTACTATGTCATCATGTTTAAATTAATCATTTGCATATGATTGTACTTAGGACTTTTAGAGTGACTTGAATGTGTTTGTGAATGATGGTGTAATTAAATCCTTGTTTGGAAATCAAAACTAAATCAAAAAGAGAAATCAATTTAAACCCTAAATTTGATCCCAAAACCTAATTCAAAATCTATGTGGAATCTAATAGAGGTGCCTTAATAAAAGTTGTAGATATTTTAAAATGGAACAACTTTTATTTTTGGAGATTTTGAAGTTATGCACCAGAAATTTGAATTAAACCCAAAACAGTGACTTGAAATTCAAATTTGAAACATCAAATTAAAAACTATCAAGAATCTGACAAAACACACTTAATAGAAGTTGTAGGGTTCAGCAAGCTGAACAACTTTTATTATAGATTTTCAACTTATATAGAAAAATTTGGAAAAATTTGGTGAATTTAAAATCAAATTTAAAAACCCATTTTACCCCCTTTGCTGTAGTTTGAAATTTTGGACGAATTTGAATATGGTCCAAAAAGCAAAAATGTTCTACAGGAGATTTGGCACAACTTTGGTATTGATCGTTTTCTCTTATTCGAATTGGGTAGGGCATAATTGGATGAATTAGCTTTTGACCTAGATGACATAGCTACAGTACACTGGGCCCCTACAGTGCTCGACGCCGTGCGCGCGTGCCCGCGCCGCGCGCTGGACGCCGTCTGGCCGGCCGGGGCCCGGACGTCGCCGCGCGGAGGTCATGGGAGGGGGGGGGGCCCGGAAGCCGTTCGCCCTTATCCCCTCCATTCCGGACCCTTAAAGGCAACGACCTCCTCCATTTTCCCTTCCACTTCTTCCCGGCCGCCGGCGAGCACCGCTCGGATTGCGGTCACAAATTCACCCTCACCGAACCCCCCCCAGCCACTCCATCTCGTAGTCAGCTAGAGTGTTTTCTTGTGCGTCGATTGTTGCCTTTGATTCAAGCTATAGAGGCTTGGAGGCCCCGGAACGCGAGTCGACGTCCTCGGTATTGGTCGGAGCGCCGCCACCCGCTTTTGTGCCATGCCTAGCTCGCCTGGGTGAGGTTCTTTCCTTTCTGTTGTACATTTCGAGCTTATGGTGCTCCACTGGCGCTCATGTGCTCGACCTCTTCACCTCTGGTGCACAGAATCGGTCGGAACGGGGGATCGCCGTCATGTCCGAATCGCTGTGTCCGTCGCCGCCGTCACGCTCGTCATTCTACTCCACCTCGGTCTCTACCAGCTGACATAATCGCTTCATGGTGAGCCACTGACCATCCCTGACCCTTTTTTTACTTGCTATCGGCCCGTAGTGGCCGGAGCGCGTCGCGCCGCCGTGACCGAGCCGCCATGGGTAGCGTCGAGCTCGTCACCGGCCGGCGCTGGTCCGTTTATGTCCCTGGGGTTGTGTGCGGAGGCCTGGATCGTCAGCTGGAGGTGTCTCCTTCGTTAGAGAGGCCGCCGGTGGCGGGCCGCCGCGATGTGAGTGCGCGCGGGGCGCACAGGAGGCGGGGGCGGGAGGTGGGAGACGGCACTGATGGATGGGGCCTGCCCGTCAGTGGCCCAGAGAGAAGGAGAGTATGGCGCAGGAGCTTTCGGGCTGACTGGGCCACGTCATGCCTGAGTGGGCCAGCTCGGGCCAGTTTTGGTTTTTCCTTTTCCAGGGAATATCCAAAGGCTTTTCCATTTTATATTTGAATAAATAATGCTGTTACTTCATCTTTTTGGTAGAATAAATGTACTGTGCCAAAATTATGAAATAAATTGTGTAGGTTCTATTCAGTGTGCTGTATTTTATAAAAATATCTAGTATGGTGTTTGGGCAGTTTCTGAAGGAAGTAAAAATCAGTCTTTTAATGCATAAATACAACTTTGATGAATTTTAATTAAATCTCTGTTAATCCAAAAATCATAAAAATTTATTTGGTACTGTGTTATGATGAGAACTATCTGTTGGTGAAGTTTGGCATCAAATGAAAACAGTTTAGTTGTTTATTAATTAAATGTTGATTAATTGGTTAATAAAAGGAATAGGAAATAAAGAAAAATAGGATATTGTGTTATTTTTGGATTGATTGTGGTTCTAGGTCAATCACCCATATGACCTAGGGCAGGATGGATTAGAATAATCATGGTTAGCTTGAGGTAGGGTTATGTTCATGTGTGTATTATTTATTATCGAATCCTGTCTGTCATTTCATGTTGCATCGCATTGAACCATCCATCGTTGCATGCGTGTAGTGACCGAGGATCCGGAGGTAAAAAGTGAAGCGACTGCCGAGGGGACTGCTCCTGAATTTGTGCCAGGCTTCGATATCTTTGGCACCGATCCTGACCCGACTCTCTACGCACTTCAAGGCATGCCCCGGTGCATTTGCCCCTCCTTGTTATTTAAAATAAATGTTTATCACTTGAGTTAATCTATTGCATTAGATTAATAGGAGTTGAGTGATAACCTATTGATGCGTTACCTTTCCTTGACCACTTATTATACCCTGAGAACCTGGTTTATTTAAAGTATTGAAAAATGCTTAGTCCTGCTCAAGTATTAGATTTGCACAAATGCTATTTTTAACTATGATGATATGCAAAGAATGATTTAAGAAAGGGATTGGTATTGTCCTCATTTGTTGATGGTGCACTTAGCTAGTCCATTATCATCAACGGGGATGGGTTTTCCGTTTGGTTGGCCATCTGTTTGGGTTAGAGTCCCAACTATCGTCACCATCGGAAAAGGGATGTGAAAACCGGGTGGTCACCAGTGTACTTGGGTTAGAGTCCCAATGTATGGTTTCCAACGGAAAAACAATTAGGGATCATTCGTTGTCGGCCTGCTGCGATCAAGACTTTGCAAGTAGCCACATACTACGGAAAGTCTCTGACTCCGGTGGCCCTATTGCTTGAACCGACAACCACGCACTGGGAGTGGAGAGATGGCGAGAGTAGCGTGTACCCTCATGGCCAGCGTGCCTGGAGACTAGAGGAGTACTGTGCTCTCGGGTGGCGCAGGACCGGTTCAGGGGTAGGATAAGCCGTGGTAGGCGGGGTTGGCATATGCAAGTTTAAATGCTACATATGCAGTGTGGATAGGGATCCCCAGCTGGGTACTTAATCGATTCGAATCGTCGTTGCTCCTCGGTTATGCAGACTTGATCCTCACACTTACAGTGAAGAGTGGTTCGGAACCAGGATGTTTTTGAGAATGAATTGGTAATTGGATTTGAAAGATATATGTTAAAGAATTATGAATTATTGATATTGGTTATTAATAATGTTGAGTAAAATATTGAAAACAGGATTAGTAATGCTTTTTCCACAAAATACCTTGACTATTGCTAAAGCCTTACCTTGACTCCATCAGCCTGCATTCCTGAGTCTCATCCCTTTTTCTTTGCCGGGTAAGTCTTGCGGAGTACCCCAGTACTCAGGGTTTGTTAACCCCGTTGCAGGTAATCAGTAGCAGGAGGTCTGTCTTGCCCCGTGCTGCGTGATCATCATTCAGGATAGCGAGGAAGAGTGAAGTGAACCCGTGGGCAGGGCTCGTGTTATTACCTATCATATTATGTTGTTGTCTACTGCTGCTGTTACTATTTGAACTTTGGTCCGTAATAACTGCATTTGAATTCTATTTGAACAACCGGTTTGTAATCTAAATTCTATTTAAATCTTCCGCACTTTTACTCTGATGTATTTTATTATGAAATGCTGTAATTCTGTAATGGCTTTGCAATGGGATCCTGTCGGAGAAACGGGTGCTTATGTAGCCCGGCAGAGTTGTCTAGATCATTTGGAATACGGGCCCGGCTGTCAGAGGTCATTAGTGGCGATGACAGGTGCCTGTGGGCCATGTGATTAAGGCGGTTCTGTTACACAGCCATGGCGGCATGGATGGGCAAAGCTCGTCGGTGACGCCGTTCTGACAACATCAAGGCGATTAGAGTTTAATTAAATGGCATGGATAGCAACAAGATCTCACCTAGACTCCGAAACAACACCTGATTGAGTCATAACCGGACTGGGGAGGTGGGCTTGATGACGATGGCGGCTCGGTGGCCCAATGCAGTGGCACGGTCCCGTTCCGACGTGCCTGAGGCGGTAACGTTTAAATTTCTTGACTTATAAGCTTCCTAAGACAATAAATAGCTCAAAACGAGGGACGGTGATGGACGAAACTCACTGCAAGAAGCTGACCTCGCCGAACAGAGCACGTCGGTGCTTTTTGCCGGCCGCGAGGAAGAAAAGCGACCGAGCAGACGATTCCAGTAACGAGGGATGGCATGAGTTGACTCAATTGGTGCGCTAGGATGTGGCGAGCTCGGTGGCAAGTGGAATTAGACCGGGTTGGATCGACGACCACGAATTTTACTCCCAACCGAGGGGGTCATCGGCGACGAGGTAAGGAAAAAGGGATGGGGAATGGCGACCGACCGAGCTTATATAGGCAGAGGAGGGTCGCGCGACGTGGAGGGGGCCCCCACGGGCCTGGCATCGATGGCGACAGGTGGCCGGCCGGCCCCGGGCGACACCGGCGAGCGGCGCGGCACGCGGGCCTGCGCGCGGTCAGAGAGGGAGGGGTCCGGTACAATAGTGTACCATGTCCTCTTTAGAGTTTTCTTCAAATTACTTTTTATTTTGTGTAGGAACGTGAAAAATGTCCTTAATACGAATTGTAGCACGTTTCAATCTGAACAACTTTGGTTTTTGTACCTCATTTAAGTTTTGAATGGATTTTGAAATATTAAAATGGGGTAAAAGGAGATTTTGAAATTCAATTCTAATCCAGTCAAATTCTCAAGATTTCTCTGAATAAGTTGAAAATATCCAAAGATAAAAATTGTGCCACTTGACAAGCCCTGCAACTTTTATTAAAGGAGCCTTGTCAGATTCTTGATAATTTTTGAAATGACATTTCAAATTTGAATCCTTAAACACTAATTTTTGTTTTATTTGAAATTTCATTCAATAACCTAAAGATTCCCAAATACAAAAGTTGTTCAATTTGAAAATATTTACAACTTTCATTAAAAGTGTTTGGTCAAATCATTGATAGTTGTTGAATTTGTATTTCAAATTTGAACTTTCAAGCATAGATTAGGGGTTTTATTTGAAATCCACTTTAATAACTTCAAAATTGCCCCCAATAGAAGTTGCTCAACTTTTCAAGATGCACAACTTTCATTAAAGGCCCAATATCTAATTCCTTTTAGTTTTTGAATTAGGGTCTTGGGTCCGTTTTAGAGTTTATAAATGATTTTCTTTTTATTTCCCAATTGGATTTAGATAATTACACCCAAACACAAACACTTACATAACAAATCACTCTAAAGCACCTATGCACAATCACATGCAGTAATAAAATTCATTTTAGTGAATGCACGGTAAAAATGAGTTTATGCGGGATGATTTGCATGCAATCATGATGACATGGCAGATTTTAATTATAGTAACACCAGGGGTGTTACATCCTTCCCCCCTTAAATAAATCTCGTCTCGAGATTTAAGATATGGCTAAAGTCTTAGGTTGAGTAATGGAAAAGAAAATGTGTCAAGTAAACATTTTTCAAACTTGGCTATAAAACAAGTAGGGGATTCACATTTTACAAGACTTGAAACGGATAAATTGCGTTTAAAGAATAGCAAGGAACTTAGAAAGGCTTTCAGATAGGTAACTCTCTGATTCTCGGGCTGCTTCTCCTTCTGAACGCTGATTGCATTGTACCATTTACCATTTTGTTGAGGCCCTTTGTGTAACACGATTCTTTTCCGGTCTACGGCTCACACTGAATATTTTGAGCATGTCAGGCCCGGTTCAACTCAACTCTCACCAAGTCGGTAACTCGGTCTGGCACTTGAAGACACCTCTCAAGCGTTGATTGAAAGTGCATCTAGCCCTTTGGTGGGTTTTGGATGAATTGATGATAATGTTGATTAAAGGACTAACCCGTGTGCTAAGTGTGAAACAGGGAATTGTATATCTCATATGTGCTTGAAATATTGTTGAAAGCCAAAATGATGGATTGTTGTATGTTTCAATCAAACTCAAACACAAGACAACAATGAAAATGAGGTTATAGCAAAGGCTCATTTATTATGAGGTATCAATGATTCACTTGGAATCAAAACAATCAAAGTGAAGATGACAATACATTTGAATGGATGATTCAAAGCTAGTTGTGACTAAAGTGCTTGAGTTAGTGAAGATAGCAAGGAAAAGTCTTTGAGGTACTAAGCAAAGGTGAAGGGCAAGTAAGGGCTTGGCGGCCGAAGAACCTAGCTAGGGTGAAGAAGAGAAGTACTTGCATTTAGTCGATGGACTAATCAAGCATGAAGGACATGACGTGGTGGAGAATCAAATTTGCTTATTCGAGAAGAAGCAATCAAAGTAACTTGATGCATTGAGATCATCCCACAAATAAAATGTTGCAATCAAGTTACATGCTCAAGATGGTTTTTGCTCAAGATGAATTTCAAAATCACTCATGACATCCCATTGTTACAAGGTTGAAGAAAAACGGCTTGGTTCACTTGAAGATCAACTCCAAGGTTTAAATTCGTTTTACATTTAAATTTGAGTTGATAGGAAAGCCGTACTATTAAGAGGGATGCATCATGATGATAGATGGTGATACATAAGTGCTCAAACCAACCCATGTGAGATATGAGAGAGGTAGGGCGCTTCAACTAGTTGAGAGCTCTCAGGCTGAGCATACAATACCGGACGCGTCCGGTATTGGCAGTTTCAGCAGAGTTTTCCCTAACTCTCATGTTGTTTGTTTGTCGGAAGTTCCGGTGTTGGCTGGAAGTTCCGACGTGCCGGTAGTACCGACTCTGTATCGGTAGTACCGCTGGCACTTGGCGCCGAATCTCCTCCCAGCCAACTCGCTGCTCTTGGGTTTCAGAAAATATATTTCGGTAGTACCGAATTTTAATCCGGTAGTACCGGTTTTCGAGCGGTAGTACCGACCCTAAGAACGGTAGTACCGACAGCACTTGGTATCAAGGGAGATCTGAGTTCTGACAGGTGACCGTTGGGGCAATACCGGACGTGTCCGGTATTCCAACGGCTAGTTTCGGGGAGTGGCTTATAAAAGGCCCCAAGCCTCCACCTTTGGAGGCTGCTGATTCTACTGACTTCCCTAACCTTCTCTGAGCTCTAGCAACACTCTCTAACCCTCTCTAAGTGAGTGATTGATCCTAAAGTGCCAAATCCATTTGTGGGTTTAGAGAGAATTCAAAATAGAGAGCAAGCCATCACTTGAGCACTTGTGCAAATCGTCGATCTCGTGGTTCACATTTGTTACTCTTGGACTCCTCGGTCCTAGACGGTTAGGCGTCGCCGGAGAGCACCCAAGAACTTGTGGTGTGCCTCGAGAAGTTTGTAACGGTTCGATCTCTCCGCAAAAGAGATCACCTAGTGGAAGGAGCATAGTGGGTGAAATAGACCGCGGCTAGAGTTGACCTGTGGTGTCCTCTAAAGCTAACCCTTGTGGTTGCTCGCAGCCGGCTCAACGGAGAGTAGGACCCGAGGGGGTGCCGAACTTCGATAAAATAAATATCGTGTCTCACTTTGCATTCCTTTAATATTTGTGATTGTCTCCGTTGTGCAAGTTGCTGTGCAGGTTATACAGGCATATATACATCACCAGGGGACTGTGTGAGAGATTGGAGAAGAGCAGCAAGAGTTTTGGAGCAAAACTGCACAGCTCGTGCATACCGGACACGTCCGGTATTGATATCGAACGCGTCCGGTATTAGCTCTCTGTGCGGAATTTTGTGCCATTTGTTCTAATCCTTTGTGGTGCAGGTATTAGGCTCCTAGGTGTTTCATATTCAGTTTATATACTCTGTTTACTCCTTTGGGGGAGTTTGTTTCTTTGTGAGGAGTTTCTAAGTAATTAGAAACTCCGGTTCTAATCGTTTCCGCATTTGAAAGTGTAAATTTTCAGAAACGCCTATTCACCCCTCCTCTAGGCGGCATCCTAGGTCCTTTCAGTGATACATGAAATACATCCTACACAACTGATAAGTGTTCAGACGCTTGAGTTGATAAGCTACTAGCCCACACCTCTCTTCCTATTTGTTATAATAAAGGTTCTTATTTGACGTAATCAGTTGTCTCTCGACACTAAAAGCTTTAACTCTTGCTCTTCAAAATAAACTTGTATAAAGAATATCATTTAAGGGTAGGTTCTCAAGGAGAGTGAGGGCACATTAATTGCAAGCTATAATGATTCAGAAACAGCGACTATGATACCAGTCCTGTACCCCGGTAAGGATCTTATGTGGTTGCAGTCCACAGAACATTCCAAGTTTTGACACAGCACCATAGTCACGGGTCGAGAATATCATCATAGAACACAATTAGAGTAACCTCAGCAAAGAGAGAGAAAGTATATCGATTGTGGCTATGATGAAAAGTAACCACAGACCTTGATACGAGCATATACCCTTCAGAATCTCATGTGGTTGTGAGTTACAGGAGATTTCAGGTTGCTTATAGTGTATCGTAACCGTAGATCACGTTACATCATAGCGAACGGAATAGAGCTCATTGGTCGTGAAGCTATACTAGATCACAACCTTAAACCTCGATACCTGCATGTGCCTAGTAGAATCTCGTGTGGCCATGGCATGCAAGAGTCCCAAGGTTTCGACGCGGCACCATGGTCACAGGTCATGGCACTACTATAGGGCACAACCATACTGACTCGAATAACACTCTGAATTCAAGGAAATGGTTCATGTCGGATCAAGGCATGACACGTATACAGATAAAAAATCATGATCTAGTGCTAGGTTTTTGCACTGGGTCTGTGGGTAAATTTAAGTGCATCCTAAAATTTCCGAAGAAGTGAATTTTCAAAATAGATTTCAAAATATTTATAAATAACCAGGAATCCATAAAACAACAGGAAATCCTCTACGGATAGCAGACACCATTTCCAAGTGATTGGATCTTAGATACCATTTTCAAATCGGTTCCCGTTATTTTGTCTTATGAGATTAAGATGAATGCACGGACAAAGAATTTCAGAAATTCAGTGAGATCAGATGTGAATCCTCAAAATAGATTTGAAGATAGTTATAAATAGCGAAAGAATTTGAAATTCAGGAAGAAATTTATATATGAATTTTGTAAAAGAGATTTGAAGGAGAGTGAAAGCACATTAATTGAAGGCTAGGATCATGACCATTAACCCTGATAACAGCGAGCGTCCGGTAGTAACTACCTATGGTCGCGAGCCATAAGAGACCCCAGATTTCGACTGCTACATCATGGTCATGGGTTCACGACATCCCATAGACTACAATTACAATAGCTTTCGAAGTAAACAACAGTGTCTTGAAAGGAGAAGATAAAAATTTACACATGAATGGATTTAAAAAATTAAGGATTAGCTAAAGTTTTGTATCGAGTTGGTATAGTAAATGAGTGCATTCAGAAGTTCCCCAAGGATCAGGAACTTATGGAGCAAAGATTATCAAGGGAAGAGAGTACATTAATTGTGACCTTGATGGCTTAGGAGCACCAACTATGATATTAGTATGTGCCCTGAGAAAAACTTACTGGTTTACTAGCCATAAGAGATTCTCAGTTTTGCAAGGCACCATAGTCATGGTCGAAACACCATTATAAGGTACAATTATGGTAGTCTCGATCAAAGGAGTCATAAGAATGATGGTATAACAATTAAGATTATGATGTATAATGACTACGGATCTCGATGCAAGCGAATACCCTTCAATTTTCTCATGTAGCGACCCACAAGAGATTCCAAGTTTCAACATTACATCGTATCCATAGATCATAATACATCACAGCTAAATGGATTCGTTTCCACAAAAGGGGCAAACAAAAAAAAGGTTACTAATTGTGAAGTTATAGTGGACCACAACTTTAAACCTCGATACCGGAGCGCACCCAACCGAATCTCGTATGACCCGGGTATATAAGAGACCCTAGGTTCTGTCACGGCATGGTGGTCACTGGTTATGGCACTACCATAGGACACAATTACCTTATTTTCTTGACTGACATATTGAATTCAAGGAAGTGCTATGTGTCACATCGGCATGCCACAGACACAGGTTGAAAAGTCAAGAACTGATGCATGGATTTTCAAGGCTTGGTAAAAATCCTAATACGTAGTGAAATTTGTAGAAATAGCACAGCCCTGATAACAATAGCTGCACTAGAATGTAACGAGAAAATTTAAACATTTCAATCCCTCGCAGATGATATGATGAGTGCTCATCCTAAGCGTCTTCACCAGGTTAGTTAGTATAAAACCTATATCTATAGGACAATACCTTATACATTATCTTTATTCTAATTCAGAGAGAGGTTGAGGAGCATTCTGTAGATTATTTTTAATTTGCTTTCTTCAAACACTTTTAATGTATACCACCCTTTGAAATTTTTAAAAGTAAAGCTGTAGTTGACCCGTTGTAAATGCTCTGGATAGGATCTGTAGGGACACTTCATACTACGACTGACCAAGGAGAACAATACGGGACCAATGATATTTTGGTGGTTCTGAGTAGCCTACATCCTATAGTAATCGCCACCAAATTGTAGTAGTCCCGAACACAGTCAGGCACTCGTCAATTCTAGTAGCAGGGTCTTGCGGATCCATCTATTTAGGAAAGGGTGGTAATTTATTTTTAACAAAATATATTTTGATGTAAGTTTTTTTAAGAAAATACATATATACTCCATAACAGGGGAATTATTAATAGTTCTAATGTCATGATGCATGAACGTTCCAACGCAAATCAGAAAACTCTGATATATATATGTATTATACTAATTAAATAAATTACTAGAGTGACGTGTACTCAATGTTTTTAAACATAGGGCATACTTAAGCTGCTAATCCGCTACTAAGCTCAAAACCTGACTATAGATCTATTGAAATACTCAAGGAAAGATTGTATAGAATGAATGAGGAAAGTTCAGAAGCAACTCAGACCTAACTACCCCATTAATTTTATTCATTCCAAATCATTTTGAAGTTTTTGTAAAGTAATACTGCAAGTACTTTACAATGAAATGCTCTAATACCATTCTGTGGCAGAACCGCCTGAATCATAGGGCCCATGTGCACCATCATCGTCCCTAAGGACCTCCGGTTACTGTGCACGAGTTCCCCGCAACCTAGGTGGCCTACCGGGTTTCCTTGGAAACCCTGATTTCCCCGATGATCTCACTGTAAATACCTTGCGAGTATTACAATATTTTACACAAATAGTTTGAATCAGAGTAAAGGGTGTGGAAGTATTACATGATAGTGAATTTACAAATATAAATTACATTACCCTGAACCAGAGTTTTGTATTGGAGTAGCGGTATACAACTAGACACCCTGCCCAAAGGTTAATTCATATACACACCTTCTTCCATGCATGATCCTTCAACCAGAATGGCCCAAAGCAGAACTATACTCTCGTCTCACCTGCAACAAGGGGTTAACAAACCCTGAGTACATGGGGTACTCCGCAAGACTTACCCGACTAAAGAAAATGGGGAGAAGACTCAGGAATGCAGGATGAGGAGAGTCAAGGTAAGCTAAAGCAAGAGTCAAAGTATTTTGCAGAAAAAGCAATACTAATCTTGAATCCTACTTTCAATATTTTAACTCAATATTATTTTAATCAAGAAGCATTGACCTCAGTAACTTTACATGTGTCCTTCAATTCCAATTACTTATTCATTCCTAAAAAACATTCCAGTTCCGAACCACTTTTCGATGTAAGTCAGTGGATCAAGTCTCCATAACCAAGGAGCAACGACGATTCGAATCGATTAGTACCCAGCTGGGGATCCCTAACCACACTGCATATGTAGCACCTAAGCTTGCATATACCAACCCTGTCTACCACGGCTTTTCCAAAACCTGAACCGGTGCTGCGCCATCCGAGAGCACAGTACTCCTCTCGTCTCCAGGCACGCCGGCCACTGAGGGTACACGCTACTCTCGCCATCTCTCCACTCCCAGTGCGTGGTTAGTCGGTTCTGTAACAGAACCGACCAATTTATACGAGCACAAGTACGATGATCGCATCAAGTCACACTTGAGCCAATATAAACCCGGTAGTCCGGAAATCTCGAAGGATTTCAAACATTTTAAACAGAACATACCCCAAGGATCTTACAAATTCAGCAACAACCCATCACATGATACATAAGTTCATAACCGAATTAAAACATCAGAGTACAACATAGTCTTTTACATAAATGTAACAGTAGCGAAAATCAACATAGTTTTGAAACAACGTAGTTCACATACGAGTACCACCAGCATGACCGTGTCACAGCATCTTACAAAAGCTAAAGATGGATAACGACCTTGCCCCAGGTCTAATCTTCTTCGCCCACAGGGGTGAAGCAGTTTTTGGAATAAGCATAGTAGACCACTCCTTCTGCAACAATGGGAATAAAACCCTGAGTACTCAATTGTACTCAGCTAGACTTACCCGACAGGAAGTAAATAAAAAGACTCTCAAGGATATGCAGGCTTATTTGGTGGAGCTCAGGGGATAGCAACATTTTGCATAAAAAGCATTACTACTGTAGTTCCTCAACTTATAAATTTTAGATATGGTTTAGCTTCGATTTCAGTTAAGCTATTAACCTAAGGTTTGCAGCTATACTAAACAACCACTTGATATTATAGCAAACAATACAACCATATGATTTCCGATATCCATAGATATCAACCTCATCTCGCCATAATCAATATGTTCAAGTTGTTAACCTCTACCTCATCAGAAGATTAGTTTAGTTTCTCACTAACCAGAAGAGATGGCGATTCGAATCGATTGTACCAGCTGGCAAACATGCCAATCACAAACCCTGTCAGCCTGATCAGTGGCTTCTTGGGTCACCGTTAGATCTTTCTGAGTCATATTATATCGCGAGCTTGGCGGGGGCCATATTCTCGGAGACAAACCCACTCACAGGAAGTGCAGGTCCCTGACCTGACTATGGCAAAATGGTGTCTCCGCACATCCTTCCTACCTCTAGAATATGTCTATCCATGTCACACCAATTCTCAGCTCAGAAAGAACTACTCGGCTTCGTGGTCAGAACTGACTTATCTGGCCAGTTATGTGACGACGTCCTTCAATCTCAACTGATGTCTGGTGGCCTCAGTCCTAGTCGGCCGCAAGCAGCACCGAAGACAGCATGACTTCAACCATGTCATGCGGCTCCCCGTTACCTAGCCTTGAATTCTCTCATTATCATTGTGGCATGATGGCACATATAGTCAACCATGTAAAATCCATCCCCATCAGCAATAGTCACCATCTATGCTCGTGAAGGACTAGGAAATCCCTCGACCTCTACCGGTCTAAGCATGGCTAAGCATAAGATCGAACCCATCCCTTGTCTAGTAATATTTCCAGGATAGTAGACAAGTGGACAAGGTATAAATGCAGCAACGGTATCAATTCAACTCCTATACTTAAGTCCACAATCATACGATTTAATAAAGACCGGTGCATTTATAAAAAGAATAGGTGGAGGCTTAGGGATGCTCCGGGGCTTGCCTTTCACGAAGTTAGAGGGCTGGTGGTCAGTGCACTCAGGCAGCTCCGTCTCCTCCTCTCCTTCGGGAGCTTCCGGCACCTCGATCTCCGAGGGTACTCCTTCCTCCGACGGATCGAATTGCAGCAGTGTAACTCCTCCCGGCGATCCAGTGTAACTCCTCCCGGCGATCCTATATGCATGATTTGCATATATGAGAACTGAGAATGCACATGAAATGCAATATGAGAGATGCACAACTCGAACCATGAGATGCAATAGGCATACTTGTGATTATACAAACAATTTATGAAACATTTACTGAGTATATGCATATTTCTTCTCTAAACAACAAACACATACTCACCCTTCTTAAGCAAACTATAGAACAATTTCTCGTCCTCAGTAAGAGGCCTACAACCTGCACTAATAATTAACTTGCATCATACTCACCTGACTACACTTAACTAGTAAAGAAATAAGCATGACCAAGCACCTACACAAAGAGTATTAATCTTGCAGCCCTTATACATAAATAAAGTTAGCAACACAAATGTCCAGCAAGGTTGTTGAACTAAAACATCTCAGAAATGCATGAAAATTACTTGCTAACAACTCATTAATCGATTAAAAGCAATTAATTTAACCCTAGCTTATAACTGGACCCTTTATTTGCTATGCCCAGAAAATTCTAGAAAAATTACAGTAGATAACACATCTCCAGATTAGGCTACTGGCAAAAATTCAAGTCATTTGGATAGATAAAACATTATACAAAAAAATGACAAGCAATCAGCCTTGCAAGTAATGGAAAATACTTACTACAGTGAAAAGTATCAAACAATAGATTTCCCATTTTTCTTAGCTTCTTTATCACAAAACAAGGCTCAAGAAAAATATTCATAACCATAACTTATCTACACTAAGCATGGTGAATCTATCAAAAAGATAGCATAAATGGCACATTATACAAGATACCATATATAAAACAGTGACAAACCAGCAAACATATTTTTACCAGATTCTAATACTCCAAACAAGAATAATGCAAGTAGAATCATATTTTTAGCACATTCCTACAATTAGTTATACATTTATCAAGTTTACAAGCATATAAAAATTTAAATAAAGCTGTACAGGAAAGTTATCACAAAGGCACATTTCATATTTTTCTTGCATAGATCACAGAAACACAAGCATAACAAAATTTGGTTCACCCCAATTGGACTCTGCTAACTCCAGATATGATTTTTGGAAGATTTTACCAATTTTCTAAAAATTCACTTTCTTAATTCCTTTAAAACGAAACCAGACCTAAATGCCACATGCACCCGGTCCAGTGAACCAGAGACGCACCCGAGGAGCTGACCGATGGGACCTCCAATCAACACGGCCCCACAGGACAGAGAGGGAGGGAGAGCCGCCGGCGCTGACCGGCGATATCTCGCCGACGGCGAGGTCACCGGCGATACCGAGGGTACCAACGTGTTCACGGGAACGAGGCGAACCCGAATAACTAACTTTCGAGACCTAACCCGCACTAGAGCTGGCTCGTCGGTGGCAATGGTGGACAGGCGGAGGTCTAGCGAAGTCGCGCCGGCCGATTCCGGCCGTTACCGGCGAAACTGAGCTTCGTTCCACGACCATATAACCCTAACGGTTCTTTGTGCACGACTAATCGAACTATTGTGCACGAGAACACGCTAACCGCATGTCTATGGCGACACGGTGGCGAGCGGAACCTCGGCGAGCTCGGGTTCCGGCGAACTTAGGGGGCGAACGGACCCAACCTACTCTCTAGGCTAGATCTACAGCTAACGGAGACGCCAAGACAAACAAGAACGGAAGCAAGGAGCCACGGCATTGCGCTCGTCGCTACGAGCAGAGAGCTCGGCGGCGCTCCGGCAATGGCGCGGCGACGACGAACTCTAGAAGCTTTACCTATCTATCTCAGACGTTGAGAGTAGGTCGAGGAGGTAGAGCGGAGAAAGACGAAGCTATGGTGGAGGTGAAGCGGTCGGAGACGGTGCGGTGACGGCGGATTTCGCCGGCGCGCACGCTCGGCGGCCATGGCGACGGTGGAGGGGAAAGAGGAGAGCAGAGAGATAAGAGTGAGTGAGAGAGAGAGAGAGAGCGAGTGGAGCGCGCAGGGGACAGAATGGCGTGTCGCCTTTGCACTGCAGGCCGGCCGAGGGGGCAACGACGGCGTACGGCGCCACCTGGCGCGTGATGCCTAACGGCGGCGCCAGCTGTTCGACACGATTCAAACTGAATCGGTCGATTCAGTTCAGCGAGCAGGGCCTGAAACCCATTTTTGATCGAGCCATAACTCGCGATCTAGGGCGTTTCAGCGAAAACTTCACTAATATGGGTCAAAGAGCTACACGAGTACTCCAATCCATATTAGAACACTTTCAACTGAAACGGCTTGGTTTGAGAGATATCGGTTGATGAACATGGGTACTTTGAAACTGGAAACAACTTTAGACTTAGAGAGATTTTGAAACTTCAAAACAGCTCCCAAACTGTGGCATTCTCTATATCATTGGAAAGCCTGAGAAATTCTCTACAATCTTCATGTGGACCACTTTTCCAGATTCTGATGTTAGATTAACCAAAAACAGACAATAACAGAAACGATCCGGTCTGCCATACTGCGCAGAATTCTCAATTTGCAACAACTGTATCTCCAAAACCATAATAGCTATTAATGTGACTCTTGAGGCCATGGAAAGGGATGGAAGTATACTGTTCCCCATAAATTTTTCATGATTTTTGGAATTACGAAATTAATTAAACAAAATTAAGAAGGCAGAGAGGTCTGAAAATCAGATTTTAATCAACCCAACTATTTATTTAACCATCTTTATACCCTAAATCTTTTAATTAAGAGAATTAGAGACTTGCCCATAATTCTCAACACTCATTACAAAGAACCAAATCACACATAATTCATAAGCACAAAGCAACAAGTACATAAAATTCACACGCACACAAGACTCGACTCAACTTGACTCACATCTAAATCGTTCTATTATCTAATTGGACTCCTATCTTGATTCTTCTTATCGAGCTTGGGCATCTTTTCTTGATTCCTAAGTTCATCCTCACATTGGCAGTCAGGCTTGCGGCTTGGCTTCTCCAACACACTTATGGGGTAGTTTGACGATCATATCTCATCTTCTTAATTTTCGACCAAGACAGAGGTAGAATGAGAATGAAATTAAAATTTTCATAATAGAACAAGGTGAGAAAGCATGAAAGCATGATAGATCTTAGAATAAGAAGAGAAGCATCAAATTTTCATGATGAAATAAGGGTAAGGGAAGCACATAAATTAGCAATTATCAAGGTTAAAGTTGAAAGTATGAATGAGGTGAGCAACGCACGTCCTAAAGTATCCATTCTATCTAGGCTTGCGTCCTACAGTCAACCTATGCTCTGATACCAATCTGTCGCACCCAATTTTAAGGATAAAATTGAATGAACCGACTTATGTGCGCCCAGAGATCAATCACACACATAAGCGACAAATTACATAGTACCATCACAAGGTTCAATATATAATGAATAATATCACAGAGTCTTTACATAAATATCAGCGGAATATATATAACTCTCGCGGAAACTCCAATCCACAGGGAATAGTTGACTGGTGAACACAATCCTAATAATCCTCAGAAGAATTCTCATAGTCATCTGTTACCCATCCGGGATTTTTATCCAAATATGAAAAATAAAGCAAGCGTAAGTACATGTCGTACTCAACAAGGATAGCACGGGTTTATGAGGCTCAAATAAGGCAAGACACAGGTTGACAGCGGTTGCTTTTAGATGATCATGTTTTAGCAATTTGAGTAGCAGCAATAGAATATACCAAGGAACAAGATTTGTATGATCATATAAATATGATAGTTAATATGGAATAAACATCAATAGAAACTTCAAATAAATCAATATTAAATTAGTTAAGTTCCTGTAAGACGTCCAAGGCCGCTCGTGACCGTGAGCACGGCTGATATATCAGTTTTACACTCTGCAGAGGTTGCACACTTTCACCATGAGTCGTGATTTACCCTTTTTCTCGAGGTGATCAGCCTCTCGATCCACTACCAAGGTAGATCGGCGGGGTTCACTATGAAGTCTTTCAAAAGCCTCGCTAACAAGTTACTAATCAATCCGGGCGCAATGGCAAGGGGCGGTAGAGCCCTCCTTCCAAGTGGCACACACACGCATCAGTACACACAAGGACAGGAAGCCGCAAAACAACCAGCTCGGCAAGGAACCTTTCAAGATTAATAGCATGATAGAAAGTAACTCCATACTTGACTAAAGCCAGAGCCTATATAGCCCCCATGGTTGCGCTGTAAGTCCCGGTGTCATACTTACAGATAAGTCCTTAGTCCATGTTGCTAAAAAGCATCTTTTAATCTTTATTTCATAATCAATTATTCAAGTTCATAAGATCATGACCCATCAAAGCACTAGCATCACTACTCAAATGCAATCTCATAGGTAATAAGGATCAAGTCATCAAAAGCTAGGAATAATCACTATGGTTGCTAAGGTAAACATATGCACCATGAATTTAATGATTAAGGTGAATAGGCAACAAGGATGGTCCATGCTATACTTGCCTTGATCAAAGTGATCCTGAGAATTTGGATCCTCAGTGTACTCTTGATCACCAACGTATTGCTCACCGTCTGAACTCGATCATAAAATCACCACACAATCATCGAGGCAATCATACACGAAGCAAACAAAATCTACATTAGAAACAGTACACCAATAGTGGAAAAACTAGATTGAAAAGTGTATAAAAATAATCTACGCGTCGCTACGATTCCAACGATATAAAGATCACGAAAATCGGAGTTCAAACAGGGAAAGTTATGAAATAAACAAGTTTTACTTTAATAAAATAATAGATTAAATCTAATCTCGAATTTTAAAAGTTGAAAACATGTACAACAGTAGCATCATTAGGTAGATTACGAATTATGAAATCTAACGAGACTTGAACGGATCAAATCGGAGCTAAAACGAATAAAATATGGCCGAAATAAACCTGAGTGGCAAATCTGTAAATATTGAAAACGCCTTTTGAATTAAAACCGAGGAAATACGTTTTCTAAATAGGAAAGCGTAATCTGAGAAATACGTCAAAGGATCGCGGGTTAGAACATTAAAAAGCTCAGGGGCTCTTTTGCAAAAGTGCCGGCGAAAGGGTATCTCTCACTGTGAGCCGTTGGATCGGCCGTGGACGGCGCAGGTAGCTCGGGGGAAAGAGGGGCGGCCCTGGTCGCCGGAGTCGGGCGGCGCCCGGCCGATTCCTCGCCGGCAAGATGGCCAGAGACGGCGTTTTCGGGGCTAGAAAGCTCGGCACACCTCGAGATCTGGTCGGGAAGCAAGAGGAGCTCAAGCCAAACCTATCTATGGTTTCGGTTGCCACAGAGGTAGCTCGGAGAGGATGCGGCGAGCTAGGTGGCGGAACTGTGGTGGCGGCGAAGCTCGACATCATGGCTATAGTGCACAAAACCGAGGGAGAAGGGGTCGGGAAGGTCCCTGACCTTGCTGCGAAGCTTGGAGAACAACCAATTTCGACGGAGAAGTCCTCCCGAGGAGAAATCGACGGCGGCGGCGGAGCTCGGGGCGGCGGCTAGGGCAAGATTGGAGGGCGTGGCTTGCTCGGGAACTTATGGGGAGGGACGGCAGGGCTCGGCCGACCTATATAGGGGCGCGAGGGAGACGTACTTGGGACGGACTCGGCCGAAAAATCCGGCGGTTGCCTTCTGTTGGAGGCGGCGCTCGTGCTCCGCTCGGACTCCGTCCTGAGGAGGGAGATGACGCTGAGCCGTGAGCCTGACGTGTCAGCGAGACCGAGAGGAGGGGGAAGAGGGTCGCGGCTTCCTTTTATGGGCCGGTGGAGGCGTGCTCGGGATGGACTCGGCCACGCCAAGAGAGGAGGCCGGGGTGGTTACGGCGCGGCCGTGTCCGCTTCGCACACGAGCGGGAGAAAGGAGGTGACCCCGTGCAGCGGGCCCCATCTGTCGGTCACAGAAAGAGAGAGGGAGCGTGTGCTCTGTTGAGTTGGGCCAGCCTGCTGGCGCTTGGCCCAAGCGGCACGAGAGAGGGAATGGAGAGCAGCAGACCTGCTCGGTCTTTGGCCAGGAAGGAGTGACCTGAGGGTCCTGCTCCTTTTCCTTTTCCAAAAAGGTTTTCAAATTATATTTTGAAAATACAACAATTTCAAATAAGTCTCAAGCAATACAAACTAGAATGCAAAAGCATGAATGCATTCAACCAAGTTTCTTAATCATGGTTACTTTTAATTTCCCAAAAAAAAATATTATTCTCTAAATTAAATGCCAAGCAATTGCATAAATAAATCAAATTCTCCCTAATTAATAAATCAAAATTTTTCGGGTGTTACAATACTTTAATCAACAAGATTAGCATAAGCTTAAACAAGTTAGCAAGATACCAATAGTCAGCACAGGATAACGACCCAAAGTCAACACACAGCCCAAAGTCAAACCCTTAAACGATTAAGGTTTTCCATTTAAAACATTAAAAATAAGATTACTCCACTTTGTCAATTTGAACTCAACCTTTTTCTACAGATAGTTCTTACCCTAAAACAGTGCCAATTTAAATTTTATGATTTTTGGATCATCATAGAATTTATTAAAATTCACCAAAGTTGCATTTGTTAATTAAACATGTATATTTTGATCAACTGCTAAAATTATTGAAAAGCCATGTTTAATATTTTTATTAAGTACTACACACTGCGCAGAGTATATAGAATTATTTTCATGATTTTTAAAGCCGTGAATAATTCCCTATAAAAATAAAAAGTACACTACTATTCATATTATTAGAAAATTGGAAAATTCACTTTAATTCGCAAATGAAATGGAAACAGCCATTCGGCCGAGTCGGCCCAGCAGCGCAGGCCGAACGGCCCAAATCGGCCTGCCCGAACCTGGTTGGGCTATATGCAGAGAGGCCCTCTCTCTTCTCCATTCTCAACCCCAGGTCCGGCCTATACTATTTATATGAGTCACAGGAAATTCACTTACCCCCTGCCCCACATCAAATTTAAAGCTCCAGGTCCCTCCCCTACTCCCCCGTGCTGATCGACGCGCCGACGGCGGTTGGCCGCCCCACACGACACCGGTGAAACCTCCGGCAAGGCAGGAAGCACTTCCCCACGTAGCCCGCGACCTCGCCCACCCACCCAGGCAGAGGGTTAGCTAGTTCAGGGTTTAGGGTGCCCCCAAACTGCGACTGCAGCGTCACGGCCGTGCTTCGGTGAGGCAGAGCTCATCGGAGACAGGGCTTCGAGTTGCGACGTTCAGGTTCTACACGTTCCTAGTGACCTGTAATAGAACCGTCCAAATCATATGGCCCAGAGGCACCTGTCATTGTCACTAATGACCTCTGACTAGCCGGGCCCGTGTCCCAGATGATCTAGGAGGCTCTGCCGGGCTACATCAGCACCCGTATTCTCAGACAGGATCCCATTGCGAAGCCATTACAGAATTACAACATTTCATAATAAAATACACCAGAGTAAAAGCGCGGAAAGATTATAAAGTACTTAGATTACAAACCAGATGTCCAAATGGAATTTAAGTGCAGTTATTACAATACCATAATTAAAAGTCGGTAGCAGTGGAATCAACGATACAACATACTTAGATAAATGATACAAGAACCCTGCCCACGGGTCCAACCTCACTCTTTCTCACTTCCTTCCTGAACAATGGTCACACAGCAGGGAGCGAGACAAACCTCCGGCTGCTGATTTCCTGCAACAGGGGTTAACAAACTATGAGTACTGGGGTACTCCGCAAAATTTACCCGACTAAAGAAAAAGATGAGACTCAGGCATGCAGGCTGAGGGAAGTCAAGGTAAGGCTTTAGCAATAGTCAAAGTATTTTACGGAAAAAAGCATTACTAATCCTACTTTCAGTCTTTTACTCAATATTATTATAATCAACATCAATAGTTCTCTGGTTCTTTCACATATATCCTTCAATTTCAATTACTTATTCATTCTCAAAAACATTTTAGTTTCCGAACCACTCTTCGCTGAATGGCCGGAGGATCAAGTCTCCATAACCGAGGAAGCAACGACGATTCGAATCAATTAGTACCCAGCTAGGGATCCCTAACCACACTGCATATGTAGCACCTAATTTTGCATATATCAACCCCGTATACCACGGCTTTTCCAAACCTGAACCGGTCCTGCGCCACCCGAGAGCACAGTACTCCTCTCGTCTCCTAGGCACGCCGGCCACGAGGGTACACGCTATTCTCGCCATCTCTCCACTCTCAGTGCGTGGTTGTCGGTTCAAGTAGTAGAGCGACCGGAGATAGGTCTTCCCGAAGTATGTGGCTAGTTGTAAAGTCTCGATCCAACAGGCCTACAACGAATGGTCCCTACTTTCTTTTCCGCTGGCGACAATGCATTGGGACTCTAACCCAAGTACAAGTATCCCATCGGTTTTCAAATCCCTTTTCCGTCGGTGACAATGTGTTGGAACTCTAACCCAAGCTACGATTACCGAGCAGGAAATCCCTTTCCGTCGATGACAGTGTACTGATCAGGTGCACAGCCACCGAACGAGAATAATATCCATTACCCTTTTTTATGAATTAATCAGTAATATATCATCCATAGCTCAAAATAGCATTTTATGCAAATCTAATATATACAAGCAGGGCTAAGCATTTTCAAATATTTATTAAAATGGTTTTCGGATATTTCAGTGGTCAAGGTTGGTAATGCATCAATTGAGTTATCAATCAACTCCAATCACCTAATGCAATATTTTAACTCAAGGTGATAAAATTTGTAAATCATAAGGAAGGGTTTAAATGCACCGGGGCTTGCCTTTAATTGCGAAGAGAGTAGGGTTAGGGTCAGTGCCACAGATATCGAAGCCCTGAACCACTTCAGGAACAATCTCCTCAGCAGTCACTTCAGTTTTCACCTCCTGATTCTCGGTCACTATACGTATGAAATGATGAATACTTTAATGCGATGCACCGATTCGAAAATATAAGACATAACAATTTAAACAGCTACAATTACTAATGCCTCGCATACTATTTAAAGTAGCTTACTCTAAGATGCCCTAGGTCATAAAGGTGTTTGACCTAAAATCAGAATAAATCCAAAATTCACACAAACCGTAGCTATTCAACATTTAAACCTAATTTTCTTAACTTTTACCCCAAATAATAATTAACCACAAATTAAATTACTTCAAAACACTACCAAACTTCACGAACAGATAGCCCTTGCCAAAATTAGTACCAAAATAAATTTCATGATTTTTGGATTAACAAGGAATTTATTCAAATTGTTTAAAGTTGCATTTATCACTTATAACACTGATTTTTGGTTCATATAGAAAGTGTCCAAAACATTTATTTCATATTTTTTATGCATTCTCCTCTTCACAGAGAGCATCCACAAAAATTTTCATGATTTTTGAAGCCACATATTAATTCTATACAAAAAGAACAAACTGTAGCACTATTCAAACAGAAATAAATTAGAAAAGCTATTTGAAATTCATCCGGTAAAATAGAAAACGAACCCAGCCCGAGGCGGCCCAGCAACACAGGCTGGCCCGACATGGCCCACGAGCTCGCCCGCACGCGCTCTCTCAGCTCTCAGGGCCGCTGACAAGGCGGGTTCCCCCTGTCAGCTCCCTCTCCTTCCTCCGGCACGCTCGCGCGCGCGCACACGCGACGGCCCGCCGTGGATCTCGTCGCCGGCGACTCCAGCAGCGAAACCAGGTAGGACAGCAGGAACCCTAAAGCCTATCGGGTGCCCTAGCGTGCCTATCCTGGTCTCTACGCGCCTCTGGCGAGCTCAAACTCGCCCATGGCGGACGCGACGGCGCGGTAACATTGTTCCGGCCACTAAGGTGCGATAGTGTTCAAGGAAAAGAGTTGGGAAGGCTCAGGGGCTCAGCATGGTCCTGGACCAGTAACTGGTTGGGGCTAGAATGGCATGAAGAGTCGAGCGTGACGGCGGCGGTGGATGCGGCGGAGTGCCCCGACGGCAAAGCTCCCGTTCCGACGACCCTAAATCACCGAATGAAGAACCATCGCACGCACGAGCGTCAGTGAGAGTCAGGAAGTCAAAAACGCAAGACCTCAAGAGGAGAAGCTCACCCCGAGGCGGCTGGCTACGGCGACGAAGCTCGCGGCGGCTCTCTGACCGCCCGCGAGGAAGACGACGGCGTTCCGGGGAACACAAGGCACTAGCGCTTGGGAGAGTGGATGCAACTGAGGCGATAGTGAGTGGTGAAACAGCCATTGGAATGGAGATGGCAGAGATGGCTCGGGCACGACGAATTTCGCCGATCAGCGGGGTGTGTCACCAGCGAGCCGTGGGGAAGAAGAAGAACAAAGAGGGTGCTCGTCGCTTTTAAAGGCCAAGGGAGGGGCGGATAAGGATTGAGCTCGGACCGGGGTCCCCCTGCGACCCAGACACGGCGGTAGCCAGGCCCCGGCCGATCAGACGGCGGCCGGCGCGCCGTGCACTGCCACTATAGGGGCCGGGTATACTGTAACTAGGTATATTAGGTCAAACCCTAGTTTTTCGAATTATGCCTATTCCAAATGGAATCTGAGAAAACACTAACAATCAAAGTTGTGGCAAATTTCGTGTAGAACATTTTTTCTTTCTGAACCATATTCAAATTCGGTCTAGATTTGAAAATATTCTAAAGGGGGCAAAACTTGAATTTGAATTTGATTTGCAATTCAATCAAATTCTCAAAAAATTTCTCAATAACTTGAAAATCTATAAAAATAAAAGTTGTTCTACTTGTTAAGCTCTACAACTTTCATTAAGGGAGTTTGGTCAGACTCCCTGTAGTTTCTAAAATAACATTTCAAATTCAAATTTCAAATACTGTTTTGAGTTTAATTTGTATTTCCATTGTATAACTTCAAAATCTCCAAAAATAAAAATTATTCCATTTTAAAAGATCTACAACTTTTATAAAAACATTTTCCTCAATTTCCTTATAGATTCTGATTTATGTTTTTGGGGCCTAATTAGGGCTTAATTTGAATTTCCTTTTAATTTTATTTTTGATTTCCAATTATAGGTTTAATTACACAATCATCTCCATACACAATCAAAGCACTCTAGAAACCCTAAGCACAATCATATGCAGGCAATTAAATTAAATATGATGACATGGCAGTTTAATTAACAGTAATACCAGATGTATTACATGACCATTAGAATCGGTTTAGGTGGCTGGGTAGGTGCAGGCAATTAAATTAAACATGTACCAGAGGTATTACATGACCATAAGAATCGGTTTAGGTGGCTGGGTAGGCGGTTTGGGAACCGACACGATGTCGGTCGCGGCCATGGCGGCACGGACGGGCAAAGCTCATCGGCGACGCCGTTCCGACAACATCAAGGCGATAGAGTTTAATTAAATGGCATGGATAGCAACAAGATCTCACCTAGACTCCGAAACAACACCTGATTGAGTCATAACCGGACTGGGAAGGTGGGCTTGACGACGATGGTGGCTTGGCGGCCCAATGCAGTGGCACGGTGCCGTTCCAACGTGCCTGAGGTGGTAGCGTTTAAATTTCTTGACTTACAAGCTTCCTAGGACAATAAATAGCTCAAACGAGGGACGGTGATGGACGAAACTCACTGCAAGAAGCTGACCTCGCCGAACAGAGCACGTCGGCGCTTTTTGCAAGCCGCGAAGAAGAAAAGTGACCGAGCAGACGATTCCAGTAACGAGGGATGGCAATGAGTTGACTCAATTGGTGCGCTAGGATGTTGCGAGCTCGGTGGCAAGTGGAATTAGACCGGGTTGGATCGACGACCACGAATTTTACTCCCAACCGAGGGGGTCGTCGGCGACGAGGTAAGGAAAAGGGATGGGCAATGGCGACCGACCGAGCTTATATAGGCAGAGGAGGGTCGCGCGACGTGGAGGGGGCCCCAACGGGCCCGGCATCGACGGCAACAGGTGGCCGGCCGGCCCCGGGTGACACCGGCGAGCAGCGCGGCACGCGCGCCTGCGCGCGGTCAGAGAGGGAGGGTCCGGTACAATAATGTATCATGTCCTCTTTAGAGTTTTCTTCAAATTACTTTTTATTTTGTGTAGGAATGTGAAAAATGTCCTTAATATGAATTGTAGTATGTTTTAATCTGAACAACTTTGGTTTTTGTACCTCATTTAAATTTTGAATGGATTTTAAAATATGAAAAAGGGAGTAAAAGGAGATTTTGAAATTCAATTCTAATCCAGTCAAATTCTCAAGATTTCTCTGAAGAAGTTGAAAATATCCGAAAATAAAAATTGTGCTACTTGACAAGCCCTACAACTTTTATTAAAGGAGCCTTGTCAGATTGTTGATAATTTTTGAAATGACATTTCAAATTTAAATCCTTAAACACTAATTTGTGTTTTATTTGAAATTTCATTCAATAACCTGAAGATTCCCAAATACAAAAGTTGTTCGATTTGAAAATATTTACAACTTTCATTAAAGGTGTCTGGTCAAATCATTGATAGTTGTTGAATTTGTATTTCAAATTTGAACTTTCAAGTATAGATTAGGGTTTTATTTGAAATCCTTTTTAATAACTTCAAAATTGCCCCCTAATAGAAGTTGCTCAACTTTTCAAGATGCACAACTTTCATTTAAGGCCCAACATCTAATTTCCTTTTAGTTTTTGAAATAGAGTTTTAGGGTCCGTTTTAGAGTTTATAAATGATTTTCTTTTTATTTCCCAATTAGATTTAGATAATTACACCCTAAACACAAACACTTACATAACAAATCACTCTAAAGCACCTATGCACAATCACATGCTGTAATAAAATTCATTTTAGTGAATGCACGGTAAAAATAAGTTTATACGGGATGATTTACATGCAATTACGATGACATGACAGGTTTTAGTTATAATAACACCAGTGGTGTTACAACAGTATAGCCAAATTGCTTAAGTTAGGGTTCAGGTGCTCCTTTTGAGCAGCAGGAAGGGAAGAGAAGGCGCACATATAGCTTGTGTGGTGGACTGGTGGGTTCTCGTCGCCGGCAAAGTGCCCGAAAGACTTAGGCAGTTGTGAGGAGGGCGGCTGCGGTCGCTCTATTGTCGCGCACGTGGGTTGAACGGGAGAAGAAAAATAGTTCGATTCAACACGGTTATCAGCTAACGATGATTTGCGTTAAGTAGTTAAGAGACCGACAGGAGCGGCCACAGTGAACACCGTGGCGGACTGCTTCAATATTTTACTGGGCCTAATTTGGACTAGGCCGGATCGCACCACGTACTCCCTTCGTTTCGAAATGTACCTCGGTTTCGGTTTTTTATCATAAGTTTGACTTGATTTGTATAAAATACGTGTAACATTTATATCTCTAAATAAATTTATTAAAAAACTAGATTCAAAAGATCTTTCTAATGATACTAATTATGTATTATAAATGTTAATATTTTTAAATATATAATTACTGGTAGTCATTTCTTAGGAAACGCAAACGACAGATATTTTGGAACGGATGGAGTAGAAAAGAACAGGCTAACTAGGCCATTGCCCCACCGCAAAATCAAAGTGCTGGACGAGCATGCAGGCCTGCCCCTGCCCCAACTCTTGGACGACAGCTACTATCGCTCCTTCAGAGATGACTAGTAGAAGGGGCGCGCGTAGACATAGGTAAATATATATATCGAAATTTTTAATAGAGAACAACAGAGGTAGTTGTAAGATTATATGACCAAATATAGATCAATAATAACTATAGATACAACAAATAGTTTATAGATCAAACACAAATTTTAACAGCCGATAAAATTCAATGCAAAGAAACTGGAGATACACAACCAACTTTCAGAATCAAACTGTTATTTTACAACCCAAGTCCTGATGCTAATATGCAAGTATTTGACTTGGAGAAAACGGCATTGCTTATTCTACGCTTTCATTTGATCTTCTCCTGGTATCAGTTTGGAAACAATAATTCATACGAGCCGATCCTTTGATGGACTCCTCTTGAAGTATACACAAATAAGAAACACATCCTCTGTTCTGGTAGATTGTCTTTCTTAGAACCTAGTTAAGGCTGTTGGAACCCATGTACCTGATGATGTGGTACAAAAATTGTTTGTACTCAAATTTTAATGTTTTGAAAATAATATTATGATCAGTTGTGTGCATGTATGCTTGCAAGTCAAGGTTGAGCCAAGTTGAAACTTGGATCCAAACAAGTGGATGGAAGCAAATTGAAGTGTACCTTTGACTGTTTGATGCTCACGAATGATGGCTGGCTTGTCCAGGAGGAGGGATTTTTCATGAACTACACTTGATCCCTAGGCAGATCTGAATACATAGCAAAGGGGAAATCCTGTAGTGTCTCCTTCGGTCAAAAAATGCATTGTTAGTGACAACACAAAGGAAAGTGGATGCCTACCTCTTAGAGAATTTAATGGAAAGGGAACTTTTCACTTTTCTCACATTTTTCATGAACAGACATGGCTGGTTGAATGGCATGAGCTTTTTCCACAGATTTGAACTTGGTTGGCTTGAAACATCTTATCACTAATATAGGGTTTCATTTTCAAGCATGCTCTTGGGTTTCATTTACTGAAAGATAACTTCATTCACAATTCCCTCATAATAATTTCTAAGAGAAAGATGCATACATACAAAAAAAAAAGGCATAAAAAAGGGGAAAGGAAATATGTGTCAGCATGGCCATAACTATTACCGGAGATAACTGGGAACAATTGTCTTACCTTTCATATTATTTTTCAGGGCGGTGGATCAAAGGTTGGAAGCTCCCTATAATCATAAAAACAGCACATTAACAAAAATCACCAAGGTCTAAAAAACATGTCCTGATTCCTAAATTAATAGAGTCAATACAAATTTTTTTGGTAACAAAAGATAGGAGAGGTAACTGGGAACAATTGTCTTACCTTCATACTCTTCTTCGGGCGGTGGATCAAAGGTTGGAAGCTCCCTATAATCATAAAAATAGTACATTTAAAAAAATCAGCAAGGTCTAAAAGACATGGCATGATTCCTGAATTAATAGTCTTATTACAATTTTTTTGTAACAAAAGATGGGAAGGACCCTAAGATTCAATTAGCTAAGAAAGAAACAGTGTTCAAAGCAATCTGGTTTTACAAATGTTATCAAGCAGGTATGCTACTGACAGGTTGGTTTGAGCACAAGACTAAGTTTAAAACACCTTTCAGAATCACCTAATGGAGAACACATAGAGAACTCACCAAATGGTACCTGGCAAGATCCTCAAATCAACATATATTTTTAGGAAAGAGTTTTAGATGCACACCACTTGTATGTTGTTCGTAAGTTTGAAGGAGGTAACTATCCACAGAAGAATCAATGAACTAAATTAACATATTAGATGACATAGGTTGTAGGCAATGCATACCATGGAAGATTTCTGCAACAAGAAAAATATTCTACCTTTCGAAGAATGGAGTACAGTTTGTAGGACAATAGTAACTTTGGATGTTACTGTGGGCAAGGCAAGCAATATTAAATTTTAATTTCCAATTACCCTTGTCAAAAATTATGTACATCATAAGAAAGAAAATAGGTATGCTGATATGGAAGAAAGAAGCCTAGGAAGGTACAAAATAATAGCTAGCACTGCACAAACTAATTAGCCAAGCAAGTGCTAATCTTAGATGAAAAAAAAACTAAAATGATAGCCTTCATGAGGGCAGTTTAGTTAACTAATAAAAGAGAGCATGTGACATTTTATATAGTACAAATTTCAATTAGGCAATAGACTATTTTTTTTTGCATAACAAATATGTCTAATCTGAAGTAATGGACTATTCTTTGCATATAAAATATAATTGCTAGTCTTTTGAATCCATTAACCCAAAATTTCCATTACTGCACCCCATGTGCACATTTATCCAGAAACAAGAGAATGGCCTACAGTAACTGATGCTGAATCGATGAAGACTGGTCTGGTTAAATTAAATGCGGTAGCATCACATGAAAATCAACTGAAAGAAGCATATCAATTTTTATCCCAACCTAATAAAGTAATATCAGAACCAACATGAAAATGCAATTAATGGAGAGAAGCACACACGTTTCATTTGACGATTATCGCTTTGCTGATGGCAAATCCTCCACCATCATTTAGGTTTGATGGGCACAGGCAGACAGGATGCAATATATTGCAAAGAAATATTGAAGAAGTACGTGAAACATAATTTTGGGGCAACCAATATGCAGTTTTACAAAGAGTAACAGCGATGGTTAGCTGTTAGCAAACATGACAATGTTGAGGCAACCAGCAATCACAGCATCAGTCTAGACCATAGAATCAGCGTCAGCGACCACAGTAGCGAAGTGCAGGAAGCCAGGAAACAAGATTGGATTTCATGGCAGGAAAAATTAAGTCATCATTGCATATGCCAAATTGCCTCAGGTCATTAAGAATACCAGAAAAGGACCACATATATGTAATAGTTCATCTGACTCCATATGCCAAATGCCTCAGATCGAAAACATATGGCAATGCCTAGAAAAAGATCACGAGGGACTAATAATCATGACCGCGTATTCTCACTTGCTATAGCCGTTGAAAAGATATGTGTTTTCCAGCATCATTGAAATCTGCATGCGTGGAAAAATTTGCAAAATAGCAATGACATGGAAACATGGTGAAACCTAACACATGGCAGTGTTATATTGTAGAAAAAGGAAACTATTTCCAGCATCATTGGCATGGACATATGGCGAACCCAAACGCAAAACAGTAATGACATGAAAATATGGATATTATAGAAAAAGGAAAATGTTTCCAGCATCATTGGCATGGAACGGAAGTTGGTTTTGGACATGAGCTATTTACAGCAGATATTTACAGAGTAGGAGCAGTAAGAAGTAAACAATGTTTAGGGTAAGCTGATTCTATGAAAAACTGATTCAAATAATCATAGCTGTTGATTTGGAGATCTGACGAGGGGAAATTTTCAGGTGACGTGGCCAGGGCTTTTGTTTCAGAAGCTACCGCTCCTTTTATCAATGATGACATGGAAACATGCTGAAACCTAACACATGGCAGTGTTATGTTGTAGAAAAAGAAAACTGTTTTCAACATCATTGACATGGACATATGGTGAACCCCAAACGAAAAACAGTAATGACATGAAAAATATGTCCAGAGTTATCGAAAGCACATCACATGTATGGTCTTATGATCAAATTGCAATAAGCACATCATTAGCAATGGCATATGCTCAGACTAAAAGAAAGAAAGCAGCACCATAGGCACACGCTTATATATAATGAAAAACTTATACCAGCAGTACAATGCACTGAGCTTTGCCGAAATTTTCTTGCCAGAAAACGAAGCTTATGCATAAGAAAAATAAATCCATAGAGGGATCCAAGCAAGTTCAAGAAGGGAGGCATCGGATGGCACAATCGTCGGAGGCAACCACCGGGGGCTGACTGCCGCCCCAGCGTTGCCCATAGTGGAGAGTAGGCTGTGTCTCTGTTTTTCGTTTCTTTGGGAGGGGGGGCGCTAGGGGCAAGCGCTGCGCCGGAGCACCACTGTGCCCTGCCCGCGCCGTGGGGAGGGGGCTGGCAGCACCCGCGACGAGCGCCACGCCGGTGGCCAGCCGGTGCGCCGCCACCTCTGCGACCTATGGTTTGCCTGCAGGCCACGCTCGATGCGCCACCACATCATAAGGGAGGGAAGGAGGAAGAAGGGAGGAAGGTGTACGTCACTACGCGAGGGGGAGGATGACGACGGTGGGCGTAGCCACCGCGCTATCCGTCGCCGCATCGGGACGGAGATGGAGAGAAGAGAGCGGAGCCCCGCCGTGCCCCGGCCGCGCCATGGGCCCGTGGGGAGGGCGCTGGCAGCGCCCACAAGGAGCACCGCGCCGGTAGCCGTCCGGTGCGCCGCCGCCTTTCCGACCTAGGGTTTGCGTGCAGGATGCGGGGCCGGGGAAAGGCGCGGTAGCGGCACCGTCTGGACACAGCCCCGCCGTGACTTCGCCGGCGGCGTTCACCTGCGGGGAAAGAGGATGCACGCGCCGTGCAGTGCGGCGCGGCCCGAGATCGTCGAGGTCGTCGCCGCTCTGGCCGCCACGAGAAAGAGAGAGGAAGAAAGACGAGCGAGGGGAAAGGTCTAGTGGAGGTCCGATCGGGCAGAAGCCGAGGACGCTGTGTATGTATACGGTAAAAAGAGGAGCGGAAGCTGGATTTAGACATGAGCTATTTACAACAGATATTTACAGAGTAGGAGCAGTGAGAAGTAAACAATGTTTAGGCTAAGCTGATTCCACGAAAAACTGATTCAAGTAATTATACCTGTTGATTTGGAGATCTGATGACGGGAAATTTTACAGGTGACGTGGGCAGGGCTTCTGTTTGAGGAGCTAACGCTCCTTTTATCGGGTTAATCCCTGCATGAGGAAACGAATGTTCGGAACACCCGATTCTCCGGTCAGTCAGGGCTGCTGGTGATCTTTAAAGCGCTAGATACCCAACAGTTTGGGGTTTTTTTCCCCTAAATTTTGGAGTTTGGCAACTCCCCAAATATTATGACAAAGGAAAAAAAAAACAAACTTTGCCCATAATACACTTGGTAAAATTAAAAGTTGGGCCCACTATCTTGTTTTTTTTTTTCCACGGGAAGGGGAGGAATCCGCGATCGGGGAGGGGTCCGCGCAATCGTGAGAGGCCCGTCGAAGGTTCACGCCGCCGCAGGTCCTTCACGCCACCGCTGGCTCTTCACGCCGCCACAGGACCTTCACAGTGTCAGGAAGCAGCTAGGCACCAGAAGCATATACAGGGGGATGCACGTTCTCAAACACAAATGAATTGAATACATGTAACATGTATAAACTATCATCTACTATACAGGAAGCAGCAAAGAAGGCAGCAGCACCACGTGAACCCTAGCTAAACCCTACTCTCGGCCATAAGCGCGCACGGCAAGCAGGCAAAGCAAGGCAAACAGGCAAAGCAAGGTCTACTCGGCCAGCAGCGAGCGCGGATGCAAGCAGGCAAAGAACCAGATGAATCGGCGCCGTGGACACCAGAGGATGGATCGCCGCCGGCAGCACGACGTGGAAGTTCTGCTATTGCAAGTTAAAAATCCTATCTCAACTTACCAGATGGATCGGCGCCGTACGTGGACACCAGATGGATCGCCGCCGGCGTGCTCTCCCCTGGATGCCGATGCTCGTCACTGTGGAGGGCTTCACGGCTTCGTGATCGTCGTCGCCTGACTTCGCGCTCCAGAGAAGTCCTCCTTGGCGCGAACGGGAAGGCCTGGGGCGCGGGGGGACACGAGTCCATGGGAAACAAAAGAGCGACGCACATATATCCGCGTTTGGGAGGGATTTTTCTCGACCTGTTAAAGATAGGAGGAGGGATGAAAAACTGTTCGAGAGTGTTTTTTTATTAATTTGCTAAAAATTTAAGGATGGAAAGGATAGTAAATTTTTGGAGTTGCTCTTACTCTCCATCGCATACCGTCCATTTCACGTCCAACAGTCTTGGCAAAACAAAGCAACTATATGTTAGCACGTAACGCAGCGGGAGCAGAGGCCACCGTGCCCGGACACCCGCATCGGCCTCTGCCATTTGCAACGCTCCATGAAAGAGTAAATACAAATCAAGAAGAATAAAAACTTCAAAAAAAAAGAGAGAGAGAAAGAAAGAAAGAAGAAAAAATAGCAAAAGAATTGTTTGAAAATAGGAACGGCCCATGTTCAGGAAGAAGGCCCGTGCGGGTGGGCTCCCCTCGACTGGGCTAGGCCGCGCTAGGCTATCGCCGCCACTGTTCTCTCTCTGCGCCGACTGGAATACCTCCTGCAGTCCTGCTGCAGGTGCTTGCTTCCGCCGCCGCCATACACCAGGTGCCCAGATCTTCGGCCGGCTCTTCTCCGGGAACGAGCAGCCACCAGGTATGACCGCCCCTTCGCTTCCCTTGTTGTTATGCGAAACGGAGCACCCAAAGGCTAACCTAACCTATTTGTGATGTGATCTGTTTTATTTGCAAGTGTATACCTGTACTGTGTGCCTACTGCCTTCAAAAATTATCGGGACCCATGTCCTACTGAGTCCCCATGTCTTATACTTGATTTGTTCCTGCTTGAGAGGAACTGTTCATACTTGTTCATTAGCATGAGATAATTGGTTACTAAGTTTCCTGGCTTCTTGACATACATTTTTAAAGGCTAATGATGGCCGACATATTTCTTCTGTTCTTTAGTCTTTTGAGCTGAAAATAAGCGCTGATTTCGGTTCGTGCTGATTTGTTATGAGAGAAAAAGTACTGTTTTCGTGGCTGAAAATAAGCGCTGATTGGGCTATTGAATATAAGCGCTGATTTGTTGGGCTCTCACAACAAATCAGTACGAGCCAAAATCAGCGCTTATTTTCAGGCTCAAAAGAACAGGCTTATTATCATGTGTTCAGTTACGGCCTCCCATTGAAAAGAGAGAAAGAAAAAACAGTTTACTGGTACTTTTATCACCACGCATATATGGATTGTCATTTGTTTACCATGAGCCTGATACTTCATTTTAGAATTAAAAAAAGGATCATTTCTGTTTTTATTGTCTTTCTGTTTTTTCATAGTAGAAATGTTTTAATGGGGCCCATTGAGTATTGTGGCTGCAAAACATGTGCTAAGTAGCCCTATGGGCATAGTCTAGGAAATCTGTTTGACATGATGTGGCTGAGCATCCTTTGGATTAATTGATATGCTACCATCCATGCACTGAACATTTTACTATAAGTACTCACTGTATATATGTTCCCTTCCCTGTGTTTCTACTACCCTACTTGTGATTAATATTATGCTAAAGCATGATAAAGTGCCCATGTCACAGCAAAAGGTTTATTTTCTAAATTGCTTCAGATTTTGTTTACTGCTGTCTGTTACTTGATGGTTACATGACAGTGCTAACTTTTATCATCTCCATGTTTCAGGTATTTGCAAACAGTGACAAAAGTTCTGCTTTGCTGTAGAGCCATGTCTGCAAAGATACGCGTAGTGACGAAGTCTTTTATGAGCCAAAGCAACCAGGTTTCAGGGCTTCTGCCATTCACAAAGAAGATTGGACTACCTGAATCACGATCCTTGTATACTGTGTTGCGATCACCTCATATTGATAAGAAGTCCAGGGAACAATTCGCCATGCATGTCAAGAAACAGTTTGTGGAACAGACAGCAAAACCACACGAGCTTCACAAGAAGTTCTTCTGGTTAAAACGCCTGCGTATACCTGGAGCTCAGTATGAAATCCAAATTTCTTTCAAGACACGTCTGGATATGGCAAGCCTAAGGTCCTAAGCTCCTTGATGACTCCCAGATCTTTCTTATCGTCCCGAAAGTTTGAAGTGCTGAGACTGGTACTCAGAACTTGTATCCTTCAACATTTCATCTGAAGACATGCTTATTTTTGATGACTTTCGAAAAAAAGCTGCTAATTGTTCATTACCTTCAGAGATCATAAATCATGAAAAAAAAAAAAACAGCATGATATGGCTTGATTCACAAAACTGTTTTGTACTGTTTCCATTGCAGTTTTAGCAATCCTCATGATTCAATCCCTTTTTAATTCATATAATATTGTTTATTTGATATGTTCCATTTGTAGACAAATACTTGGACACTCCCCTTACAATTATCCAAAGAAAAAGCCATGTATCCGCCAAGAAGCTGCTTGTATCTTCATCTTCTACTCTTCTTGAATTCCATGCCATGACAGCAGACATATTTGGTGGCAATGAATACTTATGTCTGGTATTATTAAGGAAAACAACAGTCGGTACAGAAAGGATCACTAGAAACAAAACGATCTCTAAAAAAATAAAAATACAGCCGAAGGCTTTTCTGGTTGTCTTCCTTTGATCGTTTGCTGTCAGTTGGAGCTTGAATATTGTACTAGAAGCAGTAAGGAAAAAGAACGACCTTACCACAGAACAAACTGAAAGAAAAGGCAAAGTTGTCACCAATGTCAAAGCCGTGGCATTAAAAATCTAGCCGAATGTTTCCTATAATTGATACATCTGATATCTAAAATTCTATGTTGACCAAGAAATTCAGCGGAAGCTAGTCTCATTACTCTTTGTCGGCACCAAAACAGACACCACATCGAGGTAGAGAGGGTAGACAAGGGAACCACCTCTCTAATGCCGCAAGGAAACCGAAGCCAAGAGGATAACAACTCTTTTCATCTCTTTTAGCAAGATAGTAAAAAATCAAAAAATAAAGGAGAGTTTGTCTTTCGAAATGAAAAAACGGAGTTGGACTAGACGCCTATATACGTGGCGTTCGTTATACATTATTCAAGATAAAAGCGTTAATGGATAGAGTAACTATCTTCTATACTATTTTTTTTAAGGCAAAAAACTGTGGGGGAAGTCCCCACAGCACTTCATTTTCTATTTTTATAAAAGAAGAGTTACAAGGTACTTACAACATGATTAACTGACAGCATCTAACCAGAAACAAAAAGCTAACCTAAGGTCAGGCTTGAAGCGAAGAGATTGCAAGAGACATTGAAGTTTAAAGTTCCTAAACCAAATATTAATGTGAACACGACCATTATTGAACATTTGATCATTCCTGAGCTTCCAGATTTCCCAAGCTGCTAGAATCACTGCCTCCATGAAGAATGGGATGTTGTACTACTGCCTGGCATGTGCCAGCCTCGGGTATAGACTCAGGTTATAGTTCCATTGTATGCCAATCTTTTCCCAGCACCTCTGGGCGAAGACACAATCAAAGAAGAGGTGTTCGAAGTCCTCATCTACACCTGCCGTGCAAAGAATATAGTGTGCATTTTCTTCATCAAATAGATTCCTTCTTTGGAGCATTACCTTGGTGTTCAACCGGTCTACAAGCATCAGCCAAGCAAAAAATTTGGCTCTCCGCGTGATCTTGGATTTCCAGAGCCAGGAGAAAACGGGGTGTGCAGGCACACTCTGAAAAACAAGCTTATAAAGTTTCCTTGATGAGTAGGAGTTGTTGCCCCACTGATATGTCCAGACATCATTGCTTTGCTCATCAATATCCTGGGACTGCAGGTCATTTCTAAGCACCTGTAATTCCGCAAAAGCTTCTTGTGATAGAGGCAGCATGAAGAGGCTATCGAGGTCTTCTGCTGATACAACCTCTTTAACACTGAGGTTTGTATTTCTTGCAAAGGAGTGAAGCCTTTGATATTCGATTAGATAGCACATCATTGGACCAGAGGTCTTCCCAAAATGTAACTGTTGTACCATTCCCCACCGAACAGCGAGCTATGCCTCTGAAGATTGTACTCAATCTTAGTATATCTTTCCACCAAAACGATCCCACCTCTCTACTTGCATGGGGAACTTTCCCAGTGTAGTATTTGTCCCATATCAAAGTAACCCAGGGTATGTTCATTTTGTTGTAGAATTTGTGGAGGTGTTTGAGGAGAAGAGCATCATTCTGGACATAGAGGTTTAGGACATTCAGTCCACCTTTTTCTTTGGGTTTTGTGACCATCGACCAGGCTGCCAAATTGCCCCCCTTTTTTGATCTGTCCGATCCACGCCATAAGCATTGCTTTCTAGCTCTGTCAATATTATCTATCACACCTTTAGGGAGTTTGAGCGTGCACATAGCATAAGTGGCAGTTGCAGTGATGACAGATTGAACCATTTGGAGTCTTCCTGAGTATGATAGGAGAGATGAGCATGCTGACAGCCTCCTTTCAATCTTATCCATTAATGGTGCATATTCTTCAATTCTCGGCTTTGTCGTCCCCATGGGCAGCCCTAAGTATGTAAAAGGTAGAGACCCTATCTGACAACCAAAGGTATTGGCGAGAATGACCATCTTCTCCTGACTGACATTGATTGGCAGCATTTGGGATTTTGAGTAATTAACCTTGAGTCCCATTGAGTCTGAGAAGCTGCTTAGGAGTGCTTTCAAGAAAAATAGCTGCCTGGCGTCTGCTTGCATAATGAGTAGGGTGTCATCGGCGTACTGGACAATTGAGTAGTCTCCATCTTGTTGAGGGATTGGTGGGATCAGAAAGCCCTGAGAGGCAGCTTTGTTGACCAAGATCTGGAGCAATTCTGCTGCTAGAACAAATATTAGTGGAGACAGTGGGTCTCCCTGTCGAACACCTCTCTTGCATTTAAATTTCCTGCCTGGAACACCATTTAGCAAGACTGAGGAGGTTCTTGTTGAGAGGATGCAATTGATCCAATTGATCCATCTATCTGGGAATCCCATGTGTTGCAGCATCTGAATAATTGCTGGGTGCTCAACAGTGTCGAAGGCTTTCTCAAAGTCGAGCTTGAGAATTATTACCTCTCTCTTGGATTGCTTGCACAGGTGAATGTATTCAAAGCACCAAGCAAGACAGTCCTGGATGGAACGGCTTTTTATGAAACCGTATTGACTTCCTGTGCACCAGCTATAGGATCTTGTTTTGGAGACGGTCAGCTAGAAGTTTGGTTATGACTTTGATGCTACTGTTGAGCACTGAGATTGGGCGAAAGTCATTCACTTGTCCCCGGATTCAGGTTTTTAGGGACTAGTGTGATGAGGGAATCATTGATGCATTCTAAGTTAGCCTGACCAACATAGAACTCAGCACACAATCTGTAGAAATCTAACTTTAAATCTTCTATACTATTTTGAAGGCTTATGTTAAAAAAAGGAAACAGGACTACTCATCAAGCCTTAGAAGCACCCAGCATGATTTACATCCTACCCACGAGTGGTCGAGCTTTAGCAAAATCTCAAGGCGAGCATCGATGAGCCACCAATGTATGGGTTCATGGGAGAGAAGGCATGATTCGGCTTCTTTTGTCAAAGAGGCCTTTTGGCCTTACAGTCACACCCAACACTAGCACGCAAGAGTATAAAAACTAGCCTCAAATCACTGATGACGATCAGAGCCCTCAAAATGCCCGCTGTGCATCAACACAAAAGAGCGCACACAAGGTTTTCAAGTGAGAGAAAAACACTGTTAATAAAACAGGTCATCTGTCAATTTCGTAAGCAGATGACTCGGATGAAAAAAATCGTACGTCTGTATTTCAATAAATTATTGGTTGCAACAAAAATGCTACCAACCAGCAAGTACAGCATCAAGTGTACATCGAAGAACAATGGCATGCGGCTGCGAGTCACCGAAAAAGCTTGTACATGATCCCCGTGCAGGTGAAGTTGAACTCGTGCTCCAAAAAGGTAATTTGGAGAGTTCAACAAAATTCTGGTGCCCATTCATACTCCACCAGAAACGATTCAGTTTGTTCATTTGGAGTTATGAACCTTATGTGCAAATGTTCCGGCGTCAGGCATGCCTAGGGCGGTCGACGACTCTGGGGACGAGGCCAAGACGCCGGCGAGGCACTCTGCGCCGTCGAAGGTCGGCCCTGGCGCGCCGAGATTGAACTTCGCGCGTGGCTGCGTCGGCTCCCGCTTCTGGGCGCTGGCGGACGAGCTAAGCTCGGACGAGGAAGAACGGGGGAGAGACGGGGAGGACTTCGTCTCAACGCGAGTCTTGGTCCAGGGGGCGCTGTCGGTGGGTTACTCCATTGACGATGTGCTCGCTGTTGAGGCCCACCTTGGGGAGTAAGTGGCCACTTCACCGCAGGTATGTTCGAGTTCCGGTGGTACAGGTCGCAACGGCGGCAGGCTGGCGGCCCGGCTGGTGGCCGATGTGGTCAGTCGGGTGGAGTCCGGCAGGTGCAAGCCTTGGAAGGGGCCCCTGCCCAAGCCTCGGATATCTCCCAAGCTGACATTGGGGGAATGCTCTGGTGCGATCCTGCACCATCCCTGGGCGGAGTTGTGCGAAGGTGACGGCGGCTGACTCGGGTTCGGTGCCGGCAGCGGTGGTCGTGGTTCCCAACCCGTAAGCCGGATGGTAAGTGGGCCTCGGCCCATGTCGTCAGCAGCCGGGGGAATGGGCATAGTTTTTTGGCCTTGGGCCGTCGGAGGGTCGCGGCCCAGCCGAGCAGTTTGGATGTTTTATTTTTGCGTGCAGGGCACCGCCACAGCGTCTCGGCTCCTGTTCGTCTTCCTGTGACGAACGGTTCGCATCCTCCCGCTACCGCTCCCGGTGTTTCACCTTCCGACGTCATGAGCTCGGCGAAGGAGATGCAATTCGCTGCTGGCGGTCGGCGGAGCCTGACTACGGCGGGGCACGGTCCAGGTCCGGCGCGGCCATGAAACGGTGGAGCTTCTGGTGGCGTGCCCGGTCGCCAGTCGGGGCTGGGCGGGGCGCCGTCTGGTCGCCGCGTCCCGCCCCGGGTGGGCTCCGGGGAGATGTGCCGAGGTTTGACCCCGGCTATGGCGCGTATGGGCCTCCGCAGGGGCGCTTCCGTGGACCTCAGCGCCGCGGTCTTCGTCCTAGTGGAAATCGAGGCCCTCTGCCGCGCCATGGCGGCTTTGCTGGCCGGTCGGAGCATGGGAGTCGAGGTTCTTTCGCTGCCGCGGTGCAGGCGCCTCCTCCCGGGTCTTCGGCGCCGGCGATTAGGACCGGGGGTGGAGTGGATGCCTCTTTGGAGAGTAAGGCGATACAGGGGAAGGTGGATGAGGGTGCTGGCACCATGGTGCCGTTCTCGGCGGATAGCAATGCAGAGGGTGGCAAGGGGAACAGGCAGTTGGTGTGCAATAGATGTTCCCAGAAAGGTCATTCTGCGGCTGAGTGCGTTGCTGAGCTCTATTGTGTCATTTGTGATGGGCATGACCACGTCAACCATCGATGCCCATTACTGAAGCTTCCGAAGCCGGTGGCGAATGCGGTGGGATATTCGGTGGCAGGATTGGGGTTCTATCATATTCCGCATGCCCCTCTTCCTAGGAAGAAGGAGTCGAGGAGTGCTTTGGTTAAGGTGGAAGGGGGCTGTTTATCCAGTGATCAGCTTGTGCTGCAGTTGCAAAGGTTGGTGCTGGGAAGGTGGAAGTGGGCTCCTGTGAGGCATGATGATAGTTTCTATGTGGTACAGTTTCCATCCAAATCTGAGTTGCAGAGGTCTATAGCTTATGGGGGAGCGGATGTGAGGGTGAATGGGGAGGCTACAGGGGCTCGTCTTATTTTTCAGGAGTGGCAGGTGAAGGAGGAGGGCTTTCTGTTGCCTAAGGTGTGGCTCCGGATTTCAGGTATCCGGCCTAATCTGAGGGAGTATCCTATTCTGTGGGCGGTGGGGACTATGTTCGGCTCCACGCAGGTCGTGGATATGGTCACCACTAGGAAGAGCAACTTTGGCCAGTATTCTTGTAGCGGCGCTTGATCCGGCCTTGATTCCCGTGGAGACGGATGTTGTTATTGGTGATCACTACTTTGAGCTGGTTATCGAGAAGGAGCGGAAGGGGTTCGATGAAAATGGTGACGAGGTGGAATTTGATTTTGGGAAGGGTGATGGGGCCGGAGGTGATGATGGGGGAGGTGGTGTGGCGGAGGAGCAGGAGGCCTTCATGGATGAGGATGTGATTCCTTCCAAGAAGGATGACAGTGGAGGATGGGTCTGTTGGGAATCCAAATATCTCTGATCATAAGTTGGCAGCCATGGCTAATTCTATTGTGGATGGGGTAGTGGCGGAGGTACTCTTGGAGAGTGCAGGTGCTGTCCTCTTGGATTAAGGCAATGGAGCAATGGATGTTGATGGTTCGGATGAGGAGTACGATTTGCTGGATTTTCATGGCGGGGATCAGGTTGATTTGGTTGGGCAGCAGGGAGTGGAGTTGGCGTTGAATGCACAGAGAGCGCAGGCTGCTGACCTGCAGGCTGATGTGTTGGCCGGCCGGCCGGCTGCCTGCTGTGCAGCAACAGGTTTCTGGGAAGTTGTTGGGAGGGCCGACTGGCTACTGTGCAGGGTGAGCTGGGGCCGGTTCAGCCTACTGGGAGGCTGCCGGTTTCGCTGGATGCGCAGGCTGATGGCGGTGCTGTGGAGGCGGGGCCGCGTGCTGGCGGCGGCTGCAATCAGGGAGGTGTTGGTGTCTCCGAAGCGGTCAAGCCCGAGGCTCGCTGGTGCTGCGGCGGACGACTCCTTAGCGAGAGCGAAGCGGAGGGCAACGAAAAAGAATTTGGACTTCAACGAAGCTAATATTTTCTCTTCGAGCCCTCCTACCTCGTTTTTCGATATTCCGTCTTCTGTTTCTGGTCTAGGCGTTTCCTTGGGGACTTGTAGCCAGGAAATTGCTAATTCTATTAGTATTTTAGAAATGTCTGAAATGGAGAAGCAGGGGCCAGATTTTCCTACTAAGGGAGGGGTCGTGGTCTGGGGTGTGAGACTGAAAGCGAGGATGATGAATTTGGTTTTAATTCTTTTGAGCAGTTGTGTGATAGTTTTTTGGATGATTTGGACGGGGGAGATTTAAATGAAAGAAATCTTCTAGAATAGCAGAGGTCTTAGTGACTTAGCTAAATATCGGTTCCTTTCGGATTCTTCAAGAGAGCAGAAGCTAGACTTCATAGCGCTTCTTGAAACAGGGAAGAAGGATTTTTCTAAATCAATTCTTGCCAATATTTGTGGAGGACGTGATTTTATCTGGCACTGGTCCATACCCCGGGGTAGGATCGGGAGGGATCTTGCTTGGGATTAATCTTGAAGTTTTTGACATTGGGAGCATTGACGAAGGTGATTTCTACATCAAATTTAGAGTTAGAAACAAAGTGGATGGATTTATGTGGACGCTGGTGGCAGTCTACGGGGCAGCCCAGGGTGAGTACAAAGAGTCGTTTCTTACGGAACTGGTTCAATCGTGCTCGCGGGAGTCTGGTCCCTTAGTGGTGGGAGGTGATTTTAACATCATTCGGAGCTCTCGAGGAAAAAAGCAATGATAAGTTTAACAATTGGTGGCCTTTCCTTTTCAACGCTATAATTGATAGTCTTGATCTTCGGGAACTAGAAATGTCTAACAGAAAGTTTACGTGGGCAAATGCTAGGGATGTTCCCACCTTTGAGAGGTTGGATCGTATCCTAGTTAGTACGAAGTGGGAGTCTAAATTTCCGCTAGCAACGGTTCAGGCGTTGTCTAGGGAAATTTCGGATCACACTGCCGTTGCTTCTTGACACGGGGAGTGGCACGCATGGAGTTAAACAACCTTATTTCAAGTTTGAGCTTGGTTGGTTGTTGCGTGATGGATTCCACGATTTGGTTTCCGAGGTTTGGAGGAGGGAAGGGAGAGGAGAAACGCCCTTACAAAAATGGCAATATAAAATTCAAAGGTTGAGACAGTTCCTAAGGGGCTGGGCCAAGAATGTAAGCGGTAAGTATAAAAAGGAAAAAGCCGTACTGATTAGAAAGGCGGGGGAATTGGACATTAAGGCAGAAACACAACCGCTCTCTAGTAGCGAGTTAGATTTAAAAAACTATCTTAAGGATAGACTTGCCACTCTCTTAAGAGAGGAGGAGGTGAAGTGGTACCAGCGAGCCAAGACCAAGAGGCTGCTAGAAGGGGACTGTAATACTAAGTATTTCCATCTGGTGGCTAATGGTAAACATAGGAAAACCAGGATTTTTAGACTGGAACAAGAAGAGGGTTCGATTGTGGGGGAGGATAACCTGAAAAATATATAACTAATTATTATAAAGGTCTGTTTGGCGAACCAGAGAGGAACAACTTTTCCATGATGGAGTCGTTCACGGACGATATAGCCCAAGTTTCGCAATTTGAGAACAACATACTAGAGATGGAATTCTCGATGAACGAAATTAAAGAGGCAGTTTTTCAAATGGAACATAACAAGGCACCGGGACCTGATGGGTTTCCAGTAGAGTTTTATCAAGTGTTCTGGGAGCTTATTAAGGAAGATGTTTTGGCTTTGTTTTGTGATTTCCACAAGGGCGATCTCCCTTTGTATAGCCTTAACTTTGGTATAGTTACACTATTGCCTAAGTTGAAAGAAACTTTACAAATCCAACAATTTCGCCCAATATGCATGCTAAATGTCAGCTTTAAAATTTTCACTAAAGTGATGACAAATAGGATTGCTCTGGTAGCCCAAAGGGTAGTTCAGCCCTCTCAGTCGGCTTTCATGAAAGGAAGGAATATCTTGGAGGGAGTAGTGGTTCTTCATGAGACTATTCATGAGCTACATAGGAAAAAGATGAATGGGATAGTGTTGAAGCTAGACTTCGAGAAAACTTATGATAAGGTGAGATGGTCCTTCCTCCAACAAACTTTGAAGATGAAAGGCTTCTCGCCTAAGTGGTGTGGGTGGATTGATCAAATCGTGAGAGGGGGCAGTGTTGGGATTAAAGTTAATGATGACGTAGGCCATTTTTTACAAATCAAGAGGGGGCTAAGACAGGGGGACCCGCTATCTCCAATACTCTTTAATTTGGTGGCCGATATGTTGGCAATACTTATATTCAGAGCTAAAGCTAATGGAAATGTTCAGGGGATGGTACCACACTTAGTAGACGATGGCCTGTCGATTTTGCAGTATGCGGACGACACCATCTTATTCTTGGATCACGATGGTCTCCAAGCCTGGGAGCTTAAGCTGGTGCTTAATACCTTCGAGCAACTGTCGGAGTTGAAAATTAATTTCCATAAGAGTGAGCTCTTTTGTTATGGCGAGGCCAAGTTGTCTGAACAGGTATATGCGGATCTTTTTGGGTGCAAAGTGGGGAGTACTCCCTTCAGGTATCTAGGTATACCTATGTACCATAAGAGAATTTCGAATAAGAACTGGCTTTGTATTGAAGAGAAATTTCAAAAGAGGCTGAGTAGTTAGAAAGGAAAATTACTTTCCTTTGGAGGAAGACTAGTTCTTATCAACTCCGTCCTCTCCAGCCTAGCTCTTTTTATGCTCTCGTTTTTTGAAGTACCTAGAGGCGTGCTGAAGCGGTTGGATTATTATCGGTCGTGTTTTTTTTTTGGCAAAGTGATGAGCATAAAAAGAAGTATCGATTGGCTTGGTGGAGTGTCCTTTGCACCCCGAAGGATTTCAGGGGCTTAGAAATTTTAAACTTAAATATTCAGAATAGATGCTTGCTCAGCAAGTGGTGGTTTAAGTTGATCAATGAGAACGGTGTTTGGCAAGAGCTTCTGAGGAAGAAATACTTGTCGAATAAATCCATTACACAAGTGAAACATAAGATGGGTGACTCACACTTCTAGTCCGGCCTTTTGAAAGTGAGAAAGGATTTTCTTGCTGGTGGCGTGTTTAAAGTGCAAAACGAAAGATCAATTAGGTTCTGGAAAGACGTTTGGCTAGGTGACAAACCTTCGAAGTTAGTCTATCCTAATCTGTATAGATTGGTAAGGAGGAGACGGGACACAGTGGCGCAGGTCCTAGGGACTATACCACTAAATGTGTTGTTCAGAAGAGGATTGTCGGGTGATAATCTAGCAGCGTGGATGGATTTAGTTGCGAAGGTGGTGCCAATTCGGCTGTCTGGTAGGCAGGACAGCTTTCTTTGGAAAGCTAGTAGCAAAGGCATTTTTTCGGTAGGTTCGATGTATAATCTAATGATTACCAGAGGTTTGTTACCGGAAAGATGTACACTTTGGAGGTTAAAGATTTCATTGAAAATTAAAATTTTTTTATGGTTTCTTAAAAAGGGCGCAACGTTTACCAAAGATAATTTGGCCAAAAGGAATTGGTAAGGGAGTGTACGTTGTTGTTTGTGTTGTACGGATGAAACTATCCAACACCTGTTCTTTGAATGTCATTTTACGAGATTTATTTGGAACATTATTCATGTCTCTTAGGAATTCAACCACCTACTAGCTTTGCTCATTTGTTTGATTCCTGGTTAAGTGCTTTAGGAGCCAAAATCAGATCTCAATTTTTTGTAGGAGTGGCGGCTTTATGTTGGTGCATTTGATTGAATAGAAATGACATGGTGTTCAATAAATCGATTTCAAATTCCTTTGTGCAGGTAATTTTCAGGGTGACGCATTGGATACGACAATGGTCCGTGCTGCATGATGAAGGGGCGAGAAGCGCATTCAGGGAGGGGTGTAGAACTTTGGAAACACGGGTCATGCCCATGTTTTCCAAGTTTGGATGGTCCTCAAGGAATTGGATCGAAACGTAGTTTCTGTTTCCGTGTCAGCTTTCTTCGTTTGTTTGAGATTGCGGGCTGGTGATGTCCTCCTGGTTTTGTCAGACGTGTGCGTTTTAGTCTTACGGCTTTTGTGGTTCTTGTATCTCAGCTGTGTACCATCTCCGAGTGGTAGGGGCTGGAACTTTGTTTCCTTTTCTAAAAAAAAATGTGCAAATGTTCCTGTAACAACAAGCGGGAAAGCGATACTTGTATCGCAGTGCACAGCATTTCCAGATTTTCAACCAAAAGTTAGATTGTTAGACTACCGCTGAAGAGACAAGTGCCTGATCCTCAGAAGATATATTTTGTCTTCTCTTTTTCCATGGGACAGAATCAGGCCGGGGGTTTTCTCATGGCATGATGCTGAGAAGAAACATCCCGTAAATATTCACGCCTGCTACTGCTACCATCCGGCTGGCCCTCTGGATCTGGATTTCCTCTGACACGTTCTTCTGAGTTGTCAGCAACTCAGCATTCCCAGATTTCAGCCTCTAAAATCTAAATGACATGCAAATGAGCATGTGAATGGGCAGCTCTTGATGCTGATACAGTGATACTGAAATGAAACAGCTAAGTCGCCTAACGAGCCCCATCTCTCTTCAACAACCTATAGCTAGCAGTCGAATAGTCACAAAATTTGAATTAGTTACTGAGAATAACTACATGAATCTATGCGTTTACCTCCTCAAGTCTAAGTCTCCAGCTAGCACGTATCTGGCAAATCATAATTTACATCTTTCTTTGATAGTCTGTGACGGTAGAGAAATTTACCAGTTAAATTTTTGCCTTAGTCCCTGATGGTCTGTCTAAGTGGCCATGCTCTCCTTCCTCTTCAAATTTCTGAAGAGGACACTCAACTCTCACAAATTCACATCAATGCAGTAAAAAAAGAACTGGCCGTCTCAGTTTTCTTCGATACAAGGAATTTCCCAATAAAAGGGCGAACGCAAAAGACCCACAAAATTCCAAAGAACACTACAACTAGCCTTCCAAAAATAAGTGAACATAGCAAACAATGCGTCCATTTCATTAGAGTAGAATAAACTGGTTCCACATATCTGACCACAAATAGTAATTAACCCACATATATACAATTAGTATCGGTCCTCGTTTCTGAAATAGGACTTCATATTTTTAAAACAGAGTAAATAACCATATTATATTATTGGGTGGGGGGGGGGGGGGGGGGGGGGGTGGCGCCTAGCCATGCACCAAACTTGTACATCAAAAAGTAAGCTTCCCAAGATTCCTCCAAGACCAGAAACTCCAAGAAGAGCTGCTCCATATCCCATGAGAAAAAAACCAGGGTCTTCTTCGTGTCCTCCTTTTCTGTACTGCCTTTCAAAGTAGCAACATGCCATGATGCCAGCAAGATACCGGAGCTTATCAATGGATATAGTTAGAGAGGCTTCCTCCCTGTTCCTTCTACAAGGCATCCTGTATATATGACGTAACAACAATTCGCCCATAAATTTCTTTAAGGTACAAGATTAAAAAATGAAAATAATTTTCACATGTAACTCCATAATATAATATTGTAAGACAACATGATACTAAGTTCTCCTGATATGTATAACTGCTGTTGATTGTGTACACATGCATATAGTGAAAAACATTATATATATGTACAAAAGAAATCAGACCAAAGAAAAAAGAAAGTAATTGTGCAACATACTAGTGAAAAAAAGATTCTAGAGATTCTAAGGCCATATTTGGATCTAAGTGACCAAGTTGCTAATAGTTAGCTAGCTAATACGACATCTTATCTTAAAAAAAATGCAATTCTAGGTGCATTCTTGGTTAAAGTGTCAGAAGTTTGACCAAATATTTAGATAAAAATATTAGCATTTATGGAATCAAATATGAAAATATGTTTCACGATGAATCTAATTATATCTATTTAGTACGATAAATATTTGTATTTTTAATATAAATTTGACCAAACTTGATATATTTTAACATAGCATGTTCTAGAATCGCATCCTTTTAAGGACAGAGGCAGTAGTTTATAGCTAATATTAGCTGCAACTAGCACTAGGCCACTGCCACTTCGGTTCATCTAGTGAGATAATTGTTAGTTGGTATTCAACTAACAATTAGCTAGACTATTAGTTGGATCCATTTGGATTTATAAACTAATTATTAGCAACTAACTATTTGCTCCTGGATCCAAACAAAACCTTAAAGACATATAAAGAGAAAAAAAAAGTTGTCGTGTGTTTACCCAAAGCACTGTGATATATAATGATGTGATTAAAGAAGTCAAGAACTCACTAGTTAAGATTTAATCTCGATGTACCCAAATCGATATTATGTGATTTTTTTTTTGAATTTACCAAGATGTTCTATTGACACTTTAATTTGAATTTACATACTAAGAAGAGTCCTATTGTGTGATTGTGTCACACACCTATTAACCAAAACAAAATGAACTTTTGAAACTAAATTTACATCTCCACATGGAAAAGTTGCCTTTCAAGATAAACAAAGCCAACGCTTATGCTCACTGAATTTATTTCGAATAAAATAAACTTTCAACTTGAACACAAAACTTCGGTTGAAAAGATAAGGCTTTTCAGAAATCCATCGTAGAACCAGAAATTTGTTTTTTGCTACTATGACTCATTTGAACTTTATGGTGAATTTATTAATCCAAGTTCAGATCAAACACACCAACCTCCCAACTCTCACCTTCATTTTGCAACTCTCACTCAGATACCAAACTTCGAGTGCAAACATCAAAACTTTAAGTGGTTATTATGCAAAAGTTCAAACCCTCTTAGTGTGTAAAAACTTGTAGAAGGTGAAACATTCAAACTATACACCAACAACAACATAACCTTTTGTCCCAAGCAAGTTGGGGTAGACTAAAGATGAAACCCACAAGAAAACATGCTCTGATATAAATTGTGTAGCAACAAGACATAAGGACGGAAAAAAAACAAGCTCTTAGTACTAGGAAAAAATGATCTCAGTAGGGACACTGGTCTATAGGGATCCACATCAAAACAGGAATTATAACAAAATTTTATTGTTGTGGATTAGAAAAGGTCCTTAGCACATATTTACAGGTCTAAACTGCTTCGATTTTCATCCATTGGTTGGCATGACTGCAAGCTAGCAAACTAATTACATAGGACTCACAAGGACAACATAGAAACAAAGATTGATATCAACATGATTCCAAATCAATTCCCAATCTACAAAGTAGATGACAAATAGGATGCATGATGATATGAACACAAACAATTGTATACATGCAAAAAGTTATGGGACCAAGAAACGATTGGCAAAGGAAAAATCACATGTAAATAGCCACTTGCCTTGCTTGAAGTATCAATATAACTCATTATATATGCGGTGCTGAGCTAGATTCTCGGAGTCTCGGCCCAAAATCTCGGAGGGTCTAAAAAAAGAAAAAATCTACTTTTCCTCCCTCGACTTTTGCGAAAGTCCGCTTTCCCTCTTCAAACCGCAAAACCAGACAAATCACCTCCCTCAACTTTTAAAATAATACGATTTACCTCCTTGGCCTGATTTGAAGTGGTTTTGAAGGTGGTTTTGTCCTTTTCTTTTTTATTTATTTTGTCTAAATCTTTAAAAAGTCATAGTAAATCACAAACAAATCATAAAATGGAAATCAAATTTTGTTGGACTCCACATGAGTAGATATACACAGTTAGCATATGATATGGTATAGTTTAGTACAATTTTTTTGTTGTAGATTATATCTATTTTTTCTTTAATTAATTTGAATAATTTATAACCGCAGTTTCTATGGTCTAATTATGGTAAAAATTTTATAGTGGCCTAGTTATTGTATTTTTTGAACAGTAGTAAAAATTTCATACACATTGGACCATGTATAACTTAGTTATAGATTTCTTTAGGGTTTATGCTTGCTAAATCTAAATAAATTTCTAACTAATTTATACATGATCCAATGAGTATGAAATTTTTACCATAGTCGAAGCATACAATAGTTAGTTCACCATAAAAATTTCACCATAATTAGACCACAGAAAATGCAATTATGAATTATTCAAATTAATTAAAGAAAAGAAAAGATCTAAACATACAACAAAACTAATGTACTAAAATATACCATATTATATGTTAACTGTGTAGATCTACTCATGTGGAGTCTAATAAAATTTGATTTTTTATTTTATGATTGGTTTGTGATTTACTATGATTTTTTAAAGATTTAGGCAAAATAAATAAAAAATAAAAGGACAAAACCACGTTCAAAACAGCTTAAAACCAGACCAGGGAGGTGTTAGCATTTCTAACGTCACCACTAAAAATAGAGTTAGACTCTACTCTTAACAATGGCGCTAAAAATGATAGAAGGTATAGATTAATGTGCAACCTGATTAGTCTACAGATCACTTGATCTCTTCTCTATTTCTTAGAAATAACTAGGTTGTCATCCCTAGCATGATTCTAAAAGATCTCTCCTTCTTGCAAGTGACTGGAATATATTATATTGTATCCGTAAGCGCACAGATAAAATATACACTATTGTAACATTTTACCAGGAGTATTCTGGGTTGTCATTTATATTTTAGTACTGAAAAGGGTTGGTAATAAATAGGGCGTAGATAGATAGATGTCATATGCATATGTAAATATGGAGATTGCCATGAATAACCAATTTACTCAGAACAGGCGTTATGTCAAAATAATAATGATATGTATGATAAACATAATGATCAATCAACTAATCAATCAATATAATAATGATCACTTAGAGCACTTCCTATTTAGGCACTAGCATGGATTAGATTGAAGCATAAGGATATTCTAAGTCATTCTAACTATACTATCAAAGACATATTAGATTGGTGCAATTATACCAACAATCGTGGCGAAGATACTTCATATTCATACTTAAGTGAATATTACTAAGGAAGATCAAGATCATAGCCAGTCTTTTAAAGTAATAATGACTTCCTACTCCCCCTACATTCGGAGTGTGGACTACAAAGGACTCAACAGCAGTGTCACATCCGCGATCTACCACAGAACCCAGAATATAGGGTGTATTTGCAGACAAATCACATCTAAACACCATGCTTACATGTTGTTCATCACCCACCCATGATATCAATGAATGAGCGCTATACAAACCTATGTATGAATATGAATGCATCCTAACTATGAAAAGTATACAATCTAGATAAGCAATGAATAGCATAATTGAGAACATAATCAATAGTAGAATAATGTTAATCAACTTTATCTCAAACACTCAAAAGAGGTTTAAGATACAAGAGAGAGCTTACAATGGCTTCGGGAAGCCTTCTAGTTCCAGATAGATCCGGAACTCGAGTAGAACTCGCCTCCTTCTACTTCTAACCTATGTAGCTATGCTCTAGATGGTGAAGCTTTAATGATTCTAGAGTTTGTGGCTCTGACTGGTTGACTGAATGATTGATCTGATTATGATCTCTCTGAAACCTTGGGGTCTGGGGGTGCTTATATAGACCGGTGGGATGAACCGTACCCCTTGGATCAAACCGACTTCAACGGGCGGCTAGCATTGCGTGAAATTTTGGGATGCGGGTCCACGTCGAAACGCAGGCGAGAAGGACTCTCTGGGGATCGGCCGACCTATTAGGGAGATCGGCCAATCTCCCCTGGCTGCCAACTGGGCCCCGTTTTGTCAAGCGTGTTTCTGGTGTCCTTTACAATATTCTTGATCTCTTTTCGCGGTAGAATTTGTTATTTTAATCCGACATGTGGGCCTCTCTTGATTCTTTTTTGTATAACCCCCTACAAAATACTGATTCACCAAAACTATGGAATTCTGTCAGTTAAAACCCTATTCTATGGTGGTGTTTGCTCTTATACCCCTATTTTATGTTTAGTTGACGGGTAAAATCATACAATAATTACCGTCAACAAGCTCTCCCAAGCTTAACCTTTGCTAGTCCCTTAGCAAAGTTAAACTTTAGCAGATATTATAAGTTATAGCTACCCCTCATAAGTATTTAATTTCAAACCAAGAAGTACTCAAGGATTAGAGTAGACCAAGCTAACCTTTAGACTTACCTTTATTACCTTTGACCATGGAGCTTGTAGCTTTCTCTCAGGTCTTGGGCAATTGAAGGACAGAATGTCTAAGTTAAGCACTATGTCTCAAACTCTGTCGTTCAACTCTTATCCTGGAGCTTTTGCAGGTTTTCAAAATAAAACTCAGAGTTTCCTGTGTATGACCCCCTCAAGTCTCTCAATATGTGGTATTTGTGGATCCTTACAAAGGCAATAGTGATGCGTACCTTCTCTCTCTCTCACCCTATAACTATTGGCTTATGTGGAGCTCATAGGTAAGGAGACAGCTCATACATACTTGCAATGAATATGTTGTAAAGTCAAACAATGGATCCAGAGGAACAAGTCATACAATTGGATCAAGATGTGCATGTGTGTGGATGTGAGGTGGTAGGTGGATATTTGTGGAGGTTGATCCTAATTCTACTCTTTTGCTCCTTGAAACATCTCTCTCTTCTTTCTTTTTCAATACTGGGGAATTGTGCTGCAGGACAACATGTGCTATCTTTCTTTCTCTTTTTTTAGGCGGGCATCAGAGTACCCATTGTTTTGATAAATTCAGGACACTTGTCCATTTTTACCTCTCAAGCGGGCATCTTTGTACCCATTGTTTTCTCTCATCTCACTTTTTTGCATAGCCACATGCCTCTTCTCTGCAACAGTACTTTCTTTTTTTCTTTTGAGAGATAGTAACAAGAACTTTGGAGCATTGATCTGGGGTAACCAATGGGGTATATTTTTGCATGTTCCTCCTAGTGTAGGAGTAAACTTTTTTGGTGGACTAGATGGAATGTGTGGATGCGTCTACTCGGGCATCGAGTAGTGCATTATGGGTGGAGTGCACATGATCTTGATTGTAAAAATATGACAAGTTACTAAGGTATCAACAGAGCTTGACTAAACTCAAAACAAAGCAAGTAGCATATAATGTGTATGTTTTCCTAGTCTAGCATGTATGGCTGTGGTAGAAATGTAAAGCTCTCATCATATAGGAACTCATCATGTGGTTTTAGAATTTTCAAAATAAATCTCCAGAATTCAAGTATCACTAAGAATAAGATAAATAGCAGCTTAAACTTAGCATATCATATCCCTCAATTACTTAGACTTAGATCAAGCATTTGCTACCCACAAGTTTCAGGTTCAAAGTAAATCTTCAAGTTAAAATGGTTGTATGTAAAACTTGGGATGATTCAACTTTAAAAACTAAGTATTATGAGTAATCATAGTGTGGTGCCACTTATCAAATTCCTGAGCATGGTTTCCATCTAATCTGAGCAAAACTATTGTAAGCACTCTCTTTTTATTTTATTCAAACACACTAACTAATCTAAACACTATTTATTTAGTTTTTAAATTTTTATCTTACGAGCTAACTCACGCGAAAAGTAATATGGTACAATAATATGGTGGGGAAACTTGTACTTAGCTGGATTTAAATAGAGGGTGCCCTCCCCCAAGCTAGATGTTTGACAGGGTCTTTGATGTTGCAGATTGAGCGATCCTTCTAGGAGCAGGTGTACCGGCAGTGTAGGGGTGTCGGATTGACTAGCTCTTTGATCTTGTATTGTTCTGTAAAACTCAATTGCCAACAAGAATACCAAATCTCATGGAGAGGGGTTAGGTTAATACCACTCCATGGTAAGTGATTGTTTTTATAGTTCCAATGTAAAGTTTCCTTAAGTGGGTGGACCTTCATGTGCCCACATATTTTTGGTATTTTTCGTAAAGTTTGGATCTTCATGTGTCCACATATTTTTGGTGTTTTTTTAAAATTTATGGTTGCAGAAAGTAAATATGATGCAAAGTTTTATCCTAGATACAAAATTTATTTTTGTGCCACCACAGTGAATAGTCTTGATGAGCTATGACATAAGATTAGTCACATGAGGCTTCTAGATTTTATTATGCTGAGCAATGAATATTTTTATTTTCTTTTAAGTGCAAGAAAGTAAATATGCACTACTAAGGTATTAATGCTAAAAGTAAATATGGATAAATACCAGTTTTACCTTTTGGCGAAGGCTCGGTGGTTTATAATCCTCCGACAGGACTCCTTATCCGTTCATTCCTTATCGGGTGTATTGTCGGGTTGAGATGACCCTGGCTGCACTTCTGATGATGGTAAGCTGGAAGGTGACTCCTTCCTCCATTCCTTTCCTGTTGGTGTTGCTGGTGAGGTTGAAGCTGGGAGCTCATTCTTCACAGTCTCTTCATCTTTTTTATCTTCTGGTTTGACGTAGTCACTTCTCTTGACTTCTCTTTCATAATCTGCCCAACCATCCTTGAGTGGTTGGGTCTTTTGAGAGGAACGGCGTCTCCTCCTTGACCTGTTTTTCTTCGGCTGCTCATAAGTTGTGTAACTGTTGAAGTAACAGCGGACCTTCTCCTTGTGGAACTGGAAGTGGACCTCCCCTGATCTCATGTAGATGATTGCTCTTGTAGTGTTAAGGAACGGTCTTCCAAGTACGAGCGGTGGGTCGTACTCTTCTTCTCCTATGTCCAGGACTAAGAAGTCAGTGGGGACATAATGATCTCGAATCTTTACCATAACGTCCTTAGCGATCCCCTCTGGAAATCTGAATGTTTGGTCTGCCATCTGCAGCTGCGTGTAGGTAGAGTACAAGGGTGTCTTGCCAAATAGAAAGTCATAAGTTACCTTAGCCATTATGTTGACACTCGAGCACGTGTCGCAGAAGGTCTTGTAGAAGATCTTCTGATTGATTGTGCAGTCGATCGTTGATACTCCTAGATCGTCAAGTTTGGGCATGTGTGGTGAAAGTAGAAGGTAATCGTACTCAGCTCGGACTGAGTTAATCATCCTCACAGCTTCAGTGTGAGTCAGCCTAGCTTTGTTCTTTCTTCTGCGCAGGCTTGTCTTCACAGAAGTATGGCTTTTGTGGATGGGCTGGACTTTCCAGTATCCTGTTCTTGAAGCTGAACCTTTCTTTTCTTCCACAGATAGTGAAACAGATCTTAGCGCTTGTCGGCGTAGATGATAGCCTTGGCGGTGGTAAGGAATGGTCGTCCCAAAATGATTGGTGACTTCTCATCTCCTCCTGTCTCAACTACCACGAAGTCGGCAGGTACGTACGAGTGTCCAACTCGTACATAAGTATTCCAGGATCTCCTTCGGATAGCAGAGTGACTGGTCTGCTAGCATGCAAGCACATATTGGTGTATAGGAGTGCATCTCCATGGATCTTCTCGTAGATCACCTTGGGCATAATATTGACGCTTGCGCCAAAGTCACAGATTGCTTCCTCGAAGGCGTGTTCACCAATGGCTATTGGTATAACGGGCCTCCCTGAGTCTCCTTTCTTCTCCGGTAGAGAGTCATCGTTCCATCTCTTGGACCGATGCTCTGCATGGTACCATCTTGCATTGAAGATATCTACCAGGTTTGCAGTTTCTATTTCTTCGGGTTGGCCTGGGATCTTTCCTTCATTGGCTGGATGGATAGAGGACGCCAGCTGAGCTATTTGAGACTCTAGCATTTTATTGAAGCTGAGCTGGTTCTTGATAGCAGAGGCAAAACCATCCATCCTGTTGTTGATGGTTTCTAGCAACATGTCATTGGAGACTAGCTTCTTGGAAATCTGATCTAGCAGTTTGGTCTGGCCAGAGACTAAATCTCTCAACGGTGTGTTGAAGTTGTTATCTTGGTAATTACCTGAGTAATTACCTTGGTAGTTGGGCCTCTGTTGCTGATTCCAACCTTAGTTCGGATTCTAGTTCTTATTCTGGGGACGGTAGTTATTGTTGCTGTTGCCCACATAGTTCACATCCTCCTGAATCTCCGAACAACTGTGACCTGAGTGGCCAGTGCCTCCACACTCTTCACATATCATGTAGGCATCATGGATGTGGTTGACCTCTCTTTTGTCATGGACTCGGTCATCAAGCTTCTTCATCAGCAGGTCTATCTTAGCGGAAATCATGTCGGTCTCCTTGAGCTGGTGTATTCCTCCTCTCTTGCGGGTCGGAGCTCGTTCTTCATTCCAACTCTGGTTGGATGCCATCTTTTCCACAAGGGTGGTAGCTTGCTCAATAGTGAGTGACAGAAAAGCTCCTCTAGCAGCAGCATCCATCGTCTCACGGGTGCTGGTAGTCAACCCATGGTAGAAGGTTTGTATGAGCAACCAATTCTCCATCCCATAGGTGAGGACATTCTGAAATATAGTGTTGGAAGCGTTCCCAAGCTTCCGGGACAGATTCATCGTGCTGTTGCTGAAAGCTGGTGATCTTTCCTCTGAGAGCATTCGTCTTACCCACCGAGAAGAACTTTGCTAGGAAGGCAGTGGAGCAGAGGTCCCATGTAGTGTTCTTGTCTTTGTTTGCGTAGAACCACTGTTTAGCTCTTCCCAACAATGAGAATGGAAACAGGCGGAGAACGATTGTATCTCTGGTTACTCCCTTGATGGTGAAAGTGCTGCATATCTCCAAAAAGTGTTGGAGATGGGCACTTGCATCTTCATGCGCCTTTCCACAAAACTGACTAGCTTGCACCATGTTGATGAGTGCAGGCTTGAGCTCAAATCCATTGTCTCCAATATTAGTGGGTGGTCTCGTACGAATGTTAGCGGTGGTTGGAACAGAGAACTCGCGAAGGCTCTTGTTTGCTATGGCCTCAAACTCTGGTGTCAAACTTCTTCTTATACGGATGTCTTCCGGCTGAGGATCTGGGTTTTTCCTGAGCTTGGCTCGGGTCTTCCTGATCAAAACTTCTGGGTCTTCAACAAAATTCTGCGGAAGGTCAAATCCGTTCATATATCACCCTGCATAAGCTTCACAAAGAGTAAATAAGGACAGGGTGAGCTTATTTGAGTAAGGTTTATATGGTTTCTCAACATATTTGGTGTTATGCATACGATCTATCTACATCTTATGTATGCCAAACGCCTTCCCTGACAACGGCGCCAAAAATGCTTGTTAGCATTTCTAACGTCACCACTAAAAATAGAGTTAGACTCTACTCTTAGTAATGACGCTAAAAATGATGGGAGGTATAGATTAATGTGCAACCTGATTAGTCTACAGATCACTTGATCTCTTCTCTATCTCTTACAAGTAACTAGGTTGTTATCCCTAGTATGATTCTAAAAGATCTCTCCTTCTTGCAAGTGACTGGAATATATTATATTTTATCCGCAAATGCACAGATAAAATATACATCATTGTAGCATTTTACCAGGAGTATTCCGGGTTGTCATTTATATTTTACCACTGGAAAGGTTGGCAATAAATGGGATGTAGGTAGATAGATGTTATATGCATATGCAAATATGGAGATTGACATGAATAACCTATTTACTCAGAACAGGGGTTATGTCACAATAATAATGATATGTATGATAAGCATAATGATCAATCAACTAATCAATCAACATAATAATGATCACTTAGAGCACTTCCTATCTAGGCACTAGCATGGATTAGGTTGAAGCATAAGGATATCCTAAGTCATTCTAACTATACTATCAAAGACATATTAGATTGGTGCAATTATACTAGCAATCATGGCGAAGATACTTCATATTCATACTTAAGGGAATATTACTAAGGAAGATCAAAATCATAGCCAGTCTTCTAAAGTAATAATGACTTCCTACTCCCCCTACATTCGGAGTGTGGACTACAAAGGATTCAACGGGAGTATCACATCCGCGATCTACCACAGAACCTAGAATATAGGGTGCATTTGCAGACAAACCACATCTAAGCACCATGCTTACATGTTGTTCATCACCCACCCATGATATCAATGAATGAGCGCTATACAAACCTATGTATGAATATGAATGCATCCTGACTATGCAAAGTATACAATCTAGATAAACAACGAATAGCATAATTAAGAACATAATCAATAGTAGAATAATGTCAATCAACTTTATCTCAAGCACTCAAAAGAGGTTTAAGATACAAGAGAGAGCTTACAATAGGCTTCGGGAAGCCTTCTAGCTTCAGACAGATCCGAAACTCGAGTAGAACTCGCCTCCTTCTAGTTCTAACCTATGTAACTATGCTCTAGATGGTGAAGCTCTAATGATTCTATGGTTTATGGCTCTGATTGGTTGACTGAATGATTGATCTGAATTGTGATCTCTCTAAAACCCTGGGGTCTGGGTGCTTATATAGACCGGTGGGATGAACCGTAGCGCTTAGATCAAACCGACTTCAACGGGCGGACTAGAATTGCGTGAAATTTCGGGATGTGGGTCCACGTCGAAACGGCAGGCGAGAAGGACTCTCTGGGGGATCGGCCGACCTGTCAGGGAGATCGGCCGATCTCCTCTGGCTCCCAACTGGGCCCCACTTTGTCAGGCGTGTCTCTGGTGTCCTCTAGAATATTCTTGATCTTCTTTCGCGGTAGAATTTATTATTTTAATCTGACATGTGGGCCTCCCTTGATTCTTTTCTGTATAACCCCTGCAAAACACTGATTCACCAAAACTGTGGAATTCTGTCAGTTAGAAGCCTATTCTGTAGTGGTGTTTGCTCTTATACCCTTATTTCATGTTTAGTTGACGGGTAAAATCATACAATAATTACCGTCAACAGGAGGTAAATCGCTATTATTTCAAAAGTTAAAGGAGATGGTTTGGTTTTGCGATTTAGGGAGGAAAAGCAAACTTTCATGAAAAGTTGAAGGAGGAAAACTGACTTTTTCCTCAAACACCAATGGGCCGACCACCACGCTAGAGTAGTCGGAGAAACAGGCATCGAAAAAGGCAACCGAGCGGCCCGCGCGGCGGAACCTGATTCTTCCGCTTTTGTGCGGAACACGAAGTGAAAGCGAGGCTGCTGCCGCGGCGGTGGTTCGGGCTCCAGGCTCCAGAGATGGCCGGCGCGGGAGGCGGCGGAGTGGTCCGCGACGTGGAGGCGCTGGAGGGCGTGCGCTCCATCGTGCTAAAGCCGTCGGAGTCGCTTTGCGAGTCGCGGTTCGCGAGGATCGCCGGCGCCGACTTCAACGACCCGGGCCTCGGACTCGAGGGGCTCCTCGCTTCGCTTGCGTCCACTGGGTTCCAGGCGTCCAACCTCGGCGACGCCATCGACGTCGTCAACCAGATGGTACGGCGCTCGCTACGCTGCCTTTTTTTTCGTCAGGATCGAGGAGGGCGAGTTTGCGCCTGGGGGTTAACTGTGGCAGCCTAGAGAAGAAGATAGGACGATAGGTTTATGTGATTTTGTGCGATGCGTGGTCTGTTGTAGCGTGTTTTCTGTCGAATCTCGGCAAATTATTGTTTAGATGCATGGATTTTGTTCTGGAGTGCATGGAGGCTAAGTTGTAAACATTGTCAAGCTGATTGATGTCCAGCTGTTACAGCTTTTCAGTGATGCAGGTATATTTGAATTTGTGGTAACAGTGAAAGGACCCGAGTATATTAGTACAGACCTTCAGGCGTTGCCAGCTCCTATGTGGGTTTAAGTTTTACCTAAATCGAGCAAACAGACATGTATATTCATGTCAAGTAAACATTTGTAGTTGGACTTAACTTGGGTTTAAGGTAGAACTTCCTACATCACAAAATTACCTTTGCTCTTACAATATTGCCTCAGCATATTTATTCATTTTCAGTTTTGATGAATTTGCTACTATTGTTTCCAAGATTCTGATATTTGCTATGCTTGGCTGAATTAAAGTTAGATTGGAGGTTATCACATGAGAAGCCCAGTGAGGATTGTGATGAAGCTGAACTTGACCCTACATATAGAGAATCTGTGAAGTGCAAGATATTTCTAGGCTTCACTTCAAACCTCGTCTCTTCTGGCATCCGGGATATAATCCGTTTTCTAGCTCAGCATCACATGGTAAATTCTTCAACTCTGTTTCGCAAGTACAAATTTCTATTGAAAAGAAGTTTTTGATTTCCCTTAGTAAAGTGGTCTGCTTGAAGCATGCCTAGACATATTTGTGCCTAACATTACCAGATGCATCGAGCTATAGTGTTCTAATGTCACTTAACTTTTTCTACGGAAAAATTATGCTCTTTAGGTGGATGTTATTGTTACAAGTGCTGGGGGTATAGAGGAGGATCTCATTAAATGCCTTGCACCAACTTACAGAGGTGATTTTTCTTTACCTGGAACACTACTGCGTTCAAAAGGACTGAACCGGATAGGAAATCTGTTGGTGCCCAATGATAACTATTGCAAGTTTGAGAACTGGATCATGCCACTCTTTGACCAGATGCTACTGGAACAATCTACTGAGGTAAGCATTCCTGCTGGTTGAAAGCTATATATTATTTCTCCCAGCTGAAACAAAGGTAACTTCTAACAATGGCTATTAGATTTTACACCCTCTGTCCCAAATTATAGGTCATTTTGGGTTTTCTAGGTACATAGTTTTTGCTATGCGCCTGTCTAGATACATAGTAAAAGTTATGTATCTAGAAAACCTAAAACAGCTTATGAATTCGAACAGAGGGAGTACAAGTGTTGTATGAGTATTTTTTTTGCAACCTATGAAATGTTTCTTATAGAGGGTTATAGATTTTTCCACTGTCTGAAACACTAAGAAACAGGAAAGAAAAGCGTAACATGGAATTGATGTACGATATGGATCCATAAGTTCTTTAAAAACTATTTGTGTAGCATGCCACACTTAATATACTAAAATCAAAATCTATTGGCATTTGCTTGACTTTTCTTGCATAGTTCTTTCTTATCAACATTATACTTTTCCTGGCCTTTAGAGTGATGAGTGATGACCTTCTTTTTTTCTCCTTCTAGCAATATGCATATGAACTTGAACAGCCAGACAAGTTAGATCTTGCCAAACCAAATGTTTGAAGTATGAGATATTAGTTTTGGCAGGAGTTGCTGAGTGTCAATACAGAGAAGGTTACACCTTACTGGATATTTGATGTTTTAACTCAGGAGCAGCCTGCATTTTCCACATCAATAATGTTTTGTAATAGATCACCTGCCAGATCTGGCATATCAGTAATCGATCCTTTTTTCTATCTGGAAATAAGAAGTGAATCATATTTTATTTCTTTGTCATGGATCAGCTTATTGTTCCTTGCAGAATGTTTGGACACCGTCAAAGGTGATAGCTCGTCTTGGCAAAGAAATAAACGACGAAAGCTCCTATCTTTATTGGGCATACAAGGTAACATGTAGCTGTGTATTCTTAGGAAGTATTAAAAGAACTTCAGAAATGGGAGTGTTCTGATTCTATTCTTGAATTATGCATTGATTTCTGTTGGTAAACAATGAGATATGAAGTTTTTGTTCCTCCTTTATTTGTGTATGGTGTTTTTTAGGGGGGTGGGGTGTGAAAAGTAATAAAAGTTCGGTTGTTGCTTTACCGTGGGATCTATTTTTTCACTGCCCCAGGAGTCACATGTTTTCTCAAGATATTGCCTTTCCTGACTTGAACATTCCCATCTTGTTGATTAATGCAGTGTGTTTGTATACCTGATGTCTATATTCAAACTTTTTTTTAGCCATTCAGAGCTTAGTAGATGTAAGCAGTATAAAGTAACTATTACTCTTAATGTTAGAATAAATTCTGGCTTAATTTTGTGCTTTTCTTATACTGAAGTTCTTAATTTCATGAGCTACTTTGCTGATTTGATTTACATCTCAAGACAATAGTCAGACTGTACTGACTCATCAGTAATTGACCAGAATAACATTCCTGTATACTGCCCAGCATTGACTGATGGATCACTTGGAGACATGCTGTTCTGCCATGCAGTTCGTAATCCTGGTCTTATTATTGACATTGTACAAGGTATGATTCACTGTCCTATCCTTTCCTTTGCTTTCTTATGCAACATTGAACTTGGAATCCTTTTTACAGATATACGGCTGATGAATGGGGAAGCCATCCATGCAACACCAAGGAAGACAGGGATTATAGTTCTTGGTGGAGGTCTTCCAAAGCATCACATATGCAATGCCAATATGTTCCGCAATGGTGCAGATTATGCTGTATATATTAACACGGCTCAAGAGTTTGATGGTAGTGATTCTGGAGCACACCCTGATGAAGCAGTCTCATGGGGCAAAATTAAGGGTTCAGCAAAACCTGTAAAGGTATATGTTCCTTCACAAAGCTTCAGATGTGTTTCTTATGTTTCACATAACTCTAGTTGAACTTACTTTGGTAAACATCATGCTGCACACAAAGTCATGTTGTTGACTTGTCTTTCACATAACTCTAGTTGAACTTACTTTGGTAAACTTCATGCTGCACACAAACTCTTGCTGTTAATTTGTCTTGCAACGAGGTATCAAAATAATAAAAATATATATTTAAAGATGTCTCTTAATTTTTTAAGCATCTTAAAGATGTTTCTTACATTTTAACTTCCCTCTGTCACCTTTGGACAACTTTTGCACTAACAGAATGTTAGAAAGTTGCATTTTGGGCTTCAAACATGACAAACATGCACCATCTTATACTTTCTTTATTATTAATTGTAATGGATAATGAATGATTATCTGATTGTTTAATTGTGCCTTTTCTGCTAATAGAAGTTATCAATTAGAATCCAGCATATTGGGAGAGCATATTAGTCTAACAATCTACCTTTTGGTTGAAAATCTGGAAATGCAGGTGCACTGCGATGCAAGTATCGCTTTCCCGCTTGTTGTTGCAGCAACATTTGCACGTAAGGTTCATAACTCCAAATGAACAAACTGAATCGTTTCCAGTGGAGTATGAATGGGCACCAGAATTTTGTTGAATCTCCAAATTACCTTTTTGGAGCACGAGGTCTACTTCACCTGCACAGCAGCACAGGGATCATGTTCAAGCATTTTCGGTGACTCGCAGCCGCATGCCCGCATGCCATCGTTCTTCGATGTACACTTGACGCTGTACTAGCTGGTTGGTAGCATTTTTGTTGCAGCCAATAATTTATTGAAATACAGACATACGATTTGTTCATCCGAGTCATCTGCTTGCGAAACTGACAGATGACCTGTTTTATTAACAGTGTTTTTTTTCTCTCACTTGAAAATCTTGTGTGCCCAATTTTGTGTTGCTGCACGGCGGGCATTTTGATGGCTCTGATCGTCGTAATTGATTTGAGGCTTGTTTTTGTACTCTTGCGTGCTATTGTTGGGTGTATATAACTGTAAGGCCTAAAGGCCTCTTTGACACTATTGTTGGTGTGTATAACTGTAAGGCCTAAAGGCCTCTTTGACAAAAGAAGCCGAATCATGCGTTCTTTTCCATGGATGGCTCATCGATGCTCGCCCTTGAGATTTTGCTAAAGCTCGACCACTCGCGGGTAGGTTGTAAATCATGCTGGATGCTTCTAAGGCTTGATGAGTAGTCCCGTTGGACCCTTTTTTTTTTTGGGGTGGGGGGGGGGGAGGGGGGTGGGGTTATTTGGATCCATAGCATACAACTTGGAGATATACCATTACAATTCAGGTAATCTGAGATCCGCCATTATAATTTCGGGTTTCACTGAGGAACACCACTGTCTACGTCTTCCAGCCATTCGGGCCCATTGTCAGGCATATACATACTGCACGATGTACCGTATGGGCGTATTTGCCCCTTGTGAACCGATGAAAGAGCGTATGCCCCTGCCCTGGCCCATCCTCTCGCCCACTCTGTGTCTCTCACTCTCCTCTCATCCCGACAAGGCGACGGCGTCCAGAACCCTAACCCTAGCCGCCGCCGGCCTGGAGGTTGAGACCGCGCCCTTCTCCAGCGACCTGGCGATGGTGTTCGGTTGACCAGAATGGCTGACCCCGCGGATATGGAGCACAGCGACGACAGGTATGGATCTCCAGTCTTCAATCTCTTAAATCGGAGTACTGATGCGAGTAGGTCCATGAACTACGTTGACCCTACACGTGCCTTTCATCAGTCCACAGGGGCAAATACGTCCATACGGAAGAGTGTACAAAATGTATACGCCTGACAATAGGCCCGAATGGCTGGAAGACATAGACAGTGGTGTTCCTCAATGAAACCCGAAATTATAATGGCGTATCTCAGATTACCTGAATTGTAATGGTATATCTCTAAGTTGTGAGAATTGTAATGCTATGATCCAAATAACCCTTTTTTTCTAAACATAAGCCTTCAAAACAGTGTAGAATATAGTTACCTCTATCCATTGACGCTTTTATCTTGAATACTGTATAACGAACGCCACGTATATAGGCGTCTAGACCAACTCCGTTTTTTCGTTTCGAAAGACAAACTCTCCTTTATGTTTTGATTTTTACTATCTTGCTAAAAGAGATGAAAAGAGTTATTATCCTATTGGGTTCCCTTGCGGCATTGTCGGTCCTCTCGGTAGTAAACCATCTCCCGGGTGGCTTTTTGGATAGAGCAACATTAATGCTGTTCGCGCGCGCGAGTATTGAATCGTAGCTATCAATTTCTTTTTTGAAAAGAAGAGAAGGAGCTCTGCCTCTCATTCAAGGAAGGTAAATTGTAGCTATCAATGTCACGAGCTCCTTAGGCTATCTACACTGCTATTCCTCTAAATCTATCCTCTAAAAGAAATATTTTGTCCTGATCATCAAAATTTTCTCCTCTATATCACTTTTTTCCGCACCCATCCATTCTCTATATCATCTATCCACAGTGGAGCCCACATGTCTATAAATAAATTTTATCTAAATATATCTATGTGTAATCTTATTTTGAATGATTTATTATAACGAAATTAATGGTACAATCGAAATTTAATTTAGACTTTTCTTTTGTGAGTTATAACATTATTTAGGCATTAAACATGTGGGGCTCGCACCTACTCTCTCTCCTCCCTCTCTTGGATTCGCTGCCTGGCACCATGCGCGGGCGCGCCGTACGTCCGTGCAGGAGTTCGCTTTCCGCTCGATTTAGCACGCCACGCGCGATACGGGGAGCGCTCCCAGGACGGCTCTGTGGGGCTTGGGTCCGCAAAACGATCCTCCAGGGTGGTTTAGCGAACGCCAGTGCGGTTGGCCTAATCCCAATATGGATCCGTCCATTTCACCACCAACGAAACATTCTAGTCTCCAAAATAGTTAGGTCGCTGCCGGCCATGAATGAAAATGGTATCAATATTTATTATCGTCCGTTCAACTGAATCTGTTTAAAGGTATTTAAATCTGTCCGTATCTAACTTCGGATATTCAATATCTGATACCGTATCCGTATTCGAATACTCAAATCGTATATTTATAATATCGACATCCAATTATATCCTATCCGGCATGGCTGACACTATCCATATTTAAATCCGAATTCAACCAGAAATATGAAAACAAATGTAATATCAGTGATATCTATTCGTATCCGATCCGTTTTCATCGCCACTGTCAGCTGCAGCATTGCCTCGTGACCTTTGCGTCTTTACTAGGTGGAAACTTTTATGCCTAACAAGATCACTAGACTCCGTATTCATAGTTGTTGAGCAAGCAATTAATGAGGCAACGCACTAATAATATTGTCCATCATATATAGCCAAATTGAGCGGCATCAATCTACATTGTTTTTTTAATAAAGGATAGAAATTATCCGGCTTTATCTACCCGTGGGTAGAATCAGGACCAAATTATTACAGGATCAAAAAGTAAAGAAAGAAATTGACTGAAGAAAATACATCCCCAACAAGGAGCTCGAGTAGTCCTACGCGACCTCTGACTTCCACCGTGATGTCAATTCCACAGAATAAGATCACCAACGTCAAGACGAAGCCGTCAAACACGTTTGTCAGACCTAATAAAGGTACTGAAAAAGTTGGACACCGACCACCATTGAAAACTAGGATGCTTCTTTCCTAGGTAACAACACGAAGCACTTGGTGTAAACCACCAAACATCGAGCTGTTACGCCTATCGAATGCCACCTCCGCCTTGAGCTGAACACCGAATAGGGTAACCATGCGGGAAAAGTGCCCGGCCTTGGCGATCAAGAACTTCGACGATGTGCCTGCGCCATCGCCGTCGGCCTGGAGAAACCAGGACTAGGTTTTCACACAGTTATTGAACGTCCCGCGGACGCAGCAAGGGACGGACTGACCAACGGCTCCAGCAGCGCCTTCAACAAGGTGCGCGGCACATAAGTTCCGCCGCCGCTGGCCCGGCGTAACACGCCAGGCAAGGATTTAGCCCATGCTGCCGCCACCACCGTCGACTCTACGCTCGGCCAACGTGGAAGACCGCCTTCACCGGAAGGTCACCATCAGAGATGCTCAGAAGGCGGGCAGCCCCGGCACTGACCGTGGATCAGATCCAGGCCCAGAGGGCCCAATCCTGACCCGCAGCCACCCCCACCAGACGAACGACACGCTGACCGCTGCCGACGATCCACCGCCACACAGAGCAGGGTACTGCCGACAGAGGGACAGCACCAGCCCAGACCGAGAACGCCAGATCCAGGCCCACAGGGCCTAAATCCGCCCGTCCGCCGTCCACAGCGACTGCACACCGATGACGGAGAAGTCCGCCACCGCCGCACCGCCCCGCGCCTGCCCGGGCTACTGGCCGGCGCCGCCGCGGTCGTGGTCGGTGACCTCACCGAGCCCCACGCGGCTCGGGCGAGTCGCCCCACCTAGCCGCGTCGTCCAGCGCCGCCACACCACCGGCTGAGAGTGCCACGCCGCCGCCATCCTGGCCGGCCGCGCGGCCCTGCTCCGGCGGCCCGCTCCGGCGGCAGCGTGACTGGAAATTGGAGGGGAGGGAGAGGGCGCGGCGGCTAGGGTTGGCCGTCCGAGCCGCCCGCGTGGTGGCGGCCCGCCGACCCCTGAAATCTAGACCAGGCCAGATATGATCATCAAAGGCATACGTGTACCAGCTGCAGCTATCAAGGGCTGAAATTAGCAAGGCAACGGTTGTCCTTCCGGTGCACACAGGCACAGGTACCCCGGCCACCAGCTATATGACCACCAACGACGGTGCGCACACGCTCGGTTCAGCGAGCAGGATCAAAGCTATGGAATGGATCACTGATTGATATATATACCCATCTGGGCCATGGTACCTTTTTGCTGCAATGTGCTAACTGATAAACGAAAAACCCCTGAACCCTGATCGATCGACGATCGACCCAATGCAAAGCACTATTATTATTGTTTTTTTGGAACGATGCTCTGTGGCTGCCGTTGCTCCAGAGATCTGAGCACTGTGTAGGACTTTACTACTTCACGGGGGGTTGTGCTGAAACAGCCTGCAGAATTCCAGAGCAAGGGTTGTTGAAATAGGGAGCTTGACGTAACCCTAATGAGGTTGTGTTTAGACCTCAGTTCAGTTGCAATTCTGTACTGTAGCACGATCGTTTGTATTTAACAACTTTTGTCCAATTATGATCTAAATAGACTTAAAAGATTCGTCTCGTGATGTATATGCAAAAAGTACAAACATACAAACATTTCTTCTACGTTTAATGCTCCATGCATGTGCCGTAAAGTTGATGTGACTAGTTGCAATTGTAATTTGCAGTGGATCTAAACAGGGCCTGATTAGTTGATGGAAATTTAAACACTGTGATCAGAACACTAGATAGTGAGAATCGGAGTTGATATATAAAGCGCTGCAGCATCGTCAGGCCCACCCGGCCTGATTTTTTCTACTATAGTACCAGCTTAGAGAAGCATAGCCCATTCGCTTTAGCTTATCAGCGACAATCAGCTCTATTTTTCAGACATCAAATAATATTTAGTTTTCTCACAACAAATTAGCCACAGCCGCAATAAACCACGCAGAATAGAGCGATGTTTGTGTCGGCAGTTTAAGCAGGCCATGGCCACGTCGACCTTCCTTCCATCTATGATTCCATTTCCTTTTCTTCGACAGAATGCAGACCCATGCGCCAACAGCTGAACGACCACGGCTCCGCAAAGGTGGTGGCGTGGCAAATCTGGAAACACGTATTGTAGATGCTATGCATGGGTGGGGCTCTGACAGAAAGACATACTGCTAGTGCAGTTGTATAGGACCAGTTCCGGTTGTTGAATGGAGACAGCCAGACAGGCAGGCCGCCAGCCAAGCCAAGGCAGGGCTCGGATCCGAAGCGGTTGGAGCGCGGCGACTGCGTTCCTATAGTTCCAGTTCCAGTGCGCAACGAGCTTGGCGTCCGTCCGCTGTCTCGACTTGCAAGTTCGAACTCGATTTCAGTGTGCGGCACGCTTTGCGGCGGCAACACGGCCTTGCAAGCGCTACGCGAACGCGGTGCGCCGGTTGTCGCCGTTTCATCAAACGAGCCCGACCTCATGAAAAGGCAAGCGGCCGCGACAACGCTGGATCGCCTGCTCTCGCCCAGTACGAAGGCCTCCTGTGCGAACGCTGTGCCGCACGGGTCGGGTCACGTTCTGCCTGACGAGGCATAGCGCTGTGCCTGGATGTTTGCCAAGGTTCGCTTGCACCGCAACTGCAAAAGCTGTAGTAATAATCAACTAACTGTAAGATCCGAGGTGCGTCCATTTCAGTATTCAGTCCCGTAACAAATTCTGAATGTTGATCTTTGATCCACAGTAACCATCTGAATGATAATCATTAATTGATCGGTGGCGGATGATATGGCAAAGCACTTACGGCCGCCAGGCGTCAGAGCCTGCAGTACCGCTGTCCGCTACTATACCTGCTCTAGTCCGGTACTGGACAGTACTGCAAAGTGCCAATACTGCTCAGCTCTACGCCGAGGACCCAGCCTCCTCTCTGATAATTTTGCACAAGTTCTAACCAGCAAACTGTTGAAAATAATCTAAGACTAAATAGGATCTTAATCTTAGCCTAAATATGATCACTAACATAGACTAATGCGGAATATATCTTAGTGACTAACCAGAGTCGTCGGTAGATGCCAACTGCACGAGTTCGTAGATATAGTAGACATACTAATCCTCACCAATTAAGAGTAAGAACTCTCTCTTGATGAAGAATTCGGCGTAGATCTGCAGCAATGGTTAGTGGACGTGGAAGACGGCCTTCCTAAACCCTCCGGCGCCTGAGCGATCGGTTTGAGATTGAGAGGAATGGAATAGCAGTGCCAGGGGCACCTCCCTCTTATTTATAAGTGCTGTGGGTCAGGGAGCCGAATCCTAAATATGGTAGGAGTGCCTCTGATCATGGCAAGTACTAATCAGCTGGAGAAAATGGCAGGTGGACAATCATGATTGATTTGCCATTAATCTTGGGATTACCCACTAATTAGGAGATTAGCCTAGATCACCTCCAATATTCTCCCACTTGATCGAACGGCTAATACAGTTAAGTAACTAATGTTCAACTTTCTCTTATGTTCAGATTCAGTATCACAACAACACTAGACCAATGCATCGTCAGCAGCATTAATCGCCACTGGGACTCCATTGCCCATAGTTTACCGTAACACCTTGTTAGAACACTTACTGCTTATTGGGAGTTTATGGCCCTATTACCATAAATCAAATTAGAGACATTTCACTGGTAAAACCCAAATATATTTTGCGCGCTCATAAATGGGATAAGTGTTAAGTCTCAAATGATCAATTATTCTAACATTAGCTCAGTTCTTATTTTTCTCAAACTTAATAATTTGATTCTGGATTCTTTCTTTCACAACATTTAATCAATGTGCTTGGCATCAGCATTTGATTTGTTGTTACTTGAAATAATACTGCAACTTAAATGTAGGCGTATAGCAGTATGTCAATACTTAATCTTGGGATAATATTTCTTAAGCCACATGACCTGTCATCATTTTTTTTATGTCACTAATTGAGCTCATCTTAATGTTAATACATTTTGAGCTTTCAATGAAGATGTCCTTTCCTGCAGGAGTAGGTATAATCTGATTGTGCACTTTCTTATACATACTCAAGAGAATCGGCAATCGATAGATTCTTAATTTTGATAAGTGACATGGTGCCTTATCAATAGCTTTCCTAAACCTAAAAATTCTTTAGCACCTTCCAGTGGACCCATTCTGAACTAATAAACTTATATTTTGCCAAGTATCCCGATGCCAAGTGTAGACTAGTATTGACTTGAGCATCTTTAAAGTTAATGGTAGCCGAAGCATATGGAACGTCTTCCGCTTCAACTGTGATTAACTTATTCTCAGTATTATTAATCTTACTGAGTTGTGCAATTGCACTATGTAAATAGACAGGCATGGCATTAGTTATTCAAACTCGTGATAATCATGGTACTCATTTGGCCCTGTAATGGTGTATCTCAACTTGGAGGCTTCACCAAAAATTTGGGAGAGCAACAAAACACTTATATGATACTATCACATGTCAGCTCAACTTCCCCATGTAGAGTATTAGGACGAGAAAACTTTTCCACCTTTTTTTTCTTATAAACGTTATTGTCCACTTAATGAAATTCCAAACCATAATGGGCTATGTTTGTAAAAACCTTTTTGATGTCACGCTTAAACTTGTAGACCCTTTTATAGCCTACTGGATTGACTTCATTAGGAAACTTATTAATACCCATATTTTATACTTACTTATGGACCTAAGCTAATAAGATCGCTTAGTTTAGAATAACAAAATCCCTCTTCTGAAGTGATCACTTATAGACTTATCATGGATCACAAGCAGATTAATAATAGTAGAGGTTTACTAATATGCCTAATTATCCACTAATGTTTGCTACAATAAAAAATTATAGTAATTTAAATGGAGACGTACTAATGACTTATGGCACAAACTAAGATACTTATGTCTTCTTGGGTCATTGATATAGAAAATTAAACTTGTATCTCTCCAAGATTTAATCTTGCTCCTTTGTGAACTCCCACTAGCTTCCACTGATTTTGCATTCTCTAAGACCAAAACTTAACTTAGTGAAAATATTATAACAGTGGAAACACAATCACTTAGACTTTGCTCCCACTGATTTCTTTCTCATAATCTCATTTCTTATCCTTATCTTTGCCCAATAAAATTTTTATGGTCAAATATTCATCAGTCAGCGTTGACCAAAATGATAAACATAAGACATATCAGTCTCAAAACAAGCTCTATGGACTAGTCTAATCAGCATTGGCCAGAATAAACTAGAACAAGAAACTTGGTGATCATGCAAACACTAATCAGTTTTGGCTAGAAGTAGTGAAAACAAGCCACACTAAGATTAGAGACTAATAAAGTTGGGTTAAGGGACAAAACTTAATATGCATTTTCTAATTTCTCAAGGCCCATGCTTTATAATTTTTGTTTAATAATGTTATTGAATAGAGCATCATCTCTTTGTTGATGAGACACTCCATTCTCCCCTTCGAAATGTGGCATAAAAAGTAGTGACACAATTTCAAGAAGGTCTCATCTAATGACTAATAATTAACTTGAAAGTAAAACTGACACAAAGAAAACTTATATTATAGGAAATATTGCCAACTGATAAAATAAATCGTAATGGAATAAGTTTGATAATGTATCCATAAAATCTAAACTCAAGAATATTTGTTTAGAATACAATGGATTTCTGAAACTAAGATAACTCATTCACCATCGAAAGCTAAACTTAATTCTGACCTAATGCGAGACTCTAAGGCTCGACTTCAGCTTTATTCCATCATTGGCTCCTGGCTCCCCTTGTTTCTTAGGTTGGCGAGACCTGAGAAAAATATTAAGATGTGCATTATTGCACCTGAGTTAATCCACCATGTGTTGGGGAAATATCTTACATAAGACTTATGAGACAACTTATGTTACCTGTATTTCGAAGCCATTCTTACTCTAATCATCAATTTGGTAACTTGCAGAATTTGCAGACTACTAGAGACTTATCATTTTGAGCATGTTTATTATGATTTTCTGGCATAGAATTCATAAGGCACCTTACCATAAACTCATCAGATAAATCTAATCCAAGTGCCTTTAATTCATAAGCCATATCAAACATGCTTTTAATATGGTTACCCAGACCACTTATCCCATCATAACAAGAACTAAGTAACTTATCATAAAGGAAAACCTTTCTAACACTACAAGAGGTGCAAGAATGGCCAATGGTTATTGAACTGTCGGTCATTGGTTTGTACCATTGGGAAATGCAATTGCCGAGCGTATACCGTCGGGAAGCTCCCGTCGGGCATCCTTGGTCGGGCATTCCTACTTTTACCGACCGGTAGTCAGCCATTGTATGGCCGACGGTATGTTTCCGACGGTTGGCGCTCGGCAATTAATTGGTAGACACGCCCATTTGGCATGTGATCTGACAAGAATAGCTGAGGGTATCCCGGTCGGGGACTTATGTCTTGACAGTTTTTTTAAACCCATCGGGAAACATATCCGGTCGGGGATTTGTTGCATGATAGTTTTTTAAAACCCATCGGGAAACATATTCGGTCATGGATTTGTTGCACGACAGTTTTCTAACCCATCGGGAAACATATTAGCAACGGTGTTTATTAACCGTCAGGAATTAGAAATACTCTCGGTAGAATATATATGTGAAGGTTTTGGTTTCCCATCGGCTAAAACTACTAAACCATCGGCAATATAGAGATGAAGCTATTTTTTTTATAGATGTAAATAATTAACATATATAACTAGGAAGATTAATTATAAATTTCGAACATTCACAATTCATGCCATTTCATAACTAGCTCTTTAATATTAAAAGGTACAGTCTAGACATTCTGAATAATCTTTAACATTATACATAAATTAAATGTTCAAATTAAAATACTTGGCTAAGGTACTACTCTGCTATCACAAGGCATCAGTGCCAAACTGCATATAATCTCTTCTCATCACCAGGAAGCATCATCATCAAAGAAGCCTCCACCATTATTCTCATATTGGGAATGGTATCCTTCATCATCATAATCATAGATGTCATCTTCATTTTCCTCACCACTATGGCCTGCTCCACCAGTATTTTCCTCACCATTATAGTCTGCTCCACCATTATTATTCTATAAAAGTTATAAAATTATTTTTATAAGCATATGAACCAGCTTGAAAATATATAAGATAGATTTTGCAATAATTTTAGGTATGGCATGAATACATTTGGAACATACTTAATACTACTTACATAATCAGATGCATCAGGAACGATTTTCTCATGCCCTCTAGCGAATGCAACCTCAGATTCAGAAGTAGGCTGCATGTCATGCATATATTAGTTTATCCTTTCAAGGTCAGTTTTGCAATGAATTGAGGTGGGAAAAATAAAATTCAGATCTGGTCAGCTATAGTGATACTTGAATTCATTGTAATAATTTGTGCTCTGTAAGGTAGCAAGTAAATTTACTAAGTTAGATGCTATTTCCTGAGCTAATGTGTCAAAGTCCATTCCTTGTTTAGCAGCAAGTGCCTGTTAAAACTCATGGTTAGCCATAGGTATTTATTTGTATGCATATATTTATTTCAACGATAATTACCCGCACAACATGTTCAAGGCTACTATATTCTTTTCGCAACTGTAGATTTTCTCTTTCAAGTCGCTTCTCTCTAGCAGAAACATATGGTTGTGCACTTCTTTTCCTTGTTTTGATTGCTTCCTTCTCAGTAATACTAATTGCTCCATCACCAATTCCTAGCTTACCATGTGGCATTCTACCTGCACACTCATAAATGACACTTGCATCTAATTCAGGATGCTCAATTTTCCAATTGGAGCCATACTTTTTTTTCATTCCTTCCTCATATTGTGCCTTTTCAAAAAAAACATAGAAAAGTGAGGATCAGTGACATGACAACTACAAGAGCTATCAGCTAAATAATGCAACACTTACCCATTTATCAGCAACATTCGGGTTGCACAACCTGCCATCATTTGTCCCTGGATTCAATTCATGATTATGCAGCCAAGCACCACCAATTCCAGGATCAACACCAGTTTTTAGTGCCTGCAATTAATTGCAAGTATGTTTTGACATGTATTGAACATTGTACATCAATAGTTTATGAAGTCATAACTTTTTGTTTGGGGTTCTTACCAGCCATTGGCGTGTTGCTGGTAAGCTTCTGGAGCCACTGCGATGGTATACATTATTTTCTCCGGCTAGACGATTTTGCTTTGCCTTTAAGGACGACTTTCTAAATTTTGATGTACTCCAGTGCTCACATAGCAAAGCCCAACCTTCATTGGTTGTAAAGTCTATTGGTTTAGCAGATATAAGTGCTTCTTTTGTTGGCCAATGATTTCCATATTCATCTACATCTTCCGGGGGCACATTACCATCCTTATATAGTTTCTTTGTGATAGCCCGCTTCTCTTCACTCAACATCTTAGGCACCATGTTTTTAAATTTTAACTCCAAGACATCATCTGCCTCGGCTCTATCTTCTGGAAGACACTTGAAACGCCACTGCCCAATCATATGATTTATAGTAAGTTGTGATTGAGATAACTTTTAAACAATAGCAAAGCTAGTTAGTAAGTTGTAGATATTATGCACGTGTAAACACATACCCAGAACTCTTCCAATACTCTCTTATCAGTTGACACCCCAGCTATGGTAGTCTTCTTGAAATCTTCCCATGTTAGCACTGGCTTCATCATTGTGGTCTGTGCCAACGCACCTCCTCGCCGATGTAGCCCATGGCCACGGCAGAGCTCCACCTCGGCAAGGCACCTACCCAGTTTCGCAACACGCGGCGATTCAATTCCAATCTAATCCAATTGGTCCGTCCAATTGGCCTCGATCTGGTTCTATTTAGCGATATTCTGCACTGAAAGTTTTGGTCTCGGTATTGTGAATGAATACGTGTTGTACCTGTTTTATTTCTCCACCGGAGGAGTACGCACGACTGTACAAGAGGTCACACAAAAAAAATTACCAGTCCCGAATAAATTTTGTCTCTTTAGTTTTCAATATAGATTTCTATGCATATGCCAACGGTAAAAAAGGTAATATTATTTCACCCAATAGCTAAGCATCCTTACCTGACTATTAGGGATTATTACAATTTGCTGCCGGTTTTCACTAAGACAGTTGGCAATTAATTTGCCCTTTCGGTCTACTAGTGTATTGCTCGAATGGTGAAAATCTAATGCTCAGGAATAGTTTGTACTATTGGCTATTCAATTAAAAAACCGAGGGTTTCAATAAAATCGTTGGCAATTAATTTGCCCAGCCGGCTTTTCTAGTTCAATGTCCGACTGGTCAATATCCAACGCTCGGGAATTATTTGTACCGTCAGCTATTCAATACAAAGACCGACGGTGTTATAGCACCGTTGGCAATTAATTTGCCCTCTCGGCCTTCTAGTGCAGTGCCCGACTGGTCGACAACTAACGCTCGGGAATTGTTTGTACCGTCGGCTATTCAATACAAAGACCGACGGTGTTACTAACACCGTTGGTAATTAATCTGTCCTCTCGGTCTTCTAGTGTTGCGCTCGACTAGTCGACATTTAACGCTCGGGAATAGTTTGTACCGTCGGCTATTCACTACAAATACCGACGGGAGACCTTGTAACCATCGATAACTGGTTAACTATCGGCCATTCGCGGTTTCCCCCAACTACCCGTTGGCTATCATACTTCCCTGTCGGCATAGATTGTGTTTCTAGTAGTGTAAAGTGAGCTCTTATAAAGTTATGAAACTCCTTAGCACTTAATTTTATGTTCTTTTCATTACAAAGGAACCTCCTGATCATGTTGACTGAGAGCGACCTTGTTATGATTATTTTGGCAATCCTATCGGATTCATGCCATTTTTCTAATTTTGAGATGTGCTCTATCATCCTCTCAGCAGAGTATATACTAATAGGAGAAGGAGCACATGGTTTTTCCTCATGAAGCACATAATCAAGGTCCAGCTCCTTGAGAATGGCATGCACCTGATTATTCCAAGTAGGAAAATTAGTGCAACTTAGGGGTTCTATCTTACTTCTATAGTCTGCATAATTTACTGAAAAATTTGAAGCAAGATAATGTCTCAATTAGTGAGCTTGCATATAAGATGTACTTAAAGCATGAAAGTTAAAACAACATTGGTCAGTATTAACAACATGCCTAAGGACTTTAATTTGCATCACCGTTGGGAAGAAACAAAAGAAAATCCATCTTAATAACTCATAATTAAAATCAACGTTGGTCAGAAATTAACTATGAGTAATCTTTAGTTAAACTTCTCGTTGGTTCCATTCAACGGAAGACCATCTTATTATACAGTGGTGGATACAATGTATATAAATAATGCTTATAATTGAATGTAAACTTATGCAAAACTTAATCTTATAGCACTACTAATAAATGCTCATGAGAGCATAAATAAAATACTGGAACTGAAAATAAAACTCAGACTTAAAACTTATTTAAATAGCACATAAGAGTTAACTGAGTAAATTCGACTAAAAACAATTCTTAAACTTAAATATTCTCAGCAACATATTCCCAAATGCACATTTATATTAACTTAAAAATTACGAAAAGAAAACTGAATAATCAAGCTTTATATGAAATGGGAATATTCATTATGTTTGTGGCATTAAACTTATAGATTCTTAAAAGCAACAATTAGGTTGCTAAAATAATAACACCACTAACAACAACAATAATAAACTAAGCTGAAAATACTAAATATAATGAGGGCCTAAAAAAACTTAAAATACTTAAATGAAGTGCTTAAATTGAATAGCTAAGTAAACTTATATTCTTGATGTAAATCTTAGTTTAACTATTCAAGATAGGCACAACGGTAGCTTAAAAAAAAATTGTGCTTATGACCGAGTCGAGCCCGTCGGTACTTTTCTTAAAAAACCCACTTAGAAAATCTTAATGACTAATATGATCTTATTTATTAAATCAAGAAGAACTAAGATTTACCCAAAACCATGATTATAAAAATACTCAGCTGAAAACTTAATATCTAATTATTAATTCTTTTATGCTCCTTAGAACAGTTAATCACAGGGGAACTCATAAAATTATTGGGCAAGCATATTTGAGTATAAAATAAACTCATACTTAATATAAAAATAATATTAATTAGCTCAAAACTTAACTGAAATACTTAAATCTGCGCTGGGAATAAAAAATAAACAGAACTTAAATTTAGAGTAAAAGAAAACTTAATTTGGACCATGAAACTGATTTGGCCCAAATAGCCCACTACGGCAGGAAAGCCACGGGTGCGGCCTGCTGCCAAGACGGCCCGCTCGGCCGAGGGCGCGGCCATGGCCTGTTCGGCCGATCGAAGGCCCATTCGGCCTCAAGTGTAAGGCCCAGTAACGGCCCAAAACTGGAACCCTAATCTAAATGTGAAATCTGAGCCGTCCAATCTCATCTAACGGTCACGAATCGATCTGAGCTCATATAAAAGGAAATTGAAACCCTAATTCCTTATTTTCCTCTCCCTTTCCTTATCTTCTCCCCGTCCAAAAAAAGACAGAGAGAGGACCGAGTGTGAGAGAGGCGGCGGGCATGGCGGTCGGCACGGCGGCTCGCACCGGTTGGCCCTCTAGTCGGCGCACGCGCGCGGCCCTAGTCCAGCGCGCGGCTCCAGCTAGCGGGCCCCGCCAGGTGCAGGAGCTCGCCAAGCGCGCGGCGACGACCTCCACCGAGGTGAGCAGGGCGGGTCGCGCGGCAGACGCGTGGTGGCCCGCGGTCGGGCTCTGATGCCGCGACTCGCCGTGATGGCGCGCGCGGGGCGGCCCTGGCTGAGCGCGCAACAGCGGTGCGCGTGCGGCGGCGGCGGCATCGAGCACACGGCTCTGGAGCGCGCGGCTCCTAGCGGCCGTGCGGGCGCAGGCACGCGGCGGTATGCTGAAAGGCGCGCAGCAGCGACCCTGACGGCGTGCGCAGCCCCATGGGGAAGCCCGAGCAATGGCCGGCCTCCTCGATGGAGCTCGCGACGGTTCTGCTACAGTGTAATGGACGGTGGTGACTCGATCAAATTGAGTACGAACCACAATCTCACATGGTTTCTGAAACTTAGTCTCTGATTTTTAATCTGTTAGGGTTTCTGATCGAGTTTGGGGAATAAAATTTGGGACTTTTCTCGGGTTTTGCCCAGCCATCTCCTTCTAATTTCAAGAAACGTGAACTGAATTGCTAATTTCTGGAAATTTGGGGCTAATCCAAGACTAATTCCATGAAAAAGTAAACCCTAACCCTAAACGAAAACAAGTTAAATCTTAATTACTTACTGATATTGCAAAAACTAATCTGATTTAGTGCTAATTATTTCTAATCGGTGCATGAAAAGAACATAAAACAACTTGACTGCATCTAATTTTTACTCAAACAGAAAACTAATCTTACTGAACAGAGGCATAATAATAGAAGTAAACTCTGGCCTAGAATCATATTAGGACTAAGCAGGCTCCGATACCAATTGTTGAAAATAATCTAAGATTAAACAGGATCTTAGTCTTAGCCTAAACATGATCACTAACATAGACTAATACGGAATATATCTTAGTGACTAACCAGAGTCGTCGGTAGATGCCATCTGCACTGCGATGGAGTTCGTAGATGTAGTAGACATACTAATCCTCACCAATTGAGAGTAAGAACTCTCTCTTGATGAAGAACTCGGTGTAGATCTGCAGCAACAGTTAGTGAACGTGGAAGACGGCCTTCCTTAACCCTCCAGCGCCTGAGTGATCGGTTTGAGATTGAGAGGAATGGAATAGGAGTGCCAGGGGCACCTCCCTCTTATTTATAACCGCTGTGGGTCAGGGGCCGAATCCTAAATATGGTAGGAGTGCCTCCGATCATGGTAAGTACTAATCAGCTGGAGAAAATGACAGGTGGACAATCATGATTGATTTGCCATTAATCTTGGGATTACCCACTAATTAGGGGATTAGCCTAGATCACCTCTAACACAAACTACACCGCCAGTGTACGTCTCCTAGCTTTGTCTTTCTCCATGATCCGTGATGTTGCCTTGTCTCAACAATGCCGGTAACGAGACCATAATCCTCTCTCCTGATTCCATCGCACTCCTTTTACCGGCCCTCCCTCCAGTCCATTGTGGTTTCCTCTCCATAAATAGGCGTTGTCAGGCGTTAATTAGATCCTAAACGTGCTCTAAAGACATTGTAATCATGACTCTCGGCTGTCATTTGACTTGAAGTTTAACTGTCGCTGTTGGAGTGGAGGTCGTCGAAGTTCAACCGCTTGGTGGCGGTGTTAGTTTTCTCGAATACGCAAAAGGCTTGCATATCTTTGTATTTAAGGGGAAGAGTTTAGTACAACGATGCGCCGGTTAAGACCGGTCGCTCTGTGGAGATATAGAATAGTCAACCAAGCACGAAAACACATCTCCCCAGCGGACTAAGGCAAAGCTGACTACTCCCGTACTAATCTACCTAGTCGGCTTGCCCCGGCTTCGATCCACAAGTCGGCGAAACGCCTGATCGTGTCTAGGAGAAGCAGGATACCTGTTTCGGCCTGGCGGAAGCATCTTGCGTTTCTCTCCTTCCACAGCTCCCATGCGACTAGGGCGAAGAGGGAGTCCGCTCCCTTCCGCTTGTCCCCGGTCCAACACATGCGCCATGAGTCCCACCAAGACAAGGCCGTGCTGTTGCCAACCTGCGCTGTGTCGGCCCCCAACACCGAGAGCAAGTTCCACCAGACTTGTCTCGAGTAGGAGCAAGAGGCGATGATGTGGTCAATGGTCTTTGGCTCTTGATCGCACAAGAAGCAAGGTTCTGCGCTGCCCAAACCATGGCGATGCCTCCTATCACCTGTCCATAGCCATCTCCTGATTGCAAGCCAAAGGAAGAGCTTGACTCGCAGTGGCGCCTAGCAAGACCAGATACGAGCGCAACCTTCAATGGGATGCGACCCGGAGTGCAAAGCGAGGTATGCCGACTTGGAGGAGTAGCTCCCATCTGTGGTCCATTTCCACACGAGTCGGTCCTCTTGATCACTGAGTTGTACGTCCCTCAGCATGCCCCAAACTTTCAGGTACTCTGCGATGGCCGGAACCGTCAGTCCCGTACCGATGTGCCTGATCCAGCTCCCTCCCTGGAGAGCGGACGCCACCGTGGCCGATGAGCTATGTCTTCGACTGACGAAACTGAAGAGCGTTGGTGCGAGCTGCTAAAGGGATTGGCCCTGTACCCAGCGATCGGTCCAGAAAAGAGTTTTGCACCATTTCCGACGATCGAATAGGTGGAAGCCTCAAAAAAGGACTTCACTTCGGTTGACGTCTTGATCGGCAGTTCGGACCACGCTCTATTCTCGTCCGTGTTCTGCAACCAGAGCCACCACGACTGAAGCGCTATCTCTGTGAGCTTGAGGTCCGGGACGCCTAAGCCTCCAAGATCCTTAGGCCGGCAGACTGTCTTCCAGGCGACCATGCACCTGCCACGGACAGAGTCGTCTTTCCCAGTCCAAAGGAACCTTCGGCAGATCGCGTCTATCTCTTTTCTTGCCCAAGGCAGGAGGCCGTCCGCGATCAAAGTGTACACTGGTATTGCTGAGAGCACCGATTTGATCCAGATTAAGCGTCCACTCCTGGCCATCAGTGGCCCATGGCAGGCTGGCAATCTCCTGGCCACCTTGTCGATTTCCACTTGGATTCTTGCTTTTGGAATTTTGCTTGTGCTGAGTGGTAAGCCAAGGTACGTGATTGGAAAATCCGCAATGCTGCATTCCAGAATGTTTTGGAGGAGGGGCAGCACAGCCTGCGCACCAAAGATGGGAGTGATGGAGCATTTTGCAAGGTTGGTGCGCAGCCCTGACGCTTCACCAAAAATCATCAGGATTTGCTTGATCGCTAGCGCTTCAACCGGGCCCGGGTGCGCGAACAGGATGACGTCGTCGGCGTATAGGCTGCAGTGGTGTTTTATTGCCGGTCTGTCAAGCGCCCGGATGACCGCATCCTCACGTGCTGATGAGAACAACCTGCTTAGCACCTCCATGGCTAGGATGAACAGCATGGGGGACAGGGCGTCTCCCTGTCGCACCCCGCGCTTGTGCTTGATGTAGTCGCCTGGCTGACCATTGAGTAGGATGCGTGAAGTGGCCGAGGAAAGCGGTGTTGTCACCCAGCGCCTCCACTGATCGCTGAGCCCCATAGCTCTCATGGTGTCAATGGAGAAACTGCCATGATAGGGTGTCAAAGGCTTTAGAGATATCAAGCTTCAACAGCACCTGGGATTTTCTTCTTCCTCAGGAAGGCCGCCGCCCTCTGTACGTACTTGAAACTGTCATGGATCGTGCGTCCTTTTATAAAAGCGCTCTGATTGTTGGAGACTAGGCCGGCTAGACTTGGTGCCAGTCGAGAAGCTAGCAGTTTGGAGGGTAGTTTCCCGAAGCTATGTATCATTGTGATACCGGTAATCAGCTGGCGACGCGGCGTCTGGCTTCTTGGGGATTACCACGACGAATGCGCTATTAAGCCTGCCGAATGCTCTAGAGTCCCCAAAGAAGAGCGCGTTCAGCGCGGCCAAGACGTCTCCACTGATCACCGGCCATGCCGTTTTGTAGAAGGCGCCGGTGAATCCATCCGGCCCCGGCGCCCTGTCCGCAGGCATGTCGTTGATGGCCACTCAGACCTCTTCGTTAGAGAAGGGCCCGTCGAGCACGGCGAGGTCAAACCGGCGAGATGCCCAGGGCCTCAAAGTCGAGCGAGTAGCCCCCTGTGCCTCTCGAGCCGAAGACTCCCAGGAAGTGTTCGCTGACTGCTGCTGTCATCTCGGGGTGACTGGTACAGAGGTCGTTGTTGGCGTTCCGCAGCCTGAGGATGCAGTTACGTCTCTTCTGCCCGCGTGCCAGAAGGTGGAAGTATTTTGAGTTGGCGTCCCTGTCAGCAAGGAAGCGGACCCTTGATCTTTGCCACGCAATCGTTCGCTCGAGGGAGGAGAGGCCGAGACACTTCTGTTTGAGGTCCTTACGAAGGTTGACCTCCCTGTCAGTGAGCGCTCGGTGGTCAGATGCTTGGTCGAGTTTGAAAATAATCTCTCTCGCCATGAGTAGCTGCTCCCGTATATTTCCGATGTTTCTTGCCGCCCAACTTTGCAACTCCCGTGCGAGGTTTCTGAGCAGGGCATCTAGTCTGATCAGCGGGTTAGAGATCCCCGCGTCACACTGCCAGCCAGCCACCAGCGCTTCTTGGAAGCCCCCCATCCTGGGCCAGAAGGCCTCGAAGTGAAAACGCGGCTTTTGGAATGGAAGGCCAAGGTTGGTGTTCAGCAATAGGGGACAGTGGTCGGACGCATCGGAACCCAGCGCCTGGAGGTGGCAATCGTGGAATCGTTCTTCCCAATCTGTGGAGACAAGTGTCCGATCCAGATGCACCAGTGTCTGCCTGCGGCGCTCGTTGCTCCATGTGAAGCGCCTTTCGTGCAGGTGTAAGTCGAGCAGCTCAAGGTCGTCCACCAGCTGCCTGAAACGGCGTAGGCACCTCCTGTTGATCCTACCGTTGTTCTTGTCGGCTGCGTCCAGGATGAGATTGAAGTCCCCCATAACTGCCCATGGCCCTGGGCAAGCATCCCTGATGGCCTGCAGCTCTTCCAAGAACAGCGCCTTGTCGCTCTCAGCCTGCGGGCCGTAGACGACCGAGAGCCACCACGGTTGCGTCGCGGCGTCATCTGGCACTAGGCGCGGCCGCGGCCACGACCACGTCACCTTGGCGGCTCGACTTTGCCAGCCTCCGGGAAGAGCTCTCTTATGGCTTGCTCGTTGGAGGGGTCGAGGCCATCCACGAAGATGCTGTTGTAAGCTTCCTCTGAGACCGCAGTGGTTCTAGCAAGATCATTCGCGTAGCCGAGCCGCTTCATGACCAGCAGCTCGCCTCGTTTGGCTGTAGGCACCTTGGACCACACCTGAGCGGCTATGCGCTTGCTCCTGTGCGGCAGCGACTGCTTGGGCCTTGGCGTAGGTGAGTCTCCGCGATTCAAAATCGGCGTGGAGTTCTTGCGTAGGATTTTGTTGGTGAAAACTTTTCAGCCTACGCTTGGCCGAGCTTCCAACAGTTTCCTTGACCGGGGTCCGATGGCCCCTGGCTGGTGTCAGTTTTGCTTCCTCCATGTTCGCCAGCGACACCCGCGGACGTCATGGCCGAAGGGGTCGGCGCCACGCCAACGGGTTCAACTGCTGCGTCCACCACTACGTCGCGCTCCACCGGAGCCGGGGGAGGCGAGGTAGTCGAATCACCTGCGGCGTCCTCCGGTCATGGCACGATGGCGAGCTTACGACCGGTCATGGCGAGCTTACGACCGGTCATGGCGGCTCGGCTATCACGGTGGCCGGCGGCAAGCCGTGTCCCGGCTGTTCCGGCGTGGTCAGGTTTGGGAAAAAGTGTTCGGAAGACTCATGGTGCTCACCAGAACCTACTGCACTCCAAGGTTAGAGTAGAGGATGGCCGGAGACAAGTTGTTGATGAAAACCGAGACGGCGGCGACGGACTCCGACGACGAGGACCTCGTTCCCGATGAGCTGATACGGTAGAGGTAAAAGGGAAAGGCCGATCATCAACACGGCATCAAACAGGATTACAAACGATAGATGAGGTTATGATTTACTCACTGGGCCGTCTTGGCCAAGTGAACGGAGCTCACGGCGGAGCTCTGCCGGCCGCCGGGACGAAGCCGTCGGCTTGCGGTGGCTCCGGTGACCAAACAACTGAACAAATGGATCAAGCAGCTGCGCTAGGACATGGCGAAGCTATGTGGAAGATGAATTGAACGGTGGCACACAGTGGACGGCAAATTCCGCCGGCGACAGGGAAGAGGCCGACGGCGGCAGTAAGGAGAAAACGGCAAGAATGGCGACGGTGGGCTCTTATAACGGGCAACGGGGACTATGGACGCGGCCAGGGCCCCCCTCCCACGAGCTCGACACGCCGTCGGCCGGGCCCAGGCGACGCCGGCGGGTGACGCGGCACGCGCGCCAAAGCACGCGCAGCAGCAGAGGACCGGACCCCCCACCCTAAGCCGAGCACTGTAGCAGCTACTCTTTCCCCTATTCCCTTTTTAGCACAATTACTTTTTATTTTACATATAAAGTCGAAAAATTACCAAAATAAGGATTGTGGAAAAATTCAACCTGAACAACTTTTGTTTTAGAAGAAGTTTGAAATTTTGAATAATTTAAAAGGGGGTAAAAACTTGATTTGAAATTCATTTACAAATCATTTAATTTCTCTAAACTTTTATCAACAACTTGAATTTATTCAAAAATAAAAGTTGTTCTATCTGACAAGGCCTACAACTTTTAGTAAATGGGTTTTGTCAAATTCTTCATAGTTTTTGAAATAGCATTTCAAATTTAAATTTTAAAACACTCATTAGTGTTTATTTTGAAAGCTCACTGCATTAGTTCAAAATCCCCAAATATAAAAGTTGTTCAAATTGAAAAGACTTACAAATTTCATTAAAGGAGTTTGCTCAAATTCTTGATAGTTTTTGAAAGGACATTTTAAATTTGAATAAACAAACACTAATTGGGGTTTAATTTAAATTTTCACTAGTAAAGCTCAAAATCTCTAAAACTGAAAGTTGTTCAATTTTGAAAGAGCTAAATCTTTTATTAAGGGACCATCATCAGATTCTTGCTAGTTTTTGAATTCGCATTTCAAGTATAAACTTTAAAACCTAGATTAAGGTTTTATTTGAAATTATTATTAATAACTTCAAAATTGTCCAAAATAGAAGTTGGCTCAACTTTTAAAGATTTACAGCTTTTGTTTAAGGCCTAACACCTAATTCTTTTTAGTTTTTAAATTAGGATTTCAGGTCCGACGTAGGGTTTATAAATGATTCCTTTTGAATTTCTTTACTTTTATTTAGCTAAGTACACACCAACACAATTGTTTACATAATAATTCACTCTAAACTACCTATGCACAATCATATGCAGGAATACAATTTACTTTAGTCGATGCACATTAACAGGGTTAAAGGTGGAATGATTACATGCAATCATGATGACATGGCAGGTTTTAGTTAATGTAACACTATGGGTGCTACAGCAAGCCGGCCCAACTCAGCCCATGACTCGCCCGCGCGCCTTACCACGCACTGCACGCGCCCCGGGGACGCTGACAGGTGGGGTTCCCCTGTCAGCTCCCTCTCCTACCTCCAGTGCCCTCACCCGATCACGCACTCGCGACGGCTCACTGCAGAGTTCGCCGCTGGCGACCTCGGCAGCGAAACCAACCATGCCAACGTGTACCCTAGAGCCTAGCAGACACCCGAGCATGCACAGCCCCTACACTACGCGCCTCCGACGAGCTCAAACCCGCCCATGGCGGATGCGACGGCACGGCGACACCGTTCCGGCCGATATGACGCGGTTGAGTTAAAGAAAATAGAGTGGGGAGACTCGGGAGCTCACCACGGTCCTCGACCGGTAGTTGGTTGCGGCCGAGAAGGAGCGGAGTGGCGGGCTTGACGACGACAGTGCTCACGGCGGCGTTCACCGATGACGAGCCCCTTGTTCCCGAAACTCTATGGCACCAAACGGCAAACCAACTTGCGCATAAGCAACAACACAACACAGGAAATCTGAAACACTACCACGCAAAGAAATAAACTCACCGCAACGTGCTAGACACGACAAGGTCTCCCGCGGTGGCGCTCCGGCCGGTGCCGAGGATGACGACACGTGCACAGGGACTTCTAAGGCACTACAGCTAGTGAAGCAAGGTGCAAGCGATGCGCCAGGAAGTGGTGAGGTTGGCTACGGGACAGATTTTAGCAGCGGTGGACTGAAGGCGGCCAATTCGGCTTTGAACCGAGGGACCTCGCCGGCGACCGAGCGGAGAAGGGAAGGAAAGGGGAAGCAGTCCGTCGCCTTTAAAGGGTTGGTGAACCATGGATAAGAGCAGGCGGGTTCCGGGGCCCCCAAAGCAGGCGCTGGCGCAGCGGCGCCCGGGCCCTGGCCGGCCGGACGACGCCGGCGCGCGGTGCTGCGCACGCGCACGGACACAGGCAGGGGGTAGGGGCCCCTGTACTGTAGCTAGCACTTAGAAGTTAAACACTAATTCACACAATTATGCCCTATTCCATGTTGAATCAGATGAACTGCCCAAAATGAAAGTTGTGGAAAATTTCATGAAGTTCATTTTTGGTTTTGAACCATGTCCAAATTCTACACGGTTTTGAAATTATTCAAAAGGGGGTAAAAAGCGTTTTTAAATTTCAAATATAATTCAATCAAATTCTCCAAATTTTATTCAACAACTTGAATTTCTGTAAAAATAAAAGTTGTTCTATTTGTGGAGCCCTACAACTTTCATTAAAGGTGTTTGGTTAGATTCTTCATGATTTTTGAAATGGCATTTAAATTTAAATTTTAAGTTACTTTTTTGAGTTTAATTTGAATTCCCACAATATAACTTCGAAATCTCCAAAAATAAAAGTTGTTCCATTTTAAAAGATATACAACTTTTATTAAAGTACCTTCATCATATTCCTTATAGTTTTTTAATTAGGTTTTAGGACTTAATTAGGGCTTAATTTAAATTTTCGTTTTGATTTAATTTTTTTGATTTTCATCTACGGGTTTAATTGCACAATCATTCTCATTCACAATCAAATCACTCTAGAGGCCCTAAGCACATTCATATGTAGGCAATTAAATTAAACATGATGACATGGCAAATTTAATTAACCGTAACACCAGAGGTGTTACAAGCGGCGCGGATCCACAGGAGAAGTGGTGGTTATCCAGGTCACCGTCGTGACCGCTGTCGTCCCCGGAAGGCGGTGAGTTTCCCGGCGAGGGTGGCCTTGGGGAGGAGTCTGCGATAGTCTTGATGTGGATGATCACCTTGTAGACCAGAGCTGCCTTCTCCCGTAGATACGGCGGCAGCACCGGACCGCCGTCGTAGAGTCGTCGTGGCGCTTCGGGCTCAGTGATCCAGAGCCACGAGGACAAAGGAATCGAGAAGGGGTGCCTGGTCCAAGCAGTCACCTTGAACGTGGAGAGGTCGCTGCCGGAGGCCGTGGCGTCGTCGACGGACTGCACCCAACAGGATGGCGCCAGCAGCTTGGCCGCGGTGTCTTCGCACCAGGCGTGCGGGGGGATCCCTTCCAAGACGATGGATACCCTGAACCTCATGGCCGAGAGGTCGGCGTGCCAGCTTGGACCAAGGCCTCAACACCAGCGCGGTTGCTTCGAGCGGCAGAGGGGAGGCCACGAGCACGCGATCCCTCACTGCCTGGGAAGCGCAGAGTACGAGAAAGTTCTCCGGGTAGAAGTGGCGGAGGATGATGTCGCTGACGTGGATCCCCGCGGTCGCGACGATGGTGTCCACCGCAGCCTCGATCAGGACGTCGTTGGTGCCGCACCACGTCTGGGCGACCATGGAGAAGCGCAGGCTGGCCTCTACGTTGTCGATGCCGGCGTCGCGCTGGATGACGCACCAGGCCTCCAGAGGGCGAGTAGAGGCGGACCCCAGCGGCGGCGGCGGCGAGGAGTCAAGGTCGGAGGCGGCATTGGAGGGGCGTGGTGGTGACGGCGTACTCCCTATGGCGCCCCTCGGTGGTGGAGGGCTCGGCGTCCTCCCGTGCGCCCCCCGAGGGGTATTCGGGCTGTCGCTCTGCCGCTGACGCACGAAGCGGCGGCCGCCGTCACCGCCCGTCGCCAGTCCCCTGCCGAGTGCAGTCCCGCGCGATGTGCCGGAACCCGTGACACCTGACGCAGCGCCGAGGAAGCCTGCAGGAGGCGACTCGGTGTGTCGTGGACAAGCAGTTCAGGCACTTACCATGGAACTCTGCTGGTATGACGCGCGGTCGTCCTCCGGTCACCGGGGGTCGAGGAGGTTGGCGTGGAGGCCGCTCCGAGCGGACGAGGAGCACCTCTTGCCACCCCTCAGCGTCAGGCGGGGTCGTTCTCCGCCTAGGGTCGAGCCAAAGGTGTAACAGAACCACCTAAATCACGTGGCCCACGGGCACCTGTCATCGCCACTAATGACATCTGACAGCCGGGCCCGTGTTCCAGATGACCTAGGCAGCTCTGCCGGGCTACGTAAGCACCCGTTATTTCCGACAGGATCCCATTGCGAAGCCATTGCAGGATTACAACATTTCATAATAAATTACATCAGAGTAAAAGTGCGGAAGATTAAATAATACTTTATATTACAAACCGGTTGTTCAAATAGAAATTAAGTGCAGTTATTACAGACCATAATTAAAAGTGATAACAGTAACGATAGAACAACAATACAACATGATAGATAGATAATACACGAACCCTACCCACGGGTTCAACTTCACTTGACCTCATCCTCCTGGATAATCGTAACACAGCACGGGGCCAGACAAACTTCAGGCTCCTGACTACCTGCAGCGGGGTTAACAAACCCTGAGTACTGGGGTACTCCGCAAGCCTTACCCGACAAAAAGGTGTAAAATTAGACTCAGGAATGCAGGCTGAGGGGAGTCAAGGTAAGACTTTAGTAAGAGTTCAAGAGTTTTGCGAAAAAGTATTACTAGTCCTATTTCAATACTTTATTTCCATAATATTATTAATCATTATCATATTTCAAGTACTTTCCAATATACATCATCATTCTTTCAATATATATTTATTCTTTTTAAAAACATCCTAGTTCCAAACCACTATTCACTGTAGGTGTGAGGATCAAGTCTCCTTAACCGAGGAACAACAACGATTCGAATCGATTATTACCCAGCTGGAGATCCCTATCCACACTGCATATGTAGCACTTAAACTTGCATATGCCAACCCCGCCTACCACGGCTTTTCATACCCCAGAACCGGTCCTGCCCCACCCGAGAGCACAGTACTCCTCTAGTCTCCAGGCATGCCGGCCACGAGGGTACACGCTACTATCGCCATCTCTCCACTCCCAGTGCGTGGTTGTCGGTTCCAGCAGTAGAGCCACCGGAGTCAGAGGCTTCTCGTAGTATGTGGCTAGTTGCAAAGTCTTGATCACAGCAGGCCTGACAACGAATGGTCCCTAATATTTTTCTGTTAGAAACCATGCATTGGGACTCTAACCCAACTACACTAGTAACTAACCGGTTTTCACATCCCTTTCCCGATGGCGACGAAAGTTGGGACTCTAACCCAAACAGTTGGCCAACCAAACGGGAAAACCCATCCCCGTTGATGACAATGAACTAGCTAAGAACACTGCCAACCAACAAGGACATAACTAGTCCCATAAAGTGATTCAATTACTTTGTATCAGCACAGTTGAAAATAGCATTTTTTTACAAATCTAACCGTTAAGCATGACTAAGCGTTTTTCAATACTTTTAAATCATCAGGTTTTCAGGTATTGATAAGTAGTTAAGGATGGTAATGCATCAATTGGTTACCAATCAACTCCTATTAACCTAATGTAATAAATTAACTCAAGTGATAACCATTTTAAATAGCAAGGAGGGGCAAATGCACCGGAGCTTGCCTCGGATTACGAAGAGAGTGGGGTCGGGGTCAGTGCCACAAATGTCAAACCCAGGCACAAACTCCACAACAGGTTCTTTAACTGTAACCTAAGACTTCACCTCTTAATTCTCGTTCGCTACACGTGTGCAATATGGAATGCATGAATACAATGTACATGAAATGACAGATAAAAATTTAATAATAAATAAAACACACATGTGCACCAGACCCTACCTCAGCTAAACAAGATTATTCTAATTCAACATGCCCTAGGTCATAAAGGGTGATTGACCTAGAATCACAATCAATCCAAAATCACACCAAAACCTATCAATTTGAATTTGCAATCCATTTTTATCTATTTATTAATCCAACATATAATTAATAAATCATCAAACTATTTCATTTTGAGGCTAAACTCCACCAACTGATAGATTTCATTCCCAAACAGTGGCACAACAAATTTTATGATTTTTGGAATAATACATAATTTATTAAAAATCATCAAAGTTCCCTTTATCAATTAATGTGCTGATTTTTATCACTACAGAAAGTATTCCAAACACATTTTCAATATTTTTATAAAATAATACATATTCCAGAGAGTATGCATAATTATTTTTATAATTATTCATGCAGTAAATTAATCTACACAAAAATGTGAAACAACCGCACTATTCATTGGAAGTGTAAATGGAAAAACTCATTTTAATTTCTCGGGAAATTGAAAAACTGAAAGTAACCCGTGCGGCCCATCAAGCCGGCAAACGGCCCAGCGTGGCCCGCCCGCGCGCGCACGCCACCCTCTCACTCACCGAGTCGCTGACAGGCGGGACCGGCCTGTCAGCTTCTCCTTCCTCCTTCGAACGAGCGCTCGCGCGCGCGTGCACGCGGTGGCACGGCACGGTCCTCGTCGCCGGCGACTCCAGCGACGAGCCCGGGCGACCTAGCGCCTACCCTAAGCCTAAACCGACACCTCCAAGTACCTAGCCTACGCTCTACTCGCCTCCGGCAAGCTCGCGCTCGCCCATGGCGGGTCACGGCGGCACGGCAAAGCCGTTCCGGCCGGTGGGACATGGTAACGTTAAGGGAAATACATCGGGGAGATTCAGGAGCTCACCACGAAGCTAGCGGACGAGTTGGTTGTCGGAGAGGCGGTGCGGTGAGGACGGCTTGACGACGACAGCGGGTCTGGCGGTTCGAGCTCGACGGCGACTCCTCGTTCCGGTGACCCGAGGACAACCAGAGACCACCCTTAAGCCAAAACGCAGGGTCAAAATGATAGCGGCTCACCCGAGACGGCTGGGTACGTCGGAGAGATCCGCGGCGGCGCTCTGTGCACCGCGGTGACGGCAGCGGCGTTCCAGGGACTCCCGAGGCACTAGAGCTCGGACGAGTGGACGCAATTGCGGCGCAAATGAGTGGGGAAGCAGCTCGGGAGATGGAATGGATGGAGGTGGCTTGAGCACGACGAATCACGTCGGTCAGTGCGATATGGTCGCCGGTGAGCCGAGCGGGGAAAAATGGCGAAAGGGGAACGGTTGTCGCCTTTATGGCCCGGGAGATGGGTGGGTGAAAGCCCATGTTTGGTTTTGGGTAATTGATGAAACCTAGTTTGCTAATGATTGCTCTAAGTGTTTCATGAGAATTGATTAGCAAATGGCAAGATGGAGCAAAGGACCGGGTCGGTGGAGGCCACAAGTGAAGGGCAATGACGGCGTCCATGAAAATGGTGTAAGCCCATCAATAAAGGAGAAAGCCCTATTGACGGGATCCATGCAAATGGTATAAGTCCATCATCAAAAGGAGTCCACAAGCAACATCAAGAGATGGTGAAAAAGCTAGGAGCTCAAAGCAAAGGTATAATCCATAGGAGCTCTTTTGCTTTTGGTGATCAAGACTCCATAGAGGGAGTGATCACATTTAGGATAGATAGCCGTACTATCAAGAGGAGCGAAATCGTTGATGAAATACGGTTATCAAGTGCCACTAAGTGTTCATGATCATTGCATTGCATATAGATGCTAGTGATACTAACAAACCCTTGGAAAACTCTTTTGAAAAGGCTAACACACGTGCACAAGGTGTAGAACACTTGGTGTTAGCACATGGGAACAAAGGGTGAAAGGTTTGAGTGAAAATCCTAAGAAAATAGAGCGTCGGACCGTAGAGTCACAGAGCGTCGGACCATTAGCCTCGGTCCGACGGCTAACCCTGCGGAGGAGCGTCGGACGCTCAGTTTCGGAGCGTCGGACTATTGTCCGAAGCGTCCGACGGTGCAAATCGTGCGAGAGCTGACACGTGGCGAGCTCTGAGAGCGTCGGACTCTCGGCGTTAGTCCAACGGTGAGCGTCGGACCAACGTCCGACGGTTTTCAGGGCTCGGGGAGCTCTCTGGAAACGTCGGACCGTGGTTTCGTTTGGTCCGACGAGCCGTGTATTTTCAGTCCGACGGTGCAGTGGCAGTGGGCATCGGACCGCGGGTGTTGGTCCGACGTTCGTCCGTCCGACGGTTCGTTTAGCGCGGGAAGTTAGCCGTTGTGATCCAACGTTCGACTTCAAACGGCTAGTGACACGTGGCGTTCATCCGGGGCGTCGGACCGTGCAGATTAGTCCGACGGTCTGGCCGTCGGACAGTCCGACGGTACGCAGAAAAGCCTAAACGGCTAGTTCTTTGTGTGTGACTTATAAATAGTCATTGGGCTGGTTTGGGGAGGAACTCTTGGCACTCCTGAACATCATAGCATATTTGTGAGCCTTTCCACTCCGCTCTCACTCATCCTACTTGATTGTGATCATCATTTGGTGAGTTTGGAGAGCATCAAGTGCATTGCATTGATAGAGATCATCTAGAGGCACTTGGTAGCGGTGATTCGCAGCGGTTTCACTCATTACTCTTGGAGTTTGCCGACTCCTAGACGGCTTGGAGCTGCGAGGATCGTTGAGGGGAGTTGGTGATTGTCTCCGCCTCCGATCAAGGTATTGTGAGGGGTTCTTGAGCCTATCCCCGCGGGAGATCGCGAAAGGCATCTTTATTGGATTGCTCGTAGCTTGGTGGATCCCCGTCTTGTGTTGGTTGTGCGGCACCCTTGAGAAGGGTTTGGCGTGTGATGCCAATTAGCACGTGAACCTCCAAGTGGGTGTATCGCTACAACGAGGACTAGCTTGCCGGCAAGCAAGTGAATCTCGGTAAAAAATCTTGTGTCATCTCTCTACCGAGGATTTCTCTTGTATTTGATTGATTGGTTATATTGGACTTCATATCTTCTCTACACCGGGGGTATTGAAATCACCTTTACTCTTTACATTTATGTACTTACTCTCTTGTGTAGTTTGTTAGTTAGTTGCTCACTTAGGAGTAGTGTATAGTAGTGACATAGCCTTTGAGTGTGAACTAGTGATCATAGTGTAGTATACTTGTCTAGGTGGGTTGCATAGTGTAGTTTAGAGCTAGTGCTTTGCAAAGCTTGCTATTGTTACTAATCGGCCTGTTAAGTGTTGTTTGTAGATTTTTATAGGCTATTCACCCCCCTCTAGCCATTTAGGACCTTTCAGTGGAATAAGACCGAGGGGTGTCCGGGCCCTCCCTCGGCCACTCGATAGCGCCTCGGCCCGCCCACGCCGGCCGGACGGCGCTCGGCGCCGGACGCGGCACGCGCGCCGGAGAAGAAGAACAGGGGACCCCCTAACTACAGTGCTACAGCCTAGCGTCAAATGCTAGTTGATTTGAATTCGAGCTGATCCAAATCGATTCAGTAGATGGTGTAAAAATAAAAGTTGTGCAAATTTTTATGAACAGCAATTTTTCTTTTGACACCACATCCAAATTTGGTCAGATTTTTAAACTACAGAAAAGGGGATAAAAGTAGGGTTTGAATTCCAAACTGAAATTTTAAAATTACATTTAATTTTTCTCAACAACTTGAAAAATGGTCAAAGTAAAAGTTATTCCTCTCAGTGAGCTCTACAACTTTTATTGAGGAAGTTTTATCAGATTCTCAAAATTTTTGAAATTGAAGTTTTAAATTTAAATTTTAACATACTAATTTGAGTTTAATTTGAATTTCTGTGACACAACTTTAAAATCTCCAAAAATAAAAGTTGTTCCATTTTAAAAACTCTACAAGTTTCATTAAGACATTTTTATCAGATTCATTATAGATTTTAAATTAGGGTTTGAGGTCAATTTTAGGACTTAATTTGATTTCTTAGTTAATTAAATGTTTGACTTTTAATTAAAGGCTTAATTACACAATCCACAATACATGAAATCAAAGCACTCTAGTGACCCTAAGCACAATCATATACAGATGCTTAAATTTAAACATGATAACATGGTAGGTTAATTGCTTTGTAATACTAGAGGTATTACAGCAGGTGGACAGGGACCCTCGGCGCCTCACGCGGGTGCTGACGTCCGGCGCCAATAGGGGGCTCCGGCACGGCCTCTCGCGGATGCCTTCTCCAGCGCCGTTGCCTGCGGCGCTTGTGGCCCCGGCGCACGCCTGGCTCCTCGACTCCAGAGGTGGCAGGGACGGCGACAGGTGGCGCTTGCGCCTTGGGGTCGAAGAGGCGGCAGAGGCGCGGCGTGCAGCGTCGAGGTAGGGCGAGGGAGACCGCGAGGAGTCGGAGTCGCCGGAGAAGGACATCTTGTCCCAGCGCATGCACTTGGACCTGCCGGCGGAGAGGGGGGAGTAGGGGGCCGCGTGAGGGGAGAGGGCCTTACCGGAGGAGCCGGCTGGCAGGGGGGTTTTGGTGGCTGCCGGTGCTGGGGTGGCTTCCGGCAGGCTGGTGTTGAGGGAGCGAGGGGAGGGAGGCAGGAGGCATCCTTCCGCACCAGACTAGCTGCAAAGTCGGGCAATGGCGGTGTTAGTTGGTGAACAACTACTCATGTATCATGGAAGTTCTTTGTTTCCCCGCTCTGTGTTTTGTAGTTGTCAGGTTCTATCTTGTGCTTGTTAGTGGCGGTCTTATGTGGTAATTGTGCGTATTCTAGTATATGTTCTTGAGTGGTAATTTATATTACTACTCCAATACAATATATTCAGGTCTTGAGTGTCAAGATATAAATTATATTATCACTTGAACGTTTATTTTTCAGTTCTGAAATAGTGTTTTTCTCTCACAACAAATCAGTACAGTAAAAATCAGCTGAGGTTTTTAACTCCAGCGAACAGGGAACCCCCTCCTCTGCTAAGTCCGTAGTTTTTTCCATCCTCTATGATAAAAGTGGTGCGGTATACAAGTGCTTAAAACCCGAGGACGAGGACTCGACATGCAACGCGAAGCGCATCATGCGTTACGTAGTACTACATTAGTAGTTTCTCTACTCGCTTTGATGACCTTTCTGTAAATGGTACAGTGCTTGGTTGGACGCCATGAATAGACCGCGTGGATGCAAATGGCGAATTGGCGATGGTGAATTTGAACTCTGACGAAGCCGTCAAAGCGACAAAGCGTACCGCAGCGCTTCAAGACCAGTACTGTTGCATTGCATTGGAACCGAGGCGGTTGGCTGTTTGCGGCGGCGGCGTATGCGTTCCAGCGCGCGACGAGCTGGCGTCCGCTTGCAACGTCGGACTCCTCTCCCTCCTTCAATAGTTCAATTCCTTCCCGGTTTCATGGCACCGGTTCTCGTGAGGACAGACACAGATCATCCAACGGCCGGACATGGACCAGCAACGTACAGTACTCTTTTTCCCGTGAACATTTCGCTCCAATGGAATTATGTATTCCAAAGAGTTCTCGTGGTTGTTTACTCCTGCTTGGATAGGAATATAGGGACCTCTAGGCCGAGCTGTCATGTCAAGCTCAATCGTCCCAAGGAGCTTGTTCTAGCAACTGTCATCAGTCCTTATGTTGCCTCGTTGGCTCATGGACTGGCCTTGCAAATTGCAGGGAGGCAGGCTCCAAGTTGCTCTGCAAGTACAGTGGTAGCATGCAGCAGAGCTAGACGAGATCCAAATAATCAATCAATCAAGTAGCCCTAATCCCGATTACTTGGAGCGACGCGGTGCAGTCCATGGCAGTTCCGCAAATACCCCGTGACGGCATGGGAGCTTTCGCAGCTGGGCTGGGCTGGCCTGGCCACCACGTGCATGTCGAGCTCATGCAAACTGCAAGGTCCCCCCACGCCCCACGGGCGGGTGAGGCTGAGGCTGCGGATGGGTTGAAGGAGATAGGTCATGTTTACATCCATCGTAAATTACAATTATAACTAGTCACATCAATATTACGGTACATACATGAAGCATTAAATGTAGACGAAATGTTTGTATGTTTGTACCTTTTGCATTTACATCACGAGACGAATCTTTTAAGCCTACTTAGACCATGATTAAACAAAAATTATCAAATACAAATGAACGTGTTACAGTGCAGAATTATAACTGCGACCTGAGTCTAAACACACCCTGCGTTGGCCCGCCCACGGTCAGCGTCAGCCGTCAGAGATTCCGATACGGGCTGTTGTCTGTTCATCGTCCATCCGACTCTGACTCTGCTTGCTCACCGTTTCGTCGGTTCGGTTTCGCCTCCCCCTATATTCTTCTCCGTCCAGGTCACGTCCATTCTCCACGGTGGGTGGCCTGGCTGTCCCCAGTCCCCGATCGATAGACCTCGCCACGCATGCTTAGTAGGAGTAACAAATCCTGTATGGCGGTTGCAGAAGTTGGCTTCCAGAATCCTCCGATAACTCCAAACGTGCTTCGCTTTTATATATATATATATATATATATATATATATATATATATATATATATATATATATATATATATATATAATATATATATACCCGTGCGTTGTTACGGGACAACTAAAATTTCATACTAAAAACACACGAATCGCATGATAAGATAATAATATATGACAAACATGTGAATCACACGTTAAGATAACATTACGTTAAAAATAAATAGCTATGTTAAAGTGAGATTTGTCTTTAATAAAAAAGGCAAAGATTTGTCATGTAAGGTTATTGAAATGCCATTTTTAATGTTTCAGAAAGGGTCATTACTCGAATGCCCACACAACGACATATCTAGTAACTTACCAATGGCATTCATTTTGAACAAAAATAGCACTATTTAGGGTTCATTAATCGAAAGCTAAAGTATAAAGACTAGGACCGAGTTAATTGCATTATTTGAGAAATCCTAGATGTTGTCGCAGTAATCGTCAACAAGGGTGTTCTAGTGCGTTGTAGATTCTTATCTAAGACTTGTATCATTTGATGACGTCATGTGAATCGCTAGAAACATGTGAAGTAAATAAAATTTGAGCTCTTAACTAAAGATCAGGGTGTGAGACTGTTAGTTCTATTACAGTTATTCTGATGCATGAAATCAACAAGCACATGACTCATGCATCAAACGATCCCTGATCCACAATGGAGGAGCAAACCGCCTCCAACACTACAAAATAAAATTCTAGCTAAACAGCGACCCTACACATATCATGAACAAAATATGGAGGAGGAAAAGAGGTCGGACCTGGACCATGACGACGATGCGGCAACGGCAGAACGTGGTGAGGACCTGCTCTTCAGGAGTTCCCTTGACGTGCTGCGCGTGCCTGTTGCGGCTGCCTAAAGGAGGACCGTAATAGTTGTTGGATAGTGAAGTCATCGCCGTGCAGGTGCGCTTGGCGGCTATGAAGGCCATTGGTCTCCGCGAGCTCAAAAGTGCTTGATCACGAACGGCGATGATGACAGAGTGCTGATCACGAATGGCGATGAGGAAGATTTCTAGCTGCGGCGTAGGCGGGGAAGGTAGATTGGTTGCGGACGAGACGGATGCTTGGTCGCTGGCCTGCCGGCGCAGTCCCAGTGGGCGAATCCCCGCTGGCGCTCGTCCCTGCGCAGTCGTAGTGCAAACCGATGAAGAACCAATGGAGCGAAAAAAAAAGTTTGGAGTTGTTTGCGGATACATGTACTGATGTATCTACACGGACCATCGGCGACAGCAGGTGAAGCGCAAGGATAGAACGACGTCGAGGGAAGGCGGGCACGTGACTCCTGGCACGAACCAGTGTTGGATGAACGTGCGGCGGCGCATCAGGTTGTGTTCGAGGCGGCAGCACGTCAGGTTGCATCCTAGGCGGCGGCGCATGAGTCCAGAGCGGGCGCGGACTTGGGCGTCGGGTGCTTTGCCGTTGGTGCCCGTGATCTCGACGGTGCCCTTGTCGACCTTGACACCCTGTACCATGCTACCGGTGCTAATCATGAACAGCGACGACAATGGAGTGGTGATCATGAACGGTGACGAAGAAGGAGATGGTGTGGCACGTTCTTTCTTGCTAGTGGTGATGGGCGTCTCAGGAGAAATTATGTGCATATTTTTTTTGTGTGTTGTTGCCACACGTTATTTCTCATCTGCCGTTCCGTTTCTTCTCTTCCGTAACAGGAGAAATCATTTCCTTATTTTTTTGTGTTGATTTGCCAATTTATTTTGTTTTTTTTTCCTCGCTGGTGGAGACGTATAGCGTGCCGTGATTCTTGGCACCCTGATTGGCTCCTCGTTTCTCGATTAGTTACTAGGCGAATCATTAGTATTGAGGAGGGGAGAGAGCGCCGCAATCAAAGTATCTGGGCATTTCTGCTTTCCCGTTTAGTATCGCACGACACGGGCGCGTGTCCTTCAGTCATCGTATCGCAGGTGAAGGCAGAGGGACAGAGCCAAACCATTTGCCTCACAAAAAGTATCCACTCTTTAGTCTTATTAGTTGTGTGTATATATATATATATATAACTTTGGCCCTGTTTGTTTCCATTTATAATCAATTTAACGGTCAAAATAAGTGATACTTTCACCAAACACCCCGTTTATTTTTGCTTCTCTCGGTCACCACTTTACAAATTTGTACTACCCTAAGCGAAAAGTAAAAAGTGAAAAAAATCAATTACCTTAAAATCTAAGCGAGTTGGACCAAAAAAAAAACATATCCAAACAGAGCCTTTATGCGATCTGCTCGATCTCATATTCTACAATTCCAGATGCAGGGCAAACCCAGCTTCTGGATTTCATAATTGAAATATATTGCAAATTTTATAATTGTTTATCAAATTAGCAAAGAGTTTTACTACATCACATACACATTTTTAAAAATGACATAGCACAAAGCAGGCACTCATAACACACACCGACTCAGCCTATGGACGTACCAGGTAAGTCCTACCTTTACGAGCATATTTGAATATACATGGCCGATAAATCTTTGATATTGACAAAGTCAGCATTGGCGTCTTATTGTTGATGAGAACGTCATTTATCGCTGAAAGCATGACACCGGGCCCACAAACAGTGAGTTGTGACTAAGACTCTTATTACCAAGGCTACAGACCGTTTCGCACATATATATATTTTTTTAATATGTGGCATACTTTGCTAAAATTCCAGGTCCGCTAAGTACATTAGTGTGGCCTGTTGTGAATCGGCTAAGCCTTGAAATCCCCGACCGAATTTGGCCCCGTCACCTCCACCTCTGTTGGCAGTACGACATACTCCCTCCGTACCCGTTTTTCTTGTTTAAGTCAAGATTGTGGTTACTAAGGAGTGATTAATTAGAGTACATTTTTTCTGTCTTGCCCCTATTAAATACGGTGGCGGGTGTATTCTAGCAAAAAAAACTCGCTAGCTCAACTGGTTGAGGCAGGAGGCGGGCTGCTTTAGGTCGCAGGTTCGATGCCCTCTGGGCCCATATTTTTTGCCGCGCGAGCAGGATAGGCTTCTAGTGCGTTCGAACCTAGCGTCGCCATTAATTCTTCGGGCGGGCGACATAAAGCGTCAGGGACATGGTCGTCACTCAAAATGACAGCTTTTGTGAAAATGGACTTAATCCACGGAACGTCAAGAAAAACAGGTATGGAGGGAGTACCATTCCGCTTCCGCGACCACGAGTTCCCTTATATTCCAGTGCGTTGAAACCAAGCGTCGCCATTAATTCTTCGGGCGGGCGACACAAAGCGTCAGGAGCATGGTTGTCCGATTAGAGAGCCATGCACCCAAAACGATAGCTTTTGTGAAAATAGACTTAATCCATGAAACGTCAAGAAAAACAGGTATGGAGGGAGTACCATTCCGCTTCCGCGACCGCGAGTTCCCTTATAGTAGCCGAAGTCCACGAAAAGTTGGCGGAGCAGCGTTAAGAACCGTGGAAATGGAATGCATGTACATATTCCCCACAGACAGAAACAGAACCAAGTGCCCAACGCTCGTGCTGCGCCCGCCGGACGAGAGGACGGCATCCAATCGGGAATCAATTCAGGGTGCCCGCCTTAATCTGCCGTGCATCTCATCCGCTGTGCTTCAGTGCTCATCCCCAGGGAGCGAAGCCTTTCTCTCTATCCCCGGCTAGTTTACCCACCGATCGGACCCGGCATGTCAAGTCTACTCGCGCAAGTGTGCGCGAGCTCCGCCTCCGCTTGCCATCGCATCCCTTCCTACGCATCCCTCCCAGCGATTGATGGCCGGGGCCGCCAAGCAGGGCTGCCGGCCGGCAGTGGCCACTGGCCAGCAAGCGACGAGGGCGGGCCAGCCAGACAGCCAAGTGGCCGCGAGAGACGGATCGTCAATCTGGCGATGGCCATGATGGGAAAGGGAACGGACGCGGCCGTGTCCTTGTCCTTGTACCCAAATGGGGAGTTGGGGAAGTTTTGCTTCTTCCCCGAGCCGACCACCCCAAACCAAGCTATATACAGATACAGGTATGCTGCTGCTCTACGTCTAAGTGTACGCCTTCTACATACAGCCGACCGGAAGAGGAAGTCCGAAAGATTACAAACAGTACGTAGTACTACAAGACAAACGCAGTTTTCGGGTAGCAAGAGCAAAATCTGCATCAACTCGGCAAATTCGGGTCGTTGACTCGTTTGTCGTTCATTGGATGGATCGCCATTCGCCACACTGGCTGATTGGCATATCGATCCAGCGGTTAACAGCTCATCTCATTGCGGGCCCCGGGAGTCAGGCACACGTCTGGGTCGTGGGCGTCTGCAGGCCCACATGGGGACGCTCGTATCTACACGTACGTAGACCCTGTCGCGTGTGTATTCTACGTACACGGTACACCACCAGCCAGATCAAATAAAGCTGAACTGCATTTCTTTTTCTTTTCCTACACGGCTACTACTACACTACACTAGCATTAGTCAAAGTCTCCTCCAGTAGATCAGTTCTACGCGTAGCTACAGATGGATGGGTTTTTTTTTTCTCATTTTCTTCTCGCCGCGGGCTGCCGCCGTCGTTAGGTTCGTTCTCCTAGCTGGGCGATCGACGGGATTACTCGGCAATGGCGCCGAGGTCCGGCACGAAGTCCCTGCCGCGGCTGCTGCCCCTCCTCGACCTGCGGCACGCCTTATTGCCTGACCGCGCTCCGTTGCCGTTGCCGTTGCCGCCGCCGCCGCCGGCGGCCTCCGGGAACACGAGCGGGCCGTCGTGGTCGCCGACCAGCGCGGCGCTGGCGCGGATGGCGAGAGCGGCCATCTCCTCCGCCTGCAGCAGGCGGCGCCGCATCGCCGCGGGGAGCACGAAGTACAGCTGCCCTGGCTGCAGCGCCTCCTCCGACCCCACCGCCGCCACGGCGCCGCCGAGCTCCAGCCCGTCCGCGCTGCACAGGAACCACGCGGACGCCGACGCCTCGCCGGCGGCCGCCGCCGCCGCCTTCACGGCCTGCGACGCCCGCGTGCCGCCCGGGAACCGCCGCAGCGCGCCGTCCGCCAGCACCACCCTCGCGTCCGCCGCCGTCGGCCCCGGCGCCGCCGCCACCGCCGTGGCCTCGCACGAGTTGCAGGCTCCCATTGTACTGTAGAACGAATCTGAGAATGCGTCTAGTGTTGCTGCGTCTGTCCGTCTCCGTCCACGGACCGAAGCGAAGGAATCCAGGGGGAGAGAGCGAGCTCTCCTGCTCTTGCTAGTTGCTGCAGTCGAGCGGCCGGCGACCAGCAGTGCAGTGCAAGAGCGAGGCGGCCGGCGAGCTGGTGGCTGGCTGGTGGACTGGACGACGACTGGGTTGAGTTTGAAGTAGAGAGGCGGCGTCCGGTGCGCGCGCGTATATATAGCCGAGGTGGACGCGTCGGGTAGTGCGGTGAGGAGAGGGAGGAAAAAGGGAGCGAGGCTATCGAGAGAGAGAGAGAGGATGCCAACCTGGAGGTTGTTGAGGACAGCTTGCATGCGGGGCTCTGCAGTACCACGCGCGCGTAAATGCAAATGCGTGTGCGAGCAGCGCGGCCCGTACGCGCGGCGACTGCGAGCCTGCGGCTTGGCTAGCCAGCGTGTCGCGTTACCTGGCGCTGGCTCTCTGCATGCATGGCATCGTGGGACCCACCTGCCAGTGGCAGTGTAGTACGTCTCGTCGCTTGCGCATTTGATGGGCCAGTGGCATTTGCTGCGCAGGTGCAAAGCATTAGCTGTTCAGCAGACGGGCCTGGTTTGATCGTACCTCCAGGCATTGTGATTCTGTGAAGCCAAGCCTACTGCTACACATTGTACGGTAGAGTGAGGCGTAATAACACATGCGAGTGAGGTAAGGGAGATATAACAGGGTTTGGTTTGAGAAATGGGTTAGTAGTCATTATCTTCTCACAACCTTATTATTTTTTGTTATGTTCTTATGATGAAACAAGTTGATCCATCGTCGTATATCACTCCTCACAACCTAATTACTAATAAAAGGAATGAACTCATCCCACTAATTTTAGAAAATAGACTTACGATACACTGTCTCATATAAAAATGGGATGATTGTGCACGGGCTAACGGAGAAAGAAACTAAACAAATGCATCACATGTGCTAACTGAACATGCATGGCGATTGGCGATCGATCTTTTGGCGGAAAACGGCGCTTTGTTAATCTATAAATTGCCGGAGCACTCCGACGAGGAAACGGCGAGGAAGAAGCACCTAGAGGACCAGGAGACGGAGCTGATCATTGCTAGCGCTGCCTTCTGCTTCTGCGGGAGGGAGCGCGCAGGGCCACGAATCGCCCGTATAGGAACCGCCAAACACGGCAGCTTCGCGCCGTTTTCTCCGTGGCGACATGCGGGGTCTTTCTGGATACGCTGCGATCGCAAAGGAGATCACGATTCACATAAGCCTCGATCCACAGCCCGCGAAACGCAACTTAAACTATAAATATCGCGTCGGCTCGCGTTCGGGGATTCGGACATTCAGACATGCTCCTGCGGCCTCCAAGAACCACGACATAAGTCCACAGGCTATTTTATAATCTTAATTTCCGATTTCATTGTTGTTAAACGAGTCCATACACACCGCTTGACCATTATAATGCTTGATTGACAGCTCTATGCCTCTACCTGCGCAATACGGTATGAGTAGCTAGGCCGGATTTTCATTTTCGAAAGCATTTGGTGAATGAAGTGTCCGATTTTCCAGTTCGTCGGCATTGGATTCCTCCGACGACAGCTCATGGGCTGGCGCCATTGTCAGAGCTCCACAGTACTGTACCGACTCCCCTAGTCGTGCAGCTGCGTGCGACTGCGAATCGATCTGCATCACGGCCGCTCCGACGCTGTCGCCTTCATGACGCCACGGCGTGACACGTAGAGCAGGAAGCTTAGCTGGACGGTCCCGTCCCCCCGCGCCACGCCCCGCCCATGCTGGAGCTGGAGCTGGAGCCCTCGCGCGTGGACGTGGACGCCACACAAAATAATTCCTCCCGCCCGGGACAGCCGAGCCCCGATCGAGCTCTCTCTCTCTATCTCTCTCTCTCTCTCTCTCTCTCTCGCAGGTGAGGTCGACCACCCGAGTAGACCCAGAAAATAATGCGCCGGGACCCGGACGGGACTACGGGAGAGGAGGAGTAAACGCTCGCTGGAGCTGGATGGCTGGAGCTATCCGGACGACGCCCATACCTGCTGATCATTGGCAGTGTGGCCTGCCGAGTTTGAGAGTGTTCTTCGTTGTCGCGTCCGTGCGGATCCAAGCATTAACAGCGGCAGATCGGATCCCCAATCATCAGCCGGAGAGAGATGCATCTCCATCATCGGCCATCGCCCATCGCCGATCGATGATGCCCGGCCCCGCCTTCTCGGCCCTACCCATTGTTAAAGAAAGGTCAATTCCGAACAGTGCCGATCGATCCCTGTCTCTTTGAGTCTTGACGAGTTGTTTCAGCTCAGTGCAGTGTACCATGGCATCCGCATCATTCACGCAAAAAAAAAAAAAAAGGCTTACTACTGACCAAAGGCCCACTCACCTTTGCTCTCAGGCGCAGGAAGGGGTTTCAGTTGCAGGATGCATCATGCTAGCAGTAGATTCATCATAACAGCAAATTCGTCCTCCAACAACACTGGCTGGACACCCAACTGTCAATCAACGTGTAAATAAAAATGTTACACTACTACAGGCAGAAGAGATATTCACGAGCCCATTTGACCATCTCGGCCCTACCCATTGTTAAAGAAAGGTCAATTCCGAACAGTGCCCATGAATTCATTGCATCGCCCGATCGATCGATCGATCCCTGTCTCTTGACGAGTTGGTTCAGCTCAGTGCAGTGTACCATGGCATCCGCATCATTCACGCAAAAAAAGGCTCACTGACCAAAGGCCCGCCCACCCAACTTTGCTCTCTCAGGCGCGCAGGCAGGGGTCAGTTGCGGGATACATTAGTGTAGATTCACCATGGCAGTAAATTCGTCCTCCAACAACACTGGACACTCAACTGTCAATCAACGTGTAAATAAAAATGCTATACTACATAGCAGGCAGAAGAGATTCACGAGCCCATTTGATCATCTCTCAGTCAGCTCCAAACCAAACGGAATAAAAAATCAATCAGCCGCACGCTACCCTAGTACAGCACCCAGCTGCAGCTCGGTGCGAGTGCGCTGCACCGGATCGGTCACCAGACGTCTCCCGAGCTCGATCGTGCCAAGCTTGCGGTCAGACGACCCGCATTAGACTATCGCTAACAGCCGTATTTGTCTCCTTATTGTATGTTATTATATGATTATAAACTAATCCCTAATCCAACACGTCTCAACTGGAACATTTCAGAAGAAAGGTTCCCGCTGTTGGGTGCATGCGCAGGCAGAATCTAGCGCCAGCGCGTCGCTGCTAGCGGACGGCCCGACACCGCAGGGGCAGCGCTGCCGGATGCAAGCTGATCTCGCGCTCATGTGCACGGACGACGGTAACCACCCCAGCGGCCCAGGCCAACTCGGTTGGTTTTGGTTGGTTGGTTGGTTCGGTCGATGGAATCGGAACGGCATTCCCTTGTTGATAAAAACCTGTCACGCTCGGAGGTCAGAGAGCTCCTGGATTGGATAAGATAAAACGGAGAAAAGGTTATTAGTACGGTGGTACATAACGTGGGTTGAGTTGGAAACGGTTGGTTCACGGCCAGCCCGTGCAGATTTAACAAAGATCGGATTGGTTATTCGGTTATTCGATCATATTCTGATGCGAAAGCGAACGAAGCCACTGTCAGTCGGCGGGGGTCGTCACTCGTTGTCTGAAGCAGCCCTTCGATGCTGCTGTCTCATCCCTCGTGCCTTTTTTGCTGCGGTTTTGAGGCGAATGGCAGCAGAGCTACTACACGTACAAGTGCAGGAAATTTGGAGCATTGCAAGCATCGGCATCTATCGGACGTCGAGTCGGGCAAAAGGAGGTCACATACTCTCATGTTTCCGTAAAATGTCCGTTCTCATCTGCTCTGATCTGATCATGCAGCCATCAATGGATCTGGCTATATATCTCGAGTTCTCGACGAATTGCATTCCGTGTCAGCACAAGTTGGTGACTTTTTGGTGCCACAGCTCCGCTCGATCGATCGATCTTTTTCTGGTGGACCAGGGACGAATTAAACGGCACAACTCCTGTTCCAGCGGGCGCAGGCCCTTTTTGTTCCCTGGCGCAAACAGTGGTGGCCACCGCTACGCTGCATTGCACACCAGCCCTAGATTAGATCGGTCAATTGGTGGATTGGTACTGCTAACAGCTAACCTGGCGTACATAAAAGGTGTTAGGTTTCGGTCCGCCTCCGGGCTAGCCACGCGCGTCGCACCGTGCACGGTTCCGTCCGGATAAGCAATGCCAGCGTTGGCACGTCCCGCTCGGCAACCAGCATCGTGTACGTAGTACTGTCTCGTCGCTGGTTAGCTGTGGCCTGTGGGTGCCTCTGTGCCTGCCGTGTGCCGTCCGAGTTCGTGACACCACAGCCTCTATCTGTCGTCGGAACAACAAAGCTGAGGCCAGGGCTACGTGACTATGTGTTACGCCCATTGTATCACACACCTGAAAGCTTGATTGATAGCTTATCCTAACGCATCTGTAGTGTTCAGTGTTCATCTAGACCAAAACACAGTACATCAGGTGCTCATTATCTCGCCGTTCGGCGTTGCCGTTCTTCTTCCCTTTCCCTGCACGGAAATTCGACGCCGGATGCAGAGGATAACAGGCTAATCGGAATCTCACAAAGTGGCTGGTAGAGGCTCAATTACCGCCGAGGTGGGGGGCTCCAGCCGCAGCCAAATGCATTGCACATTTGCACACTTGCGCCGCCCTCCTGTCATCCCGCGGACCCCCTCCTGTCAGCCCCGCGGGCCTTGCTGCCTACTAGTAGATCCCAATCCTTTGTTGTTTGTCTATGTAGGCCATGTTTTATCCTTGTTATATACTCCTATTCTCAAAACATATGTATAAAAGTATTTAAATATCAATGGAGGAATATTAAATAGGCGCATAATCTTAATAGATTGTGTATCGTTGTGAACTGAGTCTTTACTAATTTTCTGTATTTGTTGAAAAATATAACGATGATAAACGTGTCAATTGACAACGAGATGTCTATGGTTTGATCTTGTCAATTTTAAAATATGACAGCTTAGTCTTTCTTATTATACTCCCTCCCTATGGTAAATAGAAGTCGTTTTGGAAAAAGTCTTCATCAAACATTGGGAGTATAAATCATGAATAACTTTTAAATTATTGAGTTTGAAAACATGAAAACTATATAAATATATTTGTCTTCAAATATATTTTTATAAAAATACACATATATCACTTTTCAATAAGTATTTTTATAAAAATATGAAGTCAAAGTCGTGCTTTGAAGACCATGCCGTTGTGCTAAACGGCTTCTATTTACAACATGGAAGAAGTATAATCATAAAGGTAGAGTGTGGTAGAGTGTACACACATACCTGCACTGCTTGTGTCAGCTCCACTTTTTAGGTGTAAAAATATAATTTTTACAGCTACAGTAATCTGTACATTTAAATCCTAGATGCACTTTTATTTTATTTGTGGGACGGAGGGATTACAATTTAAAGTCGAAACAACAAACAAACAGTTTTTATTTGAAAAAAAAATCTAAATTCGATGACCTACAGAATACTTTTTACAATCCAAAGTTTGAGTGAGAGATCGAAGAAACGAACTAGAATGCCATTTGACCATAATTAGTTTAGCTGATCCAAAAAAAACCTATTAGCTACTCACACTTGCATTCTTAGTGCCAATGCCTCTACCCCTCTGATTTGGGGTCTAAGTCGACCTTGCGGGCGAGATCATGCAGGTGGGTTCACCTGCTTTCGACGGCAACCAGCAGCTGTGCATCCACCACGAGCGAGATCCAAAACGGACTGGCTGTTCCCTGTTCGATGAGGACGTGGGGGCATCCACAAGATCGCAAAGGCAAATGCATTGCACTCGCACACTGGTGCTGCCTGTGCTTCCATCGATTCTGGAGGCTGGAGCATCTGTTTTTACTACTAGACAGGAAAGCCTGCTGCAATGCACGCGCGTGCCACACTATACTGTCTGTATCTATTGCCTCGTCTGAATTTTCAAAATGAGTTTGGTCAACCGCATCATTATTTGATGCTAGCTTGCTGGATGAATGAATGGACTAAGGCTGTGTTTAGATCCATTTGGATTTGGAATTTTGATACTGTATTATCGAGAAATATTTTTCAATAATTGTCCAATCATTGCCTAAATAGGCTTAAAAGATTCATCTCTTGATGTACATGCAAACTGTGTAAACATTTAAACATTTTGTCTATATTTAATGCTCCATACATGTGCTATAATATTGATGTGACTAGTTAGAATCAGAAATTAGAGGATATTTAAACAGGGCCTAATCCGTGCTCATGGACATTTGTGGCTTGCGAGGGATGCAGTGTCCTTGTCACCCCGTGAGATGGCGAGAGCAGAGACATCCTGATGGGATCCACTCGCACAGTGCACTGAACATTGCCTGATGATCAATCTGGTTGGTCCGACGATTTGATGGGGGATGCACTGTACAGGCAGATGGACGCACTGGACGTCTGGACCTGCTTTAAATCCGCCGCCCCTGCCTATCATGGGAATGGGATTGCTTGCTTTTTCTCCTTTGCTTTTTTTTTTCCTGCTCTCTGGATTTGTTTTTGGTATAATAAGTAGTCTGAATTTCTGGTATATTTTTATATGCACTAGCAGTCTAGCACTACTTGTGTGGGATTGGCTCCGATGTTGTTTTTAATTAACACAATCACGAATTTTGTAGATTATGTACTAGCTCTTTGTCGAGCCATCGGTACCTAATTTAAGACTATCTTAAATGCTATAACTTTTAACCAAATATGGAGTTCATTGTTGATGATCAATGTATCTCAGTTAATTTTTTGTATACTCTCAATTAAAGAGTACAATTCTAGTATATTATCAAGTCAAAACAGTTTTTTTTTTCTGTTCGACAAGACATTGCGTCTGAGACTGATTTGTACCATTGATTTGTCATGAGAATAAAACAACGTTTCATGGTTGAAACGTAGAGCTAATTTTGACTGATAAGCTGAGACGAACAGGCAATACACTTTTCCTGAGTTTATCAATATTTATAATATTAAATTAAAGAGGTCTCATTGAATCTATCATGCAATATATTTTTATAACATGTTTATTTGGTATTAAAATATTAGATTAATCTTTTTTGAACGAGTATTAGCTTAAACTTTAGTTAATTTGACTAGGATGCAAGTCGAATTACGTTTTTTTCGAATGGAAAAAGTACCGAGCAAAATCTGCAACCACATCAAGGCGAAATGGAGGTTGACGGCAAAAAGACACCGTGTGTGTGTGTGTGCACGTAGGATAGACCGATCGTTTCAGCGTTGCTAAGATTGACCGATCGTGTGTGTGCACGTAGGATAGTGGAAACCAGAAACTAGTAAAGTCGAACCATTAGGCACCCATGGTTTACGTTCCAACAACACTAAACACAAATCATTTGCTTTGTTTATTTTGCATTACCCTTTTCGTCAATGGTTCAGTTTATGTTTGACCCCCAGGGCACCAAAATGGATTAAGTAGCGCTAATTCAACTGCTCTCCAAGCATCTTTCTCCGATCCATCGTCAGAAAATCCAAGAAATCACAACCGATCACCGCTGCGTTGCGCCGAGTTTCCTGAAATGCTCACCGGGCTGCCCACTCCCGCATTTGGCCTCCACGGATAAGAAATGATACGACGATGCTCGCCAGGATCATCTTCTGCGTGGTCATCGCCGCCGCCGTCCTCGCCGTCGTCCTCCTCGCCACCGTCTCCCCGCTGCCGCACCGGTCCGCCGGCCACAAGCAGGGCGCTCCCGGCCAGCGCACCTTCACGGTGTACATCCATCCCACGGCAACGACGGCAGCCGAGCAGCAACAAGAGCAAGTCCAAGAGCGCCGGCGAGAAGCGAGCGCGCTGGTGTTCCACCACCGGATGACGGCGGGGCCGGAGAGCGCGTCGACGACCGTCGGCGCGGCCTCTGGGTTTCTGCTCCCGACGGGCGAGCGCGGCGCCGCGGCGTCGGCGTTCGACACGGTGCACCTCGCGTTCGACGGCGGCGCCGTGCTGTCCAGCAGCCTCTGCGTCGAGACGAGCGGCGAGAAGGCGCAGCGGCGGGGCGGGAGACGCCGGCACGACGGGGAGGAGGAGGAGGAGGAGGTGCTGCGAGTGGTTGGCGGCACCGGCGCGTTCGCGTTCGCACGAGGACATGCCGTCCTGCGGAGGCAGCGGCCCGGCCCTGGCGCCACGGCGGCGGCGGCGGCGCTGCTTCTTGAGCTGAGCGTTTCCTCTGCTGGGAACGAGTAGTTTGCTGTACTAAGCGTGAGCGATCGCCCATCAGAAAAAGAAGAATTTGAGCGATCATATATGTCATAACTCATAAACGAAAGTTTTTATCTTCTTTTCATTTATGATTTGAATTGGCAACCTGGTTGTTTTCAAAAAGAACGTAGTTTTTTTTGGGGCTAATAACCTGAGACTGAGAGGCTGAGAAGACACAAGAGTTCACAAAATGTATCGTTGCAGTGTCTCCAGAATGACAGAACCATTTTTTTTGGGTGCTGAGAGTTGTACTGCATACATTTCCTCATCTTTTGAGAAGAACGGGCACTCTTTGAGTCTATCTTCACGTCTCAAAACTATATGAACTTATGAAGCATTGTGGAGACAAGTCCAAACAATTGAAATCATGTAAGTTTTCATAATTTCGCATCATGCAGGAGTCCATTTTTTTTAGAGTGAAAAAGGAACATAGGTGGAAAAGGCATGGGCGTCGCCAACCACACAAATGACCAAAGGCCGAGATAGGCTTTCGGCCTATATTTCTTCACATTTCGGCCCAATCCGAACCTACTTCTAGACGAATTAATGCTCAAAAAAAAACTTTTAGACTAATCACCCGCGGATTCGCTGACTCAGCACCCGTCTTCGGACGCTGCCTCTGTCCGCTTTGGCTCTCGCAGTCTCGCTCGTCGCTGGCTCGCTGCCGATACGCGACGGCACACGGACGACGTGGAACCGAGTCGTCAACCGCTGGGCACCCGAAATAACAGCCGAGCCGCCGCAGGGGCGCATACGTGAAGCACTCTACCTCATCTGACTCCGCCGTCGAAGCGGCCATCTCTTCCCAAATTGCTTTTTCATGGGCGTTCACCAGTTTCATTTCCAGCGAACGATCAGAATCCTCTTCCTTGGTGGTTCGTCCTTCAGCACCCCCGGCCAATTTATCTCGAGATTCACCCGATTCCTTTCCGGTCCACATTCTCTTCTCCTCACACACTTTTTCACGTGATGACATCTAACATAGGCTTAAAAAAAAAAAGTAAAACATTTATTTTAGAATGCTATAACTTTAGAACGATACATTCATTTTCAATTTCGTCTACAACAGTGTATTCTATACAATGAGATGAACAAAATTAGATCTCACGCTTGCATATGTTTCGAAGAGTTTTTTTAATATCGTTTTATGTGTATTAACTTATAATGTAGGAATATTTGTGTTTCTACCCCTACTTCAAAGTCCAACTGTGATTTTACCCCTGTTTTTTTAACTTTGTGATTGCCCTTCACTACTTGCAAGTCAACGCGATTTTGCCCCTGGTTTTTACGATTTTGCCCCTGTTTTGACCGTTGACTGGGGACAAAATCGTATTGACTTGCTTGTATGAAAGGGCAAAATCACAAAGTTAAAAAAAGGAGGACAAAATCACAAACACACTTCGAAACAGGGGTAGAAACGTTTAAGCCCCAATATATATACAGGCTGTATCTGATAACCTTTGCGCATAAGTTGTGTTTTATAGTTTTTGTGTTTCTAAATTTTAGTATAGGTTATAAGTTAGTTTGTTTCTTTTTTGTTTAATAACCTTTGTATTTATAAGTTTTGGCATAAAATATAAGTTCATCCGTTCCCTTATGTTTAATATTTTTTTGTACATAGGTTAGGTTTCATAATTTTTTTTATAAGTTATATGTTATAAGTTTATATATATATATATATATATATATATATATATATATATATATATATATATATATATATATAAATTGTTATCAAAATAAATATTTCAAAACATAAATGTGATCTAATTTTGTTCGTCTCGTCATGTAGAATACATTGGTGCAGACAGAATAAAAAAATGAATATACAATTTAGAAATTATAGTAATTTAAAATAAATATTTTGCTTTTTTATATGTGTCGGGCACATGCATGAGGATGCACACGGGAGGAGTGTAGGCATATTGCGTTGTCAGAATATTATTCGCTGGATTTGAAAGGAGTGATGGCTCACGATTTAGTGCTGCACCATCTCTTCTTCACCTCTCGTGTTACAATCAGATACTGCAAAAGCAAGCTTCTGGAAAGAGGTCCACAGGACCTGAAGTGCTCTACCTCATCTGACTCCGCCGTTGAATCTACGCCGTAAGCGGCCATCTCCACCTCTCGTGTCTGCAAAAGCAAGCTTTTGGAAAGAGGGCCGCAAGACCCTTTCTTTTAAAAAAATAAAATTCAAAAGTTTTCAAACAAACAAAGCTATTCGGCTATCAATTTAGTAAGAGCATCTCCAAGAGTTTTCTACTCTTTTCTTCTAAAACTTTACTGTTTGGCAACTCCTAAAAAGATTTAGGAAGAAAAAAAAGAGGCTATCTCCAAGATGTCCTTTGGTTCGTGGGAAATGAGCACTGGATTAGGGAAATAGCTAGTGGATAGACTTTATCCCTTGTTTGGATGGTGGGAATAGGAAATGAAGCTGGGTTTGGATTGGGAAATCTCATCCAATGAAGAAGGTGGGTTTCGATGGGAAAACAGATCCGGCCATCACCGCGAAAAGGAGGCCGCCGTCGCCGCGACGCGAGCACCGGAGCAGGAGTTGCAGCAGTCGCGCAGCAGACGCCACACCACGAGCAGGAGTAGTCGTTGCGCAGCGGATGCCGCGTCGCGAGCAGGAGGAGTAGCCGTCACGCAGCGGACGCCGCGTCGCGAGCAAGAGGAGCAGCTCCCGCGCTGTGGACCCCACAACGTGAGCAGGAGCAGCGATGACAGGCCGACAGCTCCTCTTCCTTTGCTCTCTCTCTCTCCTCTCCCTTCGCTCTCTCTCTCTCTCTTCTGCGGCTGCTCTCCCGTGGAGGAGCAAGACCGGCTGGGTGAGCGCGACGGAGAGGCATGGTGGAGTAGGCAGCCGCGAGCCACGCCGGCCGGCCGGCCGCTGCCGCCGGGCACCACGGGCGCAAATCGTGGGCGAGTTCGAAATTTTATATTTGGGTCCTTTTCGGAAACTTTTTTTTAAATAGACCCCTAGCAAAAGTATTTCTGAAAATGGGACAAAAGCTCGGCGTGCAGAGTAGGAACGCCGAGCTATGTGGGTCGGCGTTGTGTCAGTGAACGCCGAACCTCTGCCACGTCATCGACAACCACGGTCGCATGCGCCAACGTGGCTGCGGGACCCACATACCTCGGCGTGGCGTGCTTTAACGCCGAGCCACATACCTCGGCGTGAGTCGACTCAACGCCGAGGTTTGGGCACATAAGCCCGCGCCGGCCCTTCTTCCTCCTCCCTCTCCATTCCAGTGAGCACCGACGCCCGCCCTTCTCTCTCTCCCACACTCCGCCCCCCAAACCCTAGTGAGCAAATGGTGGCCTAGGAGACCGGATCCGGCCCGTGGAGACGCGCACGAGGTACTACTCCTTCCCCTCCTCCATTCTATCCACGTATTTGTAGCTGCATTGGTGGTTTTTTGCTTGAACCCTAGGTATGGATGGATGGAGAGGTCATTTGTGAAATGTTTGATTTAGATGGATTTGGTGACATGTAATTAGTTATAGAGATGGTCTCCACTGTGTATTGGGTAATGCTTTAGGGATTGGATATTAGGATGCCTAGGGTTTGTTCATGGTTGTACCAAATCATGTATATATGTTTAATGGTTTCCATAGTGTACTACGTATTGCTATAGTGGAAATTGCTCTGTAGTGGAAGTTACTAATTGGACAATAGGATGTTCATTTGTGAAAGCGGCGGACCAGTGGTGTGCCACTCAGCTGGCTACGTCAGCAGTTCGGCGAGTGCCCACATGATGCTGACGAGGCAACTGTGAACTTCCACTGCCGAGCTTGGGTGCTTCACATGTTCGGTACGATCCTCTTCCTAGATGGAACCGGCGACACGGCGTCGTGGATGTACATCCCCCTCCTTTGGAATTGGGATGATGCAAGAAACCTGAGTTGGGGTTCAGCCGTACTCGCATTCTTGTACCGTCAGCTGTGCGAGGCTTGCCGGCGTGTGGGGGGCACCCACGGTACTATGTCGGGCTGCACGACACTTCTGCAGGTACTACACTCTTCTTCTGGCCTTAGTATTGGTCGGTCTCTAACTTATTCGTAAATGTTTACCAAATTGCTCTTTGTTTTGAAGATTTGGATGTGGGAGAGGCTTCCAGTTGGCCGGCCTCATAGGATCAAGGACCCCGCCCCTTGGTTCCCACTTGGTGATGAGGTCGTGGCGCCTACAGTAGCACACCTCTACGAGCGTGCAGCTGGTACTTACCATGTCTCCCGCTACGCATACATTGCGTACACTAACGAGCTCGACGTTCTGCAGCCTCAACACGTGAGTTCTCTTAAACCATCTTCTTGTAATTCTATATGTCCGGACATTGTACTTACCATAGTCTGTTATATAGGTCGAATGGCGCCCGTACACCCGTCGACAAGTTACGGACCTAGTTTTGAGCACCCTATGCACTGTGGACAAGGACTTGTGGATGATGAGGTGTCCCCTCATCTGCTTCTACGCAGTGGAGTACCATCTCCCGCACCGTGTCGCTCGTCAATTCGGTAGGCTCCAACCAGTGCCGCCCGAGCCGTTCTCGACGAGTTGGGACCTGCACAAGTACGTCCCCGAGGCTATGTACTCAAAGTTGTGCATCCGTCAACGAACACAACTAATGTTTCCTACTCGTCACAATGCAGGATTGACAGGAGGAGGCAGAAGAAGGTCACCAACTTCCAAGAGCTGCATCAGCGTTACATCGATAAGTGGAATTAGTTCGAGCAAAACAATATGGGGATCCATGCCGTGCACCGCGATAGGCGCTTCCGTGAGTACCTTGATTGGCTGAGCGAGCGTACACGGCTTCATTTGAAGCCAGCGTGGACAGAACAAGACTATGCTGAAATTGAGAGTTCGGATGAGGGTACGAACCCTTACGACGAGGCAACGCGGACAGGAAGGTAGGTGGAGATCGCGCCTATCCTATCACGAGCTGTGAGTGCTACCTCTAACCTCATTTTCGTTGCCTAGTTTTAAGCATGGTGAACGGCGTTGTATATATCTTGTTCTACTCCTATCACAGGGGAAGAAGATCATGAGGACGATAAACGAGCAAGGTCAAGCACTTATGATCCAACCAGGAAGCCCTGACGAGGCGTCTATGCTTAGAGTCGCAATCCAGGTTCTCTTGTGCACACAAATCATTCAATTTGTTAGCAATTGCAGATGTGCACTAGACTAAACACATGTTTTCTCATCCATGTAGACTGCCATGCATCGTCTTCGCAAGATAGCTTCCCGCCTTGGATGTCGAGCACAGCTGCATGAAGTGGCCCAACCAGAGCATTGACTTGCTAGGCACAGGCCCTCAGAGTTTGGAGTAGGTTCTTCAAGTGGGGCACACCATCAAGGCAAGGAGGCACGTGACGAGGACGAGGACGACGATGACGATGACGATGGACACGAAGGCTACGACGAAGGGGCACAACAGGGTGCGTATGATGAGCTCGGGCTGTCACAACTTCCGGACGCACCCCAGCCGAGTCAGCCACGGTCCACTAGTGGTCGTCCACAAAGGGGGCCTCACCCCGTGGATAGGTACACCCCGGGGACTCATGCACTTGGTGTACGCAAGCAGCGTGGACGGGGCCGTGGCCGTGGGTGATGTTCGAACTTATGTGTTGCCTTCGTGTACGCAAGCAACTTGATACTCGAACTTGTGAAGTCCTCAAATCATGTGAACTTGTGAACCTTTTTGATCTTGTGTTGGAGGACTATGCTTGTGAACTTGTTTGAAAACTCTATGAACATGTGTGTAATATGTGAATCTACTTGTCAACTTTATGCTCGAACTTATGAACTCCTGATATCATGTGAACTTGTGAACATGTGTTCTGTGAAACCTGTGAATCTGTGTATCTGAACATGTGTGTGAATCTGTGAATTCTGGAATCTCTTAACTTTAAAAGCTGCAAGAGGTCGGCGTTAAGTCCAAAAACGCCAAGCTTCTCTATCTCGGCGTGGCTCATATTAACGCCGAGCTGCTATCAACAGTTCCAGACCTTACTGGAAATGTGAAGCAGAGGACGCCAAGCTGCGGTACCTCGGCGCGCAGTGGAACAACGCCGAGGTCTGCACTGTATCGGCACCACTGGAGCTCGGCGTGGCGCATATTAACGCCAAGGTGTTGTACCTCGGTGTGGCTCATATTAACGCCGAGCTGCTGTCAACAGTTCCAGACTGGAAATGTGAAGCAGAGGACGCCGAGTTGCGGTACCTTAGCGCGCAGTACGATAAATACAAGATATAAGAAAGAAGGCAATGCTTTCTTTTTTTCATTTCTTCATATTGAGAAAATTTTAGTAATAAGTGTTTATGATATAGTTAGTAATATAATAGAAATCTATAACCAAAAAGCAAACGATTGAAGCAAAGGCAACCCATAAGGAATATATCTAGAAAATACAACATCCGTCAAACAAAGACAACAAGTGCATAGTCATCGTTCAGGACAACAAACAAAGTCGTGCACATGACAAATAACATTACATCCTAGTCACAACCAACGTTAGACACATAACCGGGTAGCAAATCTTCGTCAGACGATTCATTCTCCTCCGGAGGCAACACCTTTGATAAGTCCGGAACATGGTCCGTGACCATCTCATTGTCGTCGGACATCCAATCCTCAACCTCAACCTTCTTGCGGCTGCTTGAATCGGCATCATAAACTGAGCTGCCTTTTGCTTGTAATAAGCAGCCTCCACTTCATCAGCAGCTTGGGACATTAACTCATCATCGTCCTCTACCAACATGATGGGGTTCGCACGCACTTTCTTTTGCTTGTAGTAAGCCGCCTCGGCTTCCTCGGCAACTTGGTACATGAACTCATCATCTTCCTGCTGTGCATCGAACCCTGCCTCTGTCCTCGGCTGCCCGCTGTTGCACGGACTGGCCCTCTTCCTCCGTCTTAAGCCCAGCCTCAGCCAAAGCTATGAGCTCGGCCAATTTGGAGGTGTCTTCCTCCTCCTTCTCCTTCAATCCTGCCTCAGCAAGAGCTAAGAGCTGGCTCAACTTAGAAGTGTCGCCATCTTGCTCAGCTAGCATCTCCGCATGTCTCTCAGCCTCTTCTATTTTTTGTTGCACGTAACTTGCACGGGCCTTCTCAATCAAGTGCTCTCCAGTGCATCCAATCTATGTATGCAAACAGAACAACGACATAGCACATAGGATGTAAAATATAGAAGCGAGAACTTAGTGCGGATGGAATCCTTACTCAAACATAATTCGATAATAATGTCATTCACATGCTGCTCCAGCTCTTGGACGGCCTTCTTTTCTCGGTACTCTTGTTCCCTCTTCTTTTGAGCCAAACCCCATTTCTTTCTCTCAACACGCAATGGGCTGTTCACACCCATCTATTGAGCCAGCGCACGTATCTCTTTTTTGTGTGATTTAATAAAGTCTTCGACGAGGTGGCGTCCTGCCAATGACTTTGACGTCATGTTTTCGCAGTACTCTTTGTCCTTATAGAAATATAGTGTTTTAGTGAAAGACTCTCACTTGCATTTCCTGGTGGCCTGTCCACATGACACAAATTAAGACAGGGTAGCACGTAATAAACAACACTGGCAGGTTGCACAAAATTTACGAACCTCATCATACTCAATCATGTGGCCACAAAAATAGCCAATTCAAGCTCCGATGGAACGAGGCCGTAGCTCGCCTCAACACCACATTTGCAAAGTACGTTCTCGTCTTCATAGGTACGAGTCTTCTCCTTCTCCTTCTTCTTCTCTGCCTTTGGCTCTGGCCAGTGGGACATGGGACCATACAACCACTCTTTGAAATCACACTTTCGGAACCCACGAGGCTGAAAAATGGTTAGTACTTTGACGAATATCAAGACAACAAGTCATTTCCTCGACAATAATCTGTGCTCGTTCATACCGTTTTGTTAGGGCAAATAAAGTGACGCCAGGTAGTCTCGTCCATTGCAGCCCGATCTCCACACTCGCAGCGGGGTGGCTCCTCCAGTCTTCTATCTGAGGCAAAATATTTCTCCTCCTTCGTCATTGGCGGGGGGTTAGGGGGAGGAGGAACCCACCGTTCAGATACCTCACGTGCATGCTTTCCGCTCCAGTCGTTGAAAAGGAGGTACCTTGGGTCAAACTTGTTAGGACCGTCGATCCACTGGAAGAAGAAACACCTCTCGTAATCCTATGCATCAAGATTGCAAGATAAGATTACTGGACGAGTAAATACAATCACAGAAAACGATAATGCAAAAACACTTACACAAATACTCATGCAGGTGTAGTAGCAACGAGCAGCTGTGTCCGGATGTCTCGATTGAGCCACGTAGGCAGGATTTTCCATGATCGCAGGTAGGGACTGGGAGGTCGGGAGGGACTAGGGTATCTTTGCAGGACACATCGGGGTATAATTCTTTAGGACGACCCCATTTTCGCCAGACCTCCTGATACATGTCTTGCATCTAAGTAAAACGACGTTTAATACTACGAGTCCATGACAACGATAACCATAACTTGGAAAAGAAAACTAAATAAAGTGACAATGCATAGACCTAATGGTCTCCTGCACTAAGTACAAAATAGCAACCTAATCATCAGTTACAAGAGAAAACCTAGACAAGTACTCAAATGAACAAGGAACAAAAAACACATTATCCACCATACATATACTTGTTACAATGCCACCAAAATTCGATGTTATAGGCCACAAAAAAGATGGCAACAAGCATATTATGGAAGAGAGGACCTAGCATTACCTTGGGAAGGCTGCACCAAGTCAGATCCGGGCTCCCTGGGCCTTCAATACACACCTAGGGTTTTGGGGCCGAAGGGGAAAGGAGAGAAGGGGCGCCTGCTATGGGAGAAGAGAGAAATGAGGGAGGAGGAAGAAGGGCCGGCGCGGGCTTATGTGCCCAAACCTCGGCGTTGAGTCGACTCACGCCGAGGTATGTGGCTCGGCGTTAAAGGACGCCACGCCGAGGTATGTGGGTCCCGCAGCCACGTTGGCATGTGCGACCGTGGTCGTCGATGACGTGGCAGAGGTTCGGCGTTCACTGACACAACGCCGAGTCACATAGCTCGGCGTTCCTACTCTGCACGCCGAGCTTTTGTCCCATTTTCAGAAATAGTTTTGCCAGGTATCTATTTAAAAAAAAGTTTCCGAAAAGGACTAAAATATAAAATTTTCACCACTCGAGGATGAAGATGAGACGCTGCTTTTTTCTACAAACAGACGACGTGTCTTTTTTATATATTATATATTATAAATCTTGTGGGTCCCACTCAACCCAAACCCATACTCTGCTCTCTGCTGCTACATCTGAACAAAGGATTGGGCTAGAGTCTGACCATAACCCACTCTATCATAGCCAGCCCATTTCCTTTTCCCTTACCCAATGTGCATCCAAACGCCACCCAAGAGTTTCTAATAAATGACATCTAAAAAATTTAATTTGGGTCCCAGATCAATTAGTTTGTGGCATTTTTTCTTTTCCGTCGCGGGAAACAGACCATCGCTGCCGAACCCTTGCGGCGAGCTCCCTATCGCCGCCGCCATCTTGCAGTCAGCCGCGTTGACCACCCTGCCATCTTGTAGCCAGCCGCGAGCTCTCTGGACTTCTACAACTTCAGCACCTGCTGCTGCCTGCCCTTCATCTTCTTCAACATCAGTTCCTACCTCAACCTGACTACCTGCATGTCCTACCTGAAAGTATAATGTTTACAAGCAGGCCGCGGATAAAACAAAGATTCGCTGAATCAAGAAACAATAGTAATGCAAAAGTTCACTGAATCAAGAAACAATACCATGCAAGCAGTAGTAAGCAGCACATACAAGCCATCGCACGTACACGCATCAGTTAGGCCAATACAGCAGCAGCCGGCCATCAGCACTCAATCAGATAGCAGCAATCGGCAATCCGCAAGGAAACCAGGTACAAACAGAAGGCCAAAACCTAACGATGGCAAATCCCAGCAGTGGCAAGAAGCACACAACCGGCTGTGGGCAAGACAAAACCTAGCGACGGTGGCGGCGGCCGGCGCGACACCACGACGTCGGCGGCAGCGCAGCAAGCCTACGACAAAACAAGGAAGATCAATGGACTATGTACCTCAACGTCCGCGGCGCCGACGATCATGTACCCTGACGATGGAGATCTAGCGAGCCTCTACACTGGAACTAGCGAATAGAGGAAGAAGCGAGGAAGAAACTCGTGATGGAGGAGCGCGGGAAGGCGGAGGCACGGCAAGAGAAGGCGCGCGAAGAAGGTCCCTGCTCGGGAACGTCGTATCCGCGCGTGGCTTCGTCCGCGCAAAGATACGCGGGAGGGGGGTGTGATTTCCCAAGTGCTAAAAGACTAGGAGTATGAGTATGTATTAGGGGTTGTTGGAGAGAGGTTTTTCTCCATCTTTCTAAAAAAAACAAGGATTAAGAGAATGTTTAGGGAACTTTTGGAGATGCTCTAAGATCTTATCATCGGTGGAAAATATACCCACTGGATCTAGAAATTATTGGAAAGTTACCAATACAAACATTGCCTCCACCAGAAAGGAATTGGATGGAGTCTTAATTTATTTTTGGTGGAGTATTTAGAAAAAGAGGAATCGTAGGACTTTTCAAAATACTACATTACTTCCGAGATAGGTGGTGTTGCTATGCAAAGAAGATATTCAACAATTCAAGTGGGCATCACTTAGCAGAGAATAACAACAGACTATTCAGAGAGCTAGCCAAGCGTTTTGTACTCCTTTCTCTGTATATTCGAGGCTTTATTTTCCCCTTTTTTTTCCTGGTGGTCGCTGTGTGGTGGCTTTTTTTCTGGTTTTGTTGTAGCTGAGTGGTTGTAAAGTCTTGTTTTTTCTTTTTTTATCGTCTAATAAAAAATCGGCAAATCTTCTGTCTCCTTTCGAGAAAGCATTGCTTTCATGGTTATGATTGCCACTTTAACGAATGAGACATGGGTCTATAAATAGTGGTCTGAGGGTTTAGTAGCAAATTTGGTTAGCCCATTGTTTACAATGGAAAGAATCTAAGGACGTGATTGGTTGGGCTTGGCAGGGACCAGAGCCTCAGCCAGCATGTATGTATCGGCCGGTGGCTTTGATTGCTTGCATGTGTTGCTAGAGTTTGAGAAGAATATGAATTTGTTTATTTTTTATTTTTTTATTTCCATAGCAGGTTTGAATGAGACATGGTGTAATGCATACAAACTACAAAGCAATACATCCATATAAGTTTTATTGACATCATATAATGGATGCGAAGTACAAACCATTTGCCCTTTACATAAGGGAAAGCATAATAACCCTGGGCTTCTTTCTTCCATTCCTCATTTCCTGGATCTTTTTTTCCAAGATCATTTTTGTTAGTCTTGCTTACTATACAGAACCAAGGGATACCAATTAATTTATGAAACCATGGGCAAAGATGGGAAAACTATCGAAGTGCGACGCGGGGACTGAACTCTGAATGTTCTCATCCCCTTCCCTTGATGTAGAAGGATTGTGGCCTTAACTTTGTTTATGTGTGGGTAACTCTTGTGCTGCGACATGGAGAAATATTCAAGTAACGGTGTCTTTCAATTGCTGCTGGCCCATATTGAGCTTTGATAGGAGGTAGACACCAGCAGAGGAAGCAAACACCGCTCCACCAAAGCAGGCCATGTCGAGTCCAGTAACCAGCGGCACGCTCTTGAACTTCTCGAGAACTTCCACCTGGAGCAGCAGAACTATGGCGTGGCCGATCCTAGTCTTCGCCTGTGTGAGGGTCCTGATCATGGCCCCTTCTTTCAGCTTCTGGGGATTTGTATCTCCTTGTTAGTACCGTACAAATACATAAGTGATGATCTGTGTATTCAACAAGTACTGACAGGGGTCAATTTACCTTCAGGTGGAATGCACCTAATAAGTGGGAAATGTCAACTTGCTGTTCCTGTTTCTGATCGCTCCGAGAGCCATGAAACATGGTGTACATCCCCATGCCAAACGTGAGAAGAGCAGTGCCAATCAGAAACATGTCTGAAGAGGAAGAGATTTGCCCTCAAATTAGTTAGTGGGTGTGTGTGTGAACTGAAATTGACATGTAAGGAAGGTACTCGGTGGCCATAGGAGTGTACCTAACGCTTCAATAAGCAGCCTCATAGTTTCACCGTGATCTGTGTGGGACATGGCGTGGAAGCGCGTGAAGAATGACTTCATCACAAGAGCACAACCCTGCAAAGCCAAAGCGTATAGAAATGTCAGCCCGGGAAGCCTTCACTCGCATCATTAGGTACAGGAGGCAGAAAACCTGAAGAAAGGGTCTTTAACCTCAACAAACAACAGGACTGAACCAAAAAGGGATCCCGCAACACTGATCAACGTGAATGACTGGCAATTGGTGACGACCTGACGTTGTTGTGGTATGAACTCTGTTAGCAAAGATGGAAAACCTGGTTTCTAGAACTGAAAGTTCTGTAACATCCATGTCTTTCAGAGAAATTCTTACCTGATGGATAATTCTCTCAATGTTCTTGGACCAGCACTGCCTTGCCAGTGCCAACTGCACGGCTCCAAACTGCCTCAGGATCATCCTCCTTGTGACCTCATACGCCAGGGGTAACAAGAGATCAATGTCCTTGACCTTCTCCGACAGGAAAATATCCTGCTTCTTCTCAGGTGTGTTGCTGGCACTGGCAGCTCCCAGGGTGATCAAGGCAGACCTCTGCTCTGCGCTGCGGCTGATCCTGTGCGGCGGCTTCTTTGTCTCCCATAGGAACGGGAACTTGGGAGAGGGGATGCGAATAGGATATGGGCTGGTGTTTTCAGAAGTTGAAGACGAAGAAAGATTTCTGTCCGTTTGGGATGCCTTGGTCTTGGTGGTTGCCCCGAGCAACCTGCCTCTTGCCCCAGCCATTGCCGAACTTCGGTTAGCAGTGCAGCTTTTCTCTTCCCAAGTTCCCTTGTACTCGAAGCTGATGTTGTATGGAGAGAACTCTTTGCTAGCTGCACCTGTTTCTTTTTGCCTTGCTTTACTTCTGAATCTCTGCAGGACAAGAAGGTGTCGAACTATGAGTCTGTGACAGTATAAATACGCACATGCACGTGTGAACTGTGAAGAGAGACGAAGGGATCAGACGTACGTGTTTAGCAGCAGCAAGCGGGGGAAGGCTCCAAGAAGAAACTGGCAGTGGCAGGGGAGTTGAAAGACAGGTATTGAATTGAAGCCATCACTTGTGGCTGAAGTGCATTTATCCTGGAGCTGAACTAGCCCATGGTGTTGGACAAGCAGTAGGAGCAAAGATGTCTGACATTATAGAAAGTTCGAAGCTTGCGCATAAACAAGAGTTAAATATGGAGATAATACTTTTGAACTTTGCTGCCTTCGTTGTAATACGGGCATCTTCTGAATTTGTGCATCGAGAATGATCGACTTGGCTGCACCGAAAGCAACAATTGAGGAAGGAAATTAAAGAGAAATAAAGAAAGAAAGAAGGAAAAGGTGAGTTGAACTTGAACGGTTGAACTTGAACCTGCAACCCTGACCCTGTGTAAGGCCGCTTATCCCTTGGAAAAGCTCCTAAGATTTTTAGGCTGCTCGGTATTAGGTGCGCGGCCGTGGACGTCGAGTCTGTGAGTGGAGAGTGCGTCGTCAGACGTGACCGCCGGGCCCCGGACGTACGCGTGTGCGGTGCCGGTGGCAACGGGCTTCCTTTTGGCCCGCCGGCTTCATTCCTCCGTTCCGTTCCAAGGGCGCAAACGCCGTCCGCTCGTTCGTTCGTTGGCCCCAGTCGTCTTCCATCCATATGCTCCTATATTTTCCCTCGCTCTCGTGAATCGTGATGTGATGGTGCATTGCATCGATGATCGATCATACACCGTCCGGCGTCGGACGAACACGAATGAAACCCTTACGCTAGCTGGCGTAGATTCTCATTGGTCAGTTTTTTACGAACTTGGCGCGCGCGCCCGGCGATCACGATCACACGATGCATGACACGTACGACACGCCCGCGCGTGTTTTCTCCGCGCGGCGATGCTGCGGCTCAAGTCGTCGTGCCGAACTCGCTTCTGGCTGTCGTCGTCGTCGTTCCTCCGCTAATACTATCAGAGCTTTCTAGATGAGTATCAGTTGTTCGTGGTCGCATTAGCCATCGACGGAGAGAGTACATCAACAAAGGTCAAAAAACGGAGAGAATATATCACCAAGGTTAAATATTAGTCCGGTTCCTAATATCAATCTAGAGTTCTGAACTAAAGGTGGACGCTTTAATTTCGATTGATGTTACGAATCGGGACTAAAGATTCTTTTAGTCCCGGTTAGTGTAAAGAGTAACCTATGTATTAGTTTGAAAAGAACACATCTTGTTTGAAGTCATATGTGTTTTATAGGTGAGGTGCTAGATCATACGCGATGTTATGCACGAGGTCTTGGGTCCGAACCTGATGAAAGTACCTTTTCTCTACTTAACCAGTGCATGGTACCACGGCAGCAGCTCTCGTAATCCTGCGTCTGCGTATATGTACCTGCACTAGTCTAGGCTCCAGAGTACCACGGTTGACTGGCCCATGTTGACGCGGCCTCGCCTGATGACGCGAACACCAAAACGTTTCGCTGGACTGACACGCTCCTCGGCTTTGTCAGGACTCTGGAGGTAGTTTTTCAATGAAACCTGGGCCTTGCTCCGGCCCAATTAACCTATTCCAGAAATGGAGAAGGGGCCTGGAGGCTCCACAGGCCATCGTCAATTTTCTCCGGAGCGAAACAAACCACGTTTAACTACAATCTCGATTTTTCCCCATGTGTGGTGGAGTAAATTTCTTCCGGGTTTCTCTTCGCATTCATCGCTCCGTCGGCGTCAGTGAATCTGAGGAGACATACCCTGGCTGTGATTTGGGAGATCTGGCCAGGAGTTTTGGTTACCAACTCGAGGAGAAATCGGGTTGGGCTTTGGTTCCCACCCTTTCTCGTGGTCCAGTTTCCATTCGGGTTTCGTCGTCGTCCGGTATACTGGGGACTCTGATCCTTGAGGCGTCAGATTCCTCGATGTCTGGCAATGTGATGGCTGACGGCCATCTTTTCTAGTCGGGTCATTCAACGATTACAAAGCAGGTCGAGGTCGACCTGCTGCACAAGACGGCTACAAAAATCTAAGGCTCCGTTTAGATCCTAGTTGCAGTTGCAATTCTGCACTGTAGCACGTTCGTTTGTATTTGATAACTTTTGTCCAATCATGGCCCAAATAGGCTTAAAAGATTCGTCTCGTGATGCACATACAAAAAGTACAAACATGCAAATATTTCGTCTACATTTAATGCTCCATGCATGTGCCGCAACGTTGATGTGACTAGTTGCAGTTGCAATTTGCACTGGATCTAAACAGAGCCTAAGTTTCTTCACCAGAGAGGAGGTCAGGCTTCAAGCAGTGTGCTTTGGCCACCGGTGGCGAGGCAGACCGGGATGAGTGTACAAGGACCGAGTTATAATTTTATTTCCTTTCAAAGGTGTTCTCGTAAGATTTACGTTGTAATCACCAAAAACTTTATGTGAAATATAAACCTAGTTCTCTCTAAAAAAACCTACAATCTCAATTTTCTATGGACTCTGGTCCTGGGTTATATTTCCCGACTAAATTCATTGCCGTCCATTGACACGATTAAAACAACTATTTCTTCGAACAAACTATCCAGCAGTCATTTTGGTAACATTGATTGCCTATTTTGAACTTTTTTTTTTCGAGTAAAGCCTCAACATTTGTTGCAAAAACATACCCAGCACAGTTTTTTATTCAGCGCTTGTTCGCGGTTTTAGATTTCAACCTACGATTTGTAACCGGACTTTTCTTTTTTCGAAAGATCCATTACCGGCTTTCATTGCAATAGGAGAGAAAATACAGAGTTTACATAGTTTACAAGGGCGCAAGATGTGCCCAAACACACGCACAGTGCCAGTGAACACGGCACCACGCCACCCCTGAACAGTTAGCAGCTAATTACAGCTAAAAGAGACCCACAACGAAAATAAATCCTAGGTCCTACTGGGTTGATTGCCCAGCATCTATCATCGCCAGGAAATCCCTTATCACGCCGTTACCTGCAGATGCCCAGACGCGTGCCACCTCCTGAATGTTGTGAACAATCTGCAAGCTCGTCTTGGAGGCATCCCTGAAGATTCTGTTGCTTCTTTCCCTCCAGAGCTCCCAAATTGTGAGGACGGCGATTGCAAGAACATCAGGCTGTGAAGTCGCAAGTGATACGAACCAGCTATTCATGGAGACAACATGACTCCAGCTTTGCGGATTGATTGAGGGAGCTTGACTCCAGCATGCTATCTGCGCCCAGATTTGTTTGGACATTAGGCACTCGCAGAACAGGTGAGTTATGGTCTCGAGGTTCCTGCAACACAGTGGGCAGAAATAAACATTGGGCCAGCCACGAGCCTGCAGCCTCGCAGCTGTCTAAATCCTGTTTTGGAGCATCAACCAAACGAAGAATTTACACTTTGGAGGCACTTTGGCAGCCCAAGTCAACGCTGCAGTCTCAGAGATCACATTCCCCTGAAAGTGCAAGTCGTAGGCGGACTTGGTCGAGTACTGGCCATTGGTCGTCATGATCCAGGAGATCCTGTCCCGTTGGGTGGAAGTAAGTCTGATGTCTGCCAGTTCGGCCCAGAGCTGGACGAATTCCTCGATCAATGGCAAGGTCAGGTTATGATCAACATCCCTGATACAATGGTCATCGCGGAGGGCATCAGCCACTAATCTGTTTTTCCTCTTGCTGTGCTTGTACAATGCTGGGAAAAGCACCGCAGGCGCCCGCCCATGCAGCCAACGCAAGCTCCAGAAGGAAGCCGTCATACCATCACCAAGATGAACCACAGTGGCCGCATGGAATAGCGCCCGATCAGTATTATCCACTGGCACCTCTAGGTCCATCCACGGACGAGGATTGTCATCCCACTGGAACCAAAGCCATCTAATCCGTAGAGCTCTGCTGAAGTAATCGAGATTCTTTATTCCCAGGCCACCATTAGTGATAGGCATGCAGACTTTTGTCCAGGCAACCCTGCACTTGCCGCCTGTGAGGTCACCATCCCCTGCCCAGAGGAATTTCCTCCACATTTTGTCAAGTTCTTTGATAAATTTCTTCGGTGCCCTGATGACAGTAAGCATGTAAACCGGCAGGGAGCTTAGCACCGATCTGACGAGCTCACGCCGGCCGGCCACGCTGACCAACTTCCCTTGCCAGCCTGCCAGCTGTGACAGAACCGCCTTAATCATAGAGCCCACGTGCACCGTCATCATCCCTAAGGACTCACGATCAGTCTACACGAGTTCTCCTTGACCAAGGTGGCCTGTCGGGTCTCCTAGGAAACCCTAACCTCCCGAGGATCTCATTGTAAGCATTGCAGTATTACAACAGTTTACGCAAATAAATTGAATCAGAGTAAAGAGTGCGGAAGAATTACATAAACATAGGTTTACAAATATAGATTACATTAGTCCGAACCAGGGTTTCGTAGTGGATAAGCAGTGTACAACTATACCCTTGCCCAAGGGTTATATCATATACACATCCTTGAACATGCACGATCCGTCAACCAACACGGTCCCAAGCCGAACTGTACCCTCGGCTCACCTGCAACAGGGGTTAACAAACCCTGAGTACTGGGGTACTCCGCAAGACTTACCCGACTAAGAAAAAGGAATGAGACTCAGGAATACAGGCTGAAGGAAGTCAAGGTAAGGCTTGAGCAAGAGTCAAAGAGTTTTGCAGAAAAGCATTACTATCCTATTTCAATATTTTAACTCAATCTTATTTTAATCATAATCCATAATTCCAAATTTGTTCTCATGTATCGTCATACTTTCAAATTCTTAATCATTCTTAAAAACACCTAGTTCCGAACCACTTTTCAATGGTAGGTCAAAGGATCAAGTCTCCATATCCGAGGAGCAATGACGATTCGAATCGATTAGTACCCAGCTGGGGATCCTTATCCACACTGCATATGTAGCACTTAAACTTGTATATGCCAACCCCGCCTACCACGGCTTATCCTACCCCTGAACCGGTCCTGCGCCACCTGAGAGCACAGTACTCCTCTCCTCTCCAGGCACGCCGGCCACGAGGGTACACGCTACTCTCGCCATCTCTCCACTCCCAGTGCGTGGTTGTCGGTTCAAGCAGTAGGGCCACCGGAGTCGGAGGTTTTCCGTAGTATGTGGCTAGTTGCAAAGTCTCGATCACAGCAGGCCTACAATGAATGATCCCTAATTCTTTTTCCGCCGGCGACATTGCATTGGGACTCTAACCCAAATACAAGTGTCCTAACGGTTTTCAAATCCCTTTTTCCGCCGGTGGTCAAGCATTAGGACTCTCACCCAAATTCACAACCACCAAGCAAGAAAATCCCTTCTCGTCGGTGACAATGTACTGATCAGGTGCACAGTCACCAAACGAGAATATACCAATTCCCTTTTTCATGAATTAATCATTAGCATATATATATATATATATATATATATATATATATATATATATATATATATATATATATATATATATATATCACACAGCTCAGAAATAGCATTTCATGTAAATCTAATTTATTTAAGTAGGGCTAAGCATTTTTCAAATCATTTTGTTTCAAAACAGGTTCAGGATTTTTGTGGTCAAGGAAGGTAATGCATCAATGGGTTTATCAAACAACTCCTATCAACCTAATGCAATAGATTAACTCAAGTTATAAAAATTTTATAAATAGAGGGGCTAGGGGCTTGCCTGTTGCTTGGAGTAGATAGAATCCTGAAGTTGATCACCGAGGAAGACCCACGTCTAGCAAGTGAAGACCTTACTCGGGACTTGCTTCCGAAAATAATTACCGCGCGTTCACTACACGAAGTAATAATGCAATGCTTAACATGATGATATGTATGCCAAGATGCATGCAACACACTAAATTACGAATTACTTCGAAGGTAAACTTAATTTAGAAAGTTGAGTACAACTTTCCTTCACGGTAAAGTTTCAAGCTAACAAAACTAATTTGTTTTATTAACAACTAGGGTCCCATTTAAATATCTCATAAAACGATTTATTCTATGTTTATATGAGGAAGGATTATTATCACCTTACTTCAAGAAACATGTTTAACTATTACTTTTTACCCATGAAGTTGCATCCAAGAAATAACCAAAGCAACATCCATGGACCCACTAGTGAGTATTTGCAATAAACATCTTAATTATCCATTAACCCATGGATTACAACTATAAAAGTAATCAAGATACCAAGGAACAGTAGTGGTTTTGTGTTCCAAGGTCCACAATCAACTCCAAAAGTTCACCAACCTACAGGGATTAGGGTTTCTGTTTATCTTATTATTAGATTTATCAAGCAGTTATTTAATAAATAAGCAAACTACATCCATTTGATCTTAAACTTTTCCAACAGATAGAGTTTACCCTAAAATAGTACCACATTAATTTTCAAATCTACAAATTTATACCTCGTACAGAAATTATTCAAACACAATATCCCATATTTTTTTTAAATACTACATAACACAGAGAGTATACAAAAAAATTCATGATTTATAGAACGATACATTTATTCATACAAAAATATTAATGTACTCCACTATTCCCTCAATTCATTAAATCGAAAATCTCACTTAATTCACCCAAAATAGGAAAATCCCAATCCGGCCCGAGACGGCCCACGAAAGGCGGTCTGGCCTGGCCGGCCTGCGCTCTCTCTCCTCCCCTCACCGCTCTCACCCGCACCCGACTAGGCCGGCCCAAGCGGCCAACCGCGCGGCCCACGCACGCCCTCACCCACACCGGCGCCCTCCCGCGCTGCTGGGCCGGCCCAGCAGACGGCCCGAGCGCGCCCTGCTCATCCTCTCTCTCTCGCGGTCGCGCGCACATACGGTGGCGCAGCCACGGCGGTTTGCCGACGGTGGCCGCACCGACGAAGGTGAGCACGTCCTTGTGCTCCCCACGATCCCCACAAACCCCTATTAGTACTTGGCTGAGAGGACGACAGCCCCTAGCGAGCTCAACGCTGACCATGGCGGCACGGTGAAGGACGGCCTGACGGCGCGGCCGCGTTCCGGGCTAGCCAGACCGGTAGCGTTCAAACACAGGTGATGGGAAGTTCTAGTGTCTCACCGAGGCTTGATTTCGCTTGCTGGCTGGTCCAGTGGTGGTGTAGAGGAAGGGGCGTGACGACGGCGGTGGGATCAGCGGCTCGGACACGGCGGCGTTGCGACGTTCCGACGAACTCTGTGCCCCAACCCACAAACCAACTGGCTCCTGAGCATCACGATATTTAATTGAGTCTAGGACGTGCTGCTTCAAAGGAATGAGCTCACCACAACGGGCAGGACACGACGAGGTTGCCCGCGGCGGCGCTCCGACCGGACATGAGGTAGAAGACGACGGCTTCCGAATGTTACTGGTGGCGAGAAAACGCACGGACGGGCTCGACGGGTGCGCTAGGAAGTGGTGAAGCTAATGGCGAGATGGAGAGCGTGGAGGTGGTCGAGGTACGGCGAATTTTGCCGGCGGACGGGGTGCTCTCCGGCGAGCCGAAAAACGAGAAGGGAAGAAAACGACGAGCTCGCCGGTATTTATAGGGAAAGAGATGGCCAGAGGGTGGAGTAGAGGACCCCACGGCTTCCATACCGCCGGTCGACAACGGCCGGTAGACACAGGCGGCGTCGGCGGGCGGCGGGCGGCTGCGCGGCAGCGTGCACGGGAGGGGTAGGGGCCTGGTGCACTGTAGCCGATTCAAGGTCAAAGCCTATTTTTGCCAATTACTCCCTAATCTATATAGCTACACGAGATTCTCCAAAAATAAAAGATGTGCCAAATTTCATGAAAATCAACTTTGCTTTTTGAACCACTTTCAAAATTTGAATATATTTTGAATAATTCAAAAGGGGGTAAAAGTGAATTTTGAATCTTATTTCAAATCCAGACAAATTCTCAAAAGTTTTCTCAATAACTTTGAAATCCCCAAATATAAAAGTTGTTCAACTTGAAAAGCCCTACAACTTTTATTAAAGGTGTTTTCCCAAATTCTTAATAGTTTTTGAAAGGGTATTTTAAATTTGAATACACATACACTAATTGGAGTTTAATTCAAATTCTCACTGGCAAACATTCAAAATCTTCAAAAATGAAAGTTGTTTTATTTTGAAAGGTCTAAAACTTCTATTAAGGAACTATCACCAGATTCTTGCTAGTTTCTGAAGGTGTATTTCAAATTTTAAACTTTAAAGTATAAACTAGAACTTTATTTGAAATTCTTTTTAATAACTTCAAAATTGCTCCAAATAGAAGTTGCTCAACTTTTAAGTATTTACAACTTTAGTTTAAGGCCCAACCTCTAATTCCATTTAGTTTTTAAATTAGAGTTTTGTGTCCTATTTAGGGTTTTAATATAATTTTGCTTCTAATCTCTAGTGGGATCTGAATAAATTCACACAAACAAACATTTATACAATCAAATCATTTTTGATCACCTCTGCACAATCACATGTAGAAATAGAACTTATTTTAGTGAATGCATAGTAAAAGGTTTTTATGCGGGATGATTTGCAGATGCACATGATGACATAGCAGATGTTAGTTGTCGTAACACCAGAGGTGTTACACCAGCTTACTTTTCGCCCTGTCCTGAATGAACTGCAGGTGTACGAGCCTGGTTCGTCCGAGAGTCAGGGGCAAACCAAGGTACTAAATGGGGAAGGAGACTCTGGCACCCGCGAAATCTTGCAAGACGTCATCCATGTCGAGCCCTGCACATCTGATTGTTGCCACTGAACTCTTGGCAACGTTGGTCTTGAGGCCAGTGGCTTCTCCAAAGGCCTGCATAAGGCCCACGACACAAGAGATGTCTTGCCTCACTGGATTAACAAAGATCATGACGTCATCAGCATACAAGGAAACTCTGAGCCTCGCCTGTCGGCCCCTAAGTGGAGTGAGGTGACCATCTGACGTTGCGATGTCGAAGATTTGGCTAAGAGAGTCCATTGCTAGGATGAACAGGTAAGGGGATAAAGGATCACCCTGCCTAAGGCCCCTGCGGTGAGGAATCCAGGATCCCTGGCTGCCATTCATCGTAACACTGGATGATGCCAAAGCGAAGAGACATGCCAGCCAATCCGTCCATCTCCTGCTAAAGCCCCTGCGAGATAGCATCTCCAGCAAGTATTTCCAGGAGACTGAATCAAATGCTTTGCTGATATCCAGTTTCAGCAAGCACACCGGTGTTTTTAGTTCTGTGAAAGTGTCTGGCTAGACCCCGAACATATACGAAATTGTCCTGGATGCATCTTCCTTTAATGAAGGCACTTTGAGATGGCGAGATCAGCTTGTCAATGTACAAGGATAGGCGGTTTGCTAGCAGCTTGGTCACCAATTTGGCAAAAGAGTGAATTAAATTGATTGGTATGAAATCCTTTGGTTCGCAGGATAGCTTAGCTTTGGGAAGCAAAATCACTTGAGCTCTGTTAAGGAGGTGGAGGTGGTTGCAGTGCTGAGTGTACAGACTGTGGAAGGCCTCGACAATATCACTCTTGATTATATCCCAGCAATGCTTATAAAAGTCACTTGTAAAGCCATCGGGGCCAGGGGCTTTCCCACAAGGAAGGCACTTTACAGCCGCCTCAATTTCCAATTCCGTGAAGGGTCGGTCGAGTTCGAGGCCAGGGAGCTCTTGTAGCCTGGGCAGGTTGAGTCTGTCCCAGTCCAAGGTGCACGATCTTGGTACTTTCGTACTCATCAGGGATGAGAAGTAGTCGTGGATGACAGAGTGTTTTTCCTGGTGGTTCCAGGTCAACGAACCATCTTGCCTCTTGAGTGAGTAAATGTATTTTCTCCTCATGCGTGCGTTCATCCGAAGATGGAAGAAGCAAGTGCAAGCATCTCCCGCTTTGAGCCAGACGATCCTGGAGGCCTGTCTCCTCCTTGACGTTTCCACCGCAGCCAATCCCAGAGCTCTCACTTTCAGGTCCCTCTTTAGTGTATGCTCTTCAGCAGAGAGGGAACAGCTTTCCTGAGCAATATCGAGCCGCATAATGATCTCCTTTGCAATGTGCAGCTGCAGGCAAATGTTACTGAACAGCGGCTTGCTCCAAGCTTTAAGAGCCTTAGCAGTCTCAGTGAGCTTCATATTTAGGACAGAGATGGGCGATCCTCTCTGCTGCTTATCCCATGCCTGCTGCACCACCTCTCTGAACCCCTGAATGTGAAGCCAATGGTTCTCGAAGTTGAAGGTGGCTTTCCTTTGAAAAGTTTCCTGGCGGTTTAGGATGATCGGGCAGTGATCAGAAGCCCCGGCAGACAGTGCGTTGAGTGCGAAGTTGGGAAACACAGCTTCCCACTGAGAGTTGCAGAAGGCTCTGTCCAGCCGCACCATCGTCGGGTTCTCCCTCTCATTTAACCAAGTAAACCTACGGTTCTGCAGGCATAACTCCAGCAACTCACACCCATCAATAGCAGCTCTGAACTTTCCCATCAGCCTACGGTTGAGGCTAAGGTTGTTTTTGTCGCTTTCCTGGTATATTTGGTTAAAATCACCCAAGATCAGCCAAGGCATTCTGGGGTTCGGCTTGACAGCCAACATCTCATGCAGGAAGTCCTCTTTTCTTCTGTCATCAGTCGGACCGAGTGCTCCAGGTCGTTCATGGCAACAATGTCACTGTCCCAGCCCAACAGAATGCCTCCTCTAGTCCCATCAGCATCCAGAGAGTAGAAAGAGCTCAGTCTTTGACCAACCGAGTCAATGACCAATGGCAGTGTCATAGAGCTGATTTTGGTCTCTTGTAGGCAGATAATTGCCGGTCCAGCACAGGTTGAGATTTGCCTGACCAACTCCCTATGAGCAGCATCATTCAACCCTCTGACGTTCCAACTTAGCACAGAGAGGTCATCAACCATTGGACTTCATTGCACACAACATAACAGCTTCATTAACTTGCACTGAGGGAACAGATACAAAGATAGAGGCAGTGTCCTTCCTAACCGAGCGAAGGCACTGCAACACACACCACCTATGGCACACCACCACAGAAGGGACACATAACATCACTCATACAGTGACCAGGACTCCTCTACCTACACAACTTACTCAGGAAACAGCTGACTGCTAAGAAGAGCACAATAGAGCGGCCAAGCGCTCGACTCACAACTAGTCCTCGGGGCAACATACAGAGATGGTACTGAAACATGATAACTGGAAGTAGCACCAGGCCAGGGCAGGCGCGGTCAAGCCACCAGGGCCTCAGCACCCGCTGCCCCATCCGCGGCAAGGATCTGCGCCGCGGCCGCCATCGCCGGTCCGCTGTCCAGGGAGGTCAGCCTCCTGACAGCCTTGATCGCCTTCTCTATCATTGGGGACTTGAAGGAGTTGACATACTCGTCCATGGCCCTCTCACCGATGGGCTCCGACTGGCCAACAACTCCAAACTCGCGGATGAGGCGGTGAGTCGCTCTCTTCGAGACAGGAACAGAGCAACCACGAGCCTGCTGCCTTGAACTGCGCCTGGTAGCTTCCTTGGACTTGGTGGTGGACTTCGGCTTCACGCAGATTGGAGGAGGCACAGGGTCAGACAGAACAGGCTGCTCATAGGGCACGAACATGCTATCAACAATGTAGTTTCCGTGCTCATCAAGGATCATTTCGGCTACCTGTTCAGTGATTCCGGCAGCCACCGACTGACCCCCCCCCCACCTCCTGAGTGAGCTGGACGCCAGGCCCGAAATGGATGACATTGTTGATGCCCAAGGCAGTCGCTTCCTCGTTGAGGTCAGCAAGCTTGGACCAGAGAGCGGACTGCGGCACGTACACAGGCGAGGCAGTCACTTCATCAGGTCTTGGGGGCGAGGGAGAGAAGGAGATGGGTCTCTCCACCACCCGGCTGCACACCGCCTCCATCTCCCCAAGCATTGGATCCCAGGAGCAGTCGCGCTGCGCTGCGTGCTCGAGGAAGGTGTTGTTGCAAAGGCCCATGTAGAAGTCCAGCATGGGGTCCGGATGCTGGGTCGGCGGCAGCGGAGCGCCGTCCGCCACCGAGAGCTTCCCGGACAGGAGGGCCGCGCCCATGTCAGCCCCCGCAGCATTCGCACCAGCAGCAGCCTCAGCCGAAGAGGCAGACATCAGCAGCGCTCTAGGAGGTGAGCACGACCTGCGCCGCTCCCAGTCCGCGTCATCACGGCGAGGTGGATCACGTGCACGCGGGGACCCACGCCCCGCCCGCGTGACGCTCCTGCCACGGGTGGACTCAGTGATCGCCTTGCCATCGTGCCGCCTGTAGGGTGCGGGAGAGCGTGTGCGCTCCCGCGCGCCCCCGGCACTGGTCCCGCGGCCAACAGAGCGGCGCAGGACGTCGAGCGCGCGGCGCCCCTTATCCAGGAGGCCACGCGGAGGCCTAGCAGGCCCCTGGTCATCATCTTCGTAGTCGTCGTGCCTCTCCAGCCCCTGGGGCGGCGGACGGCAGGCCACGGGGCGCATGGGGGCCCGGTGGCCATCAACCACCCTGGGCACCCAGTCTTCAAAGTCGTAGACCCAGGGGTATTCCCCCGATTCCGACGAGCCAGAGGAGGGCAGCCCACTTTGAGGCGACGAAGGCGTGCGCTCGTGAGGCGGGCTCCAGTCTTCCACACGATCCAGGTGGTCTTTTCCAACCAAATAGTTTTCTTGGATAACTTACTCTCTCTCTCTCTCTCTCTCTCTCGCTCTGTACATGAGTCTCTCTCTCGCTCCATTTGCACGTACTGTACATGAGAGTTGCATGCAGGCATGCAGCATGTACATGAGCTATCGAGTAATGAGTACTGGCCCAACAGATCGTAGTGCTGGTTATCTGATTCTGCAGAATCCATTTATCAATTTAGACCATCTGCACTGCAGTCCGCCATCTGATCCTGGAGGAGCAAAAGCAGCTGTAGCGAGTACTCCAAAAGATTCGCTAAATAATAATAACAGGCGCCAGCCCCCTATTTTCAAGGGAGTAGAGGAGGTCCGGTAAAAGTACCACGGGAGGCCGACTGCTGCTGCCGCTGTTCCATTGGATGCATGCAAGTGCCGATTGCTGCTGTTTCAACGTGGGAGAGCGTGCATGCGTGGGCCCATACTATTTAACTAACAAAAAAACGTTATAATTCACAAACAAAAAACCAAATTAAATTCCAATTGCACCATTAAATTTGTTCAATAAATCCTTTAAAACAATATCTCACATGAATATATTTAGATAAATTTTATAAATGGAGCAATTGTTGGGAGTAATATAGAGTATAAGATATAAATGATGGATGAGTGTGGAAGAAAGTGATATAGAGGAGAGAATCTTGATAACTAGGATGAAATATTCCTTTTAGAGGTTGGATTTGGAGGACAAAGAGTGCGGTTAGTCTTATGTTTTCAATTCTTTTTAATCAATGAGCAGGATTCAGAATCTTTGTGCATAGCAATACAGGCTACATTGCAGGGCACCACGATAAAAGACGAGCATTGTAAAGTTTTAGGCACTCGAAAAGCAAAGGGAAGTGGACCTGCAGCCAAAGTGCCAAACGGTGGCATACATTTGGATTCGCGGTTGTCAAGATAGGCTCAGAAATGTATCGCCAAATAGCAGATTGAGTGCCTACTTTCTGCTACATTTCAGGCTTTTCTCCACTGAGGCGACAAAAGCGTCTCTCTATCTCTGCTCTTCCTCTCCAAGGGAACACGTCGAGACCAACGAATTCGGTGGGTATTACATCATTGTTAATCATAACTTATTATACATCAGAATCCAAGTTAGTTTAAATGTATAGGTTGCGCTCCCTCAATTCCAAATTATGAATTATTCTAACTTTTTTAGAGAGTCAAAATTATAGAAAAAATATATGACATCAAATTGGTAATACTATGAAAACATAATTAATGAAGAATCATTAACTTATTTGGTATCATAAGTGTTATTATTTTAGTAGATAAATTTGGTTATAATTTGGGATGGATGAACTATCTTGTTGGGTTATAATTTGGGATGGATGGACTATCTTGTTGGGTTGTACTGCACAAGCAATCCATGTTTTCTAAAATTATGTTTGTTTGTTTACATTGTTTTGCTTGTAGTTACCTCTATTTTATATTGGAGGTTTCATGTTTCTAGTAAAAATACTTTTTAGAAAGGGCGTTTCTATCTAGTAAACATATAAGAGACGAGAATAATTCATTTTTATCTATCAATATTGGCTTGTGCAAATCTATCGACTAATTCTTCATTAGGCACTGTATGTGGATAACCAAACACAAGTTGTACAAGCTAGTACACGCAACTAGGAAGATTCTAGTGATCAGGTACTTTGCTCATGATCGGTGCACTCCGATCCATGGCCCACATGTATCCCTCTCCGGTTCAGAGCATGAGCATGCACAGGCTTTTGTTCCGGAGAACTGCTGCTCCGGTAGTGAACGCCGATGTGCCAATACCCTGTGGCCATGGGCCTGGCAACAATGGCACGTGTACACGTGATGAAACCCTAGCAGGTCGAGCACAGAGGATTCTCTTGTAAAGCATCCATCCATGGGCCATGGCAAACGAAGCACTACTGGTAGTACTGGCAAATCCAATCGGATATGCAGGGTGCAATCGAGCAGTAGAAACATGCTGAACGGAAGCACTGCATGTACGTACGGGCTACTACGGGCTCATCCCCATCCTGGACGCCCTGGACGCCACCACGTTGCGCGCGTGCGAGTCGCACACCTGCGTGCTGAACTTGCACCCGTGCCGCGCCCTCCACCCACCCGCCGACGCCGAGGGCCTCGACGTGTTCCCGTCCCCGTCCGCGCTGCTGCGGCCGGCGGGCGACCGGCTGCCGCCGCGCCCGTCGATCTTCTTGATGGCTCTGCGCATGCTGGAGCACTCGCGCTCCAGCAACTGCACACGGCTCGCCACGCTGTCCATGTCCAGCCGCAGCACCTGGCTCTCCTGCGCCAGCGCCGTCGCCGGCCCTCGCCACGCCACTGCGCTGGGGCCCGCCGCTCGCGGAGGGCCTCCGCCGGCGGTGGCGGAGGGCGGCGCGAGGAGCGTGCCCGTGATGGCGCGCCGGAGCTGCAGCTGCTCGAAGAAGAGCACCTGCAGCACCGCCCGCAGCGGGAGCCGCTGGTTCTGCGCCGCGTGCGTGCACGCCTCCACCGTCAGCTTCCGGCAGTCCACCACCCCCACCACCCTGTCCCGCTCCTCCGCCGTCAGCCGCGGGTGCGCCTGCAAAAGAGATATGAGGTCAGTCTTTGGCAGTGACGACTGACGACAGCTCAAAAGGAGACATCTTTTTCTTTATCCTTCAATAACGTGGACGCCGTGGTGACGTGGTGACGTGGCAGCGGACACGCACGCACGCACCTTGAGGTAGATGTCGACGGCGCGGTAGACGCCATCGTCGTAGATACGGGCATGGTCGGGCAACGAGAGCGCGAGCTCGCAGAACTTGCCGGGCTTCAGGTTGGCGTCCGACGCGACCTCGCCGAGGTAACTGTCCACCAGCTTGCCCACCTGCACCATGACCACGGCGGAGGGCGGCCGCGCCACGGCCACCGCTTCCTCCTCCTCCTCCTCAATCGCACCCGATGACGACGCCTGCCCGCCGCCGCCGAGCTCCTCCGCCTCCTTCTCCTCCGCGAGGAAGTACCTGACGATCCGGTGGACGCAGTCCACGTCGTAGAGCGTCTCGGCGGCGCCGGAGTAGCTCGGGATGAGCACGTCCTCCAGCGAGGCCTGCTGCAGCTGCGTGGCGGCCTTCCGCTCGAGCGCCGCGCACGCCGCGTCCGACGCGCGCAGGATGTGCGCCGTCCGCAGCAGCGCGAACAGGAACTTGGCGGTGACGACGCGCCCCGAGCACTTGTCGGCGGGCAGGCTGGCGACCACCGCCTCGAGGAGCTCCCTCTGCTCCACCTCGGAGGACACCGGCGCGGACGCGAGGCGCCGGCGCATGGATCTGGACAGCCCCGGGATGGTGCCCCTAGCGTAGGACACCAGGCAGCTCTCCCTGGCCTCCGCCGCCCTGACGTCGTCGCGCGCCGCCATGGCCGCCATCACCCGCTTGTACATGCGCAGGCCCAGCACGGCCAGGTCGTCGAACCAGGACCGCGGCGCGGCCGACGAGCGCGCGGCGATGGCCTCCACGCAGCGGGACACAATGCCGAGGTCCTCGGCCAGCGGCAGCAGCTCCTCGCACGACTTGAGCGCCTTGGTGGCGTCGCCGGGGTGCCGCAGCACGGCCTGCTCCAGGTAGGCCTCCGCGCGCGCCGCGAGGTTGCCCTCCGCGTGGTCCTCCGTCATCTCCAGGTACGCGGCGGCGCACCGCAGCGGCGCGACGTTCCAGGCGGTGAGGTCGACGCGGACGCCGTAGCAGAACTTGGCGGCCGCCTCGAACGTGCCCGGCCCGCCCGGGAAGTCCGGGAAGGCAATGCTGTACGGCTGCCCGTCGCCCTCCCCCGTCCTAACCTGCTGCTGCTGCTGCTGGGGCTCGGCTTCATCCTCGTCCTCTTCCTCCTCTGCTTCCTCGATCTCTATCTCCGTCACGGCACCGTCGTCATCGTCTCCGTCACTACTCCTCATCTGCCTCCGCCGCCTCCGTCGTCCCGGGGCCGGACGCTGCTCCTCCTGCTCGCCGAGCATGCGGTGGATCTTGCGGCTCTTGGACATGAGCGGGAACTGCGCGGGAAACGCCTCAGCGGAATTTCATCGAGCACGACGCAATCAGGGCAGTTCAAGAACTCACCTTGTGGAGGTGGAAGGTCATGTCGTGCACCTCGAAGACGACGTCGCTGGGCAGACCCGTAGTGCAGAACCTGGCGGGAGATAAAGAACCCATCATCATCAACACAACACACGCGCGAAAGCAAGTGGAATTCTGCATCAAACCGCCGGCAATTCAAACAGCCAGCAACAGCAGCGCTCACTACTCAGTAGTAGTACTCACCATGCCTGGCCCCTCGACGAGCCGTGCCGGACCGACGACGACATGGCCGGCCGCTGCCCTGCCCGCTACGCTCCGTCAAGCTACGATCCGGAAGCAGCAGGAGGATGGCATCTACATCTACTTCCCTCCGATCCCCTCGCTCGTAGCCGTATGATTGGGACGGGTAGGTGTGGCAATTCAGGGCGTCTACCTGGCCAATTAAATTGGCATCAGAATCCCACCTCCCAGGCCGCCAGTGTCAGCACAGCAGCAGGAAGTTATTATTATAGCTGGATGGAGGGGATAAACAAGCAAGGACAGGACAGCCGATGACATGTATGGAAAGCTACGTCTCGTTGCTGCGCTGCGCTGCGCTCGTGGTTTAGTTAAAAATCTTCGCTCATCAACGATCCGCTGCCGGCTTGCCGCCGGTCATCTACGGCTGGCTGGGGAGCTGCGGTGAGAGACAGAGGAGGGCGATGAGGCGCGTGTGAACTGTGAAACAACCAACCACTCCACGTCGAGCAAGCTTGGAAACTTCTTGGGCGGGTAGACCTCACCTACGCCTGATTTGCTTGCGCCGGTCTACGGATTTGGATTTGGAGAGCTGAGAAAAAGGGCAAAAGGGGATTGAAATTATAACAGCAAAAGGCGGCCTCTTTCGATCTTGCGTCAACACCCAACAGCAAAAGCTTTGTAAAAAGATGTGTGGATGCCCTGGGAAACAATTTCAGGCGGCCAACCATGTAGATGTAGTACGGCGCAGCCCTGCCGAGAAATGAACAGTCTGCATTGCGCCGCATGTTTCGGTTTCAGTTTCAGTCCCATGTCTATATTTTTGGTATGTTGTTAGGTTGGCACAAGTGCCGACTGTCGAGTAATCTTAACTGTAAAGCATACGGCTACTAATAATACATATTGTAATGTTACGAGCAGTACGTGTTACGGCATGTACATGCATTTGTTTTTGACCAAAATTCTTTCCTTTTTTCCCCCTCTTTCTTTTGCGCTGCTTTTAGGCAGCCAGATGGGAGCTGTAGCTGTCCGTCTGAAATCTGAAACGGGTACGGGGCCGTGTTTGCTTTACCGCTGGCCATTTCGTTTTCGCACCGTTCCCTTTTTTAGTTTTTTTCTCTCCCTTTCTCGCGGTCGTTTTCCAGCCAGCCCCGACACGGCCGGCACGAGCGGCACGGCTGCGGCAGGATTTCAGGGCAGGGCAGTCCTGAAGGTGTCAAGCTGAGCTGAGCAGCTGTAGAACTGCCTCACCCTCACGTACCTGCACCCTGGTGCAGAGTGGATCCTCTTTTTTTTTTTTCCCCCCTGCAGAGTGGTATGATAATTCCTTCAAATACCATATGGCAAAGTGGAACTCTATTAGCTAGTAAGCCTAAAGTCCATGGGGGATTAGGCATTCTAAATACCCTGCTGATGAACCAATGTTTATAGCTAAGTGAATTTGGAAAATAGAGAAAGGCTCCAATGAACTTCCACAGGCTAAATACATGAAAAGGCTCTTCTCTTTTCTAGCGGGGAGCTGAATATATCGTGCATAAAGGGGATGTAATTAGATTTTGGCATGACTCATGGATGGGTATGCCTCTTAGGATTCAGTTTAATAATATCTTGTGATCTGCTAAAAACAGGATGCTCTGGTTAAGGATATCCGGACTAATGGGCAACGTAATATCACTGGTAACCTAATCATGGGATGGAAGGAGCTTCAGGATTTACTTAACGTGGTGCATATTTAGGCTGAAGTCAAATGGGCAATTGGCAAATCCCACAACTTCACTAGCAATCTCTGTATATGTGTTTAACAAATGGAGGAATCAAAGACAAGCTTAATGATCTCATTTCGAAAGCCAAAATGCCCTTGAAAGTCAAAATCTTTATGTGGCAGGTTTTCCATAAAAACAACTAAACAATGATACTGCTCTCACAAAAGCGATTGGAGGGTCCCTTTGCTGTGTCTGTGGCAAACCTGAAGCCATTGACCATATTCTGTTTCAGTGTGTGTTTCCTCAATATATTTGGTGCTGCATTAGGGATGCTTTTGACCATATTCTGTTTTATTGCCAAGAAGGCTGGGTATCCAAAAAAAAAAAAAATTGAGCTTTACTTTCTTTGCAGGTCTGGCGTGGTCAATTTGAAAGAATAGGAATAAGATGGCTATTCAAAAGACTATTCCCTCTAATCCTGATGTAGTGAACTGAACTGGCGAAATCAAATCAGCAGGGGTCTAGTAATTGCGTGCTGCCCAACCGCGAGAACTACTATTCCAGCATTAAGTGAACACACATTACTCCTCGCAAGAAAACAAAAAAGCCCGTGTCCTTCGGACCAACCTTCTCCAGCTGGGCTCCGGTAGATTTATCGTCGTGCCCCCCCCCCCCCCCCCCCCTCTGGGGATCACCAGGACTTCGTATAAATTTGGTTGGTCTTGGGACCTCTCGTTGGTTGGTGTGATTGTCTTATTACCACAGATGACAAAGCAAAATACCCCCTTCATTTTTTTAGCACATGTCACTATCTTAGTGGACGTTTAAAATGAGGACCTAAAGTTTTAGGCATCACATCAGATATTACATGGCGTGTCATATAGGGTATTTGGATACCAATAAAAAACAATCAATAGATTCCATCAGCAAATGGTGAACTTATTAAGCCTAATTGATCTGTGATTATGACATTTTTATTATAACACCATATCGTCAAATTATGGACTAATTAAGCTTTAAAAATTCATCTTGCAAAACAGACATAATTTGTGCAATTATTTATTTTTGGTAAAATAGTCATTTCCATCCCTAAACTATTGACCAAAGCTCAATTTGGTTCCTATACTTTCAAATTGTCCACTTTAGTCCTTAAACAATAGATTTGCAGCTCAATCTTGTCCACCCCGCTTCATGGTTCGCCACATGGCCAGCAGTAGATGCGAAATGTCGATCATGCCCCTCACTCCCTCGCTCCTCCTTTACCCGCCGGCCAGACTGACGCCGATTTCCTCCCATATTTTTGTTAGACAAAAAAAATTACTTTAACAACGTTGTTATAAGAAATGACGCTACTATAGCACCCAGATGTTTACTGATTTAAATATTTCTCCCTTATTTCACTTTATTTATTCTATTTTAATGACACTAACATGGTATGTATTGAATAACGGAAAACATTCAAGTTACTTATTATGCAATATAGACTAAGTTAGTATCATTAACATAAAATAAATAAAGTGCAATAAGGGAAAAATAGTAAAATCAATATACCCCATGGGAGAGAGGGAAATGTCGTCAGCCTGGTCTATCATTGAATATGCTATTTTGAATGATGAACTCAATAACATTTGCTATACATGCATACACGAATTTTGGTAATTTCAATGGACCGAAAGAAAATTCTGAAATTCCTTAGTACACTAATACTCGCGTTTTATTGTAAATTTAGAATTCTAGGCTCATATATTTTGTATTGTTTATGTTGTGTATTCGTGCGTGGTCATAAATCATGGCTTTCAGTTCTAAGAAAAAAAAAAGAAAACCATACTCATGCTCATGTGTAAAAAAATAATCGCCAAAAAATCGGCCGAATTTCACGAATTTCAGAGGTAGCAAAAAAAAAAATCTAGTACCAATATTGAAAACCCTGCCCATCAATTGCATGCACCTGTTGTGATTTGTGAAGCTTAAAGTGTGATTTTAGTCTATTAGAGATGTTTGTGGACGTGAGTGTGTACTCATTGGCATGGCGTTTGTCTTATCGTGTAGTACAAAGGAAAAAGATTAAGTGGAGGAGTTATAGCTAATAGAGCGCTCAGGCCTAACCGCCTAAGCATTGCTAGCGGTATAAGATAAGACGGAATCCGATTTGATCCCTCCCTCGTCCTTTTGTGTTGGGCCGGGAAAAACAAAAACCGTTTGGAATGTTGGGCGTCATCGATCGGCCGACGGCTGGCACTGGCATTATTCTGGGCTTCTGGCAGTGCATGCGCCATGGAGCCGAAAGCGAAGCGCTGTCTACCACCAGTACTAGGGGCATGTTCCACCGACCACAACGGGAAAACATCTCACTACCTTTCGCAGCCACGTGAAGGTTTCCATGCTAGTGTGTTCTCTTAATACCGTTGTGCCCTTGTCCCTTAGCGTCGGCGAGAACTGCGAAAATAAACGCAAAGGGAACTAATGCACACGGGCAATTTTGGCCGTGTTGGCTCTCGAGAGAACCGCGACTCCGCGACGGCGAGGCGCACCACGGAACCGACGGGCGCACATGTTGGGTTGGGCCGGGCACGCATCATTATGATTAGCGCACACTCTTGGTTCCCTTTCTGGCGCAATCATCTATCCGCTCGCCTTTTGTGTCGCAATGATGCTCTGCATGCAGGTAGTGGTAGCGTCAGTTTATTGGACACTTTGGGTTCGAAAACGGGGGAGCCGGCCACGACCTTGGCTAGCTAGCTAGTCGATGAAGCTTTGCGCGCGCATGCGCTGGATCCAAGGGCCATCGGCGTGCAGTTTTTTTTTTACGGACCGGTAGCCGGTAACCGCCGGCCGGCGATATCAGTATACCGGTCCGGTTTGACCGGTTACCGGTAGAAACCGGTCGAATTCAAATTTTGAATTTGAACCCCAGTTCAATCGGTTCCGGACCGGTATATCGGCCGGTTTGAGCGGTTTACCGACCGGTTTGGTGGTTTAGGGTTTAGGGTTTAGGGTTTAGGGTTTGGTGGTAACCGGTCGCATTTTCAAATTTCAGATTTATTTTTTTAAAAAAAAATGCTGAAAAAATTTCTAAAAATAGTTAATGATTTATAGAATCCAATGATGTCAAAGTTTTTCAAATTTGAGTGCGTTTAGTATATTTTTCGACCTTCATGATTTAATGGGCCTTAACGGGCCGGCCAGGGTTTTTTATACCGACCGAAATCCGGTTACCGCCGGCCGGCGGTAACGGTATACCGGCCGGTATAAACGGTAACCGGCCGGAAACCGGCCGAATTCGAAATCGAATTCAAACTCACAGCTCAATCGGTTTTAGACGGGTATACCGGCCGGTATGACCGGTATAAACGGTAACCGGTCAAAACCAGCTGATTTTCTTTTTTTTTAATGCAGAAAACAAATTTTTTTTGAATGGCCTTTGCACATAATGAAGTATAAACACCATACATTTCAGGGATAAATAGTGCCGTAGCAATACATAGGGCATACACATACTTGTATTGTATCAATACATAAGGCATATCAAAGTCATCAATACAAAGTATCATATAAATAGCATATTCTTAGTCTCATACACGAACAAATGTGATAGTCATCGGCATAGGCATAATCAACGTTGTATGAAGTATGGAAAGGCCCCCATGCTGCAAGACATCTGATATTCGGCGGTGGACATCAAAGCAATACCTCGCAGTCTAAGCAACTCGGCCTTAAAATCATTCCAAGATTGGCCCGTCCATGCCGCTGTTGTCTCCCATTCTTGAACTAACATAGCGTAAAAATGGGGGTCTTTCCATTCATACACCCATCTGGTCGCAGGTTGCGTGGTAATGTCAGGAATGTGATAGTTATAGCTTGCCTGGGAGGTATCACTGTACGAGAAAGAAGAATGCTGCGGAGTGTCGTAGTCTGTAGGTGCATAAATAGTCCTCTACGACTCCGGTTGTCCATGGTCGCGGTCCTGAGTAGCATGCGTGAACTGGGTCTCGCCTGCAAAAAACCATTATTAGTAGTTTAGAAGTCATACACAGAAACAATTGTGCGTACATAGGTGCAATGGATACCTGTGAAACGAAGACCACCACCTCCACCAGAACCACTACCACCAGCACCAAACCCACTGCCACCACCACCACCACCAGAACCACTACCACCAGCAGCACCACCAGCACCATCACCATCACCATCACCATCACCGCCACCGTCACTGTCGTCATCAGAACCGTCATCAGTTGAGCTGCTATCCTGAGACTCCTTATACGGTGGACTACGCTGAGCCTCATCCTCAGTTTCAGTGTCACTGATCACTTGCTTTTTCTTTCCGCGTTGACGCTTGGGGTCACCCTTCTTAGGCGGCATCTGCATCTTCCTCTTCCCGAGGTGACTATCACCCACATGTCTACGGGTTCAATCACTGATGGAATCATCTCCCGTGGCCTGACGTAGATCTTGGGCGTCTATGTGGTCACTACGAGCACAAACAAATAAATCACATAAATAAAATGGACATACATAATATGAAAGCCAGACAGAGACACACATTATACCTGACAATATGTGATGGCATAGGGGCGTCTACTTCGTCATCATCCTCATCAAGAACTGGTGCCTGGTTTGATCTACCATACTCCATCCATTGCCTAACTGGATTGTTCGAGTCATAGAATGAGACTTCGGCGAACTTATCAATGAAATCTTCGTCATCATGCAGTGGCGGTCCAGAGATATCCGCTAGTCGCAGCCGAAGATTGTAGTTGACATACACAAGCTTGTTTAGTTTTTTGTGGGACAACCGATTGCGAACCTTCGTATGAAGCAAGGCAAAAGTACTCCAATTCCGCTCGCATCCACTGGAGGAGATACATTGTGCAACAAGCCGCAAAGCAAGACGCTGCAAATTTGGAGTTTGACTACCAAATATCATCCACCAGGCCGCTGCAAGTGTAACACATTATGTTAGATATATATTCCACGAGAGCAAAGCATCAAGGGTAGAGAAGTGCTCTTAGGCTCTTACATGGGCTAGTCCTTGGATCCGCTGCCATTTTCATAGCGAGTTCGGAGCCAAACTCACCAAGCTTCTGTCGAAAAATCTCTGCCTCTTGTAAAGCCTGCATGGCGCTCTGCAAATCCGTCATGCGCGAAAATGTATCTTTCAGACCATTAAACATTGTTGGAGTTGGATCCATGTTATATGCGTACTTTAGATTTAGGACAGCACCTGCAACACATGACAAATGCCAAACAAGGGAACGGTAAGTATTCATTTCATGGAGCTTGCTAAGTAAATATAATTCATGATCGTACCTGCACCCACATACGTGTCAATGTACACGTCAGTAATCCTGTTGTCCATAATCTGTCGATACTCATTCCATGTCTGCTTATTTCTTCCAAAGACAGACTCCATCTCCATTTTGCAAGTCTGGTAGGCATACACTACATCACACATGTTAGGCTGCTTGACTTGATCAGCGAAGCGGAGGAACTTATAAATTGGTTGAACTGTTTTGATGATGTATTCCAGTCCCTCCCACCACTGGATACTTGATAACCTTGAATGAGCAAAGCGACCGTCTTCACATTTTATCCACTTGCTTTGTAGAAATTCAGGAGAAGACATCCACTGCATGAACTTGTCACGTTTCCGGTGAAAGCTCTCTAGGAACATGTAGTTGGTCCCAAATCTAGTAACATTCCACTTGACCAACTCACCACCGATTGCCTTCCTCATCATTGCATTCAACTGAGCATGGTTGTGAAAAAGGTTGAGATTCGCTTGCATGTTGCGATTGTACCTGCATGTTCGGGCCTTTCACCAATATCCTTCAACATCAAGTTGATGGTGTGTGCAAGGCATGGCGTCCAAACAATATGAGCATAATGGTTCCCCAGTATCTTGCAAGCTTTTTTGTAGTTGGCGCCATTGTCGGTCACCACATGTACGACATGCTCGGCGCCAATCTCTTAAACAACCTTACGAATTTCCTGAAAAATAACCACAACAGTTTTTTACAAATGTGACGTAAATCACAATATTATAAATAGTATGAACCTAACAACATGTTCAGAAGGTACCTGGTATAAATAATTGGCATCTTGACTTCGCCCAGTTGCATTAACAGATTTATGAAACCATGTGACCCCATTGCAATAAATCAGGAAGTTGATGACACTCATTCTAGTGGGGCCAGTCCAAGAATCACACATCAACGTCACGCCAAAGTTGGTCCATTCCTTCTGAAACTTTGCGTACCTAGCCTTCAAGTCTTTCTCGTTCTCATCTAGGTACTTGCCATCGATATCCCTTCCAGTAGGTGACACAATGCCTTCGCCTGTAAGCAGAAGCCATTCGTGAGAATACATAAAGATAGAAACGTCAAAATTGAGAGAGATGACTCTGAAAGTTGTACTAACCCCACTTTTGTGTCTCTCTCACCGCACTTATGAAGTACGGATTGTCGGCCTGTCGTCCTGGGATTCCTGCAACATGGAAAAACTTTCCCCAAGCTTTCCCAATAGCTTCCTTTGCATTCTTCCCCTTCTGCGTCCAAGACCCTGTATCAATCCTTGATTGGACCATTCCTCTCCTCCTACCGGCTGCCAAATTGTAGTCCTGCAGAACCACAGGAGTCTCCCTCTGTGATCCTGCTCTTCGAAACATCCTTTGCAAAGGATTCCCACCCTGTGAACCACTACCCCCTCCACGGTCGTAATTACCTCCTCTCTGTTGCACCCCCTGCTCGTACTCATATTCTGCTCTCGACTGATCAAGTGCTTGCTGGAGCTGCTCCTCATATTCATCATCACCAAGTGGATGGTTACCCTCCGCTGCAGCCTTCTCTCTTGCCAACTTTTGTCGAGACCGGTCAGAAGTTGCCTTTTTAGTTCTATCAAGATCACGTTGAAAGTACTCACGCACATCATCTGGCACGCTTCTGCAATGCACCACCTGCGACCCGCGACCGGCTAAATGTTCTTTGAATCTTGTTGCACCACCACCTCCTTTCATCGTATGACAGTAGTTGCACCTCCACCCAGGAGAAAAGTTTTCACCATGCTCCCATACAATGTCTTTTCCTCTGCTTGACATTGTGCACCTGCATGAATGGACAACACAAACTAATCAATCACATAGATTAAATCTACGTAAATAAGTGGCTAAGTCACAACCTTCCACCTAAATAAAATTTACCTAAACAATATAAACCTAAAATATACATCAGTATATACCTAAAATATACATCAGTATTAGCACACCTACAACCTAAAATATACATCAAACCTAAAATCCTAAACCAAATCCTAAACATAACCCTAACTAATAACCTAAACACACCATAAATCCTACTAAAATCCTAAATCAAATTACCACTGCACCCTATATCAATAGATAACTACTTCCTATTCCAAATCCTAAAGCTAATCCTACTAAAAATGCTCAAGAAAAAAAAGAAACAACCTTACCTGCCGAAACCGGCGAAACCGCGCGGTTACCGGTTGAAACCGGCCGAGAAACCGGTGCAACCGACCGGTATACCGGTCCTACCGGCCGGTAAGAAAGCGGCGGCGAGCGGACGAGCGGGGAGGCGGCGGTTTCGGCTGCTGCAGCGCGGAGGGGGGAAATGGGGGGTGGCTCTGCCCCCCTCCCCCCCCCCCCCCCCCGTGACCCAGGGTGCCATTTTGTGCCCGTTCGGGCCTAATGGGCCTAACGGGCCTTAACGGGCCTTTTTTTTTACTTCGGGACTTCGAAAAAAATTCTAAATGTAGTCAAATTTGAAAAATTTTGACACCATTGGAATCTATAAATCATGAAGTATTTTTAGGAATTTTTTTTACCATTTTTTCTTCCGATTTTAAATTTGAAATTTCGGTTATTTCAAACCGGCCGGTTACCGCGGTATTCCGTCGGTAAATATAACCCTGTCGGCGTGTCCTGCAAGGGATGACACGGAAGGAGAGTGCGGCTGAGCTTGTTTATTCCACTGTTTGGTGCAGTGTCAGCGTCAGTGTCTGCTTATTAACCTCGCTCGATCGACATGTTTTTCTTTTTTATCTCATACGCGGCCATCACGGCCTTGTATTAATAGACGTGAGCTCAGCTGAATCGCGAGCTACACTGTCAAGTACAAATTCTGGGAGAGGATCACTCCACAACGACAATTGACCCGGGTCCCAACTCAACGCTAATTTAGCAATCTCGTGCGTAGACGAGTTACATGACATTATAATTTTACTACATATGAAATGATCTTGAATGAATTCTCGGATCGATATAAAGAGGGCACCCCCCCCCCCCCCCCCCCCCCCCAACGCAAGATCCATAGACTCTGACGTTATGGCTTCACGCAACTGGCTCGAATCAGTCTCCAGTTCCACCTTAGAAATACCAAATCTCTCAGCAGATTCCAAGGCAAACAGACATGTTGTTGTCTCCGCAATCAAGGCATCCATCGCTGGGCTTATATTAGCTGCGCCCGCCAGCACCGGTTCGCCCAAATGGTTACGAATTATAAAACCACACGCAACTTCTTGAGATTCTTTGTTTATTAGGAGTCATTTATATTATTAGCAGAAATGAAGCAGGTCCCGGTGACGTATGATATTGTCCCTACGACAGTACGACAGTACGACTACACCATGTCCATAACCTCACAGCACCAGATCTTGTGGCAACAAATTACCCAGTAATAATGAATTAACGGGCAGCAAAACGGTGTTCATATTCGGCGCAGGGACCAGGGCCGTCAGGCCGGCCTTGTGGGCCGTGTGCTAGCTATAGCCCAGGAACGCAAAATTGGGGGTCCATACCGTCAGACATGGTGCCGTACTGCCGTTTGCATACTGTACAAATTCCCATCGATTTAATTTGGAAAAAAAATCCAATCAATTCGCCTGAAAACAAAGAGAGATAATTGGAAACAGAACGATACAAGACCATCGCAAAATATGTGGTACATAAAACATGGGATCCAATTCAAAAAACATATTTTTGGTTATTCATCCTTTTTTTTAAAAAAAAACTTGACACATCGATAATACATACAAATATGTACCCACACACAAAAAAAAACTGAGATGCAAACTAAAGCTAGAAAAAAATCATATGAAAACGACAATGACAATACGACACATTCCTGGAATTCGTCTTTTTTGTTTGCACATGAACCTAAAATTTAACATTATCAAATTTTCAAATGCGACTTTGAATTCCAACTTTTGCACATGAGTAAATATTCTATGATGTGCTAAGTTTCAAAATCTCAACCAAAAATATGTCACCTGGTAGGTGGTTTCCACCATCAAGAGGATAAAAAGTTTTAGTTTAGAAGAGGGGGGGGGGGGGGGGGGGGGGGGCGGGATCACTGGTGCTAGAATTGAGACATTTATTGATTACATCCTTAGCACAGAACCAATTCATTTTCAACTATTATAAGCATGCTTGAAAAATTCCCTTATAGCAATGCAAAGTTGCAAAAAAGCAAAACGTATATACCTAACTAGATTTACCAATCCCTGTCACAAAAAAGGTGACCAAGCTACATAGCTCGTGCCCGGCACAAGCTAGATTAGAATTTTTCGTACCTTCCAATTTCAGCTCTCTCCAACAGTATATAAGGATGTAAGTATAGGTATGTATAGCGGCCCAGCAGATTCTTCTCTTTTCTGTTAATAATATATAAGTTAGATCCTCCAAGACGTGTAATTTTTCTTGTGAATTAAGTGAGACGACGACGTGTAATTTTTGTTGCAAGTGACGGATCGTCTTCAGCGGAACGACGTCGTGGAGGCGCTGGCCCCGAAGGCGTCGCCGGGATACCGGTCGAATATCTGGGGCGCGTCGCCGGAGCCGTGGAGCAGCGGGTCCGGCGCCTCGTCGGTGACGCGCCACACCTTGATCGACTTGTCGAGGCTGCCGGTGTACACTATCCACCGCGACGGCGACGACGCCGACGCCGACGACGAGGAGCCCCCTCCGGCGTTGGACTCGCTGCTGCTGTTCTCGCCGTTGTCCTCGACGACGGCGATGCACCTGATGGGCTCGGTGTGGCCCGTGAGCACGGAGAGGCAGGCGTGCACCCCGGCGTCGCGGCGCCACACGAAGATGGTGTTGTCGGCGGAGCCGCTGAGCAGGAGCGCGCCGGCGGCGGCGAGGCAGAAGACGGCCTTCTTGTGGCCACGCAGCACGCCGCCGTGGACGAGGTGGCGGTCTCCCTCCCAGAAGTTGACGAGGCCGTCGGAGGAGCCGCAGTAGAGCACGGGCGCGACGGCGCTGACGGCGAGCGCGTTCACCGCGTGCTCCTGCTTCAGCAGCGTCTGCACGGGCGTGTGCTTGGTGCCCTTCCCCTGCTGCTCCCGCCGCCACACCTTGACGGTGCCGTCGGCGGATCCGGTGAACACCAGCCCGTCGAACGCCGCCACGATGGAGTTGACGTTGTCGTCGTGCGCCACCACGGACTCGAGGCACTTGGAGTCGCTGATGCGCCACACCTTGAAGGTGCGGTCCCAGGAGCCCGAGTAGAGGAAGCCCTGCGCCGCCTCCGTCGGGCTCAGGCACGACACGGCGTCGCTGTGCCGGATCCACAGCGCCGACCGGTTCTTGCGCACCTCCACGTAGTTGGAGGGGTTGAGCGAGCCGCGCAGGAAGTCGCGCAGCCGGGGCAGGCTGCCGACGCGCTTGTGCATGCCGTTCTTGGGGGACACCTTCCACACCCGGATCTTGCCGTCCTGGTGGCCCGTGAAGATGCGCTCGCCGGAGATGACGATCGCCTTCACCAGGCCGCTGGAGGACTTGAACCCGCCGGAGTCCTTCTGCTTGCGCCACACGCGGATGTTCTTGCTGTCGGAGCCGGTGTAGAGCGTGTCGCCCTTGGCGGCCAGCGAGTAGATGTGCCCTTCCTCGCGCACCAGCGAGCTGATCAGGCTCGTCCCGGGGGCCATCGTCGGCGGGAGCCCCCCGGCGCCGGCGCCGCCCACGGCGGACGCCTCGCTGTGGTGTGACCAGGGGGACGCCATCGTCTGGTTCCAGGGGGACATGTTGTACGGCGAGCACTCGCCGCTGAAGCTCGACGGGTACTCCGAGTAGTACCCGGGGCTCGCGCCGCCGGTGGCGGACGAGCTGCTGTGCCGGTTCGACGACTCATCGTCCGTCCCGCCGGAGAACTGCAGGTTCGGGTCCGACTGCGGAGCCGGCAGCGGCAGGTTGGACGGGTGCGAGCGGGACACGCCACCGCCGCCGCCCTCGCCGTCGCTGTCTTTCATCTGCTTCCTGCCGGAGGCCGTCGTGCTCCGGTACGGTGGACGGGAGAATAATTGCGGGCCTCTGTATCAGCTGTGGATCGGAGGTACAGAAACTGGCGCCGGGGAAGGGACAAGTCGTTACGACCGTTAAAGAGCTTGGCGGGGATGAAATGGTGGGACCACCTCCCGCCAATTGCTCCCTCTCATCAGTTTACGAGGCTAATTTGAGCTCGGGAAGACTATCTTTAGACATTGAGCATAGCAACTGTAGCCACTTCGTAAGAGTGTACTCCAATATGACATTTGGAGCGCGAGCTCGAGTGTTTCGCATATATAAAGTTAAAAATAAAATTAGCAGTTTCTCAAGAAAAAAAATTAGTAGTAATGTGTAAGGTGATCCGCGTGACATGAATAGTTAGCGCGATTAGACGTTTGTTTTGCCCCCTATTTTCTGAGTTACCTGATTTTTTTTTGTCGAGTAATTCAAAATTCAAGGTAACCAAAACTGCTACCATATATATATTAGCTTCGGAAAAACACTACCGTAATTTCGAGTGCTCGATAATTTAGGTTCATGAATACCCGATATGCCCGAATTCACAGAAAACAACAGATTGCACAAAATTTTAGTGGCAATTTATATATAATTTAAGCAGCAAATTTGCATAGAATTTTGACAACAATTAGTAGAGAACTAATTAAGCCAAAAGTTCTAGGTGTTGAACTAACAACACATGACAATATAAAGACATAAACACATCTTTGTGTAGTTCGGGTAGTTTGAAAATCGGGGGCTATTATCCGAATTACCGAAAGTAATTTTGGAAAATCAGAATTACTGGTCGAATTTAGGATTGGATACCTCAGGATCGGTAGTTCAAGTATAGGTAATATCCTTATAGGTACCACGTATTTTGCCCAGACCTAAGCTTCAATTGGATGTGACCTAAGAACCACACACGAGCAAGGGAGGTAGGGAAATTGCGTGTTAGGGCCTAGGGGTGCGATGGCGTGTGAGTGGGGAGGGGGTCGCGGCGTTTGTCAGGATGTACGCTTTTTTTTTTTAACGCAAAGGATGTACGCATATGACAATGCAATTATCCAGGAAGGGGCATTGACGAAAGTTCCACATGCTGTAAATATCCAACACCTCTTTACCATAAGATGCCATTACACCATGGGTTTATGTTTTGCGTGATCCTCCCAGTTTAAACTCCCAATAATCATCGTGGCATCTTTGCTACGAATGTTTACTGCAAGAAGAAAAAAAAAACTGTCAAGTGATCTCATTCTCTTCTGCAAAGGGATCACGAGGGAAGCGATCAGCCAAGTAAGAAGACAGGGATTCCTGCTCCGTTCCTCACTTTCACAACTGAGTTACTGCATATTAGATGCATAATGATTCAACTGGGCAAATATAGAGCATACCTTGCCATTCAGATATTAGTTCTTGTATTTCATGGTCTCCTTCTCAAATCCAACTGTTGGAAATTGTTTTGCAAATTCCTCCACATCGTGGCGAAGCTTTGCAATCTCAGCTTGGAAGCTATCAGATTGCAAAGTGGCAACAAAGTCCTTCAGCTTCGTTCCACCTAAATTGCAAGAATAAAAAACAAAACATAAATCAGATCATCCAAGTAGTGATAAGGACACCTCACACCTCAACGAATGCAAATGTATCTAACAGTCACTGTGGTTTGTTTTCTTTAGGAAAGAAAAAACTAAGACTTATGAGTGACCTGTCGTTGCAGCCTTAATCTTCAAAGCCAGATTCACTGCTGCATCGAAGAAGTCAGCAACCCTAGCGAAATCTTCCTCAACAAATCCTCTGGACGTAAGAGCTGGGGTTCCTGCATGATGGGACAGCTAATATTAAGAATTTGCAAAATTAAGAATAAACTAAACAAACATTCTATGACAAAATATTGTACCCATCCTGATGCCTCCTGGCACCATAGCTGAAACATCACCAGGAACTGTGTTCTTGTTTGCTGCAATATGCACACTTTCTAAAACCTTCTCAACCCTTGAACCATCTATCCCCTAAACATAACATTTTTAAAAATACAATATTTTTCAGACATGGCATTAGAACCGGAAACAAGTAAATTTTGTGTATTTAGCACGTTTAGATAATATGTATAAAGAAATAGTTAGCATGTATAAAGAAATAGCTAATATGTACAAAGAAATAACAAAACAAGGAATGTGAAACACAACTTTATCTTACCTTATTCTTGAGATTCACCAGAACTAAATGGTTGTCAGTCCCACCGGAGACGAGTTCATATCCTTTTGCAGTCAGGCTCTGATAACAATGTACCCATCAAGTAAGTGATTCAAACTGTATATCACAAAAAAATTATGCTGCAGAACTACACAATTTTGTTTCTTACAGCTGTAGTTAATAAAAATGCAAGATAAGATCATTGCAAATAACATTGTCTATAGCTTGTTGAAGTATAAGAGAACTGCATGCCTTCTTCATTAGAATTAGTCGGTGCAAGCAACTGTGGTAGCAGAGCTAGATGTCTCAAGTTCGAATCCTAAGTAGTGTAATTAAATAAAATAATTGCTGTTCGCTCTTATTCCATGTTTCATGCCTAAGGGGACCTCTATGTGGGGGGTGGGGAGATGAGGGTGGATACTGGAGAGTGTTGAAGTATCAGAATTGCCCACCCTTTCCATCAGCTTAAGATTTTGGGTTGAATTGGTCAGTGCATGAAACTAAATATACCTAGCTCAACAAAATGCTTTGAAATCAGGGAAAATTATTGGTAATCTATTATGGTTTCCTAAAAACTGTTACTAATATAAACAGTAAACAGGTTACTCATCCTATTGGTGAGCAAGTATCTTAATCTTAAATCTAATCCTCCAAAACTCGAAGAGAAGTTTTTTTACCAAATGTGAACACAAATACCTGCGCAAATTTAGCACAGTTACTGATAACTTGCTCTTGATAAGCTCTGTACTCTGGAGTAGTTGCCTGAGATATAAAATAACAGCTGAGAGCCTCATAAAAAGGCAAACAAGATGAATAAAAGATAATATAAACCAACATGAATATGTGGAGCAGACCTGTTTAAGGGCAACAGCCAAGCCAGTAATGGTATGATTATGAGGCCCACCTTGCAGTCCAGGAAAGACGGCAGCATTGATCTTGTCCTCAAAATCATACATAACCTATAGAATATTAAATATACCATTAGTCCTTTTGGTTTTCAATGCAAGAACCTGCTTCAACACACTATGCTAGTTTTTTTTTTATCGTTTTGCTCATGACATACCTCTTTTCCTTGCTTATTTATTTCTTTCACTCCCTTTCTGTAGAAGATCATGGCTCCACGTGGCCCACGGAGTGATTTGTGAGTAGTGGTAGTCACTACATCTGCATAATCAAAAGGAGATGGAATAACACCAGCAGCAACAAGCCCACTGATATGTGCCATGTCTGCTAGAAGTATTGCCTTCTGCTTGTTGCATATCTGTCAACAGATAACATTATGGAATTATTTGATTGATCACAAAAGGTCACGATTCAAGTTTACAGTTGAGCTCTCTCTAATACAATAATGTGCAGCTCTCTTGTGTTTTGAGAAAAAGAAATACTATTGAGGAAAGAAACCTTGCCTTCCGCATACGGTCATAATCATATAACCGAGCATATGCACTTGCACCAGCAATGATCAACTTTGGCCTGAAAAGAACAGCGCTTTTCTCCAACTGTACATAGGTAACAAATGAAGCATAGGAGCAAATAAGGTGTTAGTGCGACTCATCTTAAAAATAGTTTACCATAGAAAGAGAAATGGTACAGTAACAAATATCCCAGATACTCCTCTTTTTCTGTGTGGCTAAAATGCAAAAAAACAACAAACTGTTGCCCACCTTGCTTAATACGTGTACCTATAAACTAGAAGGGGGAGGGAAATGACCTGATCATAATCAATCAATCCAGTGCTTTCATCCAATCTGTAAGGCATTGTCTCAAAGAATATCGAAGTTGCAGATATCTTCTTAGTGTCAGTCTGCAAACGGTTGGTAGAACCTTTGAGCTATAGGAGCATCTAGAGCATCATATCTGAATGTTACTAAGAATTTATATGGGAAAATATCACTCGTTTGAAGATATTACATATGCATTACATAATCAAGTGTGCAGGCAGAACTTAATTTTGCATAGCAGGTGCCAGTGCAATAATGGAACAACAATAAAGAAATCTAAACCAACCACAGAGACAGAAAGGAAAGAAAGGCCATAGAGAAGGAAACACCTATGCTTGTGCGCAGCATCAGAATAAAAATAGTTGGTGGAAGGAAACTCTGGACCCATGTACCTGGTAACCATGAGAAAGATGTCCACCGTGAGGAAGATCCAAAGCCATGATCCTTTCATGTGGCTTCAAGAGTGCAGTGTATACATGGAAGTTGGCAGGCGAACCGGATAGAGGTTGCACATTCACTGTAGAGGTTGAAAATTGGTCATGAGTTAAGAAAATTTTGGTGAAGTGGCAGCTAACATTATAAAAGAAATATGGTCAGAAACAAAAGATGAATAGTGAAGACATATATAATAATGTAGAAGAGTGGCCACACATTATATGTAGGTAAGGTGGTGGGCTGGTGGCAAGTGGTTTAGTCTGTGATGGAGCAATTCCTACATATGCAGAGGTTAATTCTCTCGCAACTGATCCCCATGTACTCTGAACTCCTTGCAAACTTTGTGACATTTCTAAATTGCTTCAAACTGTTAGGCACTCTCTTAATCTCTTATAGGTAAAACAGACTGTTTTCCATCATTGCCTTCTCTGATTCACATTACTGAAACCAGGAAAGGAGAGAAGTTCTACATCTTTAGTGCAATAAAAGCTCGATTGCATAGAGATATGTTCACAAAAGAGGAAAATATGACATGGCAACAGAATCGATATTGCTGCTAGACTATACAAGATTTTACCTCCCCACTTCGCTGGGTCCAATCGGAAAGCCTCCAAAGCACGTTTCTGACACAAGGATTCAGCCATATCAATATATCTGCAACCAAGATAACCCAGAATAAAAACCTCAATTCAGATTATTCACAAATAGTCACTCAATTTCTTGAAAGCGTGCGTGTTTCCACTGAAACAATCACGAGAATGACAACTGATAGAGCAGGGCCGTACTCATTTCCCCCGTAGTATCTTGCGCCAGGGTACCCCTCGCTGTACTTGTTGGTCATGACGGAACCGACTGCCTGCATCACTGACACCGACGTGAAATTCTCCGACGGGATGAGCTCCAGCCCCTGCCACCAAACACATTGACACGAACAGACTTCAGTAAGGTCTTGAAAAAACTAATATATTAATATAATCCAGCAACACGGAGATGACTGAAAAATTACTACGTCTAGGAAAAGATGGCTGAAGAAACAAACACCTTCCATTGGCGGGCCTTCTCGTGCTCGATGATGTCAAAAATCTCGGGGTCGACCTCTTGGAGCGGCGCGTTCAGCTGCTTCGGCCACTGCGCCCGATGCCAAGAACACGAGACGAACAAAAATTCAAGCGCTAGACGCGGAGCAATGAGCATACCAATGATTCAGAACAGAGTAACCGGGACATACGGTGATTCCGGATCTCTCCTCCGCCGCCGGAAGGGACGCCTGCGCACGCAAAAAAGAAACAAGCCAAACCAACCAAATCACAAGAACGGATCAGGACCGCGTTGTTTGTTTCTTTCTTGGGAGGGCGTGGGTAGAAGACAAGACAAGGACAGATGACCGCCGTTGGCGCCGTGCCACGATAATAATGAGAACAAGAAGCAGCAGCAGGGGTCGGCGTCGTACCATGTAGTAGAGCGGCGTGATGCGGGAGAGCGGCTGGCGGCGCAGCGCGTTGGCGGAGAGCTTGCGGAGGGCCGTCGCCATGGCCATGGTGGGCGGTGGTGGGCGCGTCCTCCGCCTGTGCTGTCTGCTGTGCCGGGGTTGGAGCCCTCGACTCGCTATCGCGAGTTTGGGAGGTAGTGGAATTGGTAGCTTTTTTAATTTAATTTTAGGTGGATAATATATGCCATGCCCGTCCCGTGCTCGTGGGTTTGGTTGGATGGCCAGGCCAGTGCGTCTTCATCAGCGCCCCACCATTTCTCTCCACACCAAACGCAAACATCAGCGTCACCAAACACTGGGTCTCCCCATTCATTTCATTTTTCTTGCAAGTGTACGCATCAGCGCCACCAACCCATGAACACTTCATTTTTCTGGAACTCAAGTGTATTCGGCACGTATCTCGTCGTGTTTTCCTCTAAAATCCTTCGGTTCTTTTTTTTTTAGCTTTTTACCTGTGTGCCATTAGAAAAGTTCAAAATGATCTACGTACCATGGAAATGAAAAAAAGTTGCTCTGTACCTTTTCATAAAATTTTCTTTACGTACATACCACTTCCGTCACATTGCCGTTTCTTTCTAACTGACCTGACTATAGACGCAGGCTAAAATTACCTTTATGCCCCTCAATGACTCAATTTTTAAAAAATCATAACTTCTCCATACAACATCGGATGAAGACGATTTTTATATGAAAAATGTATAGCTCGACGAGATTTACAACTTTCTAGTTTTGAGTTTTTTCATTTGAGGATGTTAAGATACTCATAAAAATTAATTTACTAAATTAATTTAAAATTAATTTACTAAATTAATTTTTATGAGTATCTTAACATCCTCAAATGAAAAAACTCAAAACTAGAAATTGAAAATCTCGTTGAGCTATATAATTTTCATATAAAAATCGTCTTCATCCGATGTTGTATGGAGAATTTATCATTTTTTGAAAATTGAGTCATTGAGGGGCATAAAGATAAATTTAGTCCTGTCTACAGTCGCGTCTGTGAGAAAGAAACGGCATTGTGACGGAAGTGGTATCTGTTAGAAAGAAACGACAATGTGACGGAAGTGGCATGTAGGTAAAGAAAATTTTATACAAGGATATAGAGGAACTTTTTTCATTTCAGAGGTATATAGGTCATTTTAAACTTTTTTAATGGCACATAGGTAAAAAGCTCTTCTTTTTTCCGAGTCATCTCCAGTCATTTTTCGCGATTTTTATTTGTAGCACAGCGTCCATGACGATGTAAGCACTGATCACATTGTCTTACAGTTACAGATTTACTTTCTCCTCTCTTTTTTTTTTCTTTTGGTTTTCTACGAATCAACTTGTTGAAGTGGCATTTTCAGTTTTTAGACAGGGAATTTTCTGGACTGTAACTGAAAGATTCTGGGCATCTTGGTGAATTCTTAGCGTAAACTGCACCTGTTTTTGTTAACCCGCCGGATTATTATGTACTGATTATTTTTTCTTAAATATACAAAAAATATTATAAATAAAATATAAAAGTTTAAGCATACAAACAACGCATTTCTAAATATTAACGATTAAGAGGTCTGACCGTCTTTATATATAGACTTAAAGTTTTAGTATGAAACAAATGGTAGATAGTGGTACGGCTGCGTGACTCGGTAAAATAGCGCACCCAATGCTTCAACGTTCGATGCATTCAGCCCAATGTAAAAGAGCCCCTATGACATCAGTATAAACAGACAAAATTTTGGTTTCATTTGGCCAGATTCGCATCTCAAATGACCGCTAGAGCCAGGGCATGTTTGTCCCAGGACTGAAAAAAAAAACACCCTCAATAGTTTCACCGTTAATCATTATTAAACTTCGACGACCACCAACCCTGGCAGGAAAGATTCTTCACATCGAATCAAACAGAGCGGAGGGCCCTAAAGTTGCGCCAATCGTAAGGCAGGACAACAAACAGCAAAAGCTCAACCACTTAACCATCCATCACCAAACACCCGGAAAGCGACATCACAAGAGATGATTTATTTAACATTATAAGAGAAGGTTATTCCTTCTATTACCACCCCCCCCCCCCCCCCCCCACCAGCACCCCCCAAAAAAACCTAAAAACTAATAAACCGTAAGCCATGCCATATGATATGCATTAATGAATTACTTAACAAAACATTACAATCATGGCCGGAAAATGTAGATTCCATCGGAGGGTCTATGATCATGGCGGGAAAAAGTAGATGTTATCGGAAGGTCTATGGAGAGGACTGCGCCACAGGGTGTTGCTGCATTGCCTACGTGCATCCAGGCCACACGATCCCTATCTGCTCCATGGCCACAGGTGAGTAAAAGCAGAACCACTGCCCACGAGGCCACGAGTTCGTACTGGAAAGCAGCTAAAACGATCAATCTGAGTCTCAAATAAAAAATAGCCGAAATTAGTATATGTAGATAAGCATGTGTTTTTTTAGTTTCCACATTGATGAATTTGATTTTTTTCCCAGCCCGAGGACCAGGGTCAAGCAAGAAAATGTCCTTCCCAAAAAACTGCTTGATGACCGCCTCTCAGTCCGAATCCAAGTAGAAACAAAGGTAGAAAGACAACAATAATAAAAAATTTAGAGTTTTGGTTATTATATATTTCTAATACCATTACATCGCATACTAACTTTAAGAGGTTTTGCCCTTGGGTCAGCATGCCGTCGTGTTCATGTTAATTAGAGAAGCAACTTGTCCAGCGCCAAAAATCGTACCTCTAACATCTATGTTACAAATAAGAGGCCACATGGCGACGGAAGGGAACTATAAAACCATACAGGCATGTACATTATATTTGAACCAGATAAAGTCCACATCCGTTGACAAGGTTCCTAAGGGGAAAAGAGGATAGTTAGGGTCAGCCTAAACGAACTTGCCTGTCTTTTCTTCGATGTTCTCTGCCTCTTTGGTCAGGTCATCCGCCTCTACAAGATCTTCAACTCTTAATCCAGAGGGGCACACGTGCGTTCATCAAATCGCAAATGCTGGGTTGTTCATTGAACATTTGAACGCATACCATGTGCAAGCCCGATTACAAAAACAGTGCACTGGCTTTGGCGTTCCACATTGTTGATATCTGGAATAGATGGGGTCGGGCAGAAAAGATATTTGTATATGACCAGGCCATGGGCTGCACGGGTATGCTCGATTATTACTACGCTAATTCACTTGGACCAATCCACAGCCATTCAACATTCATACGTACCATGGATCCTCTTCTTTGCCAGCATTTGAGGGGTTGGATTGAATTCAAACCCTCCTACAGCTCATGTTTCAAACAGTTAATCACAGAGCCTCTGCTTTGGATACAAAGGGAAAAAGATAATAGCCACAATCAAAGATCTTAAACCTGTTTCACTATCATCCATAGCAGCTATATCATGTGTTGGACATGCTACAGTAATCCTCCTTTTTTGTGCATCTGGAAACAAGATTAATTGGACATATGTGATTGCTAAATCCAAATGTTGTAAATATTCAAATCAAAATTGTCTAATCAATATTAACAGAAATTTATCCACTAGAAAAAAGGTGAAAAACACATCAAAAAGATCGCTGCTCCACTAGAAAAAAAGGTGAAAAACACATGAAAAAGAGCACTGCTGACCTTATGGGGTGCGATACAAACATTTCTGTGTGAAAAATGGTAAGCTAAGTATAACTTATATGTTGCTCATAAAATAAGAAGGTAAGGGTACAATCTATAGTATACCCAAGATCAAAACACAAAGGAAAGATGTATTTACAAAAGTCATCCATAAATTGTTCAGCAGAAAAACAAAACTTCAGCCAGAAAGATTACTCTAAACAGCAAACAGGGCAGAAACCAACTCAGATGGGGGCCATACCTATCTGGTCAAGAGAAGATGGATTGGTAGTCCTACCTGTTTCTTTTGTACTGAAAAGGAAAGTATAGAGCATCTATTTTTTCAGTGCAGTACTGCCAAGGCAGTATGGATAATTATTGCTCATACCATTGGGGCTAACAGTGTCCCTAGAAATTTACAGCAATGCTGGATGTGGCTTGAGAAATGGTTCCCTAAGAGGAAGATGTTCCACACAGTGGGTATTGCAGCTATTTGCTGGGCTATCTGGAAAACCAGAAACAGTGTGTGTTTTGAAGGGGTTGCGCTAAAGAATCCTGTCTCGATTATTTGTCTAGCTGGCTCACTAATGAAGTACTGGGCAGGGCTCTTTCTAGATGGAGATAAAGCTATGCTAGAAGATGGTGTTAACACTATGTTGGAGATTGCCTTCAAGCTGCTGTACAAGAATCCAGTGAAGAGGAAGCTTCATCGAGTGGAAGATGCGCAGGAGGACAAGCAAGATGATTGAAGTTGTCAAACCCTGCTCAGAAGTATTGGGGCGTTGAAGTTGGTTCAGAAGCCTTATTTCATCGCTGGACTGAGTCCTTTCCTGGATTTCTTATGTTTCTGTATGCTACTCTGTTGCCTTGAATGCTGTTAAGTGGTACTTGACTCTTAGTGTCTGTCTGGGCCTCCTGGCTCTCTTCTGCTGGTAGGAAGGTGGGTGGGTTGTTTGGATTGTAGCCTTCTGTTTCTCTCTGCTCGTGTGATATCTCTGAAAACGATGTATTTCCGTTATGCATGTAATGGAAATGGGGATGCCCCGTGTCGAAAAAAGATGGGGGCCATACCAACTAGGCAAACAAAAGTGAAAAATAGAACACAAGATGTTCACTGAGTTCCCAGCTTCAGCTGATCCTGGAATTGATGAAAGATTGTTTGGAATCATTTTTCTGGTTTCAATCTAACCACCCATTTGGATTCCTAAAGAAGGGAAATAACGAAAACCCATTGACAAGTTATTTTGTTCCAGTCAACCACCTACAAGTTCTATAAGGTTTTAGTTTTCGGCCTCCCTTAGAATCCTGTGTTGCTACATGGTATCCGCGTAGACATGCCACAGTGGACCATGTGCATGTTAAACCCAGTGGAATTTTAGCCCAATTCGGCAATTCTTGAAATTGCGCACGTGTTTAGCAAAAATCAAGAGCTCAACGAACATTCCACATGCCTTCATGCAAATTGACACATGTGTCCATGCATTCTATGTGACATCTAGCTGCCCTGACCCCATAGCAAGAGCATATTCAACAAAACCTCTGCCAAAAAAAAAAAAAAAAAAAAAAAAAAAAAAAAAAAAAAAAACTAGCCCCAAATCTGTCTGCAAAATCCAGCCAAACACCACCCAAATGCCAATTCCAAACATTTGGCTCAACTTTGCTATTTTACCAGGATAAATGTGCTGCCACACCCTCTACCTGCCTCATTGTCATGGGCATCCCCTAGCCTTAGCCATGTAGCTGGCATCTCAAGAAGTGAGAACTACGAGAAGTCAAGCAGCGAGGCCCATGTCAGATACTCAGATTTAAGGTCCACACTGGCAAGTGATGGGCCAGACAATTTGCAACATCTGGTGTCCACGCGAGCAGCCACTTGCACGATCAACACATGATCCAAAGGGAGGTGAGAATTGAAACCACATAAAACTTGTGGGAGGCTAACTGGAAGAAATGTACTTGTGGGTGTCTCTTTTTTTTTTCCTTCTGGAAAACACACCAATTTGTCCTCTGGGGGAGGGGGACTTTTCTTACTATCTCTCTAAGAATAGTCCAGTGTGAAAAGGTTTTACGACTCATTTTACAACAGAGCAAAAGTCCTGTAATCTGATGAATTTTGAACCCTGATCGTGATGCTGTCTACTGATCAGGTAAGACATCGCATCTTTGACGAAATTAAAGAAAAAAAAAATCACCATATTGTCCTTAGACTTGTAGTGGTAGCGAATGACCATGCAGGTCCTTGAACTTGCAATCAAAAGCTAAAGAACGAAAGTTCAATATGTTGTCCTTAAACTTGTAGTGAATGATTACCCAAGTTCTTAGACTTCAAAAATTAACTACAGATCCCCATAGTTGCAAATCATCATTTGCAAACTTAAACATGGAAATTATGTCAACTAGGTTGTTAAACCTTATTCTGCGCGTTTTCTGACAAGGAAGAGTTGCTCAGCTGTCTCACAGCAGGAAGGTATAAATGACTCGTCAAGATAAATGAAGGCTTTGACAGCCTTTATCAGGATTTTAAAGTTATTGAGGATCGCTTGTGCCGCTCAGAGGTTGTCAGTTGCCACTAGTTACCCTGGTGTCAGAGTCAAAGCCAATACTGCTGCTCAAGTGTACTTCATTAACATCTTTTTCATTAGGCAAGAACCAATCAGTTTCTAAGGTATATCAAGCTTAGCTTTTTCTAATAGTCAGCAGTCTATTACTGCACAGTGCCCTCCTAAGTCATTGTCTCATTGACAACCGTGCACATCCCAGCTTCAGTTTTATCTTGAGAACATCAATAAAAAAAAACAGGCTGAAATGTGACAGATTTCCGTATGTTACAATGATGACCAGCAGCCATATATCAGGAGAACTATGGTTTATAAAAAAAAACATAAAGCGAGGTAAATAGAAAAGATTCAGGTAGCACCGTAAGCTTGAGCATAATATCAAGTTATTACTTGGACAATTTAGAACTATGTAATTTCGTTATGCTAGTAATGAAGTTTGGTTTAACCGTTGTGGAAAAATTACCTGGACAATTTGCCCATGCACAATGAAGTCACATCTTCGAATCATATCCAAGGTGTCCATCCCTCGTACATATTGCATAAGTTGTCAATACTTGTTGCTTGTTTAAGAAGATAGTCAACTTGCTCAGAAATATTCAAGGACCTTGACAGAAAAACATGTATTCAATAAAGCAAGAAGTGTAAATGAATAAAATTGACTGCTAAAATTCGTTACTCTTAATTACCCACCTGGTGCCATCTATATCCCGTCCATGTAACTTATGCTCCACTTGCTTCAGGATGGACAGAGCAAAAGGATTTTTACCTGTGGCCATCAATGAGAACAAGCAAATGCTAGCTGTAAATTTGTTCCAGCTTCAGAATGCAAGGTCATTACTTGATTCTGCTAAGTTCTTGGACACAAAAAGGACTATGAAAATACAAAGGCTTATGATTATTTACAATAAATGACTCACCTTTTTGCATTAATCTTTTTTATATAAACCAAAATTAGATAGCATACTGAGTATAATGTTGATGAAGTTAAATATGTCTAATGTCCTTTTTTTTTTTTTTTTTGCAGTATACTCCCTCCGTCCTAAAAAGAATGTGATTCTAGCTTGAATCTGGACAAACACTAATCCAGATTCAAAGCATTTGTCCAGATTCAAAGCTAGAATCACATTCTTTTTGGGACAGAGGGAATATACAATTTTAGTTGCTTCAGATGAAAATTATTCAGTGCCAACATAATGATGACTGTACATTTACAAACAAATAAAAACAATAATGATCTGATAATTTAAGTGTTGAGATACCCAACAATTTCTTATATTAGTTTCAGAGGGGCGTAGTTTCTTTTTTTTTTTTAACGTAAAGAGAGGCGTAGTTTCTGTCAGACAAAATAATTCAGTAAAACCAAAAAGAAGTATCAGATATCAAACATCAAACCTATTATTTTTGTCTTACCTCTGGTCACTCGAGTAGCAGAGTCTCCATAGGATTTAGGATCGCTGTTGTCACATTCTTGTCCTCTAACTTGTTTGAAGGCTGCTGCACTGTTATCCGCACTTTCAATTCTTCCCTCCACCAAATTGGTTTCAAGTTCTTGATTACTGTCTTTTGTTTCCTGGTCAGTAGAACCAGAACCTTCTATTTCAGCCGCATCATCCTCCATAAGAGCATCTATTTTCTCTAAGTTCTCATAAGAACTAATCTGGGTCAACCCTGTGGTACATCCAGAGCTGCTAGTATATGAGTGCTCTGGAGGTGAAATCCAACATCCATCTTGCAAAGAAATGTCGGTATTCATTTCCAAATCTGAAGAGACAGAATCCATGCCACCAGGAGAGGCTCTATCCTTCTCAGTTGATGAATCATTTTGCAAGAGATCAGGATGTGTTGAGAGCATATCCTGGGATCTCACAGATTCCCTTTCTCCCGGAACTTCTAGAGCCTGTGAACAATAAGAAGAAAGAAAAGATAACTGGACCTAGACAAAAGTAATAAAAGTTATGTAGCAAAAAGAAAGGTTTAGTGTTAAACTTACGTATGTACACCAAAATACATCTATATTCCTTAGAGCAAAAAATAGCAATGGAAACTGACTAAACAGACAAAGCAGAAATGTCTGTATGTCACATGAGTATTTAGAAATTCAGGTTCAACTACATTGACCAGGAAGTTCAAACAAGGTCAAGTTTCTGCCAACATATTAATGCACCTGAAGCTTTGCAAAATGTTCACCTATTTTATCATTTTATGACTTGCAAATGATTAGCATGCTCTCAACATATAACATTTCTTAGCTAAGTACCTTGTGTAGATTCCCAGCATGAAGACTTGAAAGGTGTCCAAGCTTCATTACTATTGAATGCAGTTCCTTCGCATTTTCAGTGAGAGGACCCACCAGAGGTTCCAAAGTTTTGCAAGCTTCCCTAACTTTAATGTTATAAGATTGGTATAATGCCTTTCCGTGAATAAGAGGCATACTAGCATTGTTCTTCTCTCTTTCCTTTGAAATCGATTCAGACATAACAGTTACATCAGCACAGAGACAGGCTTCAAGTGGAAATAAAATTGCATTTGCCTGTTGAGCACAAAACATAAGCTTTTCTTCAGATTTTAAAAAAAGAAGCAATACCACGTTGTACCAAAAACAATATTGATGATAAGTATTTATATGTTATAGTAATATGTTTAGCATATCCCAATAATGTTTTATGATCCACATATATCAAAACCATGTCGATATAAAGTTTCAATATACTGAAATCTAAAAATGCCATGCACATGAAAAACAGGTAAATATATTGATCTTGGGGAATTGAATTTAATGAACAAAGAGAAGCAGTGACAAGCCTTGGAAAGATTGGTCATAAGGGAACTGTGCACTGCAGCAGCTTCCTTCCCTAGAGTGTATACATCATGCAACCCATCTGCTATAGCTAAAACCTGCAAATAATTAGCCAGGGAATCAGGAGCAAGAAATAACTGATTCAACCACATTGTCAAGAACAACTAAAAGAGAGTGTATCTACATAAAACAGACCACCAGATCTGAAACCTCTAGATCATCATAGTTGAAGAGTTAAAAATCGCCATAGAATTGCATATACGCTTCAGCAATACCAAACATCAAGCTAAATAACATTAATTTCTCAATACAAGGTCAATGTAGTTAAAAACCATTTGCAGACTTCCACAGCTCAATTCACACATTTGTCTTGACTAACTCTTATGCAATCATAAAACTCAAAACATAAAGTTCCATCAAGATGATATTTGGTTATTTACCTCCTCAAGCAAGGAACCACATTCAGACGTCAAAGCAGTGCGGTCCTGTGATACATCTTTGAATCCAGATAGCAACGCACTTGCTTCACAAGCATGTCCATACATGGCAACAAGAGCATCCTGCAGATTAACTGGCAAAAGACACCAATCTATTATACAATGATAAATACAGGGATATATATTACAAGTTCCCACACTGGATGGTAAAAAGAAACAAAGCAACAACTTCATAAGCAGGAGTGGATACCTAAAGCAGAATTTGCTTTCACCGAGACTACTGAAACCTGGTTGTTTGCTGAAAACAAGCCTTTTCCAGCAGCTTCCAGGCTGAGTTGGCCAAGTTTCCATTCTTGTTCTGCACCTGTTTGTAACATAAGTAAACTATATGAAAAAGAAGTTATCTAGCACAACAAGAAGAACCATAATGGAAGCAGTGTGCAGAACTTTCAGATTCTGAGACTTTGGTGATACTATATTTTGTTTAGTGATAGTTGTGTAGCTGAGTACTATAGAGCATAAATGAAAAGGCAACAAAATAAACACAAGTTATGGCACAAACAAGCAACCACGGCCTATACACTAGCATATCAGCACAATTAACACCACAAGAAACCAACAGGCTATCTTCAGAATGCAGCTTTTTAGAAAGACTAAACTAATCCATCTTGATTAATTGAGTGGGGCACAACAATATCCACAGAAATTTCGATATACTCATGCGCACATGGATAGTATCGAGTATAAGTTTAACGGAAATATGAAAGGATGAATAGTCAACTTACATGTAAAAGAATGATATGCCGCATCTAAACGTGCCAGGAGATTCAAGAAAGTTTGCTGCCAGGCCCTGCCTTTATCTGTAGATTGTTCAGAAGCCTTATCCTCAGGAACGAAGTAAAGTCCATCTCTGGATGCTTCAAACTCCAAAACAGAGGTGCAAAGTTTAACAAGATCAGATGCCTCTTTTTGAACCACTCGAAGCAATTTCCTTCTTTTTAATAGATGACCATGAAATTTAGGGGGAATTCCTGAACCCTTTGCCGTTGAACCACCTGCACTGGAAGTATTTGGTCCAGCACAGGCCCATCCCATTGCTCTCTCAAGTTGTCCTTCAGCCGAAACAGAAATGCTTTCACAAGCTTGCAGGAATTCAATTGACCTTGTTATTAATGAGACAGAAGACTGGATCTTATCCAACATGTTGCTTCTGCTCAAATTTAAAATCAAAGAGATGAACTTATCATCACTAAGAATATTTTGTGACAACGCCTTCGCCTTCTGTGCATGAGGCAATGAAATATCATGTAGCCATTCAACCTGAACTGTTTCCAAAATGATTTTGCGCAGAGCCTCAGTGAGTTCATTTAGTTGCCTTTTCATTAGCGAAACTGCAGTCCGGGCAGCTCTGGCTGTTTCATGAGCATTACAATACTCCTCAAGCATTAATGCAACCCTGCCAATGGCAGCAGAATCTCTTTTAGGCTGATCTGATTCTCTTATTCCTTGACTCAGCTGCAGTAAAGCACTAATTTCTTCATCTAACTTTAGGATGAGCGCAGGAGCAATCCTTTCTGTAACATACCGGAAAACTTGTTTTTCCACATGGATCGCCAGCTTCTTTTTAAGAGTCATGTAAAGTTGATTAGCATTAATACCGTGCTCAAAAGAACATGAAATCTCACGCATGCATAAATCAAGAATTGAATCAAGAAGATTGAGTTCCCAAATGAAAAAAACATGATCCTTCAATATGCCAGCTAAAGGCCACACCACGTCAGACAATGAAGAACCCACAGACAAAACATCTTTAACATTGAAAATGGGATTATCTATGTGATGAAACATGCCAGATGATGATAGCATACGGTCAAGTGATTCCAGGTCAGCAAAGGGCTTCGTTAAGATTGAAAGGAGGGCCTTAATTTGTCTAAAATGAAAGTCACTTTCCTGATCATGATCCACCAAAGATGAGACGTACTGTTTAGAAGAAAGCAACGAATTCATGACATTGTCTTCTACTTTCATAAGCAACGAAATACGCATATCTTTCTGGCTCCATGTTTCTTGTAGCTGTTCCAATTGTGCCCTACAGAGTTCCTCCTGTGAAGCTAGCTCCTCTGCTTCTTCCCATGATAGATGTTCTCTACCTCTTGCAGCAGCTTCTTCAAGAGCTATTTGCTGCTCAGTAATTCTGCCAACTTTCACAGAGTAGTTCTGTTCCAATTCGGCAAGAGATGCTCTCTCAAGTTCTACCTCAATCAGCTTCTCTAGAGCATTATCAACAGAACGACGTACCTCAGAAATTGACCTGACGGTTTCCTTTACCTCTGATTTATGTGGAACAACTGATCTGATAAATTCTGGAAGAAAAGCTTCAGTCATTTGTTCAATCAAGTTGATACTTGAGTGCAAAGTGGCCTGAAAAGTAGAAGCCCAGTGCCTAGGACTGGGCTTTGCATAAGCAGCACTTGTTTCAGGTAAGGTTTTCCCAATAACTTCATGCACTTCATCAAGAACTCCAGAAATTAATACACATTTTTCTATATGTTGTTCGAAAACTCGCAAGCCCATTCCAGCATCAGCTTGAAGACCAGAATCATCTGTCATAAATTTAGCTTTTCCAATAGCTTTAACTGAGAGCTCAGACGTTTTGGCTCTAATATCACTATATAGCTGACCCACAGCAAACCCAAGGATAGAGAGCACCTTAACTGTAGTCTCTTGTACATCACCCCTGGCTGGAGTTTCGATCTCACCCTGCTGAGGACTTACTGAATGCGATAAATGAGTATTATCTCCATCCTTCTTTTGTGAAGGCAATTGAACAGAGTTCATGAATGCAGAAAGTATCCGCTCTTTGGATTGCACTTCATTATTCAAGCCAATAGAATTCATCAGTTCAGAACACTCCCTCGCAAGTTTCTCCACACATGAAACATAACTTTCCATTTGATTTAAGAGATCCCGATATCTTTGTTGCACCAGATTAATACCTTCACCTTGAACCTTAGCAATGACTTCTGCAGCCTGCCTTTTGGCAAGGGAAAGCATATCATGCGATGTACTCCTTACAGATCGCTGCAAAACTTGCGCCCAACTAGTAATCGGACTGGTTGTGATGTAGTTAACTGGAAGAACTTGCTTCAAGACTAAAGAATATTCACCGAGTGACTCTAACGCAGAGGAAAGTCCACCCTGTAACTCAGATAATATTTGAGAAACCTCCCTATCCAATTCCGAGCATTGCGCTCTTGTTGGTTCTGGTACAACTGTAAGTGGGACTCCCGATTCTAGGACGGCTGAAATAAGGCTCAATGCCTCGTCCTTACAATTCAATTGCATACATGACTCAGCGCACCCAAAAGAGTTCTCATGTATAGCCTCAAGAACCAGTGCATGTTTTTCCACCCATATTGCAAGCTTGTTAGCTTCATCAACTGCTGCCGCTTTTGCTTCTGCTAACTCGTGAGCATGAATTTCAAATGAAGTGCGAGATTTCTCAGCAACCGATGTAGCATCAGCTAGGACCGACTTAGCCGACATTTCATGCTGCAAAGCACTTGATCTCTCTTTCTCAGCGTGATAAAATATAGCTGATGCAACCTCATACTGATCTAAAATATCCAAGAATTTCTGCACATAATAAAAAGAAGGTAGCAGGAGGTTAAAAGAATTTATTTGAAATACTTAATCTTTGACTAACAAACTTGTAGAGAATACCTTTAGAGAAGATACTGTAGCTGGCAAATTAGTTAAGAAAAGATCCTTGTGCTCCTGGGCAAAGGAAGGGAAAAGAAAACTGTTCAATCAGATAGTGACAATAATAACAACAATGTATAGTTCAGGACAGGCCACAGCTACAAAATTGGCCTCGATCCTGAAACAGTAACCATAGCGCATATGTACTGGTGTGTGAAAGATGGAATCAGAGAGGCTATATCATCCATTTTATTCCTACAACCTTATCGGACCCAATGATAGATAATGCCACAATTATTTAATCATGCACCAATAACATACTATATATTTCTTAGGAATAAATTAAACAAGAAAGTTTGGCTATAACCATGCATACAACATCAGTTAGCTAATTTGCTAGTGTCCCTACATTTGCTTCAATCATTGATAAATACAAATGTTCCAGATCAAATGGTACTCCCTCGGTTCAAAAATTGATGATTCTTTGGAAAAGTCATCATCTTCAGTAAGCAACTTTGGCCACCAAAATTAAATTATTCATAGTACTCCCTTCGTTCCAAATTATAAGTTGTTTTGTTAGGTACATTGTTTTTGTCATGTATCTAGATATAATATATATCTAGGTGCACAACATCTATGTACCTAGAAAAAGCCAAAATGACTTGTAATTTGGAACTGAGGGAGTAATATGTTGGTAAAGGGAAAACATGTTTCGAAGTACTTCTGATGACAAATAACAAATCTAACAGTGCAATCTTCATGTGAAAAAACTAATAAATCTAAGCAGTCAAAGCTAAAGTCTGACCACTCAAAGTCTAAAGTAGCGTATATTTCTGGGAAGAAGTTTTGCTTAGTAAATACAATAAGGACCTATTTGGATCCCATGAAGTGAAATCAATATCTAGAAAGTGCTTCTCATTTTATTACTCCCTCCGTCCCAAAAAACATGCAACTCTAGCACAGTAACATGTTTTAGTGTATCAACTTTGACCAATTATAGATAAAAAACTATAAATATCTATAATGTCAAATAAACACCATTAGATTAATTATGAAATGTATTACTTGGAGCCATAAATATGAATACTATTCGCTAGAAACTTGGTCAAACGTGAACTACTTTATCTGGCACGCAACTCATAGTTGCATTTTTTTTGGGACGGAGGGAGTATTAGATTTTTGTCCAATTCCTAACCAAACAGGGCCCAAGAGATTTAAGACTGAAATTTTCCACAACGAAGCATATGTTTAGTAACAGCTCCCTGTTAAATTAATCACAAATGATAGATGCAGAGAATCTTTCCAGCTCGAATAGATAAGTGTTACCTGCAAAGGAACACGGATTTCTTGAACTCTAGAAGAGAATAAGCTCAAACTAACTGCTAATTCCATTCCTTTCTTCTCTTCACCAGCAATTCCTGCTTCATCTTGGATATTTCCACGTGTCCACTCAATCAATGGATCCCAAACAAATACTTCCAACAACATCAAGATGATATCTTTGTTCTTCAATAGGACAGCCATAACTTCCTCACAAGTAACTCTAAAAATACCTTCCACGCCAGTCAATCCTAAAGCTGATTCAATAGTTTGAGTGAGGCGGAATGGAATGATTTCTGGAATCTTCAACCGCTTCCCTTTATCAAAGCATATGTTGTAATCAATATGAACAACATCCCCATTGCCGAAATCCATAAGAATGTTGTCCAAATGTCTATCTCCAAGACCCAGTATATGGCCAACTATGCTCATGGCTGCTACGCTGCTGGAGAATCTGCAATGACAAAATGATTCATTGTTAAGCAATCAGCAACAGCAAATTTAGTTATCAGTCATTAAAACCAGGCAGAAAGAAGGGCTATCACAGCACTCTTTGGAAACCTGCATTACATTGAACAAATGAGTAACCAATAATTTGTTCATCAATCAATGCATTGTTGACCTTTAAATCTAGTTACCATGTATTAAAATACACCATTGCATGGCAAGCATTACTTCATAAAGTTACTTATGCCCTGTTTCGATCCATTAGTTGCTAATAGTTAGCTAGCTCACTCCCTTGCACTACTCTTGTCTCACCTTTGTATTCTCTCTCTTCTTAATTTAATGACTCGCAGGCACGCAGCTCTCCGCGTCATTAGAGAAAAAAAATAGTTAGCGCTAAAGCTTATAGCTGATATTAGCTAGCTAACTAACAGTTGCTATTAGTTGGTTTGGTCCAATTAGTGAGATAGTTGTTAGATGGGTATGCAGCTCCAAACAGGGCCTTGTACACACAAAATCCTTAACAAGAGTTCCTAATATTAACATGAGTTTAAGATTTTAAATAATGAAGATGTCCTGCACACACATCAAACTCTTGTCAACGCTAGTAGAATCGAATCCATGACAAAGCACTGTGCAGAAAACTGGGAAGACTCTCACGGAATGCCCAAATACAAAATATTAAGGACTTAGGGATTAGCAACCATTTAATTCAGCAATTTCTCCTCTTTCTTCCTTCCAAGAAAAGAGTAAAGATCTTTTTTCATTCAACTATTGTTTAACAATATGTTCTTTACTCATTAAGGTTTAAAAGTGCAACAGTTAATTAAAGCAGAAATTTTAATATATAATTATATACTCCCTCCAGTGACAAAAGCATGGCATTTTGGACAAGATTTAATTAAACCTTTTAAAAAATAAATTTAGTTTGAAAACATGTAAGTTATGTGTGTAGAATTGTACTGAAAAATACTTGCAGGGTCTTATAGATGTAAAGGGATTTAAGAATATATTCTAGAAGAAATTAGTGGTCAAAGACATATATCGAAAACTATAGTACTATACAAAGTCAAATGTGAAAAGTATTTTTGAATGGAAGGAGTATGTCTCCTATGTCTAATGCGGGAATGGTTTCCTAGAATACAACAACTAACAGCCTACATTCTTTGAGAAAGTGACATGCTGGCCCCCTAACAGTGGCAAAGATCAAGTGGTGGTGGATAATGTAAATTTTGTGTTCAAAACAAAGGTGCCGTGCTTTCACATACCTATTTACTTTGGAGTTAAAGTTTCTGAACCCTTCGCTTGCACACCACATTTCTTGCCACAGAATCTGTTTCGGAGTCTCTTTCATAAGCTCCAATAGAACTTTTCTTTTAACGTCTAGTGGCCAATCTCTTCGTGAAACTACCCTTTTGATCCCTTTTTCTTTCAGTGCTGGTATAATCTTTCCATAGAACATGTCACTTGGACGGGCAACAGGTGCAACAGGGTTGTGAATGTTACCAGTGCTAACTGAAGACAGCTGTTCCTCTGCCTGTGCCTGTGCCAGTGAGCGCTTTTGCCATGATTTATACACATTGTATATGCTGCTTACATTTTCCACCCATTGGATCAGTCCAGCTCGTCCACTAATTGGTGTAACGGAATAGAACCGTAGTGCGATATTGCGACTTCGAGTGTCGGAACACGAATAAAACAAGCTATTTATCGCCTCCAACAACTGCATTATCCGTGAATCAAGGCGTAAATCTTCCCGGCCCTTGAGAAGGTAAGTGTACCTCTGACCATCTGATCCTTGCAAGATGAGCTTCTTAGGCCTTGTCTTTGTTGAAAGTATTGTCACCTCTTTGCAGAAGGAAGATACAGTTACATTGCCATGGTCTCCAGAAAAGGATTCTGAGGAACCAATTATCTTCTTCTCAAAACCAGGCATTGGAATGTCAGAGGTTGAAAAAACAGCTAGCTGTGGAGCAATTTCACTTAACATTACGCGTGACTTCCTTTGATGCGTGGCTAAAGAAGCAGCAATTGAATCAAAAGGTTGCCAGATCTCTCCTAATGCTGCTGGAGATCCAGGGGGTGTCTTAAGGGTTGCGACTGCAGATTTCAGCTTAGCATTGTATTCTTTATGGAACCACACTTCATGGGGTGTTTTTGGTTCACGAGATGTAGACGCCAAACGACGTTCCAAGGCTACAACTATTGGAGTCATAACAGCAGAATACTTTGCAGCATTGATCTTGTTCTTTTCTGCTGAACTCAGTGTAGAATTTGCAGCAATCCTTGCAGCTTCATCTTTAAGTATATTGATTCTCCTCAAAACATCTGCATTCAAATACAAATTTGGACAATATTAGCATCTGCATCTGTCCTCATGAAGTGTAGTTCACGACTTTGCATGACAGAAATATATTGTCATCTAGTCGTCGAGGCCCAGAAGACATGTTAATACAGAAATATCAAAGGCTAGATACAAAACTTTCCTACATGTAAATTGTGAGGGAAAGCACAGCAGTGTAAAGCAGAGCTAAACCTTGTAGGTATATCTAAGTTTTTAATCAAAGCCTGCCTTCTAGTTGATTCATCAGCACAGCAAGAGGGGAAGGGAGATGCTTACCTGAATGGAGATCCTGTAAGGTGCCGAGCCATTGTTCCTCCCAAAGAACAGTAATCATACCTAGCTCCTCTATTGCAAGCTTAACATCTTTAATTAAATTGGGGTATAGCTTAACCTATGGAAACAGAAAGGTTCCAAATAACATTAATTGGAATAACCGCTCATAGTCTAAAGCAGATAACCATAGTCTGGTATGTAAGATAAAATACCAGAAAGTCTGATATGTGCTGAAGCTCCTCAGAGGGTTCTCCTTCACAAGCGCTGATATCAACCAATGTAGGATATACAATAGAACAAGGAGATAGTTTTCCTAGCTTCAGCAATATACTCTCCAAAAGTTCCCTTACTATCTTCTCTGGGTGGGAACTCAAGCGTGCAAAAAGTTGAGGTATGATCTCCTGCATATTTCCAAAGCATATAATAAGGCCTCGTACGGTTAGGGGCAGGAATGGCCAGGAATGACTAGTAACTGTTCCGGTGAAAAAAATTTATACAAATTTACACAGTGTTGCAGGCTGAACGGTTCCCAGCCATGGTTCCGTTGGAACCGAACGTGGCCTAAATATTATCAGACACCCACAATTATAGAATGTAGGACAGTATCATAACATACCTGCCATGGCAATAAAGGAACTGTTGAAAGCCCACTTTCAAGCGTTTCCTTCAGTTCCACCCCATAGTTCAACATTATGTGAAGTAGATACAGCATTGCACGCATAGTGTAGCTTCTTGTTTTCCCTTTCAAAGTATCATGGTGATATGAAGATTGAAGCTCAGTTGATGAATGAGAAAGGTACTGAAAATAAGCATGTGCTGCATGCCCGAAGAGTGATACCCTCCTTTTCCTTAAAGACCACCATATTTCAGTAAGCTTGCCAATCAAAGGTGCAGTGTCTTTTCCAGAATCACATTTACAAAGAACCACTAGCTCTGATGCTAGGACTGCAGAGCGATCATCACCTTCACGGACCTCAAAGCCTGGTGCTCCAGCTGCAGCTTCTATCAAACTAATTGCCTGTTCAACAAGTAGAGGTATGGGGTATTCTGGTGCAGAATTGTAACACCCTGGTGTCATTGGGTATTCACAACCCACATGACTTGCAAGTTTTTCAGCACATATACGTCTGATTATTTCCCCCACCTCAGATTTCTCGTCATCTGTCAAGTGATATCTATCCGAGGAGAGTTCAGACTGAAGAACAGGGGACAGTGAATTCTGCAAATTTGAATCAGTTCCAGACAGAGAATAACTGGCATGAGCAAAGCACCAGGATGCATAAGCAAGCCAAGCCTTGCCCATGCTGGGGCAAAGTTGCCAGGATATCTTCCGAGCAGTGCCTATGATTTCTTGAGCAAGTGCATGATAATCCAAAGTCGAAACAGATACAGTATCACTAGATAGAAGTTTCTCTGCCCCATCTTGAAAAACATCAGAAGCGCTGAAATCTTTTATTACCTTTGGAATGATCGAATTAAAAGTAGGAGTTGAACTGTCTTGCTCCATCCAGGTTGAGAGTTTCAAACAAGCCCTAGCAACCAGTGAATGTGAAGTGCCAATTCCAGATGAACAACTAACTGTAGACAGAATGCTAGCACGGACCAGTGACCACAGATCAGATAAAGCCTCTTCATTATTTCCCTTTTCATGCTTCAGCAAGGCGCCTTCATACTTAATGTTCAATTCAAGTATTTTCTTGTCCATCTCATCAGATGATTCCAAAGGATGATCTATGAGGTACTGGTTTAAACGAGTAGCCAACATAAAGTTGCCCTGCTTTCTAGAAAGACTTGCAAGCTTCTGACAGAGAAGAAGAGTGGCTAAAGAAGATGGCTGTGTGTTACTGTACACTTTGAAGACCTTTAGCCACATGTTGCAATCTTGATGCATTTTATCGACAGGATCATGCAGTGCTTTCAGTAAAGAATCCATTATTGATTGCGATTGATTAGGTCCATTTCGGCAGGTCAACTCCGAGGCTTCTTCGAATGCAAATATGCAATGAAGCTGGCTAGCGCAAGCAGCAGCCTCGGGCAATCCATTGAGTGGGACAACAGAGAGTGCTTCATCCAACATCAATTTAGCCTTATGAAGCTCGTCTTTTACGCCCTCTAACTTGCTATTAGATTGCAGCATTCCACGCAAAAGCATAAGTTCACTTCTCTCAAGTGCGACCTTGGGATCAAGGGTGAGCTCATTGCTGCTTTTTGGAGTCAGGTCAAGATAACCCCAAGCTGAATGAAAGTCCCCCTCGTCAAAGCACGCCATTGCATGAATAGCATTAAGTTCACTGCCAGCACTTGTTAGAGCTCCAGAATAAGGTTTGCCGGCGTGTACAGAACGGAGCACTTGTAACTCAGCAAGCCAACTTTCTAAGCATTTCCAATCTGAAAGGGATGTGTAGCACTCAATAACACGCTCTATGATGTACTGAATGCCATCAGATTTCATGGAGATAAGGGCCTCCTCCGACTGCAGTAGATGGGAATAATGCGCAGCAGCCTTTTCATACTGCCCCTGGGATTGATAGATCAGTCCTGACATCCAGGAGAAGTAATTGTGGCAATCAGATACGCCCCCGACTTGTTGATTATCTTGCTCAAAGTAAGAGTAGAATGTTGACGCAGCCCACTTCTGAAGTCCAACTAAGGCATCTGTTTCATGACATCTGCAGAGTGCCAGAGAAGCATGCCGGAGGACCTTCAGAACATCTGCTTCTAACCTCTCTCTAAAGGCATGATGACTTTCAGTAGACCCTCCCATATGAATGTTGCCTCTGAGAGATGATGCAGCCAGGTTTCTGAGATCTACCAGCCGCAGTGAACAATAGTGAATGACTGCATCACTACAATGCATAGCTAATCCTGCATTCAACATTGGATCACAAATTCGTGAAAACCAATCTTCACAAACTCGTTTGTTTGCAAAGAAAAACATGAAACTTGCTTTTGGTGGGGGTGGTAGAACAAAAGAGCCTTCATATGCATTGTAAATATATTTTTTCAATGCCTCAACAAAATCCAATAGAAGACGCATCGGCAATAAGCAAATGTCAGCTGGCCCTATATACCTTCCTTCACCTTCCTTAGCTTCCACCGCCAATACATTTGTTACATCCAAAACCATGCGTTCTATGGCTGCAAATGTCTGAGTGGGACCACCTAGATGAGTTCGAAGCCGAAGGTTAATGCAGTGCCGGGCAGCTTCATGGATTCCCCACCAAACAGCAGCATGATTATTTACTGAGTATATTCTATCAATAGTATTTCTGTCCACACCAGGACCTTTGGGGAGTTCATTCCCATCAGCATCTCCAAACATATCGGTTTGACCAGAAAGCGTATCTTTCTTCCCACGGTAACTAAAGACCAACCGTTGCACCCAAGACGAAAGAGGTAACTTTAATCTGAGAGAAAGGTAACTCAAAACAGAAACAAGCTGCTGCCAGTGGAGTTTCCTAGGCTGTTGCTTCACAGCAAGCACATGCCTCCAGTTCATGCAATGGTTGGACATGTTAGCAATATCCGAGGAATTAAGATAATTATGCTTGTCTGCAAACAAGCCAAATGCATATGTTGTGATAGGCAAGGTGACTGAAAATAACCTCAAGAATGCATCCTTTACATTACTATCTGGATCACTAAGCTTGTCTAGCAGAACCTGAGTGACAACATAGAAATTCATGGGATTTATGAGCCTTCCCAGAAATAGTAACTCCAAGGTTATTGCAACATGGCACCTTACTTTAGACTCCCTATCATATGCACAATCCAAGACAGCAAAAAGGATATCATTCGAAAGGGTAGCATCCCAAATGACCTCATAAGAGAAACTGAACTTATCCACATCCCTCTCCAATACATGGATTGATTTTTCAAATGAACCTATCCAATCTAGAGCCTCTAATTTCAGTTTCAAGGATGATGATGCATTAAGGCCTTGAACTATGTATTTGCCATATTTATGTGCAAACTTCTTTTTAAATTCACAAGAAATCTTCTTTTCTGCCACAACCGACTGCGTTTTACAGCCTCCAGAGCCTCTTTCAAATGGTTCAGATGCTGGCATATTGCTTGAGAGTTCCACGTTGCTCAGTTTGTGTAGTGTGGAGAAAATCTGAAACTGCATCTCAAGGAAATTATGGAAAGGGGCACCGAATGGGTCAAGCTTCTTTGAGATGAATGATACCAAGTTAGTTGTTCTCTCATTTCTCTTTTTTGTATCCAGTGCAATCGTTGCCAGAAGAATCTTTAGATCAAATTTCATTAGGGAAAACAGCTGATCCTCTGAATACTGTGAACAACAATGTACGCCTGAGTTCGATTTGTTTTTCCTTTCACTGTTAAATTCTAAGGAGAGACTATGGATATCAGGGTAACTTACTTGCCCTTCCTCAAGCAGAGATTTTATCAGCTCCAACTCATTCATCAATGATGCAATTGCTTGATCAACTACATCTTCCAATCCATGCTGTAAGCAAAAAAGGTAGGTAGCTGCTGAGTTTGCAACCACATTGTGGTTTGGATGAAGACGTAATTTAGATAAAATTGAACTGAAGTCAAGCAAAGCTCCAACAGAAGCTGCACGGAGCCCCAAGTTTAGCAGTGATAGAACTTGCAGGTTAGTCTTAAGTGCTGCCACCAACTGTTCTGAGGAGGCAACTTCCAAGCTCTGGGCCAACACATCCACAAAATGGACATAAAATTCAGCAAACCTTTCCTGCAGAATCTCTGCAAGCAAGACCAAGCATTTGGATGCTTCTTCCATCCTCTCAGACCAGCCAAGGTTAGAGGCTATCACTGATGCACACCTTAAAAGCTGAGGAGCTAAACCTTCCAGAGGCCCAGCTACAAGTTCCCTTAGGTTATTTCGCTCAGCCACACCAGAAGACATAATCTGCAGTACAGTAGAGAAGCAAGCAAACAGCGGACGAAGCCTCCCAGAATTATGGCTAGCTGCAAGGTTGGGATCATGCACTAGCACCTCCATATCTGCCAAGAACTTGGGCAGTAATCCAAGTGAAAATTGCAAATTCCCAAGCCAATGCCACTGAAACTGCGGAAAACTATCAATGATCATGCTGCGATCGGCATCAGCTAGGTCCGGCACAAATGCCCACCCAAGAAGCAGGTCCATGATATCAACAAACTGTGGACGGAAGCAGTGGGGGAACTTGGTGGCAACCAGCATAAGCAGGCTGAGCAGACACCGGAGCACAGCGAGGGACGTCCGTTCATCCTCTAGCACGCGACGGCAGGCCGCAAGGAGAGGCGGCACGAACCTCTCGACCGGGGCCACGTCCCCAGTGGCCAGAAGCTCCCGGAGCCCCTCGGCGACGAGAGCAGCTGAGGAGGGGTCCCCCAGGAGCGGCAGCGCCCACGCGACGAACCCGTCCGGCAGGCCCCCTGGCGCTTCATGTGAGCACAGCACCGCACAGAGCGCCGCGTACGCCGAAACCGCCGCGCGCCGCACGGCATAGGACCTGCACAGCAAACAATAAAGCACGAGACGGGTGAATCGAGTTACTCGTCACAAATGGAGAAAGCGCGGAGGAGGAGAGGAAGGTTCACTTACGCATCGTCGGCGAGGAGGACCGAGAGGGGCGGGGCGAGGAAGGGAGAGAGGGCAGGTAACAGGGGGCGGTTGGGCGGGTGGAGGAAGGAGAGGCGGAGGTTGGAGAGGGCGGAGGTGCGGGAGGCATCGTCGGAGGGGTGCGGGCGATCGCCGGCGGCGGCGGAAAGGAGGGAGGAGAGGTGCTGCTGGAGCTGGTGGTGCGCGTAGGAGGGGCGAGGGTTTTGCATTGTCGCGACCGCCACGCCGTCAGTCTCATCGGCCGCCGCGCTGCCTAGCCCGCCCGGCAAGGAGAAACAGGAGAGCAGTCTCTCGCGTCGGCGTCGGCGTCTCCGCCGTCTTCTCTCGTGGAACGCCCGGTGGCGGTGAACCGACGGTTCGGATCGATAGATTCTGGTTTAGGGGAAGGGTTAATCGGATGGACACCATTATTAATTTAAGGGTATATTTCGAGATTTTTTTTTAGACAACTCGTTTTATTAAAAAAATATATGTATAGAATGTTAAAATATAAATCATTTGTAAAGAACATTTATAATTTGAAATGGATGGAGTACCTACGTAGAGTTCATAGTTTAGTTCCTCTCCTCTAAATTTTAGATCTCTAAAAACCTTATAGCACTTTAGCTTAGTTCTGAAATCTAAAGTTCTAATATGAGTTGGGATAAAGTTTAGAATTAACTTTAGATCGTCTATTTAGAGCTTTAACTCTAAAATTTAGATTATGGGATCTAAACATGCCCTTACTTAGTACTGTAAAGCTCTTAACTTACATATTATAATATTATCTCTAAAGTTTATAATATGAGTTGAGATAAAGTTTAGCCTACAATATCTTCTATAAAGTTTAGTGTTGATGATGTGGATAACTTGCATTAAGTGGTTGAAAGTGAGTGGATGACACAGCTATTAGTAGAATATGATATGGATGGTTAGTGAGGATAATATGATTGGCTTACATACATTAAGATATTATTTGTACTTGAAAGGGTCGAGATGGCGGATTAGAGGGGGGTGAATAGTCCGACAAAAATAAATCGCAGCGGAAATAAAAACCTAATCGGTTCTAACGACAATTCACTCCTCTAACTAAGACTCTAAGCACCTTACAAAAGATCCTAGCAAAAAGCAAAGGTGCAAGTCTACCTTAAGCTTCTCTAAACCGTTCTAACGCAAGATCACACAAATCTAAGCGCTAGTACTTTAAGCACCGGGGAAACTCCTATCAACTAGCAAGCAAAAGCGCACTAAGCATCTAAACTCACTACTTGCTCAATGACAAGGATACACAATCCTAATCAAGGAGCGCAATTTGTTTAGTTACACAAACTAAACACGAAACTACTTCTAAGCTACACAAACTAAGAAGATGAGTGGCAAGCTACACAAGCTAACCGGTCTCACAAGAGCATTTACAACTACACAAGTAAAGTAATGCAAAGAATAAATGACTTGTGTAGAAGGAAGAAAACCACCGCGAAGGATAGGAAGATGTTGACATGGTGATTTATTTCCCGGAGGTTCACTTATCGCCACAAGTTACGTTCTCCGTTGAGACAAGCTCCAAGGTTGCCGCCGGTCCTCTTGCTAGTGGTGACCCGCAAGTCATACTCTCCCACGTGGAGTGCTTACCACAGGTTCTAGCACTTGACTCGGCCGGACCACTTGTCGCTCTTCACGTCTCGCTCTACTAGCGATGCTCTTCGCGACTCCCGCGGGGTGAGCTCCAACCCTCACAAGCTTGCTCCGGAGCCAAGCACAATCTCCTTACTTGCTTCCATGGAGCCTCTCACCACCAAGCCGTCAAGGAGGTGGCGACCTCCAAGAGTAACAAGCACCACTGGCTTGTAACTTGATCACCTAGTGCCAACTCTTGCATTCTCTCAATGCAACGCACTAGAATCACTCACTAGCGATCAATTGGATGAACACTAAGCACACTAGTGAGTTAGAGAGCTCCCAAGCACACCTACATAAGCCACACAGGCCCAAGGGTGCTCAACTAGTCAGCCAAGGCCGCCAAGTGCTTGGTTTTATAGCCCTCAAGCGAATAGAGCCGTTGCTAACCAAAATCGGCCGTCGGACGCTCAGCCGCGCCACCTTCGGACCAATGTTCACGGTCCGACGCTCCCGATGGCCGCCACGTGTCACTAGCCGTTTGAAGTCGAACGTTGGATCACAACGGCTAATTTCCCGCGCTTCAACTCACCGTCGGACCAACGAACTCCACGGTCCGACGCTTCCAGAGAGTAACCCGAACGCCAAAACCTCGTCGGACTTTGTCCGACGCCGTGCCCAGAGCGCGCCACACGCCTCGCCACGCCGTGAAATCGCCGCGACGCACCGTCGGACTGTCAGCCAACAGTCCGACGCTCGCGCTTCTCACCCCGTCGGACTGTCCGACTCTCACAGAGCCAAACACCGTCGGACGCACGAGGATAGTCCGACACTGTCACTGCAGACAGCGTCCGACGTTCGCACTCATCTGCACAGGGGCTAGGGTTTACCGTCGGACTGAACGCAATAGTCCGACGCTCACCCAAGCCAGCGTCCGACGCTCTTTTTGAGCTCCTCTCAACTCCAAACTTCACCAGCTTTGCAAATGTGCTAACACCACCAAGTGTACACCTCATGTGCATGTGTGTTAGCTTTTCACAAACATTTTTCAAAGGATTTTTCTCTATTTTCACCGCGCCACTCGATCCTACCAACGTATGCAAATTAGATCATTCAAGTGGCACTAGATGACCGATATGCAAACAAGTTTGCCCCTCTTGATAGTACGGCCATCTATCCTAAATCCGGTCAAGCACTTCTCTACTCAACCTTAGACCGGTGAAATGAAAATGCCCTAGGTTATACCTTTGCCTTGCGCTTTCCATTTCGATCACGGTCTTCATCACCGTCTCCGACACCATCGATGCCGGTGCAACACATGCACCAACAGCTAATGAATGATATGATCCACTTCATATCATCACGTGGCTTTTGGTTCATCGACCCTTGACTTGCTTGCTCTTCACCGTTGCGTTGGTCCATCAGCGCCAAGCCATCACCCGACTTGCCCTTCACACTTACAACCGGTCCGTCGATGCGAAACCTTGTCTTGATCTTCTCTACCTAGCCACATGACTCCATGTCATGTCTTATGCGTTTAGCTCCTTCATACCATATGTGTGAGATAAGCATCATCTCTAAGCCATTTTCACCTCCATGGCATAGATGCTCACACACATGTACCTGTGGACTAATCACCTGTGTAATCAACACTTAAACACATATTAGTCCACCTAAGTTGTCACTCAATTACCAAAACCAAACAAGGACCTTTCAGTACTGAGGGTTAGGTTTATAAGAGATATAAGTACTCCCCTAGTGTGATGAATGGATATGTGAATATTTTGAATCTCTATGTGATATGATAAATCAACATGTGCCTCTATGTTGCGTTAGTCCTCCTTCTACGATCAATCTATCCCATCCGGGATATGTTCAAACATCCTCTCTCTCTCTCTCCGATCCCCCATTTGGTGATGGGTTCAATTCGCATTGCCAACGGTTGTGCTTGTCTCATGTCATCGCCTATCACTAAGATGGGTTTGCCTAATGGGTACGCGAGCGGGAGATGACGGTTATTTCAACACTCGTATTTTTCTTTTCTTTTATTTTTTTAAAGGACTATCATTATCGGTTCTAACACCATAAGTGGAAATATGTCTCTACTATTACTGCTAACAAGTTATGGATTTTTGAACCACCAATAATTGTCAATTATATGTACTATTGTGTGCAAACATTCGGTTTTCATCACCGGACAAAGTGTTGCCAGACCGCATAGTGTTCCTACACTGCATTCTTTGAGTTCAATTACATCAATGAGTATCAATCAAAACTGAGTAAGTGCAGCTTGGTGTCAACCATCTTATTATAACCCATTTTATTCATTACAATAATATTTATTATTGTCTAATGGTAAATTATGGAAAGAAACAACATGCTTTATACTCCCTCCGTCTCATATTAGATGACGCTATGTAAAGCGTGCGGGTCAAACTTTCTCAACTTTGACTAGATTCATAGAAAATATATGCAACATTTTTATTTCCAAATAAATTTGTTAAAAAACTAGATTTAAAGATTTTTCCAATGATACTAGTTGTGTACGTTCGATATTAATACTTTTTAATGTAAAATTAGTCAAAGTTGAAAAAAGCTGACTTCTCGGGAAGCGAGAATGACATCTATTTTGGGACGGAGGGAGTAAATAATTATTGAAATCGTGCCTTTATTATCTCTGTATAGGGTGTTTGGTTGAGGGCATCTACAGTGTGATCGTTTCATGGTAATAAAAAAACAACTACAAATCTCTATAGTCGATTCATCACAAAACGGCTGATATTTTTCCAATGGTGCAAGACCATAACCAATGCACGAGCTTCACTTTACCTCCTTTTGCAGCAGGATCAGGCTCACGATTGCATGGTGCAGTATTCTAACACAACAAATAAATAAATTGATATGTTTATTGTTGAACTGAGCCAATGAACTGATGCAAGAATATGCTTCGACTCCTCTCTCTCTCTCTCTCTCTCTCCCCTTGTTGCATCGTTGTTCTCCATGTCCATGTGTAGCCAAAGAAAACAGTTAACATTAATTTTCCCATGCTTTTGCTATGCATTTAGATCTACGCTATGTCTAGATAAATATGGAGAGTAGCATTTTTCTTTAGCAAGCTGCTATTATTAAGTCCCAATGCTCATGTTACCCCGATAACGAACCCTTGATGTGTTTATTAGTTCATACAGACATTTTATATTAATTGCGAATGGGCCTGTGGTCCAATAGTAGGACTGTCCAGTGTGACGCTACCCACCAGAGTTCAAATCCTGATTGTCGCACATTTCCTAAATTTATTCCAGGATTTAACGGCGTTGTGTTTTCAGTGGTAGGCAACGTGCCCGTCGACAGCGAGGCGCCTGTGGTGACTTCGTCAATCTCGAGATCTGTCAGCGCAGTCTTTTGAAGGTGCTCATAAGGGTAGGGTTTGCGTGCCTGTGTTCACAGGGGTGAGCGTGCATGCGTTGTGAGCGTCTGTGTCTGTACCGTGTAATTCAAAAAAAAGACATTTTATATTAATTCATCGGTTTGCTACTTAGTTCATACATTGTTAGTTCACATTGTTGTACACTAGTCTAACGCGTGTTTAATTAGTTTTTGAAAAAAAATAAATTTGAAAAATTTTGACCAACAATTATTACCTTAATTATATGACCATTCAATGTACAGAAGCTGCATATATTTTTCAAAATGCTTTAAGGAAATGTGTATTTTATAGCAATTGACAACATTATGAAAATTATGAAAGAGAAAAAATGCAATGGCCAAAATCTACCATCCAAGACACTAAGTTTTATACTGCGGTCTCATGTTTTTGGTTGATATACTGCAGTGTCTCAACAAGGAAGATATCAACAATGATGAGGTCAAACTCGGGAAGTGCGAACTCTATCTTCACTCGTTTGTGTGCCACACGAGAGCTCGTGAGCTTCTCTCTCTCTCTCTCTCAATGCTCGTGAGCTTTTCATCTGTTGATTCACTGGCTTTCTCGTTGTACTCATGGTTATCACTAGTTATAAGAGCTGGTAAAACTATGGGCCAAGTGCTGACTGATATTATCCATGAAGTAGTATACAACTCGGCATATGACATTTAGATTTGTATATGCAGCTAAGTCCACCCGGTGTTAAGGTGAGCCAATAAGATGGCATGTGGGCTCATGTGCCATGGTGTCTCTGGTTTCACAAACTTTAGTACCACTTCGACCATGTTTGGATATTATCGTATTCATCTAAATTAGGGTGGCTAGAGTGGATTAGAATGGGTCTAAGAGCATCTTCAAGAGTCTCTCTAAAATTTACCCTCTAAATCATTGTCGCTATCTATCTTTGAGTAACGAGAAATTCGGAATAGAGGTTATCTATGTTTGGATAACCAATTAAAGAGTGACTTTTCTATTAGAATCTCTATTCCTACCAATTAGAACGGATTCAGATAGTCTCTTGCCATGATACAAATTAGCTCCAAATAAGCCATTGATTCTATAGACGTCAGTGAATACATTTGCATTTTGCAGACACCAATTACACCCAACACAATAGGAAGTGGCCAATGCCGCAATGCTTTCTGCACATGAACATCAAAGTCACAATAGCGCCCCGGTACATGTGAATTTTTTTTTTCAGTGCTGCTTAACTTAGCTTCAGCATGATCCAATATCTTCACTAAATACTTCAAGCTTCCTGTGAGGAAGAAAACATCCAGATAGAGCAGCTGTTCTCATCGCCTAATAGAGCACAGGAAATTAAATGTGTCACAGCTCCCATTCAAGCATCAAACATGATTTGCAAGGCAATTTTGAGAGTCAATATAACATGCACCTGCCAAGTTTAACTCGTCTTCAAACTCATCTTGCATGCCAAATCTTCTTTGCCCAGATGATGTTACAGCAAATGGAAGGTATGGATGGAACGAGAACCCGTTTACAGTATCTAAGATCAAGTTGATATAAGATTAAGATGGATATAATGCAGAAATAGAGACAGACTAAGGCGTGTTTGGTTGGGAGCCGTTCCTGGGGCGCTAGCCCAGGCAGGTCGATCCAGCCACAAGGTGCTGGAAATTGACGGCCTGGGGAGCCGCCTGGGCCAGCACCTTTTTGCCAGGTTCACAATCAAACATGCCGTTAAACCTCCTCTGGAAACACGTGTTCAGAAGAGACATACCAGCTGCTGCTTGGAAGCCAGTTACCCATTGACCACCTTGAAGATCATATACATGGACCATGCCATCCTGTGGAGATACAGAAATTCCTTTTTCAGTTTTTACTAGTTCAAAACATATAATTAAACTCAAATGAGAAAATTGGCCCTCACCTGCCCACCAGTGGCTAGATGTCTACCGCAGGGCTCAATATCAAAATATATTCTTTGATTAGTAGTATCAGCTGATCTGTACAACCTTATTATGGAAACCACATACACAAAAAGGAACATAAGAAAATTTTGCACAGAAAAACTAGAAGGGACATAATTCCACTTAAAAATCCAGTAACACCGCACCAACATAGCAGTTCAGTTTTACTTATTAACTGATGTAAAATATTACTGGATTGGTATATAGACATTGAAATATTTCTAGAGTAATATCTGATCAATACAAGGACAGACTTGCTTCATTTATGATGGAAAATGGATATATATCTAATTAACCCGCAATGGAAAGCAACCTTAGTACACCTACCCAATTCTACAACTAATAAAACTAAAGATGAGACAAAAGTTTGGTGCGACATTTGCCTTTCGTTTTCCGTCTGCCTTGACCCGTGCGACAAAACCGACGCTGAGCCACGCCCCCGACGTGCGATCCCTCCGCCCGCTGCCCCGCGCGCAGCCAGAGATCGAATCCCGAGCCCCAACAATCGAGAAAAGTTTTGCGTCGTCCCGTGCCATCCGTAATCCATCTTCTCCTCTAATCACGCTCATCCTCTTCCGCGATTCCACTTCAATCACGCCACGGTCCCTCACGCGAGCCACCTCATCTCCCACACCCCTCGGCCCTCGCCATGCAATCGCTCGCCCAGTCCTCCCTCACTGCCGCTCGTCGCACTCATGCCGTCGAGCTCGCCGTTCGCCCCAGCGCCATCATCCTCGCCCCGCGCTCGCCACGCCGGCACCTCCTCTCCCCCCCTGCCGTGAAGCCGTGCTGCCGCCACAAGGGTGTGCCGAGATGAAGGCGGACGGAGCGCCGAGAAGGAGGACTGCCCAGAAAGCCGTCGCTCGACCTCGTCGTTCGCGCCCATGCCGTCTCCTCGCCCCACTCCGGTGGACGGCAAAGCGCTGGAAAGGAGACGGGCTGCCTCGATCCGCGGCTGCTCCCAGGCCAAGATGGCAGATCTGCTCGAGGGAAACCAAGCCCTCCATATCTCCAGTGCTGAGTCGACGACTGGGCGAGAGCAGTGAGCAGATGTGGATGATTGGCATTGCCGGAGGTACAAAAATTACCATGTCCGTGGGTTCTGCTGCGGCCGGCTTCATCCTGGTACAGTGAGACAGGTTTTTTCCCTTCTCCTTACCGATTCGAAGTTGTCGTATCAGGATTCAATTTGCGGTAGATGTCTCCAATATACCCATTCCCTCACATCACAGCTTCTGCTGGAATGGACAGGGAAGCACAGTGCTTGCTGGATCTTTCTAAACTTCCATGCATCATGACTGAAACTGCCAATTGACATGTTGAAAATAAACTGAGCACCAAAACAATGCGGTAGCGGTACTGCAGTGATTGGTCTAAAACAAGGATGCACACATTAAACAGAGTGTGCGCATCATCAATTGAGTAGAATTATTTAAATATATCTTGTCTTTTTACTTTGGCATAGCAAGTACTTCTGTAAAAATGTTCATATACATAAACTAATCATCAGTTAACTGCATTATATGATGAGCTATTTGATCATCAGTCATCACAGTCATATACAAACACGGAGCACACAGCTGGCTAAGGAATTAACAAGCTGTAGTAGTTGTCGAGAGGAATTATATTTAAGTAGGTAATCATTGATCTAGGTGTACTGGTTGGTTTGGCTAGCTTGGTTAAACAAACTTGCTGGTGGACTGAATTCTCTTCAGGTACTGATTTCTAAATATCGATTGAACACAGAGCCCAACAAGCAGTCGAGGTGAGCATTTTCATTCACCTGCTTACTGTATGCTGCATGGAGTTACTACAGTCATGTTTGTTCCATCCGTCCATTAATTTCTGGGTTGTTGTTTATTCGTAATTTTATACTGTATATTAGATGACAAGAATCTGAGAGCTTCGATTGCACCATTGCGCGCCAATTTTTGGTGGACTTCAGATCCTAATCCTAAGAAACTCTGGTTTTATCAGTACCCAGCCAGAGCCCACAGGCGTATGCTGCTTAAATTAAATGATATATACATTCAGGTACCACACCTGCAATTGGGAAGGACTTGTATTGCTAACCGTGGTTTATATATTGAGACAGACATTCTAAATGCTTGCAAACCCAAAATCTGTCATGCTTGATTCAAATATTTGGCATAGCAGGGTAAGGAAAGATGCATATATGAACTTCTGGATTATGATATTTGGCATAGCAGAGTAAGGGTAGATGCGTATATGAACTTCTAGATACTACATATATATGACTCAACAAGGAAGAATAATTACTCGAGATAGATAATTATTATAAGGGATTTTGTAAATGAGTTTGTATATAGTACCAAATACTGCTTTCATGCTTTCCTTCTTGGTTTGGTAGGGGTTGATCATTCCCTGCATTAGAGTAAAATTATATCTGTACGGGATCAATAGGAGCAATTTTCTATGACACTGAATGGTTTGTGAGTTTGTGTTTCAACCCTTTTCAATTTCAGTGTAATTTTAGTATGCAACTGAAACGATTTAACCATTAACGTTTTCCATCCTTATATGGTTCTTCATATGCTAGCTCATCCAATTAATTTTGTTCAATACTGTATGAATGGTCAGTGTTCATGTGTGGCATGTATTTTAGTAGACCTATGGTCTATGGAGCTATTGATTTGAATTGGCATTTGAGGATACTCCAATCACTTGCCCAAACTACAGTCTTCATATCATTTTGACAGAAATAGTAATAACATCACTACTCCATGATAATTATGGGCTATAATGCTATGCTATTTCGACACGGTGATGCATACTATCTAGGCAAATAATGGCAACACTTGATATGATGGCATTCATGCAGCACATCATTATACTTTGAGTTATGTGCGTCGTATTGGCGTGCATATAGCTGCATATAAGTTTTTGAAGTACCCCAGAAAACAGTTTTACACACCATGGGAAGGGGCTACTTGGAGCTACAACACTGTTGTTGTTAGAGTGCGCAGCGGATTCGGCCCAGCCCGCTATACCCACGAGCTAGCGCCCCTCGAGCCCAGGTCCACCGGAGCCTATAACATACTCAGGCCTCAGGCCTAACTCAACCCAAAAGACTAGCCTGATAGGTGAGGACTGCCCCCGCCTTTATATGTTGTGCTCCTCCACCATCAATTATCGATGTGGGACTAAATCTAAAAATCTCCCCCGTCACACATCGGACCCAACTCTTCACATCACACAACCCCGTGTGATCTCTGGAGGACGTTTTTCAGGCCCCGAGTCCAACGCTCCATGTCACACACAACCCGTGTGATCCTCCGAGACGTTAACGGGCTCCCCCGTCACTGTGTGACCCCTGAGACTTTTTAGATTTTTCCAACCATGGGCTCCGATACCACTTGTTAGAGTGCGCAGCGGATTCGGCCTAGCCTGCTATACCCACGAGCTGGCGCCCCTCGGGCCCAGGTCCCAACATACTCAGGCCTCAGGCCTAATTCAACCCAAAAGACTAGCCTGATAGGTGAGAATTGCCCCCGCCTTTATATGTTGTGCTCCTCCACCATCAGTTACCGATGTGGGACTAAATCTAACAGCTGTGGCTCCAGCTCCAGCAGTTGCAAGTGTCATGGGCTATATCACCAAGGAGAACCAGCGTCAGGCATGGTTCTTAGTGACTCGAAGTGAGCAGATTCAGCATGTGAGTGGACTCCTTAAGGATTGGTAGGAGGATGAAGAGCAGAGCTGAACAACTGTACTTAACAGCAGGTGTGATGATGCAGCTGCTATGCTGAATTTTGATGGCAGTTTAGAAAATGGGCTTCATTCTGGAAGAAGTACATACATATAGAACCTGAACCTATGGCCTCAGAATGATTTTGCATTTGCAATTTTTTTTGGTGGGCATAATATTGTGACAGCCAAAAGCCACTGAGAGGGATGGAGAAGGCAGGGCTCCAGCATGACATCACTCATATATTTAGTTTGTTGTATGCAAATAGTTTCACAGCATGCGATCTGTTTTTTTTTCAAATAAAAGTTTAATTGAATAGCTCATCCTTACAACCACTTAAGTATGCCACATGGAAATAGATAGGTCAGCATTGAAACGATAAACCATATATACCGCAAGACGTCAGGGGCTGAACATATAGCTATAAGATCTGCCCGAATGAAACATTTAAGATATGATGACCAAAGAACATGTTTTATCATTTACCAAAAGAAACAAACAAAAACTTTGATATGATCATATGAGATAAGGTCTTGTACATAACCATCAAATCATTTAAAAAAAAAATCCAAGGAATAAATTGTTCCGTAAAGGCAAAAATAGATGATCAAGCTCTTACTTGTAAACAATGTCCACAGTATTACGAACATCCCAACATAATATGTATGGATCCTGATAAAAGATCAATAGATATTTGATATCACAGACCAAAAGGATTGAGTAAATATATGCAAGTGATATGAACCCTGAAATTCCCAATAGTATGCTAACTGACCAAATGTTGAAAAAATAGTTTCTCCAAAAAAATACTGAGAAAATAGGTACCTTGCGCCCTCCAGTATACAGATAGTTCCCATCTTTAGAAAAAAGCACCTGAAACTTTCATCCATGTTATCTGCTATTCATACCGTACGATTCAAATGTACGCAACTGCTTTCCCAACCTGTGTAACACCACCAAGTTGGCCATGCAAGACATACAAAGGCTCCATATTACTCTCTGCATACACAGCAGTTGTCTGGCTGTATGAACCAACAGCAAGCATCCCATTTTGTGGAGAGAAGGAAATTGAAGATATTATACCTGTCATGAAAACAAGTGCTCATAAGCCAAGCACTTATAGCATAGTTTGTGTAACTTCACATGTCATACCAAAGAAAGTTCAACAACACTAGCCAAAAGTGAGCTGAGATGAAGCAATCAAAATCTTTATAAGCTTGCAAAGTTGTTGTTAGTGCAGCGCCATTGCTCATAGTGTTCTAAACGATAGTTATGTAGACAACAAGCTCTAGCACAAACTTATTTTGGTGGTTTCATTGAATGCTATTGTTTGAGGAAAAATAATGTGAAGTACATTTCAAGAATCTATGACCTACATACTCCAACAGAGTTTTAAGGATGCTTCAAAGCATGTCAAGGGTACCAAACTTACAACTGGAATTGTCACATACCAGTTGGCCCTTCACCTCCCTTAAGTAAAGAATATTGATCAAAATCTCTGCCAGGCCGATGAACATCAAACACTCTTATAGCTTTGTTGTATCCAGCAAATAGCCTGTAGAACAACATAACCCCAGTGAATAAATATTCAAGAAGATTTTACTTCAGTTCAATTGCCTGAAGTTAGACCACTAACCCATATGTTATTGTTATCTTAAGATACCAAAGTATGATACTGACAATAAGCATTATACACAACAAAATCTGTAAGAAACCACTAATTTCTTATACTGCGAATAAGACCTAACAGATTCCCATGACTACAAACAGTATGTTTCAGAAAAATTCCTTACATAACACAAATTTAATTTCGAGTCTGAGTGCACTGCACATACTTAGATCCTGTAGAATTGAAAGAAACTGAAAGTGCAGCAGCTATTTCATCCATGGCATCATATGCTCTGTATGTGCAGCGGAGCTGCAATTCCCAAAACAAATAATCAGAACCAGAATTACTTGTTAGCCATACAAGAAACACAAAAAGCAAGAACAATCAGTCTTACTTCCCCACTGGTGGCATCCCAAAGGTGTATTGGATGATCACGACTGGTAGTTGCAAATACACAGGTGGCTGGGTCTGCATCAAATTGATTAATTGATCATAAAGGAAGAAGGAAGATGAACATATCAAAGAAAGCAATTCATCACCCACCAGACAAGGACATACACGGGTACCAGCAGAAATCGTACACTGGCTCACCCTCGTTCACCTGAAGGAATGCGCCATAAGAATCTGCAGGGAAAGGAATTGAAACTAAAAAAGCGGATTGGAAGTAGAAAACAATGGAACCAGCAGAGACAACCAAAGGGAAGGCTAAGCACTTAATGCAAGCATTTACATGAATACATGATACACTGCCACATTCGCAACAGCAAAAAAACTCAAAACCAGATACGCACCTTCACCTCCGACGGCGGCCTCGGCAACGGGCTCCGCCGCACTGTACGCTTCCTCCGGCCTGTCGAACGGAAGAAGGAAATGCCACAGGTTTAGCCAATCGCCGCGCGCGCGAGAGAGAGCGTATCAGAAAATGTAAGCGCGGGCGGGGCTTACAAGTAGAACAAGCGGAGGGAGTTATCGTCGGAGCTGGTGAGGAAGGAGGACCCGTCGGGCGACCACTTTACGCCCTTAAGGAAGTTGTCGCCGCCACTATTGCTGCCAGAGGAAGTGGCGGAGCGGAACTGGCGGGCGAAGTGGTAGAGCCGGCGAGGGGGGCGGTCGAAGCGGAGCTGGGGCCAAGAGTACTCCGCCGCCGCCTCCATCGCCATAGCATCGCTCTCCGCGCCGCCTGGTGGCGCCTCCTCCGTCTCCGTAGCATCGCTCTCCGCGCTGCCCGGTGGCGCCGCCGCCGCTTCCTCCTGCGCCGCTGCCATCGCGCTAAGCTCTTCTCCGGCGAAGCGAAAGCAAACCGGCGGCCAGGGGCTGGGGTTTCGATGGGTTTCTGGGTCGTTTCCATTTGGGCCGGGACCAAGTGGAGTCAGGCAGGCCTGACCCAAACAAACGAAGTCACATACTAGGCCAGGCCCACAATAGCATCGTGGCCTCGTGAGACTTGACTTATAATAGGGCCAGGCCCAATCCAACCCCACGTGCACTGCACGGCACGGCACGGCACGGCACGAGAGAACTGGTAGCTGGAGTCGAGAGCCCACGGGTGCTGGTGGTTGCAGTGCAGATCCGTCCGCCTGAGCCAGAGCGAGGAGTGAATCCCACGGCACGCGCCATGTCCGACGAGTCGCCGCCGCCAGCGCCGCCAGCGCAGGGGGCCGAGAAGAACCAGCCCGCCGAGCAGGCGGCAGGTGGGTGGGGTGGATGGGGCCTCTCCATCTTCTCAGAGATCTCCCGCAGCGTGAGTACGGAGTAGCACTCTGACCTGCCGGCTTCATACGCCATGCGCAGATTTTTTTTTTTTTTTTAAGTACTCGGTGGGAAGGTCGGATTAGGGTTTCAGTGAATTGATGTGGTGTGGTATGTCCCAGGCGGTGGAGGTTGCTAAGAGTGCCATGGCTGACATTCAGCAACCGCCGGAGCAGGACACGGTACCCGGTAGTGGCGAGAAGGATCGAGATCAAGAGAAGGAAACGGAGGGGGAGGAGGAGGAGGAGGAGCGACGCAAGGCGGCTCTGGACAAGCTGGAGAAGGCCAGTGAGGACTCAATCCTGGGCCAGGCAAGTACCTGCCTTGCTACTCTCTCAATATTGCTGTTCTTTCTGGGCTTGGCAATGCCGGTGATAACTGATAATGGTTGGTGAATTGCTGTTTGCAATGTGTGTATGTGGGTTTCTGCAGGGGCTGAAGGCCTTTGATAGCTCGGTGGAGACCATCACGACTGGTACTTGGCAAGCTCTTGGGACCGCATGGAAGAGTGGTTCACTGTTTGTTCAAAAGTACACCCCTCATTTTATATCTATAATTCAGTTTCTGATGTTACAGCCCTATGACAGACGCACCCCATGTTACTAGTCTATGCATTACATGAAACAGCCTAGGTGACCTAGGGTTGCTTCCTCCCACTAGTAATCCACTCAAGTCTGTTCTACTTATGAAATTGTGGATCTAGTTGGTTACATCTTACAACTGAGAACATGAAATCCAAAACTGAATATTATATATATTAAATGCCGCTAGCGCTAGTATTATGATGCCATTTATTTCCAGTTACTGGTTGACAAATGAATACGTAGGTATTCGGCTGTTTGTGCACATGTATAGCATGACATTTCACAGCTATTTTATGTATAAGATACCGATGAGATTCTGAAAACAGACTTTTCATCATAAACTTGTTGCTGTCTGTTATCTAGTAACTTTGTATGTCTTTTCTCAACTTCGAGCATCAACTATCAGCAGGTTAACCTTTCTAATGTTTTATTGGTGTTCAATAGTTAGTAGTTAACCTTTCTAATGTCTTATTAGTGTTAAATAGTTAGTATTGTGTTCATTAACAGTAACCCTGTAAGTGTCTCTCCTTGGATACGTAACATGTTTGCTTGGTGTATTTATCTCTGACTATAACATGGTTACTTTCCTAGAATGGAAAATTCAGCTTCAAGCTTGGCTGAAACCATTCAGCAAGGTGAACTGCCTGCCAAAGCATCTTCTTTAGCACCGACTATTTTAGAGGTAACTAGGACTCAGCAATTGCATTGTCTCTACATATATTTGAAATGGATATTTTAATATTAAAGTTCAATAATCACAGACAGGGAAGTCATTTACAGCAAAAGGAATGGAAGTTCTTGAACGTGTTGGAAAGGAGACAATGGAGTTTATTGTTGAAGAAACTGGTATGGAAGTTGATAAAGGTAGTACCGGTGAAGGTGACCAGCAGACAGAAGAGGAACAGTTTGAAGAAGTCTCATTTGACAGATGCTTCTATATTTATGGAGGGCCTGATCAGTTAGAGGTGATGCTTTGTTTTCCCAAGGATATTATGTGTTTGGTCTTCAACATGCCCCTTTTTTCTCTGAGTTGGATGTGGTCTTCTTTTTTCTGTTTGTAATAGGAGCTGGAAGCATTATCAAGCCACTATGCATTGTTGTTTAATAGGAAAAAGGGGAAACTTAATACTGAGCAGAAAACATATTATGATGGAAAGCTTAAAGAAATACAACATATTTTTAGTCTTAGCACCAATGCTGATGAAGATGGACCAGAATCTGACAAAGGGAAGAAGATTGAATCAGCTGACACTGACACTGATGCTGAGATGAAGAAGTTATGCGAATCAAGTGTTAGCAAGGCCGCTAAGATGGCTGCAGGGTATGTGTGTCCTTCATTCCCATGTGGATTCAAAACTAGTATATGTTAGTACTTATATTTAGTTTTGTCAAGTATTGATGAAATTAATGAAATCGTGTTAATTTATAGAGATCCATTTTAGTAAGTAGTTGACTAGATAGACAGCAGTTTTTTAAGAAAATCAAATGTATTCATGATGAAAACAACATTGCTTAACTTTTTGCGATACATTGTCCATTCAAATCGGTTCTAAAAATCTCTTCTCATTTAGACTTTATTTTTTGGCATTCATTTGTTTAAAAGCATTCTTGAGAGCTGAGTCCATAATTATATCTATCACCTTTGCAGGTTCACCACTGCCTTGGGTGGGCTTTCTCCAAATGAGATTATCAAACGAACCACAAATAGGCTTGAGACCATTCACTCAGAGGGTGTTCATGTATGTACATACTACATAATGTGTCATTCTTTGCTTATAAATTTGATATTTCTTTGAGGGGGGGAAACTCTTTCTTGCAGAGATTGTCAGAGATGTGCTGCCTTGCAGTTTCTCAGCTTCTGATGCTAGGAAAGTCAGTAATATCTTCTGCCAATAAATCAAAGAATGAAGACTATGAAAATGATGTTAAGATTGATTGGCCCGAAGATCCCATTTCAAAAGCTAAAATAATCAGATGGAAGGTGCAGTCCATCTCTGTGGATATGGAAAAGGTGTCTACTAGTTTTGCGACAGGTAATGGACCTCTCATACCGAATTGATTACTCTATGTAGGAGGTGATCTTCAGTTTCCACAAATGCCAACTCATTTGTCTGTAGGTATCTCGGATGTCGCTGAAGCTTATGCGGCAGCTATGCAAAGTGCTCTCGCTGACAAGCAGGATGACCTCCCAAATCAGAAGTCTTTGCAGGAGAAGGTTAAGTCCATATCCACCCATCTTAACTCCGATCAGACCAGTGCTGTCAGCAAGCTACAAGACGCCCTGCAGTACCTGGCTCACGTCGTTGTATGCGCTTCAATGCCAAGTGTGTAATTGTGGAGTATTTCCTGTTTGAGCATTGCCACAATTGTTAGCCATTTATGTACATTTGCTTACGGGTTCCCTTCAGGGTTGCAAAATTAGGGCCTCTAGCTAGCACCTTACACACGAGGACGTGTTGGTTAGTTGTGATGTCTGTACTCCATTGCACTCGGAAAGTTGTTGCTCTCTGTGTTTTAACTCTGAGAACAATGAATTACTGATGTTTAATATACATCTACCGAGTGAACTGATGTGTTCAATTTACAGCTGGTGGCTATCTGCTCAGTTCGTCTGGTTCGTGTTTCTGTGACCATTTCAGAAAAAATATATTATTCACTCGAAAGGTTCAGTCCACAAGGGGTTTTGTCTCTGCCGGTGTAAGTGCACTGTCAATGTAGCATCATAGTTTCTATAGACATTAATTATGTTCACCTGAATATTTTGCGGGTTATTAAAGAGATAACAAAAATTATAGAAACTGGGTTTAAGTTAAAAACCATATCGGATATGATTAGTAGATAATAAAGAGAACGTACGTGATTGAATAAAAAATATTAAATAGAAGCTATCTATTAAGATATAGTTTCTATACGTAGAGTCTAGAAATTAATAAGGATATGATTCTAGCATTTGGATTACCCTAAAATTATGCTTATAGAGGTATCTTTTTCAGGGATGGAACTCTAGTATCTTCGGCGTGTTTGGTTACAGACTCAATAGAGCTGCCTCGCTCAGGCATCATTCCTAGGCGCAGGCGTGGCCTTCAGGGGCAGAGCTGCCTTAGGAGCTAGGCCCTCTCTAGTGTGCAAGTGGTGCCTAAATAAAATGGATCCCACAGTAAGAAAAACGAACATCACTAGTATAAAGCTGCAGCGTGTGAAAATACAAGTATCAAAGGTATCTTGTATGCGAAGGGCCTAGAGAAATAAAAAAGTACTGATCTTATCTTGTCTTTCACCTTGTGCTATAGTGAAACAATATTAGTTTATCACTTGGGCATCAGGTACATATCCTGCTCCTAATTTTTGTAGCATCACTTGCAGATGGCATCACTTGCTGCAGTGTTGGAAGTGATACCCAAATGCTCTTTTTCTGTTTCGGGCATCACTTTTGTCTCAACAGTGCAGAAGGCCTTAGGGTCGAAGTCAAATAGGCGCTTAACTCAATCTGTAGCCCTAGCTAAAAAAAACATGTAGCCCCAGCTTACCATCAGATTTGGATGTAACCTTACTTAAAATTAGGCTTTATAGTTTAGGCCAGCCAGCGTAGTTACTACGCCGCACCGCAATAGAGACGACGTCAGAAGTGTGACGCTGAAACACTTGCCTGACTTTGGAACTGCAGAGTTATGGTCTGGCACGCCGCAAATGCGGTCGCGAACCAAACACGAACCAAAACTATAGCATGGAAAGTTGTGGCGGCGCGGTGTGGCGCCAATCAAACACGGGCACACGGCCTAACTTCTGATAAATAATATAATCATTGTTTGTAACTATTGTTATAGAACACGTCGTCAGCGGTCAGGACATTTCCCTCTCCGTCGCTCTTGATCAACATAGTAGATGAAAATAGTAGAACAAATAGACATAAGATAGAGAGACTATTCTTTATTTCTCTGAATATTGATGATTACGACGTAGAGCTCCCATGTATATATAGTCCTGCCAAGGTCTAAAAGTTTCGGTAAGAACTGTCACAGAACCTTCTAAATTATATGGCTCACAAGCACTAATCATTATCCCAAAGACCTCTAATGATCATACTTGTGTCCCAAATAACTTATAAGGGTCTGCCGGGTTTTCGCAGAAACCCGTATTCTCCGAAAATGATCTCATTGCGAAGACATTTCAGTATTATAACATTTCATACAAAATATATCAGAGTAGAAGTGCGGAAGTCTTACATTAAATAATATTACAAACCAGTTATTTCAAACTTAACATAGGTACGATTTATTACAACCATATAACAGTATTAGCAGTGGAGTAGCTTTTGTACATATCTTACAATATTAACCCTGCTCAAGGGTTTTAAACTTTCACTCATCTTCATCATTGTTCACCTGAACGACCGTCATACAGCACGGCCTAAGACAGACTTGTTCAGGCTGCTCACCTGCAACATGGGGTTAACAAACCCTGAGTACATGGGGTACTCCGCAAGACTTACCCGACTAAAATTTGGAAGAAGACTCAGGAATGCAGGCTGAGGTGATTCAAGGAAAGGTTTTAGCAAGAATCAAAATGTTTTGCAGAAAAGCTCTCTAAACTTGTTCTACTATCAATATTTTATTTCAACATTAGTCTTTAGCCCTAAATCTAAATTGATTCATAATTGTTATCCAAATTCAAAACTTTACCAAATTCTTATCATAGTTCTGAACCACTTTTCGGTGTATGGTCAGTGGATCAAGTCTCCATTATCCGAGGAGCAACGACGATTCGAATCGATTAAATACCCAGCTGGGGATCCCTATCCACACTGTATATGTAGCACTTAAGCTTGCATATGCCAACCCCGTCTACCACGACTCCTCTAAGTGAGAATGGCTCCATGCCACCCGAGAGCACAGTACTCCTCCAATCCAGCACGCCGGCCACGAGGGTACACGCTATTCTCGCCATCTCTCCACTCCCAGTGCATGGGTAACCCTTCTCGCCTCAGAATTGCCGGAGCCAGGGCTTTCCGTAGTATGTGGCTAGTTGCAAAGTCATGATCACAACAGGCCTACAACGAACGGTCCCTAATGGATTCCATTTCGTTTTCTTAATAGACAGTCAGAGACACTACATTGAGATTCCTTTCTCAATGCAAGTCTACTGCCCTGTCAAATAATTACAATAGTACATAATTGTATATCCCAAGCATACAAAATAGCTTTTTCATAAAATCTAACTCTTAAGCATGGCTAAGCATTTTATAATTGTTTGCATTTAAATCAGGTTGCAAGGGTAATATATCAAGGCAGGTAAATGCAGCAAGTAGGTGACAATCAACTCCTATCAACCTAATGCATCAATTTAACTCAAAGTGATAAATATTTTATAAATCACAAGGAAAGGTTTAAATGCACCGGGGCTTGCCTTGAGTTGCAGACAGAGTAGGAATCGGATCTGAACCACAGATATCAAACCCACCAACAACAGCCGGTGCTTCTTCAACGGCTACCTGCTCGATCTTGATCTCCTCACCCTCGGTCACTACACATAATGTAATGATGCATGCTTTAATGATGGTGCAGAAGTAACATGAACAAGATGTAAAGTAAATGTTTACTTAAGTAACCTTGAGTACAACTTTCCTTCACGGTAAAGTTGCAAGCCAACAAAACCAACTACTAATTACCGAATTTGGGTTTCTTTTTAACAGTTGTTGAAAGCCGCTGCACAGCTGTTTTAACCACTACCTAACAACACATTTAAAGTGCCGAGGATCACTATAGTGAAGGATCCAGGGTCAACACACAATCCAAAAGTCACACAAAACCTAACTTAATAGGGTTTATAATTGATTTTTATCAATTTTATAATTAGTTACTATTTATGCATAAATAAAAAATCGTCCAAATGACTTGTAAATTTTTATATAGATAGTTTACAGTACCAAACAGTGACACAAGAAATTTTAGGATTTTTAGATAATTATCTTAGCCTATAAAAATCCCAGAAACTTCATTTATTAATTAAAAGGCATATTTTTATCATCTGCAGAAATTATTCAACAGCCATGTTTAGTATTTTTATTAAATATTACATACTTCAGAGAGAATGTAGAATTAATTTTATAATTTTTGGAGCTCTAAAATTATCTCTACAAAATTAACAAGATACTACACTATTTACTTATTCAGAAAATAAGAAAATCACAAAAATCCTCTCGGGCCAGCAATCGGGCTGGCCATCCGGCCCACAGCGGCCCAGCTCTCCCTCTTCCGCGCGTTACCGCGCTGCTGGACCGGCCCAGCACGGCCTAAGCGGCCCAACGCGACCCCTCTCTTCTTCTTCCCCCGTGCAGGCACGCGCGGCGCGCGTGCGCTCAACGGCGCGGCGCAACAGCTTGCCGCCGGCGACCTCACCGACCAACCCGAGCACACCTAACTACTTTCCACACTCAAACTAACCAGCACAGAGGCTAACTAGGTACCTAGAGCACCATGGCACGAGCAACAGCGGCCATGGCGGCCCGGTGGTGCACTGCACGCCGGCACGACCGCGTTCCGATGAGTCCAACCCGGTAGCGTTCAATCAGATGGCACAGTTATGACCAGAGGCTCACCGAGACTTCAAATCGATGGTCCGTTGAAGCAGAGGCGGTGCGGAGTGGCGAGCGTGATGACGATGGCGGGTTCAGCAGCTCGGACACGACGGCGAGCCCTTGTTCCGATAACTCCTGGACACCATTCACCAAACCGTCTAACACATCAGCTACACGGAAACCAGATAAGTCGAAAACACGAGTTTTTTAAAGAAAGTCGCCTCCGGAGCGACCTAGCTACGCGGAGGTGCTTACGGCGGCGCCGTTGCCGACCGCGAGGAAGAAGGTGGCCCTCCAGACGATTCAGGCAACGACAAACAGCGCGAGCAGGTTCAAACGACTCGTGAGGGTGTGGCGAATCTATGAGTAAGATGGAGTGGCTTGTGATAGAGTGGAGACGACGAATTTCTGCACGAGCAGAAAACTCGTCGGCGGCAACGGAGAAGACGAGAAGGCGAAATCGACGACCGACGGTGCTATTCATAGGGCAACGGAGAGCACACTACGTGGCTGGAGTCTTCGCGAAGTGAGCCAGCTCGAGGGACGCGCGGCCAGGGTGAGCAGGCATCGGGAACGCTCGCCGTCGCCACGGCGATGACATGAACAGAGGGGAAGAAGAAAGTCAATCCCATTTTACTGTAGCCATACCCTTATGTTCCTGATCTTTGTTTCCAAATTACTTTTATATTTGTATATAAACTCAAAAAATTCCCTTAATACAAGTTGTAGGAAATTTTAAATAGAACAGGTTTGCTTTTTAAACCATTTCAAAATTTTGAACGCATTTTGAATTATCAAAAGGGGGCTAATTGGATCATTTCAAATTTAGGTTTAAATTCAAAAATCTATTGAATAACTTCAAAATCTCCAAACAACAAAGTTGTTCTATTTAGTGAACTTAACAACTTTTATTAAAGGTCCAACCTCAGATTCTCAATAGTTTTTGAATTGTAGTTTCAAATTCAAATATTTGAATAGAAATTAGTGTTTAATTTAAATTTCCAATTAGAAACTTGAAAAACTTTATATATGAAAGTTGCTCCAATAAATAAGAACTACAACTTTGCTTTTGGGACCAACATCAAATTCTATTTATTTAGCAAATTAGGATGTTGGTCCTATTGAGGACTTTATAATTGATTTCCATTAACTTTTCCAATAAACTTTATTCACAATATTTCATGTAACAAAATCACTCTACAGCTCCTATGCACAGTCACATGATAAAATAAAATTTATTTTAGTTGATGCATAGCAAAGGTGATCTACACATAAATGATTTGCAGTAATTATGATGACATGGCCAGTTTTAATTTGTCGTAACACCAGGGTGTTACAAGAGCCCACGTACAAACAGACTAGAATTAGGATTTCTTCTTTTCCTTTCCTTTTAGGACAGAGTCCGTATATTTTACAACACTCTCCCTTGCGCGATTACCACGATATGCACATGCCTCATTAAAAACTCTATCTGAAAACCCAGTGGGAAAAACGGTTCTTAGAGAAAAGAGTACATCACATTCGTTAATGGCATTGCACATGTTGCCTCATTAAAAACCTTGTGTGAGAAACCTTCAAGTAAAAACTCACATAGAGAAAAGAGTACAACATTTAACCTTTCCGGTCATATACATATTCTTCAGGATATTCTATTCTTCGTGAATAGATATTGATCTTCATAATTTATGCATAAACTTCAATGTTTTAACAAATATGATCTACTTGATCTTTATAATCCTAGTGGTTTCAATTACCTGCAAGGTAAATTCAATAAATTACTCCCCATCATAAAACCGTTCATTGAATTTCATTGTTTAAATCACACTTTTATAAATGTATGCTTAATTAATAGTATGCAGTACCATAAAACTATATCTTTCAAAAAGTTGGCTTATAATTCTTCTATGAATTATATGGGTATAACAAAGAGCAATATACTTCGTGTATAAATAACCACTTATTAGTTGTGCAAAACAAATAAAAAATTTATCCTTCAAGGTAATAAATTCTTTCAGAGGATTATGGGGGTAAAAAAACTTTATATTCAATATCTTCTGGATAATATAACAAACTTATAGTTCTTTCTTAGTGTTTTTTTAAACTTATAAATCTTCAGGACTTTGATTGTACCACTAAATAATAAATCCAGTCTTCCATTTGGCATTTAAGGAATAATAATTCAATTGCCAAAATCACCATTATTCTCATACCTTCTATGGTATCTAGAGGATATTAAAACTTCATTGCTAACTTTACAATATACACTTTTTCTGAATGTTTGCATGACACCTTCATAGTGTTTAAGCTTTCTCACTTTTTTTTTCTCTCGGGTCTATATTCACTTCAGGGATTAATGATGTATCTGCAAGAATCGACTGGTAAAACCTTGATGAATTAGTTCCTTCAAGGATGTTATCACTCTACTGCATGAGAAATTATTAAGTGATATACAAAATGAGATTGTGTTATTCACTATAAAGTTATTTGATGACTATTCCTTCTAGGATATGCTCTTCTTGAGACTTTAATATCCATTCATGAATATACTCTACCTTAGACTTCATAATACTTGTATGGGATTAAATTTTCATATGTTGCAATTTATATTCTTCAGAAATTATATGGATCTTCATAATCCATTTATTAACTACATATTTCATATTCATTCAATTCATTTGCCAGAGATGTAGCAGAACATTTATTTTTTCTTAATAGGAGATTCAACCTCAATTGCTTTCTTCATTGACCCGATATAACCGCTACAGGCGACTTTGTCATGGACTTTGTTTCCGGATCCGGGTTCTCATAAGAGAAACATTTGCAATTATAGAGATAGTGTTGTCGACAACCATTATTTTCTCCCAATATTCTCATAAATGACATTATTTTGTCTCTTTGTTTTTTCCCAAACAAGAGATGATTTGTTGTTCTGCATACCCAACACTAATGATGTGCGCGCTTAATGTGTTGGATTTTATCTTCATAATGATTCTCTTCATGAGGTGCTTAACCTTCTTCATGAGGTGTCCTGTTCATGAGAATGGAGCAGTTTTATTTTATTTCTTCAACAAGTGTACGCTCAAATTAGAATCCACAGGCGTCCCCGTAGTGTTTAGCTTGATAGTATACAATATTTAGTTTACTTCTAGTAAACAAAACTTCTGGTTTATAACTTTAAGTTACTCCTCTCATTTCCAAAAATGTCTGGCATATGCTCCGCTTCATGCTTTACAAGAGCATTAGTTAAACTATTAGTTGACTTAGTGCATGATTGTATTGTTGTTTCAAGCTTCAAGGATATTTTCTCTAAATCGTGTTGCTTCTGTCGAAATAATATTTGGCATTCAAAATAGACTCTCTCTCCCCCTAATGCCAATATTAGATCTTTAATAGCATACTTTAATAGATATCCCCTATCATGGGCATCCCCTATCATGGGCGGCAGGGACATCATCACGAGCGTCGACGACGAAGATCGGCGTGGCTTCAACGGCGATGTCGACGTAGAGCTTGTCGTGCTGATAACGTGTTATAAAACACGTCGCCAGTGGTTAGGACCTTTCCCTCTCCGTCGCTCTTGATCAACATAGTAGATAAAAATAGTAGAATAAGTAGACATAAGATAGAGAGACTATTCTTTATTTCTCTGAATATTGATGATTACAACATAGAGCTACCATGTATATATAGTCCTACCAAGATCTAAGAGTTTCGGTAAAAGTCCACATACAAACGGATTAGGATTAGCATTTCTTCTTTTCCTTTCCTTCTAAGACAGAGTCCGTATATTTTACAACAACTATAACGTGAAGCTGTTTCAGATGATAAGACATCAAATGAACTATAAAAAGAGTGAAACAGGTGAGGATAAAATTTCTAGCTTCTTTAGCTTCGATTCTAACATGCTACTACAATGCCATCCATCTATAGTATTGAAGCTAAAGCAGGCACGAGCGATATCAAACATGTCCTAAACATAACAGGTGAGTGAAAAAGGCAGCTCTAATGAGTAAAAGAAAGTGCAGCCCTGGTCAACAGAATAGTGAATCTATACTAATCCTTAGTCATGGGCTCAGCCTACATGACGAAAGCGAGCACTGCTACATGATGCTTGCGTTGGTGAAGGCCTGTCCATGGCCAAGGCCAAAGAGCCGCCATCTCACGGCGCTACACTTTTCAGCTCCCTTCCACGTGCCCCCGTGCGGCGTCTAGAAATCCTTGATTCAGCAGCACACCTGTGCCGCGCCTAGGCCGCCTACGCCTGTAGTAGTGATACCAGTTTTTCAATTCCGCGCACACACGCGCTCCGAGCCGCAGATCCTAGCAGGCGCGGCGCATCCGACGGCCACGACAGCGCGGTGCCGTCCGCCGCCCCGCACCGCTTGGCACCTGTCCGCGTCCACCTTCCCCGTCCAGGTGGAGGCCGCAGCACCGGTTTTGGCTCGCCGCTCGCCGCGCCGTGGTTTGCTGGCATTGCTGCCCACGAAGGTGGCCAAACCGCACCCTCTTTTCCCATCTCTTCCTCCTTTAGAGCTAGTGCTATATAATCAGGGCTGTCGTCTCCTGGCTCCTCACAGGTTCGTTTCGGTTTTGTATTGATTGGTTTTGGTTCCATCGGTCGTGAGGTGAGAGGGTCTTGGAGTGGATTGATTTATTCGAGGATTTGGGGAGGGGGCAATGGCGACCGCGGGGAAGGTGATCAAGTGCAAAGGTCCGTGATTTCTCCTCTGTTTCTTGATCTGACTAATTTTGGTTTATGGTTCGTGAGCAATCTCGGGGAAAGCTTCCTAGATAGTTAATTTTTTTTTTTTGGAAGAACAGTGCCGCAGTGGCGCTGGTCTGGTATGTTGTCCTGCAATCGTGGTGAACTTGTTCCTTTTCTATCCTTTAACCCCCATGAAAATGCTAATGTTTCTTGATGTGAGCTTAAACAGTAACATCGTCCGTACTGCTATTACCTTGTGTGGTCCATCCGACAGTCCGTCTGAACTCAAACCATACTACTTGGTATGATCTAGGAATGTTGCAACTTGCAAGGAACGTTTCTTTCTTTGAATTTAACTAACTGGTTGAGTAGCTCTGTTTCTCGGACGGAACACCTTTGCTAATCCACGTCTCCACCTTGTTCATTTTAGTTTTGCCATGTTTAGCAAGGGCGGAACGTTCGCATCATGAGATTTAGCTTGATTGTGTGATTGCTTTCTTGGACCCGTTCAGCTGCGGTCGCATGGGAGGCCGGCAAGCCGCTTTCGATCGAGGAGGTGGAGGTAGCGCCTCCACAGGCCATGGAGGTGCGCGTCAAGATCCTTTTCACCTCGCTTTGCCACACCGACGTCTTCTTCTGGGAAGCCAAGGTATCTAATCAGCCATCCCATTTGTGATCTTGTCAGTGGATATGATGCAGCAACTCGCGGTTGACTTTCCTTCTTGGCGCCTTATCTGTGTTAGGGGCAGACTCCCTTGTTCCCTCGGATCTTTGGTCATGAGGCTGGAGGGTATGTTCTCTTCCCCTACTTACTTCACTTATATGTTGCTGACAATAGATGTAGTGAGTTTATACTTTATTACATATACTCCCTCAGTCCCACAGAGGCTGTCGTTTTAGACTTTTCAAAAATTGCGTTTGACTGTTCGTCTTATTCAAAAATTTTGTACAAAATACAAAATCAATAATTGATTATTAAAGTGTCTCTAATGATATAACAAATCATAAAAAGATAAATGATATTTATACAAAATTTTCAAATAAGGCGAATGGTCAAACGTGATCTGTGAAAAGTCTAAAACAACAGTCTTTCTGGGACGGAGGGAAAAGTCTAAAACAACAGTCTTTCTGGGACGGAGGGAGTACATCATATTATGTTCGGCTGGAACTCAGTTCCATTATCTAAAAAAAACATCATATTATGTTCGTCTGCCTGAATTTATGGTTATCGACTTATCTTTGGTGGTCTTTGTTTAATGGCTTACTAGATGTATGTGGATGAGTCGTAAGAAATAGTTTTTGTCTGAAAATGGTATATCAACTTTTGAATATTGTCTGTGTGGACGTCAGATGTTGTGGGCTCTTGGCAGTGGACTTCGATAGATTTATGATTCTTTCAGTAGCAGTTTCTTCAGCTAATTTACTCTCGTAGTCTTTTTCAGTTTACAAAGACAGTACAAGTAGGGTTGTGCAGTCCTTTAATTGACATATATCAAGTTTTGTTTTCAGTGTACTGCTGTAGAATAATTTTAGATCTTTTGCCTGAGCCAAATTTGCTTATTATAGCGCTCTGAAATTTCTTGATTTTGACAGTATCATAGAGAGTGTTGGAGAGGGTGTGACTGATGTAGCACCTGGTGACCATGTCCTTCCTGTGTTCACTGGGGAGTGCAAGGAGTGCGCCCACTGCAGATCAGCAGAGAGCAACATGTGTGATCTGCTCAGGATCAACACTGACCGGGGTGTGATGATTGGCGATGGCAAGTCACGGTTTTCAATCAACGGAAAGCCTATCTACCACTTTGTTGGGACTTCCACCTTCAGCGAGTACACTGTCATGCATGTTGGTTGTGTTGCAAAGATCAACCCTGAGGCCCCCCTTGATAAAGTTTGTGTCCTTAGCTGTGGTATTTCTACCGGTAAGTTCATTTACTACATTTGTATTGATGTTAGTATATTTATCTTGAGATGCTGAGTTATATAATTTCTTTCTCTGTTTAGGTCTTGGTGCATCAATTAATGTTGCAAAGCCACCAAAGGGTTCAACAATGGCTATTTTTGGTCTAGGAGCCGTTGGTCTTGCAGTAAGTGTTGAAATGATTCGCTTGTTACATCTTCTATGACCTTTGGATTGCAATGAGAATGTGTGTTGGGGTTTGCATCTGATTACCCTGCACATGATTAGGCTGCAGAAGGTGCAAGGATTGCTGGAGCGTCAAGGATCATTGGTGTTGACCTGAACCCCAGCAGATTCGAAGAAGGTGCCCTTTAATCTAATAACTGAGTAGTCATTTTACTATTTTGTTTTGATAAGTCAGTAGCTCATCCCTTTGTCTCCTTTTCAGCTAGGAAGTTTGGTTGCACTGAATTTGTCAACCCGAAAGACCACAAGAAGCCCGTGCAAGAGGTCTAATTCTTTACATGAGACAATAAAAGGTTATCACAGCTTGTGCTAAACTTGACCATAACATCCAATTCCCTTATGGTTTAGGTACTTGCTGAGATGACCAACGGAGGGGTTGACCGCAGTGTGGAATGCACTGGCCAGATCAGCGCTATGATCCAAGCATTCGAATGTGTTCATGATGTTAGTATACTCTTATCATATGATATTCAGATATCCAAGATCTCTTTATTGAGACATGTTCTAACCACAACGGCCTTGAATCCAGGGCTGGGGTGTTGCTGTGCTAGTGGGTGTGCCAAACAAGGATGACGCGTTCAAGACTCACCCGATGAACTTCCTGAACGAGAGGACCCTGAAAGGAACCTTCTTTGGCAACTTCAAACCACGCACTGATCTGCCAAATGTGGTGGAACTGTACATGAAAAAGGTACTGCAGACTGTTTTTTTCTTCAGTTTATTTACCAGTTGGGCTTTGTTGAAACTGTTAGCCCCCCACTCCTACCCCAAAGAACCATTCCTACGACTCTGCTTGGCTGTGCACAGGAGCTGGAGGTAGAGAAGTTCATCACACACAGCGTTCCGTTCGCGGAGATCAACAAGGCGTTCGACCTGATGGCTAAGGGGGAGGGCATCCGCTGCATCATCCGCATGGAGAAATAAGATTTCGCTGTCTAGTTTGTGATCTGCCCTGGGTTGGGTTAATAAAGGAGGGGATGCAAAGCCTGCCCTTTCGGTGAGGAGGTAGATAGACGCTGGTGATGGACCACGCTTGTGTGTCGCGTTCAGTTTGGCTTTTGTCAACCTTTAGGGTAGCTTCCCGTGTCTGTAATTATATATATATATAGCGGCATGAGTCTTATGAACCATCATCTTTCCCTGTTTGTTCTTCTGAAAAGAAGTTTTTGGCTGATCTGTTCTATGACTGAATAAGGTAAAATCTTGACTATCAGACAAGCGAACAGGGTTAGACTCCTTTGCTTTGCATTATAGCCCCATTTCTTGTGTCTTGTTTGGACATGGAGTCCTGTCACGATGCCTGTGTTTCCTTCATTTTTTTCTTGTAAGAAGTAATGTTATTGCTTAGAGATGTTGCTGAGCATGCTAGCATGCGGCTAGCTCCTGATCACTTAGGCTATTCCTAGTGCATTGAATCATATTGTTTGCAATTCCAACCTTGTCATGGAGATCACAATACAACTCGCACAATGCATAGGATTATGGTGTTTTTCTTAGGAACATCTAAATAATTAATTACTGTATATGTTCTATATATGGCGATGGGCGCAGGCATTATGCACGGTTTTCTATCCTTTGGATATTTTTTTACAGTAATTCTATCCTCAGATGTTGTGTCCAAAGTCCAAACTGTATCTTCAAGGTGATAGTTTTTATCTCTTTTCTTTGATCCCACGCTACATCAGCGAGAAGTCCTATGCGGCATCTAATGAGTAGTATGTTACTACCCAGTGGGGCAGTGATTTTTGTATTCAATATTTGTCCCCTCTTTTCCTTATTAGTTGGCTGTGGCATACGGGTCTCCTTTTTATCCTTGAAAATAGGAGCTGGAAATACTATCCAAACACTAAGATCATAAATTGTTATGATAGACACAATTATTCTGTTAATATCTTCAGATACAAAATTATAATGGTGGAATGATTCTGACATTATTTCAAATGTAAAATTTAAAGGGGTTATCTATTCCCAGGATCAGGGGGGACAAAAATGTTACTCCAAGGCATAGCAATACGTCTAGGAGACACCATAGAACAGGTATATGAGACAAAGGTTCAAAAAAATGCCATGTACCGCATGAAACTATAGTTGAAAGAGAAGATGATACAACAGATCGACGATGAGATTTTTTTTTTTTTTTTTTTTTTTTTTTTAAAAAAGGGGCACACAAAGGGAAATCACAATCCCAACAAACCATCTTCACAAAGTCAAGATAACTGTCCTCGCTTTCCAATTGCTGAATCTATTAGGTGCCCTTAAGATCTTGACCATAGTAGCCAATCTGTCAATAAGGTGGAAGTGCTGTAAGACACTCTTGAAATACCAATACCATTTAGCAATAGTTTATCATGAGAAGTACAGTTAAAGAATGCTTACTTAGTTTCTTATATATGTAGCGTCCTCAGAAAACTGTATTTACCTATCTTTCATTCAAAAACTTCACAGTACCCATCTGATTAAATTCATACCTGAGCTTTCCAGACCCAGGATTATAAAAAAGTGCACTGAAGACAACTTGATGGCCGCTTGACAAGCAAAGGGATGCCGAGCTGAGCTCAACCGCCTCAAATTAAGTAATACTAGCATACATTTGGGGAGTATTATTCAGTTCTGAGTCTGACTCCAGTCTCTAGATTTACATGTGATCAACATGTCATGTGCCCTAAACTCTGAAGTTGCATACATAACTCTGAACAGTGCATTCAAATTGACAGAACTGAATTCTGGTAAATGATACCAATCTATGCATAGCTATCGCATATTTGGGTTTTCCTCTTTAATTTTTGCTTGTTTCACATTTATGAGCTTATCCAATATGGGGGGCTCAAGAGGGATTGGGTCAAGACATCTCTCATGGGCAGCATTGTTCACCTGCAGAGATATGAAGATCTGAGTAACAGATAAGCACAATATAAGGAACAATTACACACAACTGCAGTTTCGACTGGTCTCAGGCAAAATTAATAGGTGGCAAGTCAAAATGTTTAGTGACAATATTTGACCTCTTTGAGTAAAAAGCTAATAGCTGCTTCATCATCCACAAATTCCTTAAGGGAGGTCTTGAGAAATTCCATATCCAGCTGAATCTGCTGAAATCCACTTCTGTTGAAAGTCTGAAGACGGACAAATTCTTGCAAGCTTTTCAAGCAGAGCTTAAGGACAGTAGAAATAACTGATTCCTGAAATTTATCCAGAATACAAGGAATTACAGTCAAAAGCGGCTAAGTGATGTTCCTGTAGATGGAAGAATATACTTCAACTATAGCATATCTACCCTAATAGCATCAGAAAATTCAATTGATAAACTGCTCTATAGCCTCAATCAGATAATGCATTCTAAAAACTAAGATACAGTTGCTATTGATGTGGATTTTATGAGAATCTGTGGGGTTTGCAGTAACATAATGGGTGTTACGAGAGCCCAAAAGTCTAAAACTGGAGGCAGCTGATTCTGATACTTGGCTAAATCATCAGTTTTTTATTATTTATTTTGAAAAACTTGGGATATAAACTAGATGAGCATTCAAGCCTATTGGTATGTCCATTCACTCCGTTGATTTTAAAAGGAGTTCAGGTCGTAAACAGGGAGAACCATAGAAGAACAGACTCAAAAAAATTTCATGCCATTCAAAGTGGGACAAGCTCATATGACTTGTGACTGCAATTTTAATTACAAGTTGTTAAAATACTACTTAAAATGTTGACAGAAATATTTTGCCAGTATCAATAAATCTCACAGCATGGTGCAGTATACTCCTGCAACCTAATGAAACTTCAATTTAGTCATCAAGTCAAGTGAAAAAGGAAATGAAGGCAGAGATCATAAATACTACATGATGCACAAAATGATCAGGTTATATAGTAGTCCCATCAATTAGGTTATCCTTTAGCAATTCTCCTGGATAACATCATAGCACAACTATAAGTTTGTTATTTTTATCTTGTCACAATAAATATTCATCTCAGCTGTTGGAAATAACTAATTTCCTAAGCAAGTATGCAATGCACTTGAGAAAATTCGCATTATGAACTACTGTTTTCACTTAAAACAATCAGGACAAGTATTCAAATATTTGAACTTCTATTATAACCCATATAAGTACAAGATCAGCATTGCGATTACCGATGCAGTATTATGTCCCTTGTCCAAATATTTAACGAACTATAAAAGATTAATGAAACCAAAAGCTGACAACTTTTTACTTCTAAAAGGAAAGGGAAATAGTTAATTCTGGGAGATACCTGTGTGTATTCAACTTTGGTGAATATTTCCATTTTCTGCTCGAATAACTTTGCCAGGTGGTTTTCTAAAAACTGACTTCTAGCACGATGCGTGTTTGATCGGTTCAACATGTCTTCTCGCATTGGATTGCTTCTGGAGGAAGTCGTGCTACCAGTGCTATCAGAATGCCGATGTCGCCGAACTACACCAGGTAATATCTGCTTGACTTCAGATACCACGCCATTGATCTAAATGAAAAATGAGAACCGTTTACTTAGATAAAACTGTAGAACCGAAATTTCCAGTAAGAAACATTTTTCCGAAAGCAGACTCCAATACCTAAATTGGCATGGTACTATGTGCTCAATTATGAATTTGTAGCCATAATAGCATGGTACTATGTGCTCAATTATGAATTTGTAGCCATAATAGCATTAGAAGTACACATAATGCAATAGGAAAAGGAACTGGACAAACCTCTAGGAGAAGTAGATCAACAAACATGTTCACTTCCCTAGGTTCCTTGTGCTGTTTTTAGTTGAACATGTAAAGAAAAACAAAATGCAAATTTAAGAAACAAAACCAGAAAAACGTTAAATCACTGAATATTCTATTGAATACAAAGGCTAACCTTAATCCAAACCGGTGTTGTAAATCGCTTATTAAGAAGTTTAGAGATCTTCTGAGTCTTCATATTTATGTACTGCTCCAAGGAACACAATATTCAGTTACTGACATTGCCAGATCAACTTTAAAAAATGTACAAAGGAGAAAAGGATTAAGCTATTTCAATTAATGGCACAGGAGATTGACCCTTAAAATGTAAACTGCAACTTGGCTGCTTAGAGACTGATGAAAATGGTTGCTTCTGGAAACAAAATTCTAGAGAAAGTAATGGCATGCCGCTATGGATACTATTTTTTTAGGACACAAGATATCATGCATGTATTAACATTGCTTACGGAGTTAAATGTATCCACAATGCAATAGATTTATGGTTCTTAAAAACCTGAAAGACTAAATAGTGCACGCACAGCACTTTTTCCCTGTTACAAGAGTGCACCCGACTTTTTTTTGTAACAAGGAGATCCAAACTCACAAGAGAAAATACTACTCTGCAAGCCTTCTTTTCTAGCTTTATGTAATTATTTAATTCCATGCAGCAGTTGATGAGAAGAAAAGAAAATAAAGCACCATATGGTACAGTGAGATAAAACCTCTACATAAAAGCCAGTAACAATGAACAACAATAGTAGAATGACAAAGAACAGAAGATAAAGAATGCTTCCTACATGGTGCAGGAATTTCTCTCCTGAGGAACGATACAGCCGACATATTTCTCCGGGCACAAAAGGTGGTCCATATTCGTAGCTACGTGCACCACCTCCAAAGAAAGAAGAAGCTAGCTCCTAAAAAAAGGTAACACAAGCCAGAATTGTTTCATTATGAAGTTTCACATTGGACAGTGGCCAAGTGATTGGAAACGGCACAACGTACCTCTGTAACTTTAGGAACAGTTGTTTGTTCAATGTAAACACAGAGTTGTGCAAGCATAAGTACCAAAACTGTTGGGACCTTATCAATTTGCACAGAATCCGTAGCTGAATCTTGTGAATTTTTTTTGCTTCTCCCAGAAAGCACATGAAAATGCCCATCGAGTTTCTGGAAAAAATCTTGAAAACCTTCTTGTACCCAATCGATAATCAAATCTCTCAGCTTTAGAAGCAACTCTATATTGCCATCTATCAGATGATGAAATTCCTGGAAGCACATGGCCACAAAAAGAACATTAAAACAGAGCATGAGAAACAGAGAAAGTCACGATCTTTGATTGCGTGCAACATTTATGTTGCTTGACAACATGACAAAACGGATGGATGTTCAGAAGTGCTGAAGCTTCCAAGTATGTACCTGCAGGAGATCTATGCATCCTTGGGATACTTTGATTTTGCTTGTCTCCATAGCAGTTTGCAGCTGTGACTCTTCTAACTTCTCATTTGATGTTGAATGTGTCCTAACCAGTGCCTCTGCTCACCCATGTACAACATATGTGAATTTTTCTACTCAAGACCTTTTTCTACTTTCATACTTGTACCATTACAAGCTAAATCACATCTGAACTTCAATCCCGGATGAAGTCAGTTCTGGAGAAGAAATGCAGAGTAAAGTATGGTAGGAGGTGGAGACCTGATATTTCACTTTGAAGATGGAGAAATGCAGTTGCTATGTGTTGCCTAATAATGTCTCGAGTAGTCTGCCAGAAGAAAAAAAGAAATCCATGCACAAAATCAGCATCAAGAAGTATGAAGTGGACATCAATCAAAGGTATCAAAAGCAGCAATTACAAAGGGTGTTCTCAAGTATATTCAATTTGTCCCTGAATAAGAAAGTATAAGAGTGAAGAAAATAAACCTTCTGTATTTCCCAAAAAACCATATCATATAACCTAAACAGTAACACTATACAGCCAAAGTATACTAACAAACAATTCTCAGCTAAACATATAGTACAAAACAATTTTTGCTGATTTCTAAATCAATGTGTACGTTCTCAGGCAGAGAGAAACCAAGTCTACTGAGTGGATGCTGCTACATGTTACATATGAAAATAAACATAATACTATAATCAACATTGAGGAAATAACCCGATAAATACTAGTAACTGAGTTTAGAATATTATTTCCAAGATAATAGATCTAATCAATGATAATAATACTCCAATAGCAAACTAATGCTTCAAATGTCCCAACACTAACAGTAACAGTTGATGTGATATAATTCTGAGAACTGGTGGCTACCACTTATTTATCACTTCACTATAAAAGAATGCTTTTAATTAGGATGCCAAATAGTGACAAACCTAAATCTAGACATCAAATGGACTTATCCACTCCTATGCCAGGACTCACTGTCTTAAAGAACAAGACATCATTATTCGACATATTATCCAATGCCTCCAGGAGCACTATACCTAACCCTAAACTATATGTCCTTTATACTTAGTGGAAGCAAATAGCAATGCTCAGCACAGAAAAGCACTGTGGTTTAAGCCAAATTTCCATAGTAAAAAACTACCATGAAGAACGAACAGTAGTTACAGGACAACAACTAAGAAGCATCTTATGCACATTTAACCACATAAATGCTACTTGATTCTAGGCAGAACAAAAAAGTTACGTGAAGAGAGAAAAGTGTAACATTAAATCTGATAGTAACCTCCAAAGAAAAAGCTGGAAGCGCAGCCTCTGGAATAACTTCATCAATGGCGGTTGCATCCTCCCATAAGGATCCTTTGATCGCCAAAGAATAATTAGTATTAAATTTAAACAGTTCAATAATCTTAGTAATATCAAATTCTAAGCAAGACCATTGTTGGCATTGCGGAAGCAGCGCTTCAAAAGAATTTTATTCAAGTCATAACAGCAAAATCTCAGTAGAATTAGTAAGTTCCAATGTCAATTCAATGCAGCATAGTGAACTAGTGAAGCAACAGCTACCCGGTCCTAAAGGTAAAAATACCACATTCGAATGCCAAGGATGTAAGATTAAGGAGGTTTTCCTACAGAGCTAACGTCTCTACCCGGTCCTAAAGGTAAAAATACCACATTCGAATGCCAAGGATGTAAGATTAAGGAGGTTTTCCTACAGAGCTAACGTCTTTTGAGTTTTGACATATGAATTCAAATTCCAATGATCACTGGCCAATGACACTATTGTTCTAAGTATATTCTGTAAATAAAATTGCAATGGTGCTATAGCATAGAATATAGATAAAGTTCTTACGTAGCATTGCCAGTAGATCTGTTGATGGAATTCTCTTCTTCAGATTCTCTCTGACTGTTTCATATCGGCTTCACCAAAAGAAAAAGACAAGTGTATTTGTGATGAATCTAGTAGAAATGTAAGATAAAACAACAAAGCAAGCATAGGCCATAAGGAGAAGATTAAATTTATCAGTTTATCTCATACAGAACTGTGTACTGGAGCAATTATGTACTATCCCCATTGCACAATAAGGAATATGTAACAGCTCATAAGTAGAATGGTAGGAAGCAGACAAAGAAAAAGAAAAGAAAATATTCCCATGGTTTTCTCACTCCATATTCTCTCTGCATTTGAAAATATAGGACAGGTACCAGGTTGTTCATATACTCAAGACTCCTTTCCCATTCTAGCGACAGGTTCAAAAGGCAGCTGCAGCTTGAAAGACATAGCCTTCAACAGGGCATCCAGGAATCACACGCACAAGAGTACACACAAACACAGTGGATTTGGTGGCTGAAAATGACCTTTTCTGATTTTCTCTTCTACTTATAGACAGCCATGAGCTACAAATCGGGCTGTCATAGCCTCCTATTAATGAAGAATATTGCACACTTAGTCAGCTTTTGCTCCTATTACTCCAAGCTGAAATTAAGCTAAAGTTAAGGCTATGAACCTAGGCATTAGCATGCACCTACACACAGGCAACACAGCTGCCTCACCAGCCTCAGCCTCCATTATTAGAAGGAAAGGAGGTATGATAGTGGGAGTGCTCCGTAGTCCTCCGTCCACAAGAATTTTGATATCCACCCACAAGATGCTTTGATCTTCTCAAGAATTTAGAATTTGAAATTTAACAAAATGAGAAAAATAATCATCTGAAGTTATATCTACAAAGCTTTATGGACTTATGTCAACTCAGAGGCTTTATCTTTCAGGATTAGAATGTTGATATTATTAAAGGAAGAAGGCATGTCATGTATCTTCAGTTCTTCACATCAGTAATCTCCGTTTAAATTCTGGGAGCTAAAACAGAATATAGTTAATGGTCCAAGGACAGCCGACTGTTTGATGTCACAGTTGCGGAAGGACTGAACTAAACTTACTTTGTAAACAAAGCTTGTGCGAGTTCAATGAGACGCCTTTCCGAATCAGGAAATATTATTAAATAAGCACGGAATGTCTTTGAGATGTCACCAATTGAAGCCTAAAAAAATTAGCACGAGAAATTAGATGATTAATCAATACAGCAGGGCAAACAGGTAATGGGCATTACAACTAGGCTGCAGGTTACAGCATGAGCAACATCACATTACACAGTGTAAACATAGGAGCGATACAGGCAACAAAAGCAGTGCCAATCCCAAACTGTGTAACTTCCATACAATACTAAATGGAAACTGTTCAGTTGCAAAATTCTGATATATACACATGCACACCTGTGTAGGCTCATTCTGGAAATTTAAGAGGCAATCTTCAAGCTTCTCAAGTAGATTCGATTTTAAGTTGTCCACCTGTTGACATATGAAAAAAAAAAAGATGGCCATTTAAAGAGAAAAGGCAAAGCATGCAAGTAGCAAATTGCAATATAAAGAGGAACTCTGACATAGACTCATTGATATGCACATTAATATAACTAGCAGTGTGCAGTGATAAAATACATACCGGAAAGTTCAATTGTTTAAGGAGAACTACAGCTTCTGCTCTTGCTTCAATAGGTTCAGAATCTGAATATAACTTTGCCTGTAAATTTATGGGCAGTAAACAGTATTAAAAATCTACACAATTAGAATAATATAATTATGTAACGAACGATAAGTAGTAGATGGCATTTTGATAAATAATTATGTCATCTTCCATACAAATATGAGTAAAATGGCAGTCACCTGAAGGTGTTGCATAACTAGATCCATTGCCTCCTCAGATGCCTTTTTACAGTCTTGAAACGATGTATCTCCATAGGCCTATAATACAAAAGAAAGTACATAAAAGAGCATGGTAAAAGGTATTGCAGGGAGTTTCTAAGATGAGGAATTTCACTTAGCTCAAATTTACCTCAAAAATAGGTTTTGCTCCAGTAAAAAACCTGACAGCATCTGCATATGCTTCTGTCTTGATGCATTTGTTAAGCCGAGTTGGAAGGTCATATATGAACTGCAAAAGAAGTTGATGGAGACTAACATTTTATCAAAAGTTTTCTTTTTTGGCACTTACATTTAATTAGTTAGTTAGTTAGTTATTAGAATTCACTGGCAATAGAAATATCCTGGAGATTTTTTTTTTTTAAAAAAAAAGATATACTGAGTAAACTATTGACCAAGCAATCTCGAACAAACATCTTCATGACATGTCTTAATGTGACCAGGATACCAAATCTTATGGAGGTCAGTTGCATACTCGCATGTTTCTAACTTTCTATATATTTCATGCAGTATAATAGTGTGTCCAAATACACAATAATCAAGTGGGATAAACTACACAAGCACAGATTGCCCAAGCGGCTAAGTTATTTTCCTTGCTTCACAGAAAATACTGAACTCAAAATTGCTACACTTAATTAACTTGAGTAGCCTTAAGTTTAAACATATTATTATTGCAGAAATTTGCATATTTATGAAACTACAAATTGTTAGTTCTTGACAACAGTGACTAACAGAGCAGCATAAATCATAGTTAATAATGTAAACAGGACGGGAGAGTATATACTTGAACTTTCCGGAGCAGATTGCGTGTACGATGCAATTTCTCAATGTTTTCCCTTTTGTCAAAAAGAGATGTATTCACTGTGTCGCTTTTTGATTGCACTGATGTTATCTGCAAAAGGCAAACATAGGTTGGTTCAACCATATGAAAATGAGTCGACCATACACCAACAATGAGATAATGCATACCTTTGCAAGGAGCTGCTCCATATTTGCCTCCATTCCAACAATGTTAGTCTTCATCCTGTGGGAAAAGCACAGATACACGTTATAACTATAGAAAAATAATAATAGCGCTAGTACATCAAACTCATTAACAGAAGGAGAAGTCTGAACTATCAGCAAGGAAATAGCATCACCTTTTTATAGTGTCAGTTGCACTAATAAACTTGTTGTAATTCTCATACACTAGCATCTGTAAATCTGTGTCTAGGTTCTTGATCTCAGCAGCCATCTTCACATGCCTTTGTAGAAGACCTTCCAGATTAGATTGTTGCACCTGAAAACCACAGAGTAGTGAGCATGAGCATCCTACTCTAAGGTATCGAAACTAACAAACTAAACATGACATTACGTCATACTAATTTACGCTTTCAACAAATGCTATTACACTAGCAATAGCATATTCGGGTATGTTGTTTGGGCCTTGAAAATTCTTCCGATTTTCAGTAATGGCTTATGTTTAAATGTCTGAAATTCTGGCAAGCACATAGCCCTTTGGTCACATCCAATACATTTGTTTACCAAACCTTGGTCAACTCATTGTTAATTAGAAAAAACTTGAACAACATTCCAGCTAGCCATCATTTAACAAGGTCAGTTGAAGGCACAAACCAAAGATATCCTAGGTCTATATAGAAAAAAGGGTCAAAACCATTTCAGCTTTCTTATAAAACCATTTGCAGCAATCCAAGTATGAAACAGTGTGAATAACTCAAGCCATTCAAGTAAGAATGGCAAGGTTTGCAACAAATATATGCAGAAAAAGGCCATTCAAACTATGTAGCAGAAGCAAACTATATGAGTAAACTGAAACTATAAAAAGGTAATGCTACTATAACAAGTGGTCTAACTCTAACTACATGAGTAGCATGGCAATAAATTTAATCTTTCTAATTCACATCATTCATGTGTCTAGATCCAAACTCTAAGGATACTTATGCAGCATAATTTAAATATGCTCCATGGAAATGCTCCTAGTTAAAATAAATATGATTGAGGTCTTAGTTAAAAAAACAATCTAGAGTTCTAGACTTGCGTGCAAAATTAAACAGTGTAGTTATGCAGCAGGCACACTAAGACTAAGTGCTCTAATGCACAATTTCAATTGCATCTGTTTTTTGTAAACTTCCTATGATACATGTTATGTATGTAACTCACCGCCTCAGATATCATCATCATCTCTTGATGATTCTATTTCCTGAGTACAATTATACATTTATAATTACAAGATTCTGGAACAAATTTCATCCAGAGGTCAACTCCACGAGCTATGCACACATCAAAAATTTTAGCAGCATATACACAAATTGCACAACCGAGTGTGTTTAAATAGAAAAGTTAACAGCATCATAGGATATGACATTTTTGGCTCGGTTGATCTCGAGACAGAAGCGATATGGGCTAATCAGGTGACTTCCAGAAAGAGATTAGTAAATTCAGGGGGTTATTACAGACCACAGTTCATCACATTCATTCAAAGACTACGCAACAGGTCCCCAACCGAGAAGGAGGGAGCTGGATCTGAGAGACCAGGAAGAGGGACGGAGGGGGCATCAGACACAAGCACGTACCAGGACATTCATGTAGATGTCGGGATCGAAGGAGCTGGAGTTGATGGAGTCGAGGGGCGATGCAGGCGCGGCGGTGGGGGACGACCGCGCCAGGGACGCGGGGGCCGCGGCCCCCGCGGCCGCGGATGGGTCGGTGTTGTAGAAGCTAGCAAGGAGGTCGTGCGTGCGCCGCGCCTTCTCGTCCATTGCCGGCGGTGCGGCGCCACCGGCTGTCGCCATATCGGTGAGGCTTCGCGGCGGGGCTCGGCAGTCCGGACGCCGGATAGACCAGAGAGGTTGTTGTGGCAGTGGAGATGGAGAATGACAAATGACGAGGGGTGTTTTGGAAAGTTTCCTTTCCAATCGTAATTTCGCACACTAGCTCTGTAATATTCGAAATCATACAGGGGCTAAAGAAATGCAAACGAGATTGTTCGCTTTACTGTGTGTTTGTTTGATTTTGCAGCTGCAATTAAGCTCAGTTTAGGCTTTTAAATCTAGCTCTTCGATTGCATACTGTTTAAAGCTTCTTTTTTCTTCAAAAATAAAGCCAATTAAGCTTGGTGCTTTCATGGCTTCATCACTTATGATCATCTTAGACTGTAGTGATCGCTATGTTCGCTTGAACTTACCAGTCAGTCATTCAGTAGTGTTTTTCTCCCAGAACAATCAGTTAGCCAGCCGAATAGAGCCACCGTCTAATTCCCTTTCTAGAAAAAAAATCATCTCTATCGCTAACATAGTAACATAGGAGTACATGCAAATACCATTATCAACGTTTCAATCAATCTTGTTATTATTGTAGATTCATGGTGAATGGCCCGTTAACATCGTGAACGACTTTTTTAGCTTGTCTGATTTTGGCTAATTCTGATTTGTTGTAAAAGGAAAACACATGTTATATATATATATTTCATGGGATGCTGGAAGAATTTTTCAGATTCTAATAGAAAATCAATTATATAGCTTATTTGTAAATCGTGAGACGATTTTTAAATACTGTGCTAAATAAATATCTGCTAATAACAAATTAATTAGGCTTAATATTTTGTCTCATAATTTATATGTCATCTATGTAAATAACTATTTTTATCTATATTTAATACTCCATACGTATGATCTAACGTGATGGATGTAAAAATTTATAATAAAAACTAAAGCAGGCCGTGAGATACATCCACAGAAAGAAAACTGACATGTATTTTTTTTTTACGTTTAGCTTATTTTTCATCATAAAACAGTATACATCCCTAGTATTGAACGGGAGCTGTGCTCAAGCAGCTCGCGATCATGATGACGACGACGGACAAAGCAGCGAGCTAGCTACCCTCCAGGCTCCAGCCTCCAGGTTCGACGAGGCGACGACCCGGGATCTGACAATCCCAAATTCCAACGCGCTGAGTGGCGTCAGCTGCCAACACCGCCGCAGCAGCTCAAACGTGCGCCGCAACCACGTGGCCCGCCGCACGCCCCGCGCCAGCGGCATCTGTAAAGCCTCCCTTGTCGCCGCCCCGTCGTCCACCCCGCCCCCGCGCTTTTATTCCCCACTGCACCGCATCTCCCCCTTCCCCTACGATGCCGTTGCGCACCTCCTCTCTCTCGCCGCCCCGAGACCCCCACGCTTCCCTCTCCGCTCACGAACTGTGGCGCCTCCCCCCTCCGCCTCCGCCGCCGCGATGCCTCTCGCGGCAGAGCCCGACGACGCTCATGGGGAAGGGGAGAATCAGCAGCTGCTAATCACGACGAAGAGAGGACCCGGTCTGGAGGGACTGGTGGTGGGGAGCTACTGCCACGACGTGCTGATCCGGGGCGGGCGCGTGGTGGGGGAGACGCTTGGCGGGGCTGCGGCCTTCGTGTCCAACGTGCTCGACGCCGCCTCGCCCCAGGACGCCGCGCTCAACGGGACAGCCCCCTTCGTCGTCGTGGCCAAGGTGGGCCACGACTTCGTCTACCCCTCCGCGCCGGCGCCCGCGCGGCACCCGCCTCTGCTCTGCGCGTCGCCGACCACATCCTTCCACGCCCAGTTCTCGGAGACCGCCGCCTCGGCGCACGCCCCCGACCGGGAGCTCCGGCGCGTGCGCGCCTGCGACCCGATCTACCCCGCCGACCTTCCCGACCGCCGCTTCGCCTACGGCCTCGCCGTCGGCGTCGCCGGGGAGGTGCTACCGGAGACGCTCGAGCGGATGATCCGGCTCTGCCGCGCGGTGCTCGTGGACGCGCAGTCGCTGATCCGGGTGTTCAACGGCGACGGCGCCGTCGGCCACGTGACGCTTGACGATACCCCGTACGCGCGGCTTCTGCCTCGGGTGGCGTTCGTCAAGGCGTCGTCGGAGGAGGCTCCATACGTCGGGGTGGAATCGGCGAGGCGGCGGTGCTGTGTGATCGTCACGGAGGGGAGGAACGGGTGCCGGCTGTACTGGGACGGTGGGGAGGCGCGCGTTGCGCCGTTCCCCGCCGTCCAGGTGGACCCTACTGGCGCCGGAGACAGCTTTCTCGCGGGTTTTGCAGCCGGGCTGCTGTGGGGCTTGTCGGCGACGGACGCCGCGCTGCTGGGGAACTTCTTCGGCGCCGCTGCCGTATCGCAGGTCGGCGTGCCCACCTTCCATCCCAAGATGTTGCAGGTTTGCACCATTTGATCCTTGATTCCTTGTACATGCGTATTGGGGAGAATATTATGTTCATGTTCATAAGTTAAGTCCTTGGCCGATTTGTTAAATGCGATCAGAGGCAAAATCGTACTTTAACAGACGGCCTCGAAATGACACTATTTCATCGATGGCATTTCCAGATGATTTAGACCTATGCTGCTCGCTTAGTACCCCCCCTCGGTTCCAAAGTTTAAGACGTCTTATAATTTGGAAGGGAGGGTAATTGACTGTTGGGTAAGATTAGAAGAGACGTGGCTTTTTAGGGTGTGTGTTTAGATCCCAGTTGCAGTTGCAATTCTGCACTGTAGCACGTTCGTTTGTATTTGACAATTTTTTCCAATCATGACCCAAGTAGGATTAAAAGATTCGTCTCGTGATATACATGCAAAAATTGTACATGCAAATATTTTGTCTACATCTAATGCTCCATGTGCCGCAATATTGATGTGACTAGTTACAATTGTAATTTGCAGTGGATCTAAACAGGGCCTTAATATGAACCTCGAAGACTTTTAGATTTTGACTTCTGACGACATTATCAAGGGCTGAATCATCTAGCCACCATTTATTATTTATTAATTAAGGTGTCTTTGAGGCTGAAGGAAATAGCAGCCATACAGGATGGTGTTAATAATTGGGGGGAAAAAGAGAGCGTTGGGTGGAACAATAGGAGTATTTTTGTCTATATATAAGAACTATGCCAGTATTAATTAGGAGTCATATACATACAGATAATACGTAAAATGAGTATATAATGTCTCGCGTGAAGATTCTACCCTTTTTGGTTTTTTGTTGCTAATGATCCTTCTATTTACGGTGTGCCTGGAAAATTTATCTTTGTGGCTCGCATTTGCGCATATCTTTGACCTGTCACTTCTCATTCAATTTATGTGATGGTGACTTGGATTGCTTTGTGGCTCGCTTCGTCAGAAGTTAGAACATATTCTAGCATCCACGCTATTTGCCATCTCTCCTTTTTCTGAGGACCGTTGATCCAGTTATTAATTATCATACCCACACACACACACACACGCACACACACACATTCACACCTTCCTCAAGGCTACTTTAGGATGTCCAATGTAAGTAGCCTTAGAATGTGTTACTACTTTCCGGGGTTAATAATCTTCTTTTTTGCCGCTCAATAGTTGAATCCTTGTAGCAACATTGTTGGCTTGTATTTGGTGTTATGTTTCGCTTCTATGGAATTACTGATCCTTCTCTTATTTCCACTGGGTGCAGGCAGTTAAAGAAATGCTTGAAGAGAAGACAACAAAACGATACAAGGCGTGTATAAACGGCACTAGTTTTACCTTGGAGAAGTCAAATATGCACAACGAGTTACACGCAGCTCTCCAAGAAGCGGCGATGCTGATGACTGAACAGCAGCAGGCTGATCCGGCGAACGGCAATGGTGGTGATATTTTATCGCCATAGGAACTTCACAGTGAAGCAGTCAGACGCCAACCAAACTGAAGTTTGTGGCCAAATAACCCAGCACTGCAATCATGACCTCACATTGAGGTCTATAAACACGATGCCAAGAAGTGGAGAAAGTTTGTACATTAGTACATATATGCTCTCCGGTTTATACTAGTATATACTAATACTGCTGGTGAGGACTCGTTTCCACTCCCTGCTATTGCGGATGAGAAAATGAAAACAAGTGAGCAGTTGAGCTATGGCGCTTGTACGCATTCAGCTTTCTACGCTGAACAAGTTTGCCTTTTTGAGCTTTCAGCAATTTTTACCCTGGCTGAACACACGGAAATTTGTCTGACTGAACTGAGAATGGCCAACAGACAAGTTAGTACGTCACCGATGTCTGAATTCGCTTTCAACTAGCATTTTGATTTCGGTTACTGAAACAGAACCAATAGAAGTAACAGAAATTATTTCACACGAAGCCTTCGATGCCACGATTGCTCTACATACACAATCCATCTTCAAAATCACTGGTCAATAAAAAAAATTATTCACAACAACTGACAGAGCATCTTGGATTCGGCGTTTATAAACTCGATAAATAATGCTGCAACGCCAACACAGAAACTCAAGTAATTGTGGCTGACACAAATTCAGCCATATAAATTTACAGCTCTCCGCATGTTGGAGATAGAGATAGACATCCAATAGCACACCACTCTGTATCTTGCTGTAACTCTCCCCTTGCAGCAAGGAATAAGTTACTAAACTCACAATTATTAGCAGGAGCCGCATAGCCTCTTTCACAAAATTGCTTGATCTCCGGTATAACTGCCTCAGTTGGCGCAGAAAGAAGTTGTAATAGAGCTGCTGTGCCTGAGTTCAGTTTTGACCATTTGGGGAGCCTGAATGAAATGATTAAATGAATCTGATCCACTAGTTAATGCGGTAGCATACAAAATAAAGAACACACTAGACAAGAGTAGCAAGAGTCCTCACCACCACATTCCTACACAAAGCCAATGCTCCACAATATGCTTTCTAGCTGTTGCTGTAGAGAAGGTGTTCAGAAGCAAGAACTGAATAGAACATGATCGAATATGTGAGTTGGCAGTAAAAGGTGCTTACAGTTGGGCATCAGTAGATGTTCTTTTTGATTTGTGCTTTGACTTTTTTTCTTTCTTCTTATGCCTGCAGAGATGTGTGGATCACAAAAATGAGCATGATGAGTCATAATAAAGCACAAAGATTTTTTTTAAACGGTTAATCAACCATAAAGATGCTGGCACAAAAAAATGAAAGAAATGAGAGAGCTTACTCATCATGTGAGCTTGGATCCCAACAATGTTTCAGCTTGCGGTCAACGTGCCTCATGTCCTTAACAGTAGGTATACTAAGCTGGTCAACCTGCAAGATGCACAAAAAATACAAAGAGTGACAAAGTTACAGTAGCTATCAAAATGATTATGATATATGGTATGTAACAAAGAATAGCAGAGACATGCCCATATGGTTACAAAATAGAGAGCAAAATTGGCATACTAGAAGAGTCTTCTATATTTTCTACCATATTAATGAAAGATGGATTTTAAATTTTTAATCTTTAATTTTTTGTAGGATTTAAACTCATATAGTTCACTAAGCCTAATGTTGCCTAGCTTTAAGTTTCCAACATAGTTCTGTGGGGCCAATTGCAAGATCTACATCACAATGGTCAATGAGGCTTATCTCTTCTGCCAGCAAGTTTTGCCTAAAAATAAATAAAAGCCTCTTTTACTGCAAAGACAAAATTTCTCACTACCTCGTGGGGTCACGTCTAGATGGAACCTAAATCGAGCTTCTATAGTTTTGTGTCAAACAGAATTATTTTACTTGAATAAAATAAACCTCCTATGCATAATAAGATACCATAGCGCAGTACAGCAATACCATAGTGGCACTGAATATTAAAATTTGGTAAAAAAAAAAAACTGTTGTGCTTTGCCTTGCTGCCTAAATAAGAGTTAGGAGTTCGCACTCTCACAGTCTCAGTTCTCAGTATTTTGTTCTCGTGAGCCTTCTAGTTTACCATTGTGAATTCTCTTTAAAAAGCAACCACATGTAAGTCTTACCCTTTTCTAGCAGTGACTAGTGATAAAAAACTCCACTTGTCATGATTTAACCATCAGCAGATGCATCTGACTCTGGTGAGGTCTTGATGTTTATCATGATGATTCCAAAATAACATCGGGTTTTAGAGATAATACCATAGATAAACAGATTTCTGATACTTTAAACATGCTCAATTAACTATCGAGTTTTCTAACCATCCTGTGTAACACAAAATTTATGCTAACCAACTGAAGCATGACATCAGTACTTTTCTTAGTGATAGGTTATATCATTGGAAATTAATACTGGCACAACCCACATGTACATAAACTTTATTTCCCAGAGCCAAATCCTTACCAAGTAATTGATTGTGTTGATCGACTGAACAAACTGTCCTACCGGACAATCAGAATGTTGCCTTGAGAAGATAGTTTCCAAGTATCTGCAACCAATCAATGAATTTAGTAACATGAAAACAATAAATATAGAGAAAGCAACCACATATTGAAACACAAAACGCTGACATATGGCATTCATAATAATTCCGATCAAATGTTCATGACCTTTCAAAATTGACAACCCTGAGAAGATCATTGGACTTGTGAAGAGCAGCCAGTGCCAACTGCAAAATTTGAAGCAAAGTACATAATGAGATCAGTTGAAAAATTAAAGTTTGAGCAATCTAAGCTTGAGAAGTATGCACGTTGCATGCTTTCTCAATCAGAAACAAAACCAAAGCAGTAAATTCATCAAAGTGGCAATGATACCATACTAAAAAGAGAGTGTAAGGTTACCTGGCCAGGAGTATAGAGAAGAGGTGCGTCAGTCAACATCATTTTGTCAACATGGGATATAGCAGCCTGGCGCAACTCCTGTAAGCCAATCAGAGGTAAGGATGAGCACTGTACGACTTGCAGAATATGGCGTAGTAGTTATTTCGTTTCTAAACTGAGAGCACATCAGGTGTCTAATCCAGCTTTGGAAATTCACACTCGATGGTTGGAGTATACTGTTTTAGAAAATATATAAATGGTGTATCTTCACTGCAGAGAATAGCAATCTTATGACTCATGAAATCATGTGTCAATATTCAAATAGAAGCAGTTCCTCTGATGTCAAAGCCCCAGAAACTTGGTCCCTGACACATGGACCCCAGTGCCCGAGGTTAAACGTCAGTGACCAAGTCTCAATGACTTAATATCATAAGATCCCATGGCATATTCAATTGATGTGCTTTACTGAAGGGAAAAGAAGTTAATGTCCAATAGTGAGCCATGATATATACTCCCTTCGTCCCAAAACAACTACAGTTCTAGAGTTTGGATTTTGTCCCCCAAAAAAAGACTACAGTTTTAGCCGTTAGCCACCTAATGGGGCCCACTTAGTGAACTGAATCGGCATCGGAAAAAGAAACGCATGCCTTATCTACTCAGCATACACAAGTCATCACAGGCTCCCATCGGCCTCTCAGCCGCCGCTCCTCTGTCTTCCACCTTGCCTCCAGTCCTCCACGCCCCTCACTTTCCTAGCCCCTCCCCTCCCCTCAGATCCAGGCAACAAGTATGGTGGCAAGGTATTGACAACCAATAGAGTGCGCGGATGCTGTTGTGCGGCATTTGCTGCTGCAGCAGAAGGTTGAGCTGGGGCATGAAGCGAGGCGGCCAATCTGTGCCCACAGCCTCCGGTTTGGACACGGATGAGGTTGTAGCCATGGGCACAGCTTCGGGGGATGCCCACCGGCCATTCGGCCCCTCAACCCCTCCCTTCCTGTTATGCTCCTCTACTGCTCGAAGCTCGCGTCGGAGGGATACGGCATGCCAAGGAAATGCACAGGCGTTTCCTTTTAAATTGTGCATGTGCATTAAATTCATTTGGGAACTGAAAAGGCAACCAAATCTACATGGCAGAAAGTGGTCAACTAACTAGGGGCACATGCGTCATTACCCACAACCACTAATTGGTCTGAAAAAATCCTAAAACTTCAATTTATTTTGGGACGGATGTAATAGGTAGCCTGCAAATTGTGTTTCATCTACTATGTACACCTTTGGCACCCGGCTCAATTTTCCTGATTAGATTTGTCCTATTCCATCAGTGTTGAGATTTGCCGAATATAAAATACAAACGCTCTAACCAAGATGATTCAATGTTTGCCCTTGTCACATGCAGAACTATTAGCATGGTAGTATTCTAACTAAAATTATAAACTTCTAATCTAATTCTAAAGGTGTCAACTAATGTTACAATCTTGGTACTAGTACCATCAACCCTGTGCAATTACAATACTAAATGTGTCATAATCACTCACAATTTCTAGATCGATTTATGGCATTTGTAAGAGACTGCGACAAAGGAAGTGGCTGGTAGAAAATACTTTGCACATGAACTACCTAAGCTTGTGCACATTGGAACACGTCCAAAAAGAAGAAGCAAAAACAGCAAATGTTACCTTCAAACGCTGGAATGGACCATTACCTGCCCTGCAGAAATCCTTCATACAAAAAGCAATAGTATTATACAATAAACAGTGCAGTGGAAAGATTGAACTGTGAGGAATTTATAACAGTTAATGCCATGGAAATCCTAAAAGAAAGCAACACAAGAAACCCTACTTGTTAATTTGAAGCACAAAACAAGTAGAAACTTACCTCTAGGTCATCAATAAATCCTTCAATTGATCGATATGGAGCATAAACAATGAGATCAAAATCTAAAGTCTGGAAGCCAACAAGAAACTTAATGTCATATTCTGGTTGCTTGGAGGTACTAACGGAACAAAATGTGGAAGTGGCATACTTTAAGAAGAATCATCTCATTATTTAGAATGATCTTGTGGTCCTGCTGAATTCCTTTGCCGAGTTCCTCAGCAGAAACATGGTTTTCTTCCACTTTGCAAGAAGAATATACACATGTTAACCTGTGCGACGAAAGTTGGTTAGCTGGAATTTCCAGACAAAACACTAAATACATTCAGGAAATCAACCTTGAATGTATAGGCATAGAACAAGACACAGCACACTCGTAGTTTTCATCAAGACACACACGCATCACTCTTCACATAGTATGCTGAAGAGGACTTAGCTAAGCATGAGTACACTAGAAATCAACCTTTTTATTCACAAACATAGAACCATACTTGTTATCATGAATTACTGCTTAGTGCCCTGCTTACATAATATGCTTTGGGTGATGCTCCATCACAGACCATTGTAGATAGAATCTCTTGAAATATATTATTGCTGTAGCCTGCAAAGCAATAAGCAACCATGAGCAACCAGGAGCATAAGATCAGAAAGCTTTCATATTGGAAGAGGGGATTCTATACCTGGATTTTGTGAGGGAACTTGAATGCAGCACATACTTCCTGAATCTTCTGCTCGTAAAATACCCGTGTCAATTGCTCCTCTTCGTAAGACAGAGGCTTTACACCCGAGCTACCCTCAACTGAAGCAAAGAACACTATTTCAACACTAGCATGACGAAGAGCAAGTAGAAAAATCACGAAAGCACAGTTCTTTGGAGTAAACCAATGGTGCAGGTAAGTTTTAAATCAATCAATGTCGCATACCATGATCCGGTGCAGGCTCTGGGTAGGAGACCGAGCCATCAAGAAGGTCCACATTAAGCCGTGTCGTCCCATACTTCACAAAGAGCACGAGAGGAACGATGAGTAAACTCAGCGTTGATGACCAAAGCTGCTGATCAAGTAGATACGGCTATTCAGGGGAAGCAACGCGACTCAACCTGCGCAAGGGTCTGAGCGGCCCGCTGGTTTGCCGCCGCCCACCTCTCCATCTGCGAAGGACAGCATAAGGGGCGCGCCGTATTGTCAGGAGGTCAGAACAGGCTGGAGGCGACGAGACCGTGACAAAGCATAGGAAAGCAAACCCTGAGCGCCCGGGCTCACCAGATCGTGAGACTGGAAGATCCACCTCTCCCGTTGGGTGGAGGTCCGGAAATCAGCCATCTTTGCGCGCCTCCTCCACAGTCACCCCAGCCGATCGAACCCTCGGTTCCGACAAGCGGCGAGTATAGCGGGACACCCACCACTTAGAGCGGGTGGCTGTGGAATGGAAAAGATGAAACAACAGAAGGGTCCGCTGTTTGGGCGCCAAGAGCGGCGGCGGGCGGCGGGCGGCGGATAGGCGCGCGGCGACGGGTGGCAGCGGCGAGCGCCGGGGAGGTGGTGATGGTTTTGCGGTGGGGGAAGGGAGAAGCGAACGGAGTCGCCGGTCTTTCTACGTGGTGGTGCGATCCGGCCCAGCCCAACACTCTGGCCTGTTCTAGTTCTAGGCCCAGTAAGGTATTGGAGCAGTTCATCACGCGTTTCCCTCTGGCCTTCTAGCCGTGTTGAACCGTACCACCACGGCACCGGTCCCCGGGAGGCCCTCGTCTTCGCTCCCCCTAGTCGCTCCTGCCGCCGGCGGGTGGCCGACGCTGCTGCGAGGAGGAGAAGAGAGCGGAGATGGGCGACGAGCGGGTGAAGGCGGAGGCGCTGCAGATCCTGGGACTATTCCAGGTGCTCCCTCGCCTCGTCGTCTTCGACCTCGACTACACCCTCTGGCCCTTCTACTGGTCCGTTTCCTCCCTCCCGTTCTTCTCTTCCCCCAACCCACCCACCTTCGTTGGTGAGAGGTCTCCAATTTGATGACCGCTGCTAGGTGTTCCTTGCTTGTTCGATTGACTGGTTTCTGATTTCGACAGCGAGTGCCGGTCCAAGAGGGATTCGCCGAGCCTTTTCAGGCACGCCAGGGGCATCATGTACGCCCTCAAGGAGAAGGGGATCGACATGGCGATTGCGTCTCGCTCGCCCACCCCGAACATAGCCAAGGTGTTCCTCGACAAGTTGGAGCTCCAGTCCTTGTTCGTCGCCCAAGTAAGAATCCTTCCTCAGCCGGCCGTAATTTTCGTGTGGGTTGTTGTTTCCCTTTCTGCATATAGGAATTCCTAGGTGCGCCATAGTTCAGGCAAATTCTTCTTAGAAAACAGGGCGATCGATAACATATGAAACTGAAGATGGCCCTTTATGTGGCTATATATACCGACAACTGCTATATATGGAAGCAAAGAGCGATGCGAACAGACGGCGTGTTGCTTGTGCAGGTTTTGAGGGTTTACTGGGTTAGTTTCATCGAGCACATTGGTAATGAACGCATTATATCAAAATGATTTTTTTATTAATTGGCCACGAAGGAAATAATGAAACCTCAATCCAATTCCAGAATTTGCAAATCTCAGTCCATCTTAACCCTGTTTGAATACAAGGACTAATGGCTAGCTAGCTAAAAATAGCAAAAGTTGGCCCTAATGTATCAAAACAGAAGAGCTAATAGGTGGTCTAATTTTTTTAGCCAAGTGTGCAACTAGTTATTAGCCAACTAGCTAGCCAACCACAATTATAGATAATTTTGGCTAATTTTTATTCCAAACTAGTAACTAGAAATGTGTATCCAAACATGCACTTATTACTACTATATTCTAGTACTATATCTTTCTCGAAGTACACATATTGCCTTAATATACTAAGATAGTGGCCTAGAATACAGTAAATTTGGTCATAAAAAACTCCATGTCCAATGATATGTTCTTTTAGTAATCCTGCACACTGCACACTTCCGTCTTCCTTGCTCAAGTTTTTTTTTTTTCTCTGAATCAGATGCCTTTTTTGGTGTAAGAACAGAATGCTGAATACTATACTATTTTGTCTTGGTCATTGTATGAAGGAAATATACTCCAGCTGGACTCACAAGACTGAGCATTTCCAAAAGATCCAGAGGAAAACTGGGATTCCCTACACATCCATGCTTTTCTTTGATGACGAGGACAGGAATACTGAAGCGGTAATCACTTATTCGCATTGTGCTCACCTCATTCTCTAGCTATATTTTGGAATTTAGAATATATTTTCAGAGACTCTGTTATATTGCTGGAGGCTATGGATATTTAGACATGCTAATTGATTCCATAAAGGGCAGCCCGGTGCAGTAGCTCCCGCTTGCGCAGGGTCCGGGGAAGGGTCCGACCACTTTGGGTCTTCTGTACGCAGCCTAACCCTGCATTTCTGCAAGTGGCTGTTTCCAGGACTCGAACCCGTGACCACATTTAGTCGTGCTAATTGATTCCATACTCAAGTAATAATCATGATTGCAAGGGATGCCTAGCTCACTTCATATAGAACAAAAAAAAACTTAAAGTTAGTTGAATTATGGGTTAGTGGGTCTGCTCGTTCTTCTCTGCACTACATGATTGAAAAACAATATTTTGGCTTTATGTGGATCAAATGGCACATTCCAATGAATATGCCAAGTTGATTATCGTATAAACACACTAAAATAACTGCGTTTAGGTGTGCACTCTGTAGGTTATTTGGGTTCTTGCATACACCTTGACTCCCCAAAGCACAGCACTCCACTGTAAGGCATACTATGTATGTAGGTGTGGTCATATTGTAATTGAGCTTGCATACATGTTGATCTCAATTGCATGTATGCACACATAGAAGTTATTTTTATGACACTCCTGGCTTCACGTCACCTTGGCTGATAAATATATTCATCTCTTGTTTCCAGGTATCAAAAATGGGAGTGACTTGTGTTTTAGTAGAGAACGGGGTGAACCTTGACATGTTTAAGCTGGGTCTCAGTAACTTTGCAACTAACTATGCTGCCTCCAGCAGAAAGGAAGACGAGTAACTTCAAGGAAAAGTGATACATCATACATTAGAAGAAAATACCTTCAAAACATTGTACTTGAATTTCTTGTAATCAATTACCCCTATTCTTGAACAACTTTTTTATGAATTGAACTGATGCAACGCCTGTTTAATATTTATTTGAAGGCAAAGTACTGTGTCTTCATTTCATGTGCCAAAACAATATTGGTGCATCTGATTTGTTTTGTTTTGTGTCAGAATTTTCTTGTGCCTTGTAACGCCACGAGCATTTCTGTTCTGCACTTTCACGTTATATTTTGTTTTTCAGTGAGGTGTCTTATTATTAGGCATAGTTCTTGTCCTCATTGAGCTGTTTGGTTTGCCTCCAAGCTCCACGCGACACCTCTTTTCGCATGAATGATTTGTTTACTTAAGTTGGTAACAATGGCATTTAGTTTGGTGGAATAAGTGTGCCATCGACTATCTTTATTTTGTTTACTTAAGTTGGTAACAGTGACATTTAGTTTGGTGGAATAGGTGTGGCGTCGACTCTCTTTATTTTGTTTATTACTTAAGTTGGGTTCAATGACATTTAGTTTGGTGGAATAGGTGTGGTATCGACTATCTTTATTTGAGGCTGCTTGGACTACACGATTCACTGCTTCGACTTGTTGATTGCTTGTATCATTTTGTAACGGATCACGTGTTTGAGGGGTGTTGACCTCTTGACCCATGTGCTAAGTTTGTTTAGCCTTTTCCCCATTTATCTGAGTCTAGCATTTAGACTGTTGACCCATCAAGTTTTGTGTGCTTGCAGTTTAAAGGGTGGTCCAAATGAAGACATGATTCAGTGACTTCCTATGCTCGATAATTATATGATGATTTGGTGACTTCATAAAATTGGGCACAACAAATCGAGTGTTGTTTGAGTTTTAATATGGGCCACATCATGACTAGATAGAATGACTGCTATTGGCCAGTGGCCAATACTATCGGCTGGACTGAGATGGAACTACTTAAGTGTAACAACCCTAAAAATCCACACAACCTAAAAATCCCAACCAATTAAAATTTTTCATTTATTTATTATGAAAACCCATTTTTCTTGTGCAAGCATATATGTTTTATTATGAATTTGGTAATAAAGGAGTATAGTTTGCATTTTTAATTCCATTCACATGGAATAATAACTTATGCATCACATTTGGGATTTATTGCAATTTATGTTTGTATTTACTCAATATTTAAAATGGGTGTCGGTGCTAGTTTTGGCGGGGCTAACACCGGCTAGTAAATACGTGTTTTGCGGTTGAGGCTACGGATGGTGTAAAGGGGGAACACAGGGATTATACTGGTTCAGGCCAAGCAAGCCCTACGTCCAGTGGAGAGGAGAATCGTGTTGCCTTGCACCGGGGTGCTTGTAGTAGGGGGTTACAAGCTAGGCGAGAGAGGGAAGAGCTCCCAGGTCTCTTGTGTGTGTCTAAGTGTTTACAAGTTGTTTGCTATGAGCACGTTTGTGTGGGTGAGAACTTAGAACTTCTCCGTCGTTCTCCATCCCCGTCCCCTTAAAGCTGGCCTCTGCTCTCCCTTTTATAGTCGCAAGGGAGAGGCAGGGGCAGCTACGTATTTTACAGTGAGGAGTTGCTGTTCCCCGTTTGACTATGCAGCTACTGCCTTTTCTCCGCGTCTCCGGGCATGGCTGTCGTGATTCGCACGATCTCGGTGGGTTCCAAGGTGGGAACAGTCGTCTCACTATGTCACGTCGGCCCGGATGGAAGGCGTGCTCGTCCTTTCGAGTGGACAGCGCAGTATGCGCTTTTCCTGTTGTTGCGTAGCCCGTCGTCAGACGCTTGTCACAGTCGGAGTTGATAGGTCCCGGCGGAAAACGGGGCGGCGCACCGTGGACCATACCGTGGAGGACAGGTGGTATGGCCGTCAGGGGCGTGCGAAGCACAGTCGCGTCGAGAGTCTCGCCTGATGGGACAGTGCTTGTAAAGTGGTCAGAGACATCTCTTGTGGTCCAAGATTGCTCCGTTGACATCACCTGCGCCTTGGATGCCTTTGCGAGTTTGCGCTCGAGGGGGATAGGGAAGCTCGGGCGAATCGGAGACTTGAGGCGCCGAGGATGTCGCTCTCCCGAGCTGGTGCCGCTCTCCCGTGCTCTCCCGATCTCTCTCGAGGAGGCTCGGGCGAATCGGAGACTTGGGCGCCGAGGAGGCCGTTCTCCCGAGCTCTCCCGAGGAGGCTCGGGCGAATCGGATCCGAGCTGGTGCCGCTCTCCCGTGTTCTCCCGAGCTCTCCCGAGGAGGCTCGGGCGAATCGGAGACTTGGGCGCCGAGGAGGCCGCTCTCCCGAGCTCTCCCGAGGAGGCTCGGGCGAATCGGAGGTTTGGGCGCCGAGGACGCCGCTCTCCCGAGCTCTCCCGAGGAGGTTCGGGCGAATCGGAGACTAATCGGAGGTTTGGGCGCCGAGGACGCCGCACTCCCGAGCTCTCCCGAGGAGGCTCGGGCGAATCGAAGACTAATCGGAGGTTTGGGCGCCGAGGACGCCGCTCTCCCGAACTCTCCCGAGCTGGTGCCGCTCTCCCGTGTTCTCCCGAGCTCTCCCGAGGAGGCTCGGGCGAATCGGAGACTTGGGCGCCGAGGAGGCCGCTCTCCCGAGCTCTCCCGAGGAGGCTCGGGCGAATCGGAGGTTTGGGCGCCGAGGACGCCGCTCTCCTGAGCTCTCCCGAGGAGGTTCGGGCGAATCGGAGACTTGGGCGCCGAGGAGTGCTGTCCCGAGGAGGCACGGGCGAATCGGAGACTTGGGCGCCCAGGAGTGATGTCCCGAGGAGGCTCGGGCGAATCGGAGACTTGGGCGCCGAGGACGCCGCTCTCCCGAACTCTCCCTTGGAGGCTCGGGCGAATCGGAGACTTGGGCGCCGAGGAGTGCTGTCCCGAGGAGGCTCGAGCGAATCGGAGACTTGGGCGCCCAGGAGTGCTGTCCCGAGGAGGCTCGGGCGAATCGGAGACTTGGGCGCCGAGGACGCCGCTCTCTCGAGCTCTCCCTTGGAGGCTCGGGCGAATCGGAGACTTGGGCGCCGAGGAGTGCTGTCCCGAGGAGGCTCGGGCGAATCGGAGACTTGGGCGCCCAGGAGTGCTGTCCCGAGGAGGCTCGGGCGAATCGGAGACTTGGGCGCCGAGGACGCCGCTCTCCCGAGCTCTCCCTTGGAGGCTCGGGCGAATCGGAGGTTTGGGCGCCGGGGACGCCGCTCTCCCGAGCTCTCCCGAGCATGCTCGGGCGAATCGGAGCGAGCTCTCCCGAGGAGGCTGTCATTAGTGGAATGATGTCGTGGGCCTCTGTAGACGCGGCCTTCGTGGGCTTCGACTGGCCTTTACTTGGGCCAGGCCAAGTTGGGAATGAGCGTTTTTGCATGGAAGTTGGGTACCCCTAACTTTGGTAACCGACAATGGGTAATATATGTATTTATACACTTAAGTGTAAATAGAAAAAGAAAAGGAAAAAGAAGAAGAGAGAAAGAGGAAGAGCAGATTCGGCCCAGCCAGCCGGCCCATCTCGCAGCCAAACCACCACGCACGCGCAGCGCCTTTCGCAGCCGCTGCCAACCGGGACCCGCTTGTCAGTCACTCTTTCTTTTCCCCTGTTCTTCTTCTCACCTCGCGAAAGACGGTGGCCGACAGTGTCATGCAAATGGCGTGACCGACAGCGCCACGCATGGCAGAGCCCTGACCCCGCTGTCCCTCGCCTGTCCCCTGCCTTGCTCGCCAAGAAGCCCGCGCGCACCACCGGAACCCTAGCTCGCGCAAGCCACAGCCCTCCGATCAGCCCGAGCAGATCAGAGCCGCCCGCCATAGGTAGCCACCCGAGCTCCGCTATAAATTGGAGCACCTCACGGCGCCCTAGCCTCGTTCCACTCGCCGCCGCCACTGGTAGCACCAACCACACCACAACACCACACCGTGTGAGAGAGGGAGAAGGAAGAAGGGCGGAGCAGAGAGAGGGGAGCACCGCCAAAGCGCTGCCGCCGCGGAGCACGCCGGAGCCGGGCACGAAAGAGAAGCCCGAGCTGCGGACGAGGAGCGGCACGGCACTGCTATCGCTCTGTACGGCTCCGACTCGCCACTGCCCCGCCATCCTAGCTTCACCGACACCACGGTGAGCCACCGCACGCCATGTCCGAACCTCGCCCTGCTTTTGCCGTGGCGTTCCGCCCACGGGACGCGTAGGCACGAGCCTTTACCGGCTCAGGAAGATCACCTGCACCATGCACTCATGCGACCGGCCGAAACCCCCGGACTACAAGCTTTGCTAGACCGAGAACGCAGCACGACGCGTTCTCGGCGGAGCGCGCTCGCTACCGACACGTTCCGACGCCGAATCACCCGTTCCGAGCAATCCGACTAGCACCCGTATAGGTTAGAGGGTCGTGGAGCACCGCCACGACCCCTTGAGCTAGCTACGCGGATCTAAGCGCTAGGGGAAGCCTCGTCCGCCCTGCTCGAGTGCGCCGCGACCTCGCCGGAGCTCCGCCGCGTGCCGAAGCCAGGAGGAGACCCTGCTGTGACACCAAGTTGCCACCAACGACCCGAGGGCCTTACTGACTATGTCAATAGAAGGGAACCACACCCGTTCGTGCCAAAACCGAACCCTGGCCACCACACCGCCGCCCGCCTCGCCGGAGAAGCGCCTGTGCCGTGGCCGAACACCAAAAGGGACCCTGTTAGCCAAATTGGGTCCCTTAGAAACGAATATTGGGGCCCGGAGGGGAGAAATTGCCTCGTTGTGGGCTGCAACGTAGCCTACCGGAGCTTTAGCCCTGCGGCAGCTCGCCGCCGGCCGCCATGGCACGCCGAATGGTCGGCCAAGGTCACAAACCACCCCCGACCACTGCCGAGCTACGCCGACGCCCCCCCGACCAACGTCGAGCTCGCCCGACCACCGCCGAGCTACGCCGACGCCCCCCGACCACTGAGAACCACCCCCGACCTCTGAGAACCACCCCCGACCACCGTCGAGCTCTCCCGACCACCCCCGAGCTACGCCGAGCTACGCCGACGCCGGCGACTCTCTGGGAACCAGCATCGAACACCTGGTGGGCGACCATCGGGTCTGTGTTCTGTTGAGGCGCCACATGCCGCACTACTGGACCCGCGCGCCACGTGGACCAATCCCGAGCTGCCATCCCCTAATCGGCCATTTTCCATTTTCAGAAAATAGGATAATCTTCGGAAATTCATAACTTATTCATACGATGTCCAAAAATTGCGCACCATATATCAAAATTCTCAAAAAAATAAGATCTACAATCTAAGACTATGTTTGTGTGCATTTGGCTCTTTATTTTATTGGATTTTTCTGAAATACTCTATAGGAGTCGCTGACGCGACTATTTCGTGTTCGATTTCAGAGCCGGAGGAGGATCTGACTAAGGAAGACGACCACGAGTACTTTCAGGAGCTAGGAGACGACTACGAAGGTGCCATGTCCCACCAAATCCTTAGATCCTATTTACGCATTGCAAATGACATTGCTGCTATTGCTTTATGATTATGTATGGATTGGTTGCATGATAGTATATTTGAATTCCCTGCCTTGATAAGACTTTACCCTGCTGTCCGCTGCTAGGTTAGCTGCTGCTTAATTTAATGTTACTCTTTCACTACTTTCTACTTACTATATGCTATGTGGTGGAATTGGGACGGTGAATATCTGATTATAACCACTGGGAGAGAGTGCTGCGTGCGTCTTGGGTGCGTGGTAAGGGTTGATGTCGACCAAGTGGGATGTGAGACAAGCCCATGGGGCAAGTCGTGCCGGGGGTGCAACCTGGGCATCCCCAAGCGAGATACCTGTGGCGGGTAAAGTTGTTGAGGAGGTTCCGGGTGGGATAGCCTTGGTGGTTTGAAGCTCGTGGACGGAGGTGCTGTGATGGCACGGGGAGAGTATCCCCTAAGTGAAGATGCCTGCTTGGTCAAACCTAGGACGGACTAGTTTCAGGTTCATGAGAATCATTTTCTACTCACTCGCTTCTGATAGGCGGGAGACGGCTGGACTACTTGGTAGGACGGTGCCACTACTGCTAGGTTGAGAGGTGATAAGGGTGGGCGGAGACGGTCGATGGGTTCCCGTTCCGTTCTAGATGCGCAGTACCACTGGATGGGCTCGGTACTGTGTCTCCCAGTCTCAGCATAACGGTGTAGAATCCGGAATATCCCAGGGCTGAGTGGTAGGGTGGCATCGACCTAAGCAAGCAAGCACCCGGAATTCTGTCTAGGTGTTTGCGCAACACCTATGATGGCTAATCTTGTGGGTAGTGAAACCTCTGCAGAGTGTACGGTTGATCGATCGATACATATGCCAACCTGTTGGCTATGGACCTTTCCTGTGAAGCTTCTACTAGTGTAGCAAGTGTTCTCTTCTTCCCCTGGATGACATTTTCCGGCAGTGTACCCGCTGTGGTAGTGTGCCGCTGAGATAGGCCCGAGAGGGAGTTGGGCCTGTCGAATGAGAGTGAGGTGTGGGTATGTGAGATGTGGTGATGGGAAAAGGGATGATGGTGTAATTGGAGATAAAACATGACTACCTAAACATTGATTACAGCTGCATAGGAAACCTCAGTCTATAGGTCTGCTTGTATAGCTTTGCATCCACTTTCCACAAAGCAAATGCTGCATAGGTGGGCTCCGTGGCCAGTACATATCATACTGATAAATTTGCTGTCAGGTGACGAGAATGAGTACGACTTCGAGAAAGACGATGGCGAGGAATAGGGTCACGTGCTACACTCAAGTTGGCCGTGAAGGATGAATCGTTTTCGCATCTTCTAAAGCTTCTCTGAATGTTGATTCCGCCAGTGTGGCGATTGTAACACCTCTGGTGTTACGGTTAATTAAAACCTGCCATGTCATCATCATTGCATGTAAATCATCCTGCATAAACTCATTTTACTATGCATTAACAAAACTGATTTTATTTCAACATGTGATTATGCATAAGTGGTTGAGAGTGATTTATTATGTAAATGTTTGGGTTGTATGCAATTATCTAGATTAAATTGGGAAATAAAAAGAAAAACAATTATAAACCCTAAAGCGGACCCGAAACCCTAAATCAAAAAATAAATAGAATTAGGTGTTAGGTCTTAAACAAAAGTTGCAAATCTTTAAAAGTTGAGCAACTTCTATTTTGGGAAATTTTGAAGTTATTAAAAATAATTTCAAATAAAATCTTAAATTAGGTTTTAAAGTTTAAACTTGAAATACAAATTCAAAAACTAGTAGGAATATGATGATGGTATTTTAATTAAAGTTTTAGCACTTTCAAAATGGAACAACTTTCATGTTTGGAGATTTTAAAGTTTACCAGTGGAAATTCAAATTAAAACCCAATTAGTGTTTGTTTATTCAAATTTAAAATGCCATTCCAAAAACTATCAAGAATTTGGACAAACTCCTTTAATGAAAGTTGTAAGGCTTTTTTAGTTAAACAACTTTTACATTTGGGAATTTTGAACTTATGCATTGATATTTTAAATTATACCCTAATGAGTGTTTTAGAATTTAAATTTGAAATGCTATTTTAAAAACTATGAAGAATCTGACAAAACCCATTTAGTGAGAGTTGTGGGTCTTGTCAAATACAACCACTTTTATATTTGTAGATTTTCATCTTATTGAGAAAAATATTGAGAATTTGATTGAAATTGAAATAAAGTTCAAATTGCACTTCTACCCCCTTTTGATTTACTCAAAATCCTTTCACAATTTGAAAAGGGTCCAAAAACCAAAGTTGTTCAACACAAAATTTTATAGAACTCTTATTAAGGGCATTTCTCGAGTTACTATAGGAAATCAGGAGTAATTTGAAAAAAAAAGGAAAAGGGAGCTATAGGACACGCTACAGTAGACTCAACTCCTCTGTCCGGTTGCAGGGGGGTCCGGCCGAGCCCGCCGCGTGCCGGCGCCGTCCGGGGCCGGCCGGCTGGTTGTCGTCATCGGAGTCGAGTCCGTGGGGGGGGGGGTCCCGAACACCCTGCACTCGTCATTCCGCCACATATATAGCCCCGACACCATCGTTTCCCACTCTCCTCTCCATTGCCGCCGCCGTAGAGCTTCGGTTCATCGGCAAATTCGTCGTGCACAGGCCATATTCACCCTCTCCATCTTCCTTGATCATAGTTTAGCTCTTTGCGAATCTATTGAGCCCACCCGCGCACCCTATCATCACCGGAATCGCACTGCACGCCGTCGTCTTCTTCGCGGCCGGCAGACACGCCGCCGTCCTCGGTTCGTCCTGACCGGAGCAACTCGGTGGGTTTTTCCTCTTCCAATCTTGTGTTCTAGGTTCGTTTGAGTGTTGTGAACTTCACTGGCTAGACGGTTTTGCGAGCTATGTACAGAGGCCGCCGGGACAGAGCCCATGCCGCCGGGGCGAGCCGTCGCAGGCACGGTCAACATCAACGAGCCACCTCCGCACATCCTCCGCCCCTGTTTGCTCGAGCATCGAGTCTCGGTGAGTCTCCTAGACCTTCCCCGTGCCCTAGATCGAGTCCTACCGCACCCTAGTCGCCGGAACGCCGCTCGCCGGCGAGCAACCGCCACCTGTCCGCCATGGGCGCGACTGAGCTCGCTGCGGACTCCTATCTATTCATCTGAACACGTAGCGGGGTCGCCCTTTTGTGGGGTGCACTCTGGTGCCTTCACCCTCACCGGAGGGCCGGCGGTGGTGAGCCACCACGGCGAGCCGCCGCGCGCACGAGCTCGACCGTCCGGCTTGTGTGCGGGAAAGGGAGAAGGAGAAAGAGCTGACGATGGGGGGCCACCCGTCAGTGGGACCAAGAGAGGGAGAGCCCACCTGGGCTTAGCTGGGCCGGTCCAGTTGGGTCGGGTTAGAGCGGTGAGAGGAGAGGGAGAGAATAGGCCGGTTGGGCCGGTCGCCCTTCGTGGGCCGCCTCGGGCCGAAAGGCACTTTTCATTTTCTGATGAATAGAATTCGTTTTCCATTTTCTGAGAATATGAATGGTAATGCATTTTGTCATTTTTGTAAGAATAAATCTATTGTCCTAAAAATCATGAGAAATCTTGAGGGTTCTCTCTGTGAAATGTAGTATTTAATAAAAATATTAAATAATGAATTTGCACAATTTCTATGGGAACTAAAAATCTGCCTTTTAATTAATAAATGCAACTTTGATGAATTTTAATGAATTCTATGATGATTCAAAATTCCTAAAAATTACTTTGGTGCTATCTTAGGGTAAGATCTAGCTGTAGGAAAACTTTAAGCTCAAATGGAAGTAATTTAATTATTTCTTATTGAATTATGTGATTAATCGATTAATTAAGGAAAGGTTATTAAAATTAAATTTTAATGATTGATTAACCTGTGAGGGTTTGATTAAACACCTTGAAGTACGTGAACCTCTGCTGTTCTAAGTTTTGATGATCATTTACTTTTTAAGCATAAAAGGGATTACTTTATGTTGTACTTAAATGCTGAAACAAAAATCCTAATTGATAAATTGATTAATGAAATGAGTAGAAACCTAATTTACTTAGGTGTGGAGTGACTTTTGGATTGTGTGACCTTGGGTCAACCACCCTAATGACCCTGGGTACTTTTGAATTCCTCGTGGCTAGAATTAGTACTAGTTTTAAAGCTATGAAGCGGCTTTCTACGTCTATTAAACATGAATTCAAAGTAATAATCGATGGTTGTTAGGTTAGTTGGCTTGCAACTTTATCGTGAAGAAAAGTTGTACTCAACGTTCAAATTAACTTTATTTTCTATTGGTCCATGATTTTGTGCATTTTATGCATCATGGCATACATATCATCATGTTAAGCATTACGTTATTATTTCGTGTAGTGAACGCACGGTGATTATTATCGGAAGCAAGTCCCGAGTAAAGTTTTCACTCGGTGGGCATGGATCTTCTCGGTGATTGACTTCAGGGTTCTGTCTACTTCAAGCAACAGGCAAGCCCCGGTGCATTTGCCCCTCCTTGTTATTTAAAAATATTTATCACTTGAGTTAATCTACTGCATTAGGTTAATAGGAGTTGAGTGATAACCTATTGATGCATTACCTTTCCTTGACCACATATTATACCTGAGACCCTGATTTATTTAAAAGTATTGAAAAATGCTTAGTCATGCTTAATGATAGAGTTGCAAAAATGCTATTTTGAAAACTGTGATGATATGAAACGAATAAATCAGTTTATGGGATTGGTATTGTCCTCATTTGGTGATGGTGTACTTGGCCAGTCCATTAACATCAACGTGGATGGGTTTTCCGTTTGGTTGACCATCTGTTTGGGTCAGAGTCCCAACGATCCTCGCCATCGGAAAAGGGATGCGAAAACCGGGTGGTCACCAGTGTACTTGGGTTAGAGTCCCAATGCATGGTGTCCAACGGAAAAATATTTAGGGACCATTCGTTGTCGGCCTGCTGTGATCATGACTTTGCAACTAGCCACATACTACGGAAAGCCTCTGACTCCGGTGGCTCTACTGCTGGAATCGACAACCACACACTGGGAGTGGAGAGATGGCGAGAGTAGCGTGTACCCTCGTGGCCGGCGTGCCTGGAGACTAGAGGGGTACTGTGCTCTCGGGTGGTGCAGGACCGGTTCCGGGGTATGAAAAGCCGTGGTAGGCGGGGTTGGCATATGCAAGCTTAAGTGCTACGTATGCAGTGTGGATAGGGATCCCCAGCTGGGCACTTCTGGATTCGAATCGACGTTGCTCCTCGGTTAATGGAGACATGATCCTCACACTTACAGCGAAGAGTGGTTCGGAACTAGGATGTTTTTGAATGGATGAAGTAAATGAAAGAATGTTGATATATGAGAAGGAACTTGGAGATATGGTTAATGATTAATAATATTATTGAGATAAAATACTGAAAATAGGATTAGTATTGCTTTTCTGCAAAATCCTTTGACTCTTGCTAAGCCTTACCTTGACTCCCCTCAGCCTGCATTCCTGAGTCTAATTTTACACCTTTAGTCGGGTAAGTCTTGCGGAGTACCCCATGTACTCAGGGTTTGTTAACCCCTGTTGTAGGTAAGTTGAGTAAACAGTTCTACGAAGGATCGTGCCGGTCATTGGATCGTACATGGATGAAGATGTGTATATAATGAAACCCTTGGGCAGGGTGTTTAGTTGTATACAGCTACTCCACTGCGAAACTCTGGTTTGGGATAATGTAATTGTAACCTATGTTTAAGTAATACTTCCGCACTCTTTACTCTGATTCAAATTATTTGTGTAAACTGTTGTAATACTTGCAAGGTCTTACAATGAGATCCTCGGGGAAATTGGGGTTTCCTATGAGACCCGACGGGCCACCTAAGTCAAAGGGAACTCGTGCAGACTAGTCAAAGGTCCTTAAGGACGATGACGGGGCATGTGAGCCCTATGATTAAGGCGGTTCTGTCACAGCGATGTAATAAATGTTTATGTAAGACTTAATTACCGTTGTATGGATCCTGGTGTCAATTGAGATATGTGTAATTTCATGGATTGTCCCAAGCAATCTATTGAATTACAATTCGAGCCTGTGGATTTCCCTTCGCGGAAATCGAGGTCGTTTCATTAAGTACCGGCCTAGAACATCAGTACGAGACATACCAGCCATTTTTTGGCTGATACCAGAATGATATTATTTGCATGAGTGAGGACCCTCGTTCACCGTCAATAAAAAGACATATATATAGTTCCTGAACGATGCATCCAAGTGAATTTATGATTATACCATTGCGTTTGTCATGTGAAAATCTTAAAAATAATAGCCTGATATGATTCATTTGGACGTTCTCAGTCCCGTTTGGATCTTTGAAATTAAATTTATTTTAATAATCATAATTTAAACACAAATTAATTAAGCTAATATAATTGTATATAAAATATATATTGTATATTATTGTTGGTCATATGAGAGCAATACTTATTGTTGCATTTTTACTATAGGAGCAAGTTGAATGGTATGTTATAAGTTGTAAAGTAGAAACATAGCATGTTAATCTGTATAATCAATTTTCATCCACTCTACGAATTTGAGATAGATTTATATGTGTTGAAAATGGAATGTCACATTCTAAATAAAATAACCTGGTCTGTTAAGTAGATTTCAATTCCTTCAAAATGAAAGATCAAAATGGAGAGTATTTTTTAATGAGCTTGAAATATTTTTTATTGAGCAGGCCTCATGGAACAAAATTGGCCATATTTAATATAAAAATGATGTTTCAAGATTTACGAGAAAAAGTTACATAAGAATAAAATAAAATATCTTCCCTTTGCTTGCTCGCAATGTTCCAATAAATATTATTACCCTGATTTCACTAAATTAAAACAAATACAATTATACCCGCCCTTTGCTTACTTGCAATGTTCCAATAAATATTATTATCTTGATTTCACTAAATTAAAACAAAAAATATTCCACCAGCCATTGATTTCAGTGAAGAGTAAATAAATATTAATAAGTACTTCTATATAGGAAGAATAAAAACTACTATAGTACTAAAAAAGAGAAGAAATAACGAAGTGAAAAAAATCTAAAAAAACGTTTGAACAATGAACGGCCCATGTCCACAAGAAGGCCCGTGCCCATCGGCCGAACCAGTCCCTGACTTGGGCTTTTCGTTCTCCCCGCGCGTGCTCTCCCTCTCCCTCTCCCTCTCCCTCCCTCAGCGCGACGACTACTACCGCCACCGCCGCCGCCGCCGCCCTAGTCCTACGCTAGATTCCCAGGTCTTCGTCGGCCCCGTCTCCGGCAACGAGCACCCAACAAATGGTAAGCCGCCCCTTCTCTTCCCTTCCTGCTGTAGGAAACCGAGCAGCACCCAAAGCCTAACCTAAGCTATCCCTTCTACTCACTTCCTGCTGTGCGAAATCGAGCAACAATCAAAGCCTAACCTAAGCTAGTTGTTTTTTTTTTCCTGTAATGGGACCTGATCTAGTTGCAAGCGTATACATCAATTATGCCTACTAGCTTCGTTTCTTTTTGCCTCCAGAACTCATGAGTTGCTTGCTAGCTGCAGGAAGTCTGGGTTTTATTTTGGCACATTTTAGGTCAATTAATTGGTTGAACCAGTTTGGTTCAGAGAGAAATGTTCTATTCTTGCACCAGAACAAGTAGACGTTAATTGAACCTATGAAACTCTGATAGCCAGGGTCGAGTTGCTTTAGGCCACCCTGGATATTAATATACTATTCATTCCCTCACTGAATTAAATAATTTGTAGGAAGGTTGATTTTTTGAATGCAGCGAGTCCTTTTGTTCCTGCATTTCATTATCTTCTGGGAGCATGGAACTCTGTTTCAAGGGGCTAGCTTATGTTTTGGAGGCAAGACACATACCCCATATTATTCTACAGCCCAACAAAAATATGCACATAAGAGCCCATACTTGAAAGCAGAGGACTAGAAGTGTATGAGATTCAAATCGTGACAAAATCTTTGTGTGTGCTTACATCCATAACCTGTCTGGCTTAAGTAACTGCAGCACTTTATTTTCTTTTGTACTCCCATCTAGCAGTTTTCATGGTGTCAATTATCTTAGTGGCTAAGAAGTACAAATCTCTCTTTTGTGGGTGGGTGGGTGGGTGGGTTGGGGGGGGGGGGGGGGGTTGAGTGAGCCCTATGTGACCTCAAATCAAATGATAAAATGTCGTTTATATGGAGTAAAATATTGATGGTAGTTGCTGAAAACATGATTTCTTTTGGCAGAATGCTTTGGAGCAGTTGGCATCCATTGATCTCATCGAGCTATGCAAGGAGGCCAGAATTGAGCGCTGCCGTGCAACTAGAGACCTGGGTAACTGTGGCCGCAATGTGCGTCATGTGCTTAACTCATGTGGCCATGCCTCATTATGTGCTGAGTGCAGCCAAAGATGCGACGTCTGCCCAATTTGCAGGAGTCCAATACCGGACAATGGAAATAGGGTTCGGCTACGTCTTTACTATAAGTGCCTGGAAGCGGGCCTTATTTCTAAGCAGCACGATGAAAGGTTTCAGGAAAAGGAAGACCATGGCAGTCCTGTTGGCATGGATGTCCAGCGGCTGCATTTATTGTTCGATGTTGCAGTCCAGAACAATCTTACTTCCCTTATTTGCCACTGTATCCTCTTCAGGAGTCTGCTTATGCGTTTCCATATCACATCTTCTTTCTGTTGTTTTCTTAACGTTTTGATCAGATATCACAGATGTTTGTTTGGATGAGAATGCTGTGTCAAGTGATCCACTTCTGGCTTTTCTTTTGGATGAGGTGGTCATCAAGGACTGGTGCAAGAGGACTGTTAATGCGCTCATTACTGAGATTGGCGTGATCTGTATCCAAAAATGTTTGATCGATTCTAGATTCAGTTACATGTTTTTTTTTTTTATTATTTTTTTTTTTTTATGTTTCACTTTTCATGTGTTCAGGGTCACGCATGTTGAGGGAGTGGTTCTGTTAAGTAACTAACCTTAACGATGTCTTAGATAGGTCTGGATTAGAAACGATGAGTAAGTTATCCCAACTGCAAAAGTTTGCCACACAGTTGGCAGGAATTTACAGTGTGCTTGAAGTTATGGTTTCATCTTTCACTGAAGCAGTTTCAACGCATGTTAATGACCTGCATCAACTCATTGAGAACACATTGAAGGCAAAGCAGGTCTTTCTTTCTTAACCCCTCTATTGCTAAGGATTTAGACCACTGCCTAGAATAACACTGAACTAGTCTAGGTACTTCAGTTTGTCCATGCATTGCAAAAATTTCTATAGATGAGTGTCCCACGGGGCTAATTTTCATTATATAGTTTTGTGCACACATTGGAGCAAAACCTTTTTATCTCCCTTTTGCCTTAGTCTCATCCTGATCCTGGACAAGTATTGACATAACTGCTCAAGATAGTTTGCTGGTTCATTTTGGTAACAAATACTCCTTCCAATCGTTAATAGAAGTCATTATCCAATCGTTAATATAAGTCATTTATACAACCCACTATGTGGAGCTTTGATTAGCAATTTTCAAAAAAAAAATCATATTTAAAATAACATGGGTTGTATATTATGAAACTAGCTTCATGATAAATCTACAAACAACAACCTTATGTTCTCAATCTGTCTAATTCTTTATGCATCAATACTAAAAATAATTAGGCCGGCAAGAATCCTAGACGATTATATGTACAATCAGATGGAGTATATCTCTAGCACTTTTCTTGTTTATGAAACCTTACGCTTTCTTACACTTTGGTGCTTGCTAATGATGTAGCTTTATGGCATTAGATCATATTACAATTCTGTACCATTGGTTTCTTGGAGTATGTGCTATGATAGCTTCTAACGCATCTGTTAAAGATGCCTGTGCATCGACGGTCCTTTCAGTTGATTTTGTAGCATTACGTTACTTGATATATAATCTTAAATTTAAGGAGTCACTCGAATTAGTGATGTCCTATGTTTCCCTACTCCTTCCCCCCATGGCCCCATTATCACTACACTAAAGTTGTGCATAATGTCTCAATAAACTCCAATCTTTTAAACAATCTGTATCTTAGGGCAATGTATATTCACTTGCATGCCACTGAAATGCTTGAAAGGATATATTTCTTTCAGAATAATCATTATATCTTGGTAAGGTATTAATTGTAGCTTTTTCTACAGCATTTGGAGGCCATGATCTGGTGTATCAGGCATAGATTTATTGAGGACATCTGCTCAAGGTACACTGATCATACATCATGGAGCTCTGATGTGATTCAAAGGAAAGCATATGCAGAAGAAAGAAAATGGCCTGGATTTTCTGATAAAGGGTCAGATATAAATGAAGCCAATCAGAGTACACTATTCATCGAGCAGGCCCTACAAAACCTTGGGATTGAACAAAGTTATAGGGATAAGGAGGAAGAAATAACAATATCATGTTTACAGCATGAACAATCATCATCTTTGTTCTGTTCCACAATTACAACCGATCATTTTAGTGTTGACAGATACCCTTTTAAGAATTTGCGTGAGGCTGTTGATGTACTCTTTCTACACGGAGCGTCAGACATGGTGATTGCAAAGCAAGCTATTGTATCCTTCTGCTTTTTTTTATCTTGTGCTACCTTTGGTCTCTTTTACTTGTTGCTTCAGGTATCATATTTGCATTGTTCCTCACAGACATGCTACTTTATTAAATTTCCTTGACGCTTCTCAGTTATTGTATTATCTATTTGATCGACATTGGAGTAGACCAGATTCAGAATGGAGGTATCTGGTGGAAGATTTTGCTGCTACCTTTGGGATTACTGATAGAATATTACTTGAGTGCCTGGTATTTTGTCTTCTAGATGATCATTCTCCAGAAGCCTTGGAGGTACCACCTGTTTTTGCTGCATAACTTAATTTTAATTGACATATATATTGTGCAATTTCCTGGATGTGGGTGCTGTATTTGCTCCCAACTACCTTTTTGCGTCACTTTTGTGGAGTTTGAGCAGCTATGTAAGTGCATATAGACCAGCCCTCAATCAATCTTTTTACTGTTTGTCCAAAGTTGTTCAAATTATAGTTTCTAAGGTCATGTACTCCTTTCATGGACCCAAAAATAAAGGGAGAAAGAAAATATGAAAACATAACATAGGAAAGAGAACTGGTTCCCAGTACTTCATCTCCCAGTGCCACTATATCATGTACATATCCTGTTATTCAGGTGTATCTTATCTTGGAATGTGAACTCCAGGCATACCTAGATGAAAAGGTCATTGGTGTCATGTGGTGGGCACAAAACCCGATACCCAGCAACCAACATGCTATTTCACACTTTCAGCCCACACCAATCCCCTGCGGCCCAGCCCAATCTCACCTCCTAAACATACCCTAGCTGCATCCCACCCGAGCTCCTGTCGTGCCCATTCCCAGACCACCTCATCACCTTGCTCCTTGTGCCCTTTGGTGCCTGATGCTGCATCTCGTGGCTTGCGCCCTCCGCGGTTCGCCTCCCACCTCTTGCCACTGCATCTCTCCCCTGCCTCTCGCTGCCTGGATGACCATCGGTGTTGCTGCCAAACATTGCCTCCGGATGGTGCAGTTCTCAAGGGCAAGAATTGTTTTTGGAATCCATTCAGTTTCTTATTGTATGTGATCTTTGTACGGTTGGATCTATGAAAATTTGTTTGATTTGGATGGTTTGCGATTACCTGAAACATGAACCCAGATTTCCGGGTATGGAAGTGTTGGGCAGCTGTTTACTTTAGATATGATTTCTGTCAACACGAACTTTTTGAAACCCAAAATATCCGGCCCAAAATTTTTGGGTAACCTGAACGCCCACCCCTTCACCTCCATTTAATCATGATGTCATCTCACTTAATCAGCACTAATATACATTCAGTCCCTATAGAGATTCTGAAACTCAATTGCTGTCATAGGGCTGCACGGAATGAGCCTGGCTCTGCCCCTGAATTCCCTATTTCCATACGCTTATCTGAAAATTATTTTGTGTCAAGGAGGACACGTCCTGGACATCAGGTCCGTCACCTTGGATTGCCGAGATCTGTTCTGACGGCAGACTTCTTGCTCTGCCCTCCGATTCGTCTCCCTCTCAGTGCGTCTGTGATAGTGTTCACGTCCCTGTCACCTCAGATTCTGTGCCCTCTGTGAGATTACAGGATGGGGTTTGGGGTTTGTGGATTTTTGTGGCCTCCAGCTGTAGAGGGATGGCCTGGTAGCCTCGCTGACCTGGTGATGGTGGCGGGTGGTGGCCGGGACAGTGGCAGAGGTGCAGCAGTGGTGGTGGACAGCTGTCAGGCAGGGAAGGAGGCGGGAGCATTGTGGCCAGGGCTGTTATCGCCGGCCATGGTGGAGGGCCTTGACGCTGGTGCTGGTGGATCTGAGGGCGAAGGAGGCAGGAGTGGGATGCACGGCGTGCTGGGGATGGTAATGGAGGAAACAGCGGTGTATGGGTGAGGAAGACAGATGAAGCGGTCCTCCTTGGCACTGTTTGTGCTTTGATGCTTCTGTGCTACTTTAAAGGTTTAACCACCTTGTACAGTATTGAACCCACTTTTGAACTCTAATCCTTTGATCAACATAGGTAGCTTCTATAACCAAACATATCATGCTAGATCAGTCTATATTATTCTTGCAACCGCTATTATATCCCAAAATAATGCATCCTACAATTTTCAATTGTTAATTCTCTTAAAAATCCACGGTACTTAATGAGCATTGCAATTACAAGGATCACAGGTGTATTGTTTGTACTTTTTTTTGCGATTGCAATTTGCAACCTTTCTTTTGGTTGCTGCCTGCACTTACCTGAACACATTTGCATTGTAGTTTTTTGTTTTTGGAATCGTGTTATAGTTTGTGCTACGTACTGCTATGTAACAATGATTTGTTTTTCCTGTTCATGGTACCATTGACTTCAGAGCATGGGTCTCGTCTGTATATCTATGCACAGTGTCATTCCAGTTGATTTTCATGGATTTTCTCTTCATTATCTTATGTTCGTGATGCACCCCTACTTCCTGTGCAGGAAGCCTGCTCTCTTCTTCCCAAGATCTCTAGCAAGGAAACACATCCAAAGATAGCGCAAGTTCTTCTGGAACGTCACAAACCTGATATGGCACTTCTTGTGCTAAAGTGCACAGGGCATGATAGCTTTTCTGCTACAGAGAACTTTGAAAAAGATAGCATTTCATCTCTTAGTGAGGCAGTGACTGTGGTCCGTGTTAGAATTGAATGTGGCCTTCTAACAGAAGCATTTATGTATCATAGGAGCTACTGCTCTAAGGTGAAAGAGCAACGCTCAGTAGATACGACAAATGCTGAGGATGCATTCAAAAACTCTTGGATTTATCATGTTGAGATGATGATGACCGAATTTTGTACTATCTGCATTGAAAGGAATTTAGTTGATAAAATGATTGATCTGCCCTGGGACTCCGAGGAAGAGAAACATCTTCACAAGTCCCTCTTTGACTCTGCTCATGAAATGCCCATGGAACCAAATGGTAGTCTGCTTGTTGTCTACTACCTTCGGGTAAATATTCTGATATTCATTTTTTTTTGTATTTAAAACTTTATTAAGAGGCACTCTGAAAATTACTAATGGAACTAAAACTTTAGGATATCCTGGTATGATGAAATTTTGTCAGGCTCATTTATGTTATTTCTCATCTATATATTGATTTATTGCATCTGTTTTATTTAACATGCACGTCTTTCAGACACTAAAATTTAAATTTAAAATATGACAGTTGTATGTAATTTAAAGCAACTAAGATTAGCTGGTATAGAATTTTTTTCATGCATGCAGAATCTGGCGTATAATTATTTTATCTAGGATAGAAAAACAGTTCTTAGGATTCCTTACATATATATGCATATATTAAAAACAAATAGACTGAACAGAAGATTCACTAAAAGCATCTTACGTTGATGTACTTCTTTTAGAAGGCATGGTTAAAGGCTTAACCAATACCTCTCTTTTTGCACAAGATTTCTACTCTTCAAGTCTCAATTGTTTATCTTGTTTGATGACGAAGATCTTCCATACTTTTGTTTATTGTTTAAATATTTAAAAGAGAAACATTCATTTACAGTTTTAATCTTTTCCTCCTTCCACTTCATAATCGAAGCATGCTGGTGCATAAATACCTTAGTAAATTACCTGTGTTTGCTGTTCTGTTAGCGTTATCGGTATTTGGAGGCATATGAGGTTGATCGTAGTCTTCAGAAAATTGAGCAAAAGAAATTGGAAAATACAACTGAAGAGATTGCTTCAAAAATCAGAGCAATTGCTCAATGGAGAGAAAGTTTGGTTGTAAGTACTGTCATTTTTATACTTCTGCAGTTCTGCTTTATTATGCATGTCTAATTGTTATCTTATATTTTGTCAACTCATCAACTTACAATTTTCTCTTCATAATATGATAAAAGAAATTACAATTGGCGCTTGATATTAGGAAGGATACTGTTTGCACCCAAAACTGACAGCCGCACAAAACACACGCACCGGACAGTCTGGTGCGTGACCACCGGACCCTGTGTGTGTATTTTAGGACAGGTCTGAGAAGGACTCAATTTCTATGATTGTTTTGGCCTTTTAGGTCGGTTTCTCATGGATTCTACCCCCAGGATAGACCTCCCACTGTATAATATAAAGGGCCATGACCAATTGAGACATCCAATCGATCAATTAATACAACTTCTATCCTTTTGCCTTTACTTGTTCTCCTTCTTGTCCAACATCGGTTGAGGTCGCTTGGCCATATCCAAAGGAGACCTTAAGAGGCACCAGTGCATTCTGGAGTTCTAAGTCGAGATATCAATTTGAGGAGAGGGAGAGGAAGACCGAAGCTGACATGGGGGAGGCAATAAAAAGAGATTTGAAATGTTGGGATATACCTAGAGATCTTTGTTTGGGTAGGAATGCTTGGAAAACAGCTATTGACGTGTCTATGACTTGGGGGGCTCATGTTGGGTTTCAACTCTGGCCTACCCCAACTTGCTTGGGAAGTTGGGACTAAAAGGCTTTGTTGCTGTTGTTGTTCTCCTTTTGCCCTAATCTACTCCAAACCCTAGTATGTTGTTTTGCAAGCTCCTCGATAGAGTTTGTGGGCAATTTAGGTGGCCTTGCCAACCCTAAGTGTGTCTCCCCAACGGTCCTTCCCGGGAGGTGAGCATCGAACAGTCCGGTGCTCATGCCAGCCATTGCCAAACAGTCTTTTGTGTGCTGCTGGAGTTGCACAATGGCATAAACATTTCTTTCTAAACTAGGACAGCACTCTTTACAAGGATTTTCAGCACCAAGGCCCTATCAAAATTAAACTTGGTTAAGGTTTAAGTTATTAGCTCGGTTCTTGTGGATTAGTATTCTGTCTTTGGAATAGTGTGCCCAACTGTCCATTAACATTCTCCATGATATTTGATAAAAGACGCCTTTGCCCTTGCCATTAGCATTTTCTCTGCTTTCCCTCACTCTTCAACACAAAATGAATTTGTTTTGCTTGAGTTATATTTATGCAATGCTGTGATTTTGTTTATTTTTCATACAGGCTAAATGCCTCGACATGCTTCCGGAGGTCCAGAGAGAGAATGTGAAAGCCATCAACAGTGGAGAACAAAGTCAATTTGCTCGAACTGCTCAAATATCTTCTCCAGCTCATGCGGGCAAATCACAAAATCCTGTCATGGACTTGAGCACAACTTTTACGACTGTTCTTCAAAATAAGTCAAGCCTCCTACCAAAAAACAATGCATTGACTGACTCTGGTGGTCTGATCCGAAGCAGCCGCTCAGAGTTTGGTAGAAAGGTCCCATCTGTTCTGCAGACCAGGGCATCACCCCAGGGGGCATCTACATACAATATGAGATCAACTGCAGGGGGTATGTTCCCCACAGTGGGCCAGAATGTTGAGAGTTCATTTTTGAGGGGGGCTAAAGATATCAGTTCTAGAAAAAGAGAGACAGGTTTCAGAAAAGGGATTAAATATGCTGATCAAGATCCATTGCCTATGTATTTGAACTTAAATTCTGGTGATACACCTACGAAAGACTACCGAACAAGTTTGTTGAAGACTGAGGTTAACAAAACAACTTATTTTCAAGGAAAAGATTCTGTTGGAAAAGGAGAGTTCCACTTTGGTTCACGTGCTGAGAAGCCTTTCATCTTAAATGGAACTGGTGTAGATCAAAATGGTCTCACTAAGGGCTCCGGACATGCTGGTTTCCGTGAAGATTACAAAGTACCAACAAAGGAGAGCATCTTGAGGTAATCATGATTCTGCACTCTGGTTTCTGGCAATATGCTTCGTTGAGGTCCTTGTTGGTACCTAGTGTGAACTGGGCTTCAGAGTTCGAAACATAATATTATTAGAACGAAATTTGTGTGTTTTCAGTAACTCGGGTATAGTTCTAGTACACCAGGAAACTGGCTGATCCTTTTACTGGTTAGTTTTCAAATACTAGAGGTAGACGGCTGCAGTGTCTGGTTTCCAGCCTTTTTATTTTAATCCTCGTCTATTCTTTCATATCTGTGAATGTGTCCGGTTTACAACCAGGCATTTGTTCTCTGTAGCTTTAGCAAGAAAGCTTCAGTTGATGGATCAGCATCCAGCAAAGGTGTGTCAAGGTGGAGGTCCGATGAGTCTAGTGAAGATGAAGAAGAGAGAACAAACCGGGAGACTGTAGGTTCTCTTGTTACTAGAAGGCGACCCAGATTTTCGAGAAGGTGATATATCCGCATCCTCAGGGATCTTTAATTGTTTGCAGGGGAGGATTCTTTTGAATATCTCCAGAGCTATTATCCTAATGTAACAAAAAAGAATGTTTCAAGGGAAAAGTGTATGCGGTAATCATGCATATTTTACAGTGCCATGGCTGAGATGTAGTTCAGGTGTCACAAAGGATGCTACAAAACAAAAATGGAAAGGCATAGGCATGTTGCATTCAGAGAGTTCAGTGACTAAATTATATGTCTCTCCTGCTTTTGTACCAATTACATTGTAATTTGTACATGATGTTGAGCACATTAGGTGCAAGTCCGATAGTCACATTAATCTCATTTCTTGGCTGATCATAGTGTGGTCTGCGTAGTTCCAGGACCAATGTTCGTACGTCTTGTGTTAGTTGTACGGACTGGACCAATGTTCGTACGCCTTGTGTTAGTTGTACGGACTATATATGATACCTTATTATTATGATATTTATTATGAAACCAATGTGGCAGGAATGAGGGGCCTGCAATATGAGTGACATAAATTTGCGAGCTCATGACGGGTTGTTGCAAAACCAGTGCAGTTTGTGTAGTAGCAGAACAATATAGGCGTGAAATTACTGAGATGCACCCTCTATCCACTGAAATGTGGGGCCCATTTGACCCCCAAAGACTTAGGCGGTGTTAGGTCGCGTTTCGTGTTTTTTTTTTTCTATTTCTACCTTTTCCTACAAAATTTAATTGGTTTACATGTGAAAGTGTTGTGCCATTTCTGCTTTCTAAACGGCCCTTAGACTGGCCAAAGAGTCGTTATCCTGGCTGATGTGCAGGTTACTACATGCGCTTGATGGGTAGTACTCGTATGTTTTGTAGCGCTGATATCTGTGTGCTGCGCTGCTGACTTCAGTCCAGTGGTATCATTACACTGTGGGCGGGCAAGGCAGCTGCTCCACTATCCGTCATATCCAATGACAGGGAGTTTTGATGTTGCAATTGCCATTGCCAACCATCCCATAATAAAGACGCAAATAAGCTCCCAACAAAAGAAAAGAAAAGAAATGCTCGAACTGTACATGAAAGATACAGTAGCTTTCATTGCGCGTCCGGTTCGTTCGGATCTCATCACAGGTCAAAACTAGGAAGAAGAAAGCGACGCCGTGTGTGGGGGTCCCGAGATTTATTGGTACTACACTGGTTTACACGAAACCAAACCATGTGCGATTTGCTGCGGGCTCAGAAAGTTGCCATGGACTCCAGTCCTTTTAACTCTTAAGCATTCGCGCTCACGTTGATGGCAGAGTGGTGGCGTGGGACGGCGCGGCCACGGTCGGCGGCCGTCCGTTTCTGAGAATGAGAACCAAATTGATTGGGGGCGCACGCACGCACAGCAGGTGGGCAAACACGCCGGTGCGTCCCCGACGTATGCTCGCGGCAGGCTACGGGTACTACTAGACTGCATTTAGATCCATTTAGAATTTAGAATTTTAAGATTGCAATAGTAGAAAATTTTTTCTAATAAATATTCAATCATGGTCTAAATAGACTTAAAAAATTCGTCTTGTGATGTACTTGTAAACATGCAAACATTTTATCTATATTTAATACTCTATACATATGCTACCGGTCTGTTCTTTTAGCTGAAAAATAATCGCTGATTTCGGCTCGTGCTGATTTGTTGTGAGAGAAAAATACTGTTTCGTGGCTGAAAATAAACGTTGATTAGTCAAAAGAACAAGCTGTATAATATTGATATGACTAGTTGCAATTGAAAGTTGCAGGGTATTTACACAGGGCCGTAAGCAGCACGGTCGCGTAGTCACGTAGTACAGTTATAGTATGGTCAGAGAGCAACGGGACGAACTTGGCACGAGCGAGGGAGGTGCAGATCAGCAGATGAATGAATTAATCCCTTCCCAGGGAAGTGGTCCCAACCCAGAAACCCAATCCAATCCGGCCGGTGGCGGCCAAGATATTTTCGGCGCCACCACCACCAGGTCCACCAGCGGATAATAACAGCGACGACAAGGCTGAAGGGGCTGGGGGACTTTGGGAGGCTTGCCGGCAAAACGTCGGCATCACGGGGGTGGCACGTCACGCGCGCGCGCTCGCCGCCGTCCGCCGGTCCCTCCATCTCCATCTGTTCCTCTTCTCGTCTCGCCGACGAGGCACCGGGACGGCGACGCCCGTTTTGTTTACGTGCTCCCGTGACGCCGACGGCGACCCGCCCCGGCCTGTCCCCCTTTGCTCGTGCCCCTGTTCTCCCGGTGCCTCTGTCCTTTCTCCTTTGTGGTTGCGGTGCGTTGCGTCCTCTCTAATCCTTGGCAGGCACCTGCTGTTCAATGATTATTACCATACCAGTGCCGGGATCCGTTGCTCCGCCTCCTCCTCCGCTCGGCCATACCATCTGACCATGACTCCTCCCTACGCGCAATTGCGCCGCAGGGATGGCTTCTCACTTCCCGGCCCGTGGTGGTTTCTTCTGCCCTCCGTCCGGTGTGCACGGGCTGATTGGCTGGTAACAAGCTGAAAAATAGACGCGTAATTAATCGAGCGTTGGCCTGATGATCTGCTCGACGTCTTCAGACTTCAGTGACCTCCAAACAGAGACTCATCAGCAAACCTTATTATATTTTTGATAGTACTAATTATTATTATGCAATACGTACGTAAAGTTACCACTAGACTCATCACCAAACAATTATTTCCATTCTTTTGAACTATTTATTTCCAACTCTCATTAAATAAAGAATATATAAAGAAAAAGAAAAAAAAAGCAAAAGTGCAGACAGGGCCGTGTGGATAAGACCGACGGCACATGGCTTCACCACTCCCCATCCCCACCCGCAGAGCAGAGAGACGTCGCTTTAATTAGCGCTCATCACCCCACCGCCCTCGCCTCCCTGTGTAACAAGTGTCCTTGCTCCATCTTCCTAGTTCCTCCTCCACTCTCACCGTCACCGCCCCCAACTCCGTCTTCACTGCGGCGCAGGCTTCGCTTCGGCTCGGCTCGAGCAGGTAAAGCAGCAGACGAACCTCGAGTCCCTTTGCTTGCCCCTACGCTAAACGGATCGATGCCCAACCGTGAACGGCCTGCTCTGCCTCTGTGAGTCTGGAGGCGCCATGGTAGGTGTTTCCATGGAACTAGTGTTACTTCGCTTTGGATCGGGTAAACGGGTAAAGCTAGCTACCCGTGCGTTGAGAGCGTTCTTTCTTGTTCTAGATTTCTACACGGGCTAATCTGCTCCTCTTAAGCTGAGAAGGAATGCGAGCATCTTTGCTCGCCCGTTTCGTACTAAAAGAAGAAGAAGAAGAAGAAGAAGAAGGGAAAAAGGGCAAGGAAAGCTAGCTCGACGTTTACGATGGTCTAGCTTTGTGAGAAGACAGAAGAGTATTCTTCCCTCTAGTTTCTGCACGATCTGCTTTTTTCCTCTGCGAACAACTCTGCTCGTGGTTTATATATAATAAAAGGAGATGAGTTTTTAGGCAAAGAAAAGAAGAGAACACTGCTGTCTAGCAAAAGGGAGGAAAGACAACGAAAGCGCTTGTTTTGCTTCGTTTCTCTGGCTATTCAGTGCCTGATCTGTTCCAGGTTTACATGTTTTCATTTGTTAGGCTATTAGCTGAGGCACCGTATCGATGCCTTCCATTTGGTACCTTTATCGGTGCACATAGACTGCTCATTCGTCTCTACTCCTCGCAGTAGATATAGATCGAGTTTGCTAAAGCCTCCGATAGAGATATGGAGTTTTACTTCTTTCTTTTGTTTTTCGTTGGCACTGTTTAGTTCTTGTCGCTTCCAGATTTTGAGTTTATGATTCGTTTGTTCGTTTGAATCTCGTATCTGCAATGATTTCATAAACCTGAATTAAATGTCATGGAGACAGTCGAGTGCATCGGCGGAGTTCAGTGTCCTGAGTGGAGGCGCCATTATTCGGATTCTCTGTTTGGTGGTGATTCCTTATTGGTTTGATTGTGACATAAAACCGAATCGAATGTCATGGACCCAGTCCATAGCTATATTCTTGTAGTCTATTAGTGGGCTCAATTATCTAAAAACCAGAATACAGGCCTGCCAAAACGTGTCTACGCATAGTACCTCTCCATGCCCAAGCTGAATATATATAGTTTTTCTGAGTGGCACTGTTAACATATTCCTAATACGCACAGATGCTGATTTATAGATAGAATATGGCATGTCGCCATGTTGCTAGCAAGATGAAGTATTTGATTCTGTTCTCTACTGGTGGTATGTGTAAATGTTTTCTTCTTCCACTATTTATTGGTCAGAAAACAAAGTGATATGCTAGACATCCCTTTCGTGGTGGCAGCAACTTGAAAAACTAACTGCCTGTGGTATTATGTTTCCATTTTCCAATAAGATCAGGATAGGATTTTCCACTATGATTGAGATAGGATTTGTTTGTTTATGCATAACAGTAGAATGGCTGCATTATTGATGAAATGCTTTCATTTATCCAATCATTGTCGTTGCTTCCTTCCCAATTCTCTGTCTGAGTCTAGACCAGCTCATGGTCATGACCTAGCCCCTTTGCTTTGTATGGCAACAACCTTATTTCCAAGCTCACCTCATTGTTGTTAAATCGAGATCAAGCAATAAGTGTTTGCTTATTTCCCTGTCTCTGTTTTTCTCTGTACCGGGCTCCCCCTACTTCTGATAAGGTAATTAATCAACGACCTTGACTGCCTGCTTGCTCCTTAATGATATATGTTGGTAAAAACTTACTTTAATATATATGGCATGTTAATATCTCCATTTTTGTTTCTTGTACTATGAAATGTTTAGAGTTGGATGTAGTTTGGAGGTCAATGTTATTAAGCTGCTAATCGTCTCTAATCGCCCTGGTACCGATAAGGACGATTAATCGACCTCTTATCGGTCTAGTCGTCCATATAATCGTCCTGTATATAGCAAGACATATATATCATATATGTATGGTATATATAACATATACTGTGTACTTACATGTAGTAGACATCGAACGTCAAGACTATATTTCTGGTTAGTTGGTCCCTTGGAGGAGCTCATCTTCTGCAGGTGGGGAAGAGAATCGACGACCCTGCAGCAGGAGGGAGGAGAAGAAAGCTGCAGGACAGGAGGGAGGAGGAAGCAGCACGCAGCAGGGAAGATGCATGGATGGGTTGCTTGGATTGGAACCGGGAGGGAGGGAGGAGGGGAAGAGATGCAGCTCAGCAGCTGCACACACAGCAAGTGCAGCTGACGGCTGAAGGCTGGGGGCGAGGACTAAGAAGGTGAGAGAAAGAGTGGGGGAGAGTATAAAAGAGAAACCCAAGTAGGCCTGGCCCAAACAAATATAACCCATTAAGCTGAAGGAGCTCATCTGCCATAGGTGCTGATTGGTCAAGGCATCAAATCGGAACGATCAGGTTTCTGATCGCTCTGATCGAATTGGAGACCTAATCGAGTGCTTGGTACCAATAATCGGACGATCTGATAACAGTTTTTGAGGTTGATGTCTCCAAGCAGATTGTGGCATTGTCTTGTAGTTTTGAGGCTAATGTTGTTTGACACGGATTCTATGTTGAACATCTGTTGTCTGAGATTTGGTTTAGTGCATTATTCGTAAGTTGAATATTTAAGGCAGCAAGCAAATTGATATGATGCATACAAATCATATTTGAAATCATTTATAGTTCAAAATGGAATGATTGTTGCTTTCGATTTATGATGTGACACAGAAGAAAATGCAACGGGCAGTGCAAGCCGTCAGGTCACATGGCAATGTGCTCAAATATGCTGTTCTACAACACATCAGCACTCCCAAACCAGCAATGCTTCCTGCTGTCTTTTCTCGTTTCATGTCAGTTTCATCTGCTCGCCTAGAGGATCGTGGATTTGAAACTGCCACTGTATCTGATGTCTTGAAGTCTAAAGGGAAGAGTGCTGATGGATCTTGGCTCTGGTGCACCACAGAGGATACTGTCTATGATGCTGTCAAATCGGTATGTGTTCACTTCCTGATGGTCATATTAACTCCTTTATAGTCAATTGTTATGCATTGAAGATAAACCTACCTTTTGGTACCCTAAACTTTTTGCAGATGACGCAGCACAATGTGGGAGCTTTGGTGGTTGTCAAACCTGGGGAAAATAAATCAATTGCTGGCATTGTCACTGAGAGAGGTAATGAACAAATTTCTGTACTCTTGGCATCTAACTCGTGGCCGGTGGGTATGATGGGAAAATACAAAATCATGTACCAGTGTACCACTACTTGCATTTTCAGTTAACTCACCCTCGACCATTTCTGTTCATCAATACTTAATTTACTGTTCTCAGTGTATATCTTCGAAGGGCGTCCCTAAACTTTGACCTCATTGTGCTTTAGATGGTAGAGGTGCTGTAGTCATATTCTGTGAAAATTATGACTGCCAAGAGTCTATTGCAAGAAAACTTGAAGGGAAAATTATTGTACTAAGATGGAAGCTAAGCTCGTACTTGTAGCTTGCTATTTGAAACAATGGGCGTGAGGTGTTTCCCAATTCTTTTCCTGTTCTTTTAATTGCAAAATAGTATTAGATGCAAAGCCTTATTACTGCTCCTTTATGTTGATATAAGAAACTCTTAACACAGTGGAAAGGAAAGTATTAAGAGTTCCACTGGCAGGTTGTGAATGTATAACTCCACTTAGTTTTTGCTTCAGCAGTGCATCATAGTCCTTTTGTCATTCAAAGAGCCTTAACTCTTCAGAGCACTTTCTAGTTGATACAACAGAAAATACAGCAAGTTCAAACATATGTGGTAAGAAACATAGGATTTTATTCACATGGGACAACCATAGCCGCCCTTTTACACTGAATTTCCTATTAGAGATATATAAATAACTGTCATGAATTATTGTATTCTTGTATCACAAGATGTATATATGAAATTCACCGCCCACAGTGCCATTCGGTGTGAGGGTGTTTCCCGGTTCTCCTATCTCTCTACATTTCCGTCAGAAAGTTATGCATGGTGGTTTAGTTTCATGTTCAGAGAAATTTCTAGTGTAAAAACTAACAAGAAACTGTAAACTTCAAGCCATTTATTTGCATGCTGTAAACTTATTATCCTTGACCTCTATCTACCATTGGAAATCATTGTGAAGTTCTTTGCATATGATTTTCAAACTGGGCCAACGTCAGGCACACCACTTTTTTTTTCTTTTTCATGCACACTATGCCTTGCTGCACTGTTCACACGATACATCTTGGCCGTGAATGTGACCAACACCAGAGAGTATCCATATACAGTCGATCAGCATCCATACATACATAGTGGTTCTGAGGATAGAACCGATACTTGACAGATTTGACATTCTGAAAACGGAAATGGAAGCACGGCAATCTTTTAAAGACATGCATAAGATTGTAACCATGAGATTAACATCGGAAACCTCGTGTTTTCAGATTATCTCCGGAAAATCATAGTCCAGGGAAGGTCTTCCAAGTCAACCAAGGTTGGCGACATCATGACTGAAGAGGTATTATCCCCACTGTTTTTTGTGGTCTGCATGATACCTCTAATCTGATTAGCACAAGACCTATACTTGGTGACCATATGACTACATAAGTACTGAAAAGGTGTCTGGACACAACTTAATTGATGAACCATAACCATTATGATGCCAGAACAAACTGATCACAGTGGATCCCGACACCAAAGTCCTGCAAGCAATGCAGCTGATGACAGGTAACCACCAGCACGTGTTCTTCTGTCACAAAAATACTACTACTAGAATCGTGAGACCACTAGAGTTCATTGTGATCCGTTGTGCCAATCGCCCTGCAGAAAATCGCGTCAGACACATCCCGGTGATTGACGGCACAGGGATGCTGGGGATGGTCTCCATCGGCGACGTGGTGCGCGCGGTGGTGGCCGAGCACAGGGAGGAGCTGAACCGGCTCAACGACTACATCCAGGGAGGCTACTAGGACGACCGTGTGCAGCGACGCCCGTCCGCCTTTGAAATCCAATAACTCGGAACAATGATGATGACGAAATAGGCCGTGTTTTCGTGGACAATGAATGCTGTTAAGTCGGGCAAGGTTTTCCTTTCTCTCTCTCTTTTTTTTTCCCGCGTGTTCTATGTGTATATTGCCAAAGGCATGCGTGAGCAATGCGCCCGGTGCTGTGCTGGGGCGCAGAGACGATCTAATGGTGGAAACACCGGAAATAAAAAGCGTGCCGCCGTGTGCTTCCTTTGAAGGAATGAAGGTTGTTCGTGTTGTGAATGGTTTTGATATGGATTTCTGGAGACTGAACGGAATGGTATATATTGGTCACGACGAAGACAGGAGGTACTGGAAAGTTTCTCGTTTGGGGAGATTGCGGTCGTCCTAGCCTCGTAGGCGTTCTGCGCGTGACCATAATGTTTGCCTGATTGACCAGCCTGTTCAGAGCTTGCCTGGTTGACGGCTTCAGGTGTTTGCTGACTTGTTTTGTTGTTGCAATTAGTCTATAATAAAGTTGATGGGTCTTCGTAACCAAGTTTAATTGTTCGTGGTCTAAGCCGAAGCATGATGGAAGATGCCGAGAATTCAACGTGTTCGTCAAATTGGCTTCTCCAGTGTCTCAGGATACGAGTAAGTCATCACAACGACACTGTCAAAGGCATTGTTCATGCATCCCACACGTCTGCAGAGCAAGTGAGCAACACGTGACCAGAGCTTCCAAGGCAACTTCGCTGTTGCACATGTTCAAATATCGTACACCTGCTATGACTTCAGGCGACCAGGGCTGATTTAGCTGTCAAATATTGAAAGCTTCATTTCATTGTCATGCCAAGGAAAAACAAATCAGTTTCAGACCAAATCAGGTCAGCTTTTTAGCTGAAGTCAAAGTTCGGTATGGTGTTAAATGCTCTTAAAAACTGATTGGCAACAGGCCACAGGCTGCTCGCCTGATGCAAACGCTGGAGCCACCCAAAAAAAAAAAAGGGGGGGGGGGGGGGGGGCGATGAGTACTATTATCCCCACGTTCTTGCCACTGATTATGTCCACCAGTCATTAACGATCTGTTAAATAAAATCACACCAAAGTCTCACTCTCACAAAAGTCAAGAAGAGGAGGAAAAAACTAATAAAGAACTAAAGAGGAGTATCCCGTAACTTTACGGCGCGATTCAAATCATTGGAATCTTAACCATGTCGTCGTCACTTGCCGTGCAACGAAAGCAAGAGGTTGCAATAGATCAGGTGCTCGGAAAAAAATTTGGACTAGCAATTAGGCAATTGAATTGTAATTTGCCTCGATGAAATGCTTCTTGGTTGAATATAATCAAGAAAGCAAGCAAGAATTACAATCAATAATCTGTACAATTGACATCCAATTCAGGGAGAAACCGAACTGAACGAAGAGAATTGAATGGATTCTGTTCGCCTCCCCTGCTTCCAATCTGCATGCTTCTCTTCCTCGTTCTTGCCAGCGAAGAGGAGGCATCATTGCATTTGGTCCTTGGCGCATCGAATACTATCAGTAGTAGCGGCGGCGGCCCGCGGCTATCGGCGGCCGGCGAGGCGGTTGAGCCAGGCGCTGCGGAGCTGGAGCTCGACGGGGTCGCCGAAGCACTGCACCCGCGCGAGGCAGAAGTGCGTGCAGAACCCAGCCGGCGAGCGGACGCGGCAGGTGTCGAGCACGTAGCAGGACGCGCAGTCCATGCCGCGCGCCTGCACCACCAGCCCCCACACCTGCCGCGCGGCCTCGGAGGCGGAGGCGGAGGCGCCGTCCGCGGCCGCGGCGGCCACCTGCTCGACCAGGATGATCCCGTCCGGCCTCCGCTGCCCGCCCGGCCCCCACCGGCGCCGCACGTCCGGCCAGCTCTCCGGCGCCGCGGGCTCCCGCCGCACCGTCACGCGCTCACCCTCGCCGTCGTCGCTGCTGAACAGGTGCACCAGGAACGGGGCCTCGCCGATGTGCCGCACGATCTCCGCGATCGACTCCCGCATCCATCCCTCCACCTTCTCCTCCCCGACCTTCTCCAGCACCTCATCATCCTCCTCTCCTCTGCCGAACACGGTCCCCGACAACCCCTCCTCCCGCCGCCGCTGGAGATGCAGGCCGCCGCGGGGCGCGTCCGCGACCGCCGCGCGCAGGCGCACCGACGCCGGCGCCCGCCGCGTCGTCACGGGCACGAGCGACGCAGGCACCCGCGATCGCAGCCGAGGCAGCGCCACCGACGACGACGGCGACGACGCTGGCCCGTAGCCCCGCACAGTAGGCGGCGCCGCCATCGCGCGCTGCACCACCGATGCGATCGGACCGCCGCCGCGACCTCCTCCTGCTACCGTTGACGATGATCCGCGGCACCGGGCAGCGGTGGCAATCCGAAGTAGAAGTAGCACGAGCCGAGCCAAGACGAGTCACCGGCGACGAACGGGTGGTGCGCGTAGAAATAGGTTGGGCGGGGGCAGCGATTGCGGATTGGGGAGAGCCGGCACGGCAGAGGTCTCCGACGCGGAACCGCCCTGTTGCTTCCTGGAACGGCTCTGCTGCGCGCGTGGCGTCCTACGTGTACGCGAGGTCGGGATCCCGTGCGGGCCGAGGAGGGCCTGTGGGTGGGTTTGTGGCCGATCGGCTGGCTGCGATTGGTGCGGATCCGTGCACGGTGTGATGCGGGTGCGAGGGAGCGTGGCGCGCGCGGGCTCGCGCGCCGCGGCACGCTCCGGCACGCAGCGGGCGGGAGGCGGGAAGAGGGTTTGCTCGGGCCACGGTGGACGGGACGGACAGGTCAGCGCGTCGCGACACGGACACGTCGGACGGGTGGCGGGGGTCTCGGCGTGTTCCGATTCGCACCACCAGCGAGGCACCGACCCATCGTGGCGACGTGTTCAGTCGGACTCCGGTGGCTGCCAAGCCGAGAGCCGTGTGGGCCTGAAGCGGCCAGCGAGCGTGGTGATCTCGTGATGCTCGTGATCCTGCCGTGCCCGCGTCGTGAGACGCACGGGGCCTCTCGCGTGCGGGATTTTGGTCCCAGTGTACAGGATTTTGATACGAAAGTAGTCGGGTATGATACCAAATATTTTCCCAAGGCTGCTGTCTCATTCTGGACTGTGAGCAAGTCCATGATACACAGATACTCCTTGACAATTAACTTGTACGTATTTTAGCTATGTTACGGGTGGGTCCGATATTTTTCAATACAAACAATATTTTCTGCTATTTTATGAAAATGTTAAAACCTGATTAAATTTTTGAAAGACTCAAACTAATTAATTAGCTTAGAAGAAACCCAGAAACCTGCACATAGTTTATTCTAATGGTCAGCTCTACCTCTACACAATGAAGCTATGCATGAGTGGACTTGGATCTTCTAATTTTGTTAGCAATTATTTTCACGTGACACCTGCCACTTCCATTGTAAAAAGTTTGGGCTTTAATTTTCGGCTTAAGAGAAACTAATTTAAATTTATTCTTTCAAAAGAAATAATGTAAGTTTAATTATTTTTATTTTTTTATTGTAAATCATAACCATAAACACGCACGTGTGGTTCATGTACTTTCGGTGCACTAGTCTAAAAAAACTCGGATTATTGGAGGTAAGCTTTGTGGGTTCCGAAACTAGAGTGGTTCCATGTCGAATCCATGTCTTCTACACAGTAGAGTTGGCATCGCTAAGGGCGTCCGCAGCGGTTGGATTGAAATGGCCAGCTGACCTAGAGGAGTGACGAGGAAAAAAAAAATGCTGTTTAGGTTTTCTGTCAGGCTTTACGGTATGTGGATCCTATTTTTATCCTAACTTCTCTTCGGCATGCGTGAAAGGGATCAAGAATTACTTTCAGCCCATTGTTGGGGACGCCCTACTTCCCTGTCCTAACTGGGCCAGAAACCCACAACCATCAGCCCAGGGCTGACCAAAACCCGATGCCGCTCCTGTTGGGCCACACAACCCGTAACTTATCGGTGCTGGGCTCGGTCAGCCGTTCCTTGGTTCCTTTTCGTTCCCCACGGCCCACGGAGGCGCCGCACTGGCATGGGCATCGATCCCCGCGCCGGTGATTCGGTGCACCGCCCCGCCGCCCAATGGATTTGGTGCGGCAGACGTACGCGCACGGCCGGACGCTCCAAAATATTCCTCTTGTCTTCCCCCCTCGTCGACCGAGCTGCAGTGCACGGCTGCACGCTCCCCCTTCCATTTCCTGCCTTCCCCGGGCGGAGCCGTAGAAAAGGAATCGCGGCAGAGAAGAGAACCTTCGACTCCTCGCCACTGGCTGGAGAGGCCTGGAGTGGTCCCTTCCGATTCCGCACGTAAAGAAAAGCAAACCAAAACGTCCCGTTCCTCAAGACCAGATCGCCCCGCCTGTCTCCTCCCTCCCCTGAGCCCTGACCAAAATCGATCCACAGTTCCATCCGATCCTCCAGCGAATAGATGGCGTCGCAGTGGGCTGCTCCGCCGCTGGGCTACCCGGCCGGGCACGGGCCGGCGTACGGCAACCAGCAGCTGGCCACGCCGCCGCCGCCTCAGGCCGCCGCCACGGCCGTGGCCGTGACGGCGGCGAGCAACGGCGTGGGCAACCCCTACGTGGTCGTCACCCCCGCGTCCGCGACACCTTCGACCTGCCAGAGTACGCGCTTGAATGAATCTGCTCCTGCCAATCTTTCGCGACCCTTTCCACGCACTCCGTCGGTCGGCTTACGTACGTGTTTGTTCGCTTGGATTGGATGCGTTGCAGCCTTCAGGAAGGCGCTGGGCCGCTACGGCAAGCTGCTTGAGGACGGGACCCGCAAGGCCGCCGACGCCACCGGCAACATCTGGCACCACCGTGCGTGCCAGCCCCATGCTTTTATCCTCCATCCCTCCCCCTCTCTCTCTTTCTCTCCGATCGATTCGTCAGTCGTCATCATCATACACTGATACTACGCGATGTGGCTTCCGATGTGTGATTTGCTGCTTCCTTGGTGGACATGACAGTCCGGACGGCGCCGAACATGGCGGACGCGGCGGCGGCGCGGCTGGCGCAGGGGACCAAGGTGTACGCGGAGGGCGGCCACGAAAGGGTGTTCTACCAGACGTTCGGCGCCATGCCCGGGGAGCAGCTCCGCAAGGCCTACGCCTGCTACCTCTCCACCTCCTCGGGCCCCGTCATCGGCACGCTCTACCTCTCCACGGCGCGCCTCGCCTTCTGCAGCGACAGCCCGCTCTGCTACCAGGGCCAGGGCCCTGCCGCTGCCGGCCAGCAGCAAGAGTGCGTGTACTACAAGGTCAGTGGACTGTGGAAAGCCTGCCTTTAGGAGTTCAGTTCATTACCTGCAACTTCTTCAGTTCCATGCGAGTCAGTCCTAGACTGACAGAGCAAAAACAAAAACAAAAAATGGTACCTGCAGGTGGTGCTTCCTCTGAGCCAAGTGACGTCAGTGAACCCTTCTTCCAGCACGCGCAACCGGGCGGAGAGGTACATTCAGATCATGACCATGGATAACCACGAGTTCTGGTTCATGGGGTTCGTGAACTACGACAAGGCCCTCAAGAACCTCTACGAGGCCCTGCAGCACCGCGATGTCAACGGCCACCAGCTCAGCTGATGCTGATCAGGCCTCGGTTCGGTCCTACTGCTACTGTACTTCGTTCATGATGAACTGTGACATCATTTATCTTGGCCTGATTGATGTTCTTGAATAAGTGAAACACCGGAAAATCATGATGTGTTTGCGTCGCTAATCTGATTCGGTGCAGAGAAAATATATGCTATAGATAAAAGCTTTAGCTGCATCTAACAAAATAACATTTCTTTGAGTTTGATCCTTGATACAATCCCATTTAGCCATCTTTCTCATGGATTGCCTACATTACAGTGCTGCAACTCCATATACAAACTGCAACCTTGCAAGTTGCAACAGCATACTAGACTTTACACCACAAAAGCCACTGTTTCCTCATCGGTCATATATACAATAGCGATCGAAACACATATAGTAGGCTCAGCAGGAAGGAAGGTAGCAGCTAAGTTTTCTCGCGGTTTAATTTACAACAACATTAGACAGGAAAACTGTTGTTGCCATGGCGTTCGGTTGTTCTGTATTTGATCATAATCATGGAGATAGGCTTGTATAGTACTAGTACTAAGCTGTAGCACGGCGTAGCGATGTCGCGCCTTGCTCCAGTGCATCAGGTGGATTGGATCGATAGGTGGTGTGGGTGTCCGTGGGCGTGGACGGTCTTGTCGATGGTGTCGACGCGGTTCTGGAGCGCGGCGAGCTGGGCCTTGACGCTGAGGTCGATGACGTGCGAGTCGTCGGTGCCGTAGCAGATGACGAAGCCGGCGATGAGGGACGTGTCCACGACGTTCTCGACCTTGAGGTTGACGAAGCCGGTGAGGCGGCGCATCTTGCGGGCGATGAGCTCGGTCTGGCGCGCGTCCAGCTCCACGGCGGAGGTCACCAGCACCCGGAGCGCGACCATCTGCGGCGGCGGCGGGGCGCGGGCCTCGCCGTCCGCGACGGCGGGGGTCATGCTGCAGCTCCTGTCCACGAGCGACCGCAGGAAGTCGAGCGTGATCGGCTTGAACGGGGCAGCAGGCACCGGGGCCACCACGGCTGGGACAGGGACGGGGACGGGGACCGGGACCGGGACGGACACGGTGGTCCCGTCGTGCTCGACGCCGACGTAGCTGCTGTCCCGGCGCAGCGTCTGCGCCTGCCACCTCGGGCACCGCGCCGCCGTGCTCGGCTGCGCCGCCGCCGCCGCCGCCACGCCGTCGAAGCGCACCGACGACGCCGGCATGAGATGCCCGCTGCTGATCTCCTTGGCCGCCGCCGGGAACACCGGGTGCCCGCCTGGGTTGATGGGCTGGTTCAAGATGTTCATCGCTACCCCTCCCTGCTCGGACATATTCCAGTAATCATTAGACTGCGCCGATCGAACTAGGCCTCTCCAAGCATCTGAGCTATCTCTATCAGCCAGATGGTAGAGTCTGCAACTTTTGTTCCCTTATCTTAAAAAAAAAATCTGAGCTATCTCTAGCTTGCATCAGCACAGAGCCACAGACATGCTAGCAGCATGCAATTGCCTACGAAGGTTCAGCGAGAACAATCGGATTTGCTCACTTAAACACAGCAATCCACAGCTAGCTACGCATGAATGAATGAACTCGGTAAACATCCGGAGTTCTACTACTCCTATATACGATACTACCGCAAGCACAAAAAGAGGAACATGTATCGAACAGTGAAACGCGATGGCACGGGGCTAACCTTTGGCACAGCAGCACAGGCAGCCGGTGATCGAGGGGACGGCGGCAGGGAAGTTGAGGCGAGGAGGGTGGGGGAGAAGAAGCAGCCAACGCCGAAGGGGGGTAGAATAGCTGCCAGAGTGAGTGCCAGCGGGGGGATGGAGGGATAAGGCGTAGCCTCGCTAGCTGGTGTCGAGGACGGGAGAATTTGGCGTGCACACGATGCGGCCCCGGCAGCCGCACACGCCCCATCCGGATCCGGGGAAATCTGGCATCTGGGTGCCGCGAAGGCCAATCCCCGTGTGGTCACCACCGGTCATTCCATCACGAGCCCCGCGCGCCTCCTATCCGCTGTCTGTTCTTCCAGGCGCGCACGGTTTTGGACGGCCGCGCCGCGCCTCGCGTCGGGCTCGGGCGGGGCCCAGCGTTCCGACGCGGTGCTCAGGAGCTGTGTTTTCCACGGACGCGGAGGCATGGGGCGGCCGCGCGCTGCATGTGCCCACCACATGCTATGCAGACATGTGATTTTTATGGCTCGCACTCGCCTTGTTGACGAATGCCGAGTACAGATTCGCATCGTTTTGCAAAAATTCCGATTTTGACGGGCAAAAATTCTGATTTCATCTATTTTTTTTTAAAAAAAATGACTTCTCTACCGACGAAACAGCAGGCAACTTTGAGTCTTGTCACACCCGGATTTACGAAGAAATCCGAACGCAGGATATATGTGGGCCCAGGAAGTCCAAATCCACATATATCAACAAATTGAACATCATTATGGCACGAACAACGAGTAAATAACTTATTAATCACAATTGTTCACATCATTGCCAATGGCATTGTATTATTACAGCGGAATAAGTAGAAGGTAAAAACTCTCGCCCACGGGGACACCAACTGGGGGCACGCCATCTCCATCAGTCCTGGATATCCTACGGGAATTCATCGAACTCCTCGTCATCGTCATCTGGTACCCATCCGGGATTTTTGTATAGTGGTAATCACAAGCGTCAGCTCATCCAGCTCAGTAAGTATACTTATGGGGGATGCAAGACTCAAAAGGTTGACACAGTTTATAGCAGTTGCTTTTAATTGGTCAAATTTTATTTAAGGTCTACTTTACTATTATAGTGAATATCCCATATCCCAATTATAAATCATGTTTTATCTTTGGTCACCAATTCCAACCAAACCCATCAATACTTCCAGAGGTATCAACTGATACGAAAAGGATTACAGGCCGCTCGTGTCCGTGAGCACGGCTGATATATCAGATGAAAAGAATTCTGCAGAATTTGTACAACTTTAACCCCGAGTCGTGTATGCCCATTTGCTAGGGGTTTGCAAAGCCCACATCTCACTACCAAGGTGAGCAAGCAGGGTAACACAGCAAAGCTTTTCACTAATTACCCTAACAAGTTAGTAGCCGCTAGGTTTCGATCCGTAAGGCGCATGGAGGCCCCCTTCAAGAATGGCACACCATGTGACCGCAGCCCCAGCACACATTCTTGACAGGCAAGGAACCCATACTAGAACCCAGGCTCCCCCTCTTGCGCCTTTCGGTAACCACTAACAAGATAGAGAAAATCTAGTTACTTGGCTAAGATCAGAGCCCATTGATTCTCGTGGATGTACGGGTTTCCTGGGAGGTCAACTTTCAATGGAAGTCCTGACAGAGGGCAACAAGAGTAAAAAAAACCCATACTCCAGTGCCCTTCGAGCTTTGTTGATAAAAACATATTTTATCCAACATTTTATAATTCTTAAGTCAAGATTCCATAATAGCATTGTTGGGCATAGCATCTAGTAACTCTAAAATGCATATAAACCCCCCATAGGTAACAAGGTGATTGATCAATAATTCCTAACAGGTACATATAAGTGGCTAAGGTTTGCAAGATTAGACACATGCACATGTATATATTATTTAATTATCGCTAGGTAACAAGGAAAACCATAGGTTATACTTGCCTTCAAAGTCGTCCTGCTCCTGAAACTGCTCACAAGTTTGATCCTCGAACACGTTGTCCTCTAAACGCAAGATTCCAATCAACAAGCAATCCAAACAATCATTGCATGCAAGAAATAATATCACAATTAGAACAATACACCATAAACAATAACATAGAATAGAGAAAATAAGTAGATAAATAAAATCTACACGTTACTAGGAACACATGAGCGCAAGAATCATTTTAATCGGACCTAAAACGTGAAAGTTATGCCAGGAAATTTTTGTAATTAATTCAAACTCAAACTTGAGTTTAAATTGAATTAAAAACAAATCCTACCGGGTTTGAAGCGTCCCTATTTTTCAAATGTGTAGGACGTAAAACATATATTATCTGTACCAAAATATAGTTACCATAATAAATTAAGTTTATAAATTAAAACTTAGCTGAGAATCAGGACAGAATGATATATAGACTGTATGGTATAGATCATAGGAAATACAAGACTCATGAAATAATAGGTACATAAATGGAACATTTGGAGACTAGAATGTAAATTAGCGTGCACAATTCTATGGTCCAAATCCATGAACCATGGACTGAAAACGTGCTGATAGAGAAGTTCACCATGGACCGTGTCCACGAGAAATGTGTATTTGGGGTTGTATTTCAGGATTTATTTTGCTAAAGGAAAACGGCCACAAAACCAGATGATGTCAGCATGACATCAACGATGGCATCATCAGCAAGCTAATAAGCAAACTGCGTACGTGCATACTGCTAGCTAGCACTCGCATGTTTGCTGAAACAGGATTGCTCGATCCATGGTGGCGTTGTGTTGTGCATCAGTGCATATGCGTGCCCGATAAACAGAGCGCAGGGATGGTGCAGCTCCTCTGCTCGGCTAGCCAGGCCTGGGATGGAAGGGTCGCTGTCTCGTTGATATAACGTCAATCGTACGGAGGTGATCGACGCCATGGCCACAGACGGCCGGAGCTCGCTGGAGACGAGCAGACAGTGTCCAGTGCTTGATTCACTGAACTGACAACATCTACGCGTTGTGCGCAAGCTCGCGAGCTCACCCAAACCAACAGAACGTGCGGATGAGCACATCGGAGGGATGGCGCCCTCGGCGGCGCCATGAACGGCAACCAACAGAGCTCGTAGATACGGCGATGCAGTGCACGGAAGAAGAAATCGAGGGCACAGGGAGGATGAGAGTTATACCACGCGTCCGAGGAGAGGGTTCGTGGCCTTCGGGGAGACTCCGAGATGTCCAGCGGCGTACGGCGACGCTCTGGAGAGAGAAACGCCGTCGGGTGAGCATGGAACTGAGCAATTCGTGAGCAAGGGAAGACAACGAGCATACCTACGGATTCGGTGAGGTGCTGTGAAGCTCTGTAGCGTCCACACCGGTGATTGGGGCTCCGAACTGGGAATTCGCCGGCGACAGTGTAAGTGCGAGCTTGAGAGTGAAAAGGGAAACGAGGGGCTCGGCTGCAGCTTTATAGAGCATAGGAGCGGTAGAGACGGGACGGTTTCTTCTCAGACTCCACTATAGATTGAATGCGGCGCTCGGTTGCCGCTTCGAAGGGTCGTCACGCGATGCAGTGAAGGAGATGACGCTTCACCTAGCTCCACTGCCGGCTCGAGGAAGGAGAAAGGATGGGGCGCTGACACGTGGGCCCAAAGTGCAGTGAGGAAAAGAGAGGGAGCGCAGCAGGTGCAATCGGCTGCCCCTACGTGCACTTAGCAGGCCGTAAAGCTGGGCCAAAAGAAAGGAAGGAGGGGAAAAGAATTTCTTTTTTTTTATTTTCTATTTTTTTGCAAATCAATCCAAATTTAAATTTGAGTTTTGAAGACAACACAACCAAACTATCCTCCACCACTCAAAATATTATGCATCAGCATGAATGCAACAAACAATTAAAAATATTTATTTTTTTCTATATAGCTGTTTTAAATGAAATATATATTTTTTTAACTCCAAGATTTTGAGAAAATACATATTGTATATCAAATTAAATTGCTATTTTCAAAAGATGATTTTTAGGATGTTACAAACCTACCCCACTTAAAATGAATCTCGCCCTCGAGATTCGACAGATTCAAAAAGATGAGGGTAAGCGATTTTCAGATCTTCTTCTCTTTCCCAAGTTGCTTCATCCTCTGAATGCCTGTTCCACTGAACTTTGCACATTCTGATAATCTTACTTCTAGTGATCCTTTCTGCAATATCCAAAATCTTGATAGGGACCTCTTCATATGTGAGATTCTCTTTGAGTTTTACTTCTTCCAAAGGCAACTGTTCCTCGGGTACACGCAAACACTTTTTAAGCTGCGACACATGAAACACATCGTGTATTCCTGATAGGTTTTCTGGCAATTCCAGTTGATACGCCACTTCTCCTCTTCTTGCTAGAACCTTGAAAGGACCCACATATCTTGGTGACAATTTGCCCTTGACATTGAATCTCTTGACTCCCTTCATAGGTATAACTTTGAGATATACATAATCTCCTATTTTGAATTCCAATTCTCTCCTTCTTACATCTGCATAACTTTTCTGCCTGGTTTGTGCCACTTTCAAATTCTGTCTAATAGTCTGTACTTGCTTTTCTGCCTCTCTTAAGATGTCAGGTCCGAAGACTTGCCGTTCTCCAGCCTGATTCCAGAACAAAGGTGTCCTACACTTTCTGCCATATAGAGCTTCAAACGGTGACATGTTTAAGTTTTTTTGATAACTATTATTGTAAGAGAATTCTGCATAAGCAAGACTTTTATCCCAACTATTACCATATTGCAAAGCACAAGCTCTCAACATGTCCTCCAGGATTTGGTTAGTTCTCTCTGTCTGACCATCAGTCTGTGGATGGTATGCGGAACTAAAATTTAACTTCGTGTCCATTGACTCATGAAGTTTTTCGCCAGAATTGTGAAGTGAACTGAGTTCCTCTATCCGAAACTATCTTCTTCGGAACTCCATGCAAACATACAATTCTTTTCATATACAATTCTGCCAACTGTGCACCAGTGTAGGTTGTTTTGACAGGAATAAAGTGTGCCACTTTTGTCAATCTATCAACAATAACCCAGATCGAATCATATCCACCTTGAGTACGAGGCAAACCCACTATAAAATCCATACCTACTTCTTCCCATTTCCATTCAGGTATTTTCATGGGTTGAAGTAATCCAGCGGGTCGTTGGTGTTCTGCTTTAATTCGTTGGCAATTATCACAAATGGCCACATATTCTGCTATATCTCTTTTCATACCACACCACCAATATCTATCTCTAAGGTCAAGGTACATCTTTGTACTCCCTGGATGAATGGAGTACGCTGAGTCATGAGCTTCTCTTAGTATCATATTCTTAATCTCCTTAGAGTCGGGTACACAGATCCTCTTTCCACACCATACTGTCCCTTGGTCATCCATGCGAAACCTAGGAGTCCTTGCCGACTACAATATTTTTGGCAATTTCTTTAATCTTTTCATCTTCTAGTTGTCCTTTACGGATCTCACGTTCAAGGGTAGGTTCAACTTCCAACTCCACAGTATGAGTCACCATTGCCATATTCAACCTTGCAAACTCTTCACATAATTCTTTTGGTAATTGAGATGCACAAATCATATTAGCATGACTTTTACGACTGAGAGCATCAGCTACCACATTTGCCTTTCCGGGGTGATAATGTACCTCGAGATCATAGTCCTTAATCAATTCAAGCCATCTGCGCTGTCTCAGATTCAGATCTGACTGAGTGAATATATATTTTAAACTTTTGTGATCAGTATAAATTTCACACTTGTGACCAATCAAGTAGTGTCTCCATATTTTCAAGGCATGCACCACGGCTGCCAATTCCAAATCATGTGTCGGATAATTTAACTCATGTTTCCGTAGCTGCCTTGAAGCATATGCAACTACTCTGCCTTCCTGCATAAGAACACAGCCTAAGCCTTGTCTTGATGCATCACAGTATATGGAAAAACTCTTGGAAAGATCTGGCAACACTAACACTGGAGCAGTGGTTAGTCTTTTTTTCAGCTCTTCAAAACACGCTTGACACTTATCAGACCAAACAAATTTTGCATCTTTCTCAAGTAGAGATGTCATTGGTTTTGCTAACTTCGAAAACCCTTCGATGAATCTCCGATAATACCCAGCCATACCTAAGAAACTTCAGATTTCACTCACATTCTTGGGAGGATTCCAATTCACTACATCCTTCACTTTCTTAGGATCAACTGCCACTCCACCATTGGAAACAATGTGTCCAAGAAAAGACACTTCTTTTAGCCAGAACTCACACTTACTCAACTTAGCATATAGTTGATGTTCTCTCAATTTCTGTAACACTAGCCTCAAGTGTTGCTCATGTTCTTCTTCATTTCTAGAATATATGAGGATGTCGTCTATGAATACCACCACAAACTTGTCAAGGTATTCCATAAAGACATTGTTCATCAAATACATAAAGTATGCTGGGGCGTTGGTCAATCCGAACGACATAACTGTAAACTCATATAACCCATACCGCGTAGTGAAGGCAGTATTTGGAATATCAGATGCCCGTATCCTTAATTGATGATAACCAGATCTCAAATCAATCTTGGAAAATACGCAAGCACCTTTCAATTGATCAAACAAATCATCGATTCTCGGCAGAGGGTATTTATTTTTGATTGTCACTTCATTCAAAGATCTGTAGTCTATGCACATTCTCTGTGAACCATCTTTCTTTTCTACGAACAAAACGGGAGCTCCCCAAGGTGAAGCACTAGGTCGTATATAACCCTTTTCCTGCAATTCTCTTAACTGTTTCTTAAGTTCTTCTAATTCATTCACACCCATTCTATAAGGTCTTTTTGCTATTGGTGCAGTACCGGGTAAAAGTTCTATTATGAATTCAACATCTCGTTCAGGTGGCATACCTGGCAGATCATCGGGGAACACATCTGGAAACTCATTCACTATGGGAATATCTTCAATAGCAGCATCTTTCATATGGTTTAGCTGACAATCATCTTGTACGAGTGCCAATAATCGAAACTCAATTCTCTCACCAGACTTTGTTCTTAACTCAACTATCCTGGCAGTACACTTAATATTTGCATCGTGTGCTGACAACCAATCCATCCCAAGAATCACATCTAATCCAGTAGAATTTAATACCACAAGATTTGCTGTGAAGTCTACCCCACTTATAATAAGTCTAACTTTTGGACATATAAGGGTTGCCTTCATTTCACCCCCGGGTGAGCTAACCATCATATTTCTTTTCATAGGTTGCATGAGCATAGAATATTTCTTCACAAATTGAGCAGAGATAAAGGAATGTGATGCTCCAGAATCAAACAAAACTGAAGCAGGATGGGAGTTGACTGAAAACGTACCGATTACTACGCCAGGTCCTTCCTGCACGGACTCGGAAGTCATGTGATTCACCTTTCCTCGAGCATAGTTCTGCTGGCCCTGCTTGCTTGGGGTATGGACACCCAGCTTCTGGTTGTTGGGTGCAGTCAACGGACCTTGGTTTGTTTTTTTCGGACAATGATAAGACATGTGCCCTGCCTCGCCACACACATAACACTTGTTATTGTTGTTGGTGGAGTTGTGGGCATTTGGGGTGTTGGTCTTCACAGGCGTATTCCCAGTTTGATTCTGGCGAGGTCCTGGAGTACGGAACTGTGACTGCTGAGAATTGTTTTTGGACTGAAACTGTGTGCGGTTAGCTCCAGAATGCTGACCCTGGTACCTCTGCTGATTACCTTGGGGTTGGTTGTAACGGGGACGGCTATTACTGCCAGACTTTCTCTCCTTAATCTTGCGCTTCTTGGTCTCAATGTCATTTCTCTTGCTCTCAATCACAAGAGCCTTGTCAACTAGCTTCTGAAAACTCTCAAAAGTGTGTGAGAGTAGTTGATACTGTAGGCTATCATTCAACCCTTCCATGAATAATTCTTGCTTATCTTGATCATCTTCCACATCATGTGGAGCATAACGAGAGAGCTGGATAAATTTGTCTCTGTATTCACTCACAGACATACTGCCCATCTTTAAAGAAAGAAATTCCTTCCTCTTCAGTCTCATGATGCCAGCGGTACGTGGTGCGTGCGAAAGCTATTGCGAAATTCCTGCCAGGTGATTTGATTGGCGTTGGCATGACCAGCATAGAATGCCTCCCACCAATCGAGAGCGGCTCCTTGAAGCTGCCCTGAAGCATAAAGAACCTTCTCACGGTCATTACATTGAGCGATGTCCAGCTGGCGTTCCACCGCGCGAAGCCAATCATCGGCTTCAAGCGGGTCTGGTGAGCTGCTGAAAGTGGGTGGACGGCCTTTCAAAAATTCCCCACGTTTGTCACGAGCTTGTTGAGGGACTTGAGTTGGAGGATTGTTTTGCATATTCTGTATGGTCTGAGTCATTTGCTGCATGAGCTGCGTTTGCATAGCCATCAATTGTTCCATTGAAACAGGCGGTGGCGGTGGTGGGTTCCTCCTAGTATCCACCATCTGTGACAAGTACATACCTTGAATGAGTTCTTTGTTGCAAGAGATTCAGTAGTACTCAGTTATGATCAACATCTCAAGTAAAATAGGTGCATAACTTGGTTACATAAGAGAGGACATACAAACTGAACTTTTTCAGGCAATAGACAAATACAGCAGTACAGTAATCTGATCATAATTTATCCTCTGAAAATAATCTGTATGCATGGGATATATCGTTGGAAACATTGTGAAATGTCTTACAACTCTTATATAGAACACTTTTTCTGATTCAGAGGCATAATTAGGTAAAAATTGCAATCTTTCAGATCCGTTCACAATTTCCTGACAGCACGCAGTGACATTTTTGGACGGCCATAATTCTGAAACCGTGATAGCTATGAGTGTGAAACCAGTTGCAAATGATAGGCAGCGAAGTCCAGATGTACTCGTAAAATTTTCACGTCCATAGGATAAGCAAATTTTGAGATATGATCCAAACATTGCAAGGTACTCAGGAAAACAGATAAGAAAATTTTGAAACTTAACCCCAAACCACTTATTTAAATAAACATTAACCAAGAGTGTTAAGATGATGGTTGTGGACAAACCCCACACTCATCACAATCATCCAAAAAGCCAAATCATTCATGTCTCATCATCACAAGCATGAAGCCACATTATTAAACTCAAGTTCTCACTGACTCAACATAAAAGAAAAGACTTGACCGACTCAAACTGACTGACTCAACAACTCATGACCCGCATTATTCGTGATTCGATAGCATGAAGAGAAAAGCTCCTAGGGGTCCACGGTAGTGCTGGAGCAAGTGCAGCCTGGGTGATGCCTCTTGCGCTGAGGGACAATAGCTGAGTCGTGTGCCATGCAAGATGGCAGTACCAGAGGTCCTTCTCCCTGCTGCTCACGCTCCAAGCTGTCAACCCTGTCCTGAAGCCTCTCGAGCTCTAGCCTCAAAGTCCTCTGGTCCATCAAAGCTCGGTCCAGAGCGCTGTTGAGCGTGACCACCAGTGGCACAGTGGCTGCCAACCTGGCGCTCTCGCCCTCCTGAAGCGCAGCAACCCTGCAACCTGTCTCAGTCCTGCGGCGTCGAGGGTAGTAGCGGTCGTCGTCCTCCTGGATAGTGGGAAACATCATGTCCCGGTGCACGAAGAAAGCCTGCCTCGCCGCGTCCTCAACCCCGAACTCACGGGTGAAGGTAGGAGTCAAGGCGCGGGTAATGGAGCGGACTTTCCAGGTCCCCTCATCATCGCACCAGGTCTGCACGAAAGCCTTTGTGGTCCAGTACTCAGTGTGGTCGGGATGGAAGTACCTCCTGCTCCTGTATTCCACCATGACAGTGAGAGCGGGGTACTGGCGCTGCAGAAGTCCCAACAGCCTGGGGTGGTAGAACTCGTCGCCGTACGGGGCAGGATAGGTCTCACGAGACCAACCCTGACGCGGCTGCTCGTCCTCGTCGTCGTCCTCGGGCGGTGGATCGTCTCCTCCACCACCCTGAACCTCGTCCTCGTCCTCGTCCTGGTCCTGCTCCTCGTCAGAGCGGGTGCGGCTGTCCGAGTGGTCGGAGGACTCATCGTCACTGGAGTCTCCCGAGTCGTCGCTTGGGTCGCCTGCGGCCACCTGCTCCGCAACGTCCTGCTGCGGAATGAAGTAGCTGAGGTACTCCGCGCGGGTGGGTGCACGGCCTCCAGTGCTCTTGCGGGCAGTCTGCTTAGTGCGCGCCATCGACCTATTTTTTTTAATATGAGTTAGATCAAAGTATTTTTCAATAAAGAATGAGGTAGTGTACCAGAAAATTTGTAATAAATTAATAAAAGCATAAAATTTTCTCAAATACTCTAGAGGGTATCCAGTTCTAACTAAAGAAAGCGTCCTACAGTCAGTTCGGCTTTGATACCAATTTGTCACACCCGGATTTACGAAGAAATCCGAACGCAGGATATATGTGGGCCCAGGAAGTCCAAATCCACATATATCAACAAATTGAACATCATTATGGCACGAACAACGAGTAAATAACTTATTAATCACAATTGTTCACATCATTGCCAATGGCATTGTATTATTACAGCGGAATACGTAGAAGGTAAAAACTCCCACCCACGGGGACACCAACTGGGGGCACGCCATCTCCATCAGTCCTGGATATCCTCCGGGAAGTCATCGAACTCCTCGTCATCGTCATCTGGTACCCATCCGGGATTTTTGTATAGTGGTAATCACAAGCGTCAGCTCATCCAGCTCAGCAAGTATACTTATGGGGGATGCAAGGCTCAAAAGGTTGACACAGTTTATAGCAGTTGCTTTTAATTGGTCAAATTTTATTTAAGGTCTACTTTACTATTATAGTGAATATCCCATATCCCAATTATAAATCATGTTTTATCTTTGGTCACCAATTCCAACCAAACCCATCAATACTTCCAGAGGTATCAACTGATACGAAAAGGATTCCAGGCCGCTCGTGTCCGTGAGCACGGCTGATATATCAGATGAAAAGAATTCTGCAGAATTTGTACAACTTTAACCCCGAGTCGTGTATGCCCATTTGCTAGGGGTTTGCAAAGCCCACATCTCACTACCAAGGTGAGCAAGCAGGGTAACACAGCAAAGCTTTTCACTAATTACCCTAACAAGTTAGTAGCCGCTAGGTTTCGATCCGTAAGGCGCATGGAGGCCCCCTTCAAGAATGGCACACCATGTGACCGCAGCCCCAGCACACATTCTTGACAGGCAAGGAACCCATACTAGAACCCAGGCTCCCCCTCTTGCGCCTTTCGGTAACCACTAACAAGATAGAGAAAATCTAGTTACTTGGCTAAGATCAGAGCCCATTGATTCTCGTGGATGTACGGGTTTCCTGGGAGGTCAACTTTCAATGGAAGTCCTGACAGAGGGCAACAAGAGTAAAAAAAACCCATACTCCAGTGCCCTTCGAGCTTTGTTGATAAAAACATATTTTATCCAACATTTTATAATTCTTAAGTCAAGATTCCATAATAGCATTGTTGGGCATAGCATCTAGTAACTCTAAAATGCATATAAACCCCCCATAGGTAACAAGGTGATTGATCAATAATTCCTAACAGGTACATATAAGTGGCTAAGGTTTGCAAGATTAGACACATGCACATGTATATATTATTTAATTATCGCTAGGTAACAAGGAAAACCATAGGTTATACTTGCCTTCAAAGTCGTCCTGCTCCTGAAACTGCTCACAAGTTTGATCCTCGAACACGTTGTCCTCTAAACGCAAGATTCCAATCAACAAGCAATCCAAACAATCATTGCATGCAAGAAATAATATCACAATTAGAACAATACACCATAAACAATAACATAGAATAGAGAAAATAAGTAGATAAATAAAATCTACACGTTACTAGGAACACATGAGCGCAAGAATCATTTTAATCGGACCTAAAACGTGAAAGTTATGCCAGGAAATTTTTGTAATTAATTCAAACTCAAACTTGAGTTTAAATTGAATTAAAAACAAATCCTACCGGGTTTGAAGCGTCCCTATTTTTCAAATGTGTAGGACGTAAAACATATATTATCTGTACCAAAATATAGTTACCATAATAAATTAAGTTTATAAATTAAAACTTAGCTGAGAATCAGGACAGAATGATATATAGACTGTATGGTATAGATCATAGGAAATACAAGACTCATGAAATAATAGGTACATAAATGGAACATTTGGAGACTAGAATGTAAATTAGCGTGCACAATTCTATGGTCCAAATCCATGAACCATGGACTGAAAACGTGCTGATAGAGAAGTTCACCATGGACCGTGTCCACGAGAAATGTGTATTTGGGGTTGTATTTCAGGATTTATTTTGCTAAAGGAAAACGGCCACAAAACCAGATGATGTCAGCATGACATCAACGATGGCATCATCAGCAAGCTAATAAGCAAACTGCGTACGTGCATACTGCTAGCTAGCACTCGCATGTTTGCTGAAACAGGATTGCTCGATCCATGGTGGCGTTGTGTTGTGCATCAGTGCATATGCGTGCCCGATAAACAGAGCGCAGGGATGGTGCAGCTCCTCTGCTCGGCTAGCCAGGCCTGGGATGGAAGGGTCGCTGTCTCGTTGATATAACGTCAATCGTACGGAGGTGATCGACGCCATGGCCACAGACGGCCGGAGCTCGCTGGAGACGAGCAGACAGTGTCCAGTGCTTGATTCACTGAACTGACAACATCTACGCGTTGTGCGCAAGCTCGCGAGCTCACCCAAACCAACAGAACGTGCGGATGAGCACATCGGAGGGATGGCGCCCTCGGCGGCGCCATGAACGGCAACCAACAGAGCTCGTAGATACGGCGATGCAGTGCACGGAAGAAGAAATCGAGGGCACAGGGAGGATGAGAGTTATACCACGCGTCCGAGGAGAGGGTTCGTGGCCTTCGGGGAGACTCCGAGATGTCCAGCGGCGTACGGCGACGCTCTGGAGAGAGAAACGCCGTCGGGTGAGCATGGAACTGAGCAATTCGTGAGCAAGGGAAGACAACGAGCATACCTACGGATTCGGTGAGGTGCTGTGAAGCTCTGTAGCGTCCACACCGGTGATTGGGGCTCCGAACTGGGAATTCGCCGGCGACAGTGTAAGTGCGAGCTTGAGAGTGAAAAGGGAAACGAGGGGCTCGGCTGCAGCTTTATAGAGCATAGGAGCGGTAGAGACGGGACGGTTTCTTCTCAGACTCCACTATAGATTGAATGCGGCGCTCGGTTGCCGCTTCGAAGGGTCGTCACGCGATGCAGTGAAGGAGATGACGCTTCACCTAGCTCCACTGCCGGCTCGAGGAAGGAGAAAGGATGGGGCGCTGACACGTGGGCCCAAAGTGCAGTGAGGAAAAGAGAGGGAGCGCAGCAGGTGCAATCGGCTGCCCCTACGTGCACTTAGCAGGCCGTAAAGCTGGGCCAAAAGAAAGGAAGGAGGGGAAAAGAATTTCTTTTTTTTTTATTTTCTATTTTTTTGCAAATCAATCGAAATTTAAATTTGAGTTTTGAAGACAACACAACCAAACTATCCTCCACCACTCAAAATATTATGCATCAGCATGAATGCAACAAACAATTAAAAATATTTATTTTTTTCTATATAGCTGTTTTAAATGAAATATATATTTTTTTAACTCCAAGATTTTGAGAAAATACATATTGTATATCAAATTAAATTGCTATTTTCAAAAGATGATTTTTAGGATGTTACAAGTCTTTGACGAACATGGAGTATGTCTTACTACTTCATTCAGTTGTTCTCCAACTGTTCTGTTTTGAGTACACGAATACACGATGGGTAGGGGCTTATCGAATTTGCAATAAGTTTGTCTTCCATCATCACACAGTTAAAAACCGCTAGGGAACTACTCGCTGAAGAAGGCAACCTAGGCTTTTGACGCCTGCTAGGACCCAAAGCTCGGCTTCGCGCCAGATGATTGCCATCAGCTTCTGCAATTGGTTGACGCCGTGCTTAGGCTAGCTGCACTGCGTCCTTTTTTTCATGCGGTATCAGTGGGACATTTACAGGACTAGGCTGCTGCACCTCGTACGCCACGCCCTTCCTCTACCGGCCAGGATCCACCAAATTTGAGGCCTGCGAGGAGCGCTGCAAAAGCTGTCAGGTTGAAAAGAGAGGAGGAGGAGGAGGGGGAGGAAGGGAGAGAGAGGAGGTGAGCCCCACAAGCACAACTCACTAAAAAATGTTACAACTCACAAACTAAAAACCCAAATTAAATTCTGATTATGTCATTAAATTCGTCTCAATAAATCCTTTAAAACAAGATGTCACATGAATATATTTTAATAATATTTTTTTATAGACATGTAAGCCCTACTATGGATAGAGGATGATATGAGGATGGATGAGTGCGGAAGAAAGAGATATAGAGGAGAAAATCTCAATGGTCAGGATGGAATATTCCATTTAGAGGATGAATCTAGAGGATGAGGAGTGCAGATAGCCTTAAGGAGAAGTGCCGCACTATCAGCTCGTTCTTTTGACCAATCAGCGCTTATTTTCAGGCACGAAACAATATTTTTTTCTCATAACAAATCAGCACGAGCCGAAATCAGCGACTTATTTTGAGCCAAAAAGAACAAGCTGTATATTAATGAATGAGTTTTTTTTCCTTTTTTATCAGCAACAAATCTCAGCCATTGGCCATGACTGTGATTTTACTGATACTTTCTCTTTTTTTTCCTTCCTTTGCGCCTAAATAAACTTTGTACTCCTACAGTCCTGCCGTAGCAATTGAATTCGCGCTCCATAACGCATGATTAGAAGTTCGTGGGTGAACGTGGACATTGCATCCCTCATCGTCCCAGCATCCTCTAAACTTGGCGCCAATTGAACAAACCTGGAAGCCGAATTTTCTCCCCAACCTCGGCCTTGGCCTATATTCTTCTCCGGCGTTGTTAATATCAGTTGAATGAGTTTGAGATTTCGGTCATTTGATCTCCAGGCAGTGTGAAAGAATAGAGAGTTGTTGTGTATAAACACGTCTGTGCAATGGAGAAACGACATCCGTGTCCCGTTTTCACGTGGTCCCAAACATTAGCGGCATTTTTCACATTCTTTCTGCCACTGGCGGTAATGCATCCAGTAAATCAGAAAGTACAGTTGCAGACATGGGCTTTTGGCCTATACTCTTGTATTTGGCAGGCTGTTTACTCCAGTAAATCAGCAAGTACACTTTGCACTCGGCAGTCAGACAAGAATGGACTATACCATTGTAAGAGCATCTTCAAGAGACTGTCTAAATACTTTTTAAATACTAAAAATAGATACTTTGATGAAAAATTATCATTCAACAATTTATCTAAATGGTTATCTAAATATAGTCATCTTCTATTTTGAATTTATTGTTACATAACTATATAAGGCAAAAATGGCTCTTCAAAGTGCGCATAAGATATAGAATAACGGTTAGAGAGTCGAGAGATATAGAAACCAATTTTTATGCAAATAATTCTCTAAAAAACTTTTTAAAATGCTCTAAGAAGGGACGGCTGAGATGCAGGGCCGAGCAGTCTGGGCCTTTTCTAGAATCTGTTGATAGCCTTATGGGCCGAAAAAAAAAATGAATGGTTTGTTTTTTCAGGACTGCATGTGGGCGTGTGGTTGGACGAGATTGGAGTGAACACTGAGCAGAAATGGAAAGGGACAAACAAGCTCCAGATTATCTGCCACAGTAGATTCATATAAAACATTTCACAGCCTCACAGGATGTCACGTCTCAGATTCAGACCCGAGGAATCAGCCAATAAATGATTTCATAGTGACAGGACAAATACAGAGCAACAGAAATTTCTTTATTTTGGGTAAGGAACAAATGACAAGCGATTTAGCACCAGACATTGGGAACCCAAACACAAATAACAAGCACCATCTATCTCATGTAACGTGAATTTTAAATTTGAATTGCCAAGTACGAATTTGATTCACCGAAGGTCTCACATCGTATAGGAATTGCAATTAACGGTGTGGTATCATCAGCTAAACATTCAAGCATTAACAAATGCGAAATCAAACAACGAGACACACGGGCTCAAATTAATGAATACGAAATCAAACAAAGACACAACCGCAGAGTGTCCTGATCATTAGAACCCCCACGCACTCATCCATCCCATGTAACGTGAATTAAATTTGAACTGCCAATTACGAAATTGATTCACCAAATCTCACATCATATGATACTGTACAATCCAGTAAGAGTAGATAGGAATTGCAAGTAACTCTGATGGATACAGAAACATTCAGGATCAAATTAACGAATACGAAATCAAACAACACGAGACACAACCGCAGAGTGTCCTGATCATTAGAATCCCCAACCCACCCATCGGATCGAATTCGAACCCTTCATTTTTTTTTTCACAATTCACAACCCCGGGCGTTGTTCCTCCCATCCCAACTCGATCAAGACCTCCTGAGGCTGGTGGCGATCGGCACGATGACGAGCAGGACGAGGAGCAGCAGGATGATGATGCCGATGAAGAGGCACTTGCGGCTGCTCCGCTGGTACTCCTTGGCCTTGCCCAGCTCCTTGTTGCCGCCCTGCACGTAGTGGGAGGCGTTGGCAACGTGGGTCTCGATGTCGTCGAGCTTCTCCCCCTGCATCTCCACCATGACGGCCATGTCAAGGAACACCTGGTGGAGCTCCAGGAGGCTGCGCTCCACCTCGCGCGCCGCGTCGTGACGGTCCTGGATCTCGTGCACCGCGGCGAGCACGGCGCCCTTGCCATGCTCCGCGACGGCGGCGCCCAGGAGCTCCTCGCCACGGCCGTCGGAGATGATGCGCTCGATCACCTCCTCCTCGGGGACCTCCCCGGTGAGCGTGTAGTAGCGCCGCTCCACGGTCTCCTTGTACTCGGACATCATCCGCTGCCGCAGCGCCTGGAAGTCGAGCATGAGGTCCTTGAGCTTCTTCCGGAGCCCCGCAGTGACGGCGGTGCGCGTGCGGTCCAGCGGCGTGCCCTCGCGGCAACCCGCGGAGAGCCTGCGCTGCGCGGCGTTTGCGCGGTCCAGGGACTCGAGCCTGGCGCGGATGTCGCGGGCGCGGCGGAGCACGGCGACGATGTCGGCGTTGACGCGGCCGCGGTGCGCGCGGAGGGCGTCGGCCTGGTGCAGCGACTTGCCCTCCTCGTTGGCGGCGTGCAGGCGGTCGAGCGCGTCGCGGATGGCCGCCATCTCCGCCTTCACCGCCTCCGCCTCCTGGAAGAACCCGCGCAGGCGCTCGTCCGTGACGCCGCCGGCGCCCGACTCCGGGAGCTCGATCCCGTCGCCCCCCGCCTCCAGGTCCTTCATCGCCGCCTTCTTCAGGTCGACGTAGCTCATGAAGGACTTGGTCATGAGGTCGTTCATGGCGCCGCTCTCTGGATTGCCTCTCCCGCTCTCTGTGTAGGGGGGCTAGGGTTTCGCGGTGGTGGAACAAATCGTCGGGGAAGAGAAAGAGTGATCGGGGGCCGGGGGACGAGAGGTTAGAGGAGGGGGAGGCTTTAAACTCGCAACGGTCAACGTGGAGCGGGGTGCACGGGAATAGAGCCGTTGGGCGAGGCGGTGGCCGGGGAGGGAGGCGATGCAGGACAACGGCTATGAGACGAATTTCCCCCCTTTCTTTCGAGAAAAAAAAATGATTTTCCCCCAATTGTTGCAACGGCTACCGAGCGTTGATGCGATTGCGATCGATCCGGGACAGGGCAAGAAGGAACGAATGGAAATAGAGGGGCACCCTGCTCACTGACAAGTATGGCCCAGTCAGTGGGACAGTATCAGCTTTGTTCACGTTGGCCGTCCAGATACGATCGGACAGTCGAGAACAGATGAGCGGTTATAGTTCTGATTCCCAGCAAGGAAACCTCTCTTATCCCTTCGCGTCTCCTGTCCCGGCGACCGGGAGAGAAGGAACGGGCGCGTCCGTGCTCGCGCCACTCCTCGACGATGACGTCCTCCACTCTGCCAGCCTCCCCCTTCCGCATGTCTCTTCCCGGAGTTCAGGCCCCGGACCCTGCTAAGCTTAAGCACGTGTCCGTTCGAGCCCCAGTTCGCCGTCTTCCCGTTGCAGCCTCCGCGGCACCGTCGGGCGCCGCGGCGGCGGCGGCGAGGGAGCGCAGGCGCTTCCTGGAGCGCTACGGGCTCAACCCAGACGACTTCGAGGAAGATGCAGAGGAGGATCCAAGGGTTTGTTCCAGTTATTCTGAATTTACTCGTAATGATTGGCGCTGCGGATTGGTGTGATTTTGAGTGGGATTTTTTTTTTAAAACATTTTAGGAAGAGAGGAGGGACAGGCGGAGGCGGCGGCAGTCAGGGAGAGGGGAGCAAACTGCGGAAACGGCTGTTACTCCAGCGAAGGCGGCGGAGCCTCGGGAGACTCACAAAATGCTTCAGGTTTGGACAGAAACTGTTCCTTTGTTTTGGTCGTGTAATGTAATGTCAGCAGTTATATCAATCTAGTACTCTTCAGAATCGCACAAAAATACGATTCCATTTAGTGCAACTGTGCTTATCATTTGGACATGCATGTCAGTCGCATACATTTGGACGCAGCCTCCATTGATTCATTTAGGTGCAAGGGGCTTCACTTTCAGTTTCAGACCCAAAACATCTGAAGCTCAATGTGTAGGGCATGTACTTTAGAGTCCACTATGAGCAATGTAATTGATCAGCCATTCTTTTTAAAGGTGCTAGTAACATGGATTAAGATAGTTCGATATGCTATGTGTAGGGCATGTATCCGTTTGTATGCAGCCTGCACTGATTCATCTAGGTGGAAGGGGTTTTCCTTTCGACCTAATACATCTGAAGATCATCATGTATTTTTAGCAATTCAGTGTCCCACATGAGCTATGTAATAGATTAGCCATTTGTTCTAATGGTGCTAGCAAAGGTTTCCCTGCTTTATTCACAACGTTTTATTAGCACAAAAAAGTTTGGCGTGCCGACCACAAAGAAAATGCAGCCTAACATAGCACTTTCATTCAGACGGCCTTTCCACTCCACTCTCATCACTCTGTTGAATTACAGCCACTGAACACTGAGCATCCGAGGACTCCAAACCTGATGATCCCATCCTCCTCTGAGCAGACCAGCAAATTCTGAATAGTAGACTCGCTTGTACCTCCAGCAGCTTCACCACCACCTCCACCTGCTCCCCATTATCCAGATTGTACATTGGTCTCCACATCCTCAGAGTCCTGGCGATCCCCATCAGCACTTCCTTTTCTCCAGTCCGACAAGCTCCCTGAAAACACAACTTATTTTGAAATTTCCATAAGGGTATGTACAGTCTGTGAGCGCTTAAATGGGCTCTTAAAGAAAGAGAATAATCAAGCAATTACGTAAGAGCCTTAACCTACAATGGAAAAAGCTAAACTTACGTCCTAATATGCTTATCCGTCCCCAAAACCGTCACTTTTTAAACTATAAAATCTTTAAGCGCCGGCTGCTTGTTTGAGCGTCGATGCCTGTGCCAAGCGCCTGGCCAGATGTACACCGTGGCAAAAAAAATAAAATAAAGTGCAGAACCGCTGATTAGCGCCGCCCCAAGCATCGGCGTTGTACCTGGCCTAAGAACCACAAATTAGTAGAGCTTGCAATATTATTGATAACATAGTTTTTTCTTTGCAATCCACCGAGATGCCACAGTCTCATAATCCCAAGCACCACTCACTCCTGTCGTATCTGACAGTAGAGACCAAACTCTACTTGACACACGACATTCAAAAAATAAGTGTTTAATGGTTTCTTGGTCTGCACAGAACAGACATCATCAATCTCTCTTCTTTTGACTAAATTGTCTGTAGTTAGAAGTTTGTTTTTTGAAAGCAGCCACAGAAAAATTTGCACCCTAGGAGGTATCTTAAGCTTCCATACAAACTGTTTTGATTGATACACTGTGGGTAAATGGTAATATTGATTAGTATCTCCGTATTTAACTAACATATGTTGCCCGTTTCTTTAAGAAAATAATACTCCCTCCATCCCAAATTGTAAGTCATTCCAACAACCTTGAAGAGTCAAACCATATCAAGTTTGACCAAAATTATTAAGAGAAATAAAAGAGATTTATGATATCAAATAAGCATACTTTGAAAATATATTTGGTAAAGAATCCAATGACACTTAATTAATATTGTAAATATTATTATCTTATCCTACAAACTTGGTCAAAGTATAGATGATTTGACTCTCCAAGATTTTTGGAATGACTTACAATTTGGGATGGAGGGAGTACCATCAGATTTGAGCTGGTAACAGTCATACAAACTGTTGTTGTATTGGCCTGTACACTTATATTATATTCGTGTGTACATGGCTGAAGAAAGCAGTTTCTCTCCCATCTTTTCATTCTTTGAATTATGTAAAAAGTTGCATCTTCTGAGAAAAGGGTGTCCACATGTTGATATGCTATTATGCTTGTAAAAAGAGGTTCTGCTTGTTTCTGTTTTTCTTTTCCAACAAACCTGAAATACTTTTCCAAATAAAAACTTCCTGTTACTTGTCCTAGATGCATGCATATCTAACAGCAACCTGTAATGCCAAATTTGTGGAGCAACATTTTTATTGTCTAAACAAGTAAACAGGTTTGTGTGCTGGAATTATTCTTTTTGAGTTTAGGTGTGTATGCTTTCCACAAAAAACATCACTGGTTTACATGATTTTCTAAGAATTAGAACTGGCATAGGGCCTCTTCCGCATCTATTTTTGAAACTTAGTTAAGTGGTTATTTCAAAATGAGCTACTTTGGTATTCTGGTACTCAAAGTATGTATGTTTCTTTCAGGTGCTAGGTGGAAAAGTCCGCAGAAGAAAATTACTTTCACCCAAAGATAGGAATGTCCGTCCAATGATGGAAGTTGTCCGAGGAGCAGCCTTTGACATTTTACAAGTATCCATCTATTTGATTTGTTGATGTCACTTTAATCATTGTTTCCCTTTTGATTTACTTGTATACCCGTCATTGACTCATGACCATAACTTGCAGTCAGCTGGTGGTTCTCCTGCTTCACTCAGACCAGGTCGGTGGCTAGACTTATATAGTGGTACTGGATCTGTTGGAATTGAAGCTATGAGCCGAGGATGTTCAGAGGTTGTCCATAAACTCATGCTGAAACTTTCCTCAGAACACCCATACATCTAATTACCTCTTCGAGTTTTACCATCACAATTCTAATAAGCTCATGGAATATGTCTATGGAGATTTCGTTAGGAGGGGGGGGGGGGGATCCTCTAGTCGAAAATAAGACGTGGTGTGTAAAATAATACTGATATTTGTGTGATACATAAGTAGTATTTCTGTAACACCTCTTTTTTAACATCTTTATGGGCCCTTACACTGTACTCATCATTGATGGTAGCATGTGAAATTTCATTAATTTCTTACGAAGCAATCAGTATATGCAGTTCCTGAAAAACCAATGTGGTCGTTAAGAAAAATTACTTATGATGTTTTTGTATATCCAATCATGATGATATTTTCAAGAATTGTCTAGTCTTATAGTTAAGAAACGTAGCAGGTGTGTGTGATTAGGCAGAAGTCTTCTTCCATGGATTTTCCCATGATTGTTGCATGAGGGTCTATTTTGGGAAATGGGCATAGTCTTCCTCAGTAGTAACTCCTACAACCCCCGCCACTTAAGTTTTGAGTCCTTGCCCACTTGAATTTTGGTTGCCTATTCTTATTTACAGTGACACCTAGTAACTCCTAGGTTGGTCGTTTTTTTCTATCTACTCTTATAGCTATGAGTTTGATTTCAAATTCTGACAAATAAAATGAGTATAAAACCTTCATGAAGCTTCTAATTCTGAAATTGGATTTGGTGAGTGATGTGAATGAGAAGTAATGCAGTATATTCATTGATTTCTTTGTCTTTTTTTTTATCTAGGCACATTTTGTTGAGATGGATCCTTGGGTCATCTCTGAAGTCCTCAAACCAAATCTGGAGTGTACTGGATTTATTGATGTGTCACACATACATATGCTCCGTGTTGAAAAATTCTTGGCCAATGCCGAAAAATCTCAAGGTTGGAATCTTCTTCGGAAACTGTTATGAACGTCGTTGGGGCTGTGGGGCTGCGAGGGAGCGGCGGCGACGGCGTGAACAGTACCGGGCTGGCGGCTGTGAGAGAGAGAGAGAGAGAGAGAGAGCGGAGGCTAGGGTTTTGGGCGCTAATTTCAGATTGATACATCTCCTCTCATTACATAGAGAGGTCTTACTTGCCCCCTAAGCAAGCGAATAATTAACCCTAATGGGCTAAGGCCTAATAGGCCCTTGACCCCTCTAACAGAAACACACATGACTGTTGCGATATGGCTCATGAGATTAAACAGACAGCCGTGAATGAACAAATTTACAATAAAATTCTATGATCAAATATCATATAGAAACTAAATACTGATATTTGTTAGGAAAATTATGGATTATTTTATTCATATTGATATTTGATGTGAAAACTGCAGTTTATGTAAACACTGTTCTTAGATGGAATTCAGTAATTCATGGATGAATGCCAAAATCTCAGTGGAACGAAGATGTGCAGAAAATGCAAATGCGGAAATACCTTGTCAAGATTATTTAGCTACATATTAGATTATTAGCAGTGATCTTCATATCGTATTATAAGGGGTAGAATGTCTGCTTAGCATCCAAGAAACAATTGCACCTTTATATTTTAATCATAATGAGTTAAATTATCTGGTAAAATTCGTATAATAAGTCATAGCAACAGGGTGATTTGAATTCTTTAATAGTTTTTTTTATCTTCTCCAACACTTTCTCTTTATATCTCTCAGGTAAATATCCTTCCTTTGATTATATTAGTGTAACACCACCATATCTGGAGGTCAACTATAGCACACTACTCGCCCAACTTGCAAGATCACCATTGGTTGGAAAAGATTGCTTCATCGTGAGTTCCTCATGCTATGTCAACTAAACTACTTTTTCCCTTGTGCATTTTTCTGACTTCATCTATGTTATTAGCTTGTTGAGTACCCACTGAAAACAGATATGGCTGAATCCTGCGGAAACCTTATAAAGGTGGGGTTTGCCTTCTTCTTTGACTCATTCAAGTCCTGATATGATGAAATGCTAAGCATGGATCCTGTAGTGCTTAGCCCTCTTGATAGTTGTTGCAGTTGCTCACTTATTCCCAAATGCTGCAGATAGCTGACAGGAGGTTTGGTAGGACCAACTTGCTAATATATGGGCCAACTTGGTCAGAGAAAAAAAGAAGAAAAGGTGAACTCTGAAGGATTCAGGCAAAGTTTGCATACAAGGTATACTGGCTTATTTTCTCAGTGCACATTTTAGGTATTTTTTTACAGTAACACTGACCTTTTGTGCAACATTTGTTATCTTAATTCTTCACAATCTCTATGCAGGTGTGATGACAGAGGGTTTTCTGTACCATAACATCAGTCGTCAAGAAGTGTGTAAATCACGGTTAGGCAAGGTTAAGGTCTCAACATTTGTACCGGGATATGACCTAGCAAGGCATAGGAAGGCGGTTGATCTTGATTCAGTGCGTCTATCCCTATACAACTTGCACAGTACAGGGAGCTCACATTTCTCTTTCCTTTCTGGTCAGAGATCCACATCCGAGAAGAGGGGGAAAAAGGTTCTCTACCTTCCAAGCATCAGCATCAAAGTCATATTTCGTGCACACCTTGGAAGAGAAAAGAGATGCGTGTTATACGTTGCAAATCAAATTGATACCATGTCTAGTATTCGTCGAGAAGGGCTTGACGCCCTTCTATCACTCATATGTAACTCCATGTTTTCTGGGCGATCTGATGTCAAGAGTACCCAGATGTATCCAGTACCATGCTGGTTCAGCTTTTAGGCTGTTATAACAATAATTTAACGCAGTATGGCAATGATGTAGCCAATTAACAATCGCTTTCACCTTTTGGTATTTTGCAAATTGCAGCAGCCTTGTACTTCAGCCTTCCATGATATCGCTGGCAGGATAAAGACGCGCAAACATGCGCGAGTGCAGCGATCCGAAGCAATCCCCGTGATCCTTCCTTGCCTTTCACGGTACGGTACGAGGCCGGCTGTCCCGTGTATATTAACCGAAATTTTTTGCTTCCATTTGCAGCAGCTGGACCTGCTCACCTGCACGTGCCATTTCGTATTAGCGTTTCGTTTGATCAATTCAGTTTAGGTGAGGCTAGAGAGCCTGTTCCTGTCGTACCGGCATTGAACTGTCAAATGATTCGGCCGATTGGTCTGCTGCTGGATCGTCCAGCCATGAATCCATCCATCCACCCAGTCCCTGCATCTTTGGAGCGAGTCCCTGGTCAGTTTGTTAATTAATCTCTCTTCTCCCAGGACCGTTGTCTTGGTACAACCTTGCCGCGAGCGGATCAAGTCGAGAGCCGTCTAGATTTAGGATATCGATTGATCACACGCTCTGCGCGTACTGTACATGTTAGCCTGCCGTTGTAGCGTAGCAACTCGTTTGTCACTTTCTCTGGGTGCTAGTACATTGGTGCTCTCGGACATGTGAGAGCTTTGTGCTTTTGTGGTGGCTGCTCTTTTGCTGCCGTTAAGGGCATCACCAATGAGGCCCTATGCAGAGGCAGCTAATGGTAGTAGTCTGCCATGTAGATCAAAAAAATGACTGGAGCAGTCTTCCTTCACATTGTAGGCTACACGGCTTTATTTATAGCTATTCTCTCCCTACAGGAAAAGGTTGCTAGCTCGGTCTTTGTCCTCTCACAGCACTCCTAAAAAGAAGTAGCTTCAGCTAAGGCATTCGCAGCTTCTGTAGGATGCTCCGACATGCTGCGGAGCTGCTGCATGGATGATATAGATGATTGATGCGTTGGTGGAGGCAAGGGCTATAAGCCACGGTGGCGCGTTGCGGCGTTGGACAAGCCCTAACATTCTTAGTAGTTGCAGTACAAATAAAGTGATCCATATAGACTACGAGACTATCATTCGCACAATGCAAACTTGTCGGATACCCAAATATGGGTACCCAATTTCAACGCAAAATCATACTTTCTGAATGAAGCCCGGCCCAAGAAGACGCCAGCCGAGGCCCACGTAGGGACGGCTCATGCTAGAACTTCCCGCGCGGCCTAAAAACAGAGCCGTGCAGAAGCACGTCGCCTCCCTCGGGCGTGTGGACCCCTCGGACGATAGACTTCCGATTCGCCCGAACCTCCGCGACAGGCCTAGGGAAGGCAGACCTCGGACGATAGACATCCGATTCGCCCGAGCCCCCCGCTACAGACTAACTCCCTCGGGCGCACCCCTCGGGTTCGCCCGAGCCCTGCCGACGTCAGCAGGGCAAACTTGACGGCCAAGGGACCTTCCCTGACCACTTTACAAGCACGGTCCCGTCAGGTGGGCCCCGCGACACAGCTGCGCCCCGAACGCGCACGTGCGCCGTACCAACTGCCCCATCTTCTCTGGCAGACGATCTGACGGTCCTACTCCTCCCACGCCGCTACAGGGAGGGTCAACCATACGGCCTCCTGGGCTGACGAGAAGATTCGCCAACTACGACGGTGACTGCCATGCCCCGGTCGCACGTGTGACACCAGGAAAGGGGAAATGGCAGTCGTCCGGTCAATCCGGGGGAATGGGCAAGCCTTACGATCGGGCTCGCCTGCCCCCTGGAATGTACCTCACAAGGAAAAAGAAGCACCCGAGGGAGGACACTCCTCCCGCTCCATCCCATCGCGCCCCCGACGGCACCAAGGTCTCCCGAGGCTCGAGAGCTTGTACACAAATGTCAACCTATCTACTCGATGCACTGTGCTGGGTCGGACGTGACGGCGTGACGTATTGCCATGCAGCCAATCATGTCTAGCACTGTGAGATGCCTTGGAACTCACCAACGGAACAGTGATGGATCAGCCGAATGACTAATGCCATGCCGCCAAGGCGCCAAGACGAGGGCGTGGCTGACGATAGCCACCAGTCATCACTCCCTCCGCCATGCCGAGCACTGTAACCACAGGGCAACACATTTAACTCTAGCCCCTCCCTTGTAACTATAAAAGGGAGGGCAGAGGCCGATCACAGACACGTTCTGCACTCACGTACGCACTCACCACCAGAACTTCCAGACATACAATCTACAAACTCAAGAACAACCACAGACACTCGCACTCACAAGAGACTTGGGAGCCCCTCCCTCTCTCGACTAAGCTTGTAACCCCTACTACAAGCACCCCGGTGCAAGGCAGCACGACTCGATCTCACACTGGACGTATGGCATTCATTGCCTGAACCAGTATAAACCCTGTGTTCCTTCTTGCACACCATCCGTGATCTCAACCGCAATCTCTAAGTTTACTAGCCGGTGTAGCACTCGCTAATCTAACCACCGACAAAACTATCACTAGTTGTAATTTGCGAAGAAATTTTACCTTTCATCATGCCTTATCTTTATTTTCTTTCACTTTTATTTTTAAGTATGGACCACCTTCTCTTTCCCCAAGCATTTGTGGCTTATGCAAGCTGTTATGACAAATATAAAATACCTACTTTTTTATCCGATCCTACATGTCACTTGGGGCTACTAGTAAAAAGGCAGTGTTAGGGAAGGTCTAAACACCTTTCGGCTTGGTGTCCTAAGAGAGAGAGTGTGTGTGTTAAAGAGAAGACCGTGAACATACAATGCAAAGGAACAAAAACATATTTAGGTCGCCCGAGAAAAACATAATTCTAACATACTAGTGATATATTCTGATGCCTTAAGTTTAACAAATTATGAATTAAAAAGCATCTATATTTATGATGTTAGGTTAACTACAAATGTATTATAATAAATTAATTTAATATAAAGTTATAAATGTGAGAACCACAAGAAAGTTGGTCAAATGTGAATGGAGAAGTAGCTTCACTATTTTAATTTGAGACCTACAACATTTTAAATGAGACCACTACTCAATGACCCAGCAACTAAACACTCAAAAAAAAAAAAACCTTGCTCAGCAAAGAATCAGTTCCCCGTTTTTCCAACTCTTGAGAACAAAAGGATGATATAGTAGTATTCCAAAAGCATGTGCATGTCAGGCCACTTCCGATCCGGGCTCGGTGCGCTCCACAAACCACAAAGTGAGGCTGATGATGAGCACTGAGCACAGGAACACTCGCCCGTTTTCTCCTGGCGATCCGGTCCGTCCGTTTCTATTCTCGGCAGCCTTTTAGCCCTTTTTTGCCCCTTTGGTGAGAAAATGGTCGCGGTGGAGCAGGTCGGTTCCTGTCCCCTCTCTCTCCCTCCCTCTGTCCCTCACCAGGCGGATCTGCTTGGGGTTCAGTGCACTTGGACTCTCGGAGTGAGCGAGCAACGGCCTCAGAGTCAGAGGAGTGGCGTTGGCGTTGGCGTTGGCGTTGGCGTTGGCTTTGGCGTTGGCGTGGCGAGCCCAGCCGTGTGCAGCGCTGCAGGCAATGGACCACGTGATCGTCTGACGACACGAGTCCGTGGGCAGTCGGCACGCAATGCAGGCGGGCCCGCCAATGAATCAGCCACCGACAGCAGTCCACCGACAGCTCTCCCAGATCTCGTTGTTTATTCCCGCGCCACAGCCCACAGCAAAGCAAACTTTTTTTTTTCTTTTTTTCTTTTCTTTTCTTTTCTTTTTCTTGCCCGCCGCTGCTGCGCGGCTGCGGCTGCCGCAGGTGAGTCTCCGTCCCGCCAGGACAAGGAGGCCGCGTGAATTAACGTAAACCCCACCTTGTGACGACTGACAGAGGGAGCGTGTTGTGTGACCCCTCACCAATTAATAATAACAACAGAGTAAAGTGCACCAACGGTCTCTAAACTTGCGCCGCTGTGTCATTCCGGTTCCTAAACTCTTAAATCGACCGTTTATGTCCTTAAACTTGTCCATCTGTGTCATCTCGGTCCCTAAACTTGTTCGGCTGTGTCATTCCGGTCCCTAAACTTGCAAATCATCCGTTTAGGTCCTCAAACTTATTCACTTGTGTCATCTCAGTCACTAAACTTGTTCGGCCATGTCATCTGGTTCCTACCAGGACGATTTAAAAACTTGATATAAAAAAATAATTCATAACTTTTTCATATGAACTCGAATAAAGACAAACTTTATATCAAAATTGTAGCTCTCGATGCGATCTACAATTTATAGTTGAAAAGTTTTTGAATTAAAACTTTTTAGAGTCCCAAAATATTTTTGTATGTTTATAGATTTTGAAATTTGAAATTTAAAATTATCAAACAAACTTGGATGTTGATATGGCCTATATAAAAGTTATAGTTCTCAATATGATCAACAACCTTGTAGTTGAAAATATTTTTATTTGAAGTCGCTTACTATCCTAAAATTTAGTTTTAAATTTTAAATTTTAAAATCTGTAAATTTACAATAATATTTTGGAATACTAAATGACTTCAAATAAAAAAATTCAACTACAAAGTTATAGATCGCGTTGAGGGCTATAATTTTTATATAAAGTTTATCTTCATTCGAGTTCATATAAAAAAGTTATGAATTATTTTTTGATATCAAGTTTGTAGATCGCGCTGTTTGGACCCAGATGACACAGTCAAACAAGTTTACGGACTGAGATGACACAACTGAATAAGTTTGAGGACCTAAATGATTGATTTACAAGTTTAGGGACCGGGATAACACAAACAAGTTTGATGATCTAAACGGTCGATTTAAGAGTTTAGGAACCGGAATGACACAGCAGCACAAGTTTAAAAACCGCTGATGTACTTTACTCATAATAACACGTCCACGCCAGCGGCGAACAGCCACAAGGCGGCACTGCACGCATCGGCCTCGCGTCGCCTGGGGCGAAACTAATACTCTCTCTTATCACACCACCACCACCACTACTACTAATCCTAGTGTGCGGTACACGCCAGTACGTAGTACACGGCACGACACCAGTGGTATCCATGACCGTAGCAGATAGTGTAATCAGGACCTCAAACTCTCTCTTTTAAATCTAAATATATGTAACTAGTAGATTAAAAATATTTGTTATCTGAACACCTGGATAGCAACTATCCTACTAACTAAACCAAATCAAATAAAAAATTATTAGCTAGTTAACTAATATAGATAGTGAATCAAAATAGAGAGTCTAAATAAAACTATAAAGTATGTGACTACGCATCTTAAAAGAAACCACTAGATATTGGCAAAGTTGGTTCTCGTAGCCTAGTAGCCTTAATTAGTAGGCAGCTTACATAGATAGGAATCTTGGTTTAGTTTAATACATATGTCTAATCTAATGCAGATAATACATGTCCGAGACTCCATGCCCGTAGTAGTCGTAGTATATATATGCCCCAGGGGATGAAATTAAGAAATGGTGGTTGTATTTTGTAAAAAAAAAAGGTGGTTGTTGGTTATTAAAAAAAAAAGAGAAAGGGATACCCATCAAGGCTATGTACTGGGCTACTGGCCTAGCGCACCTTTCCCATTTCCTCTAAACCACATGCTCTGACTCTGAGCTCCGTGGTGTGACTGGTGTCGTCTTCCTGAGTCCTGACCCATAATGCAGCAGCTCATGTTAAACTACGCATTAGGGAAAAAAGGGGGGCAAACAACAAAGAAAACTCATAATGTCAGGCAGCGTTTAGTTCACAAATTTCTTTCTCTCTCCCCATCACATCGATTGTACTTTCCATCTGTATGGAGCACTAAATGAAGTAGCACATGTTACATGTTTGTACTTTTTGCTTGGCTATCTCGAGATGAATCTTTTGAGTCTATTTAGACCATGATTGGACAAAAGTTATCAAATACAAATGAAAGTGCTACAGTTACAAAGCTTTCCAAAATTTCTAAACTAAACGCAGCCTCATAATAACGTTGTGTAGCCCTAGCCGTACTATTATATCACTTGTAAAATGCGTCGTGGTCGAGCCTTTGAGGAACGGTTACTGCTTTGCAAAGGAAAGTAGATGGGAACAAGTTAATGCTGTCGCTTTCATGCATTATTGGTCCCCCAACAATCACGTACACAGCTTTCATTAGGCGCGTACAGACAATGAAACAACTGTGACCCTCCCCACCGAGATCTGCTGTACAAAAGGTAATAAGCGCTGATTTTGAACGATATTGGTTTGCTATGAGAGAATAATACAGAGGTTGAATGGATCCGTACAGAGTAGCAATGGCCCCAAAGCGGGGGCACAACCCACAACCCAAACCATGGTGCCAAGCAGGAGCCCCGTCTTGTACGCCTCCCCTCTTTTCCTACCCATGCAATCGCGCTGCACCTCACCACCGGTGTCCGGGGCGGGCGGGGGCAGCCTAGCCTAGCCCCCACGCCAGCGGCGCGGACCCCACGAGTGAAGTGGAGTGGCCTCCCACTGGCTACCACCCTGACCCTGTGACCCGTCGGTCGATAGCGCAGCGGCAACGACAGCGGAGGAGAGACGAGAAAGGAGACCCAAAGAGTCGGCGAGCAGACGGGGGACGAAAACAACGCCCCAACCAACCACCTGATCCCTCCACCCCATCGCACGCCATAACAAAGCCGAGCACCACGAGACACACACCACCCCCACGCAGTGCCGTGCCGCACTGCTGCCCTGCCACCTCCCGCACGCCCACCCGCCTGCCTGTCCCTCCCCCAGCTCACTCGTGTCGTGCACCCGTCCCGTCCCCTCCCACGCGCCAAGAAGGACTCGCATTGCCGCCGGCGAGCCAGCCAGGGTACGGAGGAGGAGAGCCCGCAGGCGGCAGGATGTTCGGGCGGGACCCATGGGGCGGGCCGCTGGAGATCTCGAACGCGGACTCGGCGACGGACGACGACCGGAGCCGGGACCTGGACCGGGCGGCGCTGATGCGGCAGCTGGACGAGACGCAGCAGAGCTGGCTGCTCGCCGGCCCCGGCGACCAGGCGGGCAAGAAGAAGAAGAAGTACGTCGACCTGGGATGCGTCGTCCTCGACCGCAAGATCTTCATGTGGACCGTCGGCACCGTCCTCGGCCTAGGCGTCTTCATCGGCTTCGTCATGATGATCGTCAAGCTCGTCCCGCACAAGCACCCGCCGCCGCCGCCCCCCGACCAGTACACCCAGGCGCTCCACAAGGCGCTCATGTTCTTCAACGCCCAGCGATGTGAGTCCGTTGTCGTCTCCTCCCGTCTCGTCTCTCTTCTCAGTTCTCACACCTCCCGTCGCTGAATTCTGCCGTCAGATCCGGTTTTGCCTAGACATGCACATCGTTCTGGCAGCTACAGATGTTCGCCGTGCCATATCTTTCTTGCCTCTCTTGTTTGCTTCATGCATGAGTTGGTGCCTACCGCGTATTTCATTCGACAAGTTTCTACATTTAGCGTGCCTTGGGCGCTCAAGATCTGACCTTTTTTTCCCCCCCAGCAGACCGCAGACCTATACTCCCTGTCCTATAATAAGTACAGTATTCAACACGAACAGACTCCACGTGGGGGCCGAAAGAATTGACCAGATTCACCATCAAATCCCACTCTATCCTGAAAATTGAGACCAAAGACTCCTGTCATATGAATTCGTTGAAGCAATTAAAATTGACTGACAAAGAGAATGAGTGCACCGACACAAATTCTGTTTCACCTGCTGCTGACTTACGATGTGTGTCTGTCTTCTGGAATGCCAGCCGGTCCGCTGCCGAAGCACAATGGCGTCAGCTGGAGGGGCAATTCCTGCATGAAGGATGGCCTCTCTGACAGCACCGTCCGCCGGAGCTTGGTCGGAGGCTTCTACGACGCGGGGGACGCCATCAAGTTCAACTACCCCATGGCCTGGTCCATGACCATGCTCAGCTGGAGTGTCATCGAGTACAGGGCTAAGTATGAGGCCATCGGTGAGCTCGACCATATCAAGGAGCTCATCAAGTGGGGAACAGACTACATCCTCAAAACCTTCAATTCATCTGCCGACACCATAGACAGGATTGTCGCTCAGGTTGGTAGCGATAGATCATCTTGATGGCTGATTTGCTCTGTCCCAAGAAATTGGTCATCAGATCCACCACCTCGGTCTCCTTTGATCACTGACTCCCATATGAACTTCTTGTTATTGCAGGTGGGTGTAGGTGATACCTCTAAAGGCAGCAGTCAGCCTAATGACCATTACTGCTGGATGAGACCTGAGGATATCGATTACAAAAGGCCAGTCACTGAGTGTCACTCTTGCTCAGATCTAGCATCTGAAATGGCCGCCGCCCTGGCTGCAGCTTCCATAGTGTTCAAGGACAGCAAAACCTACTCTGACAAGCTCGTCAAAGGCGCAAAAGCCCTGTACAAATTTGGCAGGCTGCAGCGTGGGCGATACAGCCCCAACGGATCTGACCAGGCAATCTTCTACAATTCCACCAGCTACTGGGATGAGTTTGTGTGGGGTGGTGCGTGGATGTACTTTGCCACGGGGAACAATTCATACCTGACAGTCGCCACAGCCCCAGGAATGGCAAAGCATGCTGGAGCCTATTGGTTTGGAAGTCCAAACTATGGAGTATTTACCTGGGATGACAAACTTCCAGGAGCTCAGGTTAGCATATTTCATACTCCGTCACTGAATCTGATAAAAGTATTCAGCATGATCTTAATGGAAAGAAAAAAAAAACATAATCCTCTATACCGTACACGTCAAAAACGTTTTGTATAAAGAAAAACTTCGGTCTTTCTCAAGTTACTACTACACTGTCTAGGAAAATTAGAAAAGGCTTATCAATGTGATAATGCAGCTTTCTAACGAATATTGATCATCACTGATGCAGTTTCTACTTTATCCCAGGTTCTTCTCAGCAGGTTGCGACTCTTCCTAAGTCCAGGGTACCCTTACGAAGAAATACTGAGGACATTCCACAACCAAACTGACAATGTTATGTGCTCATATTTACCCGTATTCAATTCGTTCAACTTCACTAAAGGTTGGTGATGTCCCTCTTTGTTTCCCTCTTTCTTGCTCCACAGAAAGGAGCTAAGCAATGGAACATTTTGCAGGAGGACTAATACAACTCAACCATGGAAGGCCTCAACCACTTCAGTATGCTGTCAACGCAGCTTTCCTTGCTTCTTTATACAGCGACTATCTTGAAGCGGCTGACACACCTGGGTGGTACTGTGGACCTAATTTCTACACCACAGAAGTCCTCCGCAAGTTTGCTAGGTCACAGGTAAAGTGTTGTTCTTAATGCTCTTTAAGTGCCCAACATACATTAGCAGGGAAACTGAATTGATAGTTAAATCTGTTCAATTTGCAGCTTGATTACATCCTTGGAAAGAACCCATTAAAGATGAGCTACGTTGTGGGTTTTGGAAACAAGTACCCGAAGCGCCCTCATCACAGAGGTGCATCAATACCTCATAATGGCGTCAAGTATGGATGCAAAGGAGGTTACAAATGGAGGGATACAAAAAAGGCAAACCCTAATATCCTTGTTGGAGCAATGGTGGCTGGCCCTGACAGGCATGATGGCTACAAAGATGTCCGCACAAACTACAATTACACAGAGCCTACTCTTGCAGCAAATGCCGGTTTGGTTGCAGCACTGATTTCTATATCTGATATCAAAACTGGACGGTTTGGCATTGATAAGAACACCATCTTCTCTGCGATTCCTCCAATGTTCCCAACACCCCCACCACCGCCATCAGCATGGAAACCATAAAGAGACAGGCCTCTGAATATTTTCCAAAGCATCAAACAGGGAAGTGGAGCAAACATATGATCATTTGGTACAGCAAAGGCCAGAAACAGGAAAGCGGACAGCATAAGCTGATAGAGCTTCTATTTCTGTACTACTATGACAGAGCAGCATAAAATCCTCTGTCGAACATAGATCGGAAGTTGTGTGCATCGCGTGAAGCTAATTTTTGGTGTCTTGTTGCTATTGGCATTCCAGCTCATGTGTGAAGTTATTTTTGTAGAAATGGCACCTTTACAAATTATTTTATAGGAGTGACTTTTCATCATAGTAAAGAATTTGTGTGACTTATATGCTTGCTTCATTTTGATCTTGTCATTTTGTATTTAAAAACTCCCTATTTCAGGGGAAACATGCTCACTATGTTCTCAGACATTACAAGGAAATTGCAAAAGCACGAATACGAAAATGATTTATGGCAGTTTCTTTGTGCATGCCCTGAAGCAAAGCAGATGTATGCCTAAGAACCTGTGCAGAAATTATGCTGACCTAAGTGTATTCCCACGAAGGCATTTCCAATAATTCTTTTATTTCATTGAGGGATTGGAAGGCATTTACAACCGTTAACAAACTATTATCGCAAGAGAACACAATAACTTCATCGAACACAGACCAACAATCTGATGAATCAAACATGTGTGGATCTGAGAGACAAAGCATATTACATGATTCATGCGATAGGTTTTGTAAACAATGCAGTCAAGGTAGAAAACAGAGAGAGAAAAATAGTCATGTGGATGGCTCATGTTAGATAACAGGAAACAACAGAGTTTTAAGTTGTGGTGTTGATAAACTGCAATGCATAGTGCGAAAAGAAAAAGCAATTTTCACATAAGTTATTCTGCAAACTACATGATCACAGAAAGTTAAATGACATAAAAAGTTCTAAATGTATGTAAAATAACATGACAACTATTTCCCTACTAAATATGCAAGTGAGTTTGTCCATGAACCCACACATCGCCCATTTAAGCAGGTTCCACGCAGGAGCCTGCTTAAAGTGCCCCATTTGCAGGTTGAAACCCACTTAACATGACCCATTTGTGGATTCACGAATAAACCTGCTTGAATCCTTATTCCCTAGTCAATGATCAGCAAGATGAACATTGTTAGAAATATTTTACCTTTTGAGAGCTTGCAAACAAACTTCATTATAGCCTCGAATTATCTTGTGAATAATGGCATATCTCAAAACTTCTCATTGCCTGCTCGCAGGCAAGGCCTAGCAACAAATCCTCCCTTCTTACAAGAGCACTCAGTTGGCACTAGTTTACACATATATTAGCTTGTAGCCATGTACCACTACCATTCTAAGGTATCTCAGCCAAGAACACTTCTCTTGCAAGACAAACAGCTCTCATGCAAACAGATTACGATTATCCATAAGCTCGTTTGTTTCAGATCATCTTGTGACTGGTCGCATTATCGGTTTAATTTGCATCACCTGTCGAAATCTTGCTGTAATGCCATCCTCAATTGATTGACATAGCTCTGCTGGCAAGGCATCCTCACCAGCATCATCAATTGCAGCCTTCACCAGCTTGTATGTATGCTCCCTAGGAACATGTCCGCTTTCAGCCATATCAATCAAGAATTGCCTCGCCTCGATAACACGCCGGCTCTCACACAAGGAGTGGATGACAGGCGTGTATGTGCTCGACGAAGCCATCCCATGGCCCCTCGCAACCATTTCCCTCATCCATTCAACAGCCTTGTCCACCTGGTTCACCGCACTGTAGTATCTGATGAACGAATTATAAGTCACACGGTTGGGCAGCGCACCCCTTCCTCAGCATTTCATCGAACATCTCGTGGGCGCGCTCCACGCGGTACGTTTTACACAGGGCATTGATCAAGCAGTTGTAAGTTACGACGTCCGGCTCGAGCCCCTTCTCCCCCATCCTCCTGAACAGCCTCCCCGCCTCGTAGATCCTCCGCCGTGCCGCTTTCCGGCACCCCGTGCCCACCCCGATCCGACAGTACCAGGAAATGAGCACCGTGTATGTGAAGGTGTCGGGCTTGCAGCGCGCACCGGGTCGCTCCATCTGGTCAAGCAGGAACCGGGCATCCCTGAATCGCCCGTTGCGGCACAGCGCAGCGATCAAGGTGTTGTAGCACTGCGCGTCAGGGGAGCAGCGGAGCTGGCGCATGCGGTGGAACGCGGCGAGCGCGTGGCGCGGGAGCCCTTCCTCCCCGAGCACTCGGATGACGTCGGTGAGCGCGGCGGTGGAGACAAGCGGGGCGTGCGCGCGGAGAAGGCGGAAGAGCGGCGAGAGCGCGTGGGCGCGCGTCAGCGCGAGCGCCGCGGCGTGGAGCGGGGCCTCGGAGATCGGGACAGGGTGGGGGTGGGCGTGGGCGTGGTCGTGCGACCAGGAGAGGACGGCGAGGGTGAAGGCGGCGGCGAGGCGGCGGTTGGAAGGGGACGAGGCGCAGGGGTACGGCCGTTGCGGGCAGAGGCGGCGCGGGGAGCGGGGGAGAAGGAGGCGCGGGATGGCGTCGAGCGCGGCGGCGATGGAGTGCGGGGAGAAGCCAGGGAAGGTCGGGGAGACGCGGAGCGTGGCGTCGAAGCGGCGGCGCTGGAGGAGGGCGACCAGGAGCTGAGGCACGAGGCGGGACGGGGATGGGGATGGGGACGGAGACGGGGAAGAAGACGGCGGCGAAGAGGCACAGGAGGGAGTGGACATGAGTAGGGAGTAGCTACTGTGGTTGGGCTGGGCTGGGCCTGAATTCGCCGGGTTTTGAGCGGGAAGGTTACTGCAATACTGCCGACTGCGTCCTGCCCTGATCGCCTGCTCGTTTCAAACTAGTGTTCAAATTATCATGAACAATTGGATTAACGTCGGTTAAGTTTGCGTGCACAAGATAGAATGACACAAGGATCAATGGAGCCACCTTCATGGAAAGAAACGTAAACCTGAACACGACACTTCGAGGATGTTTAGATGCACTCTATTGGTATTGGAAGTTAGAAATACTATAGCAATGTTTTTTTTTCAATATAAGTGTTCAATCATGATTCAAGTAAGTTCAAAAGATTTGTAAGACAACATTATGTCAAGCTTTTAAATTAGTTTTAGTTTTTATCTATATTTAATGGTTTATATACTCTCTCATTCCAATGAATATGCAATTCTCACATCTCGAAAAGTCAACATTTGTAAATTTTAACTAAAGTTATATAAAAAATATTAACTCTTATGAGACAAAATAAGTACCGTTAGATCGGTTATAAAATATATTTTTATAATAAATTTATTTCGAGACATAAATCTTAATATTTTTTGCTATAAACTTGGTCAAAGTTGACATAGTTTGACTGATACGTTTCCCACAATTGCATAATCAAAGGGACGGAGGAGTATATATTAAAAGTTGATGTGACAGTTTGATTGACCTTTACCAACCGACATTTCCAACTTCCAACTGCCATCAGGGATGCATATGCTGCTATGCAGCATCCACGTCGTGCAGTGGTAGAGCTGGTGCATCGGAGGGCTCGGCTAAGGTAGGCAAAGACGGACGGGCTAAATGGTGAACGTTCAGGCGTTTGGAATCGGCCGATGGATATGCCGATCACGTCTTATTTCCTTTTTTGGCAAAAAACTATTTCTGTATGTATTTATTTTTGGACAAGCCGTGTGCGCCCAACAGTTTTTTAACTTTCTACAAGCTCGCGCGTTTCCCAACTCTCAGTGACATCACATGATGCAAACTAAACAAAATAAGTAAAACATTTATTTATAATTGATATAACTTCTGAATGGTTTATCATTTTTAATTCCGTCTGCACTAGTATATTCCTTGTGATGAGACGAACAAAACTAAACCGTACTTGTATATGTTTCGGAAAAATTTATTTCATTAACAACTTATTTACATTAACTTATAACATATAAGTTATATAAAAAATTATGAAATATAACTTATGTACGGAGGTTATTAAAAATAGGGAAACTGAATGAGCTTATAACTTATGCCAAAACTTATAAATGCAAATATTATTGAACAAAAAATAAATAAATTAACTTATAACGATACTAAAACTTAGAAACACAAAAATTATAAAACACAACTTATACACAAAAGTTATCAAATACAACTTGTATACATAAGTTATATGTTCAGAATTAATACACATAAATTGTTATTAAAAAAATTCTTTAAAACATATATAATTGGGATCTAGTTTTGTTCGTATCATCGCTTGGAAGACACTAGTGCAAACGAAATTAAAAAATAAATACGTACTTTTAGGAGTTATATCATTTTAAAATAAATGCTTTGTATTTTTTTTTGCCTACATCAGTATTGACGTGCAGGGACCGTAGTTCAGGTTTACTAGTTGAATGGGTATACTCACCAGCCATGATGACATAAAAAATAAAAAAGGCAATGCGCGCAAAAAAAAAAAAAACTGTGCGCAGCGTGCGTCGTTCGCCGCAAGCGAATCGTGCGGTCGTCCGCGAAAAAGCGTTTTGGAGGCACAGAGCCAACTCCAATGACTAAGGCTGCGTTCGGTTGAGGGTATAAGCGCTTATAAGCGCTTATTTTTCAGCACTTCAGCAGTATTTTTCTCTCACAAGATTTCAGCACTTCTACAGCACTTCAGCGCTTATCTACAGCACTTCAGCTTCACCGAACACAGCCTAAGTACCTCACACTGTCCACACTGATAGCACCACTTCTCTAGCAACCAAGGAGATCAAGAAGCTCTAGTTGTACTCACGTTTAACTTGGTACGGAGTACTGTAGTAGTTAGCGCAGTGCCTAGAGTCGAGCCGAGCTTTCCTCGGGGTTCAAGAATCTTCTTTCAGGGTTCAGGTATGGTTTCAAGAATTTGGGGGCCTGTGCGGTCTCATGGGCTGCACTTGCCTAGGAACGGGCCTGCTAGCTGTGGACAAAGAGTATCTTCAGGACTCTTTCTAAATTTTACTCTTTAAATCATTATTTAAAGAGTTATGTACATAAAAATTACTTTCTATATATCTTGACTCTCCAACAGTTTTTCTATATCTCATGCGTAGTTTGAAGAGTTATTCTCGTCTTGTATATTTGGCTAGCGAAAAATCTAGAATAAAAAATGGCTATATTTAAATAACCATTTAGATAAATTGTTAGAGAATAGTTTTTCACCAAAATCTCTATTTCTACAAAGATTTAAAAAGTCTCTTAAAATTGCTCTAACCAGGTTGCAATAAAGCTATCAAAAGAAGAATACATGCAATGGATGATCCCTGTGGAGAAGAGACGCAGCATGAGAACATCTAGTGTTTAGAAAAAGTTTAATGGTTACGTTATTATACAAATGATTTTTAGGAGACGATGTCCAAACATTACTATAAAAATTTAAGTAGTCCAACCATCTCCAAAAAATATTTATGAAAGTGGTCAAAAAAATACTCATCCCCAAAAATAGATTTACGAAGACGGTTGCTTCTAAGACAACCGCCTCAAAAAAAAAAAACATACATAACTTTGACCAAGAGATTACTAACATTTTTGGTACATAGTAAGTCATTAGATTAATTACTAAATATATTTTTATATTACACTCATTTGAGATAAAAAAAATGGTCACTAATACTTTTATAAATCTAGTTAGATTTTAAAAAGGTTGGCTTGTACTTCTCTGTCCCAAAAAATACAATTTTAACACAATATCATGTTTGTTATCTTAAATTTGATTGATTATAAATAAAAAATGTTTGTTATCTTAAATTTGATCGATTATAAATAAAAAGTATTAGCATCTATGATATCAAACAACATTTATGAAATGGATTTTCATAATAAAATGATTTGAAGCTATAGATGTGAATATACACTTCGTCGAACGTGAACAGGTCCTCGTCGAGTGAAAAGTCGACGTCCGTACCTAGTTGGGCAAACATTTATATAACGTGAAATGTACATTTGTATAACGTGAAATGTACGAAACTTACTAAAGGCAAGCATGACAGGAGGCGGAACTGAAACCATTCCGCTAGAAATGTACGAGCTGTTTAGAAGCTTATCTTTTCTTTTTCTAAAAAAACACATTTGCTAGGAAGGTACTCCATCCGTCCCAGTAATTCAGGTCGTTTTAGACTTTTTAGACATCACGTCTGATCCATTCGTCTTATTTAAAATTTTTGTATAAATATCATTTATCTTTTTATGAATTTGTTATATTATTAGAGATACTTTAATAATTATTTATTGATTTTTTATTTTATACAAAATTTTTGAATAAGATGGATGGTCAAACGTCGTTTCTGAAAAGTCTAAAACAACAAGTCTTTATGGAACGGAGGGAGTATGTTATTAAATTTCAAGATCAAACTTTGTTTTGTTACCGAAGAACAAAATGACAACCAGTAATTTAGCACAACGAAGGCCATATATTTAGAAAAACTAAAACGATTTACAATTTAAATTTAAAAGATATTAAATAAAACAAAACATAAGTTTGCATACATAATATAGCGTCATGTCCCTACTATATTCATATTCTTCACACACTATCTCTCTGGCTTCCCTATTGTTATTATTATTTGCTTATTTGTAGATGAACACTTCCCGGACCGAGAAAAAGTCCCGATTCCTACATTGAGCCAACATTTTTATAATCTACTCAGCACTTTTTTCAGATGAAGGAACCAGGTTTCAGTGTCTACCATCCGGAATGATATGAGCACTTATTTCATTAAAAAAAGAGGAGTTTGTTGACTGCAAAATCCGGTTCTGTAGCCAGCACACCAGCGAAGCCAAAACGATCCACATGAGCGAGGGTCCGGTAGATCTAGCTAGCTTTAATAATTCAGATCCAAGCGTGCCAGTCAATTTGATCCTGTAATTGACAAGGAAGAGAGAGCTCATCAGTAATTTAAGGCGAAACATGCCGGACAGTTCCGAATATATGGTCCCTGAGAGCCGATACGAGTGGAGATCGACTAAATAGTCGATTCCAGCATGCATGAATCGGTTGTACGAATATAGCAAGATATCTGATTTCCATTTAACCGATTCAGGGGTAACATGAATGAAAACAAGTTACATTAAACAGATCTAATTCATACATTGGCCTCATGCGCTGAAACATGTTTTAATCTATCGTTGTAGCTAATTAATACACTTGAATCGACCTTAACATGATCCGAAACATAAGACAATACATGAAGAAGATCGAAAGAATACAACATGCAGCAGGCAAGCACGAACATCATCGGCTGAACAACCGATCTGAAGTATAGGCAACATACAAACCTATAAAGTAAACGATGCTTATGACTCTTTGACTAATCTATCTAACTCGTCGCTTATATCAAGGGATCGACCAGATCGTTGCAGCACATGACGTAACCTAATGATTAGATCTATTAATTAAAGATTCTTGACACAATTTATTTTATTACTCGAGTACGACCTATACACAATCAAGATTTGAACTAATCGGCTAATGACAAATAGATCTACTCGTCTAAACATGATATCCAATTAATGTTTATTTAAGCAAGATAGATGCAAAAGATTTAAGCCCACAAGAACAAATCAAAATTGGGCAGAATGATGATCGCTTAAAATAAATAAATAATAAATAAAAATCAATCATCTTTGCTAACTTAATGAATCTAACTAAAATGCCAATTTAGTTAGAACCGGTAACTAATTCATATTCATCAACCAGCTTAATCTAAGGCCACGTCCACGGATGACGTTAAACATAGATTAATCAAGAAAATAAACATGAATCAATAAATGATCCTTATTTGATCTAAGCCCACTCCACTGGATGACGCTAAACTCATACCAAACAAGAATCAACCTTGATCTACTATGCTCTCATGTCCACCGGATGACATTAAAGAAACAAATCTTAACGAGGTGTGACGGTACTTACAAGTAAGTCTGCGTTCACCGGATGACACCCAGCCCGTTTAAAGAAACTCGTCGAGAAACTATATTACTCCTACTCTTAGGGTTTTGGCCAGAGCCGAACGGATTGTTGTATTGATATGATTGATTATCTCCCTTTTTACAAGTGCCGCACCCCTTTTTATATAGGCAAAGGGTGTACGGTCTTGGGAATGGTTCAGGTTTCCCCGCATACAAAAAGATAACGTAATTAGCAAGCTAACAACAAAATATCCCTATTTTTACTATAGATATTTGCCGTGCCTTTCATCGCGCATGTGGACTTTATTTTAAGAATCTTCCCCCTGCAACCTGGCCGGATTAAAATATCTCCTTACTTGCTCGTGACTTTTCTCGGCAGGCACACTTGCGCAAGCTGATGACACACGCCGCCTTTGCTTTGTCTCTTGGCCACGAAGTAATTTAATCGACCATTCCAAGTCCATCACATTGCATGCAAGTCCTATTAGCTCGCCTTTCTCTTCTTTAATCGCACGGACTCCAGCACGAGTAGTATTGATATATCAGCTCAACCAAATAGACGTGGCCAAACACTATATTTGGCCATCCATGCAAATAACTGAACCTGCATGCACATCTCTTTCCGTCTGGCTTCTTTTGACACCACACATGAACACCATCGGCATCCCTTGGACTTCTCATTGTTAGGCTTCAATCTTCATAATATAACAATATTTATTAAATTATCAGCTTCCTTTCACAGACCTTTATTGGCAATAAAATTACCAAATTTTGGTGTCAACAGAGTTTTTACATCAGAACTAACTAAAAACATAAAGGTTAGCAACAACTACTACAAGTGATCTACAACTACAAAGCAAAGGTGACTAAGGACTGACTAGCAAAGCGTGTTGGAGAAGCAAGCAACCACCAAACACGCAATGTCCAACATAAGCTACAATGGCAATCATATATGAACAATAAATATATTTGTGACATTTTAAAAGTTGTGAATAATATTCTGAGTCTTATATAAATGGTAAAAGAAATTATTAAAATTAGATCAATATCCATATCATATAATTTGTATAAATTGCCATTTTACATAAATTTATATACATTAAAACATTTTGAAAGCGAGAAGGTTAGTGCAAACCAAAGATGACTATATTTCCAGGATCTAAGATTTCTTTGGAGTAAATAGTAATTATAATACTTAATATTAAAATTCTTGTAAGGTTAAAACAATGACCATGAGTGACCTGGTGCATTTTAAATGACCATTTATGGTTTTTTAGTATTTAAGAGTGTAGACTATGACCTAATATGTTTGTTTTGTCAATGAAATACATAAGGATAGTTCATGGAAGATACAATAAGTATAGGAGTTTCAAATTAAATTGAGAATAAAAAAATTGTAGTAACTAATAAGATAAAAATCTGAAAATCCAAATACATGACATCATTAGACATTGGTTTCAACAAGGGCCATCATAATTCAGGCTCACCTAAACTTCATGTTGAAAATACAAAGTAAAAAGAACATGATGTAGATAAAAAACAACTAGATAGAGATTACAAAGTATCCATATGCCTAGCACGAATAGAGATTACAAAGTATCCATACGCTAAGCCTAGCACGTTAGAAAATTAAACAAAGAGAAAAACATCAAACTAAATATAAGTTATATTAGTTGTCAGTATTAAATTAATCTATAATGATGTGCTCATGCTCTAATCTCATGTGAGAGTTGATAGACAAGTGTAAAGAATATGCTAAGCTGAATTTGTAAGAGTTATTGAGTTGTCCTTGTCGAAAGTACAAACTAACTATTCACAGTTCTGCACTATAGACCATGCCACACATAAAATTTCTATAGTAATACTTTAAACGTTTGTTTACTAATGCTCAAAATACTTATCAAGGACGAAAAGGAGATTCCTAACTAATTGGATTAATATAAGGGTGTGTAGCTCGCCGGCGAGCAATTCTGGTGGCATTATTGCCAAGAAGAACAAGATGATGCTGATCAATTGATGAGGACCGTACCGAGGTAGTAGGAGGATTTTGTGGTTGGTCGACTGAGTTTTCTTGTGCATAATTGTGTCCATCTGATTTTATTCTGGTTGGGTGCATCCAAAGCTATATATGGTATGCAATGCAACTCAATCAGCACGGCATATGTTCCAGACGATCCGGTTTATGGGAATGGCGTGCAGTCGAAGGGCCTGACTCTTGTATGGGCTATGGCCTATGGCCGTGGTGGTACGCGACTAATACGGCTCTGCTGGGGAGGGGGCCTTTTCAGCTAATGAAGCTAGCGCCATACGCATGCATGCTGCCATGGTCGTCACACGGCACCTCTCTCTCTCTCTCCCTGACCTGTTGAGCTCCAAGAGGAGACAGTACGGTGCTACAGGCCCGGTTGCCAGGTCCATGGTGCCGACCATGTGGTAAGTGGATGAGAGCAAACTCTGCTGGCACCACGCTCTCAATGCAAATGCAGTAAAAAAAGAAGGACATGGCCACCTCCATCAGATCTGGCAGAAGCACTATTCTTGAGCGATGCCTAAACGGAGGAGGAGAAGAGAAGGCAGAGTAGCCAGAACAGGAAACAATGAGAAGCCTAATAAGAGCAACCTCAATGTATATGGACCAAATAGTCTATATGCGCAGCTTTTGCGTCAGTGGTCTATAGTTATTGTTGTCTTCACAGTGCATACCTACGGACGGTAGACTGGTATAGTTTAAACAAAGGACATGGCGGCTAGGATACTTGACATGGCGGCTAGGATGTTTGTTAAAAAAAGGACATGGCGGCTAGGATATTTGTCCTTTTAGACAAAGGAAGTTTTTTAATTGAAAACAAGGCAAAATTTGGACCATCTTTAATTTTAAGGTTCCAAAACAGAGACGTTAAAATGGAAATATCAAACCTGTTGGGATATCGTTGGGAAAGATATTATTCAATTATTTGATGAGTTTTATGAAGGAAAGGTGAATGTGAGTCGGCTTAACTATGGAATTATTACTTTATTACCCAAAGTCTCTGATGCTAATAGAATTCAACAGTTTAGGCCGATTTGCTTGCTAAACTGTATTTACAAATTGATAACTAAAGTTCTTACTCTGAGGTTGGAAAAAGTGGCTGAAAAATTAATCGATTCTAATCAAACAACATTCATGAAAGGTCGTAACATTATGAGTGAAATAATGATCCTGCATGAAATTGTACATGAAACTAAGAGGAAAAAAACAAATTGGGGTTGTTTTAAAGCTAGATTTTGAAAAAGCATACGATAAAGTATAGTGGAGATTTTTGTTTGAATGTTTGATAGCCAGGGGGTTTTGCCCTAAATGGTGCAAATGGATTGAACAAGGGGTAACTGGTGGGACTGTTAGTGTAAAGCTAAATGATAAAATAGGTCCTTATATCAAAAGCTCTAAGGGTGTGAGGCAAGGTGACCCTATGTCATCTATTCTATTTAATTTTGTGGCTGATGGATTAACTAAAATGATTTACAGATCTCAATCTAATAATCTTTTCTGCGGACTGATTGACCATATAGTTGAGAATGGAGTGGCTATATTACAATATGCTAATGATACCATTATTGTCTGAAACACAGTCTAGAAGGGACCAAGAATATCAAACTCTTATTATACAAGTATGAATTGATGTCTGGTCTTAAAATTATTTTTTATAGAAGTGAAGTTATGGTGATTAATGATGAGGATAACTGGTCCGCTACATATGCTGAGATTTTTACCTATCAAACTAGTTCTTTCCCTATAAGATATTTGGGAGTCCCTATAAGCCCGAGTAGGCTTCATATCTCAGGTTGGTTACCATTAGTTGAAAATCTGCTAAGAAATTAGACATTTGCAAGGCGGGGGAGGGGGTACAATGTCTATTGCTGGTAGAACCACTCTTATTGGTGCTAGTCTTAATAATGCCCCTAATTATCAAATGTCTGTATATCTGCGGTAAGTTTGACAAAATTAGAAGAACCTTTTTTTTTGCAAGGAGGGGGGGTCAAAAAAGAAGTACCATTTAGTGAAATGGCAAAAAAATTGCAAAAGCAAGTAAAAAGGTGGGTTAGGGATTAAAGATATCAGGAAACTGGACATCAGCTTATTATGCAAATGGTGATGGAAACTAGAGCATGAAAATGGGCCTTGGCAAAAAAATTATTAAAAATAAATACATGAAAAGTGCATTCATCAGCAACCTGAAACACAAACAATCTGATTCTCTCATCTAGACTGACTTACTGAAAGTTAAAATGCCCAAGAGGGGAGGTGAATTGGGCAACTAATAAATTTTTCGCAAATCAATTCAACCTATCGCAATTTACCCAATGTCACCCCACAAGTGCTTGTGTCAATTCTATTCCTAAAACAAGTTATGCAACCTAGAGCCAAGTCCTATCACAAGTATACTACTCTAGGAAAGTAGAGAACACAAAGGAAATGCGGGAATGTAAAAGGTTAGAAAGACAAATCCGATTTTTCCCAAGGTATCGGAGAGTCGGCACTCCCCACTAGTCCTCGATGGAGCACCCGCGCGAGGGTGTAGTTCCCCCTTGATCTTCGCAAAGACCAAGTGCTCTCTACGGGCTGACCCTTTGTAACAACCCGGGTTTTTCCGATAACCAAAAATCCGAACTTTTTAAAACTTTTCTGAAAATGTGTGTGAAGCATGTAGCCTCTAGGTCGAGCAATGACTAACCCACTAACAATCGTTGCATTCATATAGAAATTGTTTGTTAGAGTGTGTCGGAGTTCTTTAGCGGGCCTAGGGTTTTTGTGTCGGAGAAGCACAAGTCCATAGCAACTTACCTCTCAACCCTCTCGTATTAACCCTCTCAGAGATCTCCCGAATTTCTCTCCACGAGTTTTTCTTTTGTATATAATACCTACCCTCAATTTTTCTCGGAACCTTCTAAAGTCCCTTCGAAAGTTCTTCCCCCCAACTCTGTTCAAATTCATCTCGAATCTGTACAAAATAATCTTGACAACTTCCCAAGAAATAAAAAGAGAAAATTTCTTTTCTCTTTCCCTTCCTTCCTCTCCCTCCTTCCAGCCAAACCGGCCCACTCCCATCGTGCAGCCCAGCAGCAGCACCCCCCAGCACGCGGCCCAGCTCGCCCCTTGCTGTCACCCCGCGGCCCAGCAGCGTCGCGGCCCAGCTAAGGCCCAACCGCGCAGCAGCACCCCCCTGAACCCTAGGGCGAAGGCGCCCCTGCTCCCTGAAGCCGCCGCCGCCGCCAGGATGCCGCCCTTCCCCGGCTAGCACCACCCGCGCCTCGCCTCTAGATGCCCGCCACGCGCCCCCACCATGGTACGGATGCCGAGGATCGCCGTCCACACCTCCTCGAACCCTAGCCACGCGGGTATAAAGCGAAGCCGCCGCGCCATGCTCCTGTTCATCTTCTCCGCGTGGCCGCCGCCACTCTTCCTCGCCTGCTGCCGGAGCCGCTCTGCTCGCCCCAGCCACCCCAGGCTCCGCACCGGCCTCTGCTGCCTCCTACTCCATTCCCCATGCCACAGTCGACCAAGGCCGCAGCTACGCCGGCCATGACCACGACCTCGGTCGGCCGCGGACTCCACTGCGCCACCGCTTCCAGCAGGCGCGCACGACCTCGACCGGCCGTGGCCACGTCGCCGCCAACCGGAACACCATCGACTCGCGCCCACAACCACGATGCCGGTGCGTCGACGACGCGCACGCCGCCACCCTGCACGGCCTCGCCTCCGTTCCCGACGCGCACACGACCCCAACGCCGAGCCGCAGCACGGCTGCTCCACCTCGACGCTGCTCGGCTCTACTCCGTCCCCGACGTAGCCAGTCATGCGACGACCGCGGCGAGCCGCTTGGCGAGCCCCTTGGCATCCCCGAACGCCGACAACGCTCGTGGCTGTGACGAGCAACACCACCGCCTTATCTCGCCTCATGCCGCGTCACTACCAAGCTGACTCGGATGCCTTCGCCGCCAAGCCGAGCTCCTCCGTCATCCCACCGACGCCGGAGCTCCTCCGTCACTATAAATGTTGCACAAAATAGTGCGAGTGTTTAATCCACATGTAGGGTACCGCGTCAAGCACCACCGAGCCGAGCTCTGCTGCCGTGCCTTCACCGACGACCGAGCCCGGAACCGAGCTCGCGAACGCCACCACGAGCTCCTGCTTCACCCTGTCCGTGCACGCTGCCGTGGAGGCATGACCACTGCAGCAGCACCATCTCGTCGGAGTTGCGCCGTCCTGCTCTACCAAGCCGAACCACCTCGCCGGTGAGCTACCGAGGCCCTGCCTTCTCCCCGATGTGTACCTGCCGATGACTTGCACTGAGACTGGCCTTTGCGCCACTACTTCCACTATCGCAGGAAGGCAGAGACCTTGCTGTGATGTCCACAGGAGCCCCATCGTGTCCGTGCTGAAACCTCATCCCTGGTGACCGTAGGCCGATGCCATGCCGCGACGTCGAGCCACGTTGAGCTGAACCACGAACTCGATGCCGCCTGATGCCCTGCTCTTCGTCATGAAGAGCAGATCCGCCGCTGAGCCGTTTGGAGCCACCGAACCTCGTCTCCACCACAAGGCAACTCTGCCGGCAACGAGTCCGACCCGCGTCAAGCGATCTGCCGTCCGCAAGCCCTCGGTGAGCCGCGACCTTCTCCATGGTGAGCGCCGCCACCTCGCTGGACCCGCCATTTGAGCCATGGCGTCCCGCACTAAGGGACGCGTAGGCCGAGCCCCTCTCGGCTCAGGACACTCGCACACACGACACGAGACCTTTCAGCCAAATCGAACCACCGGCGTTCCAAGAACGTCGGCGTGGCCGAGGACCACCCAAACCACCACCATGATTGCGATTCGGTTTTACCCTGTGCACTTGGACTCCGAGACCACTCTGCTCATGTCGCCGATGGACACGGTGGATGCCGATCAAGAAGGGAGAAGATCTCTGAAAGTTCTGCCTGGTCGCCCCGACGCGCACCGACGCCCCATACGAGCTTCACCTTAGCTACCATCACGCCGTGATTTACCATGCGTGCGTAGACCGATGGAACCCAGACACATCCCGACACCTCCTAAAAACTTGCAGCCACCTTGGCCAGCATCTAGTCACTCTAGCCAGCCTCGGCCAGTCACCAGCCCCGCCCGGCCAGCCGTGGCCAGCCGCGGCCAGCCTACAGCAGGCCACAGCCAGCCACGACCAGCCAGCAGCCGGCCACGACTAGCCACAGCAAGCCAAAGTTGGCCAGGAGGTACCAGCAGCTGGCCAAGAGGAGCCGGGACATGTAGCAGCAAGCCTCGCCACTTTCCTTTGACGCTGACCCTGTCTGGCCTTCGTGTCGTAGCTCCGTTGCTAGATCTTGGGGCCCCATAGAAAATGTTGGACTGTTGGGAAGCCAAGTGATATACGACGCTGGACTATTGAAGAACCTTTCCTCTTACTTCCTATATTCCTGCTTTCCATATTGTATACCTATCCTTATAATCCGTCTGCTCATATCCCTGTTGTACCCTATTTTTACGATCTGTCTGTACATGTATCTGTTGCACCCTATTCTCACGATCAATCTGTATCTGTATTTATAATACAGGATCCATCCATCATAATGCTATAGAAATGTGCTACTCCACTAGTTTGTTGAGTTATTTTATCTTATGGTCGTGTCATTGGATCTTATTATTGGTTGTTCTCATTGTTTGGCTGTGTGCCGTGCCTTCGAGCCGGCTGTGGAACCGTACTTCATTCGGACATTGCGATCGCGGGATTCGTCTCGCCATGGCCGTAATACCGAGTGTAACTCGACCTCGTGTTGCCACTCTGACTTTTTGTGCCTAACCCTCGTATGCTTGTACCCTGCGCGACTGTCGCATTCTTCTGATTCTTGCGGTCACAACCGCATCGCTATGGATCCGAGTAATGTCTTAGTGCCAGTGCACCCAGGTCGTGGTACCCTACAAGTGGTTCACGCACTTGCGTATTTTACATGTCGCTCTCTTCTGACGCTCCGTCTATTCTGTGGCGTGCGTGTTGGAAGAAGTAGACCACTGCTGTTTTATGATTCCTCGCTCTTCGCTCCTGTATAGCCCGCTCTATTCGATCCCGACTTGTTCATAGCGACTGGATCAAAGATCGGACTAACTCATTTTAGTTAGCAAAGCGATGGTCTATATCAAGATCTCGGATCTATACGAGTCGACTCGACCGACTACTTAAAACCGTCCTTCACTGAAGATGTGACTGAGAATATGATATAGATGTACCTAGCTAACTCCTCTCTCTCTCTCTCTCTCTCTCTGAACTCTTGGTGTTTAAGCACATGTATGATTGTACCCATTTGAATCACAGCCTTGGTACCCTACATGTGGATTAAACACTTGCACTATTTTGTGCAACATTTATTGTTGGAAATTCCTTGTTCTTTCCTGCTGATCGGCCGTCCTCCGATCCCCGTCTTCCCCGTGGCGTGCGGATCGGAAGATCGTGTGCCGTGGTGTTTGCTATGGATAAGCTTTGGCCTAAACCATTTATTATAAAGCCATATTGGCTTGGATGTGACTTATGCTTGTGCTTAACAAACCACCACTCCTGTTTCCTTGGCTTGATGAAATCGGACATACGCCGAGAGGGCTAAGCTGTGTACCTTTTATTATTTCTTTGCTGTTAATGGGTCTCCCCGCGTCCCGTCGTCTTTTGGTGTATTGGGTGTTTTATTGCCTTGTGTTGCTTCGCGGAGTAGCCATTTCCGGATTAGCGACGACCGGACTGAGGCCCGCTGGAGGAGGAGAACATGGATGACGACAAGAACTGTGGAGTGGATCTAGGAGACCCAGCAGAACGACTACACTAACCGAGGAGTGCTCATACCACTACTTCCTCGACAACGCAGGTGTCATGGCAGCACCTTCTTTTAGAGAATCCTAGACATTGCATATCTAGAATTGCTAGCGCTTTATCTTTACTCCTTTGCTAGTATATGATGCATGCAACTACCTAAGCCATTATTACACTGTTTGCAAACCACTCTACTATGCAACTCAGCTTCGCGCTCACGCTCTCTTATATATTTCTATCTACCTGCTTGCTTGCATATTACATCACCATAATTATTAACTCCACTCGCATTGTATCTGTGATGTGATGCTGGTAGTGAACCTCTGGGAATGGTTTGGTTTGGGATGCCGGACTGGTGGACTATGAGTGTGCTGCGTGTGTCCTGGGTGTGTGGTGAGGGTCGAGTCGACCAAGTGGGATACACGACGAGCTGTGTAAGCAAGTCTTGCCGGGAGTTGCATTTGGGCATTCCCACGAGAGATACCTGTGGCGGGTAATGACTTATGAGGTGGTTCCGGGATGTGCATTGAAGTCCCGTGAATGGAGGTGCTGTGGTGGCACGGGGAGAGTATCCCCTAAGAGAAGATGTCTGCTTGGTCAAACCTAGGAAGGACTAGCACCAGGTTCATGGGAATCCTTTACTGCTCACTCGTCTTCGATGGGCGGGGAACGGCTGGACTACTTGGTAGGGCGGTGCCACTACTGCTAGGTTGTAAGGTGATAGGGTGGGCGGTGGTGGATACAGGAAGTTCCCGCACCGTTCTAGATGCGCAGTACTACTGATTGGGCCCGGTACTGCGTCTCCCAGTCTCAGCGTTTCGGTTCGTGCCTGAAGTTACCCAGGGCTGAGTGGTAGGGTGGCATCGACCTAGGCAAGCAAGCACCCAGAAATTCTGCCTAGATGATTGTACAGCATTGATGATGGCTAATCTTGTGAGTGGTAAAACCTCTGCAGAGTGTATGGTTGATCGATCGATACATATGCCGATTCGTCGGCTATAGACCTTTCCGTGAAGCTCTGACTAGTGTAGAGAGCGATATTCTTTTCTCCCCCTGGTTGATGATTGTCCGGCAGTGTGCCCGGTGTGGCAGTGTGCCGTTGAGACAGGACCCGAGAGGGAGTTGGGCCTGTCGACTGAGCGCGAGATGTGTGTGTGAGGTGGTGTATGGATGGGGTGATGGATTTGGGATAGACTGATGGGAATTGATGATATGGGTTAAAACTTGACAAGCTATTATGATATTATTACTTGATACTACTTTGCATGCGCTTAGGATGCAAACCACAGCCAAATATTAGGATCGCCAGATCCTTTGTTTTCTCTTTTCCACTAAAGCTCATCGGTGCTGACCATGGCCTGCACATATCTGGCGGTGTGCAGATTGCCTGACTAATAGAGATATTGAGATAAGAAGTATTAGAAGGTCTCGTGCCTACGCTCAAGTTTGGTTCAGGAGATGAAGACTATGCTGCGCCAAGATTGACTCTGATGATACCCGTGAAGGAGGAGCCTCCACTCGACAACATATTCCGCCAACTCTGATGACGACTAGATACGCTTCTGCTAGATTAACCCTGTAATAGGTGTATCCTCAAATGAGGTAAAACTTGTAAAGCTTGTAATCATACGCTGTATGACTATGATTTCAACTGATATATGACAATGTGATGGAATCAAACTTTGATTTGATCGCATTATAACTCATTCTGTGGATTTTCCCTTCGTGGAAAATCGAGGAATGTTTCACCCTTTGCCTCTCCGGCGCGGTGGATCACCCACAACCTGCTCACAACTTCGACTTGGGCCGTCCTACAAGCTCTCCAAGCGGTCACCAAGCCACCGATCGCCACCAAACCATCTAGGTGATGCCGATCACCAAGAGTAACAAGCCTAGACTCTCACTTGACCAAGAACAAGGCCAAAGAGGGTGATGGATGCACACAAGTCACTCTTGATCTCTCTAGGGAAGAAGCTCACAAACAATGGAGTTCACTCAATGCTCCCTAGGGCTCTTGCTCTCTCACAAGATCAACAATGGTTACTTCAGCTGTTAGAAAGTGGCAAGAGAGATAGAATAGAGGCTTTGGTGGAGTATAAATACTCATCCTCTCCAAAACTAGCCGTTTCTCACTTTCCTGCGAACCGTCGGACTCTGCCGAGGCTCGACCGTCGGACCAATCACCACGGTCCGACTCTCACAGACGCGCTGTGCTCAGCACTGTGCCAGAGGGGCAGTCGGACCTGAACTCGATGGTCCGACGCTCCACCGTCCGACGCTTTTGATCAGCGGGCACAGTGCCTCTCAACGGCTATAATGCGTATCAATGGTCTGACGCACACCATCGGACCAAGTCCGACGCTCTTTTCCGCTCTGGGAACCTCTCTGGAAGCGTCAGACGCTAATAAACATTAGTCCTGACGCTCTCACTCGCGACGGTCCGACGCTCGCTTGAGCACTCAGAGGCACCGTCGGACTCTGGCCAATGGTCCGACGACCACCCAGCCAGGGTCCGACGCTCCCTGGCACGCTGAGACTCATCCAGGGGCTGCCACGTGTCGTCGGACTCTATTTATTGGTCCGACGCCCATACTAGGTGGAGTCCGACGCCTCTAATTTGATCAAAACTTCGCCGAATCAAAAACTTTCCAAAACGAAGTTTGATCCTCTCTCTCTCAAGAGTCTCCCTGGGCTGTCTAGAGCTATGTTGGACAAGTGTGCATCATATCTACACTCTCTAATCTTGCTCTAAGTCAAGCTACCTATCCAAACCCCTCTTAATAGTGCGGTCAAAGTGAAAAACAAAACGTAAGACTACTCCAAGTGTCTCTCAACTTCAAACGACACTTGGCACTAGCCTATCACCGTCTTGTCTTCCATCCTTTGAAAACCGAATCGATTTCCATCGCTAGGGGCTTGAACCTACATGTTATTATGACCTAACCTCTAGGTTATCCTGCAAAACATACGTTAGTCATAATAACCGTCTTGTTGTCATTAATCACCGAAACCACTAAGGGCCTAGATGCTTCATACTTGATAGGAAGGAACTGTGTTGTTAAAAATGATAGATCAACTCTGTTTTGGAAAGATAAATGGTTAGGTGACCTACCTTTGTCCTGAACTCTACAATCTTTGTGAACAGAAAGATGCGGACATTCACTCTCCTAAAAATCATGATCACTTCTTCACCTTTTCCAGATGGCTTTAGAGAAATTTGTTGATTAGCTGGAAAAAGATTTTGGATGAATTGAATAAGTTTCAATAATGCACTGATAATGATTCTATATGCTGGAGATTTGGATCCAAAGGGAAGTTTTCTGTGAAATTGGTCTATGATCTCTTGACTACTAGTGAGGCTGGACATAATCACAAAAATATCTGGAAAGGGAAAACCCCTCCTAAGATTAAGATCTTCTTGTGGCTTGTTGTGAACAATATCATTCTCACCAAGGATAACTTGATTAAAAGAAAATGGATAGGTGATTCAAGATGTTATTTCTATGAAAATGATGAATCTATTGCTCACCTTTTGTTTTAGTGTCACACTGCAGGAGTAGTTTGGGTTCTTGTGGCAAAATTCATTAAAGCAACCAATATACCATTATCGATTGATCATTGCTGGTTGTGGCTTGATACTAGGGGGGTTTAAAAAATTTCATACAATTGGAATTGTTGCTATCTGTTGGGCTATTTGGAAGACCTGTAATAAAGTGTGTTCTGAAGGAAAAATAATTCAAGATCCTATTTCTATTGTCTGCCATGCCTGTGCACTTATGAATTACTAGGCATGGCTCTATACAGGAGATGATAAGGAGGAACTGGTGGCTGGCGTTGAAGTAATGTTGAACATCGCTCGACAACTTCTAAACAAGAAATCAAAACCTAATGATCAACTATATCTGGAAGATAAGGCGAGCGATGGACATGAAGATTGATGGTGATGTTGAGCTTTGAGCTGTCTGTTCTCTAAAGTGGCTAGGCATACTGTTTGTTGGGGTCTTTGACTCTTGATACTATCTGCCTGGGTGTGACTTCGATCCCCCAGTTTCTTTGATTTTTGTGCTAGCGTCTTGGCATCTGTAGGTCGTTGTTTTGGTGGCATCTATGCTGGTAATTTGAGTAGCTTAGTTGGTCTGATTCTATCCTCAGTGTCTGTTTTTTTGCGAAATCACTCTGTATTTCAGTTGCTTTGGTTAATAGAAATGAGGTTCTCCCTCGGTTCAAAAAAGAAGAAGAAGAAGAAGATAAGTTCTCAGCTTTAGTTTTTGCACCATCCTTATATCTGTTGTTGCACGTTTCAGAGTGGCCTGTCTTGTTTTACTTACCCATATGGTGTGGAAATGGAAGATAATGCTCTTCCAAGGTTCCATATTTTCTTATGGTTGTTGTCTTGATGGCAAACGATAAGCTGATGACCAAAGACAATTTGGGGAAAATAAGACATGTTGAAGCCATCACTTGTTTATTTATTTTGTGACGTTTCGATTTTCTAACAATGTTAAATCCAATTCTGCATCTTCTTGGGGACATGGTATCTTTTTTAACAATGTTGAACGTAAGATGACAAGGTCGGTCTCAATGAAAATTTAATGAGAGTTTTATGTGTGTGACATAATATAAATGGAGAGAGATTAAAAAGTTGGGATGAGATAAGTTTCACAGGGATAAATGTTCACACTGGCAAGGGGGTCTTGAAAATAGAGAAACGAAACTTCCACCAGACTAGACTACTGGATACAAGATTATCGGCCCACATCTCGCCCTCTTGATTAATAATATTATGCGAGATACTGATATTTTTGCCGAATCATATTAAAGCATAATGATCACCAGTGCATTAAAGATTTCACGTAAATCATTAACAATTTTTTTATAAGATACACAACCGTTTTGTAGCATCTACGGTAAAAGATGACCAACCTTGTCATAATTGTAATAAAATGCAAAACATGCCAACGCCGGTTGGCAACTACTCCTACCACAACAGTAAAGTAATACTATAGTCTACTAGCAGCAGTACCTGTAAGAACGACCCCCCAAATGATATTGGGAGCTATTACCATTGTTACTAATCATACTACACCAAACCAAACAACGCCTTCAACGAAAGACACCAAGATTTCACTCCACGGCGACCATGCCGATGCTCTACACCCATGTAAAACAACGCCAGCGGTGGTACTTCCTAAGAAACCCTCCTTGGAGCCTAGCTTGGAACGTAATATGCTTGTTCGCTTTGTCCGTCGCTTTCCTCGGTTTCTTCTATACACGTCACAACCAATTCCCTTTGAATTTTGTCCTTTGTATCTTGCAGCTCGCTTCGGCTATATAAAGCAGCCTTGGAAAAGCGCAAGGTCCGCATGCAAAACACACCACCAGAAAGCAGTAGCAGTAGCAGCTAGGTACGCTTGGTGCTTTCTGGTGCGTGCGTAGCAGTAGCAGCTGCTAGCTAGTTAGCTCCGGAGGGCTCGGAGATCATGGGGGAGACGACGACGGCGATGGCTGCCTCGCCGTTCCCGACGGTGGAGAAGTGCTCCTCCAACGACCGGGCCGGCGACACGGTGGTGGCGGACCTGGACGGCACGCTGCTGTGCGGGCGGAGCTCGTTCCCGTACTTCGCGCACATGGCGTTCGAGACCGGCGGCGTGCTGCGGCTGCTGCTGCTCATCGCGCTGGCGCCGCTCGCGGGGCTGCTCTACTACTTCGTGTCCGAGCCGGCGGGCATCCAGGTGCTCATCTTCGCGTCCATGGCGGGCGCCAGGGTGGCCGACATCGAGGCCGTGGCGCGCGCGGTGCTGCCCAAGTTCTACTGCGCCGACCTGCACCCGGAGTCGTGGCGCGTGTTCTCGGCGTGCGGCCGCCGGTGCGTGCTCACCGCGAACCCGCGGATCATGGTGGAGGCGTTCCTCAAGGAGTACATCGGCACGGACATCGTCGTCGGCACGGAGCTCGTCGCGTGGGGCGGCCGCGCGACGGGGCTGGTGCGCTCCCCGGGCGTCCTGGTCGGCGAGCGCAAGGCGGACGCGCTGCGGAGGGTGCTCGGCGGCGACGGCGCCGCGCCGGAGGTCGGCCTCGGCGACCGGAAGACGGACTACCCGTTCATGAGGCTGTGCAAGGAGGGCTACGTGGTGCCCGCGTCGCCCAAGGTGAGGCCAGTGCCGCGCGAGGACCTGCCGAAGCCGGTGGTGTTCCACGACGGGCGGCTCGTGCAGAAGCCATCACCGGCGCTCGCGCTGCTCACCGTGCTCTGGATCCCCATCGGGTTCCTGCTCGCGTGCCTGCGCATCGCCGCCGGCGCGCTCCTGCCGATGCGCATGGTGTACCACGCGTTCCGCGCCCTCGGCGTCCGCGTCACCATCAAGGGCACCCCTCCGCCGCCGGCGAGCCGCGAGACTGGCCAGACCGGCGTGCTCTTCATCTGCTCCCACCGCACCCTCCTCGACCCCATCTTCCTCTCCACCGCCCTCGGCCGCCCCATCACCGCCGTCACCTACTCGGTCGGTACTTGTCGATCATGCGACTTGGATGCCGCATGTCACGCAAGTCACATCAAAGAATCCAGAATGATCAACCAGCACTCACTGACTGATATTGATTTCTCAACAGGTGTCGCGGCTGTCGGAAATCCTGTCACCGATCCGCACGGTGCGGCTGACCCGTGACCGCGCGGCGGACGCGGCCATGATCCGGCGGCTGCTGACGGAGGGCGATCTGGTGATCTGCCCGGAGGGGACGACGTGCCGGGAGCCGTTCCTGCTGCGTTTCTCGGCGCTGTTCGCGGAGCTGACGGACGAGATCGTGCCGGTGGCGATGGAGAACCAGATGAGCATGTTCCACGGGACGACGGCGCGCGGGTGGAAGGGGCTGGACCCCTTCTACTTCTTCATGAACCCGAGCCCCGGGTACGTGGTCACGTTCCTCAACAAGCTGCCAGCCGAGCTCACCTGCAATGGCGGCGGCAAGAGCAGCCACGAGGTGGCCAACTACATCCAGCGGCTCATCGCGTCCACGCTGTCCTACGAGTGCACCAGCTTCACCCGCAAGGACAAGTACAAGGCGCTCGCCGGCAACGATGGCACCGTCGTGTCCAAGCCCAACATTGACAAGCACAAGGTCATGGGCTGCTAGCTCTGCACATACAGTAATTTAATCCTACGTACTGTGGAAGCCTAACGGGCCTTGGATTAAAAGGCCAATAAGTTGCATCGTATGCGGGCCTCCGTGCTACATGTCGTTTGCGTCTTTAATTGTTTTTTAATTTCTGAACAGAAGGGAGAGTTTTATTAAAACTCCGAATGATATATTCTCAAAGTACATGTGTAGCAAAACATGAAAGAACACTCATGAATGTTTTATTTATTTATTTTGGAGTAGAGCTCCTTGAGTTTGTTGTTGATCTTAAGATCCATTCACAAAAGAATCTAAAATCTACCTTTGGACAAATTCCCTATTTTCAACACCACTTTTGTCAAGAAGTCTTGGTTCATAATAGCTCCTAATTTCCATGATTTTTGTACAACATTCCCCTTAAGTGATCTTTTCAACACCAATTTTGTCAAGAAATCTTGGTTCATAATAGCTTCTAATTTCCATGATTTTTATACAACATTCCAGTATGGGAATGCCTAATTTTCGGTCAACTTCCTTTGTTGTATATGAATACGTTGCAAAAATAAAGTCACTTTGGATTTAATTCGAAAGGATCAAGTTAGTTTATAAAATCAAAGATAATGCTCAGAATATAAATTATAAATAACATTGAAGTTGTTGAGTTTGAAAATGTGAAAACTATATTTATTAATAGATTTGTCTTGAAAAATACTTTCATAAAAATATACTTATATCACTTTTTAATAAATATTTTTATGAATAATAAGAAGTCAACGTTATACTTTGGTGATTGTATGACACGCTGTCTAAAACATTTCTTTTTGAACATGGAGGGAGTATATATATATATTTGTGCCTACATACATGCCAACATGCAGGGGCTAGTACGCATGTTGCTCTCGTACCGCAGGCACATTGGTATTGTCTCACTCATGGTCTTATGTAGTGTCACGTAATTTTAAGACGACTTAATAGACAATACTTACAAATAGTATTGTGGGTCTCATAGTACCTTAAAACTCCTTAATTTATGCATAGAGTAAAAATAGTATTGTGAGCTGCATAACAATTGACAACATCAATAACTCATACAATGTTAGAAAAGTTGTCTCGTAGTTTTAAATCTTAGAGGTGGTTGTTTCATTAAACAACATCTTTATCTCTCTCTGATCTCCTTCACATAAGAAAAAATCTTACATGCCATTGCATGAGACGAGCAATGAGACTGCTGACATGTAGCAATACACTTGCCCTAACCGGCATCGAAAGAGGATTAGGAACCGATGTGTTCAACAATAATGTGTTCACCCGCTTAAGCAAACGTTCAGTACAACTAATTTTATAAGTTCTTTTCTTGAAAATAAGAGGACATCCATTCAGAGTTTTTGCCCCGTCATCAGTCATCAGGCATGTCGTATGTCACCGACTAACCCCTAACAAATAATTAACGAACGTTTTGGACAATAACAGTCTTGAAAACATAGTTTTCAACTGAGGTTCGAAGCTGGTTTTTTTTTTTTTAAGAATTGTGAATTTTCAACCTAGAGCGCGGTCATCAAGGTAAAACATGCTACTCGATAGTATTAGTACCGTGCTCGAACAGGAGTAAGCATGCTACTCGATCCAGGACATTCATGTTTTCCAGAAGTGGAATCTATTGGTTTCTTATTACCCTGACTCGTTCTAGGAACTTAGGAAGGCACTAGATAGTTTCCTCCAAACGAAAATATGTTTTCTTAGTCCATTAGCCACATGCCGTTCTAATGTAGTATTCGGATATAAAATATGATTACATTCTCCACGTTGAAACAAGGTAAAACTTTTGCTGCCGAAACAAGGGACCACGAATGCAGCGGCTGGTCATTGGCTCAAGGTCATAGCCACGGCACTGGATCCAGAAACGCAAACCCTTCTAAGCCGTTGCAGGAGGAAGGCCGAGCCATGCCCGACACCGCGACGCTCACACTGCGCGAGGTTGCTCGCCGTCTCGCGTTCTTTAGTAAGAAGGTGCAGCTTGAGCGAAGATCGTCCTTGATCGTAACTCTACTGTGGCAGAAGACGCCAACCAAAAACTATTGTTAATCAGGAGTAGACAGATTGGCTGGATGGCATCTTGCCTTCGGCATGTCATCTTCTTTCGTGTCTGAGCATGGCAGCATGCTGACAATGCTATCTTTACAGGTAACGTGATGTCAAGCCAAATTATAGTTTTAGATGAGTTGTTTCTAGCCACCAATAATAGGGCTAGTAGAAGAGCCGTTCATACCTCAACAGGCTCTTCTCGGTTGCCAAAGCAAGAGCGTGCAAACCGTAGCTTAGTTGTGTGTCGAATCTGGTTTCAGCCCATTAGGAAAATCAGTTATAACTAGTTAACCTCCTGGGGCGTTCATTAGAGTGCGTCATTGTATGCTTAAACTCTTCTTATTTACAATGATATGTAAATATTTTGCGTATTTCAAAAAAAATTGTAGGAACCGTTCCTTTTGTTCGTACTTTAGAGTGTGTTTTTTTTTGTTTTTTTTTTTTGCAATGGATATACTACTACACTAGAAGTAGAAGAAAATCAAAGAGAGGAACGTTGCTGGACATTATTTGACCACAGCTCGCTGTCTTTCCATGCCGCATGAGATACTTGAAAACAGCGGGCAGGTGCGCGAGACGAAGCAGCAGAGTATGTTCCATTGCGTAACAACTCCCCGTATCCAAGCTGCGTGAAGACTGAAGACTCATCAAGCGACAAGTCAGAGAAGAAGTTTCTCTGGGCATGCCGGTACTAGTACAAATACTGGTGTGCAACGCAACACCTCCTTCATCAATCCATCCATCCGCTGCATAGGATTTTTTTTTTTTTCGAACGGACGGCAAAAGCTTTACCGCTTGCATAGTGCAATGGTGGAACTGGAAGTGTCCATGGCCTCATCAAGCCGGCCCACGGCAGCGCTGACTGCAGGCGAGGGTGGAGGAAGCCATCGCAAGCCTAGAGGATGGGGAGCCGTGGCCTTCATCATCGGTCTCTCATCACGCTGTGCTTTCAAGTCCTTGATTGAGCACATGAATTCTTCACTAACAAGTAATAATTCGCGCAATGCAGGTTTCTTCGCGGCAGCTTCTATGGCGAGCAGCTCCTTCGCTACGCCCCTCACGAGTTACCTGATGAGCCGCTACAACATGAAGCCCAATGCCGCAACAAACCTGAACAACATCTATTCTGGCATCTCCAGTTTCTCGCCTGTTGTTGGAGCCTTCGTCGCCGACGCCTTCTGGGGCAGATTCAGAACCATGCTCTTCGGATCTGTTTTCGGGGTTATCGTGAGTTCTTATTGGTGTCATGCCACGCATGTCGTTCATTATCCATCATGGAACATCGTCTGCTTGTTAACTGTTGTTGTCTCTACTCTACACCACTGAGCTGAGCAAAGGTTCTGCAAACCCAAACGACACTGACCACACTGGGGTGTCATGTCATGCATGCAGGGAATGGTGGTGATCACCCTATCGGCGACAATTCGTCAGCTGAAGCCACCGCCGTGCAGCGCCGTGGACCGGCAAGCCGGCACGTGCGTGGGCCCGTCGGCCGTCGACCGCGCCGTGCTGTACGTCGGGATGGGCCTGCTGGTGGTGTCGGCGGGCGGCACGAACCCGACGGCGCTGCCCTTCGGCGCGGACCAGTTCGACGCGGCCAACGAGCGGCACAAGGCGGGGCTCGCGCGCTACTACAACTGGTACTACGCCGTCGCGATGGCGTCCACGTTCCTGGTGCTCACGGTCATCGTGTACCTCCAGGACAAGGTGAGCTGGGGCCTGGGCTTCGCCATCCCCACGGCGCTCATGCTCGCCGCCTTCGCCGTGTTCCTCGCCGGCACCGGGGTCTACGTCTACGTGCCGCCCGAGGGCAGCATCTTCACGAGCGTCGCGCGGGTGGCCGTCGCGTCGTGCCGCAAATGGAGGCTCCCGCTGCCGCACCCCGGCGATGCTCGGCGGCAGGAGGAGGCCCTGTACAACCCTGATCCGCCGGGGAACGGGCTCCCGCTCACGCTGCAGCTCAGCTTCCTGAACAAGGCGGCCATCGTGACCGACGCCGACGAGCTACGGCCCGACGACGGCACGCCGGCGAGGCCGTGGAACCTGTGCAGCGTGCAGCAGGTGGAGGAGGTGAAGTGCCTCGTGAAGGTCGTCCCCGTGTGGGTCTCCGGCGTGGCGTGGTTCGTCGTCATGACGGAGATGATCAACTACACCTACATCCAGGCCGTGACCATGGACCCACACATCGGCAGGCGCTTCACCATCCCGCCGGTGTCGATCCTCGCCGTGTACTACCTCTCCGTGGCGCTCTTCGTGCCCGTCTACGACCTGCTCATCGTCCCCGCCGCCGCGCGGCTTGGAGCGGGAGGCAGCGGCGGCGGTGGAGTCACTCTGCTCCAGAGGCAGGGCGCGGGACACGTTGTCGGCTTAGTGGCGTTCGTGCTGGCGGCCGTCGTGGAGCGCAGGCGGAGGAGCTCCGCGCTGGGCGACGGCGACGGCGCGTCCCCGCTGTCCGTGTTCCTCCTGGCGCCGCAGCTCGCCGTGATGGGCGTGTCGGCGGCGTTCACCATGATCGGGCAGATGGAGTTCTACAACACGCAGTTCCCGGACCAGATGCGCACGCTGGCCAACGCGGCTTTCTACTGCGCGCAGGGCGCCAGCAGCTACCTGGCCACCCTGGTGGTCAACGTTGTGAACGCGAGGACGAAGCGGCAGCGGCAAGGCGTGTCCGCGGGTTGGGTCAACGATGACATCAACGCCGGGAGGCTCGACTACTTCTACTACGCCATGGCCGTGCTCGGCGCCATCAACTTCATCTACTTCCTCGTGTGCTCGCACTTCTATCGGTACAAGGGCGAGCAGCCCGCTGACTCTCCTGGACCTGAACTACCATGTCACAGTGCTCGCACAGGCGGCGGTGAGGGCTTACTGATGAAAACATAGTAAAACTACTAGATGCCTGCAGGCCTGCAGTAGTATCTTTTCTATAATTGGAATCATTCACGGAGACACCTCACATCATGCTAGGTCATCTCCGGTAGTCCCTATTTTTAATAATGAAAAATACCAGCACCAGCCTTTTTCTAAAAAGAAGCATCAGTCTAAATTTATTCGAGCAGCATACCCATAATTTAAACTTTTTAGATATTCAAAATTAAAGTTCAGACGATAAATAAAAGACCATTCATTCGATAAGACACTCCATGGCTCTCGATTCTAGTAGCTTACAATGTCAAGAATTTGTTCTTTGCCGTTATCCAAAGCGCGGTAACAGAGTCTCAAATCGAAACCAGTGTGTTCCCCTGAAAAGAACCTTTAGAAAGTTTTTAGATGTCCTTTACCAAAAATCACATCGTTCCTTGTAATCCATTATTGCCCAGCAAAACACCGCAGTCCCGGTCAAGAAAAGATGATTACATTTGGAACCTCTTAACTTTGACCAACTATTGAAAAGATGGTTGGTATTCCTTAGTGGATTAATGCCAAACAAAACAAACACAAGTATGCTAAAGAAATCTGTCATAATGACAATAAAAACAATTGTTGGATAACTTGAGCTTTATGTAAAAAACAACAAGACTTGCTACCATTCAAGTTTCTTTTAGCAAGACTGTCTTTTGTCAAAATCGAGATAAATGTTCGTTAATAAAATTTTATTCAAATATATCCCTGTGGAATTTTGTTTTGAAGGATTTATTGTAAAAAATATGATGGTATAATTAGAATTTAATTTGAATATTTGGTCTAGTAGTTATGATTTTTTTTAAGTGCTTAGAAAGCCACTGCATGTATACAGATTGCTTGAAGTTGTACAGGTTGAACGCGGTTCAGACTTTCAGACTCGAAATAGTCAAAACAGTCCACTGCAAAAAAAAAAGGAAAAGAAAGAAAGATGATAAAAGAAAAAGGAAAGTGAGCACGCGGCCTGCGTCGCCTGCGGAATGAGATCGTCTGCAGTCAGGCTGCTACTGTCTTATGCAGTCAGCTGATCCGCGCCGTTCACTGCGATCCAACGAGGAGGACCTTTTTCACGAAGGGGACACATCAGACATGCCAGATCATCTCGTAGCAACATGCGCTCGTGGATTATGGCTCTGTTGGTTTGAGTCTAAAACCGTTTAGTTTTCAGTCTTTCTACGGTATTTTTCTCTCACAAGAAATCAGTATCAGAGCTTATTTTCAACGGTTTTCAGCTTCAGCGAACAGAGCCCTATATAAGCGGCCGTCCGTAGAAATAGAACCGGATCCCGACCCGGACTCTCTCTGCTTGGACGTGCCGTGCCGCGTCTCGACTCTACCGTCCGTAACTCGTCTGCCGCTGTCGTCCTCTCCATAAATATCGACGAGGGCCCCTCGGCTCCACTCCATCCGATCCGATCCGATCCGATCCAATCCAAAAGGGAGAAGAAGCCTGGGCGGCGAAAGGGGAAACGATGGCGCGCCTCGGCGAGAAGAGAAGCGAGGGAACGGAGTTGAAGAAGCAGATGAGGTTGACCCAGGCACACATCGACTACTGCATCGCCGTCCACGAGGGTAACATGAGAGGGGTCCCCAAGTTCACGGAGGTCTTGCCTCAGGCGCAGCTGGTTGAGGTGGTGTTGCAGATGCAGGGGTGGATGATGCAGACGGGCGCGACACGCGAGGAGAGGATCGCAAGGACTGCCTAGCTAGAGACTGGGAGAGAAAACTCCACCAGAAGCGCGAGGACATCATCCATCAGTACCACACCAAGGGTTATGCTTATGTGGACATGGACGATGAGGACGAGGATTACCAACACGAACACGAGGACGATACTACGCCCCCCATAGCCGATCTTCCTCGTCATGTCGGTCGCCGAAGGTTTCGCCCCGTACCCGTGAAGCAGGCAGCTCCAGTTAGAGGACCGGCACTAGCTACGTACACTCCAAGATTCGTCATCAGGCACTAGAGACGTACGTACACTCCAAGATTCATCAGGCCAAGCTCAAGCAATCCTTCTAAATAGAAATCTTCCGGCAGATCCCTGCCGCCTGCTATCTACCAAATAATAACCTTAGTTAGTACTGTCATATAGTTTTTTATAAATATATTTCGTCATTTGATCGGTGTGTTGTCTGCTTGCTCGCGTCAGGAGACACAGGAATTTTGGCTGGAACGAGTGTGTTTTGCTGGGAAATAAGCTCTGATTGTAGCTGCTACTGATTTGTTGTGAGAGAAAAATATTATTTTGTGACTGAAAACGAACGTTGATTGGTTAAACGAACAAGGCGTAAATAGATAGTCAATATCAATTGCCTCGACACGGTCTAGTGCTGCTGCTGCTGCTTGCTGTATCATTGAGACTTTGTCAAAGCTTATAAAACATAAATATCAAAATTTTGAAGGTTGCTTAATTGGTTTAAGTTCTCGAAACAAAGAAATTCTGTTGGTTTCTTCTTTTCTTATCACTCTATGGCTCTATGCTATACTCAGATTTACAGTCTGGCATGCTGCATATATTGTAACTTGTATTCAAAGTACAAATTTAATATCTTGCCTATTGCAATAGCCAATGATACAGCCCCCAGTGTTATCTAATCTAACACGGTAACTTATAGGTAAAATAAAAACAGAGTTTCAGCACATTAATTGTATAGATGTACTGCTGCAAATATTGATATTATTTTATATGTTTATAGTCAAACTTAATAAGTTTAACTCCTCGTAAGGCGACACATGCCTTTGTTTTGGGATGGAGGGTGTAAGATGAGTAGATGACGATGAAGCACTTTTATCCATGAAAAGAAACGGACTAATTGAATTGTTCCATTTCCTGAATCAAATTATAGATGAAGTGGTATCTTCAAATTATGGATGAAATAGTTACCAAAAATTACTATATTTAGATATAATTTCAAATGACTACAAAGTTTATGTGGCACATTGGATCATAATAACATGAATATATTAACTCATGCATCGATTTAGATTTAGAAACGGTGGAATGAAACCCCTCGCTGAGGGCTGGAGTTTTATTTCTTAAGCCAAATTTACAAAGCTGATGTAGCAGTCTTAGAAATAACAAAAATGAAACCCACCATTGAGACTGCGGATGTAGCCATGAAATAGTGAGACCTGGCCTACCATTTCAGGGCCGAGCCGACTACGGATGTAGCCGTGAAATAGTGAGACCTGGCCTACCATTTTGGGCCGAGCCTTTAACCTAGACCAGCTGTTTAATTAATATTTTGGGTTAGACTTGGACTAAGTACATTATTTTGAGCCAATAAGACAAACGGGTTGGGGTTTGCTCAGGACGAAGCATGAGCAATCACGCCGTCAAAACATTGTACTCTCTTCATCTCAAACTGTAAGTCATTCTAAGAATATTGAAGAGCCAAAATATTTAAACTTTGACCAAATTTATATAATAAGATATTAGTATTTATAATATCAACTAAGTATCATTAGATTTTTCATCTAATATATTTTCGTAGTACAATTATTTGGTGACACAAATCTTCATATTTTTTTCTATAATTTTGGTTAAACTTTAAATAGTTTAACTCTTTAAGATTTTTAAAATGACTTACCAGCCAGTGCATGCTGGGCCGGCCATCGGGGCAGCCGCGCCATCAGCCCATCAGTCCGCGTAACATCTCTCAACTCTGAAAAGCAGCATGTCATACTAAGCCGGACAATCTCGGCCCTGTTCACTTAAAGAAACTTTTTAGATTCTTCGTCACATCAATTGTCGTTTACGCATGCATAGAGTATTAAATGAAGTAGCAGCTGTTGTTTGTCTATACTTATTATCTGGTTTTCTCGAGATGAATTTTTTAAGTGTACTTTGATCATAATTGAACACTTATCGAAGAAAATTTTTCGGTCGCTATAGTGACTTTTTGGGTCATTTTTCGCCAACTAAACAAGACCCCCGTTTCGAAGGTATGTAGCAACAGTATGCAAGAAGCCAAGAATGGCCAGGTGAATTTCTAGTCCCAGAATCTCCTTGAACGAGAGTGCGTGCGGAGGGCAACTCGATGCTCAGCGTGTGCTCGCTCGGCGGCTGCCGGCCGGAGGGGAGGACGTTTAGTTTTCAAACTTTTTCTAGGTTTCTCGTCACATCAAATTTTTAGACTATATATATGAAGTATTAAATATAGATAAAAAAGGTAATTAATTATACAGTTTGTACATATTGCGATGAAATTTTTGAGTATAGTTAATCTATAGTTAGATAAAAACTAAATATAAACTGAAAGTGTTACAGAGAACCTAAACTTTTTTCCTAACTAAACACCCCTTTGAGAAGCACCGGGCACGGCGACAACATGTAGCCCGAGGGCCAGGAGGCAGAGCCAGACGATCGATATGATGCAGTGGCTTTGACATTTTGTCCGGGTCTGCTGAGTTTTCGAAGACTAGTAGCAGGCGTGCGTCCTCGCGCGCGAGGACAAGGGATTTCGGTCTGTTTCATAACTAAACATATGACTCAAATATATAATCTTTGATGATGTTACATTACATTATTATATAATAGCTAGGTTGACATAAACTCAATGTTATCAGAGAAAACAGAGCACACATAATCAGCATGATTACATATCTTTATAATCATATCTTAAGCAGAGTTAAAAAGAGAGAGAAGAGGAAAACTTGAACATGCGGAGAACCATCCTGACTTGTCATAAGAGAGAAGTGTATGCCTACAAGCGCCAAGGTTCGAGCACCAGTGAACGGTGAGCGCCAGGGTTGTAACACGCAAGGGCATAATAAATTATTTAAGGCCAGTGCATACATCATGATTAATATTGCAAATATAATTTAGGAAGGGTTCAACAAAATAATAATGAAACCTTCCTAATTCTCCTACTCGGTACTACTCTTCGTAAGCAAGTTTGTCCTCTTACTATACATCTTGGAATAGCAAGGGAATATATTGAAGCATCTAGGTCCTAGTGGTTTCGGTGATTAATGACAACAAGACGGTTATTATGACTAACGTGTGTTTTGCAGGACAACCTAGAGGTTAGGTCATAATAACATGTAGGTTCAAGCCCCTAGCGATGGAAATCGATTCGTTTTTCAAAGGATGGAAGACAAGACGGTGATAGGCTAGTGCTAAGTGTCGTTTGGAGTTTAGAGACACTTGGCGTAGTCTTAGTTTTTGTTTTTCTCTTTGACCGTACTATTAAGAGGGGTTTGAATGCGTAGCTTGACTTAGAGCAAGATTAGAGAGTGTAGATGTGATGCACACTTGTCCAACATAGCTCTAGACAGCCCAGGGAGACTCTTGAGAGAGAGAGGATCAAACTTCGTTTTGGAAAGTTTTCGATTCGGCGAAGTTTTGATCAAATTAGAGGCATCGGACTCTACCTAGTATGAGCGTCGGACCAATAGCTAGAGTCCGACGACACATGGCAGCCCCTGGACGAAGTCTCAGCGTGCCAAGGAGCGTCGGACCCTGGCTGGATGGTCGTCGGACCATTGGCCAGAGTCTGACGGTGCCTCTGGGTTTTGAGCGAGCGTCGGACCGTCGCAAGTGGGAGCGTCAGGACTAATGTCTGTTAGCGTCCCACGCTTCCAGAGAGGTTTCCAGCGCTGGTTTTGAGTGTCGGATTTGGTCCGACGGTGTGCGTCGGACCATTGCTCCGCGTACTAGCCGTTGAGAGGCACTGTGCCCGCAGTTCAGAAGCGTCGGACTGAGGAGCGTCGGACATCGAGTTCGGTCCGACGCCTCTCTGTCACAGTTCTGGGCGCAGTGCTTGTGTGAGAGTCGGACCATGGCGATTAGTCCGACGGTTGAGCCTCGGCAGAGTCCGACGGTTCGCAGGAAAGTGAGAAACGGCTAGTTTTGTAGAGGGTGAGTATTTATACTCCACCAAAGCCTCCATTCTATCTCTCTTGCCATTTCTAACAGCTGAAGGAACCCTTGTTGATCTTGTGAGAGAGCAAGAGCCCTAGGGAGATTAATGTGAACTCCATTGCTTCTGAGCTTCTTCCCTAGAGAGATCAAGAGTGACTTAGTGTGCATCCATCACCCTCTTTGGCCTTGTTCTTGGTCAAGTGAGAGTCTAGGCTTGTTACTCTTGGTGATCGGCATCACCTAGACGGTTTGGTGGCGATCGGTGGCTTGGTGACCGCTTGGAGAGCTTGTGGGCGGCCCAAGTCGAAGTTGTGAGCGGTTGTGGGCGATTCACCGCGCCGGAGAGACAAAGGATCAGCCCGTAGAGAGCACTTGGTCTTTGCAAAGATCAAGGGGGAGCTACACCCTTGTGCGGGTGCTCTAACGAGGACTAGTGGGGAGTGCCGACTCTCCGATACCTTGGGAAAAACCGGATTTGTCTTTCTAACCCTTTACATTCCCGCATTTCCTTTGTGTTCTCTACTTTCCTAGAGTAGTAGACTTGTGATAGGACTTGGCTCTAGGTTGCATAACTTGTTTCAGGAATAGAATTGACACAAGCACTTGTGGGGTGATATTGGGATGAGCACACTCAAGAAGTTATTGAAGAAGGAGATGGTGAGAGGATTGAAAGATGTTGTATTTGAGAAGGACAAATTATGTAGTGCTTGCCAAGCCGGGAAGCAAGTGGCAAATACACATCCATCCAAGGCATTTGTGTCAACTTAAAGACCATTAGAGCTACTTCACGTGGACTTATTTGGGCCAACAACTTATGCAAGCATTGGTGGCAAGCTCTATTGCTTAGTGATTGTTGATGATTTTTCAAGATATACTTGGGTGTTCTTTCTTCATGACAAGACCGAAGTAGCCCAATCTTTCAAGAAGTTTTCCAAGAGAGCACAAAATGAATTTGAAGTAAAGATCAAGAAGATTAGAAGTGACAATGGAAAAGAGTTTGACAACACAAACATTGAAGTATATTGTGATGAAGTTGGGATCAACCATGAAGTCTCATCCACCTATACCCCTTAACAAAATGGTGTAGTTGAAAGGAAGAACCGGATATTGATCACCCTTGCAAGGACTATGCTTGATGAGTACAACACACCGAAGAGGTTTTGGGCGGAGGCAATCAACACCGCATGCTATGCATCCAACCGCCTATTCCCTCACCGGTTGCTAAAGAAGACCCCCTATGAGCTACTCATTGGCAAGAAGCCGGACGTCTCCTACTTCCGGGTGTTTGGTTGCAAATGCTACATCTACAAGAAGCGGCAACACCTAGGGAAGTTTTAAAGACGTTGTGATATTGGTTTTCTTGTTGGTTACTCATTGAAGTCCAAAGCATATAGAGTATTCAACAATGCCACCGGCCTTGTTGAAGAAACATATGATGTGGAGTTCGATGAATCTAACGGCTCTCAAAGAGAGCATGAGAATCTTGATGATGTAGGTGATGAACCCTTGAGGAAGGCCATGAAGAACATGCCAACCGGAGACATCACGCCAAAAGATGATGAAGATGATGGTGATGATGTGCAAGTGATCGATCAACCATCTTCATCAAATGTGCCTCAAGATGATGAAGATAAAGATGGGGTGGATCCACATGAAGACACCCACATCGCACAAGAAAAAATTGAGGCACAAATACAAGATGTTGATGCTCCACAACCTCCTCCTCAAGTGATTGATAGAAGAACTACTCCACTCCTACAAGCACATACTCAAGATCTCATAATAGGGAGTCCTTCAAGGGGGTAATGACTCGCTCACAAAGGCATGCTCAATTCATTTAACATCACTCGTTTGTCTCTTGTATTGAGCCTACTAGCATAGAGGAAGCTCTTCAAGATCCGGATTGGGTGAATGTCATGCATGAAAAACTCAACAACTTCACCCGCAATCAAGTTTGGACACTTGAAGAGAAGCCAAAAGGAGCAAGAGTCATAGGCACCAAGTGGGTGTTCCGCAACAAACAAGACGACAAGGGCAACATTGTGAGAAACAAGACAAGGCTCGTGGCAAAAGGGTTCTCCCAAGTTGAAGGCTTGGATTTTGGGGAGACTTTTGCCCCGGTTGCAAGATTAGAGGCCATTCGTATCCTACTTTCATATGCATCTAATCACAATCTAAAACTCTTTCAAATGGATGTGAAAAGTGCATTTTTAAATGGCTTCATAAATGAACTTGTTTATGTTTTGCAACCACCGGGTTTTGAAGACCCTAGATATCCAAACTATGTTTATAGGTTGTCCAAGGCGCTATATGGCTTGAAGCAAGCCTCAAGGGCTTGGTATGAGCGCCTCCGGGACTTTCTCATCAACAAGGGCTTCAAAATCGGCTTGGTTGATACCACACTATTCACCAAGAAGCACAAATGGCACATCTTCATTTGTCAAGTTTATGTTGATGATATTATCTTTGGTTCGACTAATGAAGATTTTTGCAAGGAATTTGGTGATATGATGTCCAAGGAGTTTGAGATGTCCATGATTGGTGAGCTCACATTCTTCCTCGGCTTTCAAGTCAAGCAAATGAGGGAGGGGACGTTCGTGTCGCAAGAGAAGTACACGAAGGACCTCCTCAAGCGCTTCAAGATGGAAGAATGCAAGCCCATCAAGACCCCCATGCCTACCAATGGACATCTCGACCTTGATGAGGAAAGTAAATCGGTTGACCAAACTCTCTATCGTTCTATGATCGGTAGTTTGTTGTACTTGACCGCATCTAGGCCCGACATCATGTTTAGTGTGTGTATGTGTGCGCGTTTTCAAGCTAATCCTAAGGAACCTCACTTAGTTGCGGTAAAAAGAATCCTTAGGTACATAAAGCACACCCCGAGCATTGGCCTTTGTTATCCCAAAGGAGCTAACTTTACTCTTGTCGGCTATTCCGATTCGGATTATACCGGTTGCAAGATTGACCAGAAAAGCACATCCGGAGGGTGCCATTTGCTTGGAAGATCACTAGTTTCTTGGTCCTCCAAGAAACAAAATAATATTGCCTTGTCAACAACCGAAGCGGAATACATTGCCGTGGGTGCTTGTTGTGCACAAATTCTTTACATGAAACAAACCCTACTTGATTATGGAATCAACTTAAAAAGGGTGCCTTTGTTGTGTGACAACGAGAGTGCGGTAAAACTTGCCAATAACCCGGTTTAACACTCCCGCACAAAGCACATTGACATCCGCCATCACTTCCTTAGAGATCACGTTGCCAAGGGTGACATTTCCTCTGAGGGAGTGAGAACGGATGATAACTTGGCGGACATTTTCACTAAACCATTGGATGAGGCACGCTTTTGTACTCTAAGGAATGAACTTAATTGCCTTGATCTAAGCAACTTCACTAAAAGATGATCTTGTGTTGTCATGTGCATTGCATTGTAACATAAAACATGTCTAACATTGAATTGAACGTAGAGTTTGTCTAACTCGGTTAAGATAAACGCCCAAAAGCGTGTGACGAAGCTTACCCGAGGACAAACTTGACAAGCAACTAGTTTAATTTACGTGAATTTGTATTGCATATTGCATGGTTGTTGTTTTGTCGTTTCGTTTTTGGATTTCATTGCCTATCTTCATAAAATTCACATATGCCTAAGGCAAAATATTTAAAAAATTGAGGGTTTGAGAGAGGACATCTCATACTAGTTCTAACTGGTGTTTATTTGACTCTTATTGGGGTTAGAACTTAGTTGGGAAAAATCGGCGCAAAGAAATTTGGAAGAAAACAGGTTTTAGGGCGTCGGACCGAGGCGTCGGACGCTGATTTTCCCAGCGTCGGACCAATTGCCTCCGTCCGACGGTCCCTTTCCCTGTTGAAGGAGGCATCGGACGCTGGTTTTCACAGCGTCGGACTTTCAGCTTCAGTCCGACGGTCGCTGGCAAAGCCGAAGGAAGCGTCGGACCGGGAAATTTCGGGCGTCGGACTATTGGATAAGAGAGTTCACGCCCTGTCGCGCCGCGTTCACGCCGCGTTCACGGCGTCGGACCGAAAGTATTGGTCCGACGAGCAGCGTTGGACTAAGTCCGACGGCCGCTGGAGCTTACTGGAAGCGTCGGACTCTGCGGAGTATTGGTCCGACGCTTGCACAGTACCGTCCGACGGTCGATTCGAAGGCGGGATTCGGCCTTTTTCTTTCTCTGTCGCGTGGGGCCCAGCCGCCAGTCGATTCGGTTCCTGTCGTCTTCATCCCGTGCCGATCGCAGCCGAGCACCGCCGCCCGTACAAACCCTAGCCCGCCGCCGCGCCGCGCCCTCGCACTCCGCCACCTGCTTGCCCGCACCCTCACCGCCGGCCGTGAGCACCTTCCCGTGCGTGCGGGCCCCTCCTCCCTCCCGTGCGCACGCCCACGAGCTGCTGCAGCCCAGCAGCGGCGCCGTGCCGAGCGCCACCGCCCTGCACAGCCGCCGCCGTGTTCCTCGCCGCCCTTGAACTCTTCACCGCGGCCCAAGGTGTTCCCCGTCGACGAGTTCTTCATCCCCTATCCTCCTCAGCTGCTCCATTGGTGGTTCGATTCGAATTCCCTGTTTCAAATCTTCCTCGCTCTTGACCTGTTCGATAAAATGCCCTAACCAGCATTCTTCGCGTTTCACGCAGTTCTTTTGAGCTTGGCTCTGCTCTCGACCATTCTAGGGTTTGTGGAGGTTATTTTCACCTTGTGGTAATCCTCTTTTGCCTCCACACCTAGTTTGCTCCCAATTCATTGCATATCCATGTCCGTTGCTCTGGTCATTGACGTGTGCCCTATGTCATGCAGTGATCTTGCCTTGTCTCGTTGATTGGTGCCCCGTGTCGACGGAGTCTCTTACCTCTTCACAGGTTCCTTTTCTCGTAGGTTTCTTGCTATTCCTTTCTTATCTCATTATGCTTGCTTCTTAGGATTACTCATCTCTAGATTATATATGCTTATGTATCCCTGTCTATCTCTCTCTTGCAGCGTTCGTGGTCAGAGTGTTTGGCAGTGTGTCAGTGAATCTGGGGCCAAGCCCGTGGATACGGAACGAGGCCAAGCCTCTGAGTGTCAGCGTCAGTTTCTAAGAGACAGTGACAGTTGGCAGAGATGGTGAGGTGCAAGCAGGTCAGCCGCAGTGAGGGAGGCACAGGTGGAGACGCGAGGCCTCCTCCTCGTCCACCTTTGGACAAGGGGAAGGCCCCTCTCATCAAGAGCAGCAAGAAAAGGAAAAGGCTTTCAGTAGAGCAGAGGCAGGCCATCAGGGTAGCACAGGCTGCAGAGGAGGCAGAGCGTGGTAGAGGTATACACATTGGAGGCATCTCTGTCAGTTTGTTCGGCAGAGATGAGACCGAGGAGCAGCCACAGCCTCAGAGACAACCGGAGACTGAGTCAGCACAGCTAGAGGCAGAGCCGAGGCAGCCAGAGCAGCAGGAGGCAGCTACTCAGGGGGAGCAGGCCCAGGCTCCACCTCTTCATCGCTCGGGCTGCACTCGACCTTCGGTGCCACCCCAACCCGCTGGTCAGAGACGCGGCGACGAGTCCCCAGGGTGCCTGCTCCCTCCGAGCCTCAGCCGGAGCCGGAGCCTGAGCCTGAGCCGGACGTTCACTTGGACCTGCAGAGGATATCTGCAGCCCGAGTCAGAGAGCTCCGGCTGACGTCGCTTGCCAGTTGGTTTCCGGATCAGAGAGATCCCAGAGCTTCTGAGGGTTGGTACTCTACTCTTCACGAGGACTTCTTCACTGCCCTCATGGCCACAGGAGTTGGACTGTGACAGCACAGAGTGTGTCCCCTAGAGGACATAGTCCAGGCAGCAGGAGAGGAGATCAGGCCATATTTGACATACCTGCCTGGACTTGCGGAGCTTCTTGGCCGATCAGGCCGATACGTAAAGTCGTGGGTCCAAGAGTTCTATGCTTCACTATGGATAGACCCCTGACCACGAGTACTTGCAGTACACCTTCGGCGAAGAGCCATACCGGCTCTACACGAAGGCTCTGCGAGAGCTGCTTGGAGTGCCAGAGTCAGCGACCAGGTTGCATAGTATTTGCTATGCCACGACAGACCCGCCGAGGAGGGCTCACGGAGGACTGGCACCTGGTACTGCCCACATAGCAGCGTGTTTTCGACCACCGTTCGGAGACGGCTCCCACCGGACACCCTCAGAGCCTTCGTCCCATCAGTTCGTCTCTTGAACGACGTGATGAGGCGTACACTTTTACCGAGGAAGGGGTACAATGAGGGTTTGACTCACTTACAGCTGTGGCTCCTTAGTGCCCTGGTCCAGTAGTCCGAGTTTGACGTTGTTGACTTGATTATCAGTGAGATGGAGGACACCATAGTAGAGGGCATCAGGTCTAGGCGACAGCTCCCCTACGCTCACTGGATCTCACACATCCTTGAGCGGAGGTTGCACCGGATTTGGACAGGTATCTCCCGTGAGTTGCGCCAGACTGAGACAGAGTTTCCAGTTTATAGGATGACCTCTCTAATTGACGGACGCCGTGGCAGCAGAGCTCTACACAGGATTCAGCGCCGTCAGACTTCAGGAGCAGATATGGCAGAGGTGCAGCAGCAGGACGAGGCTATGAGGCATGTTGCCCATAGCGAGCTTGAGCAGTTACTTGCAGACGACGACCCCGTCGACACCTCCTCGTCCAGCTCTGACAGGGACTACCGGCCTATCCCTTCGCGTCCACTGAGCTCACGACTCGAAGGCCAGTGTGTCCAGCTCCGCTCCACAGACATCACAGACAGACCCTGCTTTGCTTGCCATTCTTCAGAGCTTACAGCAGATGCAGCAGAGACAGGCAGAGGAGCAGGCCCGGTTTGCCAGGGAGCAGGCTGCAGCTCTCTCTCAGGTTCAGCTCAGGCAGGATCAGTTCCAGCAGCAGATGCTCCAGATGCAGCTCCAGAGCCAGCAGATACAGCTACAGACTTTTGGGTTCATGGAGCACATCATCAGGCACACTGGAGCCCCACCTTACCTAGCAACTACCTCTCCAGTCCAGCAGATTGGACCGGCAGCCATTGCAGCCCAGGTGACTCCAGCGATACAGTCCGGTGGACTTCAGAGTCAGGGCACAGCTTCACTCCAGAGTCAGTTTGTCACGCCGACTCAGCAGACTCAGCAGTGGTTTGCCACGCCAGGCACTCAGGGGTTCACTCCGATCCACACCGGTTTCACACCTGACCTAGGTGGCCCCTCAGTGTCCAGGAGCTTGGGTGCTACCTTCAGTGAGATCACAGGCATGCCCACACCTCCTGAGTTCAGATTGCCTGTTACCACCACCACAGCTCCACCTGCCACCGGGACTACAGAGACCCTACCGTCTTCAGTAGCCTCTTCAGAGCCTCTCCCGACTACAGTAGGGACTGCGACCGTAGTTGTCACAGCAGCAGCTACAGAGACGGCTGAGCAGACCCGGACCGCTTTACCTTCCCGTGCTCCGACAGAGGGTCAGGTTGTTCAGAGCTCCGAGTCCGAGGGAGACCCTTCTCAGTTTGAGCTTTGACCTCACTCCTCCGACCGCGACGCTGCAGCTTCTTCTCCTCCTCCTGAGTCTTAGGTCTTTGCTGCTTGATGCCAAAGGGGGAGAGAGCATAGATTTAGGGGGAGCGTGTGAGAGGGTTTTGGTTCTTTTGTTCTTTTGGATGTGACATTATCATGCATCATGTTTATTTTCATGTTTGAGACTTGCTTGTGACATGTGTTTGAGCTTCATGATTATTTATATATTGTGTCACTTGATTCACTTTTGGTTAAGCTCTTGTCTTAGCTTCCGCACTTCACTCCGATCTTGAGCGTATCGTTTGGTACTTGTGCTTATTTCATATCTTATTTGTACCTTGTGGTCTTGATTTGTATAAGCATGCCTAACCCTTTTGCTCTTATTGTCACATGCTTATATGAATCAAACTTTTAAAAACCTCACTCTTTCTAAAATCTATTTGAGGTTGTTGTCATCAATCACCAAAAAGGGGGAGATTGAAGCATCTAGGCCCTAGTGGTTTCGGTGATTAATGACAACAAGACGGTTATTATGACTAACGTGTGTTTTGCAGGATAACCTAGAGGTTAGGTCATAATAACATGTAGGTTCAAGCCCCTAGCGATGGAAATCGATTCAGTTTTCAAAGGATGGAAGACAAGACGGTGATAGGCTAGTGCTAAGTGTCGTTTGGAGTTGAGAGACACTTGGCGTAGTCTTAGTTTTTGTTTTTCTCTTTGACCGTACTATTAAGAGGGGTTTGGATGGGTAGCTTGACTTAGAGCAAGATTAGAGAGTGTAGATGTGATGCACACTTGTCCAACATAGCTCTAGACAGCCCAGAGAGACTCTTGAGAGAGTGAGGATCAAACTTCAGTTTTGGAAAGTTTTCGATTCGGCGAAGTTTTGATCAAATTAGAGGCATCGGACTCTACCTAGTATGGGCGTCGGACCAATAGCTAGAGTCCGACGACACGTGGCAGCCCCTGGACGAGTCTCACCGTGCCAAGGAGCGTCGGACCCTGGCTGGATGGTCGTCGGACCATTGGCCAGAGTCCGACGGTGCCTCTAGGTTTTGAGCGAGCGTCGGACCGTCGCAAGTGGGAGCGTCGGACTAATGTCTGTTAAGGTCCCACGCTTCCAGAGAGGTTCCCAGCGCGGTTTTGAGCGTCGGACTTGGTCCGACAGTGTGCGTCGTACCATTGCTCCGCGTACTAGCCGTTGAGAGGCACTGTGCCCGCAGTTCAGAAGCGTCGGACTGAGGAGCGTCGGACATCGAGTTCGGTCTGACGCCCCTCTGTCACAGTTCTGGGCGCAGTGCTTGTGTGAGAGTCGGACTGTGGCGATTAGTCCGACGGTCGAGCCTCGGCAGAGTCCGACAGTTCGTAGGAAAGTGAGAAACGGCTAGTTTTGTAGAGGGTGAGTATTTATACTCTACCAAAGCCTCCATTCTATCTCTCTTGCCATTTCTAACAGCTGAAGGAACCCTTGTTGATCTTGTGAGAGAGCAAGAGCCCTACGGAGATTAGTGTGAATTCCATTGCTTGTGAGCTTCTTCCCTAGAGAGATCAAGAGTGACTTGTGTGCATCCATCACCCTCTTTGGCCTTGTTCTTGGTCAAGTGAGAGTCTAGGCTTGTTACTCTTGGTGATCGGCATCACCTAGACGGTTTGGTGGCGATCGGTGGCTTGGTGACCGCTTGGAGAGCTTGTGGGCGGCCCAAGTCGAAGTTGTGAGCGGTTGTGGGCGATCCACCGCGCCGGAGAGGCAAAGGATCAGCCCGTAGAGAGCACTTGGTCTTTGCAAAGATCAAGGAGGAGCTACACCCTTGCGTGGGTGCTCCAACGAGGACTAGTGGGGAGTGCCGACTCTCCGATACCTCGGGAAAAACCGGATTTGTCTTTCTAACCCTTTACATTCCCGCATTTCCTTTGTGTTCTCTACTTTCCTAGAGTAGTATACTTGTGATAGGACTTGGCTACTAGATTGCATAACTTGTTTCAGGAATAGAATTGACACAAGCACTTGTGGGGTGATATTGGGCAAATTGCGATAGGTTGAATTGTGTTTCTAAAAATTTATTAGTTGCTCAATTCACCCCCCCTCTTGGGCATCCTTGATCCTTTCATATATAACTGCACCTATTCAAGGAATAGCAAGAGATCAATTTTGTACTTCTTATATATTGTATACTCTTTCTTTCTAAAATCGTAGGTTACTGTAGATGTGTAAACCACAAGAACCTTACCAAAAGAACAGATCCTAAACCTCGTGATGTGTAGTTTGTAGCTTAATTACCATTTGCCAATAAGGTAAAAGGCATACATAATTATACGATGGTCTCAAATTAAGTTATTTATAGGCAGAACATGAATTTGGAAATTTTTCCTAGAAAAATAGGCATTTGTATGCAAAGCTAGAAATCACAACATAATTGGATCAAGAATTAGTTTATAGGCAAAGACAATATACTTCGTTAATAAGTAAAATAGGTTTGCTAGAATGCCAAATGGAAGGAAACAGAGAAAAAGCAATGTACTCACCCAGAGTAATGGCTTGTAGAAGGACTATTTCTTGGCTGAATCACTATTAAACAATAACTGGGCATTGTACCTGAATGAGGAAAGCAATTAGTGTTTGTAGTTTTGAATGTGACACTATCACAAAACTTTGCTGGTTCAGGACATATCAGGATGGCTGTGATCTTTGGTGCTTGAACATAAATTAGGAGATGTTTCATAAATAAAATTGGTTGCATAAATGTAGAAAACTTGTTTCAGGTGGTGATGCAACAACAGATTATAGTTCATAGCTCTAAGTCGCGCCAAGATCTTGTCATCAGATAAGTTATATTTATTTATTCAAGTAAACAGGGGGAAAAAAATAGCACCAACAGAAAAATATAAGATTTCTAGAGCCAAATACTTACCATGCACAAACAATAAGATAAAGGATAGGAGAATTTCACAAACGGCCTTCCCATCAAAGACTGACTTTTTTTTAATCCAAAGCAATCCAACAATTCAATGCTACTCCATGACAACATTTAACCTTCTGTAAAATGGATCATCCTTTAGAACAGAAATACTATAAAATAGCAGCAAAAGTAGCATGAGTGTTTGAGCTCCATGGTTCGTCAGCCATGATGCCAAAAGCTGACTTATCTCAAAGGCTTTGAAACAGCAATAAAAAAAAGCATCTACTCAATTAAAAAAAGATCATTCATTGCAATTCATTGTCACATACTATCATAGCTGAAGCCTGAAATTAGTTCTCACTACAATCTTGAAAGCTGCAACATCAAGTGTAAATCCTAGGAAAAAGGATAAGTCCGTAAGCTAACTATTGCCAATGACCCTAAACTGAAGATAGAAGAGTTTAGAATCAAGGAGAGGATAAAAAGAAACAATCCAGTTGACACACATTCTTATGACCGAGCAAGCAAAGGAGTCACAAAAAACCAACCAAAATGGTCTTGACTAACTTACCACTATATGATTGACTTATATTGCTACACTTGTTCAAGAAATCAATTGATCATAGCCTGCCTATTCTCTTCCCTTGGATGCTTTGTCTACACAGCATTGCAACTCTCTTCTTGTGAGAAGAGGCTTTCCATGCAACAGACAAAACTACAATGGTAGCAAATTAATATGGGGGCTATGCTTTAGCAATCTCATATGGTATTTCAAGATAATGAACAATTTTATTTGGCAATACAGACAACACAATCCAATATGCAAAGCAATATGTGACTTAAAACAAATATTGCTATGAAAGATAAACTGAGAAGAAAAGGATGGCAAAAAGTACTTCACCCAGAGCTTGCATTCAGATCGCTTTCAGGATTCCCAGATAAGCCTACCGGAAGACCTTTCCTATTTGTATGGCCTTGCATTTTATCATAACACGGTATTCTCAGCAAGCAAAGTCAAAATGTTGGTCACCGAAAGAACTGACCAGGATATTTTATGAGCAAAGCGTAACTTTCAGAAATGTAACTTTTCGACAGAGACATGAGTAGCTTTATGTGAAACCCATCTCTGATCATGTCCACCAGTAGAATATTCTATGCCTGGTGAACAGTAAATCCTATATAATCATGCGCAACTAAGGGCTGAGCAATTCTGACTTTCTGAGTTAGTAACTATACAAATATCAATAAAGGCAAAAACAAAATGCCGGTTGTAATTTGTTGCACTTGTCACAAAAAAAACTGACCAATGTATGGGCAACGCATAACAGGAATACGAGCAGCCTTATCTGAAACCCATCTGTGACTGTGACTATGTCGAGCAGTCGGATGTAATTCCACGCCTGATGTTGTCACAGCTGCCCCTCTTCAAGAAGTGTCTTACTTTTCCGCACACCCAGGATAATTAATTTTAACTCACTGTTTAGTGGGAAACTAATTGAATTAGAGTGATACTAATGTAATGATGAAGTTTGTCACCTGATATAATCCATTTAAATATGCAGCAAAGAGAAGGAATGGGCTGTAATATCTAAGAAGGAAGAGAAGAGAATGATATGAGAACTCACTTTGGCTTTAGTACTATCGGAGAATAAGATGGCCCATATTCGTATAATGAATTACAGTACTGCAAAACTTGTCGGCTTACTGCAGAGAGTGGACAATATAAGTGGGAGGTTCAATATATAGCTTAATCGCAAGAACATTGCATACATTGGTTCATGCTGGAATTTGATAATGTGTAAAAAACAATTCTATTGCAAAGAATGCTAAGTAGATTTTTTGGTTACCATAATCTGTAGAGAATATGAAATCTTGTTTCTCTTTATTTGGACAATGTCTGGTCAAGCGAATAACTTGTCCACATACCTCACAACAACCACCCTGAAAATAGTATAGAGTTGAAATTAACATGCAAGGATGCTCAAATTAATTGGAAAAAAAATCAGGTAGAAGCAGTCTCAACAATAATTATGATTTTCATCAGATAGGTATGTGCAGGACCGCCCAGGGAATGGACTTGGAAGATTATTCGAGGGACTTCAAATTCAATCAAGAAGTTTATATAAAACTGTTCATATCTGAATTCTAAGTAAGGATAAGTATTACAGAGAATTGTATAGATAAGTTCAAGCTGAATTTGGAGGCAGATCATATTGAATTTAAAGGGAAGAAACAAAAATTGCTCTATGTAGCATCATATCAATCTATAACATATATTTGAAAACTTTCCAATCCATTTGTTTGCAAGATGCATCGTTATACAAAACAAGAAAGAAAGGACTCGCTACTGAAGCTGCAGGCAACCACAGCAGATAGGCAACTAAAAAGAATGATAATGAACCAAAAACACTTGTTGGTAGGCATGAGTATATGTCATATTTGTTTTCCAACAAACTATTGCGCATAACTAAAGCAATGTCCATTTGCAGGATCATAAGAATTGACAAGGCATGAGTGAGTACTGTAAAGTACCTTTGGATAGACACCATGTTTGTTACCACGACAGTTCTTGCTCAAATGCCTTTTGCTGTTTGCAGATAAAGCAGCTTGCAAAATTTGTACCCCTACACTAGAAACCACATAAGCAATGATAACAGTGCTAGTGGGCATAAAGTACCCAGAATGTCTACAATGGGTGGACGAGGATTACCATTCACAATGGGTTTGGAGCATTTGAAAAGAGTGTGTCCAGATTCCCTTGCTTTTATCAGGGCAATTCTTGAGACTATGGGCCTGCTCCTTTCATAACAAGCAGATCTAGGGAAACCTAAATAGAACACTTGAAACGTACCTATCAGTTGTGGAACCAACAGACAGAAAAAATAAACATTTACGATCACCATATCTCCGCAATCTTGTTTCTCCTGTTAGCTGTTGGAGAGGGGATGTTTTGCAACGTGTAAGGAGCTGTCCCATGGCTGCGGTCACTAAAGCTAACAATTGTAAGACGGGTTCCAGCATATCCACAGCTAGAAGAAAATATATAAATAAATAAACTGTATATCTTCTTCTATGAACCTATGTATGCCTGGACTCTACTGGACATATGGAGAATAATCAGCAACTGAATATGTAAACAATAAACACATAGTATTTGCTATCTGATCAAACTTTGAAGCAGACTTAGGTTCATACAAATCATATGTCACTGATTCTATACTGAAAAATGTTATTATGAATTTGAGGTGTCGTATATGCTATCATGTACCAGATTGACATAACATTTTAGGCAAGCACAACACCAAAGCATTCCACACTGTAATAAGAATTTGCCATGTTATGCATTCCTGAAAACCTGAGAATGAAAATATGAAAACCGGTAGCTCTGTATAGTAAGACTTCAGAAACCTTAGTAGGGCTCCAAAAACCTGGAAAGTGCAAATAAGCAAGCATAGTAGTCAAAACGAAAGACTAAAATGCTATCATAGTCAAATCTGTTGGTCGAGACGATAATGTAATCTTAGATTAGCAATCATAGTAACTAAGACTCAGTTCCGATTCCATCATATGTTTGGCAAATTTTGATATGCTCCAGCCAAAGAACCAAAGTTTGAATTTTTCTTTTGTTATAGGAACAGCTTTGAAGCTAATTGTTGCCTATCAAGACTAATACCTTTCATTTGGCAACAGAACCATAAAATATAAGGCTATAAGGAAACCATGAAACGCATTTTTCTTTGAACATAAAAGGTCCTTGACATTTTTAACTGCATAACGCACAAGGATACATCGCATGAATAAATCAATTGATGCTCTGTAATAACATGGAAAGTCAAATATGCTGCAATAAATCATTTGATGGTCTGTAATAACATCCTAAAGAGCGAAAAACAGCAGCCCATGCAATCAATTTCTGAGATAGAATGAAGTGAAGTATGAGAAAAAGGAAAAAACAATGGAAGAGAAGATATTTAGGCAACATTAAAATCATTTGGAGAAGAGGAGGTCAGTCTAAAACAGCAACGTTCACAGCGGCAAGTGTCAATGCACATTTATATAAGCGCAGACTATCAAACTTTTCATTTCATTTTAAATTGAAATTGATCCTCAAATATTATCGGCAAGTCACACTACATCTCTAACCACAGTTTTGTGGTGTTCAAAAGGGAAAAAAATTGCTACGTGAGCTCCTTTCATGTGTGGGTAGCAGGCACCTCGTCTGAACCGCGTGAGAAGCTTCATGCTCCAGCGAACCAACGTCAATATAAAAAAAAAGTACACGCTAGGGTCGAAGAGAGTAGGAGCCAGAAGCTAGCGTACCTTGATGGAGGCGGGGTCGACGACCCGGGATCCGGTGTCAGGCTCGGAGCGCGCGAGGGGGGGAGAGCGGTTCAGCCAACAATCGACCTTGTCATAACCTGTAACAGAACCGGCTAAATCACCTGGCCCACAGGCACCTGTCATTGTCACTAATGACTTCTGACAGCCGGGCCCGTGTTCCAAATGATCTAGACAGATCTGTCGGGCTACATCAGCGCCCCAAACTCCGCAGGATCACATTGCGAATACATTACAGATCACAACATTTCATAACAAATTACATCAGAGTACGGAAGCGGAATAAACATTACTTTATATTACAAGCCAGTTGTCCAAATAAAGTTCAATTGCGATTATTACAATCCATAGGTGGTGGCAGTAGCAGTTGAATAATTATACAACATCATACATATTATAATTCGAACCCAGCCCACGGGTTTCACATTTACTCTTCCTCGCTGCCCTCCTGGATAATGGTCATGCAGCACGGGGCGAGACAGACGTCAGACGGTGGTTCTCCTGCAGCATGGGTTAACAAACCCTGAGTACTTGGGGTACTCCGCAAGACTTACCCGACTAAGGGTGTAAAATGAGACTCAGGAATGCAAGTCATAGGTAAGGCTAGCAGGAGAGAGAAGGTTTGCAGAAAAGCATTGCTAACCAACATTTTAATTATTTATTATTATAATCATAGTCATAATTCCAATAATCAATCTCATCTATCATCAATTCTCAACTTCCTTTGATCATTCGGTGAACCTAGTTGCGAACCACTTTTCGGGGTAGGTGTGAGGATCAAGTCTCCATTAACCGAGGAGCACGTCGATTCGAATCCAGTAAATATACCCAGCTGGGGATTCTAACCACACTGCATATGCAGCACGCCGGCATACATATACCAACCCGTCATCTAGGTCTTTCTATCCCGGAACCGGTCCTGCGCCACCCGGGAGCACAGTACTCCACTCGTCTCCAGGCACGCCGGCCACGTGGGTACACGCTACTCCCGCCATCTCTCCACTCCCAGTGCGTGGTTGTCGGTTCCAGCAATAGAGCCACCTGACTCTAGGCTTTCCACATAGGTATGTGGCTAGGCTGTTCATCATGATCACAGCAGGCCTACAACGAACGGTTCCTACTTCCTTCCTGCCGTCAGACTTGCATTGGGGCCTAGCCCGAATACAATACTGCCCGACAGTTTTATTATCATGCCTGAAGAGTAGTGTGACATGGGAAACGCCGTCCCATGAGCAGGCCACTCAACGAAACATATTTTGGGTGATACCGACCAGTTCCAAACTATTCCGAAAGCGACCATGCATCGGGACTCTAGCCCGAATACACATCGACCAACGGATAACAAGTTCTTCACCAATCATAAAGTATATACATGTACATAGCACAGAAAATAGTTTTTCTTTTATGGAATTCTAATTTCATTAAGCATGCCTAGCATTTTTCAAATTATTTATTTAAATCAGGTTTCAGGGTAATTATATGGGACAATGCATTTGGATAGGTAACAATCAACTCCTAGCAACTTAATGCAATAGATTAACTCGAATTGTAAAGGATTTCATAATAGAGGGTTAATGCACCGGGGCTTGCCTTGGATCGCGAAGAGGGTGGGATCAGGGTCGGTTCCACAGATGTCAAATCCCTGGATCACCTCCGGAGTCGGCTCCCCAGCAGTGGCCTCAACCTTCACTCCTTCGCTCTCGGTCACTACACGCGTGCAATGATGCATGCTTAACATGATGTAACAACGTAAATAGAAATGCGATAATCAACGATTAACATCTTGAGTACAACTTTCCTTCACGGAGAAGTTGTATTCGGAATTCGCAAAATAATATAACAATTACTATTTCTAACCGTCGTAGAAAGTCGCTGCACAACTTTATTACTACAACCTACAATATCATCTTACATTGCCAAGGATCATAGGGTGGTAGACCCTTGGACTACAATCAATCCAAAATACACACAAAACCCTAAATCCATTTCTCCTACTCATTTTATTCATTTTTCTAATTTCACTTATATTTACTAGCTGACCAAACTTACTCCAATTGTGACCAAAATTTATCAACAGCTAGATTTCATCATCAAACAGTGCCACAATTAATTTCATGATTTTTGGGACTACCTACAATTTATTAAAAATCACCAAAGTTGCATTATTCATTTATTTGGGTGATTTTTTACTCCTAACATAAAAGGTTCTAAACCTAGATGTTATATTTTTCCTAAATACTAGGCATCACAGAGAGCTAACACAAAATTTTTCATAATTTTTGGAGCACCAGATTTATTTATACATAAATAACAAAGGATAGAACTATTCAAATAAATAAAAATGGAAAAGTCAATTGAAATTTCCTTGAAATAAAGAAAACGGCCCAGCCGGCCGGGACGGCCCAGCCGGCCCAGCACGGCCCACTACCCCGCGCGCCGTCACCCGCGCGCACGCGGCCCGCGCCCGCGCGAGCTGAGGCGCTGACAGGCGGGTCCCGCCTGTCAGCTCCTCCTCCTACCTCGCGCCGGCGCCCAAACGCGTAGGCGCGCGCGCACGGCCCGCACGGACCTCACCGCCGACGGTCCTTTCGGCGAAACCGAGCGCGGCCACCTAGACCCTAGGACCCCGTGAACACTCTAGCACCCTAAAACTCCTCCCCACACGCCTACACCGAGTCAAGCTCGACCATGGCGGACGCCGGGACACGGCGGACACGGACTGAGCACCACAGCGCAGTAGAGATCAAAGGACGGGTGGGGAATAAACAGAGGCTCACCACGAAGCTGTTGGGAGTGTAGGCGAGGACGGAAGTGGCTCGGTGGGGGCGGCTTGACGGTGACAACGAGAGGCAGCGGCTCGGCTCCGGCGACAGCCCTTCGTTCCGGCGATCCTATTGCGCCGCAAGAGAAGCCGACGCGAGCATCAGATTCAGGAGGTTACCGAGGCAAGGAAACACGGAACAAGAAGACCTTGGCTCACCCGGGACGAGACTTGACACGACGGCGAGGCAGGCGGCCGTGCTCCACCCGTCCGCGAGAGAGACGACGCGCGCAATGATGCAGTAGGGCACGATGGCTCAAGCAAGTGGGCGCAATTGAGGCGCCAGGGAACGTAGAAGCTGTGGGCACGAGGAATTGAACGACGAGGGTGCGGTGTGGGCGAATTTTGCCGGCGAACCGAGCGAACTCCGGCGAGCCGGGAAACGGGAAAAAGAGAAAGCGGTCCGCTCGTCGTATTTATAGGGCAGAGGACGAGAGGGAGAGGGAGAAGGGGACGCCCGCGAGTCAGCGTTGCCATCGTGGGAGCAGGAACGCGCGAGGACGGGCCGGCGTCACTCGGCCACGCCGGCGGCGTGCGAACAGGGGAGGGAGGACGAAGCCCATCCCCGGCTACTGTAGCTCCACTTTTCCCCACTTTTGTCTTTTGTACAAATATCTCCCAAATTTGTGTATAAAAATTAAAAACCACAAATACCAAAGTTGTAGCATTTTTCCTGCTGAACATTTTTGATTTTTGGCTCTACCCCAAATTCGGCCAAATTTGAAAATTATTCAAAAGGGGGTGAATAGGGTTTTTGAATTTCAAACTGTATTTTAAAAATTACTTTTGATTTTACACAACAACTTGAAAAATGGCTAAAATATAAGTTGTTCCCCTCAGAGAGCTTTACAACTTTCATTAAGGAAGTTTTGTCAGATTCCAATTAATTTTTGAAATGGCATTTCAAATTTGATTTTTAATTCACTGTTTTGAGTTAAATTCAAATTTTTACAACAGAACTTCAAAATCTACAAAAATAAAAGTTGTCACGTTTTAAAAGATCTACAACTTTCATTTAGGGGTCATCTCAAGATTCCTTATAGATTTTGAATTAGGGTTTTGGGCCAAAATTTAGGGTTAATTCAGATATCCGATTAGGGTTTTGAATTTCCAGATCAATAATTTATCAATCCAAACCACTCTAGGACCCTAAGCACAATCATATGCAGATTAATTAATTTAAATATGATGACATGGCAAAGTTAATTATCCCGTAATACCCGAGGTATTACAGCCTTCCCCCCTAAAAGAAATCTCGTCCCGAGATTAGCTATTTTAGAAACTGAAATAAAGTAATGGAAAAGAAAATACATGGGACAAAATATTTTACACGAGCTCACGAAATAAGCAGAAGGGTTTTTAATACAGAAAGCACTAGTTAGACCGTTACATCTACAAGGTGGCGAAGAATTCTGGAAAATTCTCCGCAAGATAGTCCTCCGATTCCCAGGTTGCCTCATCTTCAGAGTGATCACTCCACTGGATCTTGTACCACCTGGTTGTAGTTCTTCGGGTAACACGGTCCTTTATGTCCAGAACTCGAACCGGCTGTTCTGAATACGTCAACTCGGGCTCAAGTGCCACACCTTCTACATCGGTCACTTGGTCGGGAACTCGCAGACACTTCTTGAGCTGAGATACATGAAACACATTGTGTACTTCCGATAGATGATCTGGCAATTGTAATCGGTAGGCAACCTTCCCCACACGCTCAGTGATTAAGAATGGTCCAATGTAGCGCGGGGCTAACTTGCCTCTGACTCCAAAGCGGTTGACTCCTTTCATAGGGGAAACCTTCAGGTACACATAATCTCCAACCTTGAATGCCAGCGGTCTACGCCGTTGATCGGCATAACTTTTCTGCCGAGAGTGAGCCACTTTCAGATTTTCTTGTATTACTCGAACTTTCTCCTCGGCTTCATTGACCAAGTCAACACCATAAAACCATCTTTCACCGGGCTCGGACCAATTCAACGGAGTACGACATCTGCGGCCGTACACTGCCTCAAACGGAGCCATCTTGATGCTTTCTTGGTAACTGTTGTTATACGAGAATTCGGCTAACGCCAAACACTCGTCCCACTTGTCGGGGTAATTCAATGCACAGGCCCTCAACATGTCTTCCACTATTTGATTCACCCTCTCGGTCTGACCATCGGTTTGGGGATGATAGGCCGTACTGTGTAAAAGTTTCGTGCCCAGTGATTTGTGGAAGGATTTCCAAAACTTGGATACGAACTGAGTACCCCGATCTGAAACAATGGTCTTTGGTATCCCATGCAGCTTCATGAGATTTTCAATAAATAGTTTGGCATAAGTTGGCGCCCTATACTCTTTCTTCACAGGTAGAAAATGGGCTTGTTTTGTGAGACGATCTACGATAACCCAGATGGAATCAAAACCTCTTGATGTCCTGGGCAATCCCACAATGAAATCCATACTGATGTCTTCCCATTTCCATGCGGGAACAGGCAATGGTTGTAGTTCTCCACCAGGCTTCATGTGCACAGCCTTAACCTTCTGACAGGTGTCACACCTCGACACATACTGTGCAATTTCTATCTTCATCTTAGTCCACCAGAATTTCTGTTTTAAATCCTGGTACATCTTGTTGCTTCCTGGGTGGATAGAGTACCTTGTAAGATGAGCTTCATCAAGAATCTTGCGACGTAGCTCAGAAACTTTTGGAACTACCAAGCGATTCTTGAACCATACTACACCTTCATCGTCAATCCTGAAACAATCTGCTTTTCCTACCTGGACTTTTTCTTTGATATGTTTGATGCCCTTGCTTCCCTTCTGAGCGGCCACGATCTCATCACGGATGGAAGTTTCAATACTGATATTTGCCAGACTGCCTTGTGGAACTATTTCTAGGCCCAACTTTTCTAACTCACAGCACAATGACAGACTATAAGGCTTCACAGTCAAACAGTTGCAGTGAGCCTTCCGACTGAGTGCGTCGGCAACTACATTAGCTTTACCAGGGTGATAATGTACTTCAATATCATAATCTTTGATCAATTCTAGCCATCTTCGCTGCCTCATATTCAGCTCTTCTTGAGTAAAAATGTACTTCAAGCTTTTGTGATCGGTGTACACATTGCAGGTGCTGCCTAGCAAATAATGACGCCAGATCTTCAATGCGTGAACCACAGCTGCCAATTCTAAGTCATGAGTAGGATAGTTTTCTTCATGAGGTCGGAGCTGTCGTGAAGCATAAGCGATAACTCTGCCCTCCTGCATCAGAACACAGCCTAGGCCAGTACCGGATGCATCACAATACACATCGAATGGCTTCTCAATGTCCGGTTGAGCTAGGACTGGTGCAGTAGTCAAACACTTCTTCAAGGTTTGAAACGCTGTCTCACAATCTGGCGACCACACAAACTTGACTTGATTCTTCAGCAAGTTGGTGATTGGCTTGGCTATCCTTGAAAAATCTGGGATGAAACGACGGTAGTATCCCGCCATGCCCATGAAACTGCGGACTTGATGAACAGTGGTTGGCGGCTTCCAATTCAATATTTCCTCTACCTTGCTCGGATCAACAGATACTCCTTCAGCTGAAAGAATATGTCCGAGAAAAGGAACTTTGTTCAACCAAAACTCACACTTGCTGAACTTTGCATACAGTTGATGCTCTCTCAAGCGAGTTAGGACAATACGGAGATGGTTGGCATGTTCTTCAGGTGTTTTGGAATAGACAAGGATATCATCGATGAACACGACAACGAATTTGTCGAGCTCGGGCATGAAGACGGAGTTCATGAGATACATGAAGTAGGCAGGTGCGTTGGTTAAGCCGAAAGACATGACTAGGTACTCATATAGGCCATATCTGGTGGTGAAGGCTGTTTTTGGAATGTCTTCGGGACGAATTTTGATTTGGTGGTAGCCGGATCTAAGGTCAATTTTAGAAAACACCTTAGCCCCAGCCAGTTGGTCAAAGAGTAGGTCGATACGAGGTAGCGGATATTTGTTTTTAACGGTCACCTCGTTGAGTGGGCGATAATCGATACAGAGTCGAAGAGACTTGTCCTTCTTTTTGACAAAGATAGCAGGACAACCCCATGGAGATGAACTAGGGCGAATAAAGCCTTTATCAAGTAGTTCTTGCAACTGAATTTTAAGTTCTGCCAATTCCTTGGGAGGCATCCTATAGGCTCTACGAGAGATAGGAGCCGTTCCAGGCTTAAGCTCAATGGCAAATTCAACATCTCGATCCGGTGGCAAACCAGGCAACTCATCAGGAAATACGTCTGGAAATTCGCAGACCACTGGAATCTTCATCACTTCTTCCACTGAAGTAGCACATAACCTTTGCACGGATTTCTCCACCTTTCTCACAGGTAGTGGAAGTTGGATAAGAAGTTGAGTTTGGCTATTGGGTATACTCACTCTTATGGTTCTATTCAGCACATCAATAAGAGCATTGTGCTGATACATCCAATTCATACCTAATATCACATCAATATCCTGGTTCTTTAGCACCATCATAGTAGTAGGGAACTTATGCCCTCCCAACTCTATAGGCACTCCCTGAACTACCTCTTTAGTAGACATACGCCCTCCGGGCGAGTGTATAAGGAAATCTTCCTTTATTTCCCCAATTGGAATTTCATGCTTGACGACAAAGGTACGATTTATGAATGAATGCGATGCACCAGAATCGAAAAGCGTAAGTGCAGGATGACTGGCAACAGGGAACCTACCCATCATGACGGGCTCTCCAGCAGGAATATCCTCAATCTGAGTGTAATAGACCTGACCTGCTTTCTTGACGATCTTGCCTCTCTGAGCATGCTGCTGATGACCACGATGCTGACCCTGCTGCTGCTGCTGATGTTGCTGTTGTTGACCACCTGGTGCATTCTGGTTGTACCTCTTGGGAAAAGGACAGTTGCGTGCCCAATGTCCCATCTTGCCACAGTTGTAGCAAGGATGATTGTAGGTGGTTTGGGGAGTAGTAACGCGAACGCCAGGGGCATTCGGCTGAGTGGCATTTTGTTGATTTGAAGTGTGGGAGGTGGCGGCGGTGCGCACAACCACCTGCTGATGAGGATAAGATGGGCGGTTTTGGTGGGTGGGGTGATAGATGATCTTCTGGCGCTTCTGGCTGCCAGAGAACGCAGGCCTCTTGTTCTTCTTCTTCTCCTCCTGGAGCTGACGGTTGCTTTCCTCGAAAGCCAGTGCACTATCAACTGCTTCATGAAAGGTGCATTTGAGATTATTAGACAAGCTGCGCTGAACCTTGTAGTTCAGGCCCCTGATGAAACAGGCCTTCTTCTTTTCATCAGTATTGGTGTACTCCGGTGCGTACTGTGCCAGATGGTTGAACTGCCCCAGGTATTGAGTGACAGTGGACTCATTCTGCTTCAGAGCTAGGAATTGGTCTAGCTTCAGCCTCATCACACCCGCAGGGATGTAATGAGCACGGAACGCCTCACGGAATTCCTGCCAAGTGAGTTGATGTCCAGGATCCTGTGCTGCCAATAGGTTGGCATACCAAGTGGTGGCAGGTCCACGGAGTTGCTGCGCTGCGAACAGAGGTTTCTGTATCTCTGTGCAGTGGATCAAGCTGAACTTCTGTTCCATGGTACGAAGCCAATCGTCTGCTTCCAGAGGTTCATCTGCCTTGGTAAACACAGGCGGACGGGTGTCGGTGAAATCAACATAGGTGGTTTCTTCGTTGTCGCGGCGACCACGACGCCCACCACGGTCTTGCTGACTCTGAGCTAGCATTGTTGCGACATTTGTCAAGGCGGTGATGGCCTCTGCCAGAGTATTTGGAAGTGGGGGTGCTTGGGGAGCTCCAGTCCCATGAGCAGAGTGGTCTCCCATCTGTTAACAAACAAACCCCTTAGGACCTATATTACACAGATGGAACATAGTAGTAGCACACACAAATATTACATTATTATACCACACGACTCGCGCCCACGCAAGAGTCACGTCCCATGACTAAGGTTCTTAGTACAAGCACCTATCTTACAGGCTGAAAGGATACTAGCTAACTTCCCTAGGCCTACACTAGCCTAGCCCTCGTCGACTGCAGACGCGTCACTGTCCTCGAAGTCCTCCTCGAAGTCCTCGTCACTCTCCTCGGAGTCCTCGTCGCTCTCCTCGGAGTCCTCGTCGCTCTCCTCGGAGTCCTCGTCAGAGTCTGCCTCCTCGACCTCGAGAGGCTCAACCTCCTCGTCAACGTCCTCCATGTCCTCATCCTCACCAAGGACAACTCCAAGCTCCGGATCCTCCTCCTCAGGTGCCGGGATAGGGTAGAGCTGATCGTTGAGTTGGTGCACCTCCTCCTGCAAAGCGATGTTGTCCGCCTCTAGCTGCGCGGCACGCTGCTCCACCCTCAGCATCCTGTCGACGATCGCATCCTCGCGCTCCCAAGCCTCATCCCGCTGCTGCGTCAGGCGGTCGACCTCCCGACGCAGGTCACGGTTGGTCCTCACATCCTGGTAGTGGTGGCGGCGAGCAACCTCGTACTCCTCCTCCCACTGCCCGACCAACTCCCGAAGTCTCCCGACCTCAGCCTCCAACTCCTCACTGCTGCGACGGGGTGAGCGACTCCCAGAAGCCTCGCCCTCCCCGGTACGCGGCGCCAGCTGGTGGTGCGGGACACCACGCGGTCCTGTCATCTTGCGTGCGGTGAGCTTGCAACGGGCCATCTGGAGAAGGTAAGCGGATCATATAAGATATATAAGTTAGCAAGAATAGGTTTGGTATCTTATCCCAATTACCCGCTTTTAAGGAGGAAGTTGTTTAATATGTGATTAACATGATGCATGCACGTGCTTACGAATTTAAATCATGCAAGTAAACACATACATAAGTAAATATACTTTTAACATAGGGCTAATAATAATAATATTATTCCACATGCTACTATAGCCACATAGTATTAAATATAGATTAAACTAAGACTATGGAATAAGTTAAGAATAGGAGCAATTTGGACCCAAAATAGCATATTAAGTTTTATGATCCAAAACATTTTGAAGTTTTCAAAAAGTAATCCGTAATGATTAGCAATGTAATGCTCTGGTACCAACTGTAACAGAACCGGCTAAATCACCTGGCCCACAGGCACCTGTCATTGTCACTAATGACTTCTGACAGCCGGGCCCGTGTTCCAAATGATCTAGACAGATCTGTCGGGCTACATCAGCGCCCCAAACTCCGCAGGATCACATTGCGAATACATTACAGATCACAACATTTCATAACAAATTACATCAGAGTACGGAAGCGGAATAAACATTACTTTATATTACAAGCCAGTTGTCCAAATAAAGTTCAATTGCGATTATTACAATCCATAGGTGGTGGCAGTAGCAGTTGAATAATTATACAACATCATACATATTATAATTCGAACCCAGCCCACGGGTTTCACATTTACTCTTCCTCGCTGCCCTCCTGGATAATGGTCATGCAGCACGGGGCGAGACAGACGTCAGACGGTGGTTCTCCTGCAGCATGGGTTAACAAACCCTGAGTACTTGGGGTACTCCGCAAGACTTACCCGACTAAGGGTGTAAAATGAGACTCAGGAATGCAAGTCATAGGTAAGGCTAGCAGGAGAGAGAAGGTTTGCAGAAAAGCATTGCTAACCAACATTTTAATTATTTATTATTATAATCATAGTCATAATTCCAATAATCAATCTCATCTATCATCAATTCTCAACTTCCTTTGATCATTCGGTGAACCTAGTTGCGAACCACTTTTCGGGGTAGGTGTGAGGATCAAGTCTCCATTAACCGAGGAGCACGTCGATTCGAATCCAGTAAATATACCCAGCTGGGGATTCTAACCACACTGCATATGCAGCACGCCGGCATACATATACCAACCCGTCATCTAGGTCTTTCTATCCCGGAACCGGTCCTGCGCCACCCGGGAGCACAGTACTCCACTCGTCTCCAGGCACGCCGGCCACGTGGGTACACGCTACTCCCGCCATCTCTCCACTCCCAGTGCGTGGTTGTCGGTTCCAGCAATAGAGCCACCTGACTCTAGGCTTTCCACATAGGTATGTGGCTAGGCTGTTCATCATGATCACAGCAGGCCTACAACGAACGGTTCCTACTTCCTTCCTGCCGTCAGACTTGCATTGGGGCCTAGCCCGAATACAATACTGCCCGACAGTTTTATTATCATGCCTGAAGAGTAGTGTGACATGGGAAACGCCGTCCCATGAGCAGGCCACTCAACGAAACATATTTTGGGTGATACCGACCAGTTCCAAACTATTCCGAAAGCGACCATGCATCGGGACTCTAGCCCGAATACACATCGACCAACGGATAACAAGTTCTTCACCAATCATAAAGTATATACATGTACATAGCACAGAAAATAGTTTTTCTTTTATGGAATTCTAATTTCATTAAGCATGCCTAGCATTTTTCAAATTATTTATTTAAATCAGGTTTCAGGGTAATTATATGGGACAATGCATTTGGATAGGTAACAATCAACTCCTAGCAACTTAATGCAATAGATTAACTCGAATTGTAAAGGATTTCATAATAGAGGGTTAATGCACCGGGGCTTGCCTTGGATCGCGAAGAGGGTGGGATCAGGGTCGGTTCCACAGATGTCAAATCCCTGGATCACCTCCGGAGTCGGCTCCCCAGCAGTGGCCTCAACCTTCACTCCTTCGCTCTCGGTCACTACACGCGTGCAATGATGCATGCTTAACATGATGTAACAACGTAAATAGAAATGCGATAATCAACGATTAACATCTTGAGTACAACTTTCCTTCACGGAGAAGTTGTATTCGGAATTCGCAAAATAATATAACAATTACTATTTCTAACCGTCGTAGAAAGTCGCTGCACAACTTTATTACTACAACCTACAATATCATCTTACATTGCCAAGGATCATAGGGTGGTAGACCCTTGGACTACAATCAATCCAAAATACACACAAAACCCTAAATCCATTTCTCCTACTCATTTTATTCATTTTTCTAATTTCACTTATATTTACTAGCTGACCAAACTTACTCCAATTGTGACCAAAATTTATCAACAGCTAGATTTCATCATCAAACAGTGCCACAATTAATTTCATGATTTTTGGGACTACCTACAATTTATTAAAAATCACCAAAGTTGCATTATTCATTTATTTGGGTGATTTTTTACTCCTAACATAAAAGGTTCTAAACCTAGATGTTATATTTTTCCTAAATACTAGGCATCACAGAGAGCTAACACAAAATTTTTCATAATTTTTGGAGCACCAGATTTATTTATACATAAATAACAAAGGATAGAACTATTCAAATAAATAAAAATGGAAAAGTCAATTGAAATTTCCTTGAAATAAAGAAAACGGCCCAGCCGGCCGGGACGGCCCAGCCGGCCCAGCACGGCCCACTACCCCGCGCGCCGTCACCCGCGCGCACGCGGCCCGCGCCCGCGCGAGCTGAGGCGCTGACAGGCGGGTCCCGCCTGTCAGCTCCTCCTCCTACCTCGCGCCGGCGCCCAAACGCGTAGGCGCGCGCGCACGGCCCGCACGGACCTCACCGCCGACGGTCCTTTCGGCGAAACCGAGCGCGGCCACCTAGACCCTAGGACCCCGTGAACACTCTAGCACCCTAAAACTCCTCCCCACACGCCTACACCGAGTCAAGCTCGACCATGGCGGACGCCGGGACACGGCGGACACGGACTGAGCACCACAGCGCAGTAGAGATCAAAGGACGGGTGGGGAATAAACAGAGGCTCACCACGAAGCTGTTGGGAGTGTAGGCGAGGACGGAAGTGGCTCGGTGGGGGCGGCTTGACGGTGACAACGAGAGGCAGCGGCTCGGCTCCGGCGACAGCCCTTCGTTCCGGCGATCCTATTGCGCCGCAAGAGAAGCCGACGCGAGCATCAGATTCAGGAGGTTACCGAGGCAAGGAAACACGGAACAAGAAGACCTTGGCTCACCCGGGACGAGACTTGACACGACGGCGAGGCAGGCGGCCGTGCTCCACCCGTCCGCGAGAGAGACGACGCGCGCAATGATGCAGTAGGGCACGATGGCTCAAGCAAGTGGGCGCAATTGAGGCGCCAGGGAACGTAGAAGCTGTGGGCACGAGGAATTGAACGACGAGGGTGCGGTGTGGGCGAATTTTGCCGGCGAACCGAGCGAACTCCGGCGAGCCGGGAAACGGGAAAAAGAGAAAGCGGTCCGCTCGTCGTATTTATAGGGCAGAGGACGAGAGGGAGAGGGAGAAGGGGACGCCCGCGAGTCAGCGTTGCCATCGTGGGAGCAGGAACGCGCGAGGACGGGCCGGCGTCACTCGGCCACGCCGGCGGCGTGCGAACAGGGGAGGGAGGACGAAGCCCATCCCCGGCTACTGTAGCTCCACTTTTCCCCACTTTTGTCTTTTGTACAAATATCTCCCAAATTTGTGTATAAAAATTAAAAACCACAAATACCAAAGTTGTAGCATTTTTCCTGCTGAACATTTTTGATTTTTGGATCTACCCCAAATTCGGCCAAATTTGAAAATTATTCAAAAGGGGGTGAATAGGGTTTTTGAATTTCAAACTGTATTTTAAAAATTACTTTTGATTTTACACAACAACTTGAAAAATGGCTAAAATATAAGTTGTTCCCCTCAGAGAGATTTACAACTTTCATTAAGGAAGTTTTGTCAGATTCCAACTAATTTTTGAAATGGCATTTCAAATTTGATTTTTAATTCACTGTTTTGAGTTAAATTCAAATTTTTACAACAGAACTTCAAAATCTACAAAAATAAAAGTTGTCACGTTTTAAAAGATCTACAACTTTCATTTAGGGGTCATCTCAAGATTCCTTATAGATTTTGAATTAGGGTTTTGGGCCAAAATTTAGGGTTAATTCAGATATCCGATTAGGGTTTTGAATTTCCAGATCAATAATTTATCAATCCAAACCACTCTAGGACCCTAAGCACAATCATATGCAGATTAATTAATTTAAATATGATGACATGGCAAAGTTAATTATCCCGTAATACCCGAGGTATTACATAACCCTAGGTATGGCAAAGGAAGAAGCAACAACAAAATGCACCGACGCGAGCACCGGGACGTCACGCTGGGGGCCGTTACCCGCGTGGAGGCCGCCCGAGCCAGGGCTGCCGTCGTCGGGGCCTAGTCGATCCGGGACGGACAGGGGGTTGCCGACGGCAGTGCGCCCCTCGCGCAGGGGCCCGACGTCGCATCGAGGGGGGTGTGGGACCGCGCCGGCGAGCTCCAGAAGGCCCCGGTCGGCCACGTCGTGGCCGGGACGGCGACCGCAGGGGCCCCATGGACGGGGGCAGTCACTCGCTGCACCAGCGCAGCACCCGCCGGGCGAGGGGGGCGTGCCCGCGCGACGCACGCCGCCGCATCTAGACAGAAGGGAATAGAGAGAGAGAGAGAGAGAGAGAGAGAGAGAGAGAGAGAGAGAGAGAGAGAGAGGAAGGGGAGGGAGAAACGGAGGAAGAGACAGACGAGGGAGGGGGAGGAAGACGAGGAGACAGAGGAGGAGGGCGAGCGCCGCCGCGGCGCTCAGCTGACGACCAGCACCGTCGCCGCTCTCCCCTGCTTCGGGAGAAGGTGCGGGAGGTGGAGAGGAGAAAGGAGGGGAAGCCAGAAGAGTGTGGAAGGCACCGGACGGGTTGAGAGAAATCCATGACCAAGATTTGGACGTATATATTTGTCTCTAGCTGATGTGGACGAAAAGCGAGGGAGAGCGCAAGAAGACCGAAGGAATCGAATGGGAGCTGTTCAAATCGAGTAGAATCAGCTCCTAAATACTATTTATGTAGGTAATCTGTGCCGTTTATAAAGGCAATCAAATGGTAGAACTAATTTTGGTGGACGTGGCGGCCGCTTTCATCGGAGGAGCAGCCTCACCTTGTCTGGGTAAATCCGGCCGGAACCACCTGAAGCGGAGAGTACAGATACCAAGCCTTTGTGTTGAGCTTGCATTCAGATGCACATGCACCAGCTAAGCTGTACAAGGGCGAGAAATGGAGGAATATATGCCAACGTTGCTTTGCCAAGTAAACGATATATACCTGTATATGTACACAAGCAGTGCCATGCCTGCTTTGGTCCAAGTCCAAAGTGCAAGCGACGGATCGAATTTAGAACTCCAACCATCACAATCACTTCTTTTCAAATGCAAACAGTGGTGACATTTTGCGTAGTGCTTGTGCCAAAGAAAGAGCAGAGCTTGTAGTTGTAGCCCTTTTTATCCCGATAAAGCAGGGAGAGCGTGTACCTAGCTGGAGACGCACCCTGCTCGAGCTGCATTTGTTGTGTTGCATGCAAAAGCAGCGTAGGTCAGGCAGGCTTGAGAGTTGAGACTTGAGAGAAGAAGCTTTCCTAGCTAACCAAGACCCATGGCTGCAACAGCTGAGAGTGCAACGGAGACGACGGAAGCGAGAAGCGGCAGCGGCATGGATCCCGCCTTGCACAAGGCCGCGACGCAAGGGTGCGTGAGGAGCCTGAGGAATCTGGTAGTGAAAGACGTCAAGATCCTCAACTCCAAGACGCCCCAGGACAACACGGCGCTCCACCTGGCGGCGCTGCACGGGCACCCCAGGTTCGCCCGCGAGCTCCTCGCCGTGAGCGAGGAGATGATCGTCGCCAGGAACGCCGACGGCGACACCGCGCTGCACCTGGCCGCCAAGACGGGGAGGCTGAAGGTGGCGGAGCTGCTCATCGGGATGGCGCGGGCCTGGCCGGACGGCGCCGACCCCGCGCTGCTCAAGAACCCCCTGACGATGACCAACAGGGAGGGCAACAACCCGCTGCACGAGGCGGTGCGGCACCGCCGGACTGCCGTGGCGCTCGCGCTGCTGGACGCCGACCACGGCCGCGCCTACGACCTCAACGAGCGGATGGAGTCGCCGCTGCACATGGCCGCCCGCGAGGGCCTCCTCCATGTCGTCCGCAAGGTGTTCGACTTCGCCTGGGTCGAGACCAACTACGACCCAGCCGCCGCCGTCAGCGGCACGGCCCTGCACCAGGCCGTGCTCGGCGGACACACCAGGGTCGTGGAGATCATGCTGCAGAAGCACGCCGCGCTGGTGGACATGACCGACGCCAGCGGCAACAACGCGCTGCACTACGCGGCGCAGAAGAACAACTCGCAAGTGGTGGAGCTGCTGCTCGTCACGAAGACGCGGCTCGCCTACAGCACCAACAACGCGCTGCAGTCCCCGCTGCACGTCGCCGCGCAGTACGGCTCGACGGCGGTCATCAAGGCGCTGCTCCGGCACTGCTCCGACGTGTCCGAGATGGTGGACGGCAGCGGCCGGAACGCCTTCCACGCCTCCGTCTGCAGCGGCAAGGCGAACGCGCTCCGGTGCCTGCTCAGCCGCGTCCGTCCCGGGGAGCTGCTCAACCGCGCCGACAACGGCGGCGACACGCCGCTGCACCTCGCCGCCAAGATGAGCCACGTCCACTCGGCGCTGATGCTGCTGGGAGACCGCCGCGTCGACCCCTGCATCCGCAACCACGACGGCGAGACGGCGCGCAGCCTCGTCGAGAAGAAGCTGCACACCGGCAAGACGGACGCCCACGAGATGTACCTCTGGAAGCAGCTCAAGCGGCAGGAGTCCGCCAGGTGCCGCAAGCACCAGCTGCCGCCCGTCACCTTCTCCGGCGCCGACAGCAGGACCTCCAGCCACAAGTACTTCGAGCGCAGCGTCGAGACCTACATCCTCGTCGCCACCCTCATCGCCACCGTCACGTTCGCCGCCACCTTCACCATGCCCGGCGGCTACGACCAGAACAAGGGCATCGCTCTCCACGGCCACGACACCGCCTTCAAGATCTTCGTCATCTCCAACACCGTCGCCATGTGCAGCGCCATCGTCGTTGTCTATTGCTTCATCTGGGCATGGAAAGATCCCCTCAAGTTCAAGATTGACCAGCTCGTGTGGGGCCACAGGCTCACTATGATCGCCGGTCTCGGCATGCTCGTCTCGCTCATGGCTTCTGTCTACATCACCGTAGCACCCACATCACGGTGGCCGGCCTACGTCGTCATCGCCATCGGCATGAGCACCCCGGCCGTCGTCGTCCTCATGCTCGGCAGGGATGTCATTTTCGTCCCGCTGTAGCTACTAGTAGTAATCATCAGTCGTCAACTTGTCCCATCTGCAGGTGCTAATATTTTGTATTGTACAATAAACTTTCTTGACCTCCATCGGACCATTTTCAAAATTAGAATAACACTACCCTACTCCTACTGAAGCTTTAGACAGGTTTGAGACTTTCTTTTCAACCACACCTGCCGAAAAAAAAAATCTTTCAAGCCTTCAGCCTTCGTTTCGTCCTGAAAACTAAGGCGTTGATGGGGATTGAGAAGGATTCAGTCATCTACAAATAAACATTCCCATCTATCTTGGTTTGAGAAAGAAACGAATGAGGCCTGACTGATCTTTAGTTTTTGAGGAAATTATTTTCTCGGCCCTGAAAAAAGTTCGACTTAGTTTTTTAGCTCCTGTTTTCATCGAACTTTGTTAGTTGGCTCTAAAACGAAATTCGGTTGGTTTCTTGGTCTTTCTAGCCAGACCAAAATACATCGAAAATCATAACTCTTCAATACAACATCGGATGAAGATGACTTTTATATGAAAATTGTAGATCTCGACGAGATTTACAACTTTATAGTTTTAATTTTTTTCATTTTTAGGAAGTTTGTATGCTCAAAAAATTTAAAATAATATATTAATTTTAAAATTTTCTGTTTATCATCCTCTTCTTGTTTCTTCCTCCATTGACTAGCTTTGCCAGGTCTGGCTAGATCCATATGACAAGGACATCGTTGGGTCAGGGGACGCCCTCAGGTGAGAGGAAAGGAGCTGTCGAGTATCGCTAGATTTGGGTAAGGGGAGGGAGTTGTCACGTACTAGGATGGGAAGGGATCCACCGCCGGGAGGGCTGCCAATGTAGGATTCGCTGAAGTTAGTCTAACAAAAGGATAATAAATTGGTGGCATCATGATGCTTTAGGAGGAGAGCTGGAATATATCCAGTACGTATACCAAACTTGGTCCATGTGGGCTAAGCAAGCTTTGGGATGCAGCAGCAGGAGGAGAGATGGAATATACCAAGCTCGACTTTGCAAGTAACTAGTTCTTTTGATGCTACCAAAGCTGCAAAAACAGCCTAGCTCGCTGTGCAAGCAAGTATACATCTATCAAATCATATATAGGAACTGATGTCCTAATCCCTAAGGATTAGGGTACCCTGTCATCCGTGCTGCAACATTCTTGTACTGGGATTAGATTGACAGCAGAGCCTGCGAGTAGAAACGCACTCTGTTCGATCAGCTGTTGGAAGGCATGGAGAGCGAGGGAGAGAGGAAAGGCATGGATCCAGCGTTGTACAAGGCGGCGACGCAGGGGAAAGTGTCGAGCTTGAAGCAGCTGGTGGATCCGGAGGACCCAAGCGTGCTGAGCGGCACGACGCCCCAGTTGAACACGGCGCTCCACCTCGCCGCGCAGCACGGGCACGCCGAGTTCGCCGGCGAGGTCCTGGACATGGACGAGGACGAGGAGCTGCTCGCCACCAGGAACGACGACGGCGACACCCCGCTGCACCTGGCGGCCAAGGCGGGCAAACTGGAAGTGGCCAAGCTGCTCGTCAACCGCGCCATGGCGTGGCCGCCGGAGAAGAAGAGCCCCCTGATCATGACCAACAAGGCGGGCAACACCCCGCTGCACGAGGCGGTGCAGCATCGCAGGGGCGCCGTGGCCGTTGTCCTGCTCGACGCCGACCCCATCCGCGCCCACGACCTCAACGAGCGCATGGAGTCCCCGCTGCACATGGCCGCCCGCGAGGGCCTCGTCCAGGTCGTGCAGAAGATCGTCGACTACCCCTGGGTCGGCCTGGAGTTCTTGCCCCACGTCTCCCTCAGCGGCACGGCTCTGCACCAGGCCGTGCTGGGCACCCATCACCGTAAGCAAGAAACAAATTCTCTCTAGCTTCTCCCGTACCACACACACAGACACAAGTCGTTCTTCGCAACAAATTAAATGGACACTGCTGCTACAGGGATCGTGGATATCCTGCTGGAGAAGAGGCCTGATCTGATCGACCTCACCGACTCCGACGGCAACAACGCCCTGCACTACGCGGCGCAGAAGGACCACCAGAGGGCGGTGGAGATGCTGCTGAAGAAGCGCAAGGAGCTGGCGTACAAGCGCAACCTGGAGAGCATGTCCCCGCTGCACGTCGCCGCGCAGTACGGCTCCACGGACACCATCAAGGCGCTGCTCCGGCACTGCCCGGACGTGGCCGAGATGTCGGACGCCTACGGCCGAAACGCCTTCCACGCCTCCGTCGTCAGCGGCAAGGCGAACGCGCTCCGGTGCCTGCTCCGCCGCGTCCGCCCCGCCGAGCTGCTCAACCGCGTCGACGGCAACGGCGACACGCCGCTGCACCTCGCCGCCAAGATGAGCCGCGTCCACTCGGCGCTCATGCTGCTCAAGGACCCCCGCGTTGACCCCTGCGTGCGCGATCGCGACGGCCAGACCGCGCGCAGCCTCGTGGAGCGGAAGCTGCCCACGGGCGAGATGGACGCCTACGAGATGTACCTCTGGAAGCAGCTCAAGCGGCAGGAGTCCAAGCGGTGCCGCAAGCAGCCGCTGCCGCCGCTCGCCACCTACCCGAGCCGCAGGGGCAACGACAAGTACTTCGAGCGCATCGTCGAGACCTACATCCTCGTCGCCACGCTCATCGCCACCGTCACCTTCTCCGCCACCTTCACCATGCCCGGCGGCTACTCCCAGAACGACGGCATCGCTCTCCGGGGCCACAGCGCCGCGTTCCAGATCTTCGTCGTCTCCAATACCGTCGCCATGTGCAGCTCCATCGTCGTCGTCTTCTGCTTCATCTGGGCCTGGCAGGACCCCGTCAGGTTCAAGGTCGACCAGCTCTTGTGGGGCCACAGGCTCACCGTCATCGCCTGCCTCGGCATGCTCGTCTCGCTCATGACCGCCGTCTATATCACCGTGGAGCCCGTCTCACGGTGGCCGGCTTACGTTGTCATCGCCATCGGCACCAGCACTCCGGCTGTTGTCTTCCTCATGCTGGGTAGGGAGGTCATCTTTGTGCCGCTGTAATAAAAATTGAGTGACTTGTAGCAGTCGTCTCATTAATTCTGGATGCACGCTTGTAATTGTTTCTACAAACCATATTGTGTGTTGTTTTGACCAGTTACAATGTGCGTGCAAATTGTAATGCAGTAGTTACGGCAGATTGCCAGAGTGAAAAACTCAATATATAGCAACAATTTCATCTATGTAAATGAAATGAGTATACAGAATAGCCGACGGGGTAAACCCGAACTAAAACGGAGTAGTTCACGTATCTGGACCGACAAGACACGTATGATTATCCATCCATCTTTCTATCTATATATAGCTACTATTTACATGAATATTTGCGATCGAATTGCAACAGATTCAGACACGTCACGTGTTCTGCTTCGCTTCAGCGGTGATCTTAGCCGACCGCATCTCGTACGCGTTCAGGTGGGTGACCTTGACATCCGACTCGCCGTTGTTGAAGACGTAGAGGCGCGCCTTGTCGCCCACGGCCTTGGTCGGGTACACCCTCGACAGGATGCAAGTCTTGCCGTGCGCTCCGAAGCTCTCCACCACCGAGTGGTCAATCTGCATGCATTCGGCATCGATCAGCAAATTCAGTTCACAGGATATATTATACGGTAGTATCAGACAAATTAGTAATCATCATCATGATCAAAGGACGAGGATAACGTACCAGAGTCCTTAGAGCGATCTTGCCGCCGTTCTGCGCGATGTCGACGTCGACGAAGCCAGCGAAGGTCGGCTTGTAGAGGCCGTCGGCGTGCGACGACATGGACGGGTCGTTGCACATGAGCACGACGTGCTTGCCGCCGTCGCCGCCCTTGAACACCCTGAAGAACACGGCGGTCCGCTCCTCGAGGTCGTCGGACGCGAGCACCCACAGCCCGAACGGCCCCGCGCCGCCCTTGGCCTCCGCGCCCCGCGCCGCGCACACCGCCTCCGCGTCCGCGCCGCGCCACGCCGGGTCGAACGGCTCCGCCTTGTCCAGGTCCATCACCTGGAACGCCGCCTCGACGTCGGCCTGCGCCGGCGACGCCAGCCCCGTGACCTCCAGGTGCTGCCCGCCTTTCACCAGCGCGCCCGTGACGTTGACGACGTGGCCGCCGCGGAGGGACTCGATCTCGGCGACCGGCCACTGCGCCAGCTGCTTGCCGCCCGGCGCGAGCCACACCTTCCTCGGCACAGCCTGCACGCCGGCCCAGCCCTTGCGGAGGTCGTCGGCGGTGGAGTCCGACTCGTTGGCCCACCCCCACAGGATGCGCCGCTGCTTCGCCGTGTCGAGGAACGTCTTGGAGGCGTAGAAGTTGCCGTAGTCGTACCGGAGCCCGTCGTTGCCGTCGGCGAGCGCCGCGTCCGGCACGTACGTGTCGGCGGCGGCGTCGTACTCGCCGACCGTGTAGTACTCGAACCGTGTCAGGTCGAGGCTCACCTTGAGCACGTGCTTCGTGCCACCGGCGGCGCCCGGGGAGCTCACGGGGTAGAAATCAGGGCACTCCCACATGCCGGTGTCTCCGGAGTGCAGAGCGCGGCTTGCCGGCACCCAGCGCTTGAAGTCCCTGCTGCGGTAGAGCATCACGAGGCCCTGGTGGTTGTCCTTGGTCCCGATCACCAGCCGCCAGAGCCCGTCGGCGCCCTGCCACGCCGTCGTGGGGTCTCGGAACGCGGTGGCGTTCGTCCCCGGCCCCGGCACGATGACGGGGTTGTAGTCCGGCTTGACCCACTCGCGGAGGTACGGGTCGGAGAGGTCCTTGGGGTACGCGACGTTCTGCACCTGCCGGTTCTCGCCGTCGATGCCGGTGTACATGATCACCGGCGTGCCGTCGGACAGCACGGTCGCGGAGCCCGACCAGCAGCCGTTGACGTCGAACGGCGCCGACGGGTAGATCGCCGGCGGGAGCATGACCCAGTCGACGAGGTCCGACGACACGGCGTGCGCCCACACGATGTTGCCCCACACTGCGCCCTTGGGATTGTACTGGTAGAACAGGTGGTACACGCCCTTGTAGTACATCACGCCATTAGGATCTGCGCGGACAAGAGAACTCGACAGTTAGACTCACCAATGCAGCAGCAGCAGTTAACGAACAGAGGATGTAGAAAGAACAATGGCGGTTGCAGGTACGGACTTACCGTTGATCCAGTTCTTGGGAGGCTGGAAGTGGTAGCCGGTGCGGTGCGCGTCGTCGACGGCGGACTCCTGCGGCGATGGCGCCTCTGCCGCACGGCACGAGGATGACGACGACAGCAGCGCGAACAGGAGGAAAACCACCCAAGCCCAAGTCTTCATCGCCATGTGTCGATCGAATCAATCAAATTAAAAGTGCTAACTGCTTACTGCTCGTGAACTAGTTCTCTGTTGTATCGATGATGAGACTACGGGGAAGAAAGGGGCGTGTACGTGGATATTTATATTGCTCAGCAAGAGGCGCGGACAAACTTACTGTCCGACTCCGACTAGAACTAGAATACATGTTTTGGATAAGGGTAATGACACGCTTAGCGCGTCCGGTCCCGCCGGACGGTGCCGCGCGCGCGACTCCCACCACCGAAGGCTACGTGCCGCTCGCCCACTGCTCCGTTTTTTTTTTCTTTTTCGTTTTTTTTCATTTCTTTTTTTTTATTTTTTTTTATTTTATTTTTTTCTATTTTTCTTTCCATTTTTCTTATTTTTTATTTTAAAATATTTATACATTTTTATTTTTTATATGTATATTATAGTGCATATTGCAAGTAATGTTTAAAATGTTTTATCTTTTTTGGACGTATCTTTTAAGTGTATGTTTACAATGTTTCATCTTATTTTTTAAATAAATGTTTGCAGGTGTTTCATCTGTATATGTTGCATATATTTTCACATGATTTTTTTAGAAAGGCGGCAAGAGATTTGTCGGATTTTTATTAGACGAGAGTTTTCACATGTATTGTTGCAATATTTATATGAATGTTGTATATGTTTGTAAATGTTTTTTAAGTGTTTTCAGGGTTTTTTTCTAAATGTTTCATACGCATATTTCGAGTGTTTCAGCAGTTACGTACATATATTGCAAATGTTGTATCTGGATGTTTCAGAAGTAAATCTGGTGTTGCAATTAGTATTTCGTATGTATGTTTCATGCCCATCGGCTGGATTGGGAGATCCGCCACTAGCAGCGACCCTCCTTTGCCCTAGCCGGCGCGACCTCACATCTTCCCAACAACTGTCATCGCCCCTCTGCCCGCGCGCTCATCTTTCTTGATTCCTTTCGTGCTCCATAGCGGCTATCCTCCATCCCCGGTAACTTCGCACCCGATCCGTCTTGGCCGGCGTAACTTCCCAGTAACCGTCGTCTACCTCCTCTGTCGCTGGCAAGCTAGAATCGGCCGTCTCCCTCCTCTATGCATCGTCCTGAAGAAGTGATAAAATATGCATGTTGCAAAAGTATGTATACAATATTTTTGTAGTTTCAGAAGTATATTAGGCACCAATTGCCCTTTGGTAGGTACCCTTGCTATCCTAAATTATAATTCATTTCAAGAATCTTGGAAACTCAAAACATCTCAAGTTTGACCAAAATTATAGAGAGAAATACGAAGATTTATAGCATCAAATGAGTGTACTATGAAAATATATTTACGAAGAATATAATGATACATAGGTAATATTGTAAATATTATTACCTTATTATATAAATAAATCTAGTCAACGCTTTAAGATTCTTAAAAATGACTTACAGATGAAATAGAAAAATAAAATAATATTATAAAGCCCATGACCACAATTCCAAAATCCCAGTCTCGCAGATTCGTAGAACCTAACTCCGGCCACACCCCTGGAAACGGCCCAAAATGTGAGATTGAACCCTCACATCGGACCACCCTTCCTATTTTTTGCTCTCCCAATGAAAATATAAAGCCTATTTCGTGTAAGCCGAGCGCACCGTATCGTTGGCTCCGCCTAGGGTTTTAGCTCCTGCCGCCGCAACCTCCCGTCCCCTGCCGCCGCAACCTCCTCATCCTTCGCATCCCATCCGAATCCCTATCCCGCAACCGCCGGCGCAGGGCGACGAGCGGCGGAGCCCGCGCCCGAGATGGACCGGTACCACAGGGTGGAGCGGCCGCGGAACGAGTCGACCATCGAGGAGAACGAGATCCGCATCACCGCGCAGGGCCTCATCCGGAACTATGTCTCCTACGCTACCTCCCTACTCCAGGTATCCTATTGTCTTTAGGATTAGGATGCGCTGTTCCATTCGAGTCCCGTCTCTGTAGATTCGAATCGGAGTTTTTGGTTTGATGGAACGGCTGCCAAGTCACGGTTGTTCTCGGCCGTTAGGGTCGAGAGGTGGATTCAAACATCCGGTTTTGTGTGTTTTGATGTCTTATTAAATTTGTATATGCGGTGATTGATATACTACAGTACTAATTCCATTCCATGTACCACAAATTTGGCATATGGGAAGGGCATTGTTGGGTGTGTTTGTTTCCATGCACTATACATGTACGATGAACAATTGTTTTACATGAACTATATATTGCTTATTTACTACTACTATTTAGTGTCCTTTTAATTCTTTGTTTATTTCTAAGCTCTTGTCTCCTTTTTTATTATTATATAATCAGGAAAGGAGAATTAAAGAGATTGTTTTGAAAGCCATGGGACAGGCAATCAGTAAGTCTGTTGCTGTTGCAGAGATTATCAAGGTAGTACTCTTGCTCGCTCTCTATTGTTGCATTTTTGGTCAACCAATCAACCACATATGACAAGTTTTCTTCGAAACAGAAAAGGATCCCTGGGTTACACCAGGATACCAACATCAGTTCTGTCAGCATCACCGATGTCTGGGAACCCATAGAAGAAGGACTTGTCCCGTAAAATTTCTACTCGTTCTAGATTCTTTTATATCCTTTTTTTGTGCTACTCATGTTCCTAACTTTTTAAAGGCTTCCCCATTTTCAGATTGGAGATGACTCGTCATGTTTCGATGATATCAATTACTTTGTCCCCCAGAGAGCTGGACAAGCTCACTCCTGGGTGAGTCATATCTTTGTTAATTCTTCAGTGTTAAGGTGCCAGGGATGAGTCTTTTGTAATAAGATGTAAAAGAACTTTTGCACTATATAGATCATTGAAATATTAATACTCTTTGTATAGGTACCAAGCTCCAGTGTATGTTGAACAGCCCAGGCAACAGCAGGTGCCACCACCACGTCAACCTCGCAGACCACCGGGGCAACAATTCCAGCAGCTGGAGTATGAAGGTATGGCTGTGATTATTCACATTGATTGTGGTATTTCTGTTGATCATGTATCTAGCATTGGATAATTTTTGCTTTGTTAGACTCCTATGCACGGGGTCGAGGAAGAGGCAGGGGCCGTGGGCGTGGAAGGGGTTGGGGTAGAGGTGGCTATGGTGGTTATGGTGGATATGGAAACAACCAAGGTGGCTATAACCAAGGTGGTGGGTATTATGACAATCAAGGTGGATATGGTGGCTATGACAATCAAGGTGGGTATGGTGGTGGATATGGCTACAACCAAGGCAGATATGGAAACTATCAAGGTACTGAATGGTGTCTTGGTACAGATATCCTTGATCTTGTGTGATGTTTCGGCAAAATGACATGTATATGTTGACCCAGAAAATGGTGGATATAACCGAGGGAGAGGAGGTGGTATGCGAGGAAGAGGCAATTGGGGTTACCGTGGAGGTATATGACTTCAACTTAGAGTCACGCTTCTCATCGAATTTACCTTCTCATTTTATTAATTTGTTGACGCTGATGATAGCCAATCCTTTTGTTCTGCTGAATCGTTACTCCTTTTGGTAACTGTAGTTTTGGACCTTGGCACGGTGCTAAATTTGATTGCCCATACATTTCTATTGTAGTCTATATGTGATACATAATATATTAAAATAATTTCAAATTACTTGAGGACGTGCTTTTTAAAGGACTTTTGCATCCCAATTCTACACGTTTTTACTGCCAAAATATTATAATATTAATAATATTATTTGAAAACATTCACTGAGCACAACCATAATCGTTCAATCATTAAATTGGTTTGGATTTGAACTTGTCTTCCAGGCTATGAAGGTGGCAGGGGAGGTGGCTATGAAGGTGGCAGGGGTGGGGGTTATGAAGGAGGCAGGGGCGGTGGCTATGAAGGTGGCAGGGGTGGGGGCTATGAAGGTGGCAGGGGCGGCGGTGGGCCTGGTGGAAGGGGATATGGTGGCCGTGGAAGAGGTAGAATGGGTGGTCGCGGGCGGGGGAACTGATGCAAGCGGACTTCTGGTGCTTCCTTCAATGCATGCCTTATAGCAGGGAAAAATACAAGTTATCTGAACATTTTATGTTGGAAGCAGTTCAGTTATGTGTGAGGTCTGTTATTTTTTCCCTGGGCGCGAGGTTTGGTTGTGAGCATAATTTATTTGCAAGTTTTATCATGTCATCTTTCAATGTTCCTGCTGCCAGAGGCTGTTTTCCCAATGATCGTTGAGTGCTGAGCATGCTGCCCTATGTTCATGCCTGCAATGTTAATAGATGGCAACTCTTGCCCTGTGTTAAATAGTTAATTCTATTTGTGCAGTTTGCTTTGCTTTTGTCAATAGTTTCCATGAGATTGGCGCGTTTATAGATTATATGTATTATTATTATTGCCCAATTTCTTTTTAATCAAATAGCGCACGTGATAATATTGGGCATACAAGGTCTCTTGTATGGCGTGTGCATTTACGCATGGGTTTGCGAACTTATCGGGAATAACCATTAAATTGATAACAATAACAATCCTGGTTTGTTTTTCGTTTCAGTGATCGAATTGAATACGTAACCAAGACTGAATGTTGATGGTGCTTTATTTGATGTAGTGGGAAGGGCATTTTAGTTGAGACTAGGCCTTTGTTAAATGTTAAATTAAATGCATTTCCCGCTGTTTTTATATTTTATTTAATGACGGTGCTTAAAAAAAGGAAGGACGATGTTTAGATGAGATTAAAAGACAAGGCACAGTGTTAGAGTTAGTGAAGATGGTAGTGCTATTCTAGAGAAAGCAATGAACAAGAAGAATGAAGAATTTGCTATGAAAACTACAGGTGCACACCCTAAAGGTGAACGATGTAGTCTTCGACAAGAAGGTGGTGGGCTTGCTGAAGTCATCAATTTCCTGTCTAGTCTGTGCTCTGTTAAAACTTGTTTAGAGTTGGTTGTGTCGTTTTTGTGGCAAGGGTAGAGGTCGTGGTCTGTGCACTGGCTAGAACGTTAGAGGTCAATGTGTCTAGGCTGGTTTTGCTTTATGGATTTTGTGTAAGCAGTCTTGGAAAACTGGAATCCCAGTGACGATCTTGTGCTTTCTTTAAGTTTTCAATAAAGTCAGGGGAATGTGCATTGGTTGTTTACGCATGGGTTTGCAAACTTATCGGGAACAACCATTAAATTCATAACAATAACAATCATGGTTTGTTTTTCGTTTCAGTGATCAAATTGAGTACGTAACCAAGACTCAGTGAATGTTGATGGTGCTTTATTTGATGTAATGGGAAGGTCATTTTAATTAAAAGAAAAAAGGGCCTCCTTAGTGATTTAACCAATTGAACTATGTGTGTTCGGTATGGAAGGGATTTACTGTTTTTTCTATAGAGTAAATCCTCTGTATTTCTATACTACATTACTGTCAGTTCGCATTACCAACCGGCAGTGATAGGGGTCATCATTGCCGGTTATTTATTAGAACCGGCAGTGATATGGTGGGTTATATAAGGCACTGACGGGCTCAGAAATTTTCTAAGTGTTCAAACACATCGTTTAGCTTTCGCTCTACGGCGTTGACAGAGCTCCGCCGCGCCCACGCCGCTGTTGCAGCCCCGTCCCAGCGCCCACAGCCCCGCACTGTCTCGCCCCATGCTACCCTGTCTCGCCCCATGCTACCCGTGCGCTCCACGACGCCAGCCACAGTCCACAACAGCGGCGCTGCCGTCCACGACGCTGGCAAGGAGATTGGCTACACTGCATGACGCCACTGCATGATGCCGCCGCCGTCCTCCGTCCCCAACAACTTCCTCGACGCCGTCGGGAGCTCCTCGACGCTAGGAGCTTCACCACGACTCGAGCGCGGGATCCCGCCCCCCTGTATTCAGTGAGTTGCTAAGGTGTTCGATAGAATGCCCATAAGGACAAACCAACCCTGCATCACTAGTTGGAGCCGCATTCCACTTATGGATTGCATGGATTCAGGATGCAACTGCGCTGCCTATGGAATCTAATTTGTTAGAGGAGCCTTTTCTAATAATTAAGTTAACATTGTGCCATGGTTAGTGGGGGTAGTATTATGGATTGGTATTTTATATTTTTTATTACTACTTAGAAACACTAGGAGACTGTTTGGATCCTTACATTTGGAGAATTGAATTCTATTTAACAACTTAGTCTATTTCACTTGGAATATGATATCCCACAGCAAGGTAGGACTAAGTAGCTCTGTTCGTTTGTCTGAAATGAAACGCTGATTTCGTCTGATTCTGATTTATTCTGAGAAAAAAATATTGTTTTATGTCTAAAAAGAAGTCAAAATTTAGAAGTGAACAGGGACAAGGTAGCAGAGAACAAAGATGGCTATGTGGTGTGTCCGGTTTGTACTCGTTAAGGATGGCCAACATCCTCTAGTGGTGGCTAGAGTATGTCAGGAAGAAGCTCGGGCTAAGAAGCGTTGGAAGAAGAAATAAACGTCGGAGAAGTCGACCTTACTCGTATTTTCTACACTTCTTCTGTTTAAAAAGAGCGTCGTTATAGGTCTTAGAACATGTTATTTGACCATCCTTATTATTAAAAAAATAATTATTATTATTTATCTTGTTTGGCTTATTTTATTATTAGAGATATATTAATAATGATATATTTATTTTATAATTTGCATAAAATTTTTGAATAAAACGAGCGGTTAAACACGATATCCCAAAGTAAAAAAAAAGTCATTTTTAGGACGGGGGAGTATATATCAATCTATTTTCCCGTAGTGTGAAAACATTAGGAGTCAGGATAAGGAGCACTTAGCGAAAGCGTTTTTCAATCCTATCAAAAAATCACGATTGGACTTATTTGTTAAACTCACAACTATGACTAACAATTTTTGAGATGTTCATTGACCGAGGTGTAATCAAATGATTCAGGAGTAGGTAATAAAAACATTAAAATATTTTTTATAGTACAACCCAAGTGTTCATAACCACATATACAATCCTATCTATCTCCTTGAGGATCTTCCAAGATTAGATCAGCAAATTCTCAAGAAGAGATTGACAACGTCACCGATCACCGTAGACATCTAGTTGTCGAGGCAAACACCGACTACCAGTGAAAGCACAAAACAAACGAAAACATCGCCTACCACTGAGAAAAACAAAACCGTTAATAAATCATTATCATTGAAAGCACAAAACGGAGAGAAACATCGCCTACCAATAAAAATAAACCCCTTAACTACACAAATATTCCGTTCCATGGGGAGTCATACCCAGTGCTAATGTTGTTGAGGCTCTTGACTACATGTCCTTTGGTATCTCTCTATCCCAAATTATAAATCATTATAAAAATCTTGGAGAGTCAAAATATCTTATATTTGATTAAAATTATAAAGAAATACGAAGATTTTTGATACCAAATAAATATACTATGCAGAATCTAATGATACTTAGTTAATATTATAAATATTATTATCACCTTATTATATAAATCTGATCAAAGCTTTAAGATTGTTGGAATGACTTACAGAAAAAATAGATAAATAAAAGAAAGATATAAAGCACATGGCCACAATTCCAAAATCCCACAGTTTCCAGATTCGCAGTAGAACCTACGGCCACATCCCCGAAAACGGCCCGAAATGTGAGATTGTCACAAGGCTTTGTTCGTTTTAGCTAATAAACATTTATTTTTTTAGTTCTTCACATTATTTTTTTTCTCATACCGAATTAGCATGATGCAAAATCAGCAGAGTTTTTCAAACTCCGGCGAACACTCCTATTTTTTTTCGAAAATAAAAGGCCTATTTCGTGTAAGCCGAGCGCACCGTATCCTTGGCTCCGACTAGGGTTTTAGCCCCTGCCGCCGCAACCTCCCGCCCTCCCGCTCCCTGCCGCCGCAACCTCCCCACCCTTCGAATCCCATCCGAATCTCTATCCCGCAACCGCCGGCGCCGGGCGACGAGCGGCGGAGCCCGAGGCCGACATGGACCGGTACCACAGGGTGGAGCGGCCGCGGAAGGAGTCGATCATCGAGGAGAACGAGATCCGCATCACCGCGCAGGGCCTCATCCGGAACTATGTCTCCTACACTACCTCCCTCCTCCAGGTATCCTATTGTCTTTAGGATTAGGATGCCTGTTCCGTTCGAGTCCCGTCTCTGTCCATTCGAATCAGAGTTTTTGTTTTGATGGAACGGCTGCCAAGTCACGGTGGTTCTCGGCCGTTAGGCTAGAGAGGTGGATTCAAAGTTTTGATGTCTTATTAAATTTGTATAGGCGGTGATTGATATACTACAGTACTAATTCCATTCCATGTACCACAAATTTGGCATATGGGAAGGGCATTCTTGGGTGTGTTTGTTTCAATGCATTATACATGTTCGATGAACAATTGTTTTACATGAACTATATTGCCTATTTACTACTACTATTTAGTGTCCTTTTAATTCTTTGTTTATTTCTAAGCTCTTGTCTCCTTTTTTATTATTATATAATCAGGAAAGGAGAATTAAAGAGATTGTTTTGAAAGCCATGGGACAGGCAATCAGTAAGTCTGTTGCTGTTGCAGAGATTACCAAGGTAGTACTCTTGCTCGCTCTCTATTGTTGCATTTTTGGTCAACCAATCAACCACATATGACAATTTTTCTTTGAAACAGAAAAGGATCCCTGGTCTACACCAGGATACCAACATCAGTTCTGTCAGCATCACTGATGTCTGGGAACCCATAGAAGAAGGACTTGTCCCGTAAAATTTCTTCTCATTCTAGATTCTTTTATATCATTTTTTTGTGCAATTCACGTTCCTAACTTTTTAAAGGCTTCCCCATTTTCAGATTGGAGATGACTCGTCATGTTTCGATGATATCGATTACTTTGTCCCCCAAAGAGCTGGACAAGCTCACTCCTGGGTGAGTCATATATTTGTTAATTCTTCAGTGTTAAGGTGCCAGGGATGAGTCTTTTGTAATAAGATGTAAAAGAACTTTTGCACTATATAGATCATTGAAATATTAATACTCTTTGTATAGGTACCAAGCTCCAGTGTTTGTTGAACAGCCCAGGCAACAGCAGGCGCCACCACCACGTCAACCTCGCAGACCACCGGGGCAACAATTCCAGCAGCTGGAGTATGAAGGTATGGCTGTGATTATTCACATTGATTGTGGTATTTCTGTTGATCATGTATCTAGCATTGGATAATTTTTGCTCTGTTAGACTCCTATGCACGGGGTCGAGGAAGAGGCAGGGGCCGTGGGCGTGGAAGGGGTTGGGGTAGAGGTGGCTATGGTGGTTATGGCGGATATGGAAACAACCAAGGTGGCTATAACCAAGGTGGTGGGTACTATGACAATCAAGGTGGATATGGTGGCTATGACAATCAAGGTGGGTATGGTGGATATGGCTACAACCAAGGCAGATATGGAAACTATCAAGGTACTGAATGGTGTCTTGGTACAGATATCCTTGATCTTGTGTGATGTTTCGGCAAAATGACATGTATATGTTGACCCAGAAAATGGTGGATATAACCGATGGAGAGGAGGTGGTATGCGAGGAAGAGGCAATTGGGGTTACCGTGGAGGTATATGACTTCAACTTAGAGTCACGCTTCTCATCGAATTTATCTTCTCATTTTATTAATTTGTTGACGTAGATGATAGCCAATCCTCTTGTTCTGCTGAATCGTTACTCCTTTTGGTAACTGTAGTTTTGGACCTTGGCACAGTGCTAAATTTGATTGCCCATACATTTTTATTGTAGTCCATATGTGATACATAGTATATTGAAAATAATTTCAAATTACTTGAGGATGCGCTTTTTAAAGGACTTTTGCACCCAATTCGACACCTTTTTTACTGCCAAAATATTATAATAGGAATAATATTATTTGAAAACATTCACTGAGCACAACCATTATCGTTCCATCATTAAATTGGTTCGAATTTTGAACTTGGCTTCCAGGCTATGAAGGTGGAAGGGGCGGTGGCTATGAAGGTGGCAGGGGTGGGGGTTATGAAGGAGGCAGGGGCGGGGGCTATGAAGGTGGCAGGGGCGGTGGTGGGCCTGGTGGAAGGGGATATGGTAGCCGTGGAAGAGGTAGAATGGGTGGCCGCGGGCAGGGGAACTGAGTGCAAGTGGACTTCTGGTGTTTCCTTCAATGCATGCCCTGTTTTTGGCTTCATTTCGGACATAGAACATTGTTTTTCTCTCACAACAAATCAGCATCAGACGAACTCAGTGCTTCTCTGCAGACAAACGAACAACGCTTATCTGAGCTTTTTATGTTGGAAGCAGTTCAGTTATGTGTGAGGTCTGTTATTTTTTCCCTGGGCGCGAGGTTTGGCTGTGAGCATTATGCATTTGCAAGTTTTATCATGTCATCTTTCAATGTTCCTGCTGCCAGAGGTTGTTTTCCCAATGATCGTTGAGTGCTGAGCATGCTGCCCTATGTTCATGCCTGCAATGTTAACAGATGGCAACTCTTGCCCTGTGTTAAATAGTTAATTCTATTTGTGCAGTTTGCTTTGCTTTCATCAATAGTTTCCATGAAGATTGGGGCCTTTATAGATTATATATTATTATTATTACCCAGTTTCTTTTTAATCAAATAGCGCACGTGATAATATTGGGCACACAAGGTCTTTTGTATGGCGTGTGCATTGGTCGCTTGTGCATGGGTTTGCAAACTTATCGGGAACAACCATTAAATTCATAACAATAACAATCATGTTTTGTTTTTGGTTTCAGTGATCGAATTGAACACGTAACCAAGAGTCGGTGAATGTTTTAAAGATGGTGCTTTATTTGATGTAGTGGGAAGGGCATTTTAGATGAGATTGGGCCTTTGTTAAATGTTAAATACATTTCTCGTGGTTATTATATTTAATTTAATGACGGTGCTTAAAAAACGAAGGACGATGTTTAGATTAATAAAAGAAAAAAGGGCCTCATCAGGTTTATATAAGTAATAAAGTACTCGTTTTGTAAAAGAAAAAAAATGCAATTTTTACTTGTGAGACTAAGCATGAAAACCAAGGTAGATAGAAAAATAAAAAATGCCCTTGTGAATAGGCTAGCAGGAGTTGCAATATTAGCGGTCTTTGCGAAAAAAAATAGCAAATTTTTTAGGACGGAGAGAGTAAATATTTAATTAAAAAGATGGTCAATAGTATAAAGATAGTGTACATAACACTCATAATCCGATTTGACAATAACAATCGGCCATTCTGGCCCCACGCAAACCCTACCCGATTTGACAGTAACCATCGGCCAATTGGACTAAACTAAAATTCGATTTGGGCTGAATTCTACGACTGAATTGTTGTAAGAGAAAAATATTATTACATAGTTAAAAATAAACTGAATCTATCTTAAACGAACGGAGACTACTGTAGAACCACTTCCGTTCCCGCCACCGTGAGTCCATGACATCCAAGCAGACCAAGCCAACCATGAAAGCATGCGCCCTTTCATCCTCAAAGGTGCATTCAATTATGTACCTATATTCAGTTAGATTTTCGATACATATATGACATAAATATCAATATCGAATGCATCCGTCATTATGCCTAGTAGACTCTACATCTGAAATAAACACTATGCATACTCTCTCTGTCCTATTTTAACTGTTGTTCTTTCAATCCATTCAATCGTCTATATTCATAATACTGTTGATGCATCTAGACATGCACTATCCAAGTTCCAAGTCTTCGCTGCACACCCTAACAAGCTAAAGCGACAATTATAGCGGGACAGGAGGAGTAGATGATATTCATAATATCTGTTCTATCCAAACTGGTTTCATCCCTATTCTCGCATGTCCTAGCTCCTCTCCTCCATCGCCTCCTTAGTTGTAAGGTTGGACCTTTGTCTCGGCTAGAGGGGGTGAATAGCTAATAAAAATTCTATAAACAATATTTAAATAAAATGGTTAGACAATTAAGTGATGAAACAAATTTTGCGCTAGTCTACTAAAAGATGCAAGCCATCTAACCGTTCTAGGCTATTAACTAGTTTTACACCAACAAGTCTAAATTACTACTTTATTCTACTCCTATGAGAGCTAACTGCACAAGTATACTACTATAAATATAAATACAAGAATGTAAAGAGTGGAGAGGTGATTTTTATACCGAAGTGTAGAAAACATGAGCCAAACAATCAATGCACAATAAACAAGATAAATCCTTGGTAGAGAGAAGACACAAGACTTTTTATCGAGGTTCAATTGCTTGCCGGGCATGCTACTCCTTGTTGTAGCGATACACCAATTTGAAGGTTCACGTGCTAATTGGCATCACACGCTAAACCCTTCTTAAGGGTGCCGCACAGCCAACACAAGATGGGGATCCAATAAGCTACGAGCAATCCACTAGAGTAGCTAATTCGCTATCTCCCACGGGGAAGGCTCAAGAACCACCCCTTACAACTTCACCGATCGGAGGCGGAGACAATCACCAACTCCCCTCAACGATGCTCGCAGCTCCAAGCCGTCTAGGAGTCGGCAAACTCCAAGAGTAACAAGAAAACCCGCCGCGAAATCCAACTATCAAGTGCCTCTAGATGAACACACTCATGCAATGCACTTGATGCTCTCCAATCTCACCAAATTGATGTTGCAATCAAGTAGGATGTGTGAGAGAGGAGTAGAGAGGCCCACTAGCTTGTAGAGTGAATGAGAATGGCCAAGAGGGAGGAGCACAAGCCGGCCCCTCCAACTTACATAGCCCCCACTTAAAAACCAACCGTTACACACTGTTTTGGGGGGCACCGGACGCTCCAACAGTAGCACCGGACGCGGGAAGCTCAACATCTGGTGTATCGCTGAAGGACACGTGTACTAGCCATTTAAAAAATCGCCCGCTGCACACCCAACCACCGGACGCATCCGCCGTCACACCGGACGCTCGAGGCCAATGTCCGGAGTGGTTCCAGAGAGGTTCCAGAGAACACATTTGTTCACCGGATGCGTCCGCCGTTCCAACAGCTCTCTGTTGCGTGCTAGGTCAGAGGCACCGGACATGTGAATAGTGTTCACCGCGTGTTCGGTGCTAAAATTGTCGCGTCCGGTGAGAAACTTCACCGAGCTGACCCGAGGGCTCTGGGTTCACACTAGACGCGTCCGGTGCGCCCCACCGGACGCTCCAAGCGTCCGGTGCTCTTTTAACACCTGAGTCTCTCCAAGGTTAGCCATCGAACACTTTGAGCAAGCGTCTGTTGCATTTTTCTCCATAGAGATAACACCGAAAAACACTGAACCCTGCCTCGCAAGCTCGTCAGGAGGAAGAGAGGACCCAGACCCTCTCTACCCTTCAAACTTCACCCCATTTTCAAATGTGCCTACAACACAAATTGTCCCAGACTTTAGTGCACGTGTGTTAGCATTTTCCAAAGAGTTTTCCACGGGTTTTGTTAGTATTCACAAGCATCCACATCCATATGCAACAAGTATGAGCATCTAGTGGCTGTTTGATAACCGTATTCCTTAAGTGAGTTTTCCCCTCTTGATAGTACGACTATCTATTCTAAATGTGATCGCTCTCTCTAAAGAGTCTTGATCACCGAAAGCAAAAGAGCTCCGAACATATATACCTTTGCCTTAAGCTCCTAATTTTTCTCCCTTTTCCTTCTCTTCCAAAGATGAAGTGTTTCGGTCTCCGTCTTGATGATGGACTTACACCATTTTCATGGATGCCGTCATGGCCTCTCACTTGTGGTCTTAGCCGATCCGATCACCATGCTTCATCTTGATGTTTGCTAATTCAACTCATGAGACACTTAGAGCAAATATTAGTAAACTATGTTTCATCAATTATCAAAACCAAACATTGGCTTTCACTCCTTGCGCTCAAATCCCTCCGCGTCCTTTCCCCCCATGCCACATCCCCTAGCCCACACCTCATACTCATCAACTCAGGCTATCTCCAACAATAACACCCAAGATACAATACTCATTTTATGTTTAGATTGCGTTACAGTGAATAAATTTAATACCTATTTTTAGTCTGAAAGCTCTAGTTTGGTTTTGATAACTGATGACACCCTAAGGACTAACCTAAGTTGCTAAGTGTTGGCAAGTTTAGGTTGTCCCATCCATGGAGAGATGAGCAAAATGATGGTGATGATCAAGGTGGCTTAACCATGGACCAAGTATGGTGGATCAAATGAAGTTGATCAAGTGAAAAGAAAAGGCTTGAAGGCAAAGGTATAACCCCAAGTAGGCTTTTCTTTTGGTGATCAAGACACCAAGTGGGTGTGATCACATTTAGGATATATAGCCGACTATTAAGGGGAGAACTAAGCGTTTGGATTACCTTCAAGTGCTCTAGGTTGCATTTCATTGCATTGAATCTAACTCAATCTAGAGATCAACTTAGAAACCCTTGACAAATGGTTTGAAATGCTAACACACTGTGCACAAGTATTGAAGACTTTGAGTGTTAGCACATAGAAGTAAGGGGTGTGAAAACTAACTTGAAAGAGCTGTTTTCAGAGCGTCGGACGCTGGGGATCTTGGGCGTCGGACCATTGGTTGTGACTGTCCGACGGTCCCCTGGCCCTGTTTTTAATTGTGAAGGCATCAGATGTTAGTGCTTAGTCCGACGGTGGGCGTCGGACGGCTAGTTTCATTGGTCCGACGCACTACCTCTGGAGCGTCCGACGGTTGGCCTGGCTGCTGACTGGTGTGAGAGTCGAACAGTCAGACGGTTGTTGAAGGGTGAGCCTCGGACCATTGGTCCTCCATCCGACGGCGCGGCGTGGTGAGTTCACGCTCTGGGCACATGCATGGCGAGCTGAGTGCAGAGCGTTGGACGCAGGCGGTTAGTCCGACGAAGAAAAACGTCTATATGTGCTCTCTGGAAGTGTCGGACACTGAGAAGCTTTGGTCCGACGCTGTTCAGTTCAACGGTTTGGAAAGTGGCGCGAGCAATTAGCCGTTGAGATCCAGCGGCTGTGGTTGAATCCTGTTGACATGTGGCGAGAATCCGAGCGTCGGACGCTAGCGTTTGGTCCAACGCGTTCAGTCCGACGGTAACGTCCGACGGATGAAAAAGGGTGTTAACGGCTGTTTTTTCAGTGGGTAACGGCTAGGAGTGCACTTAGGGGTATTTATACTCCTTCCCTGGTCACTTGGTGACTCTCTTGCATATTTGATTCATTGCCATACACTTGTAAGCACTCTATAGCCTCCCACTCACTCACTTGTTCACCCATTAATCATTTTTATGAGTTGAGTGATCCTCAAGTGTATCATTGCTAGTGATTTGCATTGTAGAGCACTTGAGAGCAAGCCATTGCTGAGTTCTTATTTTCTTGGGGCATTGCCGTGTCCCTAGCGGCTTGGAGGTGTTTCTGGTGTTGAGGTTGATTGGTGATTATTCAAGCCCACACAGAAGGTTCACTACAAGAGATGTGACCTTCTACGACATTGCACTTACGTCGTAGAAACTGGAAATTATGTCGCATTTCACAATTTACGACGCCCGCATGACAAAAACTCATTCGTCGCCTTTCCTCCGTTGCTAAATGTGTTATGCGACAAAATTGTTATTTTCGTCATAATTTTTGCGACGTTCATAGTTGCGTCGTTGATTTGCGACACTCGGTTATCGTCGTTGTTAGGCGAAGAAAATGTCGCAAACTATTGACCATGGATGTCTATGCAGGTGCCACTTAAGATAACAAAACGTCGCTCATAACTAATGACTATCATCATATTTCATCATACATGAAAAACATCTTTTAGCCATGAATCAACATGTTACATTCAGCAATCTTGATACATATAATCATCATGAAAGTTGTTACATATCATTGTTGTTCATAACAATGGACTCAGATGTTTCAATGTCATGATACAGTCACCAAAATGTAACTGAAACCAACAAAGCATAATTACGAATTAACATATCTACAATCTATTGTCAAAACTAAGAAACTCCCGAAGCCTCCTGCAAAAGATAACTTCATTAATTAGAGTAATCTTGTGAACATTTAGAAATATTCGAAGGCAAGGAAAAAAGTAATTTCTCATAGACATTTAAGTGAATTAACCACAATTCAAGAGTGTCTGATGGCAACTACCAACTCAAGATAAGAGCTATTCACTTAAATCATTTGGGCCATCTCATATTGGCAATTTCCAGGAATCCTAGTATGACTGGCTTGAAAGTATCAAATCAATTAAAACAAAACTACACCAATAGGTATAGGAACAAGGAAGCAGCAACACGTTGCCTGAGGTACCTAAGAAAATGATGATTACTGAAAATGCGAGTATACCATGCACAGATCATATCAGGGCAGACCCTTGTCTGTAGCTAGCTGTAATACGGAATTGGAGCCATGCTTATACTGCTTATATAGTACCATTTCTCAGGCCATCAATCACAGGAACACTACGTACTGTCCAAGCGGAGACTGAAAGACCAAATAAAAAACTGCACCGATAGTTTAAGGTCAATACGCTCATGGTTCTATATTAACTCAGTATCAATGCCAAGCTACCAAGAAAAATAAGAAACTTGAGAACATTGAAAAGCATCCACGCCATAGTATATATAATTAGCTTAGATTAACGAAACCTGTACCATATAGTACTAGTAACTGCAGTACATTGATCCAGATGTAGGATGTCACCAGTTAAGCAACCTTTATAGGTTTCTGGAAAACTAATTAAGACACAAACAAATATATGTCGTAATAATATTTATAATATTGAGAGTCATGTAAAAAAACTAACTGCATCACCTGTGAATTTGAATATTTGAGCCACCAATAATTTTGTATAGCAGGTATGTAAAATGATTGGAGGCTTTCTTATCTCCAGTTATCAGTGATTGCTATAAGTAAAGATAGGAACATGAGAAAAAGGATATGCATAAAAATGATGTTATATCAAGGTAAAAATTATATGCTGTAAACTACACCATGTGTTCAAGAGGGGAAGCATAACTATATCTGGCTGCATATGACCTATCAATGAAATGCAATAAATGTGGAGGCCAAGTGTGATAGAGAAGGAACACAAAGATACATGAATTAATTCTAGACATGTGTTTCATCATGTTTACGATTAGTGTAGGATGGAATACCCTGCTCCTTTGTGTACGATGTACCAGAAAGTTTGCCACTACTGAAAGGTGTATTTTTCTCAAAACGAAAATAAACGGTTGACATATGCTGCTACTACTCTATGTACAGTGTACCAAAAAGTGTTCCACTACTCAAAGTAGTGATTGCATCTTCCACAAATTTCGTAGGAAGTGATGTTGTTGGTGTACATTCAGTAAAATTTAAAATATGCCATTTGTTGATCAACTTAGGATTTCTCATCAGGATCCTACATAAATATATGTGGCTGTTGCTAAATATCCTTGGAATTAATACATGTTTATGAATATATCAACAAGTCAATGACAAAAAAATATAACAAGTCAATGACAAAAGTGAATTGATGCGCAGCTACTGTCGCTACTCACCTGAGATAAGAGCCAAGCTACTGAGGTGTTGTTGTCCATCTGCTTTTGCTCAAGATGTGAAGCCAAAAGCTGATATTGGAAATGGATAAACAAAGGACACCCCATGCTGCTCCTCTGAAATGCTGAAAACTGCAAGCAAGGAGAAGTTAGGACAGATAACTACCATACCATACTATATATGAAGAAGCAAAGACCATAAAAAAAATATTATTCTGATAAATAGCTGGCCCATAGGATTTCGGTACTAAAATTGAAAGATAACTATAGTAGACCACATGTTTGAACATACACTCATGTTTTAGACCTCCATCAATCATATTTTTTTTCCAAGACTTAAAATTATATGTAATGAATTGGTATATTGGTTCTTCCAGAATCCTAGTACACAACAACTCTTAATTATGCCAAGGTACAAAGTTGAAAGAAATTTGGGTATCTTAATATAAGGGTGTTCCGTAGTGAAAAGTTGATAATGCTGACTGGAAACAAAATGGCATGTTTTGCAAGAACAACCAGTTAGACATTTACTACAACTACATGGATTGTTTGTGAACAATACATACACATACAGATAGTTTCTGAATAGCTAGATTCTGAACACTGCCATCCAAGGCTCATTGCATACACATAGTTTCTGAAAATATTGTTAATTCGTTAAACAAGTTAATTAAATGGGGATGGTGACCAGCAATCATGAAATGAAGATGGTTGCAGCATCGTTGCTCAAGATCTAGCTAGCTAGCATGCACTGTACCAACCTGAGCATCAAACTAAATTAAATGCAACCTGAAGATCGGGGACCTCCTGGATATTGCCCAAGCCCTGCATAGATCAAAACACGAAAGTCCATCCAAAGCATAAGCACACAAGAGCAGGGAAACGCAGCAGGAGGGTTGTCAGGGTAGCCTCGTACCTGGAAGTCGGGGAGCAAGGGAGGGCGCCGATGTCTTCACGGATTTCACAACGCAGGTTTCACGGGCAGAAGGCGGTGCTCCAAGTTCGTGGCAGGGGGCCCACCGACTGCACAACCTGCGCGAGTGGGGGTGGCGAGGGCCACCCACGGCTGCGTCGTTGCGCGTTCGGGGGTGTGGGGAGGGGGCGCCTCAATTGGAACCAGGAGGGGAAAGATCGAGGAGAGCGCGGCGGCGGGAGAGAAAAAACTGTAGGCGCGGCGGCGGCGGGAGAGACGAAACTGTAGGCGCGGCGGCGGCGGGGACTAAGGATTTGGGTGCGAAATGAAGATAAGGTTAGTACTGGCCTGTGGAGTGGGCTTTCCGGCTTGGGCGCTTGGCTAAATTTGGAGTGAGTTTTTTTTTTTTTTTTTGACTAATTTGGAGTGAGCTTGGGACTTAGGAGTTGGGCGTCCAGTCAGATTACTGTGCGACCATTGTTTACCGATGGACAGCTTGATGGTACATGTCGCTTTAACAATTGACAAGCAAACAGTAAATATATATTTGTATCCAAATATAGAATTAAGATAGATGATGTTTAAAATATTTTTAGCAACTGATCATCCATCGTTTTTTTAATTTAGCTCAGACAAATGTGGTGTGTGGTGTAGTGTGTTGGCATGTCGCGACGACTTACGGTTTGGGATAATATGGAAATTCTTCCATTTACGATGTTATTTGGTAGGTCTTAGTGACATATACATAATTCTCGTCGTAAAGTCATACTCTCATTCAAAATCCTCGTAATTCAAGATGATTTAGCGACAAATTTAGCAATCGTCGTGAGAAAATCGTCGTAGAAGGTCATATCTCTTGTAGTGGTTGATTGTGAGGGGTTCTTGCGGTTATTCCCCGGCGGAGTGCCAAAACCGACTCTAGTGGATTGCTAGTGGTTGATAGCCACTTCTCTTGTGTTGATGAGCGGCTCCCGGTGAGGGATTGGCGTGTGAAGCCTAGCTCGCAACCCACAAAGAAAGGTCGGTGCCACAACGAGAAATAGCGTGACGGTGATCATGTGAACCTGGGTAAAAAATCAAGTGTTCTCTCTTCTCCACCATCGAGTGGATGTTTGGTTTTCTGGTATTCTATTGGTGATTGGTCATCTTGATATTATTGTCTATCTCTTGGTGATTGGCTCTACACGGCAAGTTGTCTTTACTTCATTAAGCCCCTCGGTATAGCTCTCTCGATCACTCACTCACTTGCGCTTATTACTAGTTTAGGTGCTCTCTCCTTAGGTTTCGAAGGAGTGAGTTTCTTGCGATTGAGTGCATATTCTTGTAAGTAGTATGTTGTGCTTAGCAATAGTCTTGTTAATTTCTAACTTGTGGTTAAGTGCTTTGTAGAAATTTTTATAGGCTGTTCACCCCCTCTAGCCTATCCAGTCCTTTCATAGTCTTCTCCAACAACGATACTCAAAAAGAATCTCTCTCCAAATAGGTTTCGAGGAGAGGGGATACTCAAATTTGGGTTGTGCCTCTCCTGACACCCAAATAGGTCTTCCATAGGAGTATTTTGTTGGAGGCTGAAAGAGTATTGTCGGAAACTCATTTTGGGTTTGGATCTCCATATGGGGTAGCTGTTGGAGATAGTGTCAGCCTCATACACAGATAGTAAAAAAAAATGTGGTTTTTGCTCTTTTTTAGGGACAATAATATAAGTTTCTTCAAAATTATCAAAATTAAAACAATTTCAATAGAAAATGTGGGGGCTTAGGAAATCTTGCCCCCTTGAAAGGTACTAAATAGCTAGAAGAGGGTGAATTGCCTATTAAAAATTACAAAAATTTACTAGAGCAATGGATTAGTAATTAACACAGCGATAAGCAATTTGCTCTAGCTCTAACTATCTTATGCTCAAGCCACCTACACAAGGTAGCAACCTAGTTTAAGTTAGTGTGCTCTCAAAGGCTAACTAAAGAGCCACACTAACTCACATAACCAAGCAAGTAATGAACCACTAGCTCTCAAACGACTAGTCCTAAACTAAAGAACTAGGGCGCTTAGGAATTAAGTGCAAGAAATGGATGTGCTTGTTATACCTCCGAGTAGGATAGAAGAAGCCAATCACCACAATAAGAATACCAAGAAAGCCAATCACTCAATGGTGATGAGCACAATGAACACCAAGAATGCCAATGTCAGGAGATAATGATTTATCTCGGGGTTAATGTGCTTGCCGGCACGCTACGTTCTTGTTGGGTCGACCTTCACTTGGTGGTTCGGTGAATAATTGGCATCCACAAGCAAAGATCTACAAAAGAGCGCTATAAGAATCTACCCAAAGCAAGGTAACTCAATGACACGATCAATTTACTAGAATTACCTTGTTGTCCTTAGCCCGATTCACTTCTTAGTCCCCTTCACACTCTCCACTGTTGCTACACTTAACGCACGGAACTCCTCTACTAAGGCACTCTCTCCCTCAACGCTATGTTTGACACCCCAAAACTCCACCGTGTCCGGATCACAAATCCAAACGTTCCTCATCAGGAATGCTCTGACCCATCCCCCTGTCCCCAGCGGACCAGTTGTACACACACTGCCTAGATCTCGCACGGAGGGTGTTCAATGCCGCAAGGGGGCAAGCGATTGACCATGACCCTATCATTGGGTCGTACATGCCCGCAAGTGTTGAATCTTGCCCACAACACGATGTAACATGTGGCCGTGTTTACTATGATTGCCTTAAAGCGCATATATCTATGTCCATAGGAATATGAAGCTTAGGTGCGAGGTAAACACAAGTAGGAGCTGGTGAAGAAATCATATGAATTGCAACCTCAAATGAAGAATTTGCTTCATTCATCATCTATATCATATTTGCTCTTCCTTAGGTGTTAGGGCTCTTTTTGCTACTAGGAAAGGTACAATGACGTGCTTAGTTAACTACTAACAATAGCCTGACAACATCATCCGAAAGGGAGTTGTAAATAGAAATAACTCTTTTACCAAATTTACCAAACAAGCAACTGGTCATGCCTTAGTCCCCCCACCCTCGTGCGTTCATCATGCTTATTCCTTGTGTGCCCCTTTTCTATTGCCTTGCCGTGCTTCAACCATCGACGGCCGGAGACGCCCCAACCCCCTGCCGCTCATAGCTCCAGCAGCGACCTCGCCACCTCGCCGCACCACCGAGCTGTGACCCATCGTCGTGTCATGATCACCGCCCAAGCCTTCTTCTAGAGTCGTTAGTGAGAGGAGGAACACTAAACCCTCTTCTCTAGTGGTGGTGCATGGGAGCGTTGCATCATGACGTTGTGCGAACTATGTGACCTAGCATATGATATACTCTCTCCACCTTAAATTATAAGTTATTTTAAAAGTTTTGAAGAGTAAAAATATCTCAACTTTAACTAAATTTATATGATAAAATAATAATATTTATGATGTCAAACTAAGTATCATTGCACCCTTGACTAGTCATATTTTTATAGATGTCATAAATCTTTCTAATTTTTTTTTATAATTTTGATAAACTTAAGATGTTTTGACTCTTTAACTTTTTTAGAATGACTTATATTTTGAGATGAAGGAAGTAGTTTGTAATAAAATAATCCCTCTTAGGAGCATGTGGTTGGGGACAGGGTGACCCAGACACTGTCTTGCTCACCAGTTCGGCAGTTCTTGACCGTCGTGGCATGTGCCAAGGGGGGCTGGGCTGGACAGATTGCGAAGTGTGAGCGCACTACTACATGGACTAGACCACATAGGGGCTTCTGAGCGACGCCCTCAGGGCTTGTCCAACGTGCCAACGTGGCGTGCTACCCCAAGATCCACCTCATCCCTAGGCATCCATGTCATTTGCGCTGGTGGTCTCGCAGAGGAGCAGAGGCGTTTGCAGAAGCAGCGTTGGTCTGGTCTGACGAAAAGTTGAGGACAACACCCAAACATGCGTTGGGGCACGAGAGTGGTTGCTTGATGGCGTAATAGCAAGGCTAATAATTTAGCTAGCTGCTGGCTAAATGGAGATGCCACGTCATATATAGTGAACAATATAGCTTAGGCATATAATAGGTTGGCTAGGAGACTAGCTATACGAAATAAACAATTAATTAGTATTTGGCAGTTGGGCTCAACATATGAGAACAGAACGGTGACTCGCAGCTAGCATCCGGCTGCAAGGCCACTTTTCTGTCTCGTAGTTTGTGTTTCAGACGCGAGAAGCTTACCACCGTTGAACCATCTCTCATCTGAGTCATCTCTCCCCTAACATGGCAATTTTTCAATGACGGGGAGCTCATTTCGCCGGCTCAAACGTGTTATTAGGCTATCCGCACCGGTTCCTGTATCCCGTCCTCCAGGACGCGGATATAGGCCGGGGGAGCCGCAGCGTGGGCCTCTACCGCGTCCGTGACGGGAGCGGCTTCGCCAAATCTGGCGCCGTAGAGGAGTGCCTGTCTACGACGCTGCAGGCCCCCAACGCAACAGAGGAGAGAGAGCATGTCGGTGGTGCGCCGGGGAGGGAGCCACCGGTGGAACGCGCGCTGAGGGAGCCACCGGTGCACCGCGACCAGAGCACCTGCGAGCCAGAGCCGCCGCGCGCCATCGAGGCCGGCTGGCACCGCCACCATGCCACCGTCAGCGTCACCGCGCCACAGCCACCGACAGCAAGGGAGGGAGAGGGAGGACGAGGTCGCACGCGCCCGGCCGGTGCTCCTCCCACCGCCGAGCTCGCGAGCGCCGAGGCCGGATCCACCCACGCCGGGGCCGGATCCACGGCGGCGAGGTCCGCGCGAGTGGAGAAGAGGGAGTGGGGGACCCGCACTCATCCGCCTGCCGGCCGCCGCGCGCTCGGCCGCGGCCGCCGAAGCCGCGCTCGTCGCTGGCCCGCCGCCGCGCGCTCGGCCGCTGCCGCTGGAGCAGCGCCGTCCCCGGACAGAGAGAGAACGAGGAGGGAGGTGAGAGAGTGGGGTGGGAAATAAAAAAAGGAAAAAAAATATAGAGTAGACATATAGAGGATGGATGGGTGCGGGAGAAAGTGGTATAGAGGAGAGAATTTTGATAACTAGAACTGAATATTCCTTTTAGAGGACGAATTTAGAGTAAGAGGAGTACAGACAGCCTTATACATCCTCCAAGTATGCGCAGCAGAGGTGCATGCTCCCAACAAAAAAAAAATTAATATAATAATATACCATTAAACTTTGAAGTTGCTCTTTTTACTGCAGATTAACTGTCTTGTATGCTGCTCCATTGCCTTGTATGCTGCTCCATTGACGTGGTATTTCTTTTGAATGAAACAACTACAGAATTTTAGCCTGGATTGGGGAAGCCCTCGTGGGGCCCGTCCTGGTCAAACATGTACTACGCCAAGTGCTTCAAGGAGAGTCAGTGCCGGTGTTTGTCAGAGCACGTTCTCTTGTGATATGGACAGTTGGATTCAGGCCCTGTTTACTTGGTAAAAAGAGGTGAAAAAGTGTACTGCAGCACTTTCGTTTGTACTCCCTCCGTCCTAGAAAGACTGTCGTTTTAGACTTTTCAGACACTACGTTTGACCATTCGTCTTATTTAAAAATTTTATATAAATATCATTTATCTTATTATGATTTGTTATATCATTAGAGACACTTTAATAATTATTTATAGATTTTGTATTTTATATAAAATTTTTGAATAAGATGAACGGTCAAACACAGTTTCTGAAAAGTCTAAAACGACAGTCTTTATGGGACGGAGGGATTATTTGACAACTTTTGTCCAATCATAGACCAAGTAGACTTAAAAGATTCATCTCGAGCTAGCCAAACAAAAAGTACAAACATACAACAGCTGCTACTTTATTTAGTGCTCCATACAGACGGAAAGTACAATCGATATGATGGGGAAAGAGAAAAGTTTTTGGAAGTAAACAGGGCCTTATATATATATATATATATATATTGTCTCTTTTCTATTCACATGTAGCATGATGTACATCCAATGGTACACAACACAACTACAACTGCATCATCAACATGCTCTGCCGTGCCGCGTTGGGCGGCTGGAGGATGCAGTAGGGGAGCTCATCGAGACTATGGCGACGACCCGCTTGTGGTTGTGGTGATGGAATACGTATCGCCGGCTGCCAGAGTTCCGGGCTTACGGCAATGCGCAAGCTCTGTTAAGCTACTAGACGACACTGCCGATGAGGGCATGTAGCCGTACGTGTATGTGCAGCTGAAAAAAATCTAAGTAGCACTGGATGATTCTCTAATTTATAACCTAGGCCGACGCAACAGTTCCGCCGTCAATGGGGCATATATACAGACGACATGGTACCTAAGGCGAACAGCAGTTACCAGCTCAACAATAACAGAAGTGATAATACAGTGTTTACATTTGACAAAATTTTGCGCAGTGACAAGGTATGACAAACTGGCGCAGGAAGTCCACTACATTACTCTTGAACAAAATAACAATACACAACTGCCAGAGTCCCCCATTCTAAAGCTCAAATGCAGCTGCCACTTTGTGCAGCAAAATCTTGGAGCCCTTTCAACCGGTAACATTGCTTGAGGATGGATGCTTTGGCATTGCTTGAGCAAAAACAAAAACAATGGTCTGCTTGTCACGAGAGCCAAAGGTTGATGTTAGCAAGAACTATGTGCCATATATATGTCTGTGAACTGGTGCGCTGAAACCTTCAACGACATCCATCCATCGTTTCTCTACTATCAAAATTGAACTGTCCAGTAGGTGCCCAACAAAGAGCACTGGTTCTTTAAATGCAAAGAAGTTGAAGTTATTCCTTTTCTCTTGTTTAGACTCTTCATCTTGGGCCTTGCGCTTCTGCCTTGTTTTTGTACTCTTTTTTGCATCCGACTTCTCTGCTGATCCAGCTGGTCCATTTGGCAAGTCAACATCCTCAACTACTGGCAATCCAAAATCAATGTAGCACATAGCCCTGAAAAGTAGTGGATCTAACATTTAGGGAACATAGCGTACAACAGATCTCACAATTTCTTTAAACACGCAACTCAGATACAGATGATCTTCCAGAGACAAGTTCATTTCTAGGGGATTGTGTTGCCGATATTGCTGTTGGGCTGGCCTTTAGGCGTTATTATGGGTTGGAAGTGTAGTGGCCGCGATTTGCATGCAAGGCCCTGGGTGTTTTGGTGCATTAGTGTTTTATCACTGTACTGCCGACTTGCCCACACTGGAACTATGTAACATCATTGCTAAGTAACAAAATTCAGGGTGGTCCCTCTGCAAAATGAAGATGACCTTCCACATTAGGAAGCCCAGGCTAGGAGGGATAGGAGGGAAGGGCCAGCAACATGACATAAGTTAGCAGAAACAAATATTCCAGAGAAGATTACCTGGTGCTATATACTACAACTGATGACGAGCTTTGCGGAGGAAATGATAGGCCAATGACCTCTCCAGGAAATTCCTGGAAACTTCTGGGCAACTGGTGCGTATATCGCTTGGACCATTCACCTAGTTGTTTTGCTTCCACATCAAATACATACACCTCGTTTTTAGATGTAGTTATCACTAGTGTGTTGTTCTTAGGGCAAAAACCGCCAGATGTAACAGAACCATCATTCATTCGGGATATGAACCAGTGTTGCCTGCCAATATAGGGGGGAAATTGGTGATGATAGATATATGGCATTTACATCTACTGCAGATAACAAAAAGAAGGCATATGCAACACCAGTTGGAAAGCAACAATTTGGCACATACCTTTGCACCTCAAGGTTAAATACATAAATATCCCCATAGCAGTTAACTGCAGCTAGCCATTGCCCATCTGCGCTCAAGAACATCTTCGTTACAGGTGATTCTCTTGAGATTTTTGCTCCATCTGCCTTTCTTGTAGGGTGAAATACATTTGAAATTTCTCTTGTTGCAATGTCAATGATCTGAATGGTGTAGAAAAAATGAGTATGAAGTTTTAAACAATAATAGGATGCAAAAGGAAGACAACTACAAAAAAACAATGCTCTTGGCTGCAATGATCTTGGTATGATTACTCGCCAGATCATGATCTTATAAATAATGACTAAACCACAATGCATACCAATGTCCAGCCAAACATCGCGTAGCTTATAATTCAATGTTTAAAATACAAGTACTTTTAATCATGTAACTACTAACAGATATTGGCCTACTAGTAGGTAGGATCACAAGGATAGTTTCATGTCCCAGTAGCCACATGCGCTGACATGCTGATTTCAAATGTTAAAACAGGTAACATTTTAAAATTAAATTGAATATATGGACACCCTGGCATGTCCTGCTTCATCTAGCGCGTACACTGAGCATGTTTTCACACAAGTTCATAAGATAGAACAGCAAAAATCAATGGCAGGTGACTTACATATATTTTTCCGTTACGCCCAGCAAGTATCAAATTGGATGAATCCACAGTAAACAGCATACTCTGAGAACAGGGTAACCCTTTTGGTAGCTCTAATTTGTCAAGTGTATACTTCTTTCCACCCTTATGCCTTAGTGCAAAGAGGCAGGGTCTCACACCATCTGAATAGGCCAAAAGCGTTCCATTGGCAGAGGCAGCACTAGAAATGATTTTTCTGGACCCCTTGCTTTTTAAACGAGCAAGTTGTCGGACTGTAGCATCACCTCTAGAAGATGATGTACTTGGAGTCGTCAACTTGTTCTGAACTGTCACAAGTAAAACATCCAACCAGTTCGGAGACTGGACAAGCATTACAGAATCTCCATTGACCGTGCTATCCCTAGCTAACTTTATCAAAGGGCGTTGAGGTGCAGGGCAGAAATTATGAGGTGCAAACTGAGTAAACTCTCTTGCCGAATATGCAAACAGCTTTGTGTCATCACCACCAGATATAAGCATCGGAACACCAAGATGAGCCCATTTGTGGTAAGTAAATTCATGTTTTTCACGCCGGCGAATCTTCACCACCTTTTCTTCAGGTAATGCATCTACAGGGCGAAAAAATAGCTAAACTGTGTAAGCACCAGTACAGGAATATCAAATAAATGCAAGCAACTAAAATATTGGCATACCTTCTCTACAGATAGGTACAGCCATGGTCAATGCCCTTACATCATGAGTGTGAGCTCTCACATATCCAACATAGACCCATTTCTGAACTTGCTCTTTGACCACATTTTTACTAGCAGAAAGTTCATCTTTTGATATTTTGTACAAAATTACCTAGATCATCAGCCAGAAAGTACACCAATTAAACAAGAAGTCATTGAAAAAATCAATAAACTAAGGAGTGGAATTTCAAATCAAATTAACTTAAAAACAAAGCAGTGCGTAGAAAGGTACAGGTTGCAATCAACATAATAGCTGTTTTAGTAATGCTACAAACCTGCCCATCAGACCCTGCAGAAAATACCCTGTTCTCACTAGGCACAGTTGTTAGTGCATTCACGTCGCCTTTATGATAAGAGTGAGCTTGCAGAAGTGTTCCATGGCGGCTATCCCAAAACTGTACGCTCCCGGTACTATCTCCACTAACAATAGTTCCACACCTAAACAGCAGCAATAATAATGAGCTCTATAAAATAAAGGGGGGCAAAAGGAAGTTCAGAAAAAGACAGAAATAGTTTCTCTCTCTCACCTCAGAAACAATAGTGTCCAGATGCAAAGTTCAGGTGAGGTACCAGCCCCTCCCAATCCAGCAGTTATACGATACGTTTCATGGAAAGATGTCGAATCCCAGCATCTGATTAAACTGCCAATAGCAGGAAAAGAAGATACCAAAAATGGAAACCATGACAATGTCAGCTCACACCACTCAAAATTATGATAAATAATTACAGAAACAAGATCAATGCAAAACAGACTATTTGTAAACGCAGAAAAGAATAGGCAGTAAATAACAAGGCTACAAAAGGCACTAGGCGCTCTCTGGGCAGTGACCCTTCGCCTAGAGCTTAGGCGAGCCTAGGCGTTTCATATCTATGCATATTTATCTCCAAAAGTCAAAGAAAAGAAGAAACATGGGACTAGTGGGCCAAGAGTTGTATAGAGAGGTCCATAAAGCAGCCAAGCCCAAGTCGAGCAGCTAGCCTTATCTCTAACCTCACATCCCACCTTATCCATTCACTGCTCGCAGGAATACCGCACGACTCGCAGCCGCGCCCTGCCCACCGTCTCCATCCCTGCTCCTTTCATGCTGCTTGCTGCCCCCGTCCCTGCATCCTCTGCGCCGGTCACCGCCCCCGTCCCTGCCTCCTCCACACCGGTCGTCTGAGCAGCCCGCTGTCCCTGCTCTCCTCACGACCACACTCGTCACTCAGCCAGCGCCACTCAGGATTTGCAGGCATGATGCCTATCTTCCGCCAACACACCAAATGCACGGCGGTACCCCTCCGCCTCGCCTACTTGAGCGGAAGTGGCCGCAGAATACCTCCGTTTGGAAAATTGGTAAATAACAGAAGCCTGCTTACACCAGTAAGGAAATATAAACATACCCGTCACTGCTGCCAGAAAATACAAATTTGGCATCACTACTCCACGTCACGCTCAGAGTCCGCCCTGTAAGGACGCACAAACGTAACTGCCAGAGTTGAATTTATTGTCAAAATAACAGAAACAGAATTTATACAGGACATACCGCTCACTCTTGGAAGAGACCTATAGTAAGACAATACACCTGATTCAGGCACGTTGTACAGTCGTACAGAACCATCATCACACGCAAGAGCCAGTCGCTGGAAATCATTCACATGATACGAAGATCTTGTGTTGGTAGAAGCATCATCCTCAGAGTTGTCACCATCATCAATGTTACTTAAGTCAGAATCGCTGGAGTCATTTTGGTTTGGATGGCCATTGACAGCAAACTCTGAGCTATTATTTTCCGTATTTTTAGCATCATCTGAAGGCTCGATGGCCATTTGCCAGATTGGAGTTCCAATAGTATCCAGAACAGTCTACAAAACAGAACAACAAACTATAATTATATCCATGAACATAAAATGAATATTACATTGCAACAAGAAAAGATATAAAGAGAGTCACGAAGATCACATGGTGAAAGTTAATGTGAAATTTGGGTGGCATCCCTAGTGATTCAATACACCCGATAGGTTAAGGCCTATTATTCACTACCCAAACATACCTACAACCTGCTCATACACCAATTTCCAGCTTTGTGTATATCCCAGCATCAAGTTGCCAATTCCACGAAAAAATCGAATGTAAGCATGTGAGAAGAGAGACACCTTTTGCTGCAGGTGGAAGAGATCCCATTCGGAAACCGACCCATCAACGCTGGACGAGAGCAGCCGGCCAGTCGCTCCACTTCCTCTACGCGCCCACACCAGTGATGTGACCCTCGACTCGGCGTTCCCCTGTATAGTCTGCACCCAAGCAAACCCCCAATCAGGCTCGCAGGACACAGCAGGGCTATGGAGAGGGGAGGGTGTGGAGGGAAGCGTACGAGCTGGTTGTGCCAGCCGACAGAGCCCGGGGAGACGAGCCAGAGCTCGAGTGAGCCGTCTTCACGCGCGGCGGCGACCTGGGAGGCGCAAGGAGAGGCGGCGAGCGCGACGATGGGAGAGGGGGACCACTCTACCGCGCCGCCAGTGCAGCGGTGGACGCGGAGCTTATCCATGGGCCAGCGGCCCGATCCGGCGGCGCTGGCGATCCTGGTATATTCTAGAAGGTACGGGAATGGCGACCTTTTGAGGTCGAGGACTTCGCGATGGCGCAGGGAGGCCGCAGGCGGCGCAGGGGGGCAGAGTGGGTGGCGCTCGAGAGAGGCGGCTCACCGCTCGTTAGGGTTTTGATGGAGAGGAAGGTCAAGTAGTCTGGTCGGTCGACGGCAGCGTGGCGCGTGCGTGCGGGCTACGACCTGAGAAAGCGGCGGGCCTATTCGAAGCAACGATTTGGCCCGATGGGCTTGAATGGTTTCAAATGCGCTTCGTCTATATCTGTAATAGAAGGGTAAATCGGTGTAAAAATTACAATGGGACCTTTGTGTACTTCAAAAAAAAAACATGTCTTTCTTTCAAAGTAAATTTTCTTTTAAGTTTGAGAAAATATATTAAAAAATAGTAATAATCCTGATGCATAATGAGTATATTATTATATTAATCATGAAATATGTTTTCATAATAAATTTATTTGGATATATATACGTGCATTCATTTTTTTAACGGTGGGAGTCCCTTCCAAGTGAAAGAGTCCTGGAGCATCTTCAACTTTTTTATTGGATCAACTCTAACAATAACCTTACACGAGTGCTCCTACTCTACTTTTTGGGTGTCTTGTTTATGGGACTTGACTCAAACAATAGCCCTAAATCACAGCCCGTGTTTTTCTTTACTATACGTGGGATCCATCTGACATTGACATGATGCATGCATGATGGGGTGGTGTTCAGGGTGGATCCGAATGTGGGCGAGATGGGTGTGGAGCTCTAGGAGGGAGGGTGGAGCTCGGGTGAAGTCAGGTGAAGGAGGATGTGGCGGCAGCAAATGCAGCGGTGAAAGGGTAGAGTGGGGGGCGGAGCATGCTAGCGAGGGCACAAATGTGTTAGAGGCACTGAGGAAGATGGTTGGGGTCCAAGGGCGATTTTAGCCAGCGAAGGCGATAAAGGAAACGCCTTAGGTTGGATTTTCTAGGCAATGACAGTGGGGGCAACACACTGCACACATGCAGGAGAAGGAGGGCAATGTTCATATGGCATGAGCGGGGAAACAGAACAGATAGAAAAGTAGGGGTGAGGTGACACATGAATGAAGGGTGGGACATGGGACAATAGGGGCTTTAATTTCCTACTTTTGAATGTTCGAGTAAGGGGGATGCTAGAGTGTGTTTTTTTTTACTCTAGCACACAAAAAGCAGGGTAGAGGGCAAGTAGGAGGTCAGTTAGAGTTGCTCATAGGCCTCTTCATAACAAGGTCTATTCGACGTAAACTTTTGAAATCACAAAACAACCATAGACAGTGGATTATGTCGTTGGTGTGGTCGGTTCATGTGTGCGGAGTTGTAGAGGAAGAGGGAGAGAAACATGCATACGGTTTTGGAGGGCGAGGAATTTCAATTTTTTCATTTAACAAGGTTATTAGGATGGTTCAATACTGACACAAATACTTCACATGTCATATCACTCACTGCAATACATGTACTTGGTTGAAAACTCTATACCATACCATTTAAGTAAGCAGTCAAACTGACAAGTAAGGTTTACATGCTCCTTGATGTTTTTGACTTTTAGAAATCGTGCTTGACTGTTCATTTTATTCATTTTTTTGACAAATTCTAAAATAAATAAATTATTATTAAAGTATCTCTAATAATAAAATAAGTTATAATAAAATAATAATTTTTTTAATTTTTTAGTGAGATGAACGATTAAATAAGCTGTTTGAAATTATAAAACGACACTTTTTTTTTTTTAAAGAATGAAGGGACTCCAGGGAGTATACATCGTAGTGCCCATGGTTCGTTTTTTTTTCCAGCAGAGATGCTCTAAATCCATTCATGGTTACCAGGTTACGTCGTATGAGACGATGAGTCCACGTTAGAAGCCCTCACGCGAGTCACGCCACTCGGGTGGCCGCGACCGCGAGCCACAAGAGCGGTGAGCCGGTGACAGTGCAACCTGCAAGCGTCCAATGCCGGCACAGAGATCTGTGGAATATGCCAATCGCCACCGGGGCCGAGCCGAAGCCCTGATTGTGTCTGAGTGCGGTGGGCCCGCGTCGGAGTCCCATGAGAGGCACCGGGCACGGGAGCTTCGGAAAGAAGCCAGAGCGGGCGAGGCCGCGAGGGCGAGAAGGCCAGGCGCAGGAGGCGACGTGTGGACGTCAGGCCTCGCGGCGGATAGCGTGCCTACTGCCGAGCCAGCCGATCGAGCAGAAAAAGTTTTAAAACTCAGCCATCCATTCTCACCCGCTGCCGAGCGCTGCTGTGGAAAGTGTTAAAACTCACGGGGAGGAGCTTGGAGTGGAGGCTCCACGACGACGACGAGTCGACGACCGCCGCCGCTTCTCTCGGCGCCCATTGTCGAGGGAGAGCGCGCGCGAGCGATCTAGGTCGGTGGGGTTCGGTCCTTCGATCGGCGCCATATCTTATCCGCGACGATGGGCCTGCGCGTGGCCGCCACCGCGCCCGCAGCTGCGCCCGGCGTGCGCGTGCTCGGCGGGGCCGCCGCGCGCGTGACCCCGCGCCGGCCGTGGGTGGCGGCGCTCGGCGGCAGGAGACGCCTCTCCGTGCGGATGTCCGTCGCTACTACCGAGGCCACCACCACCGCCGTGGGCGCCGTCAGTTTGCTCTCTCTCAGCTTCATTTTTTTTTTAGTGGATCTCTTTTTCTGCCTCTCGCGGCCGGCGATCTAGCCAGCCAGCCATGAGGCCATGTTAAATCACGAGGGATTCGTTTGTGGGTGCGTGGTGCAGTCGGAGGACCAGGCGCTGGAGGCTAGGAACGCCAAGACGGTGGTGGCGGTCATCCTCGGCGGTGGCGCCGGGACCAGGCTCTTCCCGCTGACCAGGCGCAGGGCCAAGCCCGCGGTGAGTGCACTGCATGCCACTAAGCTAGTACAGTAGTGACGCTCTTCTTCGTGGAATGGGAGACATGCATCAGCTCATCCGCTCCGTTCCTCCGCATTATTTCAGGTGCCAATTGGCGGCGCGTACAGGCTGATCGACGTGCCGATGAGCAACTGCATAAACAGCGGGATCAACAAGGTGTACATCCTCACGCAGTTCAACTCGCAGTCCCTCAACCGCCACCTCTCCAGGGCCTACGATTTCAGCAATGGTGTGGCCATCGGAGACGGATTCGTCGAGGTGTCAACTCCAGAATCTATGTATATATGTAGTACTCTAGGGAATGGCTGACAAAGCCACAAGGATTCGTGGGTTCAGCACTTCAACGCTGGTGATCTGAAAAGGGTATTTGACAGATCGGAATTCTGGCTGTTTTTCAGGTTCTAGCAGCAACCCAGAGGCCTGGATCGGAGGGAAAGAGGTGGTTTCAGGGTACTGCGGATGCAGTTCGGCAGTTCGACTGGCTTTTCGATGTAAGAGTTGTTCCGTTTGATGCTTTGTTTTTTTATGGACGGACAAACATGCCAGTATGGTGTCAGTGTATGAAATACCCGAAGTAGTAAAAAAAACAAAACAAAAGATATTAGTCTATTATTTGCGTGACCAAAAATCATCTTTGCCTTTTTTTTTTTATTATCATCAGTTCAAACCTGAGGGTCATCTCATCAGTTAAAGTTGAGTTCAAAGGGACTGCCCCGCTTCCTATTGTTTTACTTTATAATATCATGCCACAAAGCTGTTCCAGAAATTGCAATACACTAATGTTTTGTAGGATGCAAAATCCAAAGACATTGAAGATGTGTTGATTCTTTCTGGTGACCATCTGTACCGGATGGACTACATGGACTTTGTTCAGGTAACTACCAAGGAAAATAATTTTTCCCAGTAGGCTGTTTAAGCAGTACATTTTAAAATTGGTTTTTGGTGATTTCACTTGCAGAGTCATCGGCAAAGAGGTGCAGGCATCAGCATCTGTTGTTTGCCAATTGATGGCAGGTGACTCTCTTTCCATTTCAGTAGCCAGAGTAGTGACTGTACAGGACTACTCAAGTGGCTTTCCATAGAAGATGTTTACATTAATTATATTTTCTTTGATATGGTACAGGCAACATCTTGATTTTGAGCATCATCTGCTAAACTCTCTTTCATGTGTTTCCATACCCCTTTTGGTCCTTGTCTCCTTGTGGATGTGATCATGAATTAGTTTCTTTTCTATGTCAGCCGGGCATCTGATTTTGGCCTAATGAAGATAGACGACACTGGAAGGGTAATTTCATTCAGTGAGAAACCAAAAGGAGACGAATTAAAAGCAATGGTAAGTTTGACATTTTTTTTTCTTCATTCCAGCCAACTGCTGCCCTGTAGTTCTGTGGGTGCACAAATTTTGTAACTGAAGTAAACAGAAGTTCATGAGCTATTATTTTTATTGTCTAGCAAGTTGACACCACAGTGCTAGGCTTATCAAAGGAGGAAGCAGAACAGAAACCTTACATAGCTTCAATGGGGGTCTATATTTTTAAGAAAGACATACTCCTAAACCTTCTAAGGTATGTCAATTCAACTCACTGGAGCTCGCAGAATTGTGATTATCCTTATCCAGGCAAATGGGATTAGAATCCGCCTTTATATATTCAAATATGCTATTCAGTTAACTGCTTAAATACTCGTCGATCTTAAGCCAGACTGTATCATCGTTAGGTCAGATGGCGTTTTCCCACTGCAAATGATTTTGGTTCTGAAATCATCCCTGCTTCAGCAAAAGAAATCAATGTAAAGGTACGTGTACCTATGAATTTAACATATTGGGCATTTGGGCTCCAAGTAGTAATTAAACTGTTTAAGCATGGTTGCATAGTTCAAGAAAACAAAATCGCTCACTGTGCTATTTGCATGCCTTCTTGTGAACTGAAGTGTAGATGTAGATTGTATATTTCCTTGTCTATCGGGATTCCTTCCCATTGCAACACTTACACCGTCCATATAATGAAACCAAAGGTCAGCGCATTGTGCACGCTGTGCTTTCCCAATCTATTCCTCGTTTACACTGATACCAGTGGGAAAATTATATGCCATGCATGACAATTCGATAAAAAATGGCATGCTTGCTAGTATGTCAGAACTTTTTCAGCATCACCTTCATTTTCCTTGTTAAGTTACAGTTGTGCCGTCAAACTTGCACAATTTAAAGACAGGCATATCACCATAGTTATGTATTAATTCTATTTCATAATCTTTTTCCAAAAGTTTGATTTGATATCATGGTGGACATTTCAGGCTTATCTTTTCAATGATTACTGGGAAGATATTGGAACTATTAAGTCCTTCTTTGAGGCAAATCTTGCTCTTGCTGACCAGGTATGCCATTTACGATTACTGGCTTACTGCAAACTCTTCGAGTAGCTCTTTGTACTGCTTTGCTTTAAGTTTTTTTATATTTCTCTAGAAAAACAGTACTGAAGCAAATCCTTCTAGTTCTACCACACCTGTTCATCCATGTTCTCAGCTGTGGCATTATTCTTTTGAATGAACGTTTGTGGTGTGGTGGTGATTGTGAAACATTGAACTCTTAGTACCTTCTGCTCACCTTTGATTAAACTACGCAGCCCCCAAGGTTCAGTTTCTACGACGCTGACAAACCAATGTACACATCACGGAGAAACCTACCACCATCCATGGTCAACAATAGTAAGGTGTCATGCTCTCTAATCTGTACTAAAATGGGTCGTCACATCGTCCTTTTTTTTGCACCATATTATATTATTTATTTCACGTTTGTTATTAATTAGTACCATTCTTCCTTGCCTTTGCTTATTTTGATTTTGGGGGCACATTTACTATTCCTTGAAATCCTATCTAATACGTTGTTGTCACTGCAGATCACTGATTCAATCATTTCCCACGGATGTTTCTTGGACAACTGCAGGATAGAACATAGTGTTGTTGGAGTTCGTTCTCGGATAGGCTCCAATGTGCACCTCAAGGTTAGATCTCTTGCTTTGTTGGCTGAAGTACATTTCATTATACAAATATAGAGAAACAAGTGTTATTGATTGATCCAATGTCCTGTAGTTAACAGCTAATGTATCTTTTCATCTTTTCCCCTGCAGGATACTGTAATGCTTGGCGCTGATTATTATGAAACTGCCGCGGAAAGAGGAGAACTGCTTGCAGAAGGAAAAGTTCCTATTGGGATCGGAGAGAATACAACGATTCAGTATGAATGCACATTTTACTTCTACCACTAACTCCTCCGACATCATCTTTTACTATTCAATCCTAATATCTTCCCTTTTGCTCTCTGCAGAAAGTGTATCATAGACAAGAATGCGAGGATAGGGAAGAATGTGATAATCTCCAACTCTGAAGTAAGTTGATCCGTACCCCTTATTCAATATATAGCGGTACCGTGACCAGCAGACTATCTGAAATCAATCAAATCACTTTGCAAGTTGCAACAAAATAAGATGGACACAATGTTTGTGTTATCGCAAGTTGTAGAATCTTCTGTCTCTGCCAGGCATTGTTCTTTTCTTTTTTCTAATGCATACGTCTTCACAGAATGTGTCATCAACTCTAAACCAAATCTGGCTGGGTGTAACATTTTACAGGGTGTAGAGGAAGCCGATAGAACCTCCGAAGGCTTCTACATCCGATCCGGCATCACTATCGTACTGAAGAACTCGATAATTGCTGATGGATTGATCATATGAGCTGAAAAGGTCCCACAAGGATGGTATTTACGGCACAAAAAATCATAGGAGTTCTTTGTAGTTTTACAATAAGATGCTGTATAGCAGCAGTCAAGAGGTTATGCTTGTCTATACAAGATACCTTTGTCTACAAATCTTGTTTCACCATGTATTCAACTCAAACAATGTTGCAGATCATGAACAATTTTTCTTCCTTGGACATTTACACAAACCATTTCAAATTTTCATATTTACTGAACACCAAAAGCTTTTACTCTAATCAGTATGCAACCAAGTTTCAAGTTTCTTGTGCCAAATTCAATGTGCTTGATCATGTACTCACATTACAGGTTGCGTATTTGAAACTGCATTACCGATGATTTTGAAAGTAGAGGTAACCTGCCTGGTCCTGATACTTTGCCTCAAACATGCCATATAAAACTTAAGCCAGATATAAAAGTGATGCAATACTTCTTGTGGTCAATGCAAATAATAAGTAATAAATGGCATATTAATCATACTAAAGCTCAACAAGAAAATGACGTTGAACGATTTACCAATTGCCTGTTTAAATTTTAGATATGGTGTCAGCTTGTCGAACCATAAATCCACAATTCCACTACAACATACCAAAATGTCACAGGATTTTTATATAAAAATAAATTGCATTGAAGTTGATGCAAATTACTATTGAAGTGGTTTATACAACAAGAAATAATAAACCATTTCCCAAGAATGCCGTAGTATTCTGGAAAACGTCTTGAGTTGCTGCCAAGTCACCTGATATGGTTGAAACAGGGTAAGGAGTAAGAACTGCATTATAGTCAGCAATACAATATGAATCGGGTAGGGAGATAAATGTGGCAACAAAATGCGCATTTTTTCGCAATAGTGCTGCCTTTGTTAGTTTCACTGCCTTATATGTCATCCTAAACTCCATAATTTCTGACAGAAGAAACCTATGTCTCAATGTATATACACGTTTGAGCATTTGTCATAAAACTGCCTTGATATCTTCTTTGGTGGGAGGGAGTATGTCCAGCTTCTGCTCCTGTTTTGGCATCCTGACCAATATATTAAGGTTCAGTGATTGTGCATTTCATTGTATACGAAGAAAGTTTTGGAGAGACCTCTTGAGTAAAAAAATAAGAGCTCCCTAGGCAGCTATATGCAGTGATAAAGCAAATGAAGAAAAATTCCATCTGAACTGTGGCATGAAACTTTGTCCCTCCCAGTCTCAAGAGAACTTGAAGTTTAGATTTGCAGATATGCACATCCGACCACATACATGACACAGCTTCCAGACAATGATTTCACAAACAGTAAAGAGCATGCTTACCTCGAGTCAGTTTTGTCTGTGGCTTGAATATGCTCCACAGGAAGAACAATTGAGTTTTTGTCATCAGTATCTCCCTGCACAAGTACAGTGCAGTGTTCAGATAAACTTTGTTACATAAGAGGTGTTCAAATAAACAAGTTTCTATTAGAAACGTAGCGCACCATTTTACTTGGATTGGCAAGAAGCTGCTGAGTCATTTTGGGTGCATTCAGAGGACTTCTTAAAGTACCCTGAAAAATCCAAAGGTTAACCAGTAGGAATGTTGCTAATAGGGCCATAAGCACAAGTTAATCAGGTCATTTGTTGAACAATTAGATCTTATTGGGAAGTTTGTCAAATTAAGAGGAATGCTGCGAATGCTGCTTTTTCTGTGACATGAGGAGGAAAACGGTACCAAACAGCCAAACAGGACAAGAGCTGCTACGATTGGCATAGAGAAAGATGTACCTTATTTGCCCACATTAAGCCACAAGCATTGCAGAGGGACCTTGGACCAGCTGGGCCCCGACGCATTGCTGGAGTAAGCCTTGAGCTGATGCCACAATTTTGGCAACTAGCAAAACAGGCCAACGTTAGTCTATACATGAAGGCAACAACCTTCTGCATATGAAACTGATGTAACACATACACACAATCACAAAGTGATAGTTGGCACATGGCAACTAACTCACTGGGTTTCTCGAAAATGATCATCCTCGCCGTTAGCTGGAGATCCACAAGCTGCAGAAGAACAGGCACCATCGCCAAAATCTGATCTCCCAGCAAATTGACCTTTACGCCGTTTCATCCTGAAAAATATTATTGAGATTGTGCAATGCAAGATTCAAAAATAATTTACAACAAAAACATCACTGAGTAGCGACATTTCAATGCAAAATATGGTTATGCAATGGTTACAGTAAATAAACCTGGGATATGTTCCCAGTTTGAATGGTGGCAAGCAGCAATAGGTTGGCCAGGGTTTATTCCCTGGCAGCTGCAGCAAAATGTAATCAGGATGTTGAAAAGAAAAAAATAAACAGAAACACCTTTTCTAACATGATTATAACAAAAAAAGGTAACTGGATTGAACCAGGTAGGAATGAAAAGAAACCATTATTTCTGGAAAAGTTGTGACAAATGGAAAATGAGCGTCTGGCAATGGCAAATAGAAGTCATCAGTTCCATTCTCCATGGAATCCAGCCTTTACTACATGATACTTCTTACAAAATCCTAGACTAAAAGGCATAAAAAGAAAGAGAAGTCCTCCTTCATTTTGATATCTAAGTCTTTCGCATCCAGAAGAGAGGCTGTGGGCTATCCGAGAGAGTGGTTCAGGTGACTACCGGAGTCATTGATTAAGCAGGTCAGATGGGCTTAGTAGGGCTCGAACCTACAATATCACCGTTATGAGCGGTACGTTTCAACCAATTAAACTATAAGCCCAATCGGATCTCTACATGCCGGGAAGAGCGGACAGAAAGAGGAGACCCTTTGCTCTATCTCCTTCTTCCTCTTCCCGGGGCCCCGGAGTACCTCGGCGGATCAAAACTCTTCTCTATGGGCCTTTTTATACATACCAGAATTAGGCTCTACTCATTCCAAAATATGCACACCGTTTCGCTACACTTGGCTGGCGCTCACATTCGGCATGCGGTCGGTAGGGTTCCCCCTTCCTCGCTTCCGTCCGCTATCCGTTGTGTCATGGCACAGTGGGACATCTGTCAGCCTTGCATTTCTCAACAGGGCTATCTTCCCTTTTCCGAACATAGATATCAAAAAATGATGATGAATTCCAAGCTCCTCTATCAGATTGCTTGTGCTCGCCTCGAGAGTGCTTTGAATTCCTAATTGCGGTTATCAGACTTGAAAGCCATGATTGAAGAACGCAAGGCAAAGCCATCGTATCCATACTTTAATTACTGCTTTGAATTCTTAATTGCGGCCGGAAAGGAAACCGCATCCAAGAGCCATTGGCTTACCACCCGGAGAGGACAAAGAAAGCTCCCACTATTCAAAAGGAAGACCGGGAAGACGAATTGGGCTCTGGAAAGCAAAACCGTCTCTAGAGAGAAATTGGCTTAGCGCCCTCCCCTTTTTCTTCCTTTCCCTATCAGTAGTTTCTTTCCTTTGATTGACAAGAAGGAAAAGAAGCTTTGTGCGAGGAGCGGCGGGGACAGAGAGAGTAGGCACCGAAGAAGCTTACCCGAGCACCGAACTAACCAAAACCTTGCTCGCCTTCGCAACTGCCTTCGAGTCTGTGCCTTCCTAGTTTGCCAACCCTATGTTTGATTGCGAGTTCCGGCGGGGTGAGTGTAGACTTGGCTACCCTTATTGTACTCTACGGTGTAATCCAAACCCAAGAGCTTGCATAGGAATCAAAGAACCTCTTCTTCCTCTGTACCTCTAGGGACTCGACTCCTGTAATAGGGCTGAGGGGACTTAACTGGAGGAATGCCACGATTGACAGGACGAAGTAGCTCGAGCGTAAGCGAGAGGGGTGAGCTGGGGAGAGAAGGCAAGACAGCCAATGCTATCCTCTAGAAAAAGCTATGCCACCCACTGCTCACAGTAAGGAGTAGGAATCTTCAACCCAGAAGGGCGTGCAGGAGGTATCTGGCGGCTATGGAAGCCCCAGTCACTACACTATAATATTCAATGCCAATGTAGTGTGGGATTCCCACATGCGTTAGTACTTTCATGGCTTTGGTCCAGAGCTGACAGCCGGAATAAGACGAGGATCGGGGCATGATCACTGCAGCCCGGCGTAAGATATTCCGCACAGGAAGCATGAAGCTTTTGGATCCACTCAGGATTAACTAAGGCTCGATCTAGTCTGCCGATGATGCGTCTGGCCCCACCGGATTGATTGCTCCAATAGAGTATGTGCCCCGAGGAACGAAGATCGGTCAGGTTCGCATTCTGCAGACAGTCAAGAAAAAAAAAAAAGGCTGGGCTCCTGTTAAAAAAGGAACTCTACCTCCCATTTTTTAACCGACGGTTCTGACAGTATGAAAATCACCCGCTGCGAGCCATGGTCCTTGTATGCTAAGGCGGAGATTAATTAATTGCTGCCACAGCAGGCGCCTATCTGTAGACAGATTGGATCGATAAATCTAAAAAAAACTTGTCAAGCTTTGCAAGGTCCGTCCCCTTCTCATACCCCTTTGACGGCAGCGAGGTCTTTCGCGAACCCAATACGGGATTCGGTTACGGAAGCCTGGGCTCCCATCCACGATATTGATGGAAAGGTATCGATCGACCATGAACTTGTCGAATTTCTTTGACCACTGCCTCGGAGCCCATACAAGCTCTTCTTCAACAACCATATGTGACCTTCTTTTCCCCGAGTTTCGAACCCCTCGGGTTGCACCATGTAGATCTCCTCCTCCTAGGCTCCTTGCTTTCGAGCTAGCTTTCCTTGACTTTAGCTTGCCTACCTCCCTTGCCTTTTCCTTCGATGCTTTCATCGCTAGAGAAATGACTCGCATAAGGAACGTGCTTGCTCCTCCTTTCAATTCAAAGCACGTACAGTGAATTCCTTAAACAAGACTGCTAGCTGGTATGGAGGGATAAAGCATCAAATTGTATTTTCCTTACGACGAGTGGGCATTAACTAGACCAGTTTGAATAGTATGATCTTTGTTCTCTCGGCATAGGTTGGATGTATCTCTGGATTATCATAAATATTTCTACGTTCAAGCAGCTAATCAGTAAACGACTTCTCCGTCGTAGTTTTAAGATTGGCGAGCATAAGAACCATTCGTATACGTAGGCCAACTAGTACTTAGTACATACCATATAAATTCTCTCATGTGATGGATTAGATTGAGTGGTGCTATAAGTAATACTGTAGTAAATTAGGCATTTGGAAAAGGCACTGATCTGTAGCAGTCAGTACTGGTGTGTGTTTCTTCTTTGCTTTTGAATTCAACATGTAAGAATCTTATATTCAAGTTCTCATACCATACTCGTGCCTTGTTAATAACTCGCTAGCTTGCATTAACTTCAAGCAAAAGGGTGAGACCTAATTTCAGAGTCTTGGGCCGGTCACTCTCTTCGCGGAAACTCCCATAAAGAATTGGAACTCTGTAGGAAGTCCACCTGGCCGGTAGAAAAGAAGAAAGGACGAAAAGAAAGAAGGTCGCTTGGCACGACTCAAGCAATTTCTGAATAATCCTCCCAGCGCTCACGGAGTTGCTTCTTGCCTTTCTTCGGCGTATCGAATAAGCTTCTGCTTGAAACACAACTATTAAGAAGACAGGGGCCGAAGGCCACGGTGTGGGGGGTGTTTGTCTGTTGTGCCTGTTTAGGTAGGGAAGGGCACGGATTGCTGTCGCAGTGCTTTTGATTGTGGGTATGAGATTTTCGTAAAGGCGCGTAGCGGTGTGTTTGCTGTTCGGGTAACGGGTACGGGTCAGACAACCAATGGTCGGAGTAATGACAAGGTAGCGGTTGAGAACGATGTACTCAGTCTTTCGAAGGGAAAAAAGTCGGAATAATAAGAATTGGAGAACTCCCTCTTCTACTGGTCTGGTTAGGGGTGAACAAGCGTAGATATGATAGTACAGAGTCCGGGTTAAAGATGAATTCAGACCCGAATCAGTTGAAATTGGATTTCCCGGGGAATAATCAGATTCTGGTTATGCCTTCTCGGATCCCCATCTCCGAGCGGGTCTCAAACTCGTTATCTAAGCCACGTCTCTCTAGCAAGAGTTGAAAACATTGAGCTATCATGTTGAGCTTGCTCTTCCTATACTTTAGGGCGGAAACCACTCCTATCTTTCTTTCTCTCAATATGCTGAAGGGTGAGAATGTCTTGTGGCGAGCAGTTCTTGGGTAATTGCTTCGTAAACATTTCTATTTTTTTGCTTTTTCACTACCAAAGAGTAGGCAGCTTTGGATGCTTATGGGGATATGGCTTTGGTAAAGATCTGCTTAGCGTGTGCTTTTTCGGGTGCGACTTAGAATAGAATAGAATAGATCGAGATAGTCAGACTAGAACGTCGAGAATGTTATAGCGCAGCGAAAGAAGGACATTCTGATCGACCCGCTTGGCTCTCGTTCTGGTTTGGCGGAAAGGTGAAAAGCACTTTCAGTTTCTTCTCGGACTTAGCTCAAGAAGAGCACAAAGCAAAAGCAACTGAAGCTGGTTATACTGAGATGGCAGTTTTGTAGGCAGGATTTCTTTCCGCCTTAGTGGGATTGAACTATATGTTCATGATTTCCTTTTTCTCATGACCTGAGGGCTTCTTGTTGTTAGCTTGGTTGCATTCCTGTTTCCGAAACCTTAACTAGCTTGCTTTCCGTCTTGCCTTTGCCGGAGGCATAGGTTGAGCTTTAGCAATAGCAGACAGTTAGGGAACATAGGAAACCCAAGAAAGGAGGAGCGAGTACGGAGGATTTGACTAAACCCGAGTTAGCTCACGACGAGTATCATCTTTTTTATTGACTATTATTAGTCCTCTTCTGCTTATTAATCTACTCCTTTCACAACAGATGCTTCACATCTACCCCGAAAACTTGCTTCTTTTGAGCTATATAAAGAAGGAAAGAGAATAATATATGATTTTCATGAAAGTGTTCGAAACGCATAACGAAAAAGGGTACCAATGAAGTCAACCATTAATGACTAGTTATCACACCAGGAGCGGTCTTTCTGATCAAATAAGGGCTCTTATCAAGATGAAATAAAAGCAAACTCTCATAGTTCGGAGCCCAGTTGCCCTTTCGAATGGGCAAGACGTCCTTTTTCTTTACATGCCTGCCTAGCTTGGGAAAGAAATTCCCGCCAATGGCTGAGATGTTCAGTCGACTCCCTCCCCCTTTGTGAGGGTCTGGACCCCTACGAGTGAGCAGAAAAGGGAGGAGGAAAGAGGCCCTGGTGAACCGTCATAATAAGTGAACAAGTGTAAGCTTTGCTGCCCGACAGTATGGAGTACTGACCACACCGAGGGACAGGCCCTGAAGCGAAGGACAGGAACGAGCGGAATCAATGTGTTCCAATTTCTGGCCTTGCACCGACCATCCAACGGACCATGGACTAAACGGCCACTGCCTGAAAGGACTATGCTATGTCCAGGGGACCGCCGCCCTCCACAAGGTACATCTTGCGCCTATGGGCCGCTATAGGCTTTCTCATATTCAGTCGGAAGAGTTTAGGTAAGACTTTCAAAGAAACTCTCGACGGGAGAATCGAGTCTATTCAGGAAGAATTGCTGCAATTCTTCAATCCTAACGAAGTCATTCCGGAGGAATCCAATGAACAACAACGGTTACTTAGGGTCAGCTTGCGAATTTGCAGCACCGTAGTAGAATCATTACCAACGGCACGCTGTGCGCCTAAGTGCGAAAAGACAGTGCAAGCTTTGTTATGCCGAAACCTAAATGTAAAGTCAGCAACACTTCTAAATGCCACTTCTTCCCGTCGCATCCGTCTTCAGGAAGATATAATCACAGGTTTTCACTTTTCAGTGAGTGAAAGATTTGTATCCGGGTCTACGGTGTTCAAAGGCTAATACAGAAATAGGATTACTTACGAGCTGGGATGGGAAGTAGAGTATAGCCTTGAGTTTCTTAGTAGGAATACAACCTTAATGGAATTCGGAATGGGACTTTAGCATTTCCCTCCAGCAGCACTTTGTTTGGGGATGGTTGATTGCTTTTTTGTGTTTCAAGCAGAAGCTTATTCGATACGCCGAAGAAAGGCAAGAAGCAACTCCGTGAGCGCTGGGAGGATTATTCAGAAATTGCTTGAGTCGTGCCAAGCGACCTTCTTTCTTTTCGTCCTTTCTTCTTTTCTACCGGCCAGGTGGACTTCCTACAGAGTTCCAATTCTTTATGGGAGTTTCCGCGAAGAGAGTGACCGGCCCAAGACTCTGAAATTAGGTCTCACCCTTTTGCTTGAAGTTAATGCAAGCTAGCGAGTTATTAACAAGGCACGAGTATGGTATGAGACTCTCGCCTCATACGGCTCCGTCCTGGAATCAGGGCCCCCCCCTTTCCTTTGACCAACGGGTCCTCGAACCCATGGGGGTTACGAATCATTCATTCATTCATTGATTGATTCAAGGTAGCTTCAGCCATTGTGGGTAGAAGCTAGTCGCCAGAAGCGAAGCGATCTTCCGGGCCGGAAAGGAGGCCTTTTTCTGACGCGTAAGCTACCGCAAAATGAATGAAGGAAAAAGGCCTCAGGATTAGAAAGACTAAAGAGGCATGGAGGGCCGACTACAAGACTACGACTACAATACAAGCCATGAGCGATAGCGAAGCCTTCAGCCTTTTTTTTCGAAAGCCCCACAACTAGCTATCTTATAGCAGCTTTGCATGAATGCCATTTTCCTCTGTGTCTCTTTCCTGCGGGTGCTTGGTCTTTTGCTAAACTTGTTATTTGGCTCTCTTCTTTGTCCCTAGTTCCTGTTTCATGCCTAGTTTCTATAACAGTACCTGCATCCTGCCTTTTAGCTTATCCGTGGACCAGTGCTCTTTCTTTATCGAGAGAAGGGGGGAACTTTATCACATCGAGGGTGGAGCGGTTGAAGAACTCTGGCTATCTCTACTGGTTGATTAATTCAGCAACTTTATATATAAAATGCTTTTCTACATGCCTTGATGAGCAGCTTTATATGCAGCAAGCCCTCCGGTTCATTGACCCTACTCGTCCGTCTTATGTGTGCAAGCTCCTCAAGTCTCTCTATGGGTTGAAGCAAGCATCTAAGGCCGGGTTAAAAAAGCTGAGTGACTTACTTAAGCGGTACAGATTCTCAGCCTCAAAAGAAGATTAATCCCTGCCCTATTATAGAAGTTATGGCGGGAAAAGTAACTCTATATATGCTTGTATATGTTGATGATATCATCCTCGCTGGATGATCTGATGTCATTTCTTCATGGATGGTTGCTTGACAACATTTTCAATCAAGGACCGCTTGACAGACTTCAGTCTTGATACGAGGAGCTGACTGAGCCAACCTAAGTTTACGGAGCCGAGCCAGGAATAGCCGTTAGTGGACACCTACCACTTTTCACCGGTTAGAGAGGCCCTCTTTAATACATTAAGAAAACATGGGTGCCCCATTTTCTTTTCCGTGCTCCGCCTTAGTGCCCTTATGAAGGCGGCGGGGAGTCCTTAGCCTTTGAACCAAACTCTAGGGAACGCTCAATTGCCTGACGTCTCAACTGCAATGGTGAACTCAGTGACATACACTGAAATGGATTGCATCTATTGTTCCAAACAAGGCTGATATTAGCAGGGCAAGCCCTTCCATGCAATTTCTTGCTTCGCTCTACAGACGAAAGTGCCGGATAGTCAATGGTAACCAGAAGATCTATGGTTTTCGAGAGAAGGTAATTGGAAAAACGATTCATTCCTTTGCTTTCTTTCAGATATCCCGATAATCCTTAGTTAGCTGCCCAGAAGGCGATCCAAACAATAGCTGTATCAGCTGGCAGCAGTTGGGTCTCCCCATCTCTCCTCAACTTCCCCGGTCTTCGGCCCGAGCTGTATGAGGCAGAAACTCGTCCCACGTACGGTTCGGAGGCCGAGCCCCACCCCTGCAATAATGGTGCAGCTGGTGATCTATCCCTGATCTGCACTCAACGATTGAAAACTTCACCATCCAAGCCATCTCAGGCCATCGGGAAACGCTTGCGAAGAAAGACCTAGCACCCCTTTCCAGTTTGTCTGTCCCCGATTATAAGTTCTCGTTGACCACGGCCTATAGGAACCAGGCTATCCACTGCTTTTAAGCCTGTTTGCATAGGTTCGTGGACAGATTTACGTTCAATAATCCCTGGGGCTTTCACTTCGACACGTCTTCGTTCGTGATCGCTTAGAGCCCCTTCTCAACCTCTCTGAACTACCGGAAAATAAGCACTGCTAGTCCCGTAGAAGCTGTTAATGGCATAGACCTTGCAACAAGAGTAAGCACTGCCTGATTGATCGGACTTTGCCAGGCCTGGAGTTGCGGTTGCCAGCAAGCAAGCCATTATCCCGAGACAATAGCAGTACCCAAGATGCTGTAGTAGTGGAAGAAAGCTTCGAAAACGAACTTACACATTGAAATGGCTATGGGTGCCGAGTTCCTATCTTCAAGCGTTGAATCTACATTTCAATCATGAACTAGGAGCACCAAAAAAGGGGCTTTCTCACTATCACTTAGGGATTGTTTGTTTTTCGAATTGACTTTCCAAAAGAACTACAAGGAAAAGTCTTCTGAGATTGAGACAACCAGAGTTAACCAATAAAATGAAAAAAAGCTATTGGCTGGTCTCTTGGTAATTACCAAAAGAAGTGACATACCCTCATCCTCATCGGCCGATTGGCCGTCACGGGCTGACAAGTAGAGAAAGACAGAGTTGTTGACGAGGTTGCACAGTGCCACAAATACTGTTTGGGTGGAGGGGCAGGGGCGAAGAGCGAGGAGTCAGAAGTTCAATCGGATCGATGTTGGGCGGTTTTGTGCCCGAGCTCCAGCTTTGCTTGCGTTCTTCACCGGCGCTCGCCGGATGTCGGCCGTACATCACCCAAAGGTAGTGCCTCGCAGACAGAGAGGGGAATCACACTCACACTAGAGCCAAGAGGCACCCTCCTATTATGCTAAGGCCAGGGACGGATAACGGCAAATAAGTCTTTTGAACATCCACTTTGCTTATGATAACCATGGATTTCTAGCAATTTCTCAGAGCACATTATCTTGAATAACACATTTAGGGCACAAGTACTCCAATAGGTAGATCCATGGACCATGGCGGACATTCAGAGTATTATCCTATTTAAGTTTTTCTCCAGCATTAGTACTTGGAGAAACTATTCAAGATAAAAAGGTGACCTAAGATTGGATAGGATAGCAGTGATAATAGTCTGAATATGGCATGTGTATTCCTATTTAAACAGAGTGAGGCACAAGAAAAGCAATGTGGTATAGCAATGTCAAAGTCAAACATAATCAAGTCCGCGGTAAGCTGACAATTATTATTTTTTGAACGTAAGTAAGCTGACAATTTTATCTAACATGGAGAATAACAAATGCGGACATCTTACAATTCATATCTCAAATCCTCCAAATGACAGAAAACAATTTGTTAACCAAGAATGCTTTTTATATTCATTATGCCCTGGCAGGTTATGATGGTCATTTCATGTGCAGAATAATTATATCATTACTAAACATAGAAGTGGAATTATTCTGTCCTTACTTTTGGGCAACCTCCTTGCGAACATTATATCTAATCCTTTTATCGAAACATCTTTCCTTTCTCTTCTCACGGAATCTCATCAAGGAAGCAACCCTTCTAGCAGCCACAGTTGTACTCTGCACATGAGACAATGCTTTAGGAGAAACTCGAAATGCATATATATCCTCACAGCAGGAAGTGTGTGGATACCTTCTCATCATTTGCTGTAGGAACAGACATGTTTACCAAACCAGGTGGAACCTCGCACCCTCCAAGTACTAAAAGAACAGCCTGAACCTGTTCAAGAGAAAATACTTAGGATGTACAGCTCCCCTAGGTTGAGTTTCTGCATATACGGCTACCATATCTCACTGACACGCTGTAACAACCCTAAAAATCCACACAACCTAAAATCCCAACCAATTAAAATTTTTCATTTATTTATTATGAAAACCCATTTTTTCTTGTACAAGCATATAGGTTTCATTATAAATTTGGTAAATAAAGGAGTATAGCTTGCATTTTAATTCCATTCACATAGAATAATAACTTATGCATCACATTTGGGATTTATTGCAATTTATGTTTGTGTTTACTCAATATTTAAAATGGGTAATATATGTATTTATACACTTAAGTGTAAATAGAAAAAGAAAAAAGAAAAAGAAAAAGAAGAAGAGAGAAAGAGGAAGAGCAGATTCGGCCCAGCCAGCCGGCCCATCTCGCAGCCAAACCACCACGCGCGCGCAGCGCCTTTCGCAGCCGCTGCCAACCGGGACCCGCTTGTCAGACACTCTTTCTTTTCCCATGTTTCTCTTCTTCGCGAAAGACGGTGGCCGACAGTGTCATGCAAATGGCGTGACCGACAGCGCCACGCATGGCAGAGCCCTGACCCCGTTGTCCCCAGCCTGACCCCTGCCTTGCTCGCCAAGAAGCCCGCGCGCACCACCGGAACCCTAGCTCGCGCAAGCCGCAGCCCTCCGATCAGCCCGAGCAGATCAGAGCCGCCCGCCATAGGTAGCCACTCGAGCTCCGCTATAAATTGGAGCACCTCACGGCGCCCTAGCCTCGTTCCACTCGCCGCCGCCACTGGTGGCACCAACCACACCACAACACCACACCGTGTGAGAGAGGGAGAAGGAAGAAGGGCAGAGCAGAGAGAGGGGAGCACCGCCGAAGCGCTGCCGCCGCGGAGCCGGAGCCGGGCACGGAGGAGAAGCCCGAGCTGCGGACGAGGAGCGGCACGGCACTGCGATCGCTCTGCACGGCTCCGACTCGCCACTGCACCGCCATCCTAACTTCACCGACACCACGGTGAGCCACCGCACGCCATGTCCGAACCTCGCCCTGCTTTTGCCATGGCGTTCCGCCCACGGGACGCACAGGCACGAGCCTTTACGGCTCAGGAAGATCACCTGCACCATGCACTCATGCGACCGGCCGAAACCCCCGGACTACAAGCTTTGCTAGACCGAGAACGCAGCACGACGCATTCTCGGCGGAGCGCGCTCACCACCGACGCGTTCCGACGCCGAATCACCCGTTCCGAGCATTCCGACTAGCACCCGGATAGGTTAGAGCGTCGTGGAGCACCGCCACGACCCCCCCGAGCTAGCTACGCGGATCTAAGCGCTAGGGGAAGCCTCGTCCGCCCTGCTCGTGTGCGTCGCGACCTCACCGGAGCTCCGCCGTATGCCGTGGGAGAGAAGGAGGCCATACCACGACTCTAACCGCCACCATCTGGTCGGACAACTGCCTGAGCACGCCAATTGGGGAAAGCCACGCCTTGTCTTGCCGAAATATGGTCATCGCCGCCCTGTCATCGTCCGCCGCACCGGAGAAACACCGCCGCCTTGAACAGACGCCCTGGAACCCTGCTAGCACCAAATTGAACGTCGGATCCCTGTCAACAGAGCTCGGGGAGGCAGATTCACCACTCCTCAGACCTTGTCGCGCCTCGCCGGAGCCCTGCCGGCGCAACGGCCTCACCGCCGGCGACCGGAGCTTCTCAATACCGCGACCAGGAACAAAAACCGACACCTTTTGGACTCTAGAACACACCAGTAGCCCGACGGCGAACTGTGAGAACCACCCCCGACCAACGTTGAGCTCGCCCGACCACCGCCGAGCTACGCCGACGCCCCCCGACCAACGTCGAGCTCGCCCGACCACCGCCGAGCTACGCCGACGCCCCCCGACCAACGTGGAGCTCGCCCGACCACCGCCGAGCTACGCCGACGCCCCCCGACCAACGTCGAGCTCGCCCGACCACCGCCGAGCTATGCCGATGCCCCCCCAACCAACGTCGAGCTCGCCCGACCACCGCCGAGCTACGCCGACGCCGGCGACTCTCTGGGAACCAGCATCGAACACCTGGTGGGCGACCATCGGGTCTGTGTTCTGTTGAGGCGCCATATGCCGCACTACTGGACCCGCGCGCCACGTGGACCAATCCCGAGCTGTCATCCCCTGATTAATCGGCCATTTTCCATTTTCAGAAAATAGAATAATCTTCGGAAATTCATAACTTATTCATACGATGTCCAAAAATTGCGCACCATATATCAAAATTCTTAGAAAAATGAGATCTACAATCTAAGACTATGTTTGTGTGCATTTGACTCTTTATTTTATTGGATTTTTCTGAAATACTCTATAGGAGTCGCTGACGCGACTATTTCGTGTTCGATTTCAGAGCCGGAGGAGGATCTGACTAAGGAAGACGACCACGAGTACCTTCAGGAGCTAGGAGACGACTACGAAGGTGCCACGTCCCACCAAATCCTTAGATCCTATTTACGCATTGCAAATGACATTGTTGCTATTGCTTTATGATTATGTATGGATTGGTTGCATGGTAGTATATTTGAATTCCCTGCCTTGATAAGACTATACCCTGCTATCCGCTGCTAGGTTAGCTGCTGCTTAATTTACTGTTACTCTTCCACTACTTACTACTTGCTATATGCTATGTGGTGGAATTGGGATGGTGTATAACTGATTATAACCACTGGGAGAGAGTGCTGCGTGCGTCTTGGGTGCGTGGTAAGGGTTGATGTCGACCAAGTGGGATGTGAGACAAGCCCGCGGGGCAAGTCGTGCCGGGGGTGCAACCTGGGCATCCCCAAGCGAAATACCTGTGGCGGGTAAAGTTGTTAAGAAGGTTCCGGGTGGGATAGCCTTGGTGGTTTGAAGCCCGTGGACGGAGGTGCTGTGATGGCACGGGGAGAGTATCCCCTAAGTGAAGATGCCTGCTTGGTCAAACCTAGAACGGACTAGTTTCAGGTTCATGGGAATCCTTTTCTACTCACTCGCTTCTGATGGACGGGAGACGGCTGGACTACTTGGTAGGACGGTGCCACTACTGCTAGGTTGAGAGGTGATAAGGGTGGGCGGAGACGGTCGATGGGTTCCCGTTCCGTTCTAGATGCGCAGTACCACTGGATGGGCCCAGTACTGTGTCTCCCAGTCTCAGCATAACGGTGTAGGATCCGGAATATCTCAGGGCTGAGTGGTAGGGTGGCATCGACCTAGGCAAGCAAGCACCCGGAATTCTGCCTAGGTGTTTGCGCAACACCTATGATGGCTAATCTTGTGGGTAGTGAAACCTCTGCAGAGTGTACGGTTGATCGATCGATACATATGCCAACCTGTTGGCTATGGACCTTTCCTGTGAAGCTTCTACTAGTGTAGTGAGTGTTCTCTTCTCCCCCTGGATGACATTTTTCCGGCAGTGTACCCGCTGTGGTAGTGTGCCGCTGAGATAGGCCCGAGAGGGAGTTGGGCCTGTCGAATGAGAGTGAGGTGTGGGTATGTGAGATGTGGTGATGGGAAAAGGGATGATGGTGTTAACTGGAGATAAAACTTGACTAATTAAACATTGTTTACAGCTGCATAGGAAACCTCAGCCTATAGGTCTGCTTGTATAGCCTTGCATCCACTTTCCACAAAGCAAATGCTGCATAGGTGGGCTCCGTGGCCAGTACATATCGTACTGATAAATTTGCTGTCAGGTGACGAGAATGAGTACGACTTCGAGGAAGACGATGGCGAGGAATAGGGTCACGTGCTACACTCAAGTTGGCCGTGAAGGATGAAACGTTTCCGCATCTTCTAAGCTTCTCTGAATGTTGATTCCGCCAATGTGGCGATGTAATAAATGTTTATGTAAGACTTAATTACCGTTGTATGGATCCTGGTGTCAACTGAGATATGAGTAATTTCATGGATTGTCTCAAGCAATCTGTTGAATTATAATTCGAGCCTGTGGATTTCCCTTCGCGGAAATCGAGGTCGTTTCACACGCTGGCTCACATGTGGCCCCTGTCAGTGAAACAATCTCATCACCAAGTGGTCCTGAGTTCGACTCCCCGTGGGAGCGGATTTCAGTCTAGAGTTGAAAAAATCACCTCGTCTGTCCCATGCCAAAGCACAGGTCTAAGGCTCGACCTCAGTCATGGTTGTTCTCACATGAGCCACGGTGCCGCTGTGTACGGGTGAGGCAAGGGTTCGAGGGTTTTCTCGACTTGCGTTAGAAGATCTTCTTCTTAATGCAATACCTAGGGGGTTGTCTTTCCCCCGCAGGTCGAGTTTTTTTATACACTCAAACAAAATCAATAATATAAGCATATGGTCACCCTCAAAACCTTCAATATGGTTGCAGCATGCTTACTTTGTTCTTGGTTTATCTTAGCATATGCATCCCAGTGAAGCTTTTCACTACACCTAACTGATTCTAGGGCTCATAATTGCATTTACAGGCATTCTCACTAATACAGTAGATAAGGGATTGAGATGGACCAAATAGATTTCAAAAATTCTTTCAAATGGAAGACTGGCAAAATTACCTTGTAACTATGTAGAACAAATAATTATGTTGTTTCATGATTAGATCTCTAGTAAAATTTTGAAAGTTATGACTATGACTTTGACCAATACAGGTAAGTCATCTCAATTGTTCACTCACAGACGTTTCGTAATTTAGTTGCCTCCAGCTACCACAGATGAAACATGGTTGCTAATTTTCATATTGGGATCGAAACACTAATAAAACTTAAGGAACAAAGAATACACACTTCTGTTCTGAAAAAAAGAAGAATATACACACTTCCATTGGAACTTTTGGCAAATATCACATAAACGCAAATATGTTATGATCCTAGCAGAAGAAAGAAGATATCTACTCCACTATTCAGCAAACTTGCGAGTTCTCCACAACACAATTATAAAACATCTCAATACGCAGAAAAACTATCTACCTATAGTATTAAAGAAATGCACCACCCTTCACTGAAAAAGAAACAGTACGATTCAGTAATCAAGCATTCAGGTCGATTCCACTCGAACAGTAGAACAATATAGCCATACTGATCGGGAAAAAGCCAAACTAATTCATAAATAGCATTAGTCCCTCCCCCCTCACAGGATGACCAAAAGCACAGTCATATCATATAGCACGCATATTCCTTGGTACAATTCAGCAAGGGAACAAACGGAGACAGTCTATCTATATATTTAAGTACAATAGCAAATCAGAAACTGCGACTAATTTAGCCATAATTGACAATCAATTCACCTTAGAATTCAATCAAGAACGACAAAGACAGAATTTTGATTATGTGCAACTCGACAGCAAAGCGCCACCGCAAAGCCGGAACAATATTTGCCAAAAAGAAAAAAAAAACCGTACATCTCCGAGGCGCAATTCATAGCCCCGGCAGACGCTAATCTCCGGCTAACATGACGAACGACCATCGCAACAAGTCAACGCAGCATATAGGGACCAAGGAGAGATTTTGTGTGTGGGCGATGGAATTTGCAGGGGTGCAAGAGGCGCGACCTTCTGGGGCGGGACGGGGTCGAAGACGTAGACGTCGCCCTGGTACACCAGCGTGAGCTGCTCCGACGCCGCGCTCATCAGCGCCTCCGCCGCAGCCACCGAGGAGGCGTCGCCCCCCGCCGGCAGCGGCGGCGCCATCCGCCAGGTGTGGCCGGGGATCGTGGTCGTCCGCCGCGGGCTCCGCCGCCATCGGCTGGGGATCGGACGGCGGAGATGCGTGCGGACAGGGGGCGGGCCGGGTCCACGGGCAACTCGGTTTGAGCGCACGTGTGGAGGATGGACGAGAGGCGCGCACGTGTGATGGTGGAGACATATATACGCTGCCGGTTTATGCGTCTGCCCGTGGGGCGTCAAAACTCCAGAATCCTACGCGTTCTGTGTTTTTTCTGCTTCTAACAAGTTTAGGAGTACGATATATGGATGGGTTTGCGAATGTGTGGAAAGCTTGTTAGGATGACCCCGTGAGACTGCGCTTTGCAGTTCCTAGCTTCAGTCTGGAAACTGATAATGAATTTTGACCTTGGATTGTCTCAAGTCTTAAGCCATCATGATGAAATGCACAACCACTTACCTTGGGCTTATTTAAGGATCTGTTTGGTGCACATACCTAATTACTAGTTGAACTAAAAAATAGTTTAAAGTAGTTATGGTTAAAAAATAATTAGTTGATTTGGCTAAAAAATCATGATATTTGTTCCTCTGTTTAGATTAGGGATGAAAATGGTACGGATATTTATCCGACCGTTCGTTCGACCAAATCCGTTTAGATGTCTTCAGATCTTTACGTATCCGAGTTCGGATATTCAACGTCCGAGACCGTATCCATATCCGAATACTCAAATCATATATTTATGATGTCGACATCCAATCGTATCCTATCCGGCATGGTTGACACTATCCGTATTCGAATCCGAATCCGACTAGAAATATAAAAACAAATGTGATATCAGTGATATCCATTCGTATCCGATCTGTTTTCATCACTAGTTTAGATTAACTCTAAGGGGCTTGCTATATTTCCGACGTCTGAAATATAGCAAACTTTTAGACGACGGCTGTAGGCCATCCGATCTGAAAGCAACGGCCAGCGAACAAAAATAGACCACGCCCACAAACGGACAGGGCCGCGCCGATTACAACGTCGCCTGAAACCTTCCCCAATTTCAGGCACCTGTACAATAAGAAATGTGTTATTATCTCTATTTTTATTTTATTATCTACCACTAATATAAAACTAAAAAGGAGATAAAGTTTTACTGCCACATTTGGTTTCGTTTTCCGTCTGCCTCCCGTGCGATCCTTCCCCGCGCGCTCCTTCCTGTCCCGCCGTCAATCATGCCCGGGACGCCTGCTCCTTCCTTCCTCCGCGCTATCCATGCCGTTCCTCGCATCCCTCGCGCCGCCGCCACCGTACGGACAGCCGTAACCCCCCCACCGCGAACCCTATGCACAGCGCCGTAGCCCTCCGCGCCGCAAGCCTCTGCGCCCTCCCCAACCACGACTTCCTCGGCGCCGGACTCCTCCCCTCCCCCCAATCGCGTCGCACACCCCTCCCTCTCTCCCGAGACGTCGGCAGGCGCGGCCACGCGGATCGATGGCGCCCCCATGAGCGGTGCGCCGGCGCCCCTCCTTCTCTCCCTCATCCTAAATCAGCTGTCGCCAGTGCCTGGAAGTCAGAAACATGAGGCGGGGTCGGGTTCCTAGTAGCGGCGGCGGCTCCACCCCACGCGCACGAACGCCCACGCCTAGGGTTTGGGCGAAGGGCGCGGCGGCTGCTTAGATGACCACCTGGGCCTGCTCGACCGACCGGTGCCGCCACCTCTACGTCGTCGTCGCTCATCCCAGACCCTACAAGGCCACAACGCCATCCACATGGTGGTCGTGTTTTGGTTGCAGGTGACCAAGGGCAGCGTGCCACCGAACTTCACTCTCAAGGACCAGAACGGCAAGCCCGTGTCGCTGAACAAGTTCAAGGGCAAGCCGGTCGTGGTGGTCTACTTCTACCCCGCCGACAAGACGCCCGGATGCACAAAGCAGGTCAACTTTCTCTTCCTGCGCAAATGCCTGCAGATCCGTTTACTGAAACTCTGAAACCATTTGTTTTGTTGCCTCCAAGAAATAGCAAGAAACTCTGAAACCGAGTAATGTAGCGTAGTACTCCTATCTGTTTCTTGCAAAGTCAAAAGCTTCTCGCAACAATTTGTAGAATGGAAGGGACGACTGACCCAATAATACACGTTGATTGGTCAAACCACGTGCGAAACATATTTCTGAATCAATCAGACGCAACGAACGGGAGTTGGAGATTTCTCGACAGTACAGGCCGGATTCAGCAAATCTTGACGGACACAGTTTTACAAGACATTACAGGCTGAATTCAGCAAATTATGACGTACATAACGATGGAATGCAGTTTTACGAGGCACGCATGCACGTCTGAAACTAAAACTTACCCCCTATACATACTGTGATACTCCTGCTTTTTATTTTGAGTCATTATTTGTCACTCGAAATCAGAGATTAGTAGGCACTCGCTTGTTGTTGTTGCTACTGTCACTCAAAATCAATTGGTGTGTATTGGAAATCAATTTATGTTAATTAGAGGTTGTTGCTTGCAGTGTGATATTGTGACACAATATGCTCTTGCTCCATGGATGAGTTAGCAAGCGTGAGCTTTGATGGCTAGATGTGGACATGACTACAGTGGAAGAACAAGAGCTATGGTGAAAGGTGAGTTTGGCCTGGGTGCAACAAGGATGAACAAATACGATGGCATCGACATTATGACAGATACGTCGTAACGAATTTAATTTGTTTGGTTATAGAAATTGTTTGTGACACGATTTTGCAAAATTTGGATGTAACAGTTAGCAAGTTGCCCTTTGATCAATGTTCTGTTTATCATATCATGTCTCCTCGTGTGGCTATGAGTTGTGTTATTTATGGTGGAATGAATTTTATTTTTGCTTGAGTTAATTCTTCACGTTTGACATGTATATGTGACTACTGTCCTCATTGTTGTCCTCCAGTGACTACTGATCCGGCCATGCTCACGTCCAGTCCCGAAGATGCCGAGGACTTTGCCGCCTGGAGCGAGGGGGTTTAGCCTCAACGAGAGGGAGGAGGAGGTTAAGGCCATGTGCTACAACAGCGTGGTGCCTGGAGCCATGGATCCCTCATCAACGAATGGTTGCCGCCCCCTACACCAAGCCCAAGAACTCGCATGTAAAGCTTTCTGAATGAAGAATTCAGCTCTGGCCCATTCTCTGGTTTTCAGTGAACACGGCACCAGCATACCCCATGATCAATCTGAAAAGAGCAGAGAAGTTGTGAATTTGAGCGAGGAGGTCCCTGCTCATGCTGTCAAAGATCCATTTCAAAAGGGTATCTCCTTGGAGTCAAATTTGTTCAGTGCTAATCATAAATCAAACTCCAATGGTGGTTTGGCGGAGAGCAGGGCTGCGGGTTCCAGTGTCCTGAAAATTGATGCTACTCAAGTTGGTTCATCTGCAGTTATTCGATCTCCTGTGTGGCTATGTCAGTTCCACCTGGTCTAAGTCCACAATAAAATGGTATGTGATATTTTCTTAATTGGTTTCTTGTGCTCTCAAGATCTATCTTTTACATATAAAGTTATAATTGGGGCAAGCACTGGAGACTTTCATAGTGCAGTTTTTAGACATGAATTTCGTACAGCATAGAAGAACAATGATTGGTGCTTACTGTGTAGAACATGGTTTTCTGCAGTATACATACTTATGCATATGACTACAACACCGACTGCTGTCTGCTGTGCAAAATATTGTTGTACTAGAAATATATAATTCTCTAATTGGTGTCTTGGCTTCTGTTTTGATTCTATAGCTGTTAATTTTGGATCAACAATTACAAATTCATCTTGTGTGTCACTATTTTTCTTGTTTGGTTCTAAGTCACAGAACTCTGGATGAAATGCAAATAAAAAAAATCTCTTTTTATGTCATTTTCATATAGTCGTGCGCCTCCATCGTTGGCACACCATGGATATTGAAGATTTCTTCTTGTTGATATAAAAAATTAACATTATCTTAATCACATCACTAAAAGTTTTATGCAGTAGAGTTGTTAATTGAACTTGCGATGTCACGCTCTTTGTGACGGTTAATTTCATGAAGTTTGTTTTGGATTATGTGTCGATGGTATTTAATTTCACGGTATTATTTTCATGCGATCCATGTATTTTTAGTATAATTGCTTAGTTGTCCCGTAGCAACGCATGGGCACGCTACCTAGTCTACAACTAATAAAACTAAAGAGGAGACAAATTTTTGGTGCGACCTTTGGTTTTCGTTTTCCGTTTGTCTCCGGCTCCTGCGGCTCCTCGCCGCGACGCCCGTCGTCGCTCCTCCTGCGACGCCCTCGCGAGACCGTGACAACTCGGTCTCCTCTTCGCGACGCTGCCGCCGCTTCCCATCTCCTGCTCGGCCTCCGTGACGCCACCGCCTTGGCCTCCGCGAAGCCTGCGACAACGCGACCTCCTCGCGACGCCGCACTTCTCCGCCCCACAAGCTCCAGGTCCTCGCGCCCCACCACTTTCCACGCCCATCGTGCGGAGTCACCCGCGCCCGCATGGCATCAGCCCTCGGCCTCTTTGGCGCGTCATCGTCGGCGAGGCCAACGCCCAACGGCTTCCAACCTCCTCCACCGGAACCCTAGGGCAGCCAGGAGATGAGGCATCATCATCGCGCCGCCCCCGCCCTGCGCCCCTGTCCCAGCCATCGCGCTGCATCACGGATCTGGCGCTCCGTGCCTCCGCGGGACTGGCCGGCCGTTTTACGCGCAGCTTCGGGCCCTGGCCGCCTCGCGCGTGGTCGAGCTCAAGCTCGTCCTCGCCAGAGTAATTTCAGAGGTAATCAACCACCCATCCGCCCTCTGCCCTTTCTCTATCGCAACCTTTCAAGAACAAAAGGCTAATTGCTCTCCCACATGCGTCGTGCTGCCATCGTGATCCTCCCCTTCCACGTGAGCCTATAGCTGCCCTTGAAGGTTTGAAGATGTTGTTGTCTTCGTTCAGATGCCCCGTCCCCTCCCAAGTCTCTGCCGTGACGGAGGCTGTTGCGTTTCTGAAGATGTGTGGCCATGTTACAAAACTCAATTCTGATAAATGTATGCTTCATCGTGATGAATTGACACTGAATCCATTGATATAGACAGAAGAAAATTTGAGATATACCTTTTATGCTTGTCTGTTCCTGTCTCATACTTTAGTATTACCTGACATACAAATTATGTTTTGTGGACTAGCTTCCTACTGTACCTTCAATATGATTACACGTGCAGCCACAAATTTCAGTAACTTTGTCTGTTATCTCAGGGACCAACATTGTTTGCAGGATCCACCATCTGCAACCACGTCTCACTTGTTGAGACTTGAGATAGATTTGATGTGCATCGCTTGTCGGAAGCAGAAGAAACTAAAGCACGGTTTGCCCACTGCCACGTAGACTGGTATATAAAATAATGATCATCCTCTACCTCACTGGAGTTCACTACCATGCACTACAGGAGCTTTTAGTTCTCTTTGAGCGCATCGCTTAACAATGGTAATGGTAAATATGTGCTTGTTTGCTAATATCTGCACGTAGTTACAGATGCAGAATGGGTCTGGTGCTGGGAAAGCCAATCAGAACAATGTTTTATTCATGGTGATTTTTTTTCTCATTTAGTTAAATTTTATCCTTACAGCTTCAGTTCTTGCTTTATTAACATTTAACATTATGTCAATTTTGGCAGGCGGATGTCACAAGTTCTCACATGATGGAACACAACAATTTGATAAGGTGAACATGGCTATCTATTTTCCTTGCTTTTCAAAATATCTCTCAATGCACAACAATTTGATCAGGTGACAGTAGCGCCAGGAAATTGATTAACAACATCGATGACCTGACCAATCTAGGATAATTGTTTGCTTTTGTTCTTTTCTTCAAAATTTCTTTTGCTGATAATATTCAGAAAATGCTTGTGACATTCATCTTAGTACTTGAGCAGCCTGTATTAGAGTACATTATAATCATACATTGTGGTGATCATGAAGTTGTCATCCATTTCTGGTCGTCAGAAACTATAAGTTACCTCCTGTACGTAGTATTGTTCAGGATAAAATTCATTAGAATACCAAAAGCATATTGACGTTGTGTTGGCTATGATAAACAATACTGTCAAGGATCAATAGACAATGATTTTTTCCGTTCATCACATTCAATAGAATTTCAGCATATACCTAATGCTTAATACTTTTCCCTGCAGTTTGCCAGCCTAAAACTTATCATCTCATTGTGAAGAAAGGGCAATTGTACAGATACGTACATGTAGGCAATTTTAAGCATCACGGACTAAAACAGAAAAAAAGAGAACACAGACCAAATAAGTAGCAGCAAGAATAGCATTTTGAGTGGAAAGGACTAAAGATTGTTTCCATAACATTTTAATTCCATGCAGCATAATGCCTCAAAACAACAATATATATAGTGCACTATTTATTCTTCACATATCTGGTTGGGATACAAGCAATTTTACTGCCATTAATATTATATGATGCCATGTCAATATGCTAGGTGAATTCAACTTATCTCTACTGTTTAATCCTGAAGTAGCAAAAATGCATTCTTAAGGATCACTCTTTAGTGGCGGCTTTTGATAAGCATGGGTGTCTGCATGAGCTGTTTGCATTGACTGCTGAGATTATTCTATCCGTAGGTAATTCTCTAATTGAGTTCATCAGGCAGCGACCCTGCTAGATGATCAGTACTATTTCTTTTTGTTTGTTGATGAAGGTCCATCAGACAAGTACACCATCAACCTTCAAAATGTGAGGCATACTTAGTTTGTTTGGACAAAACTTTAACTAGCATTTCCTGTGATTCTCAGTAATGGCTAGGCATGCTATTGTTTATCGAAACTACATATATATTTTTATCAGTTATATATCTTTCTCTTTTGCCATGAAAATGGGAGATTGAAGCAACCACTAAATTCAGTAGTGGTGAGTGCAGTTCGTATTTTCCTCTCACAACAAATCAGTGTCAACCACAATTAGCGTTTATTTTCAACCCAAACGAATAGAGCATTTATCGTATTGTTATCATATCATGTGATCTATGTGTTTTGATATAAAATTTAGTTGTCCCATAGCAACGCACGGGCACGCTACCTAGTACTACTAAGAAAACTAAAAAGGAGACAATTTTTTTTTGTGCGACTTTTGCTTAATTTTTCCGTCTGCCACCCTCCACCTGCGGCACCGCGGCATCCGGCCTCCCACCCGCCTACCGCCCGTGCAAAGAAAAGGAAAGAAAGAATCACAAACAAGAAGGAAAGAATCTCCCGACTCAGTGCGAAATTTTTTTCAGGCGTCGGTCTGCCTTCCCGTGCGATGCCTTTACTTCCGCCCCCTCCCTCGTGCGACAATCACGGTATGTGCTCCACCGTGCGACATTCACGTGAATTTTGAAAATCAATCGCTCCACCATGCGAGAATCACGTGAGTTTTGGAAACTAATCACGTCCAACACGGACGCCTTTGTCTGATTGTGTATGCGCATGCGACGGAGTACCTAGCGAAGGACTGTGAATATCAGTCTTCTTAGGGCTGCGTCGAGCGCTGCGACGAAGTGCGTGGGAGATGAATGGTGCGGTAGAAGCTCGTCGAGGCGTTACCAGCCCGTCGTGACGTCGCCCAGGACACCACTCGCCTCGCGCGTCGTGGAGGGAGGCTTCCCTTCCATGCTCCACGATGAACCATGCCCGGCGGCCGGCGCGGAGTCTTGGTGACGCTGAGAGCCGACGCCGATCTGATCCGAGAGCCAGCGACAACCTCGCCACGATCGTACTTTGCAGCACGACGGCTTCGCTGAGCCCAGGGTGCCCGCTGGGAGGCAACGACATGGCAACGCTCTCGCCCTCGCCTCCACCGAGACCTTCTACCGTGCTGACTCCTCCACGACGTCCACGGCAAGCCCCGCAACCGAACCACAACGACCCTACAACAGCTCTCCTCAGCAGCGACAGAGCACGAGGAACACAGGCATAAAATTAATTAGCTGCCGATCTCATGCTTTCCTGGGTAAGTCTGGTGCTCTAACGTAATTGACTTTTGCCTGCTGTGCCTACTGCTATGAATCGTACTCCTGTTGTTCATAGCCTCTTGTATCCAGAGACCTTTTCTTTTCACATGCTTCAAGGTTCATAGTTAGAGTGACTATGAAATTCCTCTTTGGCTGGCTGACGACAAAGATTTGTTGCACAATAAATCTTCAGGCCAAAAGCAACATTTTGAACGTGTCCATCATCTGCCGTCCTCCGCGGCTGTCATCTTCAAACTTCAATTAAGGTAAAAGTATGTAGTGTCATTGCCAAGCCTGTGCAGGACAATGTCGTTGCCAAAGCTGCGCAATTAGTGGAAGAAGCTATTCAGCCATAACTTGAAATTTTAGCATTCCAACAGAAGAATATAACCTGTTCAGAGCATAGACCAGATTTCGTATTTTCATATTATTTATCTGATTTTTTTGGACACAATGAATTGCATTAACAACCTACTAGATAATGAGTTACCTTGTGTCCTGCCGCATGTTATCTTCATGTAATTTAGCTCATTTGAACTTTCATTTTGAATTGAGCAAGAAGCTAATTGTCATTTGATACATGTTTTCTTATTGAATTTCCATTTTTGTACCATAAACATTATGGTATGGTCAAGATGAGATCATATGAATATAAATTCTTCAATCTGATGATGATTTATGTGAAATACACATTTGAGCTTACAATTATATTATTTAAGGCAAGTCGTCAATAGTAACCAAGTGTATGCACCATGCAATCGGTGTTGGAAATTCACACGTTCATTCATTTCACCTTTCTGCCAATTTCATAAAATTGAAGTTCAATTGTGTTAGTTTAAATTTAACAAGTTCATATCTTATTTCTTGCAGATGTACTATGTGAACCAAGGGCTTATAGCTGAGGACTTTCTTTATGATGATGACTATGGGATAGACCTCATTGAATATTGCAGCTTGTTTCATGCTGATTTTGTTTGTGCAGGAGAAGAGGATCCTCTGGGCACAATGCCTATGATCTGTCCAAAGGTATTGATGTGAAAGACTGAGCCTTGTTTGCTACTCTTAGTGCAAAAGTCCAAGGAAAAACATGTTGGGATCTCTATCCGTGAAGGAGTAGCTACGTCAAAGTTTCCATGAGATGAACATCTTAAGCTTTTCCGTCATAGCTTGTGCCTTCACAAGGTACTTGTGAACATTTTTACTAGCAGTTCGCCATTCTGAATCATTGTAGAACTTTTCGATCTTTACATCTTTGAAGGTGAATGTATTCAAGAATGTTTTTTTACAAACCAAGGAGGGCATTAGATGGTGGAAATCGGAATCCATGAAGTTCAAGAAAGAATTATCTCAATCAGATATTGACTACTGATTGGAAGCTCAATTATTTGAAGGAATCTCAAAGTGAGGTGGATCTAGATAACGAAGCACTTGTGTTGAAAGCTAATGAAATTCATAAATTTGTTTCCTTAACAGAGAAAATGATTCAGAGTTTACGAAAATTATTGGTGCAATCCATGTGTTTTTAGTATAAAGTTTAGTTGTCCCGTAGCAACGCACGGGCACGCTACCTAGTTTTTTATAAAAAAAGTAAGGACTGTTGGTTGTGTTTTTTTTTTTTCTTGTCAACTTATGTTAACAGGCAAATAGCATTGCCCGTGTTAGGCAGCTTGGGAAAAAGATATACAGATTTTATCTGTGAAATAAACGATATGTACTCATCTTTCTTAACCAATACTTCATCCGCACTATATAAACCATTATTAAGCACAATCAAACTGGAAAGCTTCAAAACCAAACTATAGTCTATACTTTAACCCTTCTGCAGTGAAATAACAATGATTCGAGGAGAAGAGAAGAAACCTGAAATTGCACCATACAAGACGTCAAATTGTACTCCCCTTTTACAACTGTGCACTGAATATTGTGAGGGCACGGGATAAAGGGTAATCCCACGCGTTGTGGATGGAGGACTTGAAACGTGTATATGATGATACCGTGAAACGGGAGGAGCTATATAGTACAATAAAACTTTTGCGCGCACTACCGGCATGAATATTAAGTGTCTCGTAAAAAAAGGTTCACGAAGTATTGTTTTTATGATTACAGCAGCAATTCGTTAAGAATGGATAAATCATAAAGAACTGCAACCGTGCACCGAAAATTAAATTCAGGATAAGCACTAAGCATCAGTCTAGACAACAATGGACGTAACAAACACAGATAACATCACATTTTCTATATGAATCTGGAACCAGAAAAAAATATCTTGCTTCCATTGATACATTTTCTTGGTTAGTGAGGTACACAAATATTAGTTATCACACTTTCGATATGAATCTAGAATCAGAAACAATAATATATCTTGTTTGATTCTTTATATACACTTGTGCCAGTAACCTTACATCACAACCTTACATCACCATCACAAGACATGACTATTCGCACAGCCAAACCAATAACTATGATTAGATCCAGCATGCTTAACTCCAGTGTTACTACATGGTGGATCTAATCAATTTCATTATAAAAGGCAAAAAGTTTCATGTGTCTATTGCATGGTCCTACACGGTCTATTCGAGAAGCACAAGTACTGCCCCAATCTGAATACCTAGACTATTTTTGTACCATAATCTACCTCACAAAAGAACATAGATCTAGTAAAGATAGAGGTACTAAACTAAAAAAAATCCCAGAAACCGACCTCTGCATAGCCAACGAAAATGCATAGAAGCGAGGCCCTGAAATCAAACCACAACTACAAGAATGCACATACAGAAGCACTGCTTATTTGTTAGGCAAATATACTCTCCTATCCATACATAGTTTTTAGACAATTGTTATCACCACAACACGCTGAAAAATTAATAAGACGAAGAACTAAACATAAATGTACCTGTTCTTACCTGACAAACTGAGCAAAGGAGGAAGAAAGGTCCTGACAAGCTCAATTCACCACACTGTGATCCTCGCTATGTTGACGAAGCTAACCACATCTCCTGATCTTCTCAGCCCTGCAGCGAACCGATGAGGACGTCGGGCCTTTGAGAAGGGAGTGCATGTAACATCTAGTTCAATTTGGATTTAGTCTATATAGTGGCCCGTATCGTGTATTGATGTGAGACTGCAGGGGTTTAATGCCATTTTAGTTGTGGAACGTGTAACATATAGATTAGTTATTTGCACCATCACTAATTAATCTTTTTACGTAAAGCGAAAAATAAAAACATGAGTTGGTAAGTAATGTATATATCTGAGCTGTTTCAACTCGATGTATTACAAGCCAGATGACGATTCCTTTTAGTCGTTATGGATTCAGTAAACGTAAACAACATTTCAGGTTCTACAGGAAAGAAAAGAGTGACGATTGTTTTTTTTCGGGGCCTACAAGAAAGAAGAGAGACGATTGTTTGACTCGACAATCTTGGATCCAGATCACACTCTTAAATTCTGGATCAATGCTTACCTACAAAGACAAAAGGAGAAATCAGAAGTACACGCTAGTCAGATGCGAAGCCAGCAGATTTTGCTGACTTTTTGCAGCTCGCCTTCACACAAGTTGCAGATCTTCAACCTTATCTTTTTTTTGGTGCTGCTGCAGGATATTGACCAAGCTTCTTCTGATACGCTGTATATATAAACTTCACTACTGCAGAAACCATGGCCACCATCAGAAGCTGTTGACATGGCCACTATCAAAGCTTGCTCTTCCAGGCTTCTTCCAGTTGCTCTCCTGCTGTGTGGTAGCTGCCTATCTACACCCTCTCTTCTCGCTCGCTTTGATCCTTTTCTGCCATCGCTCTCTTGCTCCGTCATGAATGATGTTCATTTCTTCATTATGCAGGGCTCATAGTGATGGGCTCCATTCCGGGACTGGAAGCAAAGGACAAGGACGGGAAGGTGTGCATCATGACCTGCCTGGAAGCCAAGTACATGACGTGCCCGTCCACAGGCGATGCGAAGCTCAACCCGGCGTGCAACTGCTGCCTGGCCAACGAGGATGGCTGCACCATCTACTTGGAGGACGGGAGAGAGGAGAAATGCCCAAGAACCTGATCGCGGCCTCTTTTGTATGGCCAAACAATAAGACAGGTCTTGATGTTGAGTTGAATAAAAAAAGGTCTCCCCCTTTCGTACTACATAATAGGGAGAACTTCTGTTGAACCCAAGTCATCTTGCAGAAGTAAAACGAGTTGTGTCATAAACATTGATTCAGTGGCTGCATATGATTCCATCATCAGGTGTTACATTCAAGCATTGCTACTCTAAATTTATAGCTGCTGCTACAGCAGCAACCCTCAGCAGAAACTGTAGTAGCAAGAAGCTACAGTTGCAGCCGCTCCTAAAAAAGGGCAGCAGAGCAGAGCCTTATGCTATCAAATCTCATAGTATTTGGCAAACGACTGCTTCAAAATGCATAATGTATAACAAAGTTACAATCCACATCCACAGAGCTTTTGTTCAAACAGCTTCGAGATTGGTCATGATTATTCACATGAATCATCCAAGTGTTACAACATGAAGGAACTCAGAGCGTAACTCTTTTTATTCAACAATACTAAATTATTTAACAATAGAATGAAGTAATATTTTTCACTTGTCTTCTCCAAACTAAACTTCAAACAGTAAAACTGAGATTCACAATCCTAGCTATTCTCATGTCAGAACATTTAGATTCGCCTTCAAAGCAGAAATTTAGTAAGCGTAATATGAAAAAGAGATTGCTTTGTCTAATCCTACAACCTACAAGGTACCATGGTACAACAATGTAGGATAAGAACAGCGCATTCAAACAACACTTGAGATTTAGTTAGCAGAACTACATGAGAAATGTCTCAATTCATTTGGTCCAGAGGTTAAGCATGAATAATTTTCTTCCACAACGTTGCGGTGCTTGCATTTCTGAAATTTTGATGGGAAGAAATGACTTGACTTAAAAGAAAATTCACCTTAAGATACCCATGCTATGCAATCTAGTATCTACTACCACTATGTCATGTGCTAGCAGCCTGCCAGACCATGCACTCCAGTGGAGCTTTACTTTTCTCCTTGGCATTCTCACCCGTCTATATGCTGAATCTAGCTAAAGCTAATTATTTCAGAAACTCCATATCACAACTATATACACAAGAATTTGTATTGGTGGTAACATTGGTAATTCTGCAGAAACAATTAATTAGATTCACAAGTCAACTATTTTAAGGCAGCCAAAAATTACTGTTGAAACTGAAGTTCCAAAAGCATAATCAAATGTTAAGCATACCCGGTTTTGATACCCAGAACATTGACTCCGAACATGGAACCTTAGCAAGGTCTCAACTATAACCACGATAAGCAACTCTACATTCATATGCTCACTTGACAACCTTGGCTCAATAGATCGAAGTTATGTATTTCTCAAACTGTGGTGCTGTAGAAGTAGTTTCACAAGGCCATGATTATTCCAACAATTTCAAACCAAATTCTGCGAAAAAAGTAACACCCATCTTAAGTAACATAGTACCACCAATTTGATTCAAAAGATGATTAAAGTAGCAGCTGAAAATTATTGTGGAAAGTGAAGTCACTCAAGCATAATGAACAGAGTTCTTGGAATGTGCACATTAAATAATCTGGACACTTTTCTTTCAAAAAAAAAGTAATCTGGACACTTGACTTCGACTACCTCAGATGAAACATTTTAAAACTTCACAAACATTGTTGTGCACATAGAAGTACTCTAGACCACATCTATCTCAGCAGACTAGTCCCCTCTAGATGAAAACTTCTATAAATTCAGAGTTCTATCAAATATTGCCAGAATCTAATTATTGAAATGACGTGAAGCTCTCCTGTGATGTTCGACAAAAAAACATTGCTAGAAATGATAACAGCTCAACAAGGCACCAGATTTTGTCCCAGTGCAAACAACTTCACAGTTCAAAGTATCCTAACTTGTAACCTGACCTAAAGATATCAATAATTGCAACAACCACAGAACTACAAGCGAAAGCCATCTAATTGCAATCCTCTCCTTAAAAACAGAATCAGCAAAAGATGGAACTCTGATGCTACGAATTCGCTATAAAAAAAAGCATTGATACAGAGCTTCAAACTTGGTCACTAAGTCTAAATTCGTATTTCCCGAAGCCCAAATGGCGTTTGCACCGGCAGTGAAAAGATCTCCAGTCAAATTTACTAATTATTGACTCCTTGTTCCAAAATTCTCTCTTTTTTCGTACAAGAAAGAAACGAGGGCATACACAGCTCTCGTCGCCTCACTCGAGAACAATCTTGGCGCCGACCGCCCGCATCTTCTCGGCAATACTCTCCGCCTCCTCCTTGGGAACTCCGGCCTTGAGCACGGCGGGCGCCTTCTCCACGAGCTCCTTGGCCTCCTTCAGACCCAAACTCGTGAACGCCCTGAGCTCCTTGATGATCTTGAGCTTCGCCGCGGCGTCGAACCCCTCCAGCTTCACGTCGAACGCCATCTTCTCCTCCTTGGGCTTCGCCTCCTCGCCAGCCGCCCCGGGACCTACTCCGCCGCCGACGAGCGGCGCGGCGCCGCCCGTGAGGATAGCTAGTGGGGGCATCTGGTCGACGCCGAGGCGGCCGCGCAGGGCGTCGGCGAGAGAAGAGGCCTCGAGGAGGGTGAGCCCGCAGATCTCGTCGACGAGCGCGGAGACGCGCGGGGTCGGGGTGACGGCGGTGGAGAAGGAGGCGGCGGGGAGGGTGGAAGGAGGAGTGAGGAGGCGGCGGAGGTGGAGGAGGCGGGACGCCATTAGGGTTTTCGTGGGGAGCGAGCTGACGCCGTCGCGGCGACCGGCCGGAGCGGAGCAGATCGCTTGAAGTGAAAACGGTTCATGACTTCGTCATCAGTTCATCACTTGAAGACAGAAAGCGGATTGGGAGGATTGCGTATGCTAGGTAAGAAGGCATACTAGTGGCAACCAGGTTTGTGAAAGAACAGGCCACGAAAAAGGAGACCTATCTCATTCTGTCCTCCCATGGCTTCTCAGGGGGCGTTTGGTTCGTTGTTGGATGAAGCCTGTCTCGCATTTGGGATCCAGGCTCTCATAGAACAGGCTGTGGAGATACAAGCTATCGTTATTTGGTTGTTTGCGTATATGGAGCCTGACTAAGAAGAGACAGTGTTTGGTTATATGCATGAAGCTATGTTACATCAACTAAAAATAAAAAAATAAGTGATCTTATAATATTTAACGTGTGTAATTGTGTTCTAATAGTTTTAATTTTACTTTTAATATCTTAATCTATTTTAAAATACACTAATATTGCTTAATACATGTTAATCACATGATAATAATATCGTTATTAGTAACTGTGTTGCACCGTGCGAGCTTGGCTCACCAGAAACGCAAATGAAATCCGTATCTGGAGCAGGGTTATTTTTACCGACCGGTAGCCAGTAACCGCCGGCCGGCGGTACCGGTATACCGGTCCGGTTTGACCGGTTACCGGTAGAAACCGGTCGAATTTAAATTTTGAGTTTGAACCCCAGTTCAATCGGTTCCGGACCGGTATACCGGCCGGTTTGACCGGTTAACGGCCGGTTTGAGCGGTTTACCGACCGGTTTGGTGGTAACCGGTCGCATTTTCAAATTTCAGATTTATTTTTTTAAAAAAAAATGCTGAAAAAATTTCTAAAAATAGTTCATGATTTATAGAATCCAATGATGTCAAAGTTTTTCAAATTTGAGTGCGTTTAGTATATTTTTCGACCTTCATGATTTAATGGGCCTTAACGGGCCGGCCAGGGTTTTTTATACCGACCGAAATCCGGTTACCGCCGGCCGGCGGTAACGGTATACCGGCCGGTATAAACGGTAACCGGCCGGAAACCGGCCGAATTCGAAATCGAATTCAAACTCACAGCTCAATCGGTTTTAGACGGGTATACCGGCCGGTATGACCGGTATAAACGGTAACCGGTCAAAACCAGCTGATTTTCTTTTTTTTTTAATGCAGAATACAAATTTTTTTTGAGTGGCCTTTGCATATAATGAGGTATAAACACCATACATTTCAGGGATAAATAGTGCCGTAGCAATACATAGGGCATATACATACTTGTATTGTATCAATACATAAGGCACATCAAAGTCATCAACATAGTATCATATAAATAGCATATTCTTAGTCTCATATACGAACAAATGTGATAGTCATCGGCATAGGCATAATCAACGTTGTATGAAGTATGGAAAGGCCCCCATGCTGTAAGACATCTGATATTCGGTGGTGGACATCAAAGCGATACCTCGCAGTCTAAGCAACTCGGCCTTAAAATCATTCCAAGATTGGCCCGTCCATGCCGCTGTTGTCTCCCATTCTTGAACTAACATAGCGTAAAAATGGGGGTCTTCCCATTCATACACCCATCTGGTCGCAGGTTGCGTGGTAATGTCAGGAATGTGATAGTTATAGCTTGCCTGGGAGGTATCACTGTACGAGGAAGAAGAATGCTGCGGAGTGTCGTAGTCTGTAGGTGCATAAACAGTCCTCTGCGACTCCGGTTGTCCATGGTCGCGGTCCTGAGTAGCATGCGTGAACTGGGTCTCGCCTGCAAAAAACCATTATTAATAGTTTAGAAGTCATACACAGAAACAATTGTGCGTGTGTAGGTGCAATGGATACCTGTGAAACGAAGACCACCACCTCCACCAGAACCACTACCACCAGCACCAAACCCACTGCCACCACCACCACTACCAGAACCACTACCACCAGCAGCACCATCACCATCACCATCACTGCCACCGTCACTGTCGTCATCAGAACCGTCATCAGTTGAGCTGCTATCCTGAGACTCCTGATACGGTGGACTACGCTGAGCCTCATCCTCAGTTTCAGTGTCACTGGTCACTTGCTTTTTCTTTTCGCGTTGACGCTTGGGGTCACCCTTCTTAGGCGGCATCTGCATCTTCCTCTTCCCGAGGTGACTATCACCCACATGTCTACGGGCCCAATCACTGATGGAATCATCTCCCGTGGCCTGACGTAGATCTTGGGCGTCTATGTGGTCACTACGAGCACAAACAAATAAATCACATAAATAAAATGGACATACATAATATGAAAGCCAGACAGAGACACACATTATACCTGACAATATGTGATGGCATAGGGGCGTCTACTTCGTCATCATCCTCATCAAGAACTGGTGCCTGGTTTGATCTACCATACTCCATCCATTGCCTAACTGGATTGTTCGAGTCATAGAATGAGACTTCGGCGAACTTGTCAATGAAATCTTCGTCATCATGCAGTGGCGGTCCAGAGATATCCGCTAGTCGCAGCCGAAGATTGTAGTTGACATACACAAGCTTGTTTAGTTTTTTGTGGGACAACCGATTGCGAACCTTCGTATGAAGCAAGGCAAAAGTACTCCAATTCCGCTCGCATCCACTGGAGGAGATACATTGTGCAACAAGCCGCAAAGCAAGACGCTGCAAATTTGGAGTTTGACTACCAAATATCATCCACCAGGCCGCTGCAAGTGTAACACATTATGTTAGATATATATTCCACGAGAGCAAAGCATCAAGGGTAGAGAAGTGCTCTTAGGCTCTTACATGGGCTAGTCCTTGGATCCGCTGCCATTTTCATAGCGAGTTCGGAGCCAAACTCACCAAGCTTCTGTCGAAAAATCTCTGCCTCTTGTAAAGCCTGCATGGCGCTCTGCAAATCCGTCATGCGCGAAAATGTATCTTTCAGACCATTAAACATTGTTGGAGTTGGATCCATTTTATATGCGTACTTTGGATTTAGGACAGCAGCTGCAACACATGACAAATGCCAAACAAGGGAACGGTAAGTATTCATTTCATGGAGCTTGCTAAGTAAATATAATTCATGATCGTACCTGAACCCACATACATGTCAATGTACACGTCAGTAATCCTGTTGTCCATAATCTGTCGATACTCATTCCATGTCTGCTTATTTCTTCCAAAGACAGACTCCATCTCCATTTTGCAAGTCTGGTAGGCATACACTACATCACACATGTTAGGCTGCTTGTCTTGATCAGCGAAGCGGAGGAACTTATAAATTGGTTGAACTGTTTTGATGATGTATTCCAGTCCCTCCCACCACTGGATACTTGATAACCTTGAATGAGCAAAGCGACCGTCTTCACATTTTATCCACTTGCTTTGCAGAAATTCAGGAGAAGACATCCACTGCATGAACTTGTCACGTTTCCGGTGAAAGTTCTCTAGGAACATGTAGTTGGTCCCAAATCCAGTAACATTCCACTTGACCAACTCACCACCGATTGCCTTCCTCATCATTGCATTCAACTGAGCACGGTTGTGCAAAAAGGTTGAGATTCGCTTGCATGTTGCGATTGTACCTGCATGTTCGGGCCTTTCACCAATATCCTTCAACATCAAGTTGATGGTGTGTGCAAGGCATGGCGTCCAAACAATATGAGCACAATGGTTCCCCAGTATCTTGCAAGCTTTTTTGTAGTTGGCGCCATTGTCGGTCACCACATGTACGACATGCTCGGCGCCAATCTCTTCAACAACCTTACGAATTTCCTGAAAAATAACCACAACAGTTTTTACAAATGTGACGTAAATCACAATATTATAAATAGTATGAACCTAACAACATGTTCAGAAGCTACCTGGTATAAATAATTGGCATCTTGACTTCGCCCAGTTGCATTAACAGATTTATGAAACCATGTGACCCCATTGCAATAAATCAGGAAGTTGATGACACTCATTCTAGTGGGGCCAGTCCAAGAATCACACATCAACGTCACGCCAAAGTTGGTCCATTCCTTCTGAAACTTTGCGTACCTAGCCTTCAAGTCTTTCTCGTTCTCATCTAGGTACTTGCCATCGATATCCCTTCCAGTAGGTGACACAATGCCTTCACCTGTAAGCAGAAGCCATTCGTGAGAATACATAAAGATAGAAACGTCAAAATATACTAACCCCACTTTTGTGTCTCTCTCACCGCACTTATGAAGTACGGATTGTCGGCCTGTCGTCCTGGGATTCCTGCAACATGGAAAAACTTTCCCCAAGCTTTCCCAATAGCTTCCTTTGCATTCTTCCCCTTCTGCGTCCAAGACCCTGTATCAATCCTTGGTTGGACCATTCCTCTCCTCCTACCGGCTGCCAAATTGTAGTCCTGCAGAACCACAGGAGTCTCCCTCTGTGATCCTGCTCTTCGAAACATCCTTTGCAAAGGTGAAAGCCCATGTTTGGTTTTGGGTAATTGATGAAACCTAGTTTGCTAACGATTGCTCTAAGTGTTTCATGAGAATTGATTAGCAAATGGCAAGATGGAGCAAAGGACCGGGTCGGTGGAGGTCACAAGTGAAGGGCAATGACGGCGTCCATGAAAGTGGTGTAAGTCCATCAACAAAGGAGAAAGCCCTATTGACGGCATCCATGCAAATGGTATAAGTCCATCATCATAGGTGTCCACAAGGTCCATCAAGAGATGAGAAGGAAGTTGATAAGAAACCGGGAGCTCAAGGCAAAGGTATAACCAATAGGAGCTCTTTTGGTTTTGGTGATCAAGACTCCATAGAGGGAGTGATCACATTTAGGATAGATAGCCGTACTATCAAGAGGGGCGAAATCGTTGATGAAATACGGTTATCAAGTGCCACTAGGTGTTCATGATCATTGCATATGCATATAGATGCTAGTGATACTAACTTGACCCGTAGAAAACTCTTTGAAAAAGGCTAACACACGTGCACCGAAGTGAGAGACACTTTGGAGTGTTAGTGACTTAAGAAACGGGGTGAAGTTTGAGGGTTAGAGAGGGTTTGGTCCTCTCTTCCTCCTGCCGAGCTTGCGAGGCAGGATTCGGCGAATTTCGGAAACGTTACAATAGAAAAAGTAGCGTCGGACTCTAACTTGACTGAGCGTCGGACCATTGTCTTCGGTCCGACGGCTAACCCCTTCAGCAAGCGTCGGACGCTTGATTTCGGAGCGTCGGACCAATGTCCTCAGGGTCCGACGGTACAGAGCCGCAGCAGGTCGACACGTGGAGAGCAGAGGAGCGTCGGACTCTCGGCGTTAGTCCGACGGTGAGCGTCGGACCATCGTCCGACGGTTTTCAGGGCTCGGGGAGCTCTCTGGAAACGTCGGACGGCCGCGTTCGTTAGTCCGACGGCTCCGTCTGACTGAGTCCGACGGTGGTCGGCTGAGGGCGTCGGACCGGTTGTTTTAGTCCGACGTTCGTCCGTCCGACGGTCGTTTTGGCGCGAGGAAATAGCCGTTGTGATCCAACGTTCGACTTCAAACGGCTAGTGACACGTGGCGTTCATCCGAGGCGTCGGACCGTGCGGATTAGTCCGACGCTCTGGCCGTCGGACAGTCCGACGGTACGCAGTGAACTCTAAACGGCTAGTTCTTTGTGTGTGGCTTATAAATAGTCACTTGGCCGGTTTGGGTGGCAGCTCTTGGCACTCCTAAACATCATAGCATACTTGTGAGCCTTCCCACTCCACTCTCACTCATCCTACTTGATTGTGATCATCATTTGGTGAGTTTGGAGAGCATCAAGTGCATTGCATTGATAGACATCATCTAGAGGCACTTGGTAGTGGTGATTCGCAGCGGTTTCTCTTGTTACTCTTGGAGTTTGCCGACTCCTAGACGGCTTGGAGCTGCGAGGATCGTTGAGGGGAGTTGGTGATTGTCTCCGCCTCCGATCGGTGAAGTTGTGAGGGGTTCTTGAGCCTATCCCCGCGGGAGATCGCGAAAGGCATCTTTAGTGGATTGCTCGTAGCTTGGTGGATCCCCATCTTGTGTTGGTTGTGCGGCACCCTTGAAAAGGGTTTGGCGTGTGATGCCAATTAGCGCGTGAACCTCCAAGTGGGTGTATCGCTACAACGAGGACTAGCTTGCCGGCAAGCAAGTGAACCTCGGTAAAAAATCTTGTGTCATCTCTCTACCGAGGATTTCCCTTATATGTGATTGATTGGTTATATTGGACTTCATATCTTCTCTTCACCGGCGGTATTGAAATCACCTTTACTCTTTACATTTGTGTATTTCACTCTTGTGTAGCTTGTTAGTTAGTTGCTCTCTTAAGAATAGTGTAAAGTAGTAACATAGTCTTTGAGTGTGAACTAGAGATCATAGTGTAGTATACTTGTCTAGTTGGCTTGCATAGTATAGTTTAGAGCTAGTGCTTTGCAAAGCTTGCTATTGTTACTAATCGGCTTGTGAAGTGTTGTTTGTAGATTTTTATAGGCTATTCACCCCCCCCTCTAGCCATTTAGGACCTTTCAAGTGGTATCGGAGCCGAGGCACCGTTGATTTGAGGTTTAACAACCTACGGTGTAAAAATGGCTCAACTCAACATTCACATCAACAACACCAAGAAGCCACCCCAATTTGATGGCACAAATTATGCATATTGGAAGAGCAAGATGACCTCACACATCAAGTCAATCAATAGAGAGGTTTGGAAGGTTGTGGAAACAAAGATTGAGATTGCCAATGCGGCCAATCCCACAACCGCCGAAGAAAGATTACTTCAACTCAATGACATTGCGGTTTGTGCTATTCATGAGGCCGTAGATGAAAAAGTGTTTGAGCAAATCAAGAACATTGAAAGTGCTCATGAAGCTTGGAAGAAGCTTGAGGAATCATATGAGGGCACCAAGGGTGTAAAGGCCGCCAAAGCATACATCTTGAAGGACAAGTTTGCAAGCTTCAAGATGAAGGATGATGAAACCGTGCCGGAAATGTTCCATAGATTGCAAGTCATTGTGAATGATCTCAAGGCCGTGGATGAAGAGGTGAAGGATAGTGACTTCTCCATGAAGTTCTTGAAGAGCTTGCCCAAGCGGTTTGCCACATTGATCACGGTCTTGGTGAAGACAACATTGAGTGAATTGACTCCAAATCAAGTGCTAGCGGAGGTGATGACCGATGATGCTTATAGAGATGATAATGATAAAGAAGAGTTGATCAATAAGAAGAAGAAAGAAAAAGATGAAGACTCCAAAGATGAGAAGAAGAAGAGTGTGGCATTCAAAGCCACATCCTCATCAAAGGGCAAGAGCAAGGCCAAAGAAGAGTCAAGTGAAGATCCCTCTAGCACAAGTGAAAGTGATGAAGAAATGGCCCTTCTAGTAAGAAGATTTGGCAAGTTCATGAAGAAGAAGGGCTACCGGGCAAGAATAAAGAAGAATGCAAGAAGATTTGATGGCCCAAGAAGATGCTTCAATTGTGGAAGCAAAGATCACTTGGTAGCCGATTGCCCACACTCAAGTGAAGATGATCACAAGGGCAAAAAGAAGAACAAGCATGAGAAGAAGGAGAAGAAAGAGAAGAAGGAATCTTCATACAAGAAGAAGAAGAACTATTCTCATGTGGTGACATGGGATAGTGATGCCTCTTCAAGTGATGAAGAGAGTGATGATGATAAGAAGAGCAAGAGGAAGGCACATGCAAGCATTGCCATTCATGACAAGCCTTCCATCTTCAACACTCCTTCTTGCTTCATGGCCAAGGGCTCTAAGGTATCATCCGACACCGAATCTAGTGATGATGATAGTGATGATGACCTAACAAAAGAAGAATTAATTGAAATGCTTGATGATGCACGTATTCATTTTGATAAACTTAGAAAGGAATGCAAGGGCTTGCGCAAGGATAAACAATCCATTGAGCAAGAACTTGAGGAACTTAGAGCATCTTATGAGAGTCTAAAGGAAGACCATAAGAAGCTCCTAAAGGTTCACACTAAGCTTGATGAAGCTCATTCTTCTCTAGTTGAGCAAAATGAAGACTTGCAACAACAAGTGCAAAAGAAAGAAACTAAAACTTGCAACATAGGTGCAACATGTGACATATCTTGTGAACCTATTGTTGTTACCACTAACCCTTCTTGTAGCACTTCCACTACTACCTCACCCACTAGTGACCCTTCACTAGTAGTTGAGAACAAGAACCTAAAGGAGGAGGTTAAAAAGCTCAATCACTCCTTAGCTAAGGCTTATGGTGGTGAGGACCGCTTGCTTATGTGCTTGGGTAGCCAAAGGGCATCTCTCCACAAAGAGGGATTGGGCTATACCCCCAAGAAAGGCAAAACCGCCTTTGCTCCTCACAAGACTTGTTTTGTGAAGAGAAATGGCCGGTATTGCACAAAATGCAAGCAAGTTGGTCACTTAGAGCAAGATTGCAAAAACAAGAAATCCAATGCTTATGTATCCTCAATTAAGTTTGATTCTTGCTACGTTCTCACAAAGGGCTTAAATGGTGTGAAGGCTAAGTTTGTTGGTACATCCATGTTGGGTCCAAAGAAGAAGACCATTTGGGTACCAAAGAGCTTAGTCACTAACCTTCAAGGACCCAAGCAAGTTTGGGTACCTAAAAGGAATTGATCTCTTTTTGTAGGTCAATTACAAAGCCGGAGGGAGGCATTGGGTGCTTGATAGTGGATGCACTCAACATATGACGGGTGATTCTAGTATGTTTGGCTCTCTCAACACAAGTGCAAATAGTGGCTATGATGCAATCACATTTGGTGACAACAAGAAAGGGAAAGTGAGAGGACTTGGTAAAATTGCTATCTCCAATGATATGTCTATCTCAAATGTATTGCTAGTTGAAAGCTTGAATTTCAATTTACTCTCGGTTGCACAACTTTGTGATCTTGGTTTCAAGTGCATATTTGGGGTTGATGATGTTGAAATTGTTAGTGTTGATGGGTCAAATTTGATATTCAAAGGGTTTAGATATGACAACCTATATCTTGTGGATTTCAATGCTAGTGAAACTCAATTGTCAACTTGTTTGATCACTAAGTCAAGTTTGGGTTGGTTATGCCATAGAAGGCTTGGTCATGTTGGAATGAAACAATTGAACAAACTAGTGAAGCATGATCTAGTTAGAGGCTTGAAAGATGTCACTTTTGAGAAAGATAAGCTTTGTAGTTCATGTCAAGCCGGCAAACAAGTTGGAAATACACATCCTAAGAAGAGCATGATGAGTACTAGTAAAGCTTTTGAGCTCTTGCACATGGACTTGTTTGGACCAACCACATATACTAGCATTGGTGGGAGCAAGTATGGATTTGTGATTGTGGATGACTATACTAGATATACATGGGTATTCTTTCTAGTTGACAAGAGTGAAGTGTATGATCTTTTCAAATCTTTTGTCAAGAGAAGCCAAAATGAGTTTGAAACAACCATCAAGAAAGTTAGAAGTGACAATGGTAGTGAATTCAAGAACACCAAGATTGATGAATTGTGTGATGAGTATGGTATTGGACATCAATTCTCACCCAAGTATACACCACAATCAAATGGCATTGTTGAAAGAAAGAATAGAACCTTGATAGATATGGCAAGATCAATGCTAAGTGAATACAATGTTAGTCATTCTTTTTGGGCCGAAGCAATCAACACCGCTTGCTACTACATCAACCGCTTATATTGTCATGGTATGCTTGCAAAGACTCCTTATGAGCTATTGAATGGTAGAAAGCCCAACATTGCATATTTTCGGGTTTTTGGTTGCAAATGTTACATTCTCAAGAAAGGCACAAGATTGAGCAAGTTTGAAAAGAAATGTGATGAAGGCTTCTTACTTGGCTATTCAACCACAAGCAAGGCATATAGAGTTTGGAATTTGGCTAGTGGTACTCTTGAGGAGGTACATGATGTTGAATTTGATGAAACCCAAGGCTCTCAAGATGAAGTTGAAAATCTTAGTGACGTGAGAGGCAATGACTTGGCAAATGCAATGAAAAATATGGATATTGGTGATATTAGGCCAAGGCAAGTCAATGATGATGAAGATGATGGTGCAATTCATACTAGTATGCAAGTTGAAAATGAAGCAAGTGCAAGTGACTCACAAGATCAATCTCAAGTGCAAGATCAACAAGCTAGTTCATCTCAATCCAATGATCAAGTTCCTATTCTCCAACCAGTCTCTATTGCAAGGGATCATCCTTTGGATCAAATCATTGGTGGTATTCAAAGTGGAGTTCAAACTAGAGCAAGACTAGCTCAAATTTGTGAGCATTTCTCATTTGTGTCAACCATAGAGCCAACCAAGATTGAGGAAGCATTGAAAGATGTTGATTGGGTTAATGCTATGCATGAAGAGCTCAACAATTTCACAAGAAATCAAGTTTGGGAACTAGTGGAAAGACCAAAGAAACACAATGTGATTGGAACCAAATGGGTCTTTAGAAACAAGCAAGATCAAGATGGCATAGTAATAAGGAACAAAGCTAGATTGGTTGCACAAGGTTATACTCAAGTTGAAGGTCTTGATTTTGGAGAAACCTATGCACCGGTTGCTAGATTGGAGGCCATTAGAATCCTATTAGCCTATGCTTGTGCCCACAACATCAAGTTATATCAAATGGATGTCAAGAGTGCATTTCTAAATGGGTACATCAATGAGTTGGTTTATGTGGAACAACCTCCCGGATTTGAAGATGTGAAGAAACCCAACCATGTGTACAAGCTAAGAAAGGCATTGTATGGTTTGAAGCAAGCACCTAGAGCATGGTATGAGAGATTGAGAGATTTCTTGCTCTCAAAAGGGTTCAAAATGGGAAAGGTTGATACAACTCTCTTCACTAAGAAGCTTGGTAATGATTTATTTGTGTTGCAAATATATGTGGATGATATTATATTTGGATCAACAAATCAAGATTTTTGTGAAGAATTTGGAAATATGATGGCAAGTGAGTTTGAAATGTCCATGATTGGTGAGCTTAGCTACTTCCTTGGTCTTCAAGTTAAGCAAATGAAGAATGGTACATTTGTAAGTCAAGGAAAGTACATAAGGGACATGGTAAAGAAATTTGGATTAGAACATGCAAAGCCCATGAATACTCCTATGGCAACTAATGGGCATTTGGACTTGGATGATAGTGGCAAAATGGTAGATCAAAAGCTATATAGATCAATGATTGGAAGTCTCCTTTATGTGACCGCATCTCGACCGGATGTCATGTTTAGTGTGTGCATGTGTGCAAGATTTCAAGCCTCACCAAGAGAAAGTCATTTGAAAGCCGCAAAGAGAATATTGAGGTATTTGAAAGGCACACAAGATGTTGGGTTGTGGTATCCTAAGGGGTCCAATTTTGAGCTTATTGGATATTCGGACTCCGACTATGCCGGTTGCAAAGTGGATAGAAAGAGCACTAGTGGAACTTGTCAATTGCTTGGAAGGTCACTTGTATCATGGTCTTCAAAGAAGCAAAATAGTGTTGCTCTCTCAACGGCCGAAGCGGAGTACATTAGTGCCGGAAGTTGTTGTGCACAATTGCTTTGGATGAAGGCAACTTTGAGTGATTTTGGATTGAAATACAAGAAAGTGCCTTTGCTATGTGACAATGAGAGTGCTATCAAGCTAACCAACAACCCCGTGCAACATTCAAGAACAAAGCACATTGACATAAGGCATCACTTCATTAGAGATCACCAAATCAAAGGGGATATTGCAATTGAAAGTGTTGGCACCGAAGATCAATTAGCGGATATCTTTACCAAGCCACTTGATGAGTCAAGATTTTGCAAATTGAGAAATGAGCTAAACATACTAGACTACTCCAACATGAAGTGAAACGCATCCTACATTATATGACATGCCTCTCCTTCGACTAAAGCAAGGTAAAATTGGTTGACATGGCATTCATACTTTGATAAGGATTTGTCTAGTTCATGTAGACATGAAATGCATCTTATAGGCTCATTCATGAAAAATCAAATGCTTTCATGTATATATGGTACCACTTTTGTTCTTTTTGCTTGTATGATCAAGTGGTAGCATATGACATATTGATGGGCTTGCAAACTTAGTGTTAAATCTAGAACATGAGCTCATGATGTGTAACTTCACATGGTCAAGATGACCCTACTAGTGAGGTGTGAAGAAGCTTGTCCTTGGATCAAACTTAGTTACATATTCTAGGCAAGTGATCTAGTTTGAACCAATGTGTAAATGAACTAAACCCCATTTATTGACTTGATATTCCCATAATTTGCACCATTTTTGGTGATTGTTGACAAAGGGGGAGAAGAAAGTCACAAAGATAAGAGAGGAAAGGGGTCAATTAAAAATTTGAAAGCACACAAGTAGGGGGAGCAAGCTCATGAATAAGTTGTTGCATTTGTGTATGCATTAACATATGAAATGTTGCATTGTCAAAACTTCAATTCCTATATTTGTTTGAATTGATGAAATGCTTAGAAATAGGATTTGAATGGTGATTTGACAATCTAGCATGCATAGGACTTATATGCCATACAAAGTACCTCTTTTACTTAAATGTTGATCTCACGAGGTATTTTGAGTTTGTGATGCATGACTAGTAAACAATGGTGCTAAGGATGGTATATTTCCGCAACTCCGATGGTATCACGCTTCAAAGGTCCATTCTATATACCTTAGCATCATTTGATAGTAGTAGCTCACCCAAACTTTCAAATTCATGCATATGTGAAAAATTGAACCAAACACAAGGAATCACATATGTAGGGGGAGCTAATACTACCAAAGTGCAAACTTGGTTTTCATTTCATATCTTTGTGAAGGTTGTCATCAATTACCAAAAAGGGGGAGATTGAAAGCCCATGTTTGGTTTTGGGTAATTGATGAAACCTAGTTTGCTAACGATTGCTCTAAGTGTTTCATGAGAATTGATTAGCAAATGGCAAGATGGAGCAAAGGACCGGGTCGGTGGAGGTCACAAGTGAAGGGCAATGACGGCGTCCATGAAAGTGGTGTAAGTCCATCAACAAAGGAGAAAGCCCTATTGACGGCATCCATGCAAATGGTATAAGTCCATCATCATAGGTGTCCACAAGGTCCATCAAGAGATGAGAAGGAAGTTGATAAGAAACCGGGAGCTCAAGGCAAAGGTATAACCAATAGGAGCTCTTTTGGTTTTGGTGATCAAGACTCCATAGAGGGAGTGATCACATTTAGGATAGATAGCCGTACTATCAAGAGGGGCGAAATCGTTGATGAAATACGGTTATCAAGTGCCACTAGGTGTTCATGATCATTGCATATGCATATAGATGCTAGTGATACTAACTTGACCCGTAGAAAACTCTTTGAAAAAGGCTAACACACGTGCACCGAAGTGAGAGACACTTTGGAGTGTTAGTGACTTAAGAAACGGGGTGAAGTTTGAGGGTTAGAGAGGGTTTGGTCCTCTCTTCCTCCTGCCGAGCTTGCGAGGCAGGATTCGGCGAATTTCGGAAACGTTACAATAGAAAAAGTAGCGTCGGACTCTAACTTGACTGAGCGTCGGACCATTGTCTTCGGTCCGACGGCTAACCCCTTCAGCAAGCGTCGGACGCTTGATTTCGGAGCGTCGGACCAATGTCCTCAGGGTCCGACGGTACAGAGCCGCAGCAGGTCGACACGTGGAGAGCAGAGGAGCGTCGGACTCTCGGCGTTAGTCCGACGGTGAGCGTCGGACCATCGTCCGACGGTTTTCAGGGCTCGGGGAGCTCTCTGGAAACGTCGGACGGCCGCGTTCGTTAGTCCGACGGCTCCGTCTGACTGAGTCCGACGGTGGTCGGCTGAGGGCGTCGGACCGGTTGTTTTAGTCCGACGTTCGTCCGTCCGACGGTCGTTTTGGCGCGAGGAAATAGCCGTTGTGATCCAACGTTCGACTTCAAACGGCTAGTGACACGTGGCGTTCATCCGAGGCGTCGGACCGTGCGGATTAGTCCGACGCTCTGGCCGTCGGACAGTCCGACGGTACGCAGTGAACTCTAAACGGCTAGTTCTTTGTGTGTGGCTTATAAATAGTCACTTGGCCGGTTTGGGTGGCAGCTCTTGGCACTCCTAAACATCATAGCATACTTGTGAGCCTTCCCACTCCACTCTCACTCATCCTACTTGATTGTGATCATCATTTGGTGAGTTTGGAGAGCATCAAGTGCATTGCATTGATAGACATCATCTAGAGGCACTTGGTAGTGGTGATTCGCAGCGGTTTCTCTTGTTACTCTTGGAGTTTGCCGACTCCTAGACGGCTTGGAGCTGCGAGGATCGTTGAGGGGAGTTGGTGATTGTCTCCGCCTCCGATCGGTGAAGTTGTGAGGGGTTCTTGAGCCTATCCCCGCGGGAGATCGCGAAAGGCATCTTTAGTGGATTGCTCGTAGCTTGGTGGATCCCCATCTTGTGTTGGTTGTGCGGCACCCTTGAAAAGGGTTTGGCGTGTGATGCCAATTAGCGCGTGAACCTCCAAGTGGGTGTATCGCTACAACGAGGACTAGCTTGCCGGCAAGCAAGTGAACCTCGGTAAAAAATCTTGTGTCATCTCTCTACCGAGGATTTCCCTTATATGTGATTGATTGGTTATATTGGACTTCATATCTTCTCTTCACCGGCGGTATTGAAATCACCTTTACTCTTTACATTTGTGTATTTCACTCTTGTGTAGCTTGTTAGTTAGTTGCTCTCTTAAGAATAGTGTAAAGTAGTAACATAGTCTTTGAGTGTGAACTAGAGATCATAGTGTAGTATACTTGTCTAGTTGGCTTGCATAGTATAGTTTAGAGCTAGTGCTTTGCAAAGCTTGCTATTGTTACTAATCGGCTTGTGAAGTGTTGTTTGTAGATTTTTATAGGCTATTCACCCCCCCCTCTAGCCATTTAGGACCTTTCAAAAGGATTCCCACCCTGTGAACCACTACCCCCTCCACGGTCGTAATTACCTCCTCTCTGTTGCACCCCCTGCTCGTACTCATATTCTGCTCTCGACTGATTAAGTGCTTGCTGGAGCTGCTCCTCATATTCATCATCACCAAGTGGATGGTTACCCTCCGCTGCAGCCTTCTCTCTTGCCAACTTTTATCGAGACCGGTCAGAAGTTGCCTTTTTAGTTCTATCAAGATCACGTTGAAAGTACTCACGCACATCATCTGGCACGCTTCTGCAATGCACCACTTGCGACCCGCGACCGGCTAAATGTTCTTTGAATCTTGTTGCACCACCACCTCCTTTCATCGTATGACAGTAGTTGCACCTCCACCCAGGAGAAAGGTTTTCACTATGCTCCCATACAATGTCTTTTCCTCTGCTTGACATTGTGCACCTGCATGAATGGACAACACAAACTAATCAATCACATAGATTAAATCTACGTAAATAAGTGGCTAAGTCACAACCTTCCACCTAAATAAAATTTACCTAAACAATATAAACCTAAAATATACATCAGTATATACCTAAAATATACATCAGTATTAGCACACCTACAACCTAAAATATACATCAAACCTAAAATCCTAAACCAAATCCTAAACATAACCCTAACTAATAACCTAAACACACCATAAATCCTACTAAAATCCTAAATCAAATTACCACTGCACCCTAGATCAATAGATAACTACTTCCTATTCCAAATCCTAAAGCTAATCCTACTAAAAATGCTCAAGAAAAAAAAGGAAACAACCTTACCTGCCGAAACCGGAGAAACCGCGCGGTTACCGGTTGAAACCGGCCGAGAAACCGGTGCAACCGCCCGGTACCCGGAGGATCCGCGCGCGCGTCGGTATCCCGGTCTTACCGACCGGTATACCGGTCCTACCGGCCGGTAATAAAGCGGCGGCGAGCGGACGAGCGGGGAGGCGGCGGTTTCGGCTGCTGCGGCGCGGAGGGGGGAAATGGGGGGTGGCTCTGCCCCCCCGTGACCCAGGGTGCCGTTTTGTGCCCGTTCGGGCCTAATGGGCCTAACGGGCCTTAATGGGCCTTTTTTTTTACTTCGGGACTTCGAAAAAAATTCTAAATGTAGTCAAATTTGAAAATTTTTGACACCATTGGAATCTATAAATCATGAAGTATTTTTAGGAATTTTTTTACCATTTTTTCCTCCGATTTTAAATTTGAAATTTTGGTTTTTTCAAACCGGCCGGTACCGGTACCGGCCCGGACCGGTATGACCGGTAACCGGCCGGTTACCGCGGTATTCCGTCGGTAAAAAAAAACCCTGATCTGGAGAGCCAGGCTCTGGGCTGTCTTTTGCATCTGGAGAGTCAGGCTAAAACCTCAACGCAGGCAACCAAACAGCTGAAACTTGCATCTGGTGAGACTGGTTAGGCAAGAACCAGACAACCAAACGCCTCCTTAAACATGTGTGATCATCGTATTGGATGCAGGACAAATGCAAATTCAAACACATTTCACATGGCTCAGTGACTTATTCATTGTCCCACGGCTTTTGTAGATGCGTGTTACTGTTGACCATACTGATTGAGGAGTGTGTCATCGTAGTTGTCATAACTCTCGTAGTCATGTTTGGATGAGCTATAGTTATTGGCTAAAAATTAGCTCAAAATAAATAAGGTTGGTTAGTTAGTTGGCCAACAACTAGTTTAAGATTTGTCAAAAAAAATAGCTCACCTATTAGCTCTCTTGTTGGATACAAGAGCTAATCTCTAGCTAGATAAAAATGAGCCCAAATAAGCCCTTAGTTTGTTTTCGTCTATAATCGTCATAACGTGGGTTTTCTCTATTATTACTTGTTTAAAATTTTGAAAACAATGGTTACAAAAAATAAAACAATGAAGGCATTTGGTAGGATTCTCCTTTTTTTTGGCCGAGAATCAGATTATGAGAGAATAAAACATAGGGCCTGTTTGATTCACTGCCAAAATTTACCATGCCATGATTTTGGTTAGCCTTTGCTTTACTACCAAAACTTACCAACGTCTCACAATTGGCTTGCCAAATCTATGACAAGTTTTTTTGCCCAAGTTTTGGCTTGCCAAATCTATGACGTGACAAATTTTAGATGTCAACCAAGCAGGTCCATAGTCTATAAGAGAGCTCCTACTTGTTCCCTAATGCTCCTGCCATGATAATAAGCATGCAAGGTGATCACACGCAGGGATGGGAATGGAACTCCAGTGCGTATACATATCTAGCTAGTTCAACTTGATAAAGTAAGTGCTTCCACTAAAAAAAAAATAGACTAATATATAAGATACTAAACAAATACATTGTTAAGGTATTTCATAAGGTAAGCTTAACAAAACTAAATCAGTGATAAGGTAGTAGTGTATTTTTTTTTTCTACAAATTTAGTCGAACTAAGTGAAATATGTTTGAGGATAAAAATAAAACAATCCACATTTTGAAACAGTTGGGCTACACTATCTAATTGGCATGTTCTTTGATGGTAAGGTGTTCGACCGCAATTTGCAAATTTATTTTGTCATTGCCATGACTCTTAATGTGATTCTTACTTTCCTTGGAAAATGAATTTTTATGTGAAAGTAATATATTTGAAACAAGAATTATCGGGAATACATTCGAGTAGAAAATTAGAAGCATTCAAATATGAATTTTTCAGAATTCGCCGTGATTGAAAGTATAATATAAATTTGAGAGTTGATTTTTTTTGCGAATACCAGTGGTTCATCTCTCTTTCACCTGTCGTGCAGACGATTGGAATGGCGTCTTGGGGTCACGGGCGAGCATGCGATGTGTTGTCACTTGTCACTTTAAAAATCTTTAGTGCAGTACTACTTGGCTGGGTCTGGAATAACCATAGTATGTTGGACTTTCGTCTCCTTTCCCTCTGCCTCACCTCACCTAACGCAATTCAGAATGTTTGAGTAATGTTACTCCTGTCGAACTTGTGAACCGTCAACCTTTGCAGTTGCAGTTAGTCCGCGCCCCCCCCCCCCCCCCCCCCCCCCCAAAAAAAAAAAAAAAAAACTTGCCAACAGCTTTGTCAAGCGTCGAATTTTCTCGTTGTATAGGTAGCAATAGCTAGCTGACACGGTCCACGAGCTTTCGTTGAGGCTGAAAGTTTCTCCAAAATGCTTTACAAGCTCCAATCTTCCGTCCCTTCCAAACCTCCGGTCAAGCTCCTCCAATCCGTCCATGATTAGTCTACTGCATGGCACCAGCATGCATGAGCATAGCTGCGTCACCCTTAATTCTGCTGTGCAATTTCGTGCAGTAAAATTGAACATCAACCAAAAGTATATCTAGCAAAATCATCGATATCCCTCAAATGATTTTCTTGGGGTGCCGGGGCTTGATCAATTACAAGTTCCCGAATCCCGATACTACCTCAGCATAGTACAAATTACAAAATTATACTAGTACTAGTAGTACTTACAAATAAAAGAATGGAGCAGACATGCATGGATCATGTACTACAGCAGCTACTTCCTTCCAGAACCTCTCGCAGGAAATCTAACGTCCTCTAGCTCAGACAACCTCGTACACGACGACCTGCGCGGTGTCGAAGCCGTGGAGCTGGAACCCCGGCCGGAGCTCCCCTGCCCCCGCCGCGGACGCGAAGGCCCGCAGTACCGCCGCGGCGTCGAGACCGACGAAGCTAGACGACGAGGAGGAGGACGTCGTCGCCGCCGACTGGGTCTGCGGCGGCTTGTAGTACATGCGCGCCGTCTGCGGGCAGTGCGAGTGGAACCTCGCCGCGATGCGCACGCCCATGTCCAGCATCTCCACGTACCGAGACATCTCCGGCAGGCACAGGCACCCCTCGAGAAGAAGGCGGCGGATCCGATGGGGATGGGGATGGGATGCTGAATCGCGGAGCGGAGAGAGATGTGGTTGAGTTCGTGGGGCACGAGGACGGAATTGAGGAGGATTCCGCGTGCGGTGGTGTTATATAGCTGGTGGCCGGGCACGGGCAGGCAAAGCAAAGCGGCGCGAGAAGGTCGGAGCGCGTGGTGGGGACGTTTCGCGTGCCTTTCGTGCGGTTTTGGTTTGGTTTGGTTTGGTCTTCCGCGGTGGGGACTGGGGAGTTGACCAAAAACGTGGCTTTTGCGCTGTGGTTGGGTTGGGGGTGGGCCGGGTCCGGGTGGCTGTGACTGTGCCTGCCGTTCCCGTGCAGGCGCCTGCTCGCCTCTGACCGACCCCGTCGGTCCGTGGAGGGGGCAGGGGTAGCGTGGTCGGAAGGGCACGCAACGCAACGGAAGATTTCGCGCGCCTTCATCGGCCCCCCGCGACGTTTTTGGAGCTCGTTTGCCTGCCCCTTTCACTGACTGAGCGCCTCGGCGTCGGTCAATTAGTCCACCCGACATACAGCACGCAACAAGGGACTCATGATCCGTCCAATTGATGACAGCACGCCTGACTGAACCTACTGCACAACAGCGCAAGATGACAAGATCACAATTCGACAATGAACGCGTCATGCTGTCATGTACTCCACTCTCTCTCTCTCTCTCTCTCCCCCCCCCCGGGTCAAAAAAGCATTTTCGTTTCTAAAAAAATCATCAATCTTTAATTTGACCGTATATAGAAAACAAAATATTAGTATTAATATTTATAATACATAATTAATATCTTTAGATAAGTATTTAAATATATTTCATGATATGTTTATCTATATATCTTCTAATAATAAAGAGGAAGATTTCTTCTAGTCTGGAAGAAATTTCGTCTGCCACTCCCATCCCACATCGACTGGCCTCCTATAATTAATCCTGCGCGCACTAGTAGAGACAAGATCAGTTAGAACATCTATCCGTTCATCGCAACAACAAAATCAGATACAACACATATTCGTTCGCAACACGTCAAAGCCAAGCCAAACTTACAAGCATAGAACAAATCGAGACCTAAATAAAAGAGGCAAAGATGAACTCCGAATAGAATCATATTGTGCATTATATATATGGACCAAAATCGAGGCCACCACATACTAAAATTGGACCTCGTAGCCATGCCTGCACATCACCGACCTGCGCGCCCGCGATGCTACCTAAGCGTTACATGTATCTTTTACAAATCTAGTTAAAGTCAAGAAATTGACCTATGTATTCTATAACGTTTTTTTAGGACAAAGCGAGTATGTGTATTGCAAGCCGGGATTTGTTTTTCCTCGTTAAATGAGTTTCTTTTCCTAGGTCCATTGCCAAATGAATTTACAGATGTTTCTTCGTATATTTACATCTGCTGCACCTGCACTTGATTGGGACGACGAAGTTGGAGTTCATCTCCTTTGCCTTTCCCCTCTGGCCTCGGCCTCCGTTGTAATTGGTATAATAATTCGTAAAGTTCAACAAAAAGTTGAAAACACACACCAAACAGGAAAAAACTGAATGATTCGATTCAGTCTGAATCCTCCAGCGCTAGCCTTGCACTGTCCTCCCAAAACACGCACCCAGCGAACTCTGAACCATCTGCCAAAGTTGCAATCCGTCCACGAATGGTTGGTCAATGGTAATGGTACTACGCCAGCATCTAGCGTTGCGTCGCTCTGAACTCTCTACTCTGAACTCTGAACTCTGCCCATCGAATCATCATGCTGAATGAATGTTTCTGCGTTGCATGAATTTTCCGACAAAGATATACAGCACAGATCAAACAACAGAGCACACTACTACTATTACACATCTCGCAATAAAAATTCTTGCAAGAAGCTTGCTCTCCTCCCCTCATCGATTCCTCACACGACCTCGTACACGACGACTTGCGCAGTGTCGAATCCCAAGTCGTGAAGCTGATGGCCCGACCGGTCGTCGGCCAGGAACTCCCCCGCCGCCGCGAGCGCGTCGCGGCCGAAGGCCGTGTTCGTGGCCTTGCCGTTGTCGGCCGACGACCGGCTCTGGGTCTGCGGCGGCTTGTAGTACATGCGCGCCGTCTGCGGGCAGTGCGAGTGGAACCTCGCCGCGATACGCACGCCCATGTCCAGCATCTCCACGTACCGAGACATGTCGATGGCCGATCCCTTCTCTCTGCCCTTCTGCCGCCGGTCGATCCTCGGTCACAGCACAAGCGGGGAGCGAGGCGCGGGGCGGGACGCGCGAGCGGTGGGTCTGGTTCCTTGTGCTTTCGACGAGGAGAAAGAAAAGATTTCGCGCTTGGTTATATAGCTGGGTGGTTTGGGTTTGGGTGGTGGACTGCTGCTGGTGTTTCGCGTGCCTTCCGTGCTGGCTGCGCGGTGGGGGAACGGGGAGTTGACTAAAAACGTGCCCTCGCATTTCGGGCACGGTTGGGCCGCCAAGCGCACATGCAATGCAGACCGTAAAGACGAGGGAGAGTCGCAAACGCACTCGAGCGCCTGTTCCGGGGAATTTGGGGGCGTTCGTCACCCAAACAAGAGAAGAAACCAAGCTATGGAAACTCAGAAGGGCAAGAAGCGTGATGATGCCAAACGCAAGAGAATTTGCTCGGTAAGGACGAATGAGAAATTTCGATATTTCACATTCAATTCGTCTGGCTCACAAGATTTGACATTCAATTCGTCTGTCTTTTGAAATTTGACACTGTGAAAGCGAATTCTTTTGACAAGGGATTTTCAACATTTCCTCATCTTTTTCTTTTTCTTTAATGTTTTTAGCTCTCCCCACCCACTTAAAAAGACGAAACTACCCCTAACTCATTAGAAAAGAATACTGCACCACCAGCATATTCCTGTGCATGAATCAGTTCAATCGCCCAACAACATTTAAAAAAAATGGACGCTACAGCACATAGCACCCCCAATGCAACACACAGACATGCTTATATTCATCAAATTCCATGTACCATTATATAAGCACACAGACATGTTTACTGGTTTTTCATCCAATCCGAAAGAAATATCAGGTCAGTTAAGTTTTCCTGAGAACTAAGCACACAAAAGGGACCATACATCCAAAAGAAACATCCAGGTGAATAATTGTTCTTGAAACATCCAAAAGAAACATCCTGGGAACTAATAAGAACACAAAAGAGGCCATATAATTGTTCTTGAATTGTTCAGGCAGCATTGTTTCTCCCTTTCCTTGGAGTGAGCTTCTTCTTCAGTCCTAAGCGACGCTTTGCTGGAGACTTAGTGGGAGTGGTAACAATATTCAGTGCCCCTTGTGCAGTTAGGCTGCATACATTGGAAAATAGGAGAGGGATGCTTCAGTACATGAATAAAGATGAGTAAATACATGCTGAATTGAGTAGTAATTTTACCTTGTTGTTACAGGCCTAGGACTTGTAGTGATTTGATTTGTCCCTCCTAGTTCCACCATTGCTAAACGTGATTGGCTAAAAAATGAAATGAAAGGTCTTGCTAAGTGGGTTTTCATAAAATCTGAAAGTGTACAGATCAAGTTTTTGTACAGTTCTTAGAGCTACCTTCTTGTCACAGGGCCAGGAGAAGTATTGATTTCACTTGTGCTTTCTAGTTCACCTATGGTTGATGGGAATTGACTAGAAAATAGGGGACATGGTTAATATTGTTATACCAACTCTCATTTTGATTTAAAACGCAGAAATGACATTGTTTATCACCTTACTGTCACAGGGCTCTTGTTCCCTAGATCTTCTTGCTCAGCAACCTTCTGCCTTTTACTAGAGCCTACAGGCCTACCAGCCTTCCCTTTGTTGCCTCGGCTTTTCCTGCAGTTGAAAAGTTGTTAATAAAATGAAATATAAAGCAAGCATGAGAGGTGGCAATTTTACCTTTTCTTTTTGTTCCATTCAGCGGGCACTTTGGAGATGTCGGCCTATGACCAAGACCCAAACAATTTTTACATTTCACTTGCCACATGCCTTTGCCCCTGGATTTGGTGCCCTTGCCCTCAAGGCAGTTAGGATGTCTAAGTTTTCTTTGTCTACCAGGCGGCCTTTTGGACAGAGGTGGTAACACTTTGAATCCAAGATCCACACATGCCCATTGGGACTTGTCAGGTAGTGGTCTAATCACACCCCCATAGGCTATCCTAAAATGGTAAACGGAAAAGTAAGGATGCAAGTACTCTTCCATCTTAGGATTTCTACAGGTGGTGATGAGTGCCAAAGCGTGTGGGCATGGTTTTCCTGAGACTTGCCACTCCCTGCAGGTGCATATGTGATTTTTAATATTGACCACATGTCTGATGATCTTCTGTGAATCAGTTACCTCTGTCACCTCTGCTTCTTCCCTTCCACCTTCTTTGATCTTCAAGTGGCCCAACTGCCTACTCAGTGCATGTAGTTGGCGGACAACAATTGGAAGCATTATATGGCCTTCAAATTTCTCACCTATTCTTCTCCTCCTAGCATATAGTTCCATAAACTTGGACCTTAGGGTGTCAGCAAGGTCAGCTATAGAAAGGTCCTTAATATCCTTCACCCAGTTGTTCCAAACCTCAGCCACATTGCTGGTGATATGATCACACTTGATGTGCTCTGAGAATTTGCTCCTCATCCACTTTAACTTGTGATTGGTTTTCAACCACGGCTCAACATTTTTATTTGCTGCATACATCTTGTTCATGAGATAGTCATGGTAGTCTGGTTGTTAAGTTCTAACGTCAGGATACATTCTCCCAAATGTAGGCCCTTGAAAACGCTTGCTGAAATTCTTCATTAGATGGACAAAACATTCTCTATGCTCAGCCCAAGGGTAGACTGTCTTTATTGCATTCTCTATGCCTTTGCAAGCATCTGAAATTATAGCCAGGTGAGGTGGATTCCCAATTGCCTTTTGCAGCTGCTGCATAAACCAAGTCCAATTTGCAATAGTCTCACCATCAAAGAATCCAAAAGCAACTGGAAACATCCAATTGTGCCCATCTAGTGCTGTAGCTGAAGGTAGGTGTCCATTCCATCTACCATTGAGAGCTGTGGAGTCTATACTAAGGAATGGCCTACAACCATTTAGAAAACCATCAATGCTAGGTTTCAAACAACAAAAAAATCTGTGAAAATATACACCATCTTCATGATTGATTACATCTATCTCTACAACACTTCCTGGCATTCTGAGCTCAATCTCTGCCTTAAAGTTGAACAGGTATCCAAAACTTTCTTGCCATGTACCAAAAATTTGCTCTGTTGCCTTCTCTCTACCAAGATGCACAGTTGAGTACCCAATTTTCACTTGATATTTGACCTCTAACTCCTCCTGCAGTTTCTTTGTACCCATGTTAGGATCCTTCATTAGAAAAGGGATTGCCTTCTCTGCAACCCAATGGTATGTTGCCATCTTGGTCCTCACTTTACCAATAGATGAACAAAAGTGTTCTTCGTCGTTCAATGTAATCTGTACAAATAAAACAGACATATAAGCATATATGTGGAATGTTACTAAACATTATGTTGAGTAAGCACCTGAAATAGAATAAAATTTACAATACATGTGAACAAAAGTTAGAACAAGGTTAGTACCCTGACTTGCTGCTTATCACGCATTAACCTTGCTACAATATTCCATGGACAACCATTAGCTCTGCAGTATCCTCTGAACAAAGTTTTACAAGATTTCTCTGTCCCAAGTTCAAACTGTTTGATAATACCATGCTGCCTCACTGCAGCCCTGAATTCATTCATACTAGCATAAATGATTCCCTCTGTCATAGATGGGTCTTCTCTGTCATAATGCACTGAGTCCTCACCAGGCACAACATCAACCAACAACTCCTCAGCAGGGTCAACATCAATTTCATTTCCCTTTTCTTTTCCCTTTTCTTTTTCCTTTTCCTTTTCAGCAGCCGCTGCCCTAGCTTGCTCAGCTCTCTCATCCTCTGCTCTAAGACCAAGAAAATCATACATTGTATCCTCATCCATTACCGACACAGCTGCACCAATCTGGTCTGCACTTAGAGGAATTATCTCCAGACTGTCCCAATCAATTTCATGAGAAACGTGAACCGGATTGCTAAAATCTGTTTGAGGTATAGCATCATCATGGGCCACATTGCTCAAGGTTGCCTCTGAAACAACTGAATTAGAAATAAATTCAGTGGGTTTGTCCACAACATCAACACACAGAAAAATTTTCCTTTCATTCATTCTTTTGGCGAAAGCAAGTGCAAGATGTAATACCCCTGGTATTACTGTTAACTAAAATGACATGTCATCATATCATCATGTGCATTTGTGTAATACCCCGGGTATTACGGATTAATTAAACATGCCATGTCATCATATTTAAATTAATTAATCTGCATATGATTGTGCTTAGGGTCATAGAGTGGTTTGGTTTAAGGTGATTTTGATTTGGGAATTAGAAATTCGAATTAAAGATCCGAATAAACCCTAATCTTACCCTAAAACCCTAATTCAAAATCTAGAAGGAATCTTGAGATGACACCTAAATGAAAGTTGTAGATCTTTTAAAATGTGACAACTTTTATTTTTGGAGATTTTGAAGTTCTATTATAAAAATTTGAATTTAGCTCAAATCTATGAATTGAAAAATGAATTTGAAACACCATTTCAAAAATTATTTGGAATCTGACAAAACTTCCTAAATAGAAGTTGTAAAGCTCACTGAGAAGAACAATTTTTATTTTGGCCATTTTTCAAGTTATTGTGTAAAATCAAAATTAATTTTGAAAATACAATTTGAAATTCAAAAACCTAGTTTACCCCTTTTACTGTAGTTTCAAAACTACTTCGAATTTAAACTTGGTTCCAAAAGCAAAGTTGTTCAGAATTTCAAAACCTACAACTTTTGTTTTTGAACTTTTTCAAGTTTACATGCAAAATCAACCGCATTTTGGCAAAAACCGACGCAACCCTAGGGACCTATGCTACAGTAACCTGCCCCTCTCTCCTGTTCGCGCACAGGGCCGGCAATGGCCGTGTCGCGCGCGCGCGCGCGGCGCCCGTGCCGGTCGGGATCGTGCCCCCGCGACCGTTCCAGATACGGGCGCGCGTGCGCCGCGTCGCGCCGCGCCTGCTCCCCTCGCCTTTGCCCTCTAAAAGGCGACGGTCGTCTCTCCCTCTCCATTTTTCTCCTCCCCGGTCACCGTCGTGCTCCGCGCGGTTCCCGGCCAGATACGCCGTGCTTCGGTCATCTCCATCCTCTCCACCTCGTAGAAAGCTAGCTAGGGTTCGTGCGCGTCGTTTGCGCCCGTCGGTGGGAGCTGTAGAGCTTCGTAGCCGCCGGAACGCCGGCGCCATCTTCACGGGTGGGCAGAGCGCCGCCGCGAGCCCGCCGTCGTCTCCAGCTCGCTCGGGTAAGCTCTAGGCCTCGGTTTGGTGCGCGCAATGTTCCCCGTGTCACCTTGATCCTCATCCCGGTGTCGGTGTGCCTCCCGGTCCCCTAGGTTCGCCGGAACGCGAAGTCGCCGCCGTGCCGAGCCGCCGGGATCCGCCGCCGCAGTCAAGCCGACTCCTCCGAGCTATCTCCGTCTCCACCGACCCGCCAGCCAGCTTCGTGGTGAGCTCCTGATGCTCGCGCACCCTTTTTCCCTCTTTCTTTCGGTCTGTGCTCGCCGGCGACGTGCTCGCCGCCGCATCCGAGCCGCCGCGCCTGTGGCTTCCGCTTGTCTAGGTGTCGTCTGTCGTCGTTTAGTAGCTCGATAGGTTCGCCTAGGAGTCTGGAGTCCGTCGGTGCCCTCGGTTTCGTCCCTCGGCTCGCCGTCGGCGAGCTAGGGGCGGCGAACCGCCGGTACCTCCGTCTCTGTTAAAACAGAGCCGAGCCCAGGGGTCTCGGGTTAGAAGACGAGAAGTTCCAGGGGGCTAAGTGCAATGCTCGTGACTCATTTGAATAGTGCTAATAGGACCGCGGGTTGATTCCTCAGTTCCCGGGGGTTCCTTTTGCAAAACCGCCGGCGCCGAGCGCGGGCAGGCCGACTGGGCCGGCCTGGCCTGCGTTGGGCCGTTGTGGGCCGAATTGGCCTTTCCTATTTTTCCAGCGAATTTCAAATGCTTTTCTTATTTATATTTCTTTGAATAGTTCTGTTACTTGTTAATTTTATATGAATAAATCTGTTGGTTGGAAAATTATGAAAATATTTGTGTATGCTCTATGTTATCTGTAGTATTTTTTTAAAAATATAAAATGTGGTTTTCCAGTATATTCTGCCTGGTGAATAAATCAGTAGATTAATTAATATTTGCAAGTTTGTGCATTTTTAATTAATTCCCTGTAAGTCCAAAAATCATGAAAATAATTGTGGTGCTGTTTCTTGATGAAACCTATCTGTTGGTGAAATTTGGGCACATTTTAAGATAGTGTGGTCAGTTAGTAAATACATGTGAAATTAGGGAAAATAAATAAAATGAGTAGGAGAAATGGATTTAGGTTGTTGTGTGGATTTTGGGTTGAAGGAAGACCAAGGGTCTTTCACTATGTGATCCTTGGCAAATTTGATAACCTAGTGCTTTGTAGTAGTCATCAAGCTGTGCAGCGGCTTTCTATGACTGTAAAAATAGGTTTTAAAGTAAAATGCCGATTTACTTTTTGAGATCTCGTTTACGGCTTCTCCGTGAAGGAAAGTTGTACTCAAGATGTTGATATTTGATTATCGCATTTCTATTTATGTATTGCATCATGTTAAGCATGCATCATTGCACACGTGTAGTGACCGGGAACGACGAAGTGAAGGTCGAGGCCACTGCGGGAGAGGTCAATCCGGAGGCGATCCAGGGTTTCGACATCTGCGGGACCGATCCCGATCCCACCCTCTTCTCCGTCCAAGGCAAGCCCCGGTGCATTAACCCTCTATTGTGAAATTCCTTATAATTCGAGTTAACTTATTGCATTAGGTTGATAGGAGTTGATTGAAACCTATCCAGATGCATTGTCCCAAATAATTATCCTGAAAACTGATTTAAATAAATAAATGATTTGAAAAGTGCTTAGACATGCTTAATGAAAATTAGAATTTCATAAAAGAAAAACTATTTTCTGTGCTATGGATGTACATATACTCTATGACTAAGTGAAGAGCTTGTTATCCGTTGGTTGATGTGTATTCGGGTTAGAGTCCCGGTGCATGATCGCCTTCGGAATAGTTTGGAACTGGTCGGTATCACCGGAAATGTGTTTCGCCGGGTGTTGTGCTCTTGGGACGGCGTTTCCCATGACTTGGTACCCGGCAGGCACGAACCAAAAATAAAAGTAGGGACCGCTCGTTGTCGGAGTGCTGGATCGAGATGGACAGCCTAGCCACATACCAATGTGGAAAGCCTAGAGTCAGGTGGCTCTATTGCTGGAACCGACAACCACGCACTGGGAGTGGAGAGATGGCGGGAGTAGCATGTACCCACGTGGCCGGCGTGCCTGGAGACGAGTGGAGTACTGTGCTCCCGGGTGGCGCAGGACCGGTTCCGGGATAGAAAGACCTAGATGAAGGGTTGGTATATGTATGCCGGCATGCTGCATATGCAGTGTGGTTAGAATCCCCAGCTGGGTTTATTTCTGGATTCGAATCGACGTGCTCCTCGGTTAATGGAGACTCAATCCACTTTCCTACCCCGAGAAGTGGTTCTCAACTAGGTCAACTGATCGAATGAAGGAAATGGATGAATGATGATGGTTGAGGTTGATTATTAGAACTATGGATACAATTATAATATCAATAAAATAAAATATTGCTTAGTAATGCTTTTCCGCAAATTCTTATCCTCTGCTAGCCCTACCTATGACCTGCATTCCTGAGTCTCATTTTACACCCTTAGTCGGGTAAGTCTTGCGGAGTACCCCAAGTACTCAGGGTTTGTAACCCATGCTGCAGGTGAACCGCCATCGGAGGTCTGCCTTGCTCCGTGCTGCATGACCATCATCCAGGAGGGCAGTGAGGAAGAGTAAAGTGGGACCCGTGGGCAGGGTCCAAGTTATCATATTCATAATGTTGTATAATTATTCAACTGCTACCGCCACTATCTATGGTTTGTAATAATAGTACTTAAATTCTATTTGGAACAACTGGTTTGTAAACTTAAGTTATGTAATATTCCGCTTCTGTACTCTGATGTAATTTATTATGAAATGTTGTAATCCTGTGATGATTCTGCAATGGTGATCCTGCGGAGTTTAGGGCGCTGATGTAGCCCGACAGATCTGCCTAGATCATTTGGGACACGGGCCCGGCTGTCAGAAGTCATTAGTGACAATGACAGGCGCCTGTGGGCCAGGTGATTTAGCCGGTTCTGTTACAGTTGGTACCAGAGCATTACCTTGCTAATCATTACGGATTACTTTTCGAAAACTTCAAAAGGTTTTGGATCATAAAACTTAATATGTTATTTTGGGTCCAAATTGCTTCTATTCTTGACTTATTCCGTAGTATTAATTTAACCTATATTTAATATTATGTGGCTATAGTAGCATGAGGAATAATGCTATTATTATTAGCCCTATGTTAAAAGTTTATTTATTTATGTATGTGTTTACTTGCATAATTTAAAATTCGTAAGTACGTGCATGCATCATGTTAATCACACATTAAATAACTTCCTCCTTAAAAGTGGGTTTTTGGGATAAGTTACCAAACCTATTCTTGCTAACCCATATTACTTATAAATCCACTTACCTTCTCCAGATGGCCCGTTGCAAGCTCACCGCCAGGAAGATGACAGGACCGCGTGGTGTTCCGCACCACCAGTTGGCGCCACGTACCGGGGAGGGCGAGGCTTCTGGGAGTCGCTCACCCCGTCGCAGCAGTGAGGAGTTGGAGGCTGAGGTCGGGAGACTTCGGGAGTTGGTCGGGCAGTGGGAGGAGGAGTACGAGGTTGCTCGCCGCAACCACTACCAGGACGTGAGGACCAACCGTGACCTGCGTCGGGAGGTCGACCGCCTGACGCAGCAGCGGGATGAGGCTTGGGAGCGCGAGGATGCGATCGTCAACAGGATGCTGAGGGCAGAGCAGCGTGCCGCGCAGCTAGAGGCGGACAACATCGCCTTGCAGGAGGAGATGCACCAGCTCAACGATCAGCTCTACCCTATTCCGGCACCTGAGGAGGAGGATCCGGAGTTTGGAGTTGTCCTTGGTGAGGATGAGGACATGGAGGACGTTGACGAGGAGGTTGAGCCTCTCGAGGTCGAGGAGGCAGACTCTGAGGAGGACTCCGAGGGCAGTGACGAGGACTCCGAGGAGAGTGACGAGGACTTCGAGGACAGTGACGCGTCTGCAGTCGACGAGGACTAGGCTAGTGTAGGCCTAGGGAAGTTAGCTAGTATCCTTTCAGCCTGTAAGATAGGTGCTTGTACTAAGAACCTTAGTCATGGGACGTGACTCTCGCATGGGCGCGAGTCGTGTAATTTAAATAACATAATATTTGTGTGTGCTACTACTATGTTCCATCTGTGTAATATAGGTCCTAAGTGGTTTGCTTGTCCACAGATGGGAGACAATTCTGCTCATGGGACTGGAGTTCCCCAACCACCCCCACTTCCAAATACTCTGGCAGAGGCCATCACCGCCTTGACTAATGTCGCAACAATGCTAGCTCAGAGTCAGCAAGACCGTGGTGGGCGCCGTGGTCGCCGCGACAACGAAGAAACCACTTATGTTGACTTCACCGACACCCGTCCGCCTGTGTTTACCAAGGCAGATGAACCTCTGGAAGCAGACGATTGGCTCCGTACCATGGAGCAGAAGTTCAGCTTGATCCACTGCACAGAAATACAGAAGCCTCTGTTCGCAGCACAACAACTCCGTGGCCCTGCCACCACTTGGTATGCCAACCTATTGGCCGCACAGGATCCGGGACATCAACTCACTTGGCAAGAGTTCCGTGATGCCTTCCGCGCCCATTACATCCCTGCGGGTGTGATGAGGATGAAGCTAGACCAATTCCTGGCGCTAAAGCAAAATGAGTCCACTGTCACACAATATCTGGGGCAGTTCAACCATCTGGCTCAGTATGCACCGGAGCACACCAACACTGATGAAAAGAAGAAGGCCTGTTTCATCAGGGGCCTGAACTTCAAGATTCAGCGCAGCTTGTCCAATAATCTCAAGTGCACCTTTCACGAAGCTGTTGACAGTGCCTTGGCGTTTGAGGAAAGCAACCGTCAGCTCCAGGAGGAGAAGAAGAAGAACAAGAGGCCTGCGTTCTCTGGCAGCCAGAAGCGCCAGAAGATCATCTATCACCCCACCCACCAAAACCGCCCATCTTATCCTCATCAGCAGGTGGTTGTGCGCACCGCCGCCACCTCCCACACTTCAAATCAGCAAAATGCCACTCAGCCGAATGCCCCTGGCGTTCGCATTACTACTCCTCAAACCACCTACAATCATCCTTGCTACAACTGTGGCAAAATGGGACATTGGGCACGCAACTGTCCTTTCCCCAAGCGGTACAATCAGAATGCACCAGGTGGTCAGCAGCAGCAACATCAGCAACAGCAGCAGGGTCAGCATCGTGGTCATCAGCAGCATGCTCAGAAGGGCAAGATTGTCAAGAAAGCAGGTCAGGTCTATTACACTCAGATTGAGGATATTCCTGCTGGAGAGCCCGTCATGATGGGTAGGTTCCCTGTTGCCGGTCACCCTGCACTTACGCTTTTTGATTCTGGTGCATCACATTCATTCATCAACCGTATATTTGTGGTAAAGCATGAAATACCTATTGGGAAAATAAAGGAAGATTTCCTTATACATTCGCCCGGGGGGCGTATGTCTACTAAAGAGGTAGTTCAGGGAGTGCCAATAGAGTTGGGAGGGCATAAGTTCCCTACTACTATGATAGTGCTAAAAGATCAGGATATAGATGTGATATTAGGTATGAATTGGATGTCTCAGCACAAGGTCTTGATTGATGTGTTGAATAGAACCGTAAGGGTGAACATACCTAATAGTCAAACTCAGCTTCTCATCCAACTTCCCCTACCAGTAAGAAAGGTGGAGAAATCCGTGCAAAGGCTGTGTGCTACCTCAGTAGAAGAAGTGATGAAGATTCCTGTGGTCTGTGAATTCCCAGACGTGTTTCCTGATGAATTGCCTGGTTTGCCACCTGATCGGGATGTTGAATTTGCCATTGAGCTTAAGCCTGGAACAGCTCCTATCTCTCGTAGAGCTTATAGGATGCCTCCCAAGGAATTGGCGGAGCTTAAAGTGCAGCTACAAGATTTGCTTGATAAGGGTTTCATCAGACCTAGCTCATCTCCTTGGGGTTGCCCTGCCATCTTTGTCAAGAAGAAGGACAAATCCCTTCGACTCTGTATCGACTATCGTCCGCTCAACGAGGTTACTGTCAAAAACAAATATCCGTTGCCTCGTATTGACCTACTCTTTGACCAACTGGCTGGAGCTAAGGTGTTTTCCAAGATTGACCTTAGGTCTGGCTACCACCAAATCAAAATCCGTCCCGAAGACATTCCAAAGACAGCTTTCACCACTAGATATGGCCTATATGAATACCTAGTCATGTCTTTCGGTTTAACCAACGCACCTGCCTACTTCATGTATCTCATGAATTCCGTTTTCATGCCCGAGCTCGACAAATTCGTTGTCGTGTTCATCGATGATATCCTTGTCTATTCCAAAACACCTGAAGAACATGCCAACCACCTTCGTATTGTCCTAACTCGCTTGAGAGAGCACCAGCTTTATGCAAAGTTCAGCAAGTGTGAGTTCTGGTTAAATAAAGTTCCTTTTCTCGGACATATTCTCTCCGCTGAGGGAGTATCTGTTGATCCAAGTAAGGTAGAGGAAATCCTAAATTGGAAGCCACCAACCACTGTTCACCAAGTCCGCAGTTTCATGGGCATGGCGGGATATTACCGCCGTTTCATCCCTGACTTCTCAAGAATAGCCAAACCAATCACCAACTTACTGAAGAATCAAGTCAAGTTTGTGTGGTCGTCAGAGTGTGAGACAGCATTCCAAACCTTGAAGAAGTGTTTGACCACTGCACCAGTCCTAGCTCAGCCGGATATCGAGAAGCCATTCGATGTGTATTGTGATGCGTCGGGTACTGGCCTTGGTTGTGTTTTGATGCAAGAAGGCAGAGTTATTGCATATGCTTCACGACAACTCCGACCCCATGAAGAAAACTATCCCACTCATGATCTTGAATTGGCAGCTGTGGTTCATGCATTGAAGATCTGGCGTCACTATTTGCTAGGCAGCACATGCAATGTGTACACTGACCATAAAAGCTTGAAGTACATCTTCACCCAAGAAGAGCTGAATATGAGGCAGCGAAGATGGCTAGAGTTGATTAAAGACTATGATATTGAAGTACACTACCATCCGGGCAAAGCTAATGTGGTTGCTGATGCGCTTAGTCGGAAGGCTCATTGCAACTGTTTGACTGTGAGGCCTTACAATCTGTCGTTGTGCTGTGAGTTGGAAAAATTGGGCATAGAAATAGTTCCACAGGGCAGTCTGGCAAATATCAGTATTGAAACTCCCATCCGTGATGAGATCGTGGCCGCTCAAAGGGGAAGCAAGGGCATCAGGCATATCAAAGAAAAGGTCCAGGCGGGGAAAGCGGATTGTTTCAGAATTGATAATGAAGGCATCGTATGGTTCAAGAATCGTTTGGTAGTTCCAAAAGTTCCGGAGCTACGTCGCAAAATTCTTGATGAAGCGCATCTGACCAGATACTCTATCCACCCAGGAAGCAACAAGATGTACCAGGATTTGAAACAGAAATTCTGGTGGACCAAGATGAAGATAGAGGTTGCACAGTATGTGTCGAGATGTGACACCTGCCAAAAGGTTAAAGCTGTACACATGAAGCCTGGTGGAGAGCTACAACCGTTACCGGTTCCCGCGTGGAAATGGGAAGACATTAGTATGGATTTCATCGTGGGATTGCCCAGGACATCTAGGGGATTTAACTCGATCTGGGTCATTGTGGATCGTCTCACGAAGCAAGCCCATTTCATGCCAGTTAAAGATACCTACACCGCGGTCACTTATGCCAAGATGTATATAGAACACATGATGAGACTCCATGGGGTGCCGAAGACCATTGTCTCTGATCGAGGTACTCAGTTCATATCCAAGTTTTGGAGATCCTTCCATGAATCATTGGGTACTAAACTTCTGCATAGCACAGCTTATCATCCCCAGACCGATGGTCAGACTGAAAGGGTTAATCAAGTGCTGGAGGACATGTTGAGGGCCTGTGCATTGAATTACCCTGACAAGTGGGACGAGTGCTTGGCATTGGCCGAATTCTCGTACAACAACAGTTACCAAGAAAGCATCAAGATGGCTCCGTTCGAGGCAGTGTACGGCCGCAGATGTCGTACTCCATTGAATTGGTCCGAGCCCGGTGAAAGATGGTTTTATGGAGTTGACCTGGTCAATGAAGCCGAAGAGAAAGTTCGAGTAATATAAGAGAATCTAAAGGTGGCTCAGTCTCGGCAGAAAAGCTATGCCGATCAGCGGCGTAGACCCCTAGCATTCAAGGTTGGAGACTATGTGTACTTGAAGGTTTCACCTATGAAAGGAGTCAATCGCTTTGGAGTCAAAGGTAAGTTAGCCCCGCGCTACATTGGACCATTCTTAATCACCGAGCGTGTGGGAAAAGTTGCCTATCGGTTGCAGTTGCCAGATCACCTGTCAGAGGTACACAATGTGTTTCACGTATCCCAGCTAAAGAAGTGTTTGCGAGTTCCCGACCAAGTGACCGATGTAGAAGGTGTGGTACTGGAGCCCGAACTGACATATTCAGAATATCCAGTACGGGTCTTGGATATCAAGGACCGTGTTACCAGGAGAAGAACCACCAGGTGGTACAAGATCCAATGGGACCAACATTCCGAAGATGAAGCCACCTGGGAATCCGAGGACTATCTCGCAGAAAACTTTCCGAAATTCTTTGCCACCTTATGAATGTAATGGTCTGACTAGTATCTTCTGTATTAAAAACCCTTCTACTTATTTTGTGAGCTCGTGTAAAAATATTTTGACTTGTGTATTTTCTTTTCCATTACTTTGTTTCAGTTTCTAGAATAGCTAATCTCGGGACGAGATTTCTTTTAGGGGGGAAGGCTGTAATACCCCGGGTATTACGGATTAATTAAACATGCCATGTCATCATATTTAAATTAATTAATCTGCATATGATTGTGCTTAGGGTCATAGAGTGGTTTGGTTTAAGGTGATTTTGATTTGGGAATTAGAAATTCGAATTAAAGATCCGAATAAACCCTAATCTTACCCTAAAACCCTAATTCAAAATCTAGAAGGAATCTTGAGATGACACCTAAATGAAAGTTGTAGATCTTTTAAAATGTGACAACTTTTATTTTTGGAGATTTTGAAGTTCTATTATAAAAATTTGAATTTAGCTCAAATCTATGAATTGAAAAATGAATTTGAAACACCATTTCAAAAATTATTTGGAATCTGACAAAACTTCCTAAATAGAAGTTGTAAAGCTCACTGAGAAGAACAATTTTTATTTTGGCCATTTTTCAAGTTATTGTGTAAAATCAAAAGTAATTTTGAAAATACAATTTGAAATTCAAAAACCTAGTTTACCCCTTTTACTGTAGTTTCAAAACTACTTCGAATTTGAACTTGGTTCCAAAAGCAAAGTTGTTCAGAATTTCAAAACCTACAACTTTTGTTTTTGAACTTTTTCAAGTTTACATGCAAAATCAACCGCATTTTGGCAAAAACCGACGCAACCCTAGGGACCTATGCTACAGTAACCTGCCCCTCTCTCCTGTTCGCGCACAGGGCCGGCAATGGCCGTGTCGCGCGCGCGCGCGCGGCGCCCGTGCCGGTCGGGATCGTGCCCCCGCGACCGTTCCAGATACGGGCGCGCGTGCGCCGCGTCGCGCCGCGCCTGCTCCCCTCGCCTTTGCCCTCTAAAAGGCGACGGTCGTCTCTCCCTCTCCATTTTTCTCCTCCCCGGTCACCGTCGTGCTCCGCGCGGTTCCCGGCCAGATACGCCGTGCTTCGGTCATCTCCATCCTCTCCACCTCGTAGAAAGCTAGCTAGGGTTCGTGCGCGTCGTTTGCGCCCGTCGGTGGGAGCTGTAGAGCTTCGTAGCCGCCGGAACGCCGGCGCCATCTTCACGGGTGGGCAGAGCGCCGCCGCGAGCCCGCCGTCGTCTCCAGCTCGCTCGGGTAAGCTCTAGGCCTCGGTTTGGTGCGCGCAATGTTCCCCGTGTCACCTTGATCCTCATCCCGGTGTCGGTGTGCCTCCCGGTCCCCTAGGTTCGCCGGAACGCGAAGTCGCCGCCGTGCCGAGCCGCCGGGATCCGCCGCCGCAGTCAAGCCGACTCCTCCGAGCTATCTCCGTCTCCACCGACCCGCCAGCCAGCTTCGTGGTGAGCTCCTGATGCTCGCGCACCCTTTTTCCCTCTTTCTTTCGGTCTGTGCTCGCCGGCGACGTGCTCGCCGCCGCATCCGAGCCGCCGCGCCTGTGGCTTCCGCTTGTCTAGGTGTCGTCTGTCGTCGTTTAGTAGCTCGATAGGTTCGCCTAGGAGTCTGGAGTCCGTCGGTGCCCTCGGTTTCGTCCCTCGGCTCGCCGTCGGCGAGCTAGGGGCGGCGAACCGCCGGTACCTCCGTCTCTGTTAAAACAGAGCCGAGCCCAGGGGTCTCGGGTTAGAAGACGAGAAGTTCCAGGGGGCTAAGTGCAATGCTCGTGACTCATTTGAATAGTGCTAATAGGACCGCGGGTTGATTCCTCAGTTCCCGGGGGTTCCTTTTGCAAAACCGCCGGCGCCGAGCGCGGGCAGGCCGACTGGGCCGGCCTGGCCTGCGTTGGGCCGTTGTGGGCCGAATTGGCCTTTCCTATTTTTCCAGCGAATTTCAAATGCTTTTCTTATTTATATTTCTTTGAATAGTTCTGTTACTTGTTAATTTTATATGAATAAATCTGTTGGTTGGAAAATTATGAAAATATTTGTGTATGCTCTATGTTATCTGTAGTATTTTTTTAAAAATATAAAATGTGGTTTTCCAGTATATTCTGCCTGGTGAATAAATCAGTAGATTAATTAATATTTGCAAGTTTGTGCATTTTTAATTAATTCCCTGTAAGTCCAAAAATCATGAAAATAATTGTGGTGCTGTTTCTTGATGAAACCTATCTGTTGGTGAAATTTGGGCACATTTTAAGATAGTGTGGTCAGTTAGTAAATACATGTGAAATTAGGGAAAATAAATAAAATGAGTAGGAGAAATGGATTTAGGTTGTTGTGTGGATTTTGGGTTGAAGGAAGACCAAGGGTCTTTCACTATGTGATCCTTGGCAAATTTGATAACCTAGTGCTTTGTAGTAGTCATCAAGCTGTGCAGCGGCTTTCTATGACTGTAAAAATAGGTTTTAAAGTAAAATGCCGATTTACTTTTTGAGATCTCGTTTACGGCTTCTCCGTGAAGGAAAGTTGTACTCAAGATGTTGATATTTGATTATCGCATTTCTATTTATGTATTGCATCATGTTAAGCATGCATCATTGCACACGTGTAGTGACCGGGAACGACGAAGTGAAGGTCGAGGCCACTGCGGGAGAGGTCAATCCGGAGGCGATCCAGGGTTTCGACATCTGCGGGACCGATCCCGATCCCACCCTCTTCTCCGTCCAAGGCAAGCCCCGGTGCATTAACCCTCTATTGTGAAATTCCTTATAATTCGAGTTAACTTATTGCATTAGGTTGATAGGAGTTGATTGAAACCTATCCAGATGCATTGTCCCAAATAATTATCCTGAAAACTGATTTAAATAAATAAATGATTTGAAAAGTGCTTAGACATGCTTAATGAAAATTAGAATTTCATAAAAGAAAAACTATTTTCTGTGCTATGGATGTACATATACTCTATGACTAAGTGAAGAGCTTGTTATCCGTTGGTTGATGTGTATTCGGGTTAGAGTCCCGGTGCATGATCGCCTTCGGAATAGTTTGGAACTGGTCGGTATCACCGGAAATGTGTTTCGCCGGGTGTTGTGCTCTTGGGACGGCGTTTCCCATGACTTGGTACCCGGCAGGCACGAACCAAAAATAAAAGTAGGGACCGCTCGTTGTCGGAGTGCTGGATCGAGATGGACAGCCTAGCCACATACCAATGTGGAAAGCCTAGAGTCAGGTGGCTCTATTGCTGGAACCGACAACCACGCACTGGGAGTGGAGAGATGGCGGGAGTAGCATGTACCCACGTGGCCGGCGTGCCTGGAGACGAGTGGAGTACTGTGCTCCCGGGTGGCGCAGGACCGGTTCCGGGATAGAAAGACCTAGATGAAGGGTTGGTATATGTATGCCGGCGTGCTGCATATGCAGTGTGGTTAGAATCCCCAGCTGGGTTTATTTCTGGATTCGAATCGACGTGCTCCTCGGTTAATGGAGACTCAATCCACTTTCCTACCCCGAGAAGTGGTTCTCAACTAGGTCAACTGATCGAATGAAGGAAATGGATGAATGATGATGGTTGAGGTTGATTATTAGAACTATGGATACAATTATAATATCAATAAAATAAAATATTGCTTAGTAATGCTTTTCCGCAAATTCTTATCCTCTGCTAGCCCTACCTATGACCTGCATTCCTGAGTCTCATTTTACACCCTTAGTCGGGTAAGTCTTGCGGAGTACCCCAAGTACTCAGGGTTTGTAACCCATGCTGCAGGTGAACCGCCATCGGAGGTCTGCCTTGCTCCGTGCTGCATGACCATCATCCAGGAGGGCAGTGAGGAAGAGTAAAGTGGGACCCGTGGGCAGGGTCCAAGTTATCATATTCATAATGTTGTATAATTATTCAACTGCTACCGCCACTATCTATGGTTTGTAATAATAGTACTTAAATTCTATTTGGAACAACTGGTTTGTAAACTTAAGTTATGTAATATTCCGCTTCTGTACTCTGATGTAATTTATTATGAAATGTTGTAATCCTGTGATGATTCTGCAATGGTGATCCTGCGGAGTTTAGGGCGCTGATGTAGCCCGACAGATCTGCCTAGATCATTTGGGACACGGGCCCGGCTGTCAGAAGTCATTAGTGACAATGACAGGCGCCTGTGGGCCAGGTGATTTAGCCGGTTCTGTTACAATTTGCTTGTCATTAGGGCTAATAGTGTGATTAGCTTGTTTAACTCTTGTGTGTGCTTGAAGGAACCCTAATTGAGTTGTTATTTCTTGTTGATTTTTAATTTTCCTAAAACCCTAATTAAAGGCTTCAAAGTGCACTTTCTAAATTTGATCAAATCTGAGGTAGGTCCCTTAATAAAAGTTGTAGAGTTTTTAATGTAGAACAACTTCTATTTTGGGTGATTTTGAAGTTATGTTGAAAATTTTTGAATTAAGCTCAAAACAGTGTTTCAAAATTTGAATTTAAAACTGCTTTTCAAAAACTAATGAGAATTAGATAAAACTTCCTTAATAGAAGTTGTAGATCTCTCTGAGATGCACAACTTATATTTTGGCCAAATTTCAAGTTCTTTAGAAAAATAAAAAGTAATTTTAAATATTCAGTTTGAAATTCAAAACCCTAGTTTACCCCCTTTTGAATATTTTCAAATCTAGGCCGAATTTCAAATTGGTGCAAAAACAAAAGTTGTCCAGCACAAAAATATCTACAACTTTGCTTTTGGGCGTGGCCTCGGATTCGGTCGTTTGGCTGGTCAATTTAAGCGATTTTCTCTGAGCAAGGTACTGTACCGGCGACACTGTTCACGCGTCACGCGCGTGTCCGGCCGCGGCGCGCACGTCGCCGGCGTGCGCGACAGTGCCGCGCGTCCTCTGGCGCCGGAGCTCCGTCCGTGGTACGCGCAGCATGGAGTCGAGCTCTCCCACGTCCTCTTTGGCCTGTTCCCCGGCTATTTAAGCCCCCGAACGCGCCTCCCCACCCATCTTCTTCCCCGCCACCATCGCCGGCGAACTCTCGGTCTCCGACCAAATTCGTCGGTCACCGTCCACCTCCACCCTCTCCATCTCACCGGTAGGTCGAGCACTTCCTGGCGAATCGGTTGGTGCCTTTGGAACTTGCTCTGACCCTCTGTGTGTCGCAGGGTCACCGTCGCCGCGCGTGCGCATCCGGCGGAGCGCCGCCGCGAGCTCACACCCGTCCACAGCTCTCTCCAGTGAGCCAATGCCTCGTCCGAGTATTCCTCCGTGCTCACTGACCTTCCTTGTTGCTCATGCGCCTGTTGGTTCTTCGTCTCTGACCGTAGGTTCACCGGAACGGAGTCCTCGCCGCCGGCGGAGGTCGTTGCAGCCGCGGCCACCGTCACCACCGTGCCTCTACACCATCTCGGGTCGTTCTCTCCGTACTAGTCAAGTCTCGGTGAGCTCGCGAATCTTCCCATGCCCTAACCCGGCTTGATTAAGCCTTGGCCTCGCCGGAGTAGGTCCGGTCGCCGCCGCCGAGCCGCGGCGGAGGTGCCCGAGGGTGCTCCGAGTGTCTATCCTTGCCATTTAGTAGCTTGTTGGGTGCGGCTAGGAGCCCCGAGGGTCGTGGGAAGGTTGGTTTGGCCGTTGGGGTCACCGGCGGTGAGCCACGGGCGGCGAACCACCGGCGCCTCACCTCCGTTCGAAAACAGAGGGGGCCCAGGGGCGTCGTATTAGAAGGTGAAAAGTTCCAGGGGGGTTTTTGCAATGTCAGTGACTCTGGTGAATAGTGTGAGTTGGTCCGCGGGTTGATAACCGTGTTTTCTAGGGGGTTTTGCGCAAAAGCGCAGGCGCCGAGCGCGGGCAGGCCGAGTGGGCCGGTCTGCTTCGCTTGGGCCGAGTTGGGCCGGCTTCGGGCCGTTTTCGGTTTTCTCTTTTTCCAGGTTTTTTCCAAAGCCTTTTCCATTTTATTTTCAAATGAATAGTGCTGCAGTTTCATAATTTTGTTAGAATATTTTGGCTGATCCAAAATTCATGAGAATTTTTGTATGTTCTCTCTGAGTAGTGTATAATTTTATAAAAATATTGTTTGTCATGTTTAAGTACTTTCTGCAGTAGGTAAAAATCCCTAAAATAAATGGAAAATGGATTTTTGCACATTTTTAATTAATTCTAGGTAACTCCAAAAATCACCAAAATTTATTTGTCTCTGGTTGGCATGTAAGGCTATCTGTTGGTGAAGTTTGGTCTCAAATGGGATTAGTTTGCCCTTGTATTAAATAGATATGGGTTTATTAAATAGTAAAAACAAAGTTAGAAAATGAATTTAGGGTTTGTGTGACTTTGGAATTGATTGTGGTTCTAGGTCAAACCCATGTAAGACCTAGAACACCCTAGTGATGTCATTTTATGCTTGTCATATGTTTAGTTCTTGATTTCTGGCATATGCTCTTTTCCGCATCGCATTCATACATGCATTGTTGCACACGTGTAGTGCCGGTAAACGAGGAAGTCAAAGTCGAGGTGCCTGGAGGAGAAGGTTCCGAGGTGGTTCTTGAACCTGAAAGCTGTGGTGCTCCTGCCCCGACTGTTTTTGCGTTGCAAGGCAAGCCCCGGTGCATTTAACCCTCTATTTATAAATGCTTTTATCACTTGAGTTAATCAACTGCATTAAGTTGTTAGGAGTTGCGTGATGAAACAATTGATGCATTTACCATCCTTGACTACTTGTTACCCAAGGAACCTAATGCTTTGAAATGAGTTAAAAAATGCTTAGTCATGCTTAAATATTAGAATTGAAAAAATGCTATTTTAAACTTGATATTTGGAATGAAGAATTATCAAGGGATGGGTATGAGTCCATGTATGATGGCAAGGTCCTTTGGCCAGGACACTGTTATTGTAATGGATGGGTTTCCCGAGTGATCGGCCATCTGTTGGGGTTAGAGTCCCAACTGATCGTCATCATCGGGAAAGGGATTTGAAAACCGGGCAGAATCCAGGGTATTTGGGTTAGAGTCCCAATGCATGGTCTCTGACGGAAAGCAGTAGGGACCGTTCGTTGTAAGGCCTGTTGTGATCATGATGAACAGCCTAGCCACATACCAATTCGGAAAGCCTAGGGTCAGGTCGCTCTATTGCTGGAACCGACAACCGCGCACTGGGAGTGGAGAGATGGCGAGAGTAGCGTGTACCCACGTGGCCGGCGTGCCTGGAGACTAGTGGAGTACTGTGCTCTCGGGTGGCGTAGGACCGGGTCCGGAATAGAAAAGCCGTGACAATGGGTTGGTATATGCAAGCTTAAGTGCTACATATGCAGTGTGGATAGAATCCCCAGCTGGGTATACTTACTTGATTCGAATCAACGTGCTCCTCGGTTATGGAGACTTGATCCTCACGTCTACCTTGAAAAGTGGTTCGAAGAATAGGATGTTTGAGAATGATGAAAATAATAAGATAGATGGAAAAGATGAATGATGACTTATGATATTAATAAGGTTATTCAATGAGCAAAAATACTGAGACAGGATAGTAATGCTTTTCCGCTAAACTCTTGCCTCCTGCTAAGCCTTACCCCTAACCTTGCATTCCAAGAGTCAGATATTTTCCTTAGTCGGGTAAGTCTTGCGGAGTACCCAGTACTCAGGGTTTGTTAACCCCGTTGTAGGAGGGCCACAGCCGGAGATTTGTCTCGACCCCTGTTGTGCTACAGTGATCGAAGAGGATAGTGGTGAGGAGTGAAGGACCCGTGGGCTGGGTTCGATTATCTACTATCTATTTATGTTGTATCGCTGTTCCAGTGCCACTGCTACTGTTTTAAGTTGGTTTGTAATAACTACACCTATTTACTATTTGAACTCGGTTTGTAACTTAAGTACTAATTAAGCTTCCGCATTTACTCTGATGTATTTTGATTATGAAATGTTGTAACCCTGTAATGGCTTCGCAATGGAGATCCTGTCGGCATACGGGCACTGATGTAGCCCGGCAGGGCTGCCTCGATCATTTGGAACACGGGTACGACTGTCAGAGGTCGTTAGTGACGATGACAGGCGCTTGTGGGCCATGTGATTAAGGTGGTTCTGTTACACAAGATCTGCATCATTCATCAATTTCCTTTCTCCAACTCCACTCATGATATCTTCAGACACAACAAGCTGCTGGCCACTACCCCAATTTATCCTAGCTGCCAAATCTTTTTCTAGCATGTCCAATGTATAGCATTTACAGTCCACTATCCATTCATCACATTTCCATGGCACATCAACAGAGCATCCATCACTGAGCTTTGCGGTAAACTCTGAAATCTGAACATATAATCTAAACGCAGCTTCCGCATCGATTCTACGGTGTACCAACAAAAAAAAAAGAGACACAATAAGCTTGTGCCCCCAAAATCTACGAACTGTGAAATTCAGAGCAAACTGAAGAAGGATCGATGATTTTGCTTTACCCTGGAGGGACCTCAAAGGGAATCATGGGGTCCACCCGAAACCCTAGCCGTCTTCTTGGGACTGCCTGCCGCAACGTCAAGCCAGCGCTCGAGCGGAGGGGGGTCGCCAAAGGGTCGGGGCGGGTCGGGGACGAGGAGGACGACGCTCGAGCGGAGGGGGGTCGCCGGCGGCAGACTGGTGCCCGGCGGGCGCTCGCCTCTGCTGCGGCCGGCGGCTGAGGGTGGTCGGGGAGGGAAGGGAGAGGCCGGTGGAGGAGCGGGGATCCCCGGCGGTCGAGGTGCGGCGGAGGGGCGGCGCAGCGTGACAAGCGGAGGGGCGCGGACGTGCGCGGTCGCGACCGAGAGGCGCGACTCAGCGAGCAGAGGAGAGGATATGTTTCAGTTAGGGGTATTTTGGTCCGTTCAGGTGCTTGAGAGATGTGAAAACATTAAAGAAAAAGAAAAAGATGAATAAATGGTGGAAATCCCTTGAATCAAAAGAATTCGCGTTCACGATGTCAAATTTTGAAAGGCAGACGAATTGAATGTCAAATCTTGTGAGGCAGACGAATTGGATGTCAAATATCGAAATTTCTCAGGACGAATCCTCCATTCTGATTAGTGTAATGTAAATCCATTAAAAAGTAGTGCTGTCAGTCATTTTCCTTTGTTCCCTTGGTTCTTTCAGAAGTCGGAACAGGACAAGGGCAGGAAGTCAGGAAGTGCGATGCCCATAAATGCAAGGAAATTCGTCAGGTAAGGACAAGAAAGTTCATGTAGGTAAGGAACAAATAAATTGCGATGTAAAGCAAATCTGAGCTCTAGGATGTAAAACATGATTAGCCTTCATACAAATCACTGCTGTTAAACATGATGCCATAATCTGGACAATAAAGTGCTCAACATGGCATTTTGACAAGTCAGTGGAAGCAAACAAAGCACGAGCAAAATAACACATTAATAGCTAACACTTCAACAAAGCATGATTATGAAATCAACATTGAACCACACCGATAATATTGATAAAAGTACTGACTGACAATACTATACCAGAGCCCAGAGGGGTATGCACTTATGTAGTGTATTTGCGGCTTGTTTCAGGCAACATTAGCAAACTCTTTCATGTTGTAATTTTTCTCACAACAAACGGTCACGTTTGCTAGTATTGATATAGTCAAAGTGTCAAACAACAAAAGAGAAGCTAATTTGTTTGAATGGCATGTTTACAGCCAGAAAGACCAGTTAAATCATCTTCACAAAGACAACAATAGAACAATTAGATACAACACCAGCATAACGTAGCCTGCATAGAGTTTTCATGTAGTTCACTCAACCTGTGAAAATCCTACTGCCTTACCTAGAGTTCAGATCAAGCTCCCCAGATCTGCGCCAGTCCTCTTGCCCATCTGAGTTCCCGTTCTCAGGTTCGTTCTCATCATTGAGGAAATCCTCAGATGGATCTTCATCATCCCTCTGAGAGTTTCCCCAACCACCCTCACCATGTTCTTGCACCATGTCATGACTCGGGCCATCCTCCCCTTGTGAAGCAACAGCACTGGCCCTTATAGGACCATGATTCATCATCTCCGAGTGAACTTGTGCCTCAGCACGCGCATGCTCCATTGCCATACGCATCTTCACTTCGGCAGCCTCGCGACCAGCTTTCTCTCTCATCTCCATCTCTGCTCTCAGTCCCAGCATAGCCTGCTTTTCCTCCTGTAATAAGGCTTGCTCCAGCATGAGCCGCTCCTCCGACCTGAACTCACCGATGGCCCTTTTCTTTGTCATTATGTTGTATGCCAACACTTGCTTTTCAAAAGTTGTTGTGAACTCAGCAATCTTCACCAGAATGTTATGGTCCCATTGCTGCAGGCGAGAAGGAATCTGGCCTGTTGTATCGCTATCAAGGATTCTGTCATCTTCTTCAGCCTCATAGTCCGCAACAACATGGTAAGGCAATAACCTTAACACAAATGGAATAAATGGTATCAGTAAAATACCATATGAAGAATGAAGAGATCATACAGTTTACAAAGGCAGGAGATAATAACAGCACATCTTAATCTACTAGGTAGCAACTACATTTTATTTTAGACCAAGGACTTCCAAAATGGAAATTCAGCAGTACACAAATTATAATCAGAACGTGTATATGTACTTTTCAAAGGAATATTATGTTAAGAGATAGAAGAGAGAAAAAAATCAGTATTACCCAGGTGACATTTGATTATCTCACCCGAACCCAGCATATGCATACATATTTACATGCAGTAGTGTCACATTACTCTCTAGCTACAATCACAAGGATTCACGATTGTTAATAAACTTGAATGGTGTGTTTGAACTACTAACTCGTGACAAACAAGGCTTGATACTACAATTTCAATATACTGAGGGCACATAGTTTGGTTTCCACTTTGTAGGGTCAATTATAAACTAAATATTCTTGCAATATGCAGGGTACAATTCATGTAAGACTAGATTTCTGATTTTGCATAGATCATTACTTATTTTCTTGCTCCAGCCTTCCAGGGATGAGGTGAAATGCAAAAAAATAATGCGAACTATAGTTAACAATGCAGTTTCTGTAACTGTGTTGTCATGTGGAAGGTATGATACAAGATGACGTACACCACGTGCACATGAACCATATCACAAGAGGAGCATTTGCCCATTACTCCAGAAGATTCTAAGGTGTGTGCTACACCACTTAGCCTTATGTAGTCATATTAATTACTGCTCCATTGTCGTAAGCATGTCGCGACTGAGCAGAAGCATCTCTCACATGCAAGACAGCACATGTGGCATAACCCCAGCGCAACAGGACACCACAACGAATCAAAAAACCATGTATATTATAAGCTACCAATGTTCGGCTTTGGCCTCATAAGCCAGAAGCATATATGACATTCTACATGGTATGTTCCCAGTCACATGATGTGATTATGAATCGCACATGTAGCATGATAGTGAGAAAAACTAGTATCCGTCTGAATAACCCAACAAAACATCTGGCTAAATGATCTACAATGAGTTGGAAAAAAAAAAACCGCAAACCAGTCCCCAACAACTTATGGTGTTCCATCAAAACTTCATAGCTGAACACCACTCAAGTACCAAAGTGTGCTGCAAAAGGGTACAATAATAACACTAGCAAAAGAAACCAGGAAATCAACAAGCACAGTGAGTGCAGCCTCTTAATACAGGGCATAAACTGGTACATGCAAATGCGACTAAACATTCATAGCATCAAAGGCAAATTCAATGAAATGAATGGACTCCATTCGATTGAGTTTGTATATAATAAAATGACAAAGGTACAGTAATGACATACTCCATTTAGCCACAAATAAGTGGTCTTACACATCAATGCCGTTGACCCAACTTTTTTAAATATAGTTGTAAAATATAGTAAAAGTGAACTATTATGACACTACCTTGCTATATGAATCTGCTTGTATAGTTTTCAAACACTCAAACTCAACACATAAAATAGTAAGTTGTTACCAAATAATAGAATGATTGAGTTCAAACAAACCAAAAACACCGCTCAAGTATTTGTAACTGAACTACTGAAGGAGTAATAGGTAATCATAAACGAATGAAGCAACTCAACACTGAATACAGAATGCTAACTTGAGTAACTTGAGTAGTAATCAATAGCAATTAGATTTACTGCTTGTAACGGTAAAAACTACAAACTTACCTTCCCGAACATGGCTTAGAAAAAAAAACAGATTGGATAAAATTCCCATGATAGTTTTTTTTATAAAAAAAGTGTGCTAAAATCATTATTGTAGTACAGAACTGCAATTCTGACAATCTAATATACCCAAATAGGAGGAACCCACTACTGATTTCTCTGCGATTTCGTGCTATACCTAAGTAGGAGGAACCCACTACTGATTTCTCTGCGATTTCGTGAAGCCACGTCATCCAAAGGGCCCCACAACTCACTAACCTCCAAGTCATCCGTGCAGCTAAAGCATCTCCTGTCATGGGTGTTCACAGCTCATGCAACTCCTTGATGAATCTAAGATGTCTCTTCGCTCTCCCTCATGTCTCTTCGGTTCTCCCTCCCCTCATCATTTCTCCTGCTGTTTCAACTGCATATCCAATCAGGAGAGGAACCAAAGAGGCTTTATTTACTGCCACCTTCACCTCCAGCAATTATGGATTCGTCACCGATTCACACCCCCTCCACAAATCTTCCACCACTGCCCGCTTGGTTGTCAAGGTTGTGTTCGTTGTCCAACTCGTGTCACCTTTCGATTCACTCTGCTACCCAACGACGTCTGGCCACTGTCCCGTCTAATGTGACTTCGACGAGCCAGGTCGGCTTGCTCATGTGTAGACAGGAAAAAAAGTCGACGACCATGCCCACGACTACGTCCGCCTGCACAACTACTTCACCTGTTGCTTCCGTGCCACTGGCTGGCACCACCGATTTCAACGGCCGCATCACTATGATGTACTGGACGGTCGAGGCCGGTACCACTACCACTTCAATCTCAACCTCCAGTGAGCTCGCTGTCCTTTCTCCTTTGAACTCCTTGCCTCCTCACGTTCATCCCATCAACGAAGTTAATTGGAACACATGTCTCTTGAAAGAACAGTCACCATTAGAGATGCAAGACCAAGAGCAAGGTCAGACATGGTCTTTGATCTATTGCTAAGAAAATCAACTGAAGGAAGACACTGCATTCATAATTGTGCCACGGTTGGTGAGTAGTTTGTGTGCCTTTCTATTTTTTTGTCTGCAGGCTTTCAAGTACTTTTTCCAAGGTAGCAAATTATGCTGAATTAGTACTATTTCTCACAAGATTAGAGGTTTGTTTATCTGGATCACATGTTTTCCTTTTCTGATAGTGTATTCATTTGGTTTATATGATCATTATGTCCCTTTGTTTATTGATTATCTAAAAAATGAGTAATTCCAAAAATTCCTCAACGCGTCACTATAATTTGGTTGCAGGTTCCTCAATCTTAACAACTTCCGTTATATATGTTGTTCCAATTATTCTAATCTGATGTTTTTTTTACCTTTCAGATTTTCATCCAATCTATTTTGTATGCTACCCCAACACAAATTATTCTATGTAACAACGAGATGCTTAAGATTCCTCTATATTCTATGTAACACAAATTATTGATGCCTCGTGCACAGTTTTTTATTCCAAAGACGACATCACCAAACAACTGTTATTGGGCATTCAATCCTCATTGTTCACTTAAAAAACGAAGAACCATATTCAGTGAAGAGACTACCTACTAAAAGACCAAATTCAGTTCATGCTATATTACTATTCTGTTCTATACAATTATCTGTTTATACATCTTCTCATAAACAACACTACAATATTCCCGCAGCAACCCACGGGGTATTGATTATTGATGCCCAGTGTTGTTTCTAAACAGATTTATTCACATAAAGAAGGATAATCAGCCCATCCGCTTGTACTTCAATGCAGAATGTGTACACTTAAATTTGTGAAGTTCAATACCAACCCTTACCAAGCACTCTACTGTGCCACCATCTGGTTTCACAAAGCTATACAACATTGGGAGAGATGAACAAAACTGGAAATCTACTGACAAAGATAAGACTGATTTTTTTACCCAAAACAAATATTATAATCCAATGAAAGCAATTAATACATTTGAAATGCATATTTACAAAACACAACGCACTGCTAGACTTACTGCCCAAAATAGGTAAACAGAAGAGGTGATTTCTGAAAGCATTCGATGGCCACCAGCCAAAAAGGGTACGCATTAATCAGAACTAATCAGGTTCCGACATGTCATCAGTAACCAACACAATATTGCTTCCAGTAGACCGAAATGTCAGGCATAACAGAAAAATTATATCATAAATTCCCACTACATCACACAAAGACGATTTTTTCATGCGCACTCAAACCTCAATCGCCGTGTTAAAACGTGGAGATCTGCTAAAAAATGCTTAATCCATCATTTCCACAACCTCTTCTTGGCCACAAATGCGTGTTTCAAACGAAATAACTTGAGATCGAGATTTGGATACACATCCGAATAGGAAAGTAGCAAGCGCACCTGTTCACAGCGTCCTCGATGGACTGAAAGGGCGTCTTGACGTCCGGGTTGCAGACCCGCATGGCGTCCTGCAGCGCCATCTCCATCTCGGGGCTTCGTACCCGCGCCGCCTGGGCTTGTGCCTGTGCCGCCGCCTGCTGCTGCTGCTGCTGCTGGGGCGACGCCTGCTGCGTGGCCTGCGACGGCGATTGAGATGGACCCTGGGAGTGGGACGGCTGGGGCTGGGGCTGGGGCTGGGGCTGCGGCTGCGGCTGCTGAGGCTGTTGGAAGCGAAGAGGGCCTAGGGGGCGGAGGTGAGCGTCGATGTTGGAGGGGAAACGGGACATGGCCTGCTGCGATAGCTGCTGCGGATGGGACTGCGCCTGCTGCATTAGGAAGAGTTGGCGCTGGAGCTGCTGGTGTTGCGCAGCCGCGGCCGCCGCCGATGCGGCGGCGGAGGTAGATGGTGGAGGGGTGGGATTCGCTGCGTCGTCCATTGCGTTGGTGCTTCGGAGGGGAGGACGGGAGTTGGGGTTGGGGAGACTCAGAGGAGAGAGAGAGAGAGAGAGTGTGTGATTTGATAAAAAAAAACTACAATAGCTTCTTTATTTATTTATTACTTCTATTTAGTGTTGGGCTGAGTTGAAATTCGGTACGGCTGAATTATTATGAGAGAAAAATAATATTTTATAACTAAAAAATAAGTTAAATTTAGGTCAAACGAACAGATAGCTAATAAGCTATGAACCCTCAAGGACTTTTGCATCAAATACCTTTTTTTGCCTTTATTTCAAGTTTCTCCTGGTCAAACATCTCAGATTATATATTATGGCCTTTATTTAGATTCACCACCAAATAATAAAAATTATGTCACAAATATTTAGACACATACATAGAGCATTAAATGTTGATGAAAATTTAAACTAATTTGATTTGTTCGCAAAATGATGTGAGACAAATCTACTTGAATCATGATTTTGCAAAACTTAACACATTGCTACATTAAAACGATTTTACAAATGGCAATATAAACACCCCCTATGTTTTGTGATAATAATGTATAAAAGCTTGGAGTGACTTTCGAACTGCACCAGATGTACCATATGGCCCTCCTGACCTTTCTACTCAATTTTGATGACTGTCTAGAGAACTGATATATTTTCATGCAGGTAGTGGCTCAGAATGAATGCATGCATGACTAGAAGCCATGGGAGACCATTATTTAGTCCATATACTACCTCCGTCCTAGAAAGCTTGCAATTATAGGTTGCGTGTCACATAAAGTGATTCATATTTGACCAAATTTCTAGCAAATAATATTCGTATTTATGGCTCAAAATTAATATATTATGAAAGTACATTTCATAATTAATCTAATGGTGTTTATTTCACATTATAAATATTTATAGTTTTTAATCTATAATTGATCAAAGTTGACACACTGAAACATGTTACTGTGATAGAATTGCATGTTTTTTGGGACGGAGGGAGTACAAAGCTTAATGGTGATATATTCAGTTCAGTATTTTGTTAGTTTTAGCTTAATATATAGTTATACTTCACTGTTACAGTATCTTAGATGTCATTGCTTGAACATCATGTATCGTGATCGTTCAAATTGTTTGATTTAATCTAATCTTGAGTATGGTTATTTGATATTTATAGTATTATAAAAACTTTTGGATGTAAGCATATGTTAAAAACTTAAAATTGCATCATGGTTACACCTAGAGGTGTTTGGTGAATCCTTTACCAAGGCAAGGCGTTTTCGTAGAATATATGCCTCCCGAACAGTGTCCAGAACAATCGCGAAATTGCCAATAAATAGAACTTATGAGGCGCTTTGTGAAATGCCATTGGTAAATTTCGGGGGAATCTAAAAATAGCTTATATATCTACTATATGAAGTATGGAATTTCTATGTCGTTAACACAGAAAAGTTTTCGTTCGTCGCTACATGCGCAACATCGCCGCTCCGAAAAGTTTTGTATCTATCAATAGTGTCGCGTACCAAAATTAGGGGTATCCCACTTAAAAAGAAGAAGAAGCATTCCTTAAGCTCGAGCCTCACACAATGTCAGGCAATCTCATCGCTCTCCATACCGCCAAAGGGATAGGGTCACAGTGTTCTGCTTTACCTAACCCCTTCCCCCCCCCCCCGAACGGCATGGGATGGCCACGACACGACGACTATCCATCCTCGAATCCTTTACTGTAACACCCCTGATGTTACTGTAACTAAAACCTGTCATATCATCATAATTGCATGCGAATCATCCCGCATAAACTCATTTTACTGTGCATTCACTACAATAAATTTTATTACTACATGTGATTGTGCGCCTTAGAGTGATTTTAATATATAAATGCTTGTTTGTGTATCTATCGGAATTCAATCAGAAATTAAAAAGAAATTCATTTATAAAATCTAAAATCAGGACCCAAACCCTAATTAAAAAAAACAAAAAGGCATTAGATGTTGGGCCTTAAATAAAAGTTGTACATCTTTAAAAGTTAAGCAAGTTCTATTTTGGGTAATTTTAAAATTATTAAATAAAATTTTAAATAAAACTCTACCCTATGTTTAAAAATGCAAATTTGAAATACAAATTTAAAAACTATCAAGAATTTGATCAAACATCTTTAATAAAAGTTGTAAATATTTTTAAATTGAACAACTTTTGTATTTGGGAATTTTCCAATTAATGAGTTAAATTTTAAATAAAACTCAAATTGCTGTTTTAGGATTCAAATTTAAAATATTATTTCAAAAATTATCAAGAATCTGATAAAACTCCTTTAATAAAAGTTGTAGGGCTTTCTATGTAGAACAACTTTTATTTTTGGATATTTTCAACTCATTGAGAAAAATCTTGAGAATTTGACTGGATTAGAATTGAATTTCAAAATCCCTATTTACCCCCTTTTGAATTATTCAAAATCCATTCAAAATTTGAATTTGGTTCAAAAACCAAAGTTGTTCAAAATTAAATTTACTATAACTCTTATTAAGGACATTTTTCAAGTCTCTAGACAAAATAAAAATTAATTTTGCAAAATGTATAAAGGGGCATGTACCTACTACAGTACCCTGGTTCCCGGACCCCTACCTGCGCGTGCAGGCGCGCGTGCCGCGCCGTGCACCGGCGACGCCCGGGGCCGGCCAGGGCCTGTCTCCGGTCACGATCGGGCTCGTGGGGGGGGGGGGGCAGACGCACCCTGAGCCCGCCGCTGCCCATTATAAGCCCCTTATCGTCGATGTATCTCCTCCTTTTCTTCCATGGCCGCCGCGGGTAAGCTTCTGTTGTTGTCAAAATTCGTCGTCCCTCCTCTGTCTCTAGCCAATTCGCCTTGCTAGCAGTAGCACCACCTACTTGTGTTCCATTTGAGCTAGCCCGTGTGTCCTTTCGTCAACCAAAGCCTCGATGACGCCGGTTTTCTTCCTGGACGCCGTCGGAACGTCGCCACGGCCGCCGTGGACAGTTCCACTGTGGTCTGGTTGAAGTAGTAGTTTGTAGTGTAGACGTGGTGTCTGGGCTATAATTACTTGTGAATGTCCCCTGATTGGCCGGATAGTGGTAGTTCGCGTAGGTGACAGCTGCGTTGATTCCTCTGTAGTCCACTTCCCGTTGATAGGATCGATAGGTGTATAAGTGTTTGGTAGGAGAGAACTCTGATTTCCGCTCTTATTCATTTCACTGCCCGATTAGAACGATATTATTCAAAGTTTACTAGTTGTCGGATCTAGATAATCATTAGTTATCTCCTCATTCTTAATATTCTCTGGATTGATTGTGTTATTGGGTTAAGAATCAATAGACTTAGTCAGTATCATCTATTGTTCCTTTGGGTTTGATATTAAAACCGGGATTGTCTGGTGAAGTGCTACATCGGTGTTTTATCTGTGCGCTTGCGGATACTTTGATAATAATAATATTTAATAGAGTGCAGTTAATTTATACCAACACACGACGCGAGGGTGGTGGATGGTGGCGGCGGCGTGAGGGTCTGAGGGAGGAGAGTGAGTTGACTAAGGACTAGGTCTTTACATGGGCTGCCTATTGGGCCTTTGGAAATTAGGCCTTTTAAAATACGGGAGAACTCTGGGAAAATTCGGAATTATTCCGACCAAATACGAAATTCCGACAATACGGACAGAAAAATGCCATTTCTACTTCCGTCCGGATTCCGAGACCTTCCGACCCGAGACCCTCCCCGATTCCGGATTTTCCTGACGATACGAAACGGGTCGGTAAAATGTGGAAAAATGGACGGGTCGGATCGGGAAAAATTCCGTCCGTTTTCAACCTTACCTATCATGCATGCTGCCATGGCCGCCATCTAATACTGGTGCATCTAATGCTCCGTTGTTCACTGCTGAGTCTTCTCTTCTTCTCTCACCACGATGATCCCAAATCTCGTAGTTCTCCATGAAACCCCTTCTTACCAAGTGCGATCTTATCATATCTGGATCCTGGCATAATATACAGTTCCGACAGTCACAGCACGGACAATAGATGTCCTTGGTCTGCTTAATCAAGGTATGTCTTTTAGCAACTTCAATGAAACCATTCACAGCTGTTGACATCTAATAACGTCGCCAAATATAACTATATAACTTTCAATGCGAGAGACGAGATTAGAAGATGAATGGTAATTAATTAACTTGTCATTAGCAACTAGCCACTTTTCTATTACCAACATTCTTATGCAAGAACTAGGTTGTCATCCCTAATTAATAATGCTAAGAATAAATAAAGGTTTTATATATTAATATATGTGACTAGGCAGAAATATAAATATAAATATAAATAATATAACTAAGATCAGTTCTGCAAGCGGACAGATAATTATACCATTGTAGCATTTTACCTAGAGAGTTCTACCAGGTTGTCGATTTATATTTATACCACTGGGAAGGACTAGAATAAACTACAATATATTATATTGATAGTGATGGTATACAATGGATAAGTGACATTACCGATGTCATTTACTCTACTCATAACAGGCAGAGGTCACAAGGTAAATAAAAATAAAGATAAAGGTGATAAGTATGATCAAGCATCATAAAAGATAATCATCAGAACACTTCTCTAGTCATAGTAATAGCTAGCCAGTGGATAAACTAAGGAATTAATATCAAAGATAATTCTATAACTACATCAATGAATAACTCTAATTAGTGCAATTACATTTAGCAATCATTGTTAGACTAATCCTATATCATGGTCACATGCAAAGGGCATCATCTAGGAAAGGTGTGAAACAGAGTCATCACCCAACTTCGCGACCGTGCCTGCTGGCCTACATATGGGGGTGGACTACAAAGGACTCAACGCAGCTGTCACCTATGCGATCTACCACACGACCCGGCACATCAGGGTGCACTCACAGATAAACAAAATACCTAGACACCACGTCTACATATCGTTCATCATCTATCCATCGTACGCATGAATAAACGCTATACGAGCAATTACATGAATTTAATAAGATCAAACCAACTATACTAGACATATAATCAAAGTAGACAAAGACTATTGTAATCAAGAACATATGAACTATTAAGAACAATGTTTCCCTAATCATAATGAAGAATACAATAATAGAGAAAGAACTAGAATTATACCGAACTTCGTGCTCCAGACAGACGCCGGGACTCTAGATCCGCCGAAGAACTAGAACTCCTCTACTCTCTAATCTAACTAAGCTAGAACTATGAACTAGGAGGCTCTTGATGAACTAGGAGGCTCTTGATGGCTTGAGGACTTGATGCCTTGAATAAATGATGGGTTGATGTCTCCAGGGGGGTCTACCCCTTTATTTATAGCCCGGTGGGATGCACGTGCGCCGTAGGATCAAACCGACTTGGAACAATGGCTGAGATGACTCCACAAAGGCGGCGAAAGAAGACTCCAGGTGTGTTCCAGATGCTTCTAGTGTTCTTGTAATGATGTTTCCTTGGCGGTTAAGTTACGTGGTAATCATGCTCTTTAACCCTTCTTTTTATGCTTTTCTAGAATAGCCCCTGGAAAATACAGAACATGCAAAACTCGTGGAAACTGTCAGTTAAAACCCTAGACTAGTGTGTATTCATGTATCCTTTGGTGTCTAAAGTTCTAATAAAAGTTATCGTTATCCACCGTCAACAACAGCTTGTAAGTAAGAAACTTCATGTATTTTTCCTCTATATATCCATGACCGGTCCATATGTATACTACAAACACAAATTGCCTGCGGTTAATAAATCAAACACCATGCATGCATGCCTGTCCCCATATATATATCTATGTCTCTACCCCAATCTCATTGTGAAATTAAGAAATATATATGTAAAGCACTGAAAAGTGTTGGATGCCACAAACTTACCTCTCAAATCCAACTCCCTCAGGGGTTCGACGGCAGAACTCTCCCGCCTCTATTTTTACGATTTCGCGCCCTCAAGTGAGCTGAGTAGCTTTGGTGAGCGCTGTCATGAGGAGGAAGAAAGACTCAAAATATGGGAGCATTTTTAGAAATTGATATTTACAGGTGGTTGTCTTATGTCAACCGCCCCTGAAAATGGATCTTTAGAAACGGTTCTGTTAGAAGAACCGCCTCTGATTGTATCCATTTTTAGAGACGGTTGTCTTATGTCAACCGCCCCTGAAAATGGATCTTTAGAGACGGTTCTCTTAAGAGAACCGCATCTGAGCATATCTATTATCAGAGGCGGTTCTCTTAATGAAACCACTCCTAAAAATAGGACCATCCGAGGTGGTTAACCTAAGCGAACCGCATCTAATGATGAATATATTATCAGGGGCGGTTTTCTTAATTTAACCGCCCTGAAAATGGTTCATCAGGGGCGGTTATGAAGTTACAGTGCTCCCGAGCGCAGTTAGAGGCGGCTTGCTAAGGAGTAGCCATGTTGGGAGTAGCCAAGGAGATTGGGAAGTATTGCGTGTTAATTTTTGTCTTAAATTTTTTCCTATCGAAAGGGTCGCTAAACTTCGTTTTGAAATTATAGGATTTGAACAATTAGATAACGAATCATTAGGCAAGGCTTGGGATCGCTTTTGCAACATTTCTTTTCGGGCCTCAATGATAAAAATAAAGAATACCTTAATTTGGCCGCAGGAGGAGCATTTATGCATATTACTGCTACACTTGCTAAAACCATTCTTACTAATATATTAAATGATCTTCCTGAAGAAAAAGAAGAATTATGAGAGGATGAATCTTTGTCACTTGAATCTAAACTTTTGTCTGATTCATCTCCACCTTTAGAACCTGAACTATCCAATGAAAAGGAGATAACTCCAATTTCTGATTGTCGGGTACCAAAGTTAGGGGTACCCAACTTCGATGCAAAAACACTCATTCCCAACATGGCCTGGCCCAAGTAAGGCCAGTGGAAGCCCACGAAGGCCGTGTCTACAGAGGCCCACGACATCATTCCACTAACGACAACCTCCTCGGGAGAGCTCGGGAGAGCGGCGTCCTCGGCGCCCAAACCTCCGATTCGCCTGAGCCTCCTCGGGAGAGCTCGGGAGAGCGGCCTCCTCGGCGCCCAAGTCTCCGATTCGCCCGAGCCTCCTCGGGAGAGCTCAGGAGAGCTAGGGAGAGCGGCGTCCTCGGCGCCCAAGTCTCCGATTCGCCCGAGCCTCCTCGGGAGAGCTCGGGAGAGCGGCGTTCTCGGCGCCCAAACCTCCGATTCGCCCGAGCCTCCTCGGGAGAGCTCAGGAGAGCGGCCTCCTCTGCGCCCAAGGCTCCGATTCGCCCGAGCCTCCTCGGGAGAGCTCGGGAGAGCGGCGTCCTCGGGGCCCAAACCTCCGATTCGCCCGAGCCTCCTCGGGAGAGCTCGGGAGAGCGGCCTCCTCGGCGCCCAAGTCTCCGATTCTCCCGAGTCTCCTCGGGAGAGCTCGGGAGAGCACGGGAGAGCGGCACCAGCTCGGGAGAGCTCGGGAGAGTGGCGTCCTCGGCGCCCAAACCTCCGATTAGTCTTCAATTCGCCCGAGCCTCCTCGGGAGAGCTCGGGAGAGCGGCGTCCTCGGCGCCCAAACCTCCGATTCGCCCGAGCCTCCTCGGGAGAGCTCGGGAGAGCGGCCTCCTCGGCGTCCAAGTCTCCGATTCGCCCGAGCCTCCTCGGGAGAGCACGGGAGAGCGGCACCAGCTCGGGAGAGCTCGGGAGAGCGGCATCCTCGGCGCCCCAAGTCTCCGATTCGCCCGAGCTTCCCTATCCCCCTCGAGCGCAATCTCGCAAAGGCATCCAAGGCGCAGGTGATGTCAGCGGAGCAATCTTGGACCACAAGAGATCTCTCTGACCACTTTACAATCACTCTCCCGTCAGGACAGACTCTCGACGCGACTGTGCTTCGCACGCTCCTGACGGCCATACTCTCTCTGACCACTTTACAAGCACTCTCCCGTCAGGACAGACTCTCGACGCGACTGTGCTTCGCACGCTCCTGACGGCCATACTCTCTCTGACCACTTTACAAGCACTGTCCCGTCAGGACAGACTCTCGACGCTGACTGTGCTTCGCACTGCCCCTGACGCCCATACCACCTGTCCTCCACGGTATGGTCTACGGTGGGCCGTCCCCGTTTTCCGCCGGGACCTATCAACTCCGACTGTGACAGTCCAAGTGCCTGACGACGGGCTACGCAAGAACGGGAAAAGCGCCTACTGCGCTGTCCACTCGAAAGGATGAGCACGCCTTATTCCGGGTTCGCCTGACCCTCGGGAAGAGCTGTTCAAAGACCGGAAATATGACCAGGGGAGATATCCCCCGCTCAATCCCGTCACGCCTTCATAGTCCCGAGCCTCGGGAGACCTAAGGTGACTCACCCTCTTGTCACATCGTACGGAAAGATAGCCGATAGGTGTGACCCTACGGCACGTCGTAATCCGACGATTGCTGCCGGCTTGGAACTCACCAAGGACGTGCGAACCACGACAGCCATGCCCCGGAGACGCGGAGAAAAGGCAGTAGCTGCATAGTCAAACGGGGAACAGCAACTCCTCACTGTAAAATACGTAGCTACCCCTGCCTCTCCCTTGCGACTATAAAAGGGAGAGCAGAGGCCAGCTTTAGGGGGACGACGGAGAAGTTCTAAGTTCTCACCCACACAAACGTATCCATAGCAAACGACTTGTAAACACTTAGACACACAAGAGACCTGGGAGCACTTTCCCTCTCTCGCCTGGCTTGTAACCCCCTACTACAAGCACCCCGGTGCAAGGCAACACGACTCTCCTCTCCACTGGACGTAGGGCTTGCTTGGCCTGAACCAGTATAATCCCTGTGTTCCCCTTGCACACCATCCGTAGCCTCAACCGCAAAACACATATTTACTAGCCGGTGTTAGTCCCGCCAAAACTAGCACCGACAGTTGGCGCGCCAGGTAGGGGCCTTTTGCGCGTTGACATAGGTTTCGGATGGCAGCCAGCTCCACCACGCTTCCCGCTGGCACGGTACTCCGGTTCGGGACTCTCGAGTTCGTGGCCACTGGCCAAGGGCTCGAGATGAACCTGCGCCCGACCGGGCCCCGTGTCGCTGTCGTCCCGACTCCGGCCCCGCAGACAGCCGGAGAAAGGACCTCTGCCACGCTTCCGCCCGCCTCGAAGGACGGGGGAAACGTGGCACACCGCTCTCAGCGGATCAGGAGGAGGAGGCGCAGTGGCGCCAACTAGCCTCCCGCCGCGGGAGATGCGACTCACCAGGCAACCCCAACGGGGGTAGCCAATACTGTGCCGGCCGCGGTCCCGGAATCCTCGACACCAGCGGTCACGCATCCGCTTACCGCCCGAAGGACGGGCGAGGGCGGAAACGCGACGCCAGCCGATTTCTCTCTCCGCCCTCACCGGCAGAGGGGAACGGCGCCGTCGTCCTTCTTTGGGCTCCAGACCGCCATGGACGCCCACGTTCGTGCAGTTCATGCATTATTGCATGAACTGTCGGACACTCCGGTCCAGCGCCTCGAGCGTCAGGACAGCCTCGTGGGAGACCACGTGGCATCCTCACCGCCATCCCCTGGGGAAAGTGCCAGGACACACGGCGGTGGGGAAACAGACACCACCGCCGCCCTCACCCCTCGACAACACTCGGAGGGGGGGAATCGTTATGACCAGAACTCGTCTCGTCGCAGCTACAGCGACGATGATGACGAATTCTGGGCAAATGTGGACAACGCCGCCCACACCAACGACTCGGGGGAGAACGCACCGAGCGTCATCTCCAGCTCACATAGGTCCTACATCGACCCCTCTCGGGAGTGCTACAACTTGATGCACCCTGATGAGGGGCGAGTGGAGGATGTCCACTCGGGGGGCGACGACGACATACCCCCTCCGTCGCAACCCCAGCACGAACAAGTCACGCCCCCTCCGGCGGCCCCGAAGCCCGCGCGGTCAGCCCCGCCGCTGGATCAGGGGACAGGAACCTCTCGCTCCGCACCTCAAACCCCGGAGCTAGAACAGCTCCGGGAGCTTGAGGCACAGATGGACGAGGATCGCTTGCGCCTCACCCAGCTGCGAGCTACGCTGGAGCTTGGCGAGCGACAAACCGATGGAGGAGCAGCTCGGCGTCGAGCCTGAGATGTCCAGGCCCGAATCATTGCTGACGACGGGGCCGAGACACCGAGGGTCGCCCCCGGGCAAGCCGAAAGCTCGCGGAAAGCAGCCATGCTACTCCGGAGCGTACCTGAGCCCTCCTCCGAGGAGGCACGACAGCTCAGGAATCAGCTAAAAGACCTCCTGGAGGATGCCGCCGTCCTCCAGGCGGAAAGTTCAGCGTCGCGACACCGTGGCGCCGAAAGTCACCAACATGGTGGCATAGCACGTCACGAGCGCGAAGCCTCGGTTCGACCCGAGGCTCCAAGGGCTCCGCCAGTCCACCAACGGCTTGGCAAGGGTGTCGACGTCCGAGCCATTCTACAAGCCCGCGGTCGGCGAAAGACTGACGGAGCCGCGCGCGGCTACAGCGTCCATCGGGGCGGGCGCTACGACTCGGATGAGGATCGTGAACCCTCACCCGAGCCCTCGGGACCACGCGTCTTCAGCGAGGCCATCCAAAGGGCCAAGTTCCCGTCCCGATTCCGACAACCAGCCAACATAGCCAAGTACTCGGGGGAAACTAACCCCGAACTCTGGTTAGCGGACTACCGCCTTGCGTGCCAACTTGGCGGCGCGCAGGATGACCTCATCATCATCCGCAACCTCCCCCTGTTCCTCGCCGATTCCACAAGAGCTTGGCTGGAACACCTTCCCCCACGAAAGATCTTCGACTGGAGCGATCTGGTCAAGATATTCGTAGGAAACTTCCAGGGCACATACGTACGCCCTGGTAACTCCTGGGACCTCCGCAGCTGCAAGCAGAAGCCGGGCGAGTCCCTCCGGGACTACGTCCGGCGCTTCTCCAAACAGTACGACGAGCTGCCCCAGGTCGCCGACTCCGACGTCGTCGGAGCGTTTGCCGCAGGAACCTCCTGCAAAGAGCTTGTTCATGAGCTCGGACGCCGGACACCCACCAGTGTCTCTGAGCTCATGAAGATCGCTACCAGCTTCGCCTCAGGGGATGAGGCGGTAGGAGCCCTCTTCTCCGACCCCAAGGGCAAACGGAAGGAGGAGGCCCTCGAGGGCACCTCTTTCCGAGGACCGAACAACAAGAAGAAGAAGGGGAAGGGAAAGGCCCCACTCCGCGATGACTCCCTCGTGGCGGCCACCGAACCCAAGAGGGAACGACCCCCTCGAGGCCGCTTCGACGATATGCTCAGCAAGCCGTGCCCTTATCACCAGGGTCCAGTACATCACACACTCGCACAGTGTGTGATGCTCAAGAAGCACTACAGCCGGCAGCCGTTCAAGGACGACGCCGGCAAGAAGCCCGCCAGGGATCAGGAGGACAAGGGCGGGAAGGACGATGAGTTCCCGCCCATCGACAAATGCCTCATGATCTTCGGGGGGCCCGGGACCGCCCCTACGCCGCGGCAGCGAAAGCGCGAGCGCAGGGAGGTCTACTCCGTCGGACCAGCGACACCATGCTTCCTTGACTGGTCCCACGACGCTATCACCTTCAGCCGGGACGACCACCCGGACTACGTCCCATCGCCGGGACGCTACCCACTTGTTGTCGACCCCGTCGTCGGCAACACGAGGCTCTCCAAAGTCCTCATGGACGGAGGCAGCGGCCTCAACATTCTCTACGCTGAGACCCTCGACTTGATGGGGATCAGTCGCTCGCTCCTCCGGGCCACGACATCCCCGTTCCACGGGATAGTGCCCGGAAAGAGCGTGCAACCCCTCGGGCAGATCGATCTGCCCGTCTACTTCGGGACTCCTGACAACTTCAGGAAGGAGCCCCTGACATTTGAAGTGGTAGGATTCCACGGCACCTACCACGCCATCCTCGGGAGGCCATGTTACGCCAAGTTCATGGCAGTTCCGAACTACGCCTATCTCAAGCTCAAGATGCCCGGGCCAAAAGGGGTGATTACCATCAGCGCCTCCTACCAGCACGCGTACCAGTGCGACGTCGAGTGCTGCGAGTACGCCGGCGCGTTGGTGGAGTCAGAGGCCCTCATGACCGACCTTGACAGGTTAGAAAAAGAGGTCCCCGACCCCAAGAAGGCCACGGGCACCTTTAAGTCCGCTGAGGGGGTGAAGGATGTCCTCCTCGACCCGAACTCCCCCAACGGCAGGGCGCTGAAGGTCAGCGCCACCCTCGACCCAAAATAGGAGGCAGTGCTCGTCGACTTCCTCCGCAAACACGCCGACATGTTTGCGTGGAGTCCCTCGGATATGCCAGGCATCCCGAGGGAGGTCGCCGAGCACTCCTTAGACATCCAGGCCGGATTCCAAGCCGGTGAAACAACGCCTGCGCCGATTCGACGAGGAGAAGCGCCGGGCCATCGGGGAGGAGGTGCAGAAGCTTTTGGCGGCTGGATTCATCACGGAGGTCTTCCATCTAGAATGGTTAGCAAATTCTGTTTTGATTAAAAAGAAAAATGGAAAATGGAGAATGTGTGTCGATTACACTAGTTTAAATAAAGCTTGTCCTAAGTATCCATTTCCATTACCTCGCATTGACCAAATAGTAGATTCTACTGCTGGCTGTGAGCGGCTTTGTTTTCTTGATGCTTATTCCGGTTACCATCAGATCCGAATGAAAGAGTCCGACGAATTAGCGACCTCTTTCATCACTCCTTTCGGCACATATTGTTACGTAACCATGCCATTTGGCCTCAAAAACGCGGGCGCAACTTACCAGCGTTGCATGCTCAAAGTTTTTGGGGACCTCATCGGGCGAACCGTTGAGGCTTACGTAGACGATATAGTGATAAAATCCAGGAAGGCGAGTGACTTAGTAGCCGACCTAGAAAAGGCATTCGACTGCCTTAAAAAGAAAAACATAAAGCTAAACCCCGAGAAGTGCGTTTTCGGGGTCCCACGGGGCATGCTCCTCGGGTTCATTGTTTCCGAGCGTGGCATCGAAGCCAACCCGGAAAAGATATCGGCCATCACACAGATGGGTCCGATCCGAAACCTCAAGGGCGTGCAGAAGCTCATGGGGTGTCTCGCGGCCTTGAGTCGATTCATCTCAAGGCTCGGCGAAAAGGGCCTTCCCTTGTATCGGTTGCTTAAGAAAAACGAGCGCTTTACCTGGACCACCGAGGCCCAGGAAGCCCTCGAAAGGCTTAAGACTCTACTTTCAAAAGCGCCGGTTCTTGTGCCTCCTACGAAGGAGGAAAATTTCTTACTATATGTCGCGGCTACCAACCAGGTTGTGAGTGCAGCGATCGTCGTAGAGCGGCAAGAAGAAGGACACGCCTTACCGGTAAGCGACCGGTCTACTTCATCAGTGAAGTCTTGTCCGAGACCAAGACACGCTACCCTCAGATTCAGAAGCTAGTGTACGCGATCGTCCTTGCCCGACGCAAGTTGCGGCACTACTTCGAATCCCACCCCGTGACCGTGGTGTCGTCCTTCCCCCTCGGGGAGGTGATCCAAAATCGGGAAACGACGGGGAGGATCGCCAAGTGGGCCATCGAGCTCATGGGTGACGGCATCACCTACGCGCCACGCAAAGCCATCAAGTCCCAGGTGCTTGCGGACTTCGTGGCAGAGTGGACCGAGACACAACTACCGCCACTCCCGACCCAAGAGGAATATTGGGTCATGAACTTCGACGGGTCGATGATGAAGACTGGTGCTGGCGCAGGCATCGTCTTCATCTCACCCCTCGGGGTCCGGCTCAAGTACCTACTACGGCTACACTTCACGGCTTCCAACAACGTGGCCGAATACGAGGCTCTGGTCAACGGTCTCCACATCGCCATCGAGCTCGGGATCCGACGCCTCGAGGTCCGAGGCGACTCCCAGCTCGTCGTGGATCAGGTCATGAAGGAGTCGACGTGCCAGAACCCCAGAATGGCCGCCTACTGCAAGCTGGTGCGGTTGCTCGAGGAAAAATTCGACGGCCTCGAGCTCAACCACATTGCGCGTCGGTACAACGAGGAGGCCGATGAGTTGGCAAAAATTGCATCCGAAAGGGCCACGGTCCCGACGGGCGTATTCGCCAATGACCTCCACAAGCCCTCGGTCAATGCCGATCCCTCGGGGGCTGAGGGGAAGAAGATGACCCCCGAACCCCCGGGAGAACCCGGACCGCCCCCAAGCCACGCAAGCCCCTCGGGGGCTGCCGACCCTTCCGGCAAAGGGGAGTCACCCGAGATCATGGGTGAGGACGGCGACGAAGCCGAGGCAATGGAGATTGAAGCCGAGATGGACGACGACGAACCAGACTGGCGCGAGCCGCTGGTCAGCTGGCTAGTCCGAGGCATTTTGCCCCCGGACAAGACCAGAGCACGACGACTGGCTCGCAAAGCCAAGTCTTTCGCTATGATCGGTGGTAGCCTCTACCGACGGAGTCCCTCTGGCGTACTTCAGCGCTGTATTCCTTTCAGTCAGGGCAAACGCCTGCTCGAAGAGATACACGCCGGAGCCTGCATCACCACGCAGCGCCGAGAACCTTGGTCGGTAACGCCTTTCGACAAGGCTTCTACTGGCCAACCGCCGTGGCCGATGCTACTGAGGTGGTACGCTCCTGCGAAGGGTGCCAGTACTACGCTCGGCAGACTCACTTGCCGGCTCAATCCCTCCAGACGATCCCGCTCACTTGGCCGTTCGCTGTTTGGGGGCTAGACCTTGTCGGGCCCCTCCAGAAGGAGCCCAGGGGCTTCACCCACTTGCTTGTCGCCATCGACAAGTTCTCTAAGTGGATCGAGGCTCGGCCGATCGCCCAAATTAGCTCGGCTCAAGCAGTGTTGTTCTTCACCGACATCGTCCACCGGTTTGGCATCCCGAACTCCATTATCACGGACAATGGCACGCAGTTCACCGGAAAGAAATTTCTGGCTTTCTGCGATGAGTACCACATACGAGTGGACTGGGCAGCCGTCGCCCACCCGAGAACGAACGGCCAGGTAGAACGCGCCAATGGCATGGTTCTCCAAGGCCTTAAGCCAAGGATATTCAACCGATTGAATAAATTCGGCAAGAGGTGGCTGACGGAGCTTCCGGCAGTGATATGGAGTCTAAGGACTATGCCAAGTCGAGCCACGGGCTTCACGCCCTTCTTCATGGTATACGGTGCAGAGGCCGTCCTCCCTACGGACCTGGAGTATGGCGCCCCAAGGGTCCAAGCCTACGATGAACTAGGCAATCAAACGTCTCGGGAAGACGCGCTGGACCAAGCCGACGAAGCTCGGGACGTGGCCCTGCTGCACTCGGCCAAATACCTGCAATCCCTACGCAAGTACCATGCTCGGCGCGTCCGAGGTCGAGCCTTCAGCGTAGGCGATCTGGTGCTACGGCTCAGGCAGGACAACAAAGGGCGCCACAAGCTCACTCCGCCGTGGGAAGGACCCTTCATCGTCGCCGAGGTGCAACGCCCCGGCACATACAAGCTCGCGAACAAGAACGGCGAGGTCTACAGCAACGCTTGGAACATCGAACAGCTACGTCGCTTCTATCCTTAAGATTCCAAGCATTGTACTATTTTGAAAATCTTGAAATCGATGAAAAGACCCGACTTCTACTCTTTTTACATGATTTTTAGACTTTCAATCCGAGCCTACACTCGGGAGTGAAATGACCCTTTATTTCACCACGCATTAAAAGCGAGGCCCGGCCTAACCTACGGAAAGGCCAACCCTCCCTCGGGGGCTAGGACGGGGGGAACCCCCGGACTTTCCCGAGATCCAACAATTTTGGAAACGCAAAAATTTCAAAACTCGTCGAATTCGTTCGTCCCTAAAACACGCTTCCTTCCGGAAATCAAGCATGAACTTATAGAATTCGAAGAATGAGGGAAGCCCCAGAAGACAGAGCCGGTCGAGTCGGAGACCGCTTATGCCTCAGGGCCACAGCATCTTCCCTCGCCACTCCGTGTTCGAAGGCTAACCCGCACTCGGAAGAAAACCTATAAGATCTACGCTCGGCCAAGGGAAGAAGCTCGGGAGGACACACGTAAGCTTTTTTTTCTAAGGATTCTTTCTGCCAAAGCTCCTAGGACATCGGCTGCGTCTATGCCACTAAAGCTACGACACCCAAAAAGCGTCCCCCGAGGCTCGATGGCCCGGGCAAAGGATCGGCAAGAAAAAAAACGCCTAAGGAAAAAAGCACGAAACAAAGCGAAACAAACATCCAGCAAAAATTTACATAAATGTTAAACTGAAGGGCCATATTGTTTGTTTCCTTTCAAACCACTCCCGAAAGGTTACTTTTTACAAGGGCACTATGGCCCGCTTCTTCTTCACGGCAGGTTCAGAGGAGGGAGCTCGATCTCGGCTTGGAAGAGACCCGCCATCACCGCGCAAGCAAACCGCCTCGACTGAGCCGAACCGTCGCGTCCGTCAGGCTTCGCGCCTCAAAAGGTGAGCCAAATCATTACAACCGCGCGCCTCGATTCCACCTACGTTTTCTCAACGAAGAAACCCCGGCTCGGGCGCCCGTTACGTTCCCGGGGGATCGAAGACTGGCCCTCCGAGGCTCGAACAGTCGCCCCAGGGAAATCGAGTTAGGGACAGCTAGTGGATGGGTCACGAAAACGGCCAGTATCCCGACGCCCGGAACGTCACAAGGGACATCCCATGCTGTGTCCAAGTCCCTAGTAGCGAGTCGGTTACGTGGAATCCCTCCGTGGGAGGCATCATGCCCTCGGGACCCATCGAAGGGACCCGACATCCACTAACTGACCCTCGGGAAATAATTGGAGTGTGCTCAGGCCACTAGCCGACCCTTAACGAATAGGGCACGGACCTCCACTTGGACCAACCCGTTTGTAGCTCACCGGAAATGCCGACTCGTGCCCCAGCGGGGAAGTCGAGCAGGACCAAACCTTCCTCTTCCCGAAAAAAGAGCGTGAAGGTCGAATTAAAAAAGACAGGGAAGGACCCGATCGATCTCCGATACGAAAACGGAGGCTCGGAAACTTGCCCTGCACCTTGGAAAGACCACCGAACGATCTCCCACACGGTGGGAGGCTCGGGGGCTCTGCTTCCAAGGAAACAACCCACCTAAATAAATCGAAAAACACCCGAGGACTAACGAACACGATTCTAAGCCTTTGAAGGGACATATCATCCCTCCAAAGCCTCGGGGGCTACACCCGGCGGGTGCGCTCGCGCGCACCCCCCGGAAAAAACAACCCACACTTTATCTTTTTTGACAGGAAGAACCAGCGTGAACCTGTGGAGGAGTGCCTTCACTCCGCCACAGGCTCGAGGGCTACTGTCGGGTACCAAAGTTAGGGGTACCCAACTTCGATGCAAAAACGCTCATTCCCAACATGGCCTGGCCCAAGTAAGGCCAGTGGAAGCCCACGAAGGCCGCGTCTACAGAGGCCCACGACATCATTCCACTAACGACAACCTCCTCGGGAGAGCTCGGGAGAGCGGCGCTCGGCGCCCAAACTCCGATTCGCCCGAGCCTCCTCGGGAGAGCTCGGGAGAGCGGCTCCTCGGCGCCCAAGTCTCCGATTCGCCCGAGCCTCCTCGGGAGAGCTCGGGAGAGCGGCGTCCTCGGCGCCCAAGTCTCCGATTCGCCCGAGCCTCCTCGGGAGAGCTCGGGAGAGCGGCGTCCTCGGCGCCCAAACCTCCGATTCGCCCGAGCCTCCTCGGGAGAGCTCGGGAGAGCGGCCTCCTCGGCGCCCAAACCTCCGATTCGCCCGAGCCTCCTCGGGAGAGCTCGGGAGAGCGGCGTCCTCGGCGCCCAAACCTCCGATTCGCCCGAGCCTCCTCGGGAGAGCTCGGGAGAGCGGCCTCCTCGGCGCCCAAGTCTCCGATTCGCCCGAGCCTCTCGGGAGAGCTCGGGAGAGCACGGGAGAGCGGCACCAGCTCGGGAGAGCTCGGGAGAGCGGCGTCCTCGGCGCCCAAACCTCCGATTAGTCTTCGATTCGCCCGAGCCTCCTCGGGAGAGCTCGGGAGAGTGGCGTCCTCGGCGCCCAAACCTCCGATTCGCCCGAGCCTCCTCGGGAGAGCTCGGGAGAGCGGCCTCCTCGGCGCCCAAGTCTCCGATTCGCCCGAGCCTCCTCGGGAGAGCTCGGGAGAGCACGGGAGAGCGGCACCAGCTCGGGAGAGCTCGGGAGAGCGGCATCCTCGGCGTCCAAGTCTCCGATTCGCCCGAGCTTCCCTATCCCCCTCGAGCGCAATCTCGCAAAGGCATCCAAGGCGCAGGTGATGTCAGCGGAGCAATCTTGGACCACAAGAGATCTCTCTGACCACTTTACAAGCACTCTCCCGTCAGGACAGACTCTCGACGCGACTGTGCTTCGCACGCTCCTGACGGCCATACTCTCTCTGACCACTTTACAAGCACTCTCCCGTCAGGACAGACTCTCGACGCGACTGTGCTTCGCACGCTCCTGACGGCCATACTCTCTCTGACCACTTTACAAGCACTGTCCCGTCAGGACAGACTCTCGACGCGACTGTGCTTCGCACGCCCCTGATGCCCATACTAGCTGTCCTCCACGGTATGGTCTACGGTGGGCCGCCCCGTTTTCCGCCGGGACCTATCAACTCCGACTGTGACAGTCCAAGCGCCTGACGATGGGCTACGCAAGAACGGGAAAGGCGCCTACTGCGCTGTCCACTCGAAAGGACGAGCACGCCTTCCATCCGGGCTCGCCTGACCCTCGGGAAGAGCTGTTCAAAGACCGGAAATATGACCAGGGGAGATATCCCCCGCTCAATCCCGTCACGCCTTCATAGTCCCGAGCCTCGGGAGACCTAAGGTGACTCACCCTCTTGTCACATCGTACGGAAAGATAGCTGATAGGTGTGACCCTACGGCATGTCGTAATACGACGACTGCTGCCGGCTTGGAACTCACCAAGGACGTGCGAACCACGACAGCCATGCCCCGGAGACGCGGAGAAAAGGCAGTAGCTGCATAGTCAAATGGGGAACAGCAACTCCTCACTGTAAAATACGTAGCTACCCCTGCCTCTCCCTTGCGACTATAAAAGGGAGAGCAGAGGCCAGCTTTAGGGGGACGACGGAGAAGTTCTAAGTTCTCACCCACACAAACGTATCCATAGCAAACGACTTGTAAACACTTAGACACACAAGAGACCTGGGAGCACTTCCCTCTCTCGCCTGGCTTGTAACCCCCTACTACAAGCACCCCGGTGCAAGGCAACACGACTCTCCTCTCCACTGGACGTAGGGCTTGCTTGGCCTGAACCAGTATAATCCCTGTGTTCCCCTTGCACACCATCCGTAGCCTCAACCGCAAAACACATATTTACTAGCCGGTGTTAGTCCCGCCAAAACTAGCACCGACACTGATTTTATGCTTGAATTTGAGGATGAACTTTTTGATGATTATGGAAACACCTCACTGCTAGTCATAAAATTATGAAACCACAAGAATCTCTGAATTTTAAGAATTTCAATATTTCATATCCTGCTGATTTAAAATTTCTTAGAGAAATAACAAGAGAATTGATTTTTGTGATGAGTAATGAGTGGTTGATAGAATCTGAGGTTTCAAATGATATAATTCGTTTAAATTCTCCTGCCATTACTATTAAATATCAAATTGATGCATATCCTTTTGATGCCTTTTATAATCCAAGAGTAGGTGTCAATATCATGTCTCTTACATTTGCTGAAAAATTCTTGAAAGATATGCCATCAATTCCTACAAATAAATTATTAAAAAATCATTCAGGACATATTATTTCTAGTTCAGGTGTTTTATGTTCTCTTCCTATTGTGATTAATGAATTTCGAATTTTGCTGAATTTCTATATCTTTGATGTTTAAGATTTTGATGTAATCATTGGATTACCAATAGGAAAGTTTTTGCGAGAAGGTTGTGCGGGCAATTTAGATATTAAACTTGAGAAAAGATTTAATCTCTCAGTGCCTATAACTCATGCATTAAAAGCTAAGGCAGAGCCACCTCCTGAGTTAGATCCGATAAAAAAAGTTAAGGCTGTGTCATTTGAGGAATTTATTGAACCTAATTTAGAGGATGATACTCAGTTCTTCATTAATGAAGAGGAGGATCCGATTGATCCTGAACCTCTAGATGAATTACTAGAGCCACCTAAGCTTTCTATTGAGCTTAAACAACTACCTTGTGGTTTTAAGTATGTTTTTCTGAATAATGATCAAAATTCTCCTATGATTATTAGTGATAAACTTTCTGATGAAGAGTCTTTTAGATTAATAACTGTCTTAGAAAAACATCGTGCTGCTTTTGGTTATTCACTCCAAGACCTTAAGGGGATTAGTCCTATTTTATGCACCCATCGTATTCCAACCAACCCAGAAATTACACCTTCTAGAGAGCCCCAACATAGGCTTCAAAATGCGATGAGGAAAGTTGTTAAGAAAGAGTCTTGAAACTTTTGCATGCTGGGATTATTTATCCTGTTTCGTATAGTGAGTGGGTAAGCCTTGTTCAAGTTGTACCTAAAATGGGTGGTATGACCGTAGTTAAAAATGATAAAAATGAATTGATACCCCCAGAGAACTGTTACAGGATGGCGAATGTGTATAGATTATAGAAAACTCAATAAAGCAACCAAGAAAGATCATTTTCCGCTGCCCTTCATTGATGAGATGTTAGAGCGTTTGGCAAATAATTCTTTCTTTTGTTTCCTTGATGGTTATTCTGGATATCACCAAATTCCTATCCACCCTGATGATCAATGCAAAACCACTTTTACATGTCCTTATGGAACTTATGCTTATCGTAGAATGTCTTTTGGATTATGTAATGCACCTGCTTCTTTTCAAAGATGTATGATGTCTATATTTTCTGAAATGATAGAAGAAATCATGGAAGTTTTTGTGGATGATTTTTTAGTTTATGGAAAAGCTTTTGATGATTGTCTAGAAAATCTAGATAAGGTTTTGCAGAGATGTGAAGAAAAACACTTAGTCCTTAATTGGGAAAAATGTCATTTTATGGTTAGAGAAGGAATAGTGCTAGGACATTTAGTGTCTGAAAGAGGTATAGAGGTAGACAAGGCAAAAATTGAAGTAATTGAACAACTACCTCCACCTGTTAATATAAAAGGAATCCGAAGTTTTCTTGGTCATTGTGGTTTTGATCGCAGATTTATAAAAGATTTTCACATATTGCTAGACCACTGACTAACTTGCTAGTTAAGGATGTTCCTTTTGAATTTGATGATGCATGTTTAAAATATTTTAATATTCTTAAGGAAGCACTTACATCAGCACCAATCATTCAACCCCCTGATTGGTGTTTACCTTTTGAAATTATGTGTGATGCTAGTGATTATGCTGTAGGGGTAGTATTAGGACAAATAAAAGATAAGAAGCATCATGCAATTGCTTATGCTAGTAAAACTATGACCGGAGCACAATTAAATTATGTAACAACTGAAAAAGAACTCCTGCCTGTTGTTTTTGCTATTGATAAATTTAGATCTTACTTAGTAGGAGCAAAAGTAATTGTTTGTTCTGATCATGCTGCTTTAAAATATTTGCTCAATGAGAAAGATGCTAAATCTCATTTGATAAGATGGATTTTGTTACTCCAAGAATTTGACTTAGAAATTAAAGATAGAAGAGGAATAGAAAATACTGTTACTGATCACTTGTCTAGAATACACTTTAAAAAACCTTAGGAATTGCCTATTAACGATTCATTGAGAGATGACATGTTGTTTAAAGTGACCAAGTCAGACCCTTGGTACGCGAATATTGTCAACTTTATGGTTGCAAGTTATGTACCACCAGGGGAAAATAAAAAAAGCTCATTTATGAAAGTCGTCTCCACATATGGGATCCACCATACTTCTTCAGAATTTGTTCAGATGGATTACCTAGAAGATGTGTACCTGTAGAAGAGGGCGTGCAGATCATTTAGAAATGCCATGTATCACCATATGGAAGTCATTATGGAGCATTCCGCACTCATGCTAAAATCTGCCAGAGTGGGTTCTTTTGGCCAACTATGTATGAAGACACCAAAGATTTTGTCCGGAGATGTGGATCATGTCAGAGGTACGGAAATATTAATGCAAGAGATGCTATGCCACTCACCAACAATTTTCAGATCGAGCTCTTTGATGTCTGGGGAATTGATTACATGGGACCATTTGTAAAATCAAGAAATTATGAATACATTCTGGTGGCAGTTGACTGTGTATCCAAGTGGGTAGAAGCTATGCCATACATGAATGTTGATTACAAACATTTAAAGAAGATGTTCGTAGAGATTATATTTCCAAGGTTTGGAACACCAAGGATGGTCATTAGTGACGGAGGGACACCCTTCACTGATATAAAGTTTCACCGATACTTGTAAGCTCATGGCATCCGTCATAATGTTGCTACACCATACCATCCTCAGACAAGTGGCCAGACAGAAACATCAAACAAACAAATCAAGAATATTCTACAGAAAACAGTAAATGAGATGGGTACTGCATGGAAGGACTGATTACCCAAAGCACTTTGGGCATATCAGACCGCATACAAGACACCTTTGGTCATGTCACCTTACCAGCTAGTATATGGTAAGACCTGTCATTTACCAGTGGAGTTAGAGCATAAAGCTCACTGGGCTATTAAGAGATGGAACATAGACTTTGAAGCCGCTGGAGAAAAGAGAAAGATGCAACTATCAGAATTAGAAGAATTGAGAGAAAAGGCTTATCACAATTCAAAGATCTATAAAGAAAGAACAAAAAGATGGCATGACAAGAGGATCAAGGAAAAAAAGTTTGCACCAGGAGATAAGATATTACTTTTTAATTCCAGGTTCAAATTATTCGGGCTTGAAAAACAACGAAGCAAATGGGAAGGACCATTTACGGTTATGAATGCATCACCACATGGAGCGGTAACTCTACAATCACACGAAGGTACGTTATTCAAGGTAAATGGTCATCGACTTAAATTATTTTTAAAACCATTTAATTCAGAAGTTGTTGACGGGCTGGACTTTGTCCAACTACCAACTTTTTAGTCCCGTCATCGTCCGTTATGAAAAATATTCGCGCACCGCAACAATTAGAAAGTATGTGGAGTTTGGAGGCACCACGAGCACGGCCACCTCGAGAGGCCGCTTGGTGGGGCCGGCCGGCGCCCCCTGGCCCCTCATGTCCCGATTCTTGTTCCCTTTCCTTTTTACACCCTTCCTAACTGCAACCACACAGAATCCCGGTGCGTACGGATATTCTTTCGTACGAATCCCATAGAACCTGGATTTGAGCTGATCCTGTCTCTAGAAACCCATATAAATACGCACCTATACCGCCCTCAATTTGCATCTCATCTATTGCCTCCTCTCTCCATCCATAAAAAACTCTCTAGTTTAGATCTAGTAGCAATGGCAGACAAAACAGTCTTCGGCGCTGACTTCATCCCAAGCGACGACTCGAAGGCCATCGTTGTCGTGCCGCCGAAGCATCTCGCTACTGTGCCACAGCAGTACGAGCAAGTCTACTTTGCGCAAGCCCAGCCTGCTCTGCCATCGCCACCCGAAAGACTGCTGCTGGAAGATGGTACCAAGGGGAAGCAGATCGCTATTCCCCGAGATACTCCACTTCTTCCACCTAGAGACAATGAGCGACTCCTGTCAGTCAAGACCGACAAGAACGGAACGCTGGTATGTGCGAGGTACACCACTGCTCGCCCTGTCATCTAAGGAGTTCGTGCACGTCTAGGCCAAATCTGCTACACTGATTTCATACCACCTCCGCCCAAAAAGCAGAGGGCTCCATCAGCTTAGCAGTAGAGAAAGCTCCCAGACAGCCTCAGCTCTCTCTACGAATCCTCAATGAGAAGATGAAAGCTCTCTCTCTAGCACCGTTAGGGGTACAGAGAGGAATGAGGATTTAAGGAACAAGATTATGAGCAACATGACTAAGCAGATAGAAGTCAATGTCAAGTTAATTCGCAGTCTCAAGCGCGAAAAAGATCAGCTAAAAGAAGAGGTCGATGAGCTTAAGGAAGAAATTAGGAAGCTCGCGAAGAAGGGGCAGCCTTAAGTTGCCCTCATTATCTATGTAATAAGGCACAAGTGTGTTAGCTTTGATTATATTATCGAGTGTGCTAGGTTTGATTTATGATATTAAGTGTGTTAGGTTCGGCAAGCCTAATGAGCTAGGGCAGTCGTTAGCTCAGTCAGTTGTCAGAGTTATCTAGTATCGTTAATGAATAAAGTGCCTTATTCTTTTTATCGATATTAATGTTTTAATCTACTCTACTCTCTATATTTTTGGTACGCATGTTGTCTCCACATGTTGCGCAGAAAAGTATGAGGAAAACAAGTATGGGGGAGGCACATCGCGACTATGAAAATCAATTCACTCGGGAAAATCACGTAATTCAGAAGATAATCGAACCAGGACCTCGCGCACCGAAGTGGACCCCGTGGGACCACAGAGGCACGTCGCCCGGTGCCCTACCGGGGCCGGCCGGCCCCCTCTGCACCCTCTGCATCCCCTTCTCGGTCATGGTCAGGTTTGATCCCCATACAATATAATTGCACATGTGTCGATTTTTGTTTCGATCCGAATTAAAATTCACATGCTAAATTACTTTTAAAAGAGAAGAAGAGACTGCTTATTTCATGGCTTAAGAATAAATTATATAACACTTTTCTAGGAATCATGTTACTATTGGAAACTATTTATAGGGACCCCATGATTGCTTAAGTCATTGTGAAACATGACATAGTTGAATAATGAGAACTCAATCCCTGATGTTTTGTCTTTGGAGATTTTATTTCAAAAATTTAAATAATTAGTTATACCTCTCCTTTGTGGTAAAAATACTGTCCTACCAGAGCCATATATAGGATAGAAGCCTGCTACATATAATACTTGTCTTTGTATTGAGTTTGGTCAACCTTTATAACCATTTGAAGAAATCTGTCATATTTTTAAATCAAGTGCTAATTCCACATAAGCATTACTCTTATCCAGAGTAATAGCGAGTCATTCTATTAAAAATGTTTTCCTCCTACACTGGGTGAAAACACCAAAAATAATTATATAGCATAGTCACCAAATAATTGCTCCATGTTTTGTTAAAGTCTCTTAACTACTAAATTCAAAAGAGGTATGAGCTATGCAAAAGAAGAAGGGAGTATAAAAAATGGACAAATGTCTGAAGAAATTAAAACAATGGGTACTTAGATACTTGCCTCCCTTGAAAAAAAAGAAAGAGAGAGATAGCTCATACTCTCTGAATAAGCTCAATTGTATAAAAGAAAGATTTATTTTCTCAAGGAGCAAGGTAGAATTAGGTTCCACCATATTCCACCAAATAAAGCTTGATTCGATTATATGCCTCATTTCTCTTGTGGATTCATTGTTTAACTTTACAATAAATACAATGCAAGTATGTTTTCACATTTTACCTACCTGAGATCCACATAAGCTTTTTAGAAGTAGGATAAAGAAGGCAATATCATTAACGCCTTGGTAAGGATACAAAAATACCAGATATATCAGTGATTCGAGAGTACTACAAAAGGAGAAGGTAAAGTTAAGTTTATTTGCAAAATTACATACCCTCCAATTGACTTAACTAAAAGAAGAGAGTGATCTGTTTTCAAGCTATTCTATTCTTCAACTACTCAAAGATTTATGGTAGACACTTTGAATTCCATAGTACATGCATGACTAGACTAGTTTTATATAATGCACTCTCAAGTTATGTTTTAAATGCTCTATTCCCTCTAAAAATCTTACATCTTAAAACCAACCTTTTTCTCGGGACGAGCAAAAGCCTAAGTGTGGGGGTAATTGTTGACGCTTGTTATCTTACTGTCGGAGCTGATGGAACGCTGTGTCCATGCCTCCGCGTCCGCCCTCAACGCCGGCGTTGCATCTCTGAGCTTTCTCCGCCCAAGACGACAGCGCCATCGTCTTTCCCAGCTCGCGCTGTATCTTCCGCGCCCCTTCTTCCACCGTCACCGCCACCAGAGCACCGTCTGCAGCGGCAGTCACCGGCACAACCATCTCTGTTCCGCCTGTGTACGTGGCCAAGGAGCCACGGGCCACCTCCGTTTGGCCTAGGACCAGCCACAGGTGTTGACCGACGTCTCCATGTCGTGACTGTTGACACTTGTTATCATCTAAATTTTATTATCAATTATCCCTGCATTAAACATGAATATCCAGTAGAATAGGGTTATTACTAATAATTTTCACAAGTTTTGGTGAATTGTATATTTTCCAGGGATTATTCCAGAAAAGCATAAAAGAGGGATTAAGGTACATAAAAAACACGAAACTTGACCACGAAGGAAACATCACCACGAGAACCCTGGAAGAGTGTAGAAGGCACCCGAAGCAACCGGAGACCCGCACCTGCCAAGGTGGGGCCGGCCGGCCCCAAGGGGGGCTGGGCGGCGCCCCCTAGGGTTTTCACCTATCGTTTTCTGGAGTCTTCTACCACCGCCTTTGAGGAGTCATCTGGGCCCTTGGTTAAGTCAGTTTGATCTAACGGCACGCGTTTATCCCACCGGGCTATAAATAGAGGGTCAGAACGCCCTGGAGGAGAGCAGATCAAGAGATGAAGACCCTGAAGCATTAGATAGATATCCACTAGATCTAGGCTAGCAATCAAGAGAGAGATTAGAGAGATACAGTATATGGGTGTTGACGGTAGTTATACCATGTTTTTACCCCATCAAAACCGTCAACAAGGCATTCTTTCTGGAAGGAAACCATCAAACACATAGTGCCTTATGTACAAATAACTTGGTTCCACATGTACTTGTCATTATTTGGTTGTAGGCACTCAGAACAGGTACTTTTCAGTGTCCAGAAGCTCTATATGAAGGTTGGGCGACCAACCAAGTATGGCCAAATGACAAACCAACTTTACAATCATTAATATCATAACTTCTGGAGACGATGTGCAAAAGATGGGCACAATGAGTGGTTCGGCCGAACCACCCATGGGCAAGCCAGCATCACCATTGTGCTTAGAATTGCATGAAGAAGCCACCTGCAGAAGATGGACCTTGGGTTCCACCAAAGGTGGTTCGGCCGAACCGCATATGGTGACACCAGGCCATGACATTTCAGCACATGAGTCATATCAGCATACAAGGAAGATCAGGGCAAATGGAGCACATGCATGGTTCGGCCGAACCATGCATGGGGCCCACAGGACTCTGGTGATGTGGCACGATCCATGTGACACTCCATCCAGCTCAATTCCACCTTTGGATCAAAGTTGTGTTTTCAATCAACGGTAGAAGATCAAAGCACATGGATCAAGGCGTGAACCGACAAGAACAAGGCGAAACCAGTACATAACCACACTCTATGACCAGTGGGGACCACAGTGGTGGGCCCACCTTACCATAGGTGGTTCGGCTGAACCCACCATGGTGGGCCCAACCTGCCATTTCATCCTACCGACTTCAGCATCACTCCAGAAGACTAGGGTTGGGCCCACCTGTCATTGAGTGGTTCGGCCGAACCACCCCTGGTGGGCCCAGGCCACCGCCATACTCCACCGACCTCATGCATGCTTCCCACGTGCTGGATTCACCACTGCCGTCCATCTTGAGGCGGTATTGAGGCGGTGGATCCAAGGGTGGACATGGAGAAGCACGCGGATCGCTGACGTGGCACTACCCTTCATCCCCCCTATAAATACCCCCATAGGCCTTCACACTCTAGTGCATGATTCATAGGAGAAACCACTATGTAGTAGCTTTAGCTCTGCTATAGTGCTGTGCTAGTTGGGAGAGAATGAGGGAAGTCTTTAGGAGAAAGCCCCGGGCCTGTCGGGAATCTTCTCCAAGGTATACCTCAGCGGATGCGAATCTTCAAGTAAGTTTTACATCTGAGTCCTTCTAGTATTTGATATTCTGGTCCTGATATTTTAAGTATATACTTGCTTTACTTGCACATTGCTTTACTTAGTGAAGTGCTCTAGTCTCTTGTAAGGATTAGAGTAGTAAGTGTAGTGTAGACGTGGTGTCTAGGCTATATCTTATCAGTGTGGGCCGCTTGTCGCACGGATTGTTTGTGGGTGCCAGCAAGTGGTGACAGCCTTGTCTGGTCTTAGTATCCCACCATGTGTGTAAGACAAGTTATTAAAACGGCAGGGCATCAATACAATAGCATAGCCACCTCGGGAGGAGTTATATCTCCTCCTGTTTTGCCTATCGCCTCTTGTAAAGGGAGGAGGTGGTAAACCTCTTTATACTTAGAACACCAAGACTAGATATCTTTGCTACATAGGAACCTCTCTACCCAGTTATCATAGATCCTCTGTCTCATCACTGGACAGTCTTGAACCTAGTTAGAACACTTCACATTCCTCGTGGAAAATATGATACCTGGAATACTCCCGGTGAAGGCTACATTGACTTGCCACTTCTGGTGTCAACAAGCTTTCTGGCGCCGTTGCCGAGGAACAGTAGCTGTCTTAACTAGAATTGAGTCGTCCGAGTTATCCTTCTTTTATCTTTCTTTTATCTTTATCCTTTCCATACCATGAACCAGTCAACCATCTCTCATCTTGCTGCTCCAAAGGGCGCTTGTTTGGAGCCACCACCATCATCACAACCCATTCTTTCACCTAGCTATGAGCTTCGCCCTAGTTTCATAGCTAAGGTTCAGGAACAACCTGAAACAACCTCGATTTCCGTGAAGAGAAATCCACAGGCTCGAATTGTAATTCAATAGATTACTTGGAACAATCCATGAAATTACCCATATCTCAGTTGACACCAGGATCCATACAACGGTAATCAAGTCTTACATAAACATTTATTACATCGCCACATTGGCGGATACAACATTCAGAGAAGCTTTAGAAGATGCGAAAACGATTCATCCTTCACGGCCAACTTGAGTGTAGCACGTGACCCTATTCCTCGCCATCATCTTCCTCGAAGTCGTACTCATTCTCGTCACCTGACAGCAAATTTATCAGTACAATTTGTACTGGCCACGGAGCCCACCTATGCAGCATTTGCTTTGTGGAAAGTGGATGCAAGGCTATACAAGCAGGCCTATAGGCTGAGGTTTCCTATGCAGCTGTAATCAATGTTTAATTAGTCAAGTTTTATCTCCAATTAACACCATCATCCCTTTTCCCATCACCACACCTCACTTACCCACACCTCGCTCTCATTCGACAGGCCCAACTCCCTCTCGGGCCTATCTCAGCGGCACACTACCACAGCGGGTACACTGCCGGAAAAATGTCATCCAGGGGAGAAGAGAACACTCACTACACTAGTAGAAGCTTCACAGGAAAGGTCCATAGCCAACGAGTTGGCATATGTATCGATCGATCAACCGTACACTCTGCAGAGGTTTCACTACCCACAAGATTAGCCATCATAGGTGTTGCGCAACACCTAGGCAGAATTCCGGGTGCTTGCTTGCCTAGGTCGATGCCACCCTACCACTCAGCCCTGGGATATTCCGGATCCTACACCGTTATGCTGAGACTGGGAGACACAGTACCGGGCCCATCCAGTGGTACTGCGCATTTAGAACGAAACGGGAACCCATCGACCGTCTCCACCCACCCTTATCACCTCTCAACCTAGCAGTAGTGGCACCGTCCTACCAAGTAGTCCAGCCGTCTCCCGCCCATCAGAAGCGAGTGAGTAGAAAAGGATTCCCATGAACCTGAAACTAGTCCGTCCTAGGTTTGACCAAGCAGGCATCTTCACTTAGGGGATACTCTCCCCGTGCCATCACACCACCTCTGTCCACGGGCTTCAAACCACCAAGGCTATCCCACCCGGAACCTCCTCAACAACTTTACCCGCCACAGGTATCTCGCTTGGGGATGCCCAGGTTGCACCCCCGGCACGACTTGCCCCATGGGCTTGTCTCACATCCCACTTGGTCGACATCAACCCTTACCACGCACCCAAGACGCACGCAGCACTCTCTCCCAGTGGTTATAATCAGTTATAGACCGTCCCAATTCCACCACATAGCATATAGCAAGTAGAAAGTAGTGGAAGAGTAATAGTAAATTAAGCAGCAGCTAACCTAGCAGCGGACAGCAGGGTAAAGTCTTATCAAGGCAGGGAATTCAAATACACTATCATGCAATCAATCCATACATAATCATAAAGCAATAGCAACAATGTCATTTGCAATGCGTAAATAGGATCTAAGGATTTGGTGGGATATGGCACCTTCGTAGTCGTCTCCTAGCTCCTGAAAGTACTCGTGGTCGTCTTCCTTAGTCAGATCCTCCTCCGGCTCTGAAATCGAACACGAAATAGTCGCGTCAGCGACTCCTATAGAGTATTTCAGAAAAATCCAATAAAATAAAGAGCCAAATGCACACAAACATAGTCTTAGATTGTAGATCTCATTTTTCTGAGAATTTTGGTATATGAGGCGCAATTTTTGGACATCGTAGGAATAAGTTATGAATTTCCGAAGATTATCCTATTTTCTGAAAATGGAAAAATGGCCGATTAATCCGGGGGTGACACGTGGCAGCTTCTGATTGGTCGGGTACTGTTCACGTTGACCGAGTGAACGGCTTCGGCGGCAAGGGCCCTGCTGACGTCAGCATGACGTCGTTGCTGACGTCATCGTTGACCGGGTCAACGCTTCCTCTGACTAGTGGGGTCGGGTGACGTCATAGTGACGTCATCATGACGTCACTGGCATGACACGTGGCAGCGCCAGGGCTCGCCACGTGATCGCGCCGGGACGCTTCGGTCTGGGTCTACGAGAGCCGGTGCACGGTGAACCGCACGAGCGCCGGTTCATGGGCCGATGACCCGGCTCATGGTGAACCGAGTTCCCCTACCCCTTTACCCATACGGTCTACGGTGGACAGGGTCTACGGATGTGGCGCCTCAACAGAACACAGACCCGATGGTCGCCCACCAGGTGTTCGATGCTGGTTCCCAGAGAGTCGCCGGCGTCGGCGTAGCTCGGCGTAGCTCGGGCGAATCGGAGATTTGGGGCGCCGAGGGTGCCGCTCTCCCGAGCTCTCCCGGGGAGGCTCGGGCGAATCGGACATTTGGGCGCCGAGGGTGCCGCTCTCCCGAGCTCTCCCGGGGAGGCTCGGGCGAATCGGAGATTTGGTGCGCCGAGGGTGCCGCTCTCCCGAGGGTTGGCTGTCATTAGTGAAATGATGTCGTGGGCCTCCTTCTCTCCCACGGCATACGGCGGTTCTCCGACGAGGTGGAGGCGCACGTAGCCAAGGCGACAGACATGATTCGGGGCTCGGCTATCTACGCGGCGGTGCCGAGGCAGACTTGGCGAACCTCGCCGGCCTTTCTCCGCAGCGCGAGGCGATCGGGGGTACTCGGAACGGATTTTAGGCGAGGCGGAACGTGTCGGCGGCGATCACGTTTCCCCGAGAACGCACCTCTCGGTGTTCCGGGCTATGGAGGTTCGATCTTCCGCAACTAAGCTTGTCCGAGGTGGTCGGTGAGTTGGTGGTCACGCTAGCGGTTCGCATCGGCGGTTTCACGGCTTGTGCGCGCTGGAACGCCGTCGAGGTGGCGGTACTCCGAGCACATGTGACGGCGATGCCCGTCGGAAGTGGCCTGACGTCCATAGCTAATGTCCACTGGTTTGATGGCCGGTCTTGTGCGCGTGTTGTGCGAAGTGTTCAGGGGCCGGAACAGCCCGCGGCCTACACGCTCGTGATGCCGAGCGCCATGACCGTAGCACGGCGAGGTTGGATGAGGTGCTCGGTGGCTCACCGTGGGGCTGGTGAGGTAAGGATGGCGGTGCAGTGACGAGGTGACGCTGTGTAGAGTGATCGCAGTGCCGTGCCGCTCCTCGTCCGCAGCTCGGGCTTCTCCTCCGTGTCCGGCTCCAGCGTGCTCCGCGGCGGCGGCGCTCTGGCAGCTTCTCCTCCTCTGCTCCGCCATTCTCCCTTCTCTCTCTCCCTCTATTGTGCGGTGTGGTGTAGTGGTTGTGCCGCAGCGCGGCGGCGGCGAGTGGGACGAGGTGTAGGGCTTCGAGGCGACTCCTTTTATAGACGGCCAGGGCATGGCGTGGCGGCGGACGATGATTAGCGGCGAAGGGGGCACGTGGAGACCATCGGTGCTCCCGAGCTAGGGTTTCCCAGTGCGCACGGCTTCTTGGCGAGCAAGGCAGGGGACAGGCGAGGGACAGCGGAGTCAGGGCTCTGCCATGCGTGGCGCTGTCGGTCACGCCATTTGCGTGACTCTGTCGGCCACCGTCTTTCGCGAGGTGAGAAGAAGAACAGTAGCGAGAGCGGTTGACAGGCGGGGCCGGGCGGTCAGCGGCTGCGGGGGAGTGGGTGAAACGGTCGCGCGCGCGCTTGCTCGGTTGGGCCGCAGCTGGGCCGACAGGCTGGCTTCCTTTCTTCCTCTCTTCTCTTTTCTTTTTTCTTTTCTATTTTCACTTAAGTGTATTTATATACATATATTACCCTTTTTGAATATTGAGTAAATACAAACATAAATTGCAATAAATCCCAATTGTGATGCATAAGCTATTATTCTATGTGAATGGAATTAAAATGCAAGCTATACTCCTTTATTTACCAAATTCATAATGAAACCTATATGCTTGCACAAGAAAAATGGGTTTTCATAATAAATAAATGAAAAATTTTAATTGGTTAGGATTTTTAGGTTGTGTGGGTTTTTTTAGGGTTGTTACAGTCCTCCCCCCTCATTAGGATCTCGACCTCGAGATTCAGAGATAACGTACCCTTCGAAGAGGTAAGGAAACATAATCCGCAAGTCCGATTCTTTCTCCCACGTAGCTTCCCTTTCGGTGTGATTGCTCCACTGTACCTTGCACATCGGAATAGTCTTGTTCCGCGTCTCCTTTGTATCCCGTGCCAAGATCTTGATCGGATGTTCCTTGTATTCAAGTGTGTCTTGCAGGTCTAATGCATCCGTAGGAACTTGCTCCTCGGGAAGCTTCAGACACTTTCTTAACTGCGAGACATGGAACACGGGGTGTACTCGAGATAATTCCTCCGGTAGTTCCAGCTTGTAAGCAAGCTTTCCAACCCTTTTACAGATCTTGTATGGCCCAACATATCTTGGTGCCAATTTCTCTTTTACGTGGAATCTGACAGTGCCACGAAGCGGAGATACCTTGAGGTAGATATAATCCCCAACCTTGAACTCATGCTCTCTACGTCTTCTATCTGCGTAGCTCTTTTGCCTACTTTGTGCAATCCTCAAATTCTCTCTTACTTGGGCAACACCTTCTTTTGCTTCCACAATCTTAGCAGGACCGAAGAATGTCCTTTCACCTGGTTCTGACCACATTAGCGGGGTTCTGCACGGTCTTCCATACAATGCTTCAAATGGAGACATCTTAATGCTTGTTTGATAACTGTTGTTGTATGAGAACTCGGCGTGGGGTAGATAGCTCTCCCATCCTTCCTTGTACCTCAATACGCAAGCACGTAACATGTCCTCGAGAATCTGGTTCACTCTTTCTGTTTGCCCATCCGTTTGCGGGTGGTATGCGGTGCTATAGTCGAGCTTGGTCCCGATGGACTTGTGCAAGGATTTCCAGAACTGTGATACGAACTGTGAGCCTCGGTCAGATATAATACTCAGAGGCGCCCCATGTAACTTCAAAATGTTTGATACGTATAGATCTGCCAGCTTTTCAGCTCTATACTTCCTTTTGACCGGTATAAAATGTGCAACTTTGGTTAGACGGTCCACTATTACCCATATAGAATCATACCCATGCTCGGATCAGGGCAGTCCTATTATAAAGTCCATGGATATTGATTCCCACTTCCATTCTGGTATCTCAACTGGTTGTAGCAACCCTGCTGGTCTCTGATGTTCGGCCTTGATTCTATTGCATGTATCACATCGGGCTACATGCCCTGCAATGTCTGTCTTCATATTCTCCCACCAGAAGTGCTTCCTTAGATTATGGTACATCTTGGCTGACCCTGGGTGAATGCAATATTTGGAGTCATGCCCTTCTGACAGAATCTCTTCTCGTATCGCTGAATCCGTCGGTACACAGATTCTATCTTTGTACCATACAGTTCCCTGCTCATCTTCTCGGTATTCGGGGCCTCTTCCCAGCTTCATCAAACCACGGATATAGTCTATCTCAGGACAGTTCCTTTGTGCTTCACGGATCCATGAGGTGAGATTGTACTCGACGCGAAGCTCATTTAGCATGCCATAGGGGACTACCTCGAGCTGGAACGCGTCAAACTCTCTCCTGAGCTCAGGCGGCATAGAGTTGGTGATGAGGGTATGGCAGTAGCTTTTGCGGCTAAGTGCATCAGCGACAACATTAGCCTTTCCTGGGTGGTAATGGATCTCAAGATCATAATCCTTAATGAGTTCTAGCCATCTGCGCTGCCTCATATTCAGATCTTCTTGTGTGAAGAAGTACTTCAGGCTCTTGTGGTCAGTGTAGATGTCACACTTGTTGCTTATTAGATAGTGTCTCCAAATCTTGAGTGCATGTACCACGGCTGCAAGTTCTAGGTCATGAGTCGGGTATCGCTGCTCATGTTCTTTCAACTGTCTTGAGGCATAAGCTATCACCCTTCCTTCTTGCATTAGTACACAGCCCAAACCTAGCCGAGAGGCATCACAATATACAACAAAATCTTTGTGAATGTCGGGTAGGGCTAGTACAGGTGTAGTAGTGAGCTTCTCCTTCAAGGTCTGGAAACTCTTCTCACATTCAGGAGTCCATATAAACTTGTTCTCTTTCTTCAGCAAGTTGGTCATGGGTCTTGCAATCTTGGAGAAATTCTCAATAAATCTGCGATAGTATCCTGCAAGTCCCAAAAAGCTTCTGATTTCTGACACATTACGGGGTTGTTCCCACTCTTTCACAGCTTCAATCTTGGTTGGGTCCACTGCAACTTCTCCTGACAGTACGTGACCAAGGAAAGCAACTTCCTCAAGCCAGAATTCGCACTTGGAGAATTTGGCGTATAGCTGGTTGCGAGACAACCTCTCCAAAACGGTCCTCAGATGATGTTCATGTTCCTCTTTTGTGGCTGAATAAACCAATATATCATCAATAAATACTACTACAAACTTGTCTAGCTCATTCATGAAGATCTTGTTCATCATGTTCATGAAGTATGCTGGAGCATTAGTGAGTCCAAATGAGACTACTGTGCACTCATACTGTCCATATCAAGTGACAAATGCAGTCTTCGAAATATCCTCTTCCCTGATCTTCATCTAATGGTACCCTGATTGGAGATCGATCTTTGAGAAGTACCTGGCCTTACTCAGTTGATCTAACAGATCATCGATGTGGGGCAGTGGGTACTTGTTCTTGACTGTGACTGCATTCAGATTCCGGTAGTCAATGCACATCCTCATCGTGCCATCCTTCTTCTTGACAAACAAAACGGGAGATCCCCAGGGCGAGGCACTAGGCCTAATGAAGCCCTTCTCCAGTAATTCTCCCAGCTGCTTCTTGAGTTCCTTCAACTCATCAGCCGACATTCTGTAGGGTCTTTTGGCAATCGGTGCAGTTCCTGGCATCAGCTCTATAACAAACTCCACATCTCTATTTGGTGGCATTCCTGGCAACTCCTCTGGGAATACGTCATTGAATTCACAGACTACTGGCACATCTCTGAATGTCAGCTCCATTTTATCTGCCTTAGTCTCCAGAGCACATAGGAGGGCTTGGACTCTTCTGGTTTGGGGTATACATCGGACGGTTGTTCTCCAAGGGTGGGTTACCTGAACATATCTAGGTGAACAAGATATCACTCCCCGGTGTTTGGTTAGCCAGTCCATGCCTAAGATGACATCTAGGCTATTGGAGGGTAGTAGGGTTAGGTCAGCTCGAAAGTCAAGTCCCTCGATTGTGATTATCACTCCCCTACATATGTGAACGCTTCTGAAGGTTCCTAAGGGCGAGCTAGTTAGGATGGGGTTGCTCTCGGGGTTACAGGTATGTTATGCTTACGTGCATATGCAGATGAAATGTATGAACATGTAGCTCCCGAATCGAACAGAACTGTAGCCATGTTACCCTGAACTAGGAACGTACCGTACACAGCATCAGGTGCAGCTTCAGCTTCCTCAGCGGTCATGTGGTTCAGTCTTCCTCGGGCAGCAGATCCCCGGTTCGGTGTGCCCTGTGTAGCTGCTGGTGCACGGTTGAGGTCAGGGCACACAGCCACACGGTGTCCAGGCTTTCCGCACCCGAAGCAAGTGAAGGGCGCACTGCCTGCTGCGGTTGTCGCAGGAGCCTTCCAATTGTTTGTCCTTGGCGTGTTGGTAGCGGGGGCGGGTGTGTTCTGCACAGCTCGAGTCAGCGCAGGGTAGGTCTGAGCGGGGCGGTGATAGTTGCTGCTGTTGGTACCACCACGGCTCGTTCCCGAAGAAGGTCCCTGGCGAGTTCGGAAAGGCGGGGGTGCACCTGTTCGCTGTCTCTGGGGTGGAGCAGTGCGAGCGGGTCCCTCAGAGCGGCGCTTCTTTCCCTTGTTCTGGGCCTCGAATTCCAGACGTGCTTCCATGCATCCTTCTCGATCTCAATACAGCGGTCAATCAGCTCACGCAGAGTGTAGCTCTTGTTCCCTGACAGAGCCAACCTGATCTTGGTCTGAAGTCCCTTCCTGTAGTAGTACATCTTTTCCTTCTCGGAACTCACGCAAGACGCAGGTGCGTAGCAGAGCAAGCAGTTGAAGCGGGTGGTGTACTCGTGGATCCGGTCAGCTCCCTCGGAGATGTTGCGAAACTCGTTCTCCTTGGCCTCCATGACTCCCTCAGGAATGTGGTGGTCACGGAAAGCCTCGGTGAACTCATCCCAGTCAATGCGGGCTGGGTCCTCGTGAGCGCTGGTGTAGTTGTCCCACCATGCTCGTGCAGCACCGGTCAGCTGGTGGCTAGCAATCCCAACACACTCCTCATCGGAGCAAGTGGTCAGGTCCAGCTTCTTCTCCATCTCCTTAAGCCAATCGTCGGCAGCGAGGGGATCGCTGTCGGTCCTGTCGAAGATAGGTGGCCTCAGCTTCAGGAAACCCTCCAGTTTCCTTTGGAAGTCATTCTGCGGTGGCCCGTGGTGCCTGTTCATCCCAGTAGCTATGGCATTCAGCAGCTGGGTCTGCTGAGCCATCACTTCCGCCAACGTCGGTGGCGGCGGCGGTGGCGGTGGCGGAGGCACGTTCTCGCCTTGTGGTGGCGGATCGTTCACCGGCGGTGCATCCTCTGCCTGGCGTAGTTCTTCTTCCAGGTTAACTCCAGCACGCCTGCCAGCTGGGCGTCCATGGTTGCGACCACGCCCACGTCCTGGCGCAGGCGCGGGGGAGGGCTGGCGGTTCTCCAAACGCGCAGAACGTCTTATCGACATCTGAAATTATTAGGTACGTGCTCAGTGCAGTAATAATCTTGTAGTGGTTTAAGTAGGAGTTAGATGTTTTCAACGATTTAAATGAATTAAAATATTTTTCATGCTATCCTACACTCAACCAAAGAAGCATAGAGAACCATAAGAAGCATAAGATCCAAATGTCACTCATCACATGGTTATTATTACATAAAGGATGTTCCTAGCTGCTAAGAAGATTGTGCTATGCGCAGATAGCCAATGACAGGACAACTCATGGTATCACTAGTCTAAGGGCCACGCAGGGTCCCATAAGCTACTGGTGCATAAGGTCGAGTACGGCGTCGGGTATGCGGCTGTCCTCTGCCTCGATCTCGTCGTCGGTCATGGTCAGGCGCTTGACATAGTCGAGAGCTACAGCTAGCTCTGGGGTGGCCTCAATCTCTTGCATCCTTAGAGACGGACACGCTCCCAGGTTGAGCGTAGTGGGTGGTACGCGGAAGTCTCCCTCCCGGGGCTTCACCATCTCCAGTGGGGGAAGCGAACTCTGTACCTTCCGGACCTCAATAGCTCTCCTGGCGTCGGACTGCTTCCAAGCTATCTCTGTCCTCCGTAGCTTGTCCTTTACGAACTCCACCATCTTCACGCGGTCGATCAGAATCCCTTGGATGCGGGTGGACTTCTTCTCGGCTTTCTCCAACTGCTTCTCCAACTCCCTGATCCTGGAGCGCAACGTGCTCATCTCGACTCCTCTGTCTCTGCTCCTCTGCTCCCTCTCAGCAAGCGCTCTCTCCTTGTCGTCCAGCCTCCTCTGTAATCCTAATACTCTGTTGTTCAGGTAGTCATTGCGTAGCCCAAAATCTCCGATCTTGTCTCGCAAGTCGGCGATCTCGGCTCGGTGTAACTCATCACGGCGCTGCATCTCCAACTGCAAGTCAGTGACTGCTCTGCTCAAACTCTCCAGGGTCTAAGTCCCTTTCTGCAAACTGTCCTCGACCTCTGCCATGCGTGCTCGGTCACGCTGCCTCCTTTGCTCCAATGAGCTGATGAACTCGTCCTGCTCCTGGAGGTGGTGTGCCACTGTGCGTAGGCAAGGGTCAGTCTAGGCCTGAACGATCTGGCTGGTGTACAGAATCCTCTGGATGGGGTCGGGGTGCAGCTCCAAAGCCTGAGGTAGCAGACGGAAATGGGTCCCCTTAAGGTACCCGTATGCTGTGTACACAACTGCGCGTAGTACCTTGCGGGAGACGGACTGTACTCCGTCCTCCACAGTCTCTCCAGCAGTGTAGTCAGTAAAGACCGGCATCCCTGGAAGGGTCAGGCTGACGGGTGTCTCAACTCTGGTAGTGACAGGTCCTTCAAACCTCTCAGCCTCGACAAGCTTCCCTCGGCTGAAGTACTGGATCTGGTCAGATGGTGCTCCCAGCTCCTCCAATACCTGGCGTAGTACCATGGCAAATCCGCCGTGGTTCCTTCCATTGATCGGGATCTCAATAGTGCCGTCGTGCAGTGGACGAAGTGGTGGTCCAAGGCTGGTCATCTGCGAATTTTTCAAGAAACGGATTACCAGGTCCTTGTATTAGATAAGCCATTGCATAAAAAGTGAATGCAAGGTCGGTAATATAAACGAAAGAGAGTCTGGCTTCTTATTCTAATGTCCATTCTCTATGGGTCTCGTCCTACAGTCAAGTATGGCTCTGATACCAACTGAAATGACCTCGATTTCCGCGAAGGGAAATCCACAGGCTCGAATTGTAATTCAATAGATTGCTTGGAACAATCCATGAAATTACCCATATCTCAGTTGACACCAGGATCCATACAACGGTAATCAAGTCTTACATAAACATTTATTACATCGCCACATTGGCAGATTCAACATTCAGAGAAGCTTTAGAAGATGCGAAAACGATTCATCCTTCACGGCCAACTTGAGTGTAGCACGTGACCCTATTCCTCGCCATCATCTTCCTCGAAGTCGTACTCATTCTCGTCACCTGACAGCAAATTTATCAGTACGATTTGTACTGGCCACGGAGCCCACCTATGCAGCATTTGCTTTGTGGAAAGTGGATGCAAGGCTATACAAGCAGGCCTATAGGCTGAGGTTTCCTATGCAGCTGTAATCAATGTTTAATTAGTCAAGTTTTATCTCCAATTAACACCATCATCCCTTTTCCCATCACCACACCTCACTTACCCACACCTCGCTCTCATTTGACAGGCCCAACTCCCTCTCGGGCCTATCTCAGCGGCACACTACCACAGCGGGTACACTGCCGAAAAAATGTCATTCAGGGGGAGAAGAGAACACTCACTACACTAGTAGAAGCTTCACAGGAAAGGTCCATAGCCAACGAGTTGGCATATGTATCGATCGATCAACCGTACACTCTGCAGAGGTTTCACTACCCACAAGATTAGCCATCATAGGTGTTGCGCAACACCTAGGCAGAATTCCGGGTGCTTGCTTGCCTAGGTCGATGCCACCCTACCACTCAGCCCTGGGATATTCCGGATCCTACACCGTTATGCTGAGACTGGGAGACACAGTACCGGGCCCATCCAGTGGTACTGCGCATCTAGAACGGAACGGGAACCCATCGACCGTCTCCGCCCACCCTTATCACCTCTCAACCTAGCAGTAGTGGCACCGTCCTACCAAGTAGTCCAGCCGTCTCCCGCCCATCAGAAGCGAGTGAGTAGAAAAGGATTCCCATGAACCTGAAACTAGTCCGTCCTAGGTTTGACCAAGCAGGCATCTTCACTTAGGGGATACTCTCCCCGTGCCATCACAACACCTCCGTCCACAGGCTTCAAACCACCAAGGCTATCCCACCCGGAACATCCTCAACAACTTTACCCGCCACAGGTATCTCGCTTGGGGATGCCCAGGTTGCACCCCCGGCACGACTTGCCCCATGGGCTTGTCTCACATCCCACTTGGACGACATCAACCCTTACCACGCACCCAAGACGCACGCAACACTCTCTCCCAGTGGTTATAATCAGTTATACACCGTCCCAATTCCACCACATAGCATATAGCAAGTAGAAAGTAGTGGAAGAGTAACAATAAATTAAGCAGCAGCTAACCTAGCAGCGGACAGCAGGGTAAAGTCTTATCAAGGCAGGGAATTCAAATACACTATCATGCAATCAATCCATACATAATCATAAAGCAATAGCAACAATGTCATTTGCAATGCGTAAATAGGATCTAAGGATTTGGTGGGACGTGGCACCTTCGTAGTCATCTCCTAGCTCCTGAAAGTACTCATGGTCGTCTTCCTTAGTCAGATCCTCCTCCGGCTCTGAAATCGAACACGAAATAGTCGCGTCAGCGACTCCTATAGAGTATTTCAGAAAAATCCAATAAAATAAAGAGCCAAATGCACACAAACATAGTCTTAGATTGTAGATCTCATTTTTCTGAGAATTTTGGTATATGAGGCGCAATTTTTGGACATCGTATGAATAAGTTATGAATTTTCGAAGATTATCCTATTTTCTGAAAATGGAAAAATGGCCGATTAATCAGGGGGTGGCACGTGGCAGCTTCTGATTGGTCGGGTACTGTTCACGTTGACCGAGTGAACGGCTTCGGCGGCAAGGGCCCTGCTGACGTCAGCATGACGTCATTGCTAACGTCATCGTTGACCGGGTCAACGCTTCCTCTGACTAGTGGGGTCGGGTGACGTCATAGTGACGTCACTGGCATGACACGTGGCAGCGCCAGGGCTCGCCACGTGATCGCGCCGGGACGCTTCGGTCCGGGTCTACGAGAGCCGGTGCACGGTGAACCGCACGAGCGCCGGTTCATGGGCCGATGACCCGGCTCATGGTGAACCGAGTTCCCTACCCCTTTACCCATACGGTCTACGGTAGATAGGGTCTACGGATGTGGCGCCTCAACAGAACACAGACCCGATGGTCGCCCACCAGGTGTTCGATGCTGGTTCCCAGAGAGTCGCCGGCGTCGGCGTAGCTCGGCGGAGCTCGGCGTAGCTCGGCGTAGCTCGGGCGAATCGGAGATTCGGGGCACCGAGGGTGCCGCTCTCCCGAGCTCTCCCGGGGAGGCTCGGGCGAATCGGACATTTGGGAGCCGAGGGTGCCGCTCTCCCGAGCTCTCCCGGGGTGGCTCGGGCGAATCGGAGATTTGGTGCGCCGAGGGTGCCGCTCTCCCGAGCTCTCCCGGGGAGGCTCGGGCGAATCGGAGATTTGGTGCGCCGAGGGTGCCGCTCTCCCGAAGGTTGGCTGTCATTAGTGAAATGATGTCGTGGGCCTCCTTCTCTCCCACGGCATACGGCGGTTCTCCGACGAGGTGGAGGCGCACGTAGCCAAGGCGACAGACATGATTCGGGGCTCGGCTATCTACGCGGCGGTGCCAAGGCAGACTTGGCGAACCTCGTCGGCCTTTCTCCGCGGTGCGAGGCGATCAGGGGTACTCGGAACGGATTTTAGGCGAGGCGGAACGTGTCGGCGGCGATCACGTTTCCCCGAGAACGCACCTCTCGGTGTTCCGGGCTATGGAGGTTCGATCTTTCGCAACTAAGCTTGTCCGAGGTGGTCGGTGAGTTGGTGGTCACGCTAGCGGGTCGCGTCGGCGGTTTCACGGCTTGTGCGCGCGGGAACGCCGTCGAGGTGGCGGTGCTCCGAGCACATGTGACGGCGATGCCCGTCGGAAGTGGCCTGACGTCCATAGCCGATGTCCAGTGGTTTGATGGCCGGTCTTGTGCGCGTGTTGTGCGAAGTGTTCAGGGGCCGGAAACAGCCCGCGGCCTACACGCTCGTGATGCCGAGCGCCATGACCGTAGCACGGCGAGGTTGGATGAGGTGCTCGGTGGCTCACCGTGTGGCTGGTGAGGTAAGGATGGTGGTGCAGTGACGAGGTGACGCTGTGCAGAGTGATCGCAGTGCCGTGCCGCTCCTCGTCCGCAGCTCGGGCTTCTCCTCCGTGTCCGGCTCTGGCGTGCTCCGCGGCGGCGGCGCTCCGGCAGCTTCTCCTCCTCTGCTCCGCCCTTCTCCCTTCTCCCTCTCCCTCTATTGTGCGGTGTGGTGTAGTGGTTGTGCCGCAACGCGGCGACGGCGAGTGGGACGAGGTCTAGGGCTTCGGGGCGACTCCTTTTATAGACGGCCAGGGCATGGCGTGGCGGCGGACGATGATTAGCGGCGAAGGGGGCACGTGGAGACCATCGGTGCTCCCGAGCTAGGGTTTCCCAGTGCGCGCGGCCTCTTGGCGAGCAAGGCAGGGGACAGGCGAGGGACAGCAGGGTCAAGGCTCTGCCATGCGTGGCGCTGTCGGTCACGCCATTTGCGTGACTCTGTCGGCCACCGTCTTTCGCGAGGTGAGAAGAAGAATAGTAGCGAGAGCGGCTGACAGGCGGGGCCGGGCGGTCAGCGGCTGTGGGGGAGTGGGTGAAACGGTCGCGCGCGCGCTTGCTCTGTTGGGCCGCAGCTGGGCCGACAAGCTGGCTTCATTTCTTCCTCTCTTCTCTTTTCTTTTTCCTTTTCTATTTTCACTTAAGTGTATTTATATACATATATTACCCTTTTTAAATATTGAGTAAATACAAACATAAATTGCAATAAATCCCAATTGTGATGCATAAGCTATTATTCTATGTGAATGGAATTAAAATGCAAGCTATACTCCTTTATTTACCAAATTCATAATGAAACCTATATGCTTGCACAAGAAAAATGGGTTTTCATAATAAATAAATGAAAAATTTTAATTGGTTGGGATTTTTTGGTTGTGTGGGTTTTTTTAGGGTTGTTACACAACCTTTTGCTGGGGAAGAAGATGAAAACACGTACTCTCATTTACGTGATTTTGAGCAATTGTGTTCATGTCTTCACATCGAAGGCATGACACGAGTGTCGGTGCTAGTTTTGGCGGGGCTAACACCGGCTAGTAAATATGTGTTTTGCGGTTGAGGCTACGGATGGTGTGCAAGGGGGAACACAGGGATTATACTGGTTCGGGCCAAGCAGGCCCTACGTCCAGTGGAGAGGAGAGTCGTGTTGCCTTGCACCGGGGTGCTTGTAGTAGGGGGTTACAAGCTAGGCGAGAGAGGGAAGTGCTCCCAGGTCTCTTGTGTGTCTAAGTGTTTACAAGTCGTTTGCTATGGATACGTTTGTGTGGGTGAGAACTTAGAACTTCTCCCTCGTCGTCCTAAAGCTGGCCTCTGCTCTCCCTTTTATAGTCGCAAGGGAGAGGCAAGGGCGGCTACGTATTTTACAGTGTGGAGTTGCTGTTCCCCGTTTGACTGGCTACTGCCTTTTCTCCGCGTCTCCGGGGTATGGCTGTCTTGGTTCGCACGATCTTGGTGAGTTCCAAGGTGGGAACAGTCGTCTGGCTACGTCATGTCGTCAGCTCTCTGGGTCTCCAGGATATGGCCGTCGTGGTTCGCACGACCTTGGTGAGTTCCAAGGCGGCAGCAGTCGTTGGATTACGACGTGCCGTAGGGTCACACCTACCGGCTATCCTTCCGTACGATGTGACAAGAGGGCGAGTCACCTTAGGGCGTTGTCTCCCGAGGCTCGGGACTCTGAAGGCGTGATGGGATGGAGCAGGGGATATCTCCCCTGGTCATATTTTCGGTCTTTGAACAGCTCTTCCCGAGGGTCAGGCGGGCCCGGATGGAAGGCGTGCTCGTCCTTTCGAGTGGACAGCGCAGTAGGCGCCTTTCCTGTTCTTGCGTAGCCCGTCATCAGGCGCTTGGACTGTCACAGTCGAAGTTTGATAGATCCCGGTGGAAAAGGGGGCGGCGCACCGTAGACCATACCGTGGAGGACGGCCGTAGTGGGCCTATCAAATCCGCTGCCAGGGAAATCCTGACAGGTGGTATGGCCGTCAGGGGCGTGCGAAGCACAGTCGCGTCGAGAGTCTCGCCTGACGGGACAGTGCTTGTAAAGTGGTCAGAGAGATCTCTTGTGGTCCAAGATTGCTCCGCCGACATCACCTGTGCCTTGGATGCCTTTGTGAGATTGCGCTTGAGGGGGATAGGGAAGCTCGGGCGAATCGGAGATTTCGGGCGCCGAGGATGCCGCTCTCCCGAGCTCTCCCGAGGAGGCTCGGGCGAATCGGAGGTTTGGGCGCCGAGGATGCCGCTCTCCCGAGCTCTCCCAAGGAGGCTCGGGCGAACCAGAGGTTTGGGCGCCGAGGAGGCCGCTCTCCCGAGGAGGCTCGGGCGAATCGGAGATTTGGGCGCCGAGGACGCCGCTCTCCCGAGCTCTCCCGAGGAGGCTCGGGCGAATCGGAGGTTTGGGCGCCGAGGACGCCGCTCTCCCGAGCTCTCCCGAGGAGGCTCGGGCGAATTGGAGCTTTGGGCGCCGAGGACGCCGCTCTCCCGAGCTCTCCCGAGGAGGCTCGGGCAAATCGGAGATCGGGCGAATCGGAGATTCTGGCATTAGTGGAATGATGTTGTGGGCCTCTGTAGACGCGGCCTTCGTGGGCTTCCACTGGCCTTACTTGGGCCAGGCCATGTTGGGAATGAGCGTTTTTGCATCAAAGTTGGGTACCCCTAACTTTGGTACCCGACAGTAGCCCCCGAGCCTGTGGCGGAGTGAAGGCACTCCTCCACAGGTTCACGCTGGTTCTTCCTGTCAAAAAAGATAAAGTGTGGGTTGTTTTTTCCGGGGGGTGCGCGCGAGCGGACCCGCCGGGTGTAGCCCCCGAGGCCTTGGAGGGATGATATATCCCTTCAAAGCCTTAGAATCGTGTTCGTTAGTCCTCGGGTGTTTTTCGATTTATTTAGGTGGGTTGTTTCCTTGGAAGCGGAGCCCCTGAGCCTCCCACCGTGTGAGAGATCGTTCGGTGGTCTTTCAAGGTGCAGGGCAAGTTTCCGAGCCTCCGTTTTCGTATCGGAGATCGATCGGGTTCTTCCCTATCTTTTTTAATTCGACCTTCACGCTCTTTATTCGGGAAGAGGAAGGTTTGGTCCTGCTCGACTTCCCCGCTGGGGCACGAGTCGGCATTTCCGGTGAGCTACAAACGGGTTGGTCCAAGTGGAGGTCCGTGCCCTATTCGTTAAGGGTCGTCTAGTGGCCTGAGCACACTCCAATTATTTCCCAAGGGTCAGTTAGTGGATGTCGGGTCCCTTCGATGGGTCCCGAGGACATGATGCCTCCCACGGAGGGATTCCACGTAACCGACTCGCTACTGGGACATGGACACAGCATGGGATGTCCCTTGTGACGTTCCGGGCGTCGGGATATTGGCCGTTTTCGTGACCCATCCACTAGCTGTCCCTAACTCGATTTCCCTGGGGCGACTGTTCGAGCCTCGGAGGGCCAGTCTTCGATCCCCTGGGAACGTAACGGGCGCCCGAGCTCGGGGTTTCTTCGTTGAGAAAATGTAGGTGGAATCGAGGCGCGCGGTTGTAATGATTCGGCTCACCTTTTGAGGCGCAAAGCCTGACGGACGCGACGGTTCGGCTTAGTCGAGGCGGTTTGCGTGCGCGGTGATGGTGGGTCTCTTCCAAGCCGAGGTCGAGCTCCCTCCTCTGAACCTGCCGTGAAGAAGAAGCGGGCCATAGTGCCCTTGTAAAAAGTAACCTTTCGGGAGTGGTTTGAAAGGAAACAAACAATATGGCCCTTCGTTTAACATTTATGTAAATATTTGCTGAATGTTTGTTTCGCTTTGTTTCGTGCTTTTTTCCTTAGGCGTTTTTTCTTTCCGATCCTTTGCCCGGGCCATCGAGCCTCGGGGGACGCTTTTCGGGTGTCGTAGCTTTAGCGGCATAGACGCAGCCGATGTCCTAGGAGCTTTGGCAGAAAGAATCCTTAGAAAAAAAAGCTTAGGTGTTTCCTCCCGAGCTTCTTCCCTTGGCCGAGCGTAGATCTTATAGGTTTTCTTCCGAGTGTGGGTTAGCCTTCGAACACGGAGTAGCGAGGGAAGATGCTGTGGCCCTGAGGCATAAGCGGTCTCCGACTCGACCGGCTCTGTCTTCTGGGGCTTCCCTCATTCTTCGAATTCTATAAGTTCATGCTTGATTTCCGGAAGGAAGCGTGTTTTAGGGAGAAACGAATTCGACAAGTTTTGAAATTTTTGCGTTTCCAAAATTGTTGAATCTCGGGATAGTCCGGGGGTTCCCCCGTCCTAGCCCCCGAGGGAGGGTCGGCCTTTTCGTAGGTTAGGCCGGGCCTCGATTTAATGCGCGGTGAAATAAAGGGTCATCTCACTTCCGAGTGTAGGCTCGGATTGAAAGTCTAAAAATCATGTTAAAAAGAGTAGAAGTCGGGTCTTTTCATCGATTTCAAGATTTTCAAAATAGTATAATGCTTGGAATCTTAAGGATAGAAACGACGTAGCTGTTCGATGTTCCAAGCGTTGCTGTAGACCTCGCCGTTCTCGTTCGCGAGCTTGTATGTGCCGGGGCATTGCACCTCGGCGACGATGAACGGTCCTTCCCACGGCGGAGTGAGCTTGTGGCGCCCTTTGTTGTCCTGCCTGAGCCGTAGCACCAGATCGCCTACGCTGAAGGCACGATCTCGGACGCGCGGCTGTTGTGCTTCTTGAGCATCACACACTGTGCGAGTGTGTGATGTAATGGACCCTGGTGATAAGGGCACGGCTTGCTGAGCATGTCGTCGAAGCGGCCTCGAGGGGGTCGTTCCCTCTTGGGTTCGGTGGCCGCCACGAGGGAGTCATCGCGGAGTGGGGCCTTTCCCTTCCCCTTCTTCTTCTTGTTGTTCGGTCCTCGGGAAGAGGTGCCCTCGGGGGGCTCCTCCTTCCGTTTGCCCTTGGGGTCGGAGAAGAAGGCTCCTACCGCCTCATCCCCTGAGGCGAAGCTGGTGGCGATCTTCATGAGCTCAGAGACACTGGTGGGTGTCCGGCGTCCGAGCTCATGAACAAGCTCTTTGCAGGAGGTTCCTGCGGCAAACGCTCCGACGACGTCGGAGTCGGCGACCTGGGGCAGCTCGTTGTACTGTTTGGAGAAGCGCCGGATGTAGTCCCGGAGGGACTCGCCCGGTTTCTGCTTGCAGCTGCGGAGTTACCAGGGCGTACGTACGTGCCCTGGAAGTTTCCTACGAATATCTTGACCAGATCGCTCCAGTCAAAGATCTTTCGTGGGGGAAGGTGTTCCAGCCAAGCTCTTGTGGAGTCGGCGAGGAACAGGGGGAGGTTGCGGATGATGATGAGGTCATCCTGTGCGCCGCCAAGTTGGCACGCAAGACGGTAGTCCGCTAACCAGAGTTCGGGGTTAGTTTCCCCCGAGTACTTGACTATGTTGGTTGGTTGTCGGAATCAGGATGGGAACTTGGCCCTTTGGATGGCCTCGCTGAAGACGCGTGGTCCTGAGGGCTCGGGTGAGGGTTCACGATCCTCATCCGAGTCGTAGCGCCCGCTCCGATGGACGCTGTAGCCGCGCGCGGCTCCGTCAGTCTTTCGCCGACTGCGGGCTTGTAGAATGGCTCGGACGTCGACGCCCTTGCCAAGCCGTTGGTGGACTGGCGGAGCCCTTGGAGTCTCGAGTCGAACCGAGGCTTCGCGCTCGTAACGTGCTATGTCACCATGCTGGTGACTTTCGGCGCCACGGTGTCGCGACGCTGAACTTTTCGCCTGGAGGACGGCGGCGTCCTCCAGGAGGTCTTTGAGCTGATTCCTGAGCTATCGTGCCACCTCGGAGGAGGGCTCAGGTACGCTCCGGAGTAGCATGGCTGCTTCCGCGAGCTTTCGGCTTGCCCGGGGGGCGACCCCCGGTGTCTCGGCCCCGTCGTCAGCAATGATTCGGGCCTGGACATCTCGGGCTCGACGCCGAGCTGCTCCTCCATCGGTTTGCCGCTCGCCAAGCTCCAGTTTAGCTCGCAGCTGGGTGAGGCGCAAGCGGTCCTCGTCCATCCGTGCCTCAAGCTCCCGGAGCTGTTCTAGCTCCGGGGTTTGAGGTGCAGAGCGAGAGGTTCCTGCCCCCTGATCCAGCGGCGGGGCTAACCGCGCGGGCTTCGGGGCCGCTGGAGGGGGCGTGACTTGTTCGTGCTGGGGTTGCGACGGAAGGGGTATGTCGTCGTCGCCCCCCGAGCGGACATCCTCCACTCGCCCCTCATCAGGGTGCATCAAGTTGTAGCACTCCCGAGAGGGGTCGATGTAGGACCTGTGTGAGCTGGAGATGACGCTCGGTGCATTCTCCCCCGAGTCGTTGGTGTGGGCGGCGTTGTCCACATTTGCCCAGAATTCGTCATCATCGTCGCTGTAGCTGCGACGAGACGAGTTCTGGTCATAACGATTCCCCCCCTCCGAGTGTTGTCGAGGGATGAGGTTGGCGGTGGTGTCTGTTTCCCCACCGCCATGTGTCCTGGCACTTTCCCCAGGGGATGGCGGTGAGGATGCCACGTGGTCTCCCACGAGGCTGTCCCGGCGCTCGAAGCGCTGGACCGGAGTGTCCGACAGTTCGTGCAATAATGCACGAACTGCACGAACGTGGGCGTCCATGGCGGTCTGGAGCCCAAAGAAGGATGACGGCGCCATTCCCCTCTGCCGGTGAGGGCGGAGAGAGAAATCGGCTGGCGTCGCGTTTCCGCCCTCGCCCGTCCTTCGGGCGGTAAGCGGATGCGTGACCGCTGGTGCCGGAGATTTTGGGACCGCGGCCGGTGCAGTATTGGCTACCCCCGTTGGGGTTGCCTGGTGAGTCGCATCTCCCGCGGCGGGAGGCTGATTGGCGCCACTGCGCCTCCTCCTCCTGATCCACCGAGAGCAGTGTGCAACGTTTCCCCGTCCTTCGAGGCGGGCGGAAGTGTGGCAGGGGTCCTTTCTCCGGCCGTCTGCGGGGCCGGAGTCGGGACGACAGCGACGCGGGGCCCGGTCGGGCGCAGGTTCATCTCGAGCCCTTGGCCAGTGGCCACGAACTCGAGAGTCCCGAACCGGAGTATCGCGCCAGCGGGAAGCGTGGTGGAGCTGGCTGCCATCCGAAACCTACGTCAACGCGCAAAAGGCCCCTACCTGGCGCGCCAACTGTCGGTGCTAGTTTTGGCGGGGCTAACACCGGCTAGTAAATATGTGTTTTGCGGTTGAGGCTACGGATGGTGTGCAAGGGGGAACACAGGGATTATACTGGTTCAGGCGAAGCAGGCCCTACGTCCAGTGGAGAGGAGAGTCGTGTTGCCTTGCACCGGGGTGCTTGTAGTAGGGGGTTACAAGCTAGGCGAGAGAGGGAAGTGCTCCCAGGTCTCTTGTGTGTCTAAGTGTTTACAAGTCGTTTGCTATGGATACGTTTGTGTGGGTGAGAACTTAGAACTTCTCCCTCGTTGTCCTAAAGCTAGCCTCTGCTCTCCCTTTTATAGTCGCAAGGGAGAGGCAAGGGCGGCTACGTATTTTACAGTGTGGAGTTGCTGTTCCCCGTTTGACTGGCTACTGCCTTTTCTCCGCGTCTCCGGGGTATGGCTGTCTTGGTTCGCACGATCTTGGTGAGTTCCAAGGTGGGAACAGTCGTCTGGCTAGATCATGTCGTCAGCTCTCTGGGTCTCCAGGATATGGCCGTCGTGGTTCGCACGACCTTGGTGAGTTCCAAGGCGGCAGCAGTCGTTGGATTACGACGTGCCGTAGGGTCACACCTACCGGCTATCCTTCCGTACGATGTGACAAGAGGGCGAGTCACCTTAGGGCGTTGTCTCCCGAGGCTCGGGACTCTGAAGGCGTGATGGGATGGAGCGGGGGATATCTCCCCTGGTCATATTTCCGGTCTTTGAACAGCTCTTCCCGAGGGTCAGGTGGGCCCGGATGGAAGGCGTGCTCGTCCTTTCGAGTGGACAGCGCAGTAGGCGCCTTTCCTGTTCTTGCGTAGCCCGTCATCAGGCGCTTGGACTGTCACAGTCGAAGTTTGATAGATCCCGGCGGAAAAGGGGGCGGCGCACCGTAGACCATACCGTGGAGGACGGCCGTAGTGGGCCTATCAAATCCGCTGCCAGGGAAATCCTGACAGGTGGTATGGCCGTCAGGGGCGTGCGAAGCACAGTCGCGTCGAGAGTCTCGCCTGACGGGACAGTGCTTGTAAAGTGGTCAGAGAGATCTCTTGTGGTCCAAGATTGCTCCGCCGACATCACCTGTGCCTTGGATGCCTTTGTGAGATTGCGCTTGAGGGGGATAGGGAAGCTCGGGCGAATCGGAGATTTGGGGCGCCGAGGATGCCGCTCTCCCGAGCTCTCCCGAGGAGGCTCGGGCGAATCGGAGGTTTGGGCGCCGAGGATGCCGCTCTCCCGAGCTCTCCCGAGGAGGCTCGGGCGAACCGGAGGGTTGGGCGCCGAGGAGGCCGCTCTCCCGAGGAGGCTCGGGCGAATCGGAGATTTGGGCGCCGAGGACGCCGCTCTCCCAAGCTCTCCCGAGGAGGCTCGGGCGAATCAGAGATTCTGGCATTAGTGGAATGATGTCGTGGGCCTCTGTAGACGCGGCCTTCGTGGGCTTCCACTGGCCTTACTTGGGCCAGGCCATGTTGGGAATGAGCGTTTTTGCATCAAAGTTGGGTACCCCTAACTTTGGTACCCGACAACGAGATACCTTGAAATGGAAACTATTCCCATTCTCTTTGACGGGGGTAGCTAAACATTGGTATGCTCGACACGTAGAGAGTGCACATGGAGAGTGGGAAAGCCTTCAATCCAAATTCTGCTTAGCTTTCTTTCCTATCTCTTGTGTTGCTCGTCTTCGACTAGATGTCCTAACCTTCAAGCAAAAGGAGAAGGAGACTCTAGGTGCGGCATGGGCCCGTTTCACAGACCTACAGGTTCACCATAGGTTTATTCACATGGGGCTTTAATATTTATGATGCAGTAAATAAAGCAGTAAATGTTTTTGTCGGTTTTATGATTGTACTAATGAATATGCTAAGCAAAATTACTAATGAATGCTAAATTAATTGGATAACTACCATTCTAACCTTATAGTTAGGGTATAGAATTTAAAGTCTACTGACAGGACTTAGATAGAGGAGAGTACTTACTTAGTAGGTTCATCGTCTGAGATTATCTCAGTCAATTCCCCATTTTGCGGTGGTGTAGCAGGTGCTTCTTCTTTCTCCTTCCATCTCTTTTCTGTCTCTTCTGCTTCTCTCTTTTCTAGCTCCAGCTCTTCCTTGTCACACTCCCTTTGGTATGCTCCTCTTGATTCTTTGTCTCTCTTCATCCATTCTTCTATTTGTGCCTGGATTTCTTCTTTCTCTGCCATAGCAATCTGGTCCATCCTCTCAGCTTCCGCTTCTCACTCACTCCAGCGTGGTGCTTGTACAGGCTTCTTCTTGCTCCTTGTAACAGTCTTTATACTTCACAATCTTACCAGGGAACTCCTCCCATCCACAGTGAGGCTGGGCAGCCTGACGACGGGCTTTGCGTTTTCTCCTGTTGCGTTGCTTCCTGATCTGCTCAAGGTTAAGATGTGTTCTAAATTGACAGCGTACCTTTCCAGTGGGTAGGTTGAAGTGGATCTGTCCAGACCCGATGTAGATGATAGCATTGGCGGTGTAGAGGAACGGTCTTCCCAAAAGAATAGGTGATTCGTTGTCTTCCTGCATGTCAAGAACTAAAAAATCTGCGGGTATATATTTATCTTGAATTCTTACCATTACGTCCTTGACTATGCCTTCAGGGAATCTCAGTGATTGGTCTGCCATCTGCAACTGAATATATGTTGGGTATAATGGTAAATTATCAAATAATTCATCATATACCTTTTTGGACATTACGTTGACGCCTGATCCAGTGTCGCAGATGGTGTCGGGAAAAATGATGTCTCTGATTGTGCATTCAATGATTGGTACACCTGGGTCACCTTTCTTTATTGGAAATGGTTTTGGGAGCATATGATCATTTTCTGTGTTGATAGCATTGATTATTTGAGCGGTTTTTTCAGGTATATGCTGGGGCTTGTTCTTCCTCCATCTTCTATTGTTCTTCTTCTTGGGTGTTGCTTGTTGATGGAATTGCTTCAGGACTGCTGGATTCTTCAGGATGCGGTTCTTGAATGAAAATCTCTCCTTTTTGTCTTTGATGGAGAGGGCAATCTTGGCGTGTTCCACATAGATGATGGCTTTGGTTGTGCATAAGAATGGTCGTCCCAAGATAATGGATGCCTTCTCATCTCCTCCGGTATCCATGATCACAAAGTCAATGGGATATATGATTGCCCCACTCTAATAATAGCTTCTTCTAGTACTCCCTCGGGGGTAGCAAATGGACTGATCTGTAAGCTGCAAACGCATATCTGTGTACAACAAAGGATCACCTAAAACTTTCTCATAGATTACTTTAGGCATAATGTTCGACACTTGCGCCAAAATCGCAGATAGCTTCTGGAAAGTTGTGACATCCTATGGAGATAGGAATTACAGGTCTTACAGGGACTCCCATCTTCTCACGTAGTGAGTGATCTATCCACTGTATATCTGCAGGCTCAATTTGGTATTGTGTTGCATTGTGAATATCAACAAGGTTAGCAGTTTCTAAATCCTCTGGCTGGCCCAGAATCTTTCCTTTCTCCAATGGAGGGACAGCTGAAAGGTCCTAGTATGGCTAGAGGGGGTGAATAGCCTAATAAAATTTCTACAAAGTATTTAGGCCAAGAGGTTAATAACAAAAATGGCGAAATATGCAATGATATAGCAACTACTAACCTAAGCAAGCCACCTACACAATTCTAGTTAATCCTTAGTTCTAAACCACACAAACAAGCTAGCAAAAGCTAAACGACCACACAACTACTCAAGGCAAGACAACAAACTACTTTGTATAAGGATAAGAAAGTGGATGATTGTTGATTATACCATTGCCTTGAGATGAAGCCAATCACCGGGATAAACAATAAGACACTCACTCGAAAGTGAGGAAAGCAATATGAAGTTTATGAACACCAAGATTTATCCCCGAGTTTCACGTGCTTGCCGGCACGCTACGTCCTCGTTGTGTCGACTTCAACCGGTGGTTCGGTGGCTAATCAGGTATCACACACCGAGCCTACACTAGGCGCCACAAGAACCTACCACGGAGGAAGTAACTCAATGACACGAGCAATTCATTAGAGTTACCTTTGAGCTCTCCGCTCGGGGTAGGCACAAGACCCCTCACAATCACCGGTGTGAGCAAGCACTAATCACCAAGCTTCTCCACACCTTCTTCTCCTCCAAGCCGTCTAGGGACACGGCAATGTCCCAAGAGAATAAGAACTGAACCAAGGCTTGCTCTCAAGTGCTCTAGAATGCAAATCACAAGCAAAGATGCATTTGACAGTTCACTCAATCTCACTAAGGATGATCAAGATGATGAACTAGTGAGAGAGTGGGAGGCTAGAATGCAACAATGTGTATGACAATGATCCAAGTGTGCAAGAGTGTCACCAAGTGACCAGGGAGGCAGTATAAATACCCACAAATGCAAATCTAGCCGTTACCCACTCCAAAACAGCCGTTAACCACGATTTTCTACCGTCGGACGGAGACCGTCGGACTGAGTCCGTCGGACTAACCGATAGCGTCCGACGCTCACGATCTCGCCACGTGTCAGCTGAATTCAACGACGTTCGTCCGATCGCAACGGATACCTCATCGTGCGCTTTTTCAAACCGTCGTACTGAGGGCGTCGGACTAAACACTTGCGTCCGACGCTCTCTCAGTTCACTGTGCATCTACCGTCGGACGATCGCAAGTCAGTGCGTCGGACTAAAGAAACTCAGCGTCCGACACTTCCAGAGAGGTTTCAACTCGCTCAAAACCGTCGGAATCCAGTCCGACGCTCGCCGTCGGACGAAGCTCTAGCGTCCGACGCTCTCTCGAACGCCACGCGTCACGCCGACACCGCTCGCCACCGTCGGACTGAAGTGGGCAATGGTCCGACGCTCGTACACCGAGCCTTCCAACGCTCGCTATTCGCCAGAACTAGGGTTAGGCGTCGGACTCTATTCAATGGTCCGACGCTGCTCTTTCACACAGTCCGACGCTCCTTTTTCAGCTAATTTCAAGTCTATTTCTCACCCATTGCTTCTATGTGCCAACACTTAAGGTCTCCAACACTTGTGCACAGTGTATTAGCATTTGGCAAACATTTTTCAAGGGTTTTCAAAGAGGTTCTCTAGGTTGATTAGTTCAATGCACATGAGATGCAACGTAGAGCACTTGAAAGTAATCCAATAGCTTAGTTCTCCCCTTGATAGTCGGCTATCTATCCTAAATGTGATCACTCCCACTTGGAGTTTTGATCACTAAAAGAAAATCCCTATTTAGATATACCTTAGCCTCTAGCTTTTCTTCTTTAAGTCCTTTTCTTTCTCCTTGATCATTTCATCTTGATCTTCACTTTAGCTCATGTCAACTTCCTCCTTATCACTAATCTACTCTTGGCTACACATACTTAGCACTTAGATTAGTAACTAGGTTTCATCAATTACCAAAACCAAACTAGGGTATTTCAATCTCCTCCTTTTTGGTAATTGATGACAGCCCATTTACAAAAGAAATATGCATTACGATATTTAACTTATCATGCTTGTTCATGAGTAGGTCATGAAAAGATTTGGACAACCATCATAAGTTCTATTTTGGTAGTATTGGCTCCCCCTACATATGTGCATCAAGTTTGGATTGAAAGATAGCACATATGCATTGAAAAGAGTAATTCTACCAAAATTATGCTAATGGTGTATAGAATGGACCTTTGAAGCATGATACCATCGGAGTTGCCATGTACACCATCCTTAGCACCTTAGTAACTAGAAGGTCACAAATACTAGAGCATACCATGAGATCACATTATAAGCAAGCTCTAGTTGCCACTTGAAGAGATACGGCCAACTGGTTACCCCTACACATGCTAGTTGTTCAAATCATCATTCAAAGTCCTACTACTAGCAATACACCAGACAAGCATGTATAAGAAGGTAAATACAAATGCAATGAGCAATCATATGATTAATGCACATCCAAATGCAACAACTTGCATATGTGATTGCTCCCCCTACTTGTGTGCTTCAAAATTTTAATTACTCCTTTCCTTTGGCCAATTGCTCTCCCATCATCGGCCTAATGATGGTTCATCGTTCCTTCTCTTTCTTTTGTAACTTTCTCTCCCCCTTTGTCAACAATTGCTCAAAAAGGTTAAGTGGAGTAGAGATAGTTAGTCAAGTTCATTTGATTGTGGAAAGAGAGTTGATTTTTCACTTTGGCTCAATTTAGTGTACTTGCCTAGGATATATAACTAAGCTTGATCCAAGGACAAGCTTCTTCACGCCACTAGGGGTTATCTTGCCCATGTTAAGTTATACACCATGAGCTAATGAACTAGATTGAACACTAGGAGATTAAGCACACATGCATGTCATATGTTACCACTAGTTCATACAATCAAACAAGGCAATAGTGGTAGCATATATCCATCAAAAAGCATTTTAATTTCCATGAATGATCCTAAGAGGTGAATATGTCTATATGCTCTAAATATGTCCTAACAAGTATGATGTTATGTCAAACAATTTTACCTTGCTTTGTCAGAGTAGAGGCATGTCATATATGTGTGGGGATGATCTCAACTCATATTGGAGAAATCAAGAATACTCAATTCATTCCTAAGCTTGCAAAACCTCTTCTCATCTAGTGGCTTTGTGAGTATGTCGGCCAATTGATCATCGGTTCCAATGCTTTGAATATCAATGTCACCCTTTTGTTGATGATCCCGAATGAAGTGGTGCCTCACATCAATATGCTTGGTTCTTGAATGTTGAACCGGGTTTTGAGTTAGCTTAACGGCGCTCTCATTGTCACATAGAAGTGGCACTTTCTTGAAGTTAATTCCATAATCCCTCAAAGTTGCCATCATCCACAAGAGTTGAGCACAACAACTCCCCGCACTAATATATTCGGCTTCGGCGGTGGAGAGTGATATGCTATTTTGCTTCTTTGATGACCATGAGACAAGAGATCTTTCCAAGAGTTGACATGTGTCCCGATGTACTCTTTCTATTTATCTTGCAACCTGGCATAGTCCGCATCGGCATATCCAATCAACTCAAATTTTGCACCCTTAGGATACCATAATCCAATATCTTGAGTGTGCTTCAAATATCTCAATATCCTCTTTGCGGCCTTCATATGACTCTCTCTAGGAGATGCTTGATATCTAGCACACATGCACACACTAAACATGACATCCAGTCTTGATGCGGTGACATAGAGCAAACTTCCAATTAGAGACCGATATGCCTTTTGATCAACCATATTGCCACTTTTATCTTCATCCAACCTTCCACTAGTCCCCATGGGGGTGCTAATTGGCTTTGCATCTTGCATTCCAAACTTCTTGATCATGTCTCTTGTGTACTTGCCTTGACTTATGAATGTGCCATTCTTCATTTGCTTAATTTGAAGTCCAAGGAAGTATGTGAGTTCACCCATCATAGACATCTCAAATTCTTTAGGCATAATCTTTTAAACTCCGCACACAAGGCTTGACTAGTTGATCTAAAGATAATGTCATCAACATAGATTTGCATGATCATCAAGTCATCATCAACCTTCTTGGTGAATAGAGTGGTGTCAATCTTGCCCATCTTAAAACCTTTAGAGAGGAGAAAATTCCATAGCCTCTCATACCATGCCCTTGGTGCTTGTTTCAAACCATAGAGTGCTTTCCTTAGCTTGTACACATGATTTGGTTTCTTCTCATCTTCAAAACCGGGTGGTTATTCAACATATACTAACTCATTGATGAATCCATTGAGAAATGCACTTTTTACATCCATTTGGTAGAGCTTGATGTTGTGAGCACAAGCATATGCTAGAAGGATTCTTATTGCTTCCAATCTTGCAACCGGAGCATAGGTTTCACCAAAGTCCAATCCCTCTACTTGAGTGTACCCTTGTGCCACTAATCTTGCCTTGTTCCTTATTACAACACTATCTTGATTTTGCTTGTTTCTAAATACCCATTTGGTGCCAATAACATTGTAGTTTTTTTGTCTCTCTACCAATTTCCAAACTTCATTTCTTTCAAAATTGTTGAACTCTTCATGCATAGCATTTACCCAATCACTATCTTTTAATGCCTTCTCAATGTTCTCTGGCTCTTCAAATGACACAAATGAATAGTGAGCACAAAATGATGCTAGTCTTGATCTTGTTTGCACACCCTTTTGAATATCACCAATAATTTGATCCAAAGGATGATCTCTTGCAATGTTTGTGGGTTAAAGCACTTGAGATTGATTGCTTGAGCTTTATTGTGCATTTGATTGATTTGCTTGAGAGGAACTAGCTTGATCTTGATTTTGCACTTGAGAGTCACTAGTTTGATCATTTGATGGAACTTGCACTTGATCTTTGTCCTCTTCTATGTCAACCACTTGAGTCGGCCTTATGTCACCAATGTCCATTTCTTGCATAGCCTTTGCCAATTGAGGTCCACTCACATCATTTAGATTCTCATTTTGATCTTGAGACCCATTGGTTTCATCAAATTCAACATCATGAACTTCCTCAAGTTGACCACTTCCCAAGTTCCATACTCTATAAGGTTTACTAGTGGTGGAGTAACCAAGCAAGAATCACTCATCACATTTCTTCTCAAATTTGCTCAATCTAGCTCCTTTCTTCAATATGTAGCACTTACAACCAAACACCAAAAAATATGCAATATTTGGCTTTCTTCCATTCAAGATCTCATATGGAGTCTTCTCCAACATAGGATGGCAATCGAGTCTATTGGAATAGTAACATGCCGTGTTGATTGCTTTGGCCCAAAAAGATTGACTCACATTATACTCATTAAGCATAGATCTTGCCATATCAATGAGAGTCCTATTCTTTCTTTCAACTAGGCCATTTAATTGAGGTGTGTACTTAGCCGAGAATTGATGTTTGATTCCTAAGTCATCACATAGCTCATCAACTCTTGTGTTCTTGAACTGACTACTATTATCACTTCTCACCCTCTTGATGGTTGTTTCAAATTCATTGCAACTTCTCTTGACAAAAGATTTGAAGATACCATAAACATCACTTTTGTCAAACATGAAGAAAACCCATGTATATCTTGAGAAGTCATCCACTATCACCAAACCATACTTGTTGCTTCCAATGCTTGTATATGTAGTTGGTCCAAACAAGTCCATGTGCAATAACTCAAATGGTTTGCATGTGCTCATCATGCTCTTCTTAGGATGAGTGTTGCCTACTTATTTTCCGGCTTGACAGGCACTACATAACCTTGTCCTTCTCAAACTCAACATCTTTAAGACCTCTAACCAAGTCATGCTTCACAAGTTTGTTCAATTGCTTCATTCCAACATGACCAAGCCTTCTATGCCATAACCAACCCATGCTTTACTTAGAGAGTAAGCATGTTGACAATTGTGATTCTCTAGCACCAAAGTCCACTAGATAGAGATTCTCATATCTAAATCCCTTGAATATCAAATTTGATCCATTCACACTAATGATTTCCACATCATCAACACCAAAGATGCATTTGAAACCAAGATTCACAAAGTTGAGCCACCGATAATAGGTTGAAATTCAAACTCTCAACTAATAAGCACATTGGAGATGTTTAGATCATTTGATATTGCAATCTTTTCAAGACCCTTGACCTTGCCTTTGCTATTGTCCCCAAATGTGATACTATCGTACTCATTGCCAGTAGAATTGATTTGATTGAACATTCTTGAATCACCGGTCATGTGTTAAGAACACCCACTATCAAGAACCCAATGCCTCCCTCCGGATTTGTAATTTACCTACAAAACAAATCAATGTCTTTTAGGTACCCATACTTGTTTGGGTCCTTAGAGGTTAGCAACCAAAGCCTTTAGGTATCCAAATAGCCTTCAACCTTGGCTCTCTTTAGGTGTACCAATGTATTTGACTTTGACACCTTTCTCACCCTTGGTAAGCATGTAACAAGAATCAAGTCTAATAGATTTAGCACTTGCAAATTTTATTTGCTTGTTCTTGTTGTTAGTGATGCAATTTGCCTCAATATGCCCAACTTGCTTGCACTTGTAGCAAAACCGACCATTACTCCTCACAAAGCTAGGCTTTGGAGTTACAAAGGTTGCCTTGCCTTTCTTGGGAGTATATCCAAGTCCTCCTTAGAGTTACTATATCTTTGTCTACCCAAGCATTGTAGTAAGCGGGCATCCCCACCATAGGCATTGCCTAATGCGCGGGTTAGTTTGTCCACTTCCTTATTCAATTTCTCATTTTCAACTTTTAGTGTTGGATCAACACTAGTAGTGAAGGTAGAAGTAGAAGTGGATGATGATGAGGAGCTAGTGTTATTAGGTATGGTTCCAACAAGTGTTTCATTAGTTGATTCATTCATTAGATCATAAGTTACACCCACATCACATGTTTTAGCAATATCCTCTACCTTGCTTAACTCTAAGAGTGAGGAGTGAGCTTCCTCAAGCTTGGTGTGAGCTAGTTTGAGATGCTCATGGTCTTCCTTTAGACACTCATGAGAAGCACTTAGCTCATCAAAAGATTGTTCAAGAGTTTTTAATTTCTTGGACAATTCTTTGCACTTCTTAGACTTAGAGCTAATAAGATATTCAGCTTGCTCTAACATGTCCATGAGTTGTGCTACACTAGGCTCATCATCATCACTATCACTATCATTATCATCTTTTTCATCATCACTTGAGTCATCGTATTTTACCTTGGTGGTCCTAGCTATGAAACACGATGAATCAAATGATGAAGACCTCTTGTTGATAGCAACAGAAGCCATGGTCTTCTTCTTGGATGTCATCCTCTCATCATCATCACTAGATTCATCATCATCGGAGGAAGCATCACTATCCCATGTAACCACATAGGATCCACCTTTCTTCTTGGAGAAGTTGAATTTCTTTTTCTCCTTCTTTTCCACCTTGTCCTTCTTGTCCTTCTTGCCTTTCTTCTTGTAATCATCTTCATCATCACTAGCATTGGGACAATCCGCCACAAGATGATCCATGCTCTTGCAATTGTAAGCACTTCCTCACTACATTCTTGCCTTTGAAGTTATCTCTTCTCTTTCTAGCGCCATAGCCCTTCTTCTTCATGAATCTTCCAAACTTGTGCACAAAGAGAGTTAATGCCTCATCATCACCATCAAGGCTAAATGCATCATCATCACTAGATTGTACTTTCTTGCCCTTGCCCTTGCTCTTGGAAGAAGAGGTGGTGGGACTTGAATGCCGCGGTCTTCTTGCTCTTGTCATCCTCCTTCTTCACTTCTTCACTATCACTCTTCTCATTGTATTGATCCTCGGTCATCACATCACCAAAAACCTCACTTGGAGTGACACCCTTCAAGCCGCCTCGGAAGATGATAGTTCTCAAGGTCTTGAACCTCTTGGGCAAGCACATGAGAAACCTGTGAGAGAAGTCCTCATCACTTGTTTTCTCACCCAAGGCCTTGAGATCATTGACAATCACCTGAAGCCTATAGAACATTTCAGGAATGCTCTCTCCATCATCCATCTTGAAGTTTGAGAGCTTGTCCTTGAGCATGTACAACTTGGCACTCTTTACCATTGAAGTGCCCTCATAGGTTTGCTCTAATCTTGCCCATACTTCACTTGCTCTATCCAAATCCTTGATTTGCTCAAACACCTTTGAGTCAATGCCATTGTAAATGGTGTTGAGAGCCATTGTGTTACATTGGTTGTTCTCTTGCTCTCTAAGTGTGGGGCTTGCAGGATCAAGCACAATGTATTCCTTCTCGGTGACCTCCCACACCTTCTCATGAATTGAGCCAAGATACATCCTCATCTTTCTCTTCCAATAATCAAACGAGCTTGTGCCATCAAAGTGAGGTGGTTTGCCCCCAATATGATTGAACATGATATGAGCCATTTCAATGCACCGAAGGATGTTAAGCCTTGACTAAACGGTGACCACGGCTCCGATACCACTTGAAAGGTCCTAGTATGGCTAGAGGGGGTGAATAGCCTAATAAAATTTCTACAAACTACTTAGGCCAAGAGGTTAGTAACAAAAATGGCGAAATATGCAATGATATAGCAACTACTAACCTAGGTAAGCCACCTACACAATTCTAGTTAATCCTTAGTTCTAAACCACACTAAACAAGCTAGCAAAAGCTAAACGACCACACAACTACTCAAGGCAAGACAACAAACTACTTTGTACAAGGATAAGAAAGTAGATGATTGTTGATTATACCATTGCCTTGAGATGAAGCCAATCACCGGGATAAACAATAAGACACTCACTCGAAGGTGAGGAAAGCAATATGAACACCAAGATTTATCTCCGAGGTTCACGTGCTTGCCGGCACGCTACGTCCTCGTTGTGTCGACTTCAACCGGTGGTTCGGTGGCTAATCGGTATCACACACCGAGCCTACACTAGACGCCATAAGAACCTACCACGGAGGAAAGTAACTCAATGACACGAGCAATTCATTAGAGTTACCTTTGAGCTCTCCGCTCGGGGTAGGCACAAGACCCCTCACAATCACCAGGTGTGAGCAAGCACAATCACCAAGCTTCTCCACACCTTCTTCTCCTCCAAACCGTCTAGGGACACGGCAATGTCCCAAGAGAATAAGAACTGAATCAAGGCTTGCTCTCAAGTGCTCTAGAATGCAAATCACAAGCAAAGATGCACTTGAGGTTCACTCAATCTCACTAAGGATGATCAAGATGATGAACTAGTGAGAGAGTGGGAGGCTAGAATGCAACAATGTGTATGACAATGATCCAAGTGTGCAAGAGTGTCACCAAGTGACCAGGGAGGAAGTATAAATACCCCCAAATGCAAATCTACCCGTTACCCACTCCAAAACAGCCGTTAACCACGATTTTCTACCGTCGGACTAACCGATAGCGTCCGACGCTCACGATCTCGCCACGTGTCAGCTGAATTCAACGACGTTCGTCCGATCGCAACGGATACCTCATCGCGCGCTTTTTCAAACCGTCGGACTGAGGGCGTCGAACTAAACACTTGCGTCCGACACTCTCTCAGTTCACTGTGCATGTACCGTCGGACGATCGCGAGTCAGTGCGTCGGACTAAAGAAACTCAGCGTCCGACACTTTCCAGAGAGGTTTCAACTTGCTCAAAACCGTCGGACTCTAGTCCGACGCTCGCCGTCGGACGAAGCTCTAGCGTCCGACGCTCCCCCGAACGCCACGTGTCACGCCGACACCGCTCGCCACCGTCGGACTGAAGTGGGCAATGGTCCGACGCTCGTACACCGAGCGTCCGACGCTCGCTATTCGCCAGAACTAGGGTTAGGCGTCAGACTCTATTCAATGGTCCGACGCTGCCCTTCCACACAGTCCGACGCTTCTTTTTCAGCTAATTTCAAGTCTATTTCTCACCCCTTGCTTCTATGTGCCAACACTTAAGGTCTCCAACACTTGTGCACAGTGTGTTAGCATTTTGCAAATATTTTTCAAGGGTTTTTAAAGAGGTTCTCTAGGTTGGTTAGATCAATGCACATGAGATGCAACCTAGAGCACCTGAAAGTAATCCAATAGCTTAGTTCTCCCCTTGATAGTCGGCTATCTATCCTAAATGTGATCACTCCGACTAGGAGTCTTGATCACTAAAAGAAAATCCCTATCTGGATATACCTTAGCCTCTAGCTTTGCTTCTTTAAGTCATTTTCTTTCTCCTTGATCATTTCACCTTGATCTTCACTTTAGCTCATGTCATCTTCCTCCTTATCACTAATCTACTCTTGGCTACATATACTTAGCACTTAGATTAGTAACTAGGTTTCATCAATTACCAAAACCAAACTAGGGTATTTCAACAGCAGCAGTAAGCTGAGCTAATTGTGATTCTAACATTTTATTAAAACTGTGCTGATTCTTTATAGCAGAAGCAAAGGTATCCATTCTAGTATTTATATTTTCTAAAGCTTTATCATTAGAGGCTACCTTTCTAGACATTTGATCTAACAATTTAGATTGACCAGCAACTAAATCTTTTAAAGGCGGAAGATTGTAATTATTACCTTGGTTGTTACCTTGGTCATTACCTTGTCGAGGTTGCTGATTCCATCCTTGGTTTGGCTGGTTCCATCCTTGATTTGCTGAGGACGATAGTAGGTGTTATTGTTGAAGAAGTTCACATCCTCTTGCAGCGTAGGGCAGTTGACAGCTGAATGCCCGTAATCTCCACATTCTTCACAGGTCATGCGAGAATCATTGATATGCATGACTTCCTTCTTCTCTATGTCAAGCTTCTTCATAATGAGGTCTAGCTTGGCAGTGACCATGTCAGTCTCCTTCAGATGATGGATGCCTCCTTCTCTCTTGCGAGGTTGAGTACGTTCTTTATTACAGCTTGAATTTGAGGCCATCTTCTCAACAAGTGCTTGAGCTTCTAGAAGTTTAAGTGACAGGAAAGCTCCTCCAGCTGTAACATCTATGGACTCACGGGTGCTAGAGACTAGCCCGTGGTAGAAGGTCTGCAATAGTAGCTAATCCTCTATCCCATGATGAGGACAGTCTTCAATGTAATCTTGGAATCTCTCCCATGCTTCAGTGAATGATTCGTCATGTTGCTGTTGAAAACTTGAGATTTTCCCACGCAGAGCATTTGTCTTGCCTGTAGGAAAGAACTTTGCCAGGAAAGTAGTTGAGAATCGGTCCCATGTAGTGTTCTTGTCTTTGTTGGCGTAGAACCACTGCTTGGCTTTCCCCAAAAGTGAAAATGAGAAAAGACGGAGTAAAATAGCATCTCTTGGTACTCCTCTAATCGTGAAGGTGCTGCAGATCTCTAAAAAGTGTTGTAAGTGTGCACTTGCATCTTCATGAGCTTTTCCACAAAACTGGCTGGCTTGAACCATGGTGATAAGAGCAGGCTTGAGCTCGAATCCATTCTTCCCCGTGTTGACTGCTGGTCCAGTCCGGATGTTTTCTGTTCTAGGGGCAGAGAACTCGCGCAACGTCTTCTCAGCCATGTCTTCAAACACAGGAGATAAATCTTCTCCTAAGTGTTCTTCTTCCAATATTGGAGCTGGCTCCTTTGATGAATGAGCTTGAGCAGCGATGGGTGTTTTTGATGGTAGCTTGAAATTGTCCCTCGCTTCTACAAACTTCTTTCTTCTTAGGAGTTTCTCTAGATCTTCAGTGAAATTATTTGGAAGAGAAAAACCATTCATTCATCACCCTGCATAAGATAAGCAAATGATAAAAACAAGAGTGTGCCTGTTTGAGTTAGAGATCAAGCGGTAATACAATCTTATCCATTATGTATACATATGCTATCAATATTTCCTAAGTTTAATGTGCCTTCCCCGGCAACGGCGTCAAAAATGCTTGTTGACATCTACTAACGTCGCCAAATATAACTATATAACTTTTAATGCGAGAGGCGAGATTAGAAGATGAATGGTAATTAATTAACTTGTCATTAGCAACTAGCCACTTTTCTATTACCAACATTCTTATGCAAGAACTAGGTCGTCATCCCTAATTAAAAATGCTAAGAATAAATAAAGGTTTTATATATTAATCTATGTGACTAGGTAGAAATATAAATAATATAAACTAAGATCAGTTCTGCAAGCGGACAGATAATTATACCATTGTAGCATTTTACCTAGGAGTTCTACCAGGTTGTCGATTTATATTTATACCACTGGGAAGGATTAGGATAAACTTTAATCTATTATATTGATAGTGATGGTATACAATGGATAAGTGACATTACCGATGTCATTTACTCTACTCATAACAGGTAGAGGTCATAAGATAAATAAAGATAAAGGTGATAAGTATGATCAAGCATCATAAATAAAAGATAATCATCAGAGCACTCTCCAGTCATAGTAATAGCTAGCCAATGGATAAACAAAGGAATTAATATCAAAGGTAATTCTATAACTACTTAGCAATCATTGTTAGACTAATCCTATATCATAATCACATGCAAAGGGCATCATCTAGGAAGGACGTGAAACAGAGTCATCATCCAACTTCGCGACCATGCCTGCTGGCCTACATACGGGGGGTGGACTATAGAGGACTCAACGCAACTTTCACCTACGCGATCTACCACATGACCCGGCATATCAGGGTGCACTCGCAGATAAACAAAATACCTAGACACCACATCTACATACTGTTCATCATCTATCCATCGTCCGCATGAATAAACGCTATACAAGCAATTACATGAATTCAATAAGATCAAACCAACTATACTAGACATATAATCAAAGTAGACAAAGACTATTGTAATCAAGAACATATGAACTATTAAGAACAATGTTTCCCTAATCATAATGAAGAAAACAATAATAGAGAAAGAACTAGAATTATACCGAACTCCGTGCTCTAGACAAACGCCAGGGCTCCAGATCCGCCGAAGAACTAGAACTCCTCTACTTCTAATCTAACTAAGCTAGAACTATGAACTAGGAGGCTCTTGATGGCTTGAGGACTTGATGTCTTGAATGAATGATGGGTTTCGTTCTCTAGGGGGTCTGCCCCTCTATTTATAGTCTGGTGGGATGCACATGCGCCATAGGATCAAACCGACTTGAAACAAGGGCCGAGATGACTCCACAAAGGCAGCTGAAGAAGACTCTAGAAGGTGCGCCGAAACGCTAACGGGGGGCACTGGCCGGCCCCACCCTGGCGCCGGCCGGCCCTACCCTGGTGGGTCTCGGGCTCCGGTGCTTCGGGTGTGTTCTAGACTCTTCCAGTGTCTTCGTGATGATGTTTCCTTGGCGGTTATGTTTTGTGGTAATTATGCTCTTTAACTCTTCTTTCATGCTTTTCTGGAATAGCCCCTAGAAAATACAAAACATGCAAAACTCGTAGAAACTGTCAGTTAAAACCCTAGACTAGTGTGTATTCATGTATCGTTTGGTGTCTAAAGTTCTAATAAAAGTTGACGTTATCCACCGTCAACAGGTAAGTCTTGTGGAGTACCCCAGTACTCAGGGTTTGTTAACCCCTGTTGCAGGTGAGCCGAGAGTACAATTCTGCTTGGGACCGTGCCTGGTTGAAGGATCGTGCATGGAAGAAGATGTGTATATGATTTAACCCTTGGGCAGGGTGTATAGTTGTATACTGCTGCTCCACTACGAAACTCTGGTTTGGATAATGTAACTAATGTTTGTAAATCTATGTTTATGTAATACTTTCGCACCCTGTACTCTGATTCAAACTATTTGTGTAAACTGTTGTAATACTTGCAAGGTCTTTACAATGAGATCCTCAGGGAAATCAGGGTTTCCGAGGAAACCCGACAGGCGAATTAGGTTGCGGGGAACTCGTGCACAGTAACCGAAGGTCCTTAGGGACGATGATGGTGCACGTGGGCCCTATGATTTAGCCGGTTCTGTCACATGTACACATGCCTCGATGAAAGACCCTAATTTAGGTTTTGGTAATTGATGAAACCTAGTTACTAATCTAAGTGCTAAGTATGTGTAGCCAAGAGAAGATTAGTGATAAGGAGGAAGATGACATGAGCTCAAGTGAAGATCAAGATGGAATGATCAAGGAGAAAGAAAAGGACTTAAAGAAGGAAAGGTAGAGGCTAAAGTATATTCAATTAGGGATTTTCTTTTAGTGATCAAGACTCCAAGTGGGAGTGATCACATTTAGGATAGATAGCCGACTATCAAGGGGAGAACTAAGCTATTGGATTACTTTCAAGTGCTCTAAGTTGCATCTCATGTGTATTGATCTAACCAACCTAGAAAATCTCTTTGAAAACCATTGAAAAATATTTGCAAAATGCTAACACACTGTGCACAAGTGTTGGAGACCTTGAGTGTTAGCACATAGAAGCAAGGGGTGAGAAATAGACTTGAAAAACGCTGAAAAAGGAGCGTTGAACGGTGTAGAGGCGTAGCGTCAGACCATTTGTTCGTGTCCGACGCCTATACTTTGAACTGTGCTGATAGTGAGAGTCGAACGCTCGTCTACCGAGCGTCGGACCATTGTGGTTTTCAGTCCGACGATTCAGCGTTACGAGTGTTGACACGTGGTAAGTTGTGAGAGCGTCGGACAACTGAGGTTAGTCCGACGGCAAGCGTCGGACGCAGTCCGACGGGTTTTTAGCATTTCTGGACCTCTCTGGAAGTATCGGATGCTGAGTTACTTTAGTCCGACGGTGCTTGCGCGATCGTCCGACGGTGCGCGCACAGTGAACTGTGAGAGGGCGTCGGACTCTGTTGTTTAGTCCGACGCCCCCAGTCCGACGGTGTAAAAACTGGCGCGAAGCCGACCGTTGAGATCGGACGAACGGAGTTTAAACCTGTTGACACGTGGCGCGCATCCGAGCGTCGGACGCTGGCGTTTAGTCCGACGGACTCAGTCCGACGGTTGCGTCCGCCGGTGTAAAATCGTGGTTAACGACTGTTTCGAGTAGGGTAACGGCTAGATTTGCACTTGGGGGTATTTATACTCCCTCCCTGGTTACTTGGTGACTCTCTTGCACATTTGGATCATTGTCATACACTTTGTTGCATTCTAGCCTCCCACTCTCTCACTAGTTCATCGTCTTGATCATCCTTAGTGAGATTGAGTGAACCTCAAGTGCATCCTTGCTGTTGTTTTGCATTCTAGAGCACTTGAGAGCAAGCCTTGGTTCAGTTCTTATTCTCTTGGGACATTGCCGTGTCCCTAGACGGCTTGGAGGAGAAGAAGGTGTGGAGAAGCTTGGTGATTTTGCTTGCTCACACCTGGTGATTGTGAGGGGTCTTGTGCCTACCTCGAGCGGAGAGCTCAAAGGTAACTCTAGTGAATTGCTCGTGTCATTGAGTTACTTCCTCCGTGGTAGGTTTTTGTGGCGCCTAGTGTAGGCTCGGTGTGTGATACCGATTAGCCACCTGAACCACCGGTTGAAGTCGACACAACGAGGACGTGGCGTGCCGGCAAGCACATGAACCTCGGGGATAAATCTTTGTGTTCATATTGCTTTCCTCACCTTCGAGTGAGTGACTTGATCTTTATCCCGGTGATTGACTTCATCACAAGGCAAAGGTATAATCGACAATCATCCCCTTCTTATCCTTGTGCAAAGTAGCTTGTTCTCTTGTCTTGAGTAGTTGTGTTGTCGTTTAGCTTTCGCTAGCTTGCTTGTGTGGCTTAGAACTAAGGATTAACTAGAATTGTGTAGGTGACTTGCCTAGGTTAGTAGTTGCTCTAGCATTGCACATTTTGCCATATTTGTTTCTAACCTCTTGGCCTAAGTACTTTATAGAAATTTTATTAGGCTATTCACCCCCCCTCTAGCCATACTAGGACCTTTCACTCGATCAAGGTCAAGACATCCGTCCTTTTTCCGCCAACTCCGGTCACTGTGCAGGTCATTTGCTTGAGCGCCAATTCCCTGGGAAGCACCTTCTCCGAAAAAAGAAACACGCCCGAGGGGGCGTGCCCATGCCCGCACAGTGCCTCCAGGACGGCCCACCATTCCTCTGGGTGACGGCACCCACCGGAGCCGACATGTCCGAGGGGCAGAACCATACCTGTACAGTGCACAAAGGACCAAAGTCCATTCTTCTATAGTGCAACAGGACGCTTGCCATGCCTCACCACAATGTGTACTGCTCAAGACGCCAAAGTTCATCTGTCAACAGCAGAAAGTACGCCTGAAGGACAATGACCATGCTGCCACAGTGCCGGGTCACTCTCCCAAAAGACAGACGGACGCCTGACCCCCTCGGCAACGCACCTCACGCACTCACTACTACGTAGCATGCATATAACCTTGCCCCACCCTTGTGACTATAAAAGGGGAGGGCAGGGGCCACTTCTAGGCAGATCCATCCCACTACAACTCACGCACACACCGCTTCACACACCATAGAGACTTGGGAGCGCTTTCCTTTCTCGCCACAGTTTGTAACCCCTACTGCAAGCACCCCCATGCAAGATAATACAAATCACATCTACAAACTGGACGTAGGGCAGTCCACTGCCTGAATCAGTATAAATCTCGTGTCCATCTTGCACACCATCCGATCCTCGGCACGCAAAAATAAATTTACTAGCCGGTGTTAGGACCCCACTAATCTTACCACCGATACGTAGGTTATTCAGTAATGATTATGTGTGTTTTCCAAATTCTTGTTGTTGTTGGTGTGCAAAGTTTGCAACATGTTCCTTTGCTAACAGCACTACAACAATAAGCTCACAATATACTGCCTGTATTACTCTACGTAACAATAACTTTATGTACCTCAGTATATACACTGGCCAGTTAGGGGATGATATGTACCTCGGTCTACAGCGGACTGGTCGAGAAGCGGAGCTTGCATGGAAGATGACGTTGTCATGTGTGGTCGTATTCCGGGCTTCTTCAATAGTCACCTAAAGATGGAGCTCAATCCATCGATCCAAGCAAACAAAGAAGGTGGAGAGTGGGTAGAGAAGTCAGGAACAAAGGCTTGTTTTAAAGGCAGAAAGTGGAGTGGTGAGTGAATCTAATGAAGAGAGGAGACAGTAGAAAAGGAAGGAACGGGAACTGCTTATGAAGAAGCAGTCATTCCATCTTTTAACAGAAAATGGAGTGAATGATCCACATGTGCTCTTGCTAGTAATCAGGCAAGACGTGCTACTACTGACCACTGCCAATGATGTACGGTCTGCTGCATGCGCAGTGCAGTAAACCAACCAGAACATGTGCATAGCTACCTGGCAATTAAATCTATGCTGGACGATGGAGTGGATTCCACCGAGCTTCGTGCCCTCGTGGTCGTCGATAGTCTAATACTAGGTTGATGCGATAGTATAATGATCCAACAACCCTTCCCTGGCTAGATTTAGCCTGTCTCTAGCAAGCCAAGATGGGTTTGTTTGGTTTGTCTGCTATCCCTGCTTTCCCTGGCCTTGTTTGCATAAGAAGTTGTTTGGTTGTTTGTTTTGCCTTGCATATAATCACCACGTCTTTAGCTTGGTAAGATTACCCCCCTCTTAGCATTCCATCGAGCACGTGGTGAGCATCGCCGTGCTCATCTGCATCCTCCCCAACGGTGCTGGCCACCTACCCGCCCCGCCAGTCGTTGCCTTCATCGTCGTGGCGCACAGCTCTCAACCTGCTCGGAGCTCGGACGAGATAACGAACGAGATTCTGCTCCGCCTATTGTCGTGCTCCGCGTGCTTGTCTTCTCCCCGGGCTTCCTCCGTTGCCATCGCTCGCTGCCCATGGACCCCGGGATCGCTCCTCGGGGTCTTCACCTCCCCCCTCATCTCTGTCGGCGTGTGCGGCGGTGAAGAAGGTGGCGACGGCATGGGCTTCCACCACACCCCACCGTTTGATGCCGTGTAGAAGGAAGGGTCCCATGGTGAAGAAGCCGCGAACGAGGAACGACCGTGACATGAGCCCCGTTCTTGCCTTCTTCTCCGCTAGCGGGGAGCCTGTGTTGCGCTCCACGGCGTCGGAACTGGGCATCGTCGCGAGCGCCGAGGAGAACGACATCTTGTGGGCCACGGTCGCGGCACGGCTACCGTGAGAGGGCGGAGCAGGGCGGCACTGCGGTGGGACCCCAAGGAGGCGGAGGCACAGAGCAGCCCACGGTGTGGCGGGTGGCGGTGAAGAGAGGCCAACAAGGTCAAAGAGGGCGGTGATGGGAATAGGTGATGAGGCTGGACCTGGCCTAGCCATGGGAGAACGTAGCTCTCTCACGTTCTTTTTTGGCCTAGTCAGGCCAGTACAAATAACCTCCCTTGGTCTGGCTCCGGCCGAAAAATAGAAAACCAAACACGTCTAAGTTGGCTCACGGTAGCCAGGTCAGACCTAAGCCAACAACCAAATAAATTAGCATAGTGTGCTATGCTACGGTACATACAGATCCGCCTTCGCGAGTCTCGAGTTAGAACTCGGTCCTCCTCTGCGCTCGGTCCTCACTCCTCATAGTCATAGCTACGCCGATAGGGCGACTGTCCGCTTCCCCAGCCGAGCAGTGCCAGGCCCCATGACCGCGATGACGCGACCCCGGGTGCAGCCTAGCCTCCCCAGCCCCTGTTGTCCGCACTCGCGCTCCTGGTCCCCACATGCCACCCCACGCAGCCACGCCGTGACTCCGCCTGGCAGCCGCACCGGCCAGCGACAACGGCAAGACTGGGTGAGAACTAAGAACTGGGAATATTTTTCCCCTTCCCTTCCCCCGTTCTTTGCAACTTTGCAAGATCTGATATTGGCCTTTCCAAAATCTTCTTTTATATCCACTCTGTTCGGCTGGCTGGTACAATACGACTGGCTGACTGATTGTTCTGAGAGAAAAACACTGGTGAAGGCTGGCTGGTGCTGGCTGGACCAGCTAGCCGAACATGCTGATCGAATTCGGGCACTTCACCGAACTGCTAAATGTTTTTTTACTAGTCTGGATATGAATATATGAAGATTTTTAACCAATGCAAAAATCCTAAATCCGCCACTGTGCACATGCATCCATAATTAAGCATCTTACATACCCTTTAAATGCTTTTTTTTCTTTTGATGTCGTGAAAATCGTCAAAGTGTCCGGCCAGAATTGTCAAACTAACCGAAAAGCATCTCTTCAGCCCAGAAACTCCGTGCAAAACAGGCCGATAATTCACCCACTCCAGCACAGCCCAAACCCAAAAGAGCCCGGGAAGGAAAAGAAAAACGTGAAGTTATCAAAGCACGCTTTTGCAGCTCGCCGACCACCGCGGCAGCATCGACTTCCTGAACAATCTGGCGGCGGCCGCGGCTCCCAAGTTCACGAAGCGGGAGGCACAAGCGAAGCGGCTACCTCTCGCCGGAGATGCCTCCGGGGACCTCTCCAGCGGCGGCGGAGGCCGAGGCATGGACGTGGGAGAACGCAGCGGCCGGAGCTGCCGCCGGGTTCGCCACGGTCGCGGCCCTCCACCCGCTCGACGTCGTCCGCACCCGCTTCCAAGGTAACCCTCCCCAGCTCCCCTCAGGCCATATACTCTAGGACTTCGGAGACGCGGAGCGACGTACGATAACCATGCTGCCTCTCTCGTGTTGGCGTGCAGTGAGCGGTGGGCGCGGGTACACTGAGGTGCCGCCGTACAGGAACACCGCGCACGCTGTGTACACCATCACACGATCTGAGGTATCATCAATTCCTACCACATTTCCTTGGAATGATTAATGGATGCGTGGATTTCTCCAGAAATTCATCCTTAGCCTTGCAAAAAAGTTTGGGGTTATTTGTGTGTGTGTGTGTGTGTGATGCTTCCCAAAAAGTTGGAATAGAACTTGCCTTCTATGTATAGGTGAAATTTCTTAATAGTTGATCATGAGCTGAGGAATCTACTCTAATTTAATTAAGAATGAGTTCAAATTCGTCAAATATGTTTTTATTATGCTTGCTCAAAGCTGATGTAACATGTGAACACAAATGCAAACTATGAATCATTACATTTTAGATGTGTTACAAGTGACATGGTTAAGCAGGGCTTACCGATAGTGTGAGCATATGAACTGCAACTCACTCTGCATGTGAGAAATCATCTGGTTTGAGAACTTTGGTTCTTAGAAACTCAATGTTCCAGATTTTCATCGGTTGCGTCCCTTGATTTGGTTATGTTGAAGTGTTCGTTGTAAGATATAATCTCCTAAGGATTAGGTTGTTCAGAGATTCTGATGTATTTGCTATAAGCTATTTCTGACTTAATCAAGTTCTTGTAGGGCCTGAGAGGACTTTATGCAGGATTTTATCCTGCAGTTCTTGGATCAACTGTTTCCTGGGGCTTATATTTCTTTTTGTAAGTTACTATATATTGCCTCTTCTTTGAATAATGGTGGTGTGTTCTTCTTTTTGGATATACTAAACTGGACTCAGGTGGAATAGCTAGTTTCAGAAATTCACTTCCTATCTGAGAATTAAAGTGTCTCAGTTACCAATTTGGTCTGCTTAATTTTTAGCAATCTGAATGCTACCTGTAATATATGTTTATTAGCATTTCAATTGACATGGGATACATTTTTTTTAAAGTTATAACAGAGCTAAACAGAGGTACTTACATAGGAAGGATGACCAGCTTCATCCGGTCCATCATCTCATCTCAGCTGCAGAAGCAGGTGCTTTGGTTCGTACAGTGACTTTTATCTTTTCTAAAATAATCTACGTTGTTGGATTGCCTTTTGTTTCCAGTTTGTTCAACCTAAGATTCAAACGTGACTATTTAATTGCCAATGTGTATCTAGGACTTTATGATTGTTTTAGCTACTAACATTTGTATCTTCTTTTTGATGAAACGGCAGGGAAGGCCCCTACCCTCTTTTTTTTCACCAGCCATTTGTATCTTCTTAGTGTGATTTATTCATCTATATTGCTTGTTATCATTTAAACATGCCATTTTTTCCATGAAACTAATTTTATTGTTATTATACTCTATACAGGTTTCCTTGTTTACAAATCCCATATGGCTGGTGAAAACAAGACTGCAACTACAAACACCTAAACACCATACTTCTCAGTATTCTGGTTTTTCTGGTAATATGTGCTTCCTTTAAGTACTTACATTTAAGTTTAAATGTTGTACAGGAAGTAATCATATTATTATGTACATGTATTTAAGTCCTGTTTATCAATTAGCAAAACACATCATACTGGTGTAACTTTGTATTTGTTCTCAGTTTTAGTAGAAGTTCTGGAAGATATGCCTATTTACACGTGTTTAGATAAGAAAGGTCTGCTTCTAATTCTATGAAGTATCTTTCTGAAGTTTAATTTATGAGATGTGAGGTTGAATGGAATTATAGTGTACGGTGTACCAAGAAGAGTCTGCTTGAAAATGGTGATTTGAGTAGTCCTCCTCACACATAGGATTCAACTAACAATTATGGATTTAATCAATTTAAATAATAACCTAGCTATTCCATAGATACTCACGAATAATTAATTTTGTTCTCGAACTACCAATAATGAATTCATATCCTTTTGGTAGAATGGATATTCTTGTTGGTGAAGGTTCTTTCATCCTATTCTTGTCTTGTCCATTGTTTTTTATCTCTAGGACTATTAATGCAAGTTAATTGCCATTGCAGTACCTGCAGCCACAACATTATTGATATATCTTTTTTGTGAATTACTTCTGCTCTTACTGGCCCATATTTCGTTTTGTCTATATTTGATTTTATACATCGGTAACTTTGCTTACTTGTTCGCGTAAAGCCAGATGCTTTGAGAACTATTATAAGAGAGGAGGGATTTCTTGCACTTTATAGGGGAATTGGACCTGGGCTTTTGCTGGTATGTATTTATATTTATCTGTTGCTAGCTGAGTTTATTCTGCTTTTCTTTTAGAACTACAACTATACTCATATAACTGCTAGTAACACTATTACAGTAGTGGAGTACTATAATTCATTCTTGAGGTCTGTATTCTCTAGCATTTCTTAGCTGTATATGCTCCATTGGTATGAAATTATATTACCAATACATAACACTTTCATAGATCATAATTAACACTTGAACTTTGAGTTTTAACCTCTTAAGATTTCTTAAGCATCCTATGAAATTTATGGTTGTGTGCTCTAGGTAAGATCCTACTGTAACTCAACTTAATGATCATTGTTTGTAACATCACACTGTAGTACCAATGGATACTTGCGTGTTTTCTATGTTACTATCCTGTTTTGAATCTGACCTTATTATGGAGATCATCCTTAATTCTGTGTGTGGAAAGATTGAAGAAGTTAAGAAATATTGTATTATTTGTTTCATATGCCTGTTTATTGCAAAATCTCCGCAATTGCAAGCTTCTTTTCCCTCCATTGCAAGTGCCGTAGTAACTGAGTCTGGAAAGTTTCATTTTTAATGTCAATGAATGTTAGCTTTTAGAGTGCTTAGTTATTCTTTTTTTTATGTATATGTATGGTTGACAAATCCAGTTCATGCCCCCATGTTTCTTTATTCTGTCATGCATGAAAGGTCACCCATGGTGCAATACAGTTCATGGCCTATGAGGAACTTCGCAAAGCTATGATATTCTTCAAAAGTACAAAATCAAGGACAGACAACAGAGGAGGCGGGGAGTCATTGGTATTATAACTAATCAAATGTTGAGTTTTACTTGGTTCAATAAAGACATATTTCAGTGCCCCTGATTTCTTAAATATGTTGTTTTTATATTCTTTCGGTCTTTCCTTAAACTGTTGTTGATGTTATTTATATGTAGCATTTTCATGACATTCCACACATTTAGAGACTGTTTCTCTATATTAAACAATTTGTGAAACTGTCAAACCAAAGTGAATTGAACATATAGTTATGAAAACACAAAACAGTTCATGCAGTATTATGTTGTTTGACTCCACTCATAACATATGCAGAATTGTAGATATACATACTATCCTGTGGTCATTTACTACTTTGCCTGATATTCCATTCTCTTCACTCTTCATGCTTAGCTGAATTCTATCGATTTTGCGGCACTTGGGGCTGGTTCAAAAGTAGCTGCTATTCTACTTACTTATCCTTACCAGGCAATTTCCTTTGCTCTTACTTGTATTCTCATAAACTCCATAAGTATATTCTACCTTCTCATTGAACATATCAATTGAAGGTTTTTGTAATCTGCAGGTCATCCGAGCCCGCTTGCAGGTTTCATTTTTGAAACTTTTTCATGTCCATACTTTAATGTCTTCTGAGTTTTGATCATTTATAACACATATGTGTGATTTTCCAGCAACGGCCTGACACTGATGGTACTACAAAGTACTCAAATAGCTGGCATGTAGTGAAGGAAACTGCAAAGTAAGACTTCTTTGGTGCTGTTGAAATCTTCAACTATGTAATGCTCAGAATAGCATTATTGTATCAGACTTTTTCTTAGTCATATGTAGGGACTTTATGCGCTTCTAGTATGAAGTAGATGCATTTGATGGATTTTCACAAGTTTGCACCTACATTTTTGCTTACTAATTGTCTGTCTAGGTTAAAACTGTCTACAGTCTTCCCTTCGTTGAGAACAATGAAATATATTTATAGAAGAGTAGCTAAGCCTAAAGTGTCTTTAAAATGCAACAGGGAGAGTTCTATTGCAAACTATTTGCACACCTCATCTGCACATGATATTGGAAATTTGAAAATTTAATGTTCTTGTCTACTGGTGCATGTGTAACATGGTATCACAGGGGAATTAGTTATGCTTAGTTTGACATTCTGAACTTTGTTGGTGTCCTGATGTGCTTTTGGATAATACATATCTCTACTGCAGGTATGAAGGCGTCCGTGGATTTTATAGGGGCATTACGGCCAATCTACTGAAAAACCTTCCAGCTGCTTCCCTCACGTTTGTGGTGTATGAAAATGTTATCAGGCTATTCAAAGCAACCAAGGAGAAGACATAGTTTCTTATTAAATCCAGTAGTATTGTGCCTGTTCTGACACTTCCGACTTCCAAGTTATGTCCATAATTTTCATTCCAGACCAAGCCCATATTTCATTCATTTAGCATAGTATATCACAAATGCGAAACACTAGAGGATGTGACCAACCTGGCCGTGGAAAATTTTGTACTAGAACTTTGTAGAGAGAAAATCTACAGTTTGTCTCTTCCCAAAGAAATATTTCTTTGTTATATAATCCAGCCTGGACGCTGGCGTTGTAGATCTCCGTCCTGATGTTCGGTATGGGCTGTGGCCTGTGGCTGAGGTATATACCATTTATAACGTCTTAATTTAGAGTTACAGTACTCTGCCTTTCATTATTTGCAATTGACATTTGCGCAGTTGTGTAATTTCCCCTTCCTAGTGTTTTCAGCGATGTTTGTATTTTCGCAAGTGTCACCTGTACAACTGAAATGTTCTTGCAAGAACACACTGCAAGGTCTTACTACTTTGAACCATAGTACAAAGTCTCTGAAAAGAAGCATTGATTTCGGTTGTTGCTGATTTGTTGTGAGAGAAAAGTACTCTTCTATGACCGAAAAGAAGTTAAAATCTTAGTTGATTGGACAAGCAAATAGAAATTCTTTGAATCAAGGGCATTCATGCACTCCTCCGTTCCTGAGGTGGATGGTGCAGCCTCTACCTTACCGGGCAGCGAAGCAGCAAGTGTGCACGCGCCTGGCAGCTTCTTGGTGCCTGTGGAGTTGCAGGTCATGTACTCGAATGCAAGGCAGTAGTTGGGGCAAAACGTCCCCCGCCATGCCTCCGCGGTTTGAATGGAGCAGCCGATGACCAGGAGCCCTGCAATATTCAGATAAAGAACGTCGATGCAGGCATTCATTAGGGAGGCCGAGAAAGTGAGGAGGAAGAAGAGAGCTAGGGACAGCTACCACACAGAAGGAGAGCCAGAGCAGGTTTAATGGTAGCCATGTCCTTTACCTTCTGTGCATGTAGTCTCTCCGAAAGAGTGGATTTTATATAGGAAGCTTGGTCATGTGAAGTTGTTTGGGATGTGGTCTTATCTTTGATTTCGCTTTTTCTTTAAAAAAAGAAATCTTTGACTCTGCATGGAGTGATCTTTGCAGAACTTTCCCTTTGACCTTGCAAAAAGCAGGCAGTAAGCAGTAACCCCTACTCAAGAGTGCATGGGATGAGACCATGATGCGTAACAGATTGGCCGCATTTGGATGCCTGCAAATAACGGATACACCGCACAGGACGGTATAGATTTGTTGACGGGCAGCTCCGGTCCTAAATCGATCTGTGAAGTTCAGTTCACAAGCTCCAGTGTCGCATCCGATCATTGCTTCGAGAAAACAATAAGCAAATCTGATTGACCGCTCGTGATGGAGCTCCATGCCTCTCTCTCTGACTGCAGTCACTGCACTGCCTCACAGCTCACACACCAGTAGCCAAGTCGCCGGAGTAGTGGATGGCTAATGTGCTCTATTGGGGCTTAATGGAAACGTTTGCTTTGTCCTTGGTTCGATTTAAGAATGTGATCGATGCTGTTAGGCTGGGTACAACTCTCGAACAGGCATCATGTGCATCCTCGGATCTAGCGACCATCATTGGAGTGCGTTCTGTTGACAGTGTGAGTTGCCCAACCTGCTAATGGCCAACCTTATTGACGGTGGGCATTCAGGCCACAACTTTCTAAATTCACCCATCTTTGTATAGACATATGCGTGCGTTAAGTCTAAGCGATGCTACTACTAGACAGGAGTATCTCCCATTTCGCTGGTAAGTTTCTCTTCTCCGTGAACAGAATTTTAAACACTGGACTACGGATGCGAGTTCAGAAAAGTGCAGGACACAAGAGCAACGTTCTTATGCGAATGCACGCTTCTGATCTTGTGATCAGCTAGTACAATTATTATTCGACAGCGTACAGCTTGAAGCATTATTGTTGATGATTCCACTCTGCTCGAAGACTGATCTTTCGGCTAGCAGTCTAGCGCAGCTATTATTCCTTCTTGTCGCTGCAGTTGTAAGTGGAGCCGGACTGGAGGTGGAGCACGCATTTCCGGCCGTTCTTGGGCGCGCACTCGCAGACGCAGCCGTCCAGCTTCTGGTAGGGGTAGTTGTCGCAGGTGATGTACCCGCCCTGGATGCACCGGACCGTCCGGCAGTCGGCCGCCATGGCTCCTCCGGTCTCGCCGAACACGACGAGCGCTGAACGAACGAACAATCGATCGATTCACATCACAGGTCAGAACTTACACTGCTTCAAGAGTGTCCAAGAAACGACAGTGACATGCTATGCCAATAATCTGATCCGGCGCATCACTGATCACGCGAGACTCGAACTTGGTGGAATGGAACAGGCATGGAACCGAGAGCATACTGCATACATACCGGAGAGGAGGACGATGAAGGCGAGGGAGAGCTTCATGAAGGCAGCCGCCATTGCGTTACCCGCGTGAATTGAGAGAAAGATCGATGCACGGCCGGGGGTTTTTTATAAAGCAAGGTGGAGTTGCAGTTGCAGACCAGCTTGGTACCATTTACATATTACCAGACGGCGTATGCGTCTTCAGCTATACCTGTCCGGATACGCCGCTTCCTCTGACTCGCCGTGTCCGTACCTGACTCATCAGCTTTCACCATGATAAAGGAGATGGAGATGACCATGCATGCGGCTATTGCCATTGTCGTCAAGTTGCTTCTTTGGGCTTGCTCAGCGCAGAGTCGGCATCAGCATGTGGTACGTTCTGGAACCCGTGTCAATAGCTCGGATCGGTTAAACTAGCATATCCTGCGTACTGCTTTATTTTGCTGCCAATGTGAATGTAGACCACTCGGATCGGTCAAAGTGCCGAGTCCACAGTACACTGAATCTGGTGAACATGGTACTGTTTCAGTGTTTCGGGCATTAATTAGGCTGTTCGCTTGAGCTTACTACGAACCAACCAAAACATCAAGGGTTTTTAAACAGTATTTTACTCTCACAATAAATCAATATTATCTAAAGTTAGCGTTTATTTTCAGCTCTAGAATCCATTCGGCTAATGACCATCGACGCAAAGTTGCACGGCTGCCGTGCTGCCCAGAATCCCGAGCTGAGCTCGTGCCGCAGGGAATACGGCAGGAACTCGGGGTACGGGAACATGTGCACACACTGCAGTTTGGGTTTCCACGATTGCGAGAAGTGGTGTGGGTTAGTACAGATCGAATATTTTCTCATCAATTGTCATGCGTGACATCATATCTCATCTGTTGTATAGAACGAAGCAGCACACTTGTTTTCTATACCTCTTTTGTCTCCTTTGTTTGAAGCAAATTAAGCAAGCAAAGCCACACATGGTACACACACTGCTGTACTAGTACTAGTAGCTAATACTACTACGTTATTCAGTGACACTTTATATTCATATCAAGGCGCACGCAGCCGTTGTGCTAGCTGCATGATCGATCGCCGCCTCGCCTCCTGCATGCTGTCCTCATCAGTCCTGCGACGATCCATGGCGGTTGCGCCGGCCACCAGCCTACCCGTGCGGTGTGCAGCTGAAGGAATCGCCGGTGCGCAGGAGGTGGAGCACGCAGTTGACGCCGTTCTTGGGCGCGCACTGGCAGTCGCACCCGTCCAGCTGCTTCCCCGGGTAGTTGTTCGCAGGTGATGTACCCGCCCTGGATGCACTGCACCGAGCACGCCGCCGCCTCCGTCCCGCCGCCGATATCCCCCAACACGAGGAGCCCTGCATGCATCACAGTTCACAGGTCAGAACGTAGCAAGCACCGCCGCATGAGCCTATACCAGAAGTCCAGGGCAAAGTGACTGGAGACTGAGTTGCCTGCCTGCTTACTGCTTATGCTTACCTGACAGGAGAATGGAGGTGAAGTAGAGATTCATGGAACACATCTCTGCTATATATGGCTAAGCTAGTAGTCTCTTCTTTCGCAGTTTGCTTGTAATTTGCTCGTGTTTGCGTTGCGTTTCAAGCCAGGGCTACGGCTCGATGTGTTTGCATATGTATAGTATGGGGCAGTAATGAAGTATGTACTTCGCGGCCTGCACCCAGCTGCCCAGGTTGGTGTCGGTTGCTAGTTGCTACTCCACACGGACACGGCCGCTTTCTCTGACCACGAAAGCGTGGATCTTGCGTCTGACTAACATCAGTCTAACATGGCGCATCTGGCTAACATCACCAGTCTCTACGACACTCACTGATGAGCTTGTCCTTCAAGACAGACGAATTCAGTCTAAAGACGGGGCCGCAAAATGAGAGTCCAATGCAATGGCTGAAATTGAATGCTAGCAAGGAAATTGGTTACTCGGAACCGTACCTTATCCGAATTCAGGTCAAAATTGGCGTCAATTTCAAGGAAACTGTAATAATAATAACTTAATAAGGGGGGAAAAAAGGATGACTGCATCAGCTCCATTTTGACACTGAATTCTGGAAGGAATTTTACAGCATTCCATATGACTAACGACACTGTATTAATCAGTCTGTAATAAGTACGCAACGCAAAGGCAAGACCAAGTCATGTTGATTACTCCTTCAGAACAAAACCGTTTATTTATCACTTAACGGCGCCCATGCAAATTGCAAACATGCATGTAACGCTTTGACGCGGACGATGAAACTCGTCTTCCTCGATCATCTGCATTTCCAGCACCGCTTGGTCGAGCCGCCTCCGAGGTGGACAACGCAGCGCTTGCCGTCTGCCGGGGCACACCTACAGTCGCAGCCGTAGAGCTGCTGCCCAGGATAGTTCCTGCAAGTGATGTAGGTTCCTCGCACGCAGTCGAGGTTGCAGACGGCTTCACTGTGCTCAACCGCCCCCAGTATCACAAGTCTTGAGATTCACAAGAAGCAGCCAACCAAATGTTATCAGTCATGAGTGACAGCATCTACTTGGACTATATACGAAATCGGGGGCCACGAGTAGAGGTGGACAAGCTCAAAATTCAGAGTTTCAGACTGAAAATGGTGGATCTACAGGAAGAGGAAGACGACGGCTGCGATGGGCAAGTTGAAGGAGACCATGCTTGCTATGCTATTGCCTACTAGTATTCTGCTCTCTCTTTCTTGTGCACAAACTCTCAGTGATCTTGGGCTTATGGCTCTGTTCGCTTCAGCTAAAAAGCTGAGCTGATTTGGACTGATCCTGATTTATTGTGTGGAAAAATACTGTTTCAGAGCTGAAAAATATGTGTTGTTTAGTTGAAGCGAACAGCGCCTTGAGAAGGGTCAAGGATTTAATCGCCTTCGCTAGATGTCTAGATACAATCCTCTTAGCTCGAAGTATTTTGTTTAGTACTAGTAGTAATTTCCGGAGCATTAATTGGTAATCATCCTATCCGATGCCAAACATCAAGTTGTGCTAAAAATACCGAGCGAGTGTTCCTTGCCTGGCTTCCCTCAACCAGTAGCAACTCAATGTCCGGTACGGTGGTACGCTACCCTAGAAATACCATCTTATCATCTCAGTCAACGTCTGGTACGGCGGTACGCTACCAAGTGAGTAGTGAGTCAACATCTCGCCATTGTTAGCAGAATTTAATACCATTCAGCGGCGGTGAAGATTAAGGAACCTGTTCAGATGCACTTTACAATTTCAAGATTTCCATCACATTGAATGTTGCGACGTATGTATGGAGCATTAAATGTAGATGAAATTTTTACATGTTTACGCAGTTTGCATCTAAATCACGAGATGAATTTTTTAAACCTACTTGGACCATGATTGGATATTTATTAAAAAAAAATTCTTTTCCAAATTGTAAATTGCAACTGCATCTAAACGGGACCTAAGAAAAACATGACAATCAATGGGCCATTCAGAATTTCAGGCCGGAACAGCCATGTGTTTTGACATAATCTGGAGCAAGATAGGAGTACTCCCTCCGTCCCACTGAGATTGTCGTTTTAGAGTTTTTAGACATCACGTTTGACCATTCGTCTTATTTGAAAAATTTGTATAAATATCATTTATCTTATTATAATTTGTTTTATCACTAGAGGTACTTTAATAATTATTAATTGATTTTGTATTTTGTATTGAATAAGACGGACGGTTAACCACAGTTTCTGAAAAGTCTAAAACGACAGTCTTTATAGGGACAGAGGGAGTACGCAAGATCGACTCGTTGACTATTGAGAGTTGACTTTGCCCTATCAGGTTGGGAGGCGCACAAATTATCAAGTGAATGGACAAGAACCAATGACACGTAGCTTGCCCTTCAAGACGAAGTAGTGCAAACTTCAACGCATTGACTGAAAACATGTCTGCTCTGAAGCAACTCATAGTTATTTACGTATTATACCCTACTCCCTCCATATAAAAAAAAATGTTGTTTTTAAAAAGTTTTTTTTGTTAAACATTGAGAACATAAATCATGAATAACTTTTAAATTATTGAATTTAGAAATATAAAAATATATAAATAGATTTGTCTTTAAATATATTTTTATAAAAATATACATATATCACTTTTCAATAAATATTTTTATAGAAATATGAAGTCAAAGTTATGCTTTAAAGACCGTGTCGTTGTCCTAAACAACATCTAATAAATCTTATACAGAGGGAGTACATATACTTCAATAGTCCAATTCCCGCTTAAATCAACAGGTGCAAGTTTAGATGATAAGTATATTTCAATTTCATGCCTGGATTTTTTTTTCTCCTCTAGAATAAGGTAGCGCCTATATCTATGATCCTCTCAAGTAACGCTCGTCAAGATCTCATATGGTCTGATTAGTTGCTTGCACTGGAATTAGTCTTGCATTAGATTTTATGCAGCATGACATAAGACAATCTTCTGCTTATAAGCACTTATTTTGGGTTTTTTTTCAATTCTAAAACAACGTTTTTCTCTCACACCAAATCAATATAAGCCAAAATCAACGGTTTTTTACCTCCAGCAAACAGATAAAATGCGAGGAACAGTTCAATTCCTGGAGAGAAGGTCCGGCAGCGATACTCCATCGTTGGAACAGCCACCCAACCACGGAGATCAAGGGAGCAAATAGGATATAGGAGAAAATAATTAAGAAAAAGTTAATTAATTAATTAATGGCTACTTTAAGATCTGTGTAATTTTTAGAAAGAGAAGTATTGGAGCAATACTCATTTATATTTTGTTACATGTAGCCCTCGTCTTCATGTTCTAATTGAGGTCTCTTGTTTCTAGTACAGATACGAAGGATGATAAATTGAGAATATTTCATTTTTGTGTGCGCATCAGCTTGTTAGTATATAGTATGCTAAGTAATGCAGTATTGAATCTTCTCTGAGCATTCTGCACGGCTGCATAAGAGGGAGCCTATCCAAGCAAACTAACATGAGCAGACTGTGCATAAGTCTTCGTATACAAGCTAATACAGACAACATGGAAGTGTACCTATAGACCAGGATGCGAAAACAATGAAAGATTATAAAGATTAGAGAGAGAGAGAGAGAGAGAGAGAGAGAGAGAGAGAGAGAGTATCGCTCTGTCAAAACTTGCACTGTTGATTTCCGTTTTGTAGTTTTCAGCTTGCAGCCCTCGTGGAAAAGATGTCAAAAATCTAATCAAACAACCTCCAAAAATCGTGATGTTTTATCGTGGGAGAACTTCCTAAGGATCATTTTCACAAGCTATATCCTCAAAATATGGAAGTTCACCAAACCGGTCTGGTCGGACTTGAAAACTGTATTGGTTTAGTACGATGAGCTCCAAAGAAAAATGTCAAAACTGGATCAAACGAACTCAAAAATCATGAAATTTGATCAAGGAGTTCACACCTTCACGAAAACTGTATCGGTTCACACCTGCGGGTTGTCATTATAGAACTGACCCGTGGATTGAACAATTCCCTTGTTATTACAAACACTGTAGCCCAGATTGGAACCAAGGGCAGATATATATGTTTTCAGCACTGCTGCAGAACCGTGCCGTTGCCGGAGTAGACGACGCAGCCTTGGCCGTTCTGCGGCTTGCAGTGGCAGCTGCACTTGCTCAGATTGCCATTGTAGTTCTGGCATGTCATGTAAACTCCTTGCACGCACATGACAGTGCAGACTGTTTCACTATGTTCAGCCGTCGTCCCCAGTGTCAGAAGTCCTGATTTACATGACACAATCTTTAGCGACAAGTTAAATTGCAAACAACAAAACAAAACTGAAGTAGAAAACCCATAAAAATTAATGTGTTATTATTCATGAAAGGAGCATATTTGTACCCAGGAGGATGACGAAGGCAACGATAGGAAGGTTCAGGGAGGCCATGACACTGCTATTGCTATGTATATCGTAGTAGTCCGTAGTGTTATGCACGCTTCACTCCCTGTCGCCAAACTTGCCTTAAGCTCGGCTTCATTAATATAGCAGATTGAGAAGGTTTCACCTTCACCAGGTGACGACACTATACCAAATAAACTTCACTTCTAGTATGGCATTGTTTGCACCAAACGTAAAGGGTCGATGCCTTCGCTTTAGCAGCTTGATCAGCTTTCGGTCAACTCTACAAATGCCGAGTTGGCCATCTCGATTGATCCAATAGCATGTGCACAGCAGTGGTGATTGGTGAAGGACTGATGACTTCAGGTTCATGCGCATGATACATCTCGGAAGCTCCAAATCATTATTCGCTATTTCTCACTATAATATTTGTGTTATTTTCACTTCAAATCCCTACCAAAATGGTTCGCTGTTTTAGAATTCAGAGCAATGGATAACTGTGTTACTGTTGGTCTGTTGGAACAAGAACGTCAACCGATAGCTTTTGCCCGAGGCACATGCCATTTGCATTTTTGAATTTTGTTCATGACCTCACAATATTGTTCATTGACTTGAGTTGACTATAGTTCAAACTGGGCTTGCCTTCTTTGGAGACGTGCACCAATCTAGCGAAATGCTCCATCACGCCTATCTCCGGAGCATAAGAAGAGCTGCCCCCAACTTCAAGATATATTGGAATGCCAAGCCTCGAAATTCCCTATCACGTATCTCGGTTTGTCGCTCAGCATAAGGAAGCCTCCCAAAGGGTCCCTGTCCGCAATCGACAAGGTGGCCAGGAGACTGCCCTCTTGCCACGGTCCGCTCATGGCCAGAAAATGGTCATCTCATTGGGATCAAATCTGTACTATCGGCAATACCAATCTACTCCTTGATCGCAGACGGCCTCCCACCTTGGGCCAGAAAGGAGATCGACGCGATATGCAAAAGATTCTTATGGACATGGAAGGATGGCTCAGTCTGTGGAAAATGCATGGTCGCTTCGCCGACGGTATGCCACCCGAGCTTGGCGGTCTAGGAGTGTCAGACCTAAAGCTCACGGAAATTGCATTACAAACACGATGGTTGTGGCTGCATAGCACACACAAACACAGAGCTTGGTCAGAGCTGCCTATCAAGACGTCAACAGAGGTGCAAGCCTTCTTCAGCGCATCCACATTTTCCATTATCGGAAACGGCACAAGAATTATGTTATGCACCGATCGCTAGGTGCAAAGGCAATCCATACAACAGCTAGCACCAACGTTAATCAGGTTTGTCAGACGGAGGTACACCCAATCGGAAACGGTTGCGTCGGCGCTCCAAAACGGGAACTGGATCAGGTAGCTCAGTGCATGGCTGACGGTGCCGTAAATTGAGGAATACCTCAGAACCAGGGACCTCCTAAGAGATATGCACTTGGGCGATCAGGAAGACTGATTGGATATGGACCATGGACGCGAAGTACTCCACGCAATCAACATATCTCGTCCTACACTCTGGTTCTCACACTGTCGATTGATGTGCACGATTTAGGCAAGTTGGGCACCCTGGGAGTCAAGCTATTCCTATGGCTCGTTGAAGCATCTAGGCCCTAATGGTTTCGGTGATTAATAACAACAAAGAGGTTATTATGACTAACGTGTGTTTTGCAGGATAATCTAGAGGTTAGGTCATAATAACATGTAGGTTCAAGCCCCTAACGATGGAATTCGATTCGGTTTTCAAAGGACGGAAGACAAGACGGTGATAGGCTAGTGCTAAAGTTTTCGATTCGGTGAAGTTTTGAGTGTTTTTGGGGTGTTGGACCCTGAGCAGTATGGCCGTCGGACCAATACTCAGAGTCCGACGACCACGTGGCAGCCCCTGGTTGCACCCCAACACACCAGGGAGCGTCGGACCCTGGCTAGATAGGCGTCGGACCATCCGTCAGCGTCCGACGGTGCCAGGGGTCTCTCGGGTGAGCGTCGGACCGAGGTGACGGGAGTCGTCGGACTAATGCGCGCATTAGTCCGACGCTTCCAAAGAGGTCCACAGAGCAGCTTTGGGCGTCGGACTGTGTCCGACGGCCATCGTCGGACCATTGCCGCATGTTATACTCGCGCTGTGGTTCTGTGCAGAGAACACCCGAGAGCGCCAGAGGGCGTCGGACTGGGTCCGACGCTGAGCGTCGAACCATTGGTGAGCGTCCGACGCACCTCTGACACAGCAACGGCTATCTGCCGTCTGTGAGACGGACTGAGGGGTTTTGGTCCGACGGTTCACTGTTCACACGGTCCGACGGTTCGCAGAAAGCTGGTATTTGTTCTAAATGGCTAGTGTGTGGCTTGGGGGTATTTATACTTCTCCATCACCCTCATTCTAGCTCTCTTGTCCATTTGTTCAGCTGAAACAACCCTTATGACTTTATGAGAGTGCAAGAGCCCAAGGGAGGTTGAGTGATTTCTACTTACTTATGAGCTTCTTCCCTAGAGTGTGATCAAAAGTGACTTGTGTGTATCCATCACCTTTTTTTGCCTTGTTCTTGGTCAAGTGAGAGTCTGGGCTTGTTACTCTTAGTGATCGGCATCACCTAGACGGTTCGGTGGCGATTGGAGGCTTGGTAGCCGCTTGGAGAGCTTGTGGACAGCCCAAGCCAAGCTTGTGAGCGGTTGTGGACGATCCACCGCGCCGGAGAGGCAAAGGATCAACCCGTAGAGAGCACTTGGTCTCTGCGAAGATCAAGGAGGAGCCACACTCTTGCGTGAGTGCTCCAACGAGGACTAGTGGAGAGTGCCGACTCTCCGATACCTTGGGAAAAACTCGGCTTGCAATCTCTTACTCATTTAATTTCCCGCATTTACTTTATGTTCTCTACATTCATAGAGTAGTATACTTGTGTTAGGACTTGACTCTAAGTTACATAACTTGTTTTAGGCTTAGAATTTCACGCAAGCACTAGTGGGGTGATACTGGGCAAATAGCGATAGGCTGAATTGTTTTACGAAAAATTATTAGTTGTCTAATTCACCCCCTCTTGAGCATCCTCGATCCTTTCACTCGTAGTCAGGCGACGGCTATGGACAGATGAAAGAAGGCAACGACATGGGATGGAGGCCCAAGAACATTGCCTCTTAGGCTCTTATGCGATCAAGAGCCAGAGACTATCAACCACGTCATCGCATCGTGCTCATATTCGAGGCAAATTTGATGAAACATACTCTCGGTGTTGGGCGCTGACACCTCGCAGGTAGGCGGCGATACAATCACGTCTTGATGGACCTCGTGAAGGCAGCGATGGAGCGGTGACAAGCGAAAGGGAGCTGACTCCTTGTTTGCTACAGCGGCATGGGAACTTTGGAAGGAACGGACCGCGAGATGCTTCCGTCAACCCGAGGCAAGTGTGCTACACCTCCTGAACATCATCCGGTGTTTCACCGACATGTGGACCAAGGCTGGGGCACGGCACCTAAGTTGTTTAATGCGTGAGTAATCCGCTATGACATAGACTGCTAGGGAGAAATGCGTGCATCGAAGCAAATCTTGTCCTCTTTAGTGTGCCCGGGTGTTGAGCGCATCGTTGTCAGTGGCGGAGGACAGAAAAAATTAAAGTGTGATGACATCGATAACATAGATACCAAATATTTCTCAATATATTAGTTTATACACATATAAATCACGAAAATGATGGTCTGAAGTGATGTTGTTCCTCCCCGACTCGACGATGACGCCAGGACTCCTAGGCTCGCGTGTAGTGAACTGGTGGCCGCAGCACCGTGAGGGTATGAGAGACGAACTGGCGGCCGTAGCACCACGAGAGACGAAAGGCGGCCGCAGCACCGTGACTCCGTGAGAGACGAGAGGCGAAACGTCGTATGTCAAGTCTCCTAACTGCAGTCCTCACGTGCCAAGAAAAAGGCAAAGGGCACATGCCCATAGGACCACCGGCCACGTAAAGGAGCAGCCCATAAGCCCGGCTGCCCAGGCAAAGTCTGGTGTATCTGTTCTTCTTCAGACTTCACTTTACTTGATATGCTAATTTTAAACTGTGATTTGGAAGTAAAATTTTCTGAGGATTTAAGGTATGGCAAGCGTCGTATCATGTCATATTGAGAGCTTCGTCCTTCGTACTTGTACTTATCTTTTGTCTCTACTTAATAGAAAGATATAGAGTCTTTTGCGTATTCAAGAAAAAAAATAACTGGCCTTGCCCTGTCATCGTCGTTCCACAGCATCATACTGCAGGCACGTAGTACTAATTAAGACACATACTTTCATTGTTACTGAACATACTTACTTCACTAATATTCTGCAACAGTATTATTCAGACGATCACAATGCAACTCGGTTTAGACTAAGAGTAGCAACGGCGAGCACTCGTATCACCCCTCGTGCGCGGCTCCGGCTATAAACCTATGCCTCCTGCCGTGGGCAGTTGAAGGTATCGCCGGTGGTCAGGTGGTGGAGCACGCAGTTGACGCCGTCCTTGGGCGCGCACTCGCAGGCGCAGCCGTCCAGCTTCTGGTAGGGGTAGTTGTCGCAGGTGATGTACCCGCCCTGGATGCACACCACCGGGCACGGCACCGGCGCCGCCAGCGTCAACACGACGAGCCCTGATTCATCACAACATACGGAAAGCGACCGACCTCAATGAAGAACCATGCATTTATCTCAAGAGCCAAGATCCATGGATCACGTCTGATAGAGAGAGCTTGGCTAGCAAACGACTAAATGTCAGCGTACCGGAGAGGAGGAACATGCAGGTGAGAGTGAGCAGCTTCACGGAGGCCATTTTCTCCTACACTTTGCTTTGCTGGTGTATTGTCGTAACTGTGTCTCAATGTCTGCATAAGTGCATATCGATGTGTTTATATAAGGGGAGTTCAGAAGATGGCAATACGAAGATGTGACTCGGCATGCCTGAAATACTAGATAGGATATAGGTGATGATCATGACTCATGAGCGGGTGAAGCCTGCGTACACGTCTTCCCAAATTAATTGGTGTTCTGCAAGCCAATTAGTAGTAGCACTCCATTGGCAATCAAAATTCACAAGTAATGTCAACTGGAGAATATTGGAATTGCAGAAGCCCTTCGATACATAGACGTCAACATATAGAAAGTGGTGACCGCACTAAAATAGCACGTCATAGCTCGCTGCTTCGGGCTGGTCAAGTCAAGGATAAATTTCACTCTGAATTTCAGAAGCTTCAACTCGGAGCCATTGAGAAGTGAGCCCATACAAACAGACGTAAGCAGCACTTTTCAGCCAAAATCTGCTGGTGTTGTTTTGCAAATTAACAAATTGATTTTAGTGCCCTCTTTCAGTGTGTCCTCTTTTGAAGTGTTGGTTTCAGAAAGGACTGTTGACCTCTTTTTCTGGTACTACTACAACTTAAGTACTGAGTGTGCAAATTTGGAGAAAATACCCAATCAATCTCTTTAGGCCTCTCATGGCTGGTCACAGATATATCTATTATAAAGCTATAATCCACATTACAAGTTCTATCTTAACATACAAGTTATCTAAATCATCTCTCACTAACGATCCACGTCATCTTCTGACTAATAGCTAGGTCATTCCACTAACTTCCAACCTCTATAAAGTCAATACCCACAAGTTTAATCTCAACATACAAGCCATCTTCCTCTAACAATCTACATCATCTTTTACTAATAAACATACCATTCCACTAAGTCATCCAAATCATCTTTCACTATATGGCACTATCTACGCCACCTTTCACAAATAGTCAAATAGACATATCGTAATACAAGTTATCCACGTCATTCTCCAATAGTACTTCAGTATAAGACAATCCCATAGCAAAGCGGAGGTATGTATCCTTTTAGTATAGCTTATTAACTTGCCCCTCAAGGCGAGAGAACTCAAATTGACCTTGACATAAGAGTTCTTTTTGCAATGGCCGATAAGAAATTTAGCATCATTTGCTTATTTAGATCAGCCTCAGCCTAATTTGGGTCAAAACTTAGTGTCAACAAAGTCCTGGTCAAAACTTGGTAATCATCATGTAATGGATAATCATTGTATAATTCATCAGAGACTAGGTAACACAGTTTCCTGGAAGGGGGGGGGGGGGGGGGGGTGTTTCTTTTTCTTCAGCTTCTGCGACTCAGCGCTAGGGAGCTGTGCTAGGAACGTAACGCCATCTCGGTTGATTGCATCATGTGATGTACTCCCTCGCGTTCAGAAAAAGTATGTCTTAGAATTTTAGACATTTTGTTTAGCCATTTGTTATATTCAAAAAATATATAAATATTATTCATTTTACTTTACTATACTTTATTTTATCACTAGAGATATTTTAATAATAATTTATTTATTTTATATTTTATACAAAACTTTTAAATAAAACAAACAATCAAACGCGATATCTGAAAGTTAAAGGCGATGCTTTTTTTAGACGGAGGGGCAGGAGGTAGGACATACGGAGTACTTGTACTAGTCGTATGATCGCAAATCACAAGAGCACGAACCCGAAACCCAAAGATAGCAGCGGCGGGCGGCGTGCATAGCAAATAGTGGAGCTTGCAGCACCAGCACTAGCATAGGCCTGGGCAAATACCCGATACACATTATCCGTACCTAAATTACTTAAACCCGGATCTAAATTATCTGAACTCGAGGTACCTGATCCTAATTTGAATAGTAATTTTGATTATCCAAAATTAATTTAGATAATTCGGGTAATATCTCCTGTTACCCGAACTACCTAAATCACTCAAATATGTGTTTCTATCTTTGTGTTTATGATGTGTTATTGTTGAACTTCTAAACTTATTATTTTATTAATATATGATTCCGTATGTGACTATAATATATTATTCTCTATAAATTTCTATTGAAATTATATACAAATTGATGTTGAAATTATGTATAAATCACTACTAAAATTTTATGTAATTTGTTTTTTTCTATAAAATTGGGTATATCGGGTAATAGCTGAACCGGAATTATCAGGTAATACCTGAACCGAAATTATCGGATACTCGAATTTGCGGGTAATATTTTTTTGACAAATATCGAATAATAATTTTTATCGCCCAAATTATCGGATAAAAAAAAATGGGTACCCGAACGCCCAGGCTTACCAGCACCAGTGTCGGGGCCGGGCTACAGGTTACCTGATGGGCTTAATGACCCATGTTCTAGGTTGGGCTTACGACCACGCTGGTGGACTATTTAGGGCCTGTTTCAGCTTTAATTTTGTTCACGTGGAAATGACGAGGCAAAACGCCTATTGTTTTTTTTTATATTCCAATTATACAACTTCAGATTTTATGCGTTTATTAAGAGTTACCCCCTCCGTATTGGTAAAAGAAGACGTTTAGGACAACGACACAGTCTTCAACGTATGACTTTGACTTCATATTTCTATAAAAATATTTATTGAAAAGTGATATATGTATATTTTAATAAAAATATATTTGAAGACAAATCTATTTATATAGTTTTCATATTTTCAAACTTGACAATTTAAAAGTTATTCATAATTTATATTCCTAATGTTTGACCAAGATCTTTTCTAAAATATCATCTTTTACCAATATGGAGGGAGTACATGTTAAAATTTATTTAATGGTGTATTACTAAGTCAGTTTATGATCCAGCTACTCACTCAGTTCCAAAAATGATAAAATTATAGTATAGTGCTAGGATTTAATATATATCATACTAAATAAGTATCTATAGTTTTTTCATGAATATATTTTCATATTATATCTATTTAAAGTCATATAATGCTGGTGTTATTTTAGTATTTTATATAAACTTAGTAAAAATTAAGATAATTTGAGTTGGACCTTACATAGAACTGCATCCTTTGGGATGGAGGCCGTATATAAGCTCATCTCTTGATTTTTTTTTCTTGATTACTACTTCACCCGTTCTAAATTATAAGATGATTTGTTTTTTTTCTAATACATATCTAAATATAGTGTTTGTAGAATTAAAACATAGTAATCCAATATAAATACATAAAGTTTGCAAGATCTATGATCTATCTCAAGATGGGAAATATGCCAACATTAGTAAAACTCATGGGGCTTGTTTGGTTTGCTTCTCGTGGGAGCTGCCGGGCCCGGGCAATACTCAAGGTGTCTGATTTTTAGACGTCTGGTGTTAGGATCAGATATCTAGCTAGGCACGAACCAAGCCTACAATGTGTAGTAGTAGTTCTATTTAGCTACCAGCGCAAGTAGATTTTTTATACCCAGTAGAACGCTGAATTTTCCCACACAGAAAAAACATAGGGATTTTTTTTGGATACTTTCATTTTAAAGAAATTAGAATCTACTATTTGGCTTGAAATTTAACCTTTGACAACTTTATTAAGATCACTTAAGTCTTTCTTAAATATTTAAGGTGGGAAATAGAAATGAATTTTATAAATTATCATGCTTACTTACTAGACAGCATCAGCCAGCTATTTTTCTCTCACAATAATCAGCTAGCCAGCCATACAATCCAACTGGCCGAACAGATACATAACTCTCTTTTGTATGGTGAATAATAATATACAGATATAATTGATATACAACCATTTTAGCTTTATTAATTGTTATCTAAATTGTAATTATTAAAATAAATTTAATTTTAAGGATCCAAGCTGGATCATAAAGAAAGTCATCCAGATCCAGTCCTGATCACATGATATTTTTGCTTCGCCTTCCCGCGAAGCCGCCAGTGCGGCCGTGCTCCGAGCGACGTGCCGACGTCCTCCGATCCATAGAACTTGACGTGACGTGGGATGATTCGTCAATGGTCTTACAGTCAAAGCTAGGCCCACAGCCACGTCAAACGGGGCATCCCTTGCCGTCCGATCATCCGCAGGTTGGCACAAGCCGTTGGATGCGCTTCCGTGTTTCGGGACAGGCGGTTCACAGTTTCCAGTTCCACCATGCCTGGCACCTGTTCCACGCCTAATCCCGACATCCCGTTGCAGATGGCTACGCGCACACGGCGGGTGGGGGAAAATGTCTCACAAGGAAGGCGCAACCGCACAACATGCTTTGCAAGAGAACACAATATATGCTTTGCAAATGACTACTATTTTTTGTATGCCAATAAAACAGTACTCACGCATTATGGATACAAGTGAATCACACAAAAACAGTGTTTTCCAAAACTTCTAATGTTATGTCCTAATGACTATGATGTTTTACAGTTTTGTTAGAAAGATGTTTGAGCTTAAAGCATAAGCAACCGTCTATTTTAATATTTTAGCAAAAGGGACTGTGCTCCAATATTTGGTAAAAAAGAGCTCTTTCAAAATAACATCGTTAATCATAAGATATTTGGAAAAAATATGAGAGACTGTGATACGGCGTGCATACGTTCACAAATTTTAAGATCTATCAGGCCAACTTAGTTTCTCAGTCGTGCTCACAAAAGTAGAGTGTGCATGCTTACATTCACAGGGATAAGTGTATCTATGTGAGTGTTAGCATATGTAGTGGTTTCAGAAAAACATTGGTAGCATATCTTGATATTGTCAATTTGCTATTAAACAATTTATTTTTCCAAAGTTATTTCATCTACTGCTGAAGAAAATAATTAGCTAAGAAAGTGACACCTGTGGTAAGACGAAGCTTGAATTTTCGTGGATTGATTTTCATCAGAAGGAATCTAATCGATTCAATCTGTCCATAAAAGTTTATTGTTTGACCAAGAATCGGTCTAGAAGATGTAAATCATTATACCACAAATATGTATTTTTAAAAGCACTAGAAAAAAATTATTATTTTAAATCCATTACCATTAATAGAGTACTCTATAAAGAATCTATAGTTAAATTTTGATTTTTGGAAATCAAAATCCCTAAATGAAACAAAATAGGATATGACCACATAACATTATACTAAGCGCATCCATGGTGATGACTTCGTGCATGAAAAGAATACCAGATATGTGTATCAAGAACTATTTCATCCAAATCTAACATGTGCCACGACTTTGGCTCTAGCTAGTTGCATAGTGTAGTATAGAGTCATTTTCTCGCTAATTTTAAAATGATCTAGGAGTTAGTGAAACCACTATTTTTCTTTTGTGATTCCATCTCCTCCGCTCACTGCAATAATAAGTCATTTCGAGCCGTGCCGAACAGAGGTAAGGTTACACGAGATCACACCTAGTGGACCTAGCAATTGCCTCCCAAAACAACAGCCGGATTCCCCAATCTAACCCCTGTATTAAAAAAAAAAATGCGGCCATCGGTATACCAACATCGTTAACTTCCAACGCCCCTGCCCGTCGCAACCGTGTCAGACGACCGCCATTGCCACCGTGTCGAGCACGGGGCGAAAATTCCTTTCGAGATCTCGCTTCTGGAAGCTTCCGCGGCGGCGCGGTGATGACTACGAGCCCCTCTCCGGTGGCGAAGGCGAACGGCGCCGCGGCCGGCGCTGGCGGGGGCATGAAGCGGCGGGGCGGTAGGTTGTGGTGCGCGGCCGCCGGTGCCCTCCTCGTGGCCCTCCTCGCCGTGGGCGTGAGCTACCGCAGCTTCCCGGGCATCCCCTCCTCGTCGCCTGGAAGCTGCGGCTGCCCTGTAAGAATCTCTCCGCTGGTATTGCGATTCGCTTAGCTGCTTTTTGGGGGGTTTGATTTATAAAAAACAGTTGATGCGGTTCTGACATCTGAGGTGGCGGTGTGGTCCGTTTCAGGCTGCGAGGAAGTACACGGGGATGGTGGAGGACTGCTGCTGCGACTACGAGACGGTGGATGCCATCAACGAGGAGGTCCTGCATCCAATTCTACAGGAACTCGTTAAGTTGCCCTTCTTCAGGTACTTCAAGGTGAGCACTCATGGATTGTTTGTCCTGGACTGTGATGTTGGCACAATTGTGGAAATGTATGTTGTGGTACTCCAGTGAGCAGATAGATTCGTTATAATTTAGAGTCATGCGTGCTTGATTGTAGAATTGATGCTTGATTATGGAGTTATAGGTGGAAGATTGTCGTGACTCTGATTATTTGTCAGGCTATAATTTTTTTAACCTGAGCCGTTGCATGTAATTTATCAGTTTTCTACTATTCTAGAGTTACCTTTGGATCAAACTTTTTCTGTACTCTGCTTGTGTATTGTCTGTCTTTTGATTAGTAATGATTATAATGAACAATAATCAACTGTGCTGTATATGGAATCAAAGTGGTATTTGCTTGATCAGAATATGAAGGTTGGCTTATCTTATTTAGGGAATTTGATGATGGAAATAGTGCACAATCTAGTCATGGGGACCATCTAATGGTACCTGTTAGCTATCCTAATTGGACACGTAGTTTGACCCATTCTATTGCTACATTCCCTAGAGCTTATTAAGTTTGTGGAAGAGAATGGTATTGGTCTATGTTGTTATTGATGTGTAAGCCTTTGCATATTGCAAAATGGAATTGATTGGTGTGATGACTAATTTGTAAAATTTATACTTTCGTCTCATATATACTTAGACTACTTTCACCATTTCATGCAAAATATTCACTTTCACTGAGGAGTGGAAATGAAAATCTATGTGATGACATGGTTTCAGAAATGTGAACCCTTCAAGTTCTCTTCCAAATAGTTTTGTACTTCCTCCATCACAAATTACAAGACGTTTTGGCATTTCTAGATTCATAGCACTATGTATCTAAACATAACATATATTTAGATGCTCAGCAAAAGCTATGAATCCAGAAAAGCCAAAATGTCTTATAACTTGGAATGGAGGGAGTTTTTTTAGTCTGCCTACTGTATATGTCAGCTATATGTGATGCTACCAAAATGCTCGAATTTAAAATAAGCAATGGTTCATCTGTTCTAAGCCATGTGTTGTTCCTTGTCATTTGTAAGGTTAAATTGTGGTGTGACTGCCCTTTTTGGCCCGATGATGGAATGTGCAAGCTTAGAGATTGTAGTGTCTGTGAGTGCCCGGAGAATGAGTTCCCTGAGCCATTCAGGAAACCTTACAGTGGACTATCTCCAGATAGTATGATGTGCCAAGAAGGAAAACCACAGGCTGCCGTTGATAAAACTCTTGACAGCAAGGTTTTCAAAGGATGGGTTGAAACTGACAATCCGTGGACATCTGATGACGAGACTGATAATAGTAATTTCTCTTTGCCTTGATGTAGTTTATTGCCCATTCTTTGTTTCTTATTTATTATCATTCATGATGATTATCGAACTGTTGTACTGTTTTCAGATGAGATGACTTACGTGAATCTTCAACTGAATCCTGAACGATACACTGGCTATACGGGTGACTCAGCAAGAAGGATATGGGATGCTATTTACAAAGAGAACTGTCCAAAATGTATGCAAATGTGCTCTTTCACATGCTTGTTCTGCTTTAGTTATCCTGGTTTGATGGACCATGTCAAGTGTGACTATTAATTTTCATCTGAGCTGCTTATTGACAACCTCCATGTTTTTTTAATCAGTGCATGTGTTTATATGTGCCATGTCATGAGTTCGCTGCATGTTAAATGAATTAGTGATGCTGATGGACTCATTATTTGAGTTCTTTTTTTAGATATATGCCACTTGTAGCTACCTTGTCTTCTAAAGTCATCCAATATGCATGGCATATATTGGCCCATCTGTTCTTCTTTAGCGTCTTGTAGTGTACTGCTCTAGTTGCATGCCTGTTTCATTAGATGTCCTACGTAACATGATAGAGAATCCTATCAGACACTTCAGTCCAGCATCAGTAAAATTATTGACACAAGATTTTTTTACTGCGTTTTTTTTTTATTCAGATCCCTCTGAAGAACTGTGCCACGAGAAGAAGGCCTTGTACAAGCTTATTTCAGGGTTGCACTCCTCAATTTCAGTGCATATTGCTTATGATTACCTTCTTGATGAATCTACTAACTCAGTATGTGACCAAATTGTCCTTGTTTATTGTTTATTTTTTATTGTGCCAAGTTTCATAATTGTTTTGACCACTTCTAATGTAAATGGCCACAGTGGGGACAAAATCTTCCTTTGTTGTATGACCGTGTCCTGAAGTATCCAGAACGTGTCCAGAATCTTTACTTCACCTACCTGTTTGTCCTTCGGGCCGTGACAAAGGTTCCCATTTCTTCCTTATTTAGTACTGTTCATTTTGTTTCGATGCTACTGTGGAAGATCAAACTGTTAGGTTTATAAGGTTTATTTTTGTTCAAAAATTGTAATTGATAATGGTTTGATTTGGAATCTTTCAGGCAGCAGATTATCTTGAGCAGGCTGAGTACAATACTGGCAATCCTGAAGACGACTTGAAAACAGAATCTCTTGTGAAGCAATTGCTTTACAATTCCAAGTTGAGATCTGCATGCCCATTGCCTTTTGATGAAGCCAAACTCTGGCAAGGCGAAAATGGTCCGGAGCTAAAGCAAGAGATTCAGAAGCAATTTAGAAACATTAGGTTTGTGACATATTTCCTGTGTTCTCATTTTTCATAAGACGCATATGAACCACTTGAATCCTTAGCCATGTAACATGTTCCTGATTAGTGCAATTATGGACTGCGTTGGATGCGAGAAGTGCCGACTGTGGGGAAAGCTCCAAGTTCTCGGTCTTGGAACTGCACTGAAAATTCTTTTCTCTGTTGATGGAGACAGCCATTTGAATCAGCCAGTATGTAGTCCATTTCTCAAATACTCATTACCACTCTTGCCATGTTATGATTTGAGAGATATTGCTGTTCATTTTGCTGGTATTTGCTCGAAAACTGTTTGTTTTGAAACATTATCCTCATTTTAAGTTCCTATGACTAAATTATTCTTGATCGCTTACACTTCCACTAGAACCACGTCAGTCTTAAAATAAAAGAAGGAATGCACTATGAGTTCTATGCTAAATTGTTACTAAGCCTACTGAATCACTTTGAATTCTTCTTGAATTGGTAAAAAAATTTCTAAAATAATCACTTATACATTTTGAGTTCCTTTTGTATGTATAAGTGGATATTTGTTTAACAATACTTCCTTGTTGGCGATTGATCAGTTGCAGCTGCAGCGAAATGAGGTCATTGCATTGTTCAATCTTCTGAATAGGCTCTCAGAGTCTGTCAAATTTGTACATGAAAAAGGATTATCAATTGAAGAAGTCATCAAGGAACAGAGCCCTTCAACTCTTCCAAAGGGTGCTTCCAAGCCGAATCTTAAACTGGTACCCCCCCCCCCCCCCCCAACCCGACCCCACCCCCCCTTGTTTCTTACGTTTATCCCTCTTAATTCGTAATCTTGCATCATTGATTCTCCTGCAGGACTTCTTTTGAGATGTCAGAGTGTAGTTGTAGGTATACAAGATTACAAGGACATGCTGGAAGATTAACATAGACATGTATGGATACACCGAAAGATTAACATGTGCTGGAAGCAGTTCCGTACATACTTCTGTTGCTGCAGCTCTATTCAAGAGACTGAGATACAGATCCTTTTGAGCTAAATGCGATGACACAGTTGACCTAGTTTGTTTGTTTTTTTTGATTTTTTTTTTACTTCCTTTCGTTTGGTGGGTTCGGGCACTTTAACATTTTCCATGTATAGTGTTCCTCCGCTGTAAATGGAAGGATCTCACCCACCTCTGCGTTCGCCATGAGCCGATGATGAAGAGAGGATCGCTCAATATTCTCGTTCAACTTGTAAAAACTGTGATCACCTAACCACTAAACAGCTAGCGAGTAAAAACTTTTTGTCAGTCTCATTATTCGTCTTTGAGAAAAGGGAGAATGCCTTTCTTGACTGGCTTTTCTGTGAAAGCATGGCGAAGTGCTGGGTGTATATTTGTTACAACGAAACGTATCCTGTGTAAACCACAACTTTGTGAAAACCTATGCAAACCACAGCAAAAAAGTTGTCTAAATTCATAAAAAAATCACACATGTAGATAATATGATGATACACCTTGTAAAATATCTTGTCTAAACTCGACTTCGTTTGTAAGATATAAAATTTTATATCTCACAAAAGAAGTCGAGTTTGGACAACATATTTTGCAAGATTGTGTATCATCATATTATCTACATGTGTGATTTTTTTGTGAATTTAGACGATTTTTTTTGCTGTGGTTTGATATTGATATGGAAAATGCTTATAGTTATTTCTTAGAAAGAACATGAGGTTTCTTTCATGTACTGGATAAGATGCTCGGTTAAATCTTGTGCGCAGAGCTGTAAATCATGTACTACCGGACATGAGCGTAATGGTGCTCGAGGTACAAGATATGTTGATGCCTCAGCCCCACCACCGGCAACACAGTAGATTCCTTCAGAGTTCAAGCAATGGCAATGGAGCTGGGACATGTCGGCTACTTAGGCTGCGTTCGATTGAGGGTATAAGCGCTTATAAGCGCTTATTTTTCAGCACTTCAGCAGTATTTTTCTCTCACAAGATTTCAGCACTTCTACAGCACTTCAGCGCTTATTTACAGCACTTCAGTTTCACCGAACACAGGCTTATGTCGCAGGAGAGCGAGAGCGAGAGGTAGTGGGTTACACAGCGGTCAGAGTCATGGCGCGCAGAGGGGCATCCTTGTATATGGCTACTTTTGCACAGATATGGCTCCCACTTTTGCACAGATAGATAAAAACCACATAGTACATAACTATGGAGCAGAGAAAAGGCTGTTCTGCGAAATCCGTTTGTACACACAAAAATTTGTCTGCGCTGGTATGGCAGAACAGTAACAGTTCCGGAAGTTGCAGGAGCCAGGACTAGGGAGACCAGGAGCCGGACGAGAACAGGAACAGGAACACGAACACGAACGGAGTTACAGAGCGTCGCCGGTGCACGGGCGAGGAACGTACGGAGTACCAGCAGCCGGTCAAGAGCACGGCTCGGCACGGCCCCCTCCCCACCGCCACCGGAGCGCGTGTCGCCGTGTCGGCGCTGCGGGTGCGGCCGCACGGCGACTGTGATCCTCTGACGCCTGTCCAGGGCAGCGCGCTCACGGGCGGGCCGGCCTGGTCCTGTGACCCACACCTCACGTACGTGCGCGGGCCGTGCAAGAGGCCCGGGGGTGGCGTGCAGGCAGCACAGTCTTCCGAAACAGCGGCATCTGGCAGCGCAATGCAGTACTGCTGGCCGTTTACGGAGAACGAACTAACACACTCGTTGGTTTAGAATTTCACACCGTTTTATTTAATTTTTTATAAATATTATTTATCTTATTATAACTTATTTTATCACTAGAGACAACGGTTTATTTATTTTATAATTTATACAAAATTTTTAAATAAAATAAACGGTCAAACACTCATTCTTTTTTTTTTTTTTTTTTGACATTGGAGGTATGCTACCAGGATTATTTTACCTACCCGGAGTTCGGTCCCATAAAGGTCCTGGTCAGAAGGAATAGACGTCTCACGGCTCAAAACCGTCACGGGTTCGGTCCCAGAATGCATGCTCTCCCAAAACGAAAACACAGAGGGAAGCCATACGCCCATGCCTGAACAGCAACTGAACTGTGCTGTGCACACACCGCTCACAGGTTCTTGGCATGCATACTGTTGTGCCCCCTGAAGTGGTTAAAATACGCTAGATCCCCTTGGACCCCAGCTGAAGTTGATCGATCGTGGGCGGTGATGCTCTGACGGACTACTCACTGGGACACTGGGGCCAGCAGCAGCAAGCTTGGTTGGGCTCGTGACATTGACAAGCCATGACATTGACAAGCCATGGATGGAAGGCGACGGCTCATGTGCCAAAACAACTTGTTTATTATTACTGCTCCATTATGTATATGTTTTGCATCCTGTTCTCTTGGCTGAAAATAAATGCTGATTTCAGCTCGCGTTGATTTGTTATGAGAGAAAAATACTATTTCGTGACTGAAAATAAACGCTAATTGGTGCGTTGCGTTGTGTTTTGAGAGAGGGGTAGGGCAACGTGATCCGTATCCTGATAATGGCTGTGTTCGGTGAAGCTGAAGTGCTATAGATAAGCGCTGAAGTACTATAGAAGTGCTGAAATCTTGTGAGAGAAAAATACTGCTGAAGTGCTGAAAAATAAACGCTTATACCCTCAACCGAACGCGGCCAATCTTGAGCTCACGCAGAATATGTGGGGGCCCCTCGGTGTTCTTTTGTTTGCTTCTGGCTAGCAAACAGCAAGAATGCAAGATGGCCTGTCCAACGTCAGTAGTAGCGACCTGTGATGTGAAGATCCTTTCTCGATGTCATCACGTCCTTAAACTGGTTTGTCTCTTGCTGTAATATAGCAGTACTCCTTTCGTTTCAAAATAGATGTCATTCTCATTTTCTGAGAAGTTAAAGACTTTTTTTACTAAGTATATATACAAAAATATTAATATTTGTAACATATAATTAGTATCATTAGATAGATTCTTAAATATAATTTCATAATATATTTATTTGAAAATATAAATATTGCACGTATTTTCTAAAATCTTGGTCAAAGTTAAAAAAATTTGATCAGCACACTTTTCATATAGACATCTATTTTGGGACAGAGCGAGTAGAGTAGAGGTGAGGTTCTGCTGATTTGGAGGTGCTGTAATATAGAGTCACTCGTTTGGCTCTTTGCCTGCAACCTCGAGATGTGATGGATCGGTGATGCTATCAGCTCTAGTATCTCGTGTCATGCTCATGCATGGCGCACAACTTCGAGAGGAATTTCTCGGGACTTATGTGCGAGCACACGCACGGACAGCGTGCTTGGAGACTCTAGCGACGACACTGACTCGGCGCGTCCACGTGGTTGGTCACGACGCCCATCAACATTCCATTTGGACGTGTTATTATAAAGTACAAACGTACTAACATGAACAAGTAAAACCATACCGTGCTCAATTATCGTTACTCAAAGTCTGGTGCACATTTCATTGCTGGTAAAATTACAAATGAAAGATTTACACATCCAACCGAGTTGTGAAACTTATTTATACTATACAGATGAATTTGCTGAATTTAAATAACAAACAAATTTGAAAGTGTAACGTGTCATGCATATAGACGCTGCAGACACTGGAAGGTATTACTGGCTTGTTATTTCTATGATGATAGTTTTTATCTCAAATTAAACTGGTATGACGATCATGCATGGGAAACTGATCATATCACGGGCAGCGCCGTCCAGTACTGTTAGGATCGAAGGTGCAGCCAGAAGGCCCCGCCCACAATTGCCTCACCACTGACGCCTGGACGCCGCCGCCGCCGTTGGTGCTCCGCTGCTGCTCGCCGGCGCCTGCCGCTGCCGTCATCAGAGGCCTCGAGGCACCGGCGCCGCCGACCGATGCCGACGTCACAAGGGCCAGGACGATCAACAGCTTCGCCCACGGCCCTAGCTTCTTCTGACCAGCTGCTGCCATGCTTGACGTCTTCGAGAGACGTCTTTTGCAGCAGTGCTGCTACAGCACAGGCAGGGTATCGGAAAGGAGTAATTAATCAATTAATTAACTAAAGACTGGCTAGCTAGCTAGCTGCTGCGCTTAACTGTGGATGGCTACTGCGTGCTTCTGTAATGCAGGAGGTTGTTGGTCCATCTGCAGAAAAGCTGCGATAGATTTGCGAGTATAAATACACACACGATCGATCTCGAGCCCGGCCGTCTTGTGTCCTGTAGGCAATACTGCAGTGAAGTTTCCTGCGAATTTTGTTCAAAGTCAACTATAGTATCAGGCTGCTGGGTACTTACCACGGAGTCTGGAATTTTGTCAAACTGGGAATTGGTCTGTGCGTGCGTGCGTGCGCTGCACTGAACCGAGTGGGGGAATTGCCACGGTATAGCGCGCGCGACACCACGCCGTACGGACAAGTGGCGTCGAGCAGTTCATGTTTAGGAGCTCATCGTGCTGCTAGCTAGAGCGTCATGTATGTCGCGTGTGGAAGACGTGAGATCAAATTGCCGTCAATTTATTTGAGGCTATTTCAGCAGTACTAATTAAGCAGCAAGTTCCTGATGACTTCGACGAGGTTTTCGTCAGAACTCCATGCAAATTTTCGTGGAATCTGCATGCAGCCATATGGCGGCCACTGATCACGTGAGATCGATGAGAATGACGAAACGTTTCCGTGCCAGAAGTAGCCTTGCTAATAGGTTAATACCCACCCTATACTCAACCCAACACATAATAAATTAATTCTCTTTTTAACCCGTCTCACCCCATACCATTCTATCTTCGACCCAACCCATTCCAACCCATTTCAACCCATAAACCGGACCCTGAATTTAAAACCTTGCGTTCACACTTTAAAATTTTATCGAAGTTGGCTGAAATTTGTTGCAGCTGATTTAGTATAGGAAGCAGCAACTTCATGTCAACCGGCGCTATCAGATGTGTATATGGGCCCCAAGTCAGAGCCGGATCCTAAAAATAAATTCACACCATAAAATTTTATCGAAATCGATTAAAATTTGTTGCAGATGATTTAATATACCAACCAGCAACTTCATGCCAACCGGCACTGCCAGATGTATATGTGGGCCCCTCGTCAAAGCTGGACCCTAAAAATAAAACCTCGCGTTCACACCATAAAATTTTATCGAAATCGATTAAAATTTATTGCAGATGATTTAATATAGCAAGCAGCAATTTCATGCCAACAGGCACTGCCAGATGTGTATGTGGGCCCCACGTCAAAGCCAGACCCTAGAAATAAAACCTCGCGTTCACACCATAAAATTTTATCGAAATCGATTAAAATTTTTGCAGATGATTTAACATAGCAGGCAGCAACTTCATGACAATCGACACTGTCAGATATTTATTAATATAACATCTATCCGTAGGTTCAAACCATGCATCAAAAAAACGAGATGTCAATCCCAACCCGTCTCAACCCGTTTTTCTATTAAACCTACCCCAACCCAACTTATTCAGTAAGTCAATCTATTTCTGCCCGTCCAAAGTATACCCATTTGAGAAACTAACCCATTAAACCCGTTTCAACCTCACCCAGACGGCGGCTATACTGGTTCCGGAGCATTTTTCAGTGCATCTGCAGACAACGACTCAGTTTCTTTGATTCAATTATTTATTGGATTCACAATATAGGAGTATACTCCTTGCTGGTACTAGCCTGCACGTACTGCACGTCTGCACTCTACAGTAAGTGTCCGTGCGTGCGTGCGTTCGTTCTGGCCTTCTGGGGCGGCACCGGTGCTAAAAACCGTCGTATTTGGTGGTGCATTGCTGGTGGGTACGCGATAGGAGTAGGACTGAAGTACACGTGGCTAGCCACTTGTTCGGCGGTCTTCACAGACATGTGGCCCCCGCGACACGGACGCTATCGAGGCACACATGCATTGCGGTGATGTTCATCCGGTGGTCAGTGGTCTTCAACTCTTCATCGCGTTCGCATGCATGCATAAAATAGGGCATCGCTCTGTGAGGAGTACGCGCTCCTCCATTAAAAAAAGAGTAGTAGTTTTTTTAAAAAAAGAATATATTAATATCTCAGCCTCTGCATTGATCAATACATATAGCTGTTCATTATTACAGACTTAACTCAACTCGAAACAAGAAACTTAATGTACTTCAAACGCAAAGTTTTACAACATACTGACCCAAACAGTTTGAATGAAGAAAACAACTAGATAGTAATTCTATTGCTAAATCTCCAGCCGTGTGTAGAAAACACTTCCATTGCAAAAAGAGTAGTAGTATCACTATAAAATCTGTTTTGGTCGTTTGACTTCATTTATAGAACATACGTACACACTAACAATTAATTTATCCAATAATTTTCTAATAATAATATAATTATACACTGTAAGTATTAGTATCTTTTTCATATATTTAGACAAAATTAACATTGTTTAATTTTCTCTGGAAATGATAATGGAACTTAACCTTCCGTGCTCCTGGAGCCATCAAACGTCTTCACGTTTCTTCACACACCCACCAGGCCACCGCGCGCTATACAGGAACACGAACAGACAGTTGGCCGGATCGCCGAGCTAGCGTTGAATGCTGATGGAAACTAGTATACTGGGTAGAGTTGTAGCACAGCAGTACTGGTATGTCCTTAAAATAGAGTCGTTTTAATTTTTGTACAGTAAATTTAACTAAATTTATGTAAAAAGACATGTATAATACTTCTATCACTAAATAAATTTATTAAAAAACTAGATTTAAAGATTATCTAATGGTATGAATTGTGTATTCATAAATATTAATATTTTTATATAAAATTAATTAAAGTTATTTCTGAGGAAGTTAAGAGACGGAGGGTTGCTAGTTGCCGTACGTCTGTTGTCCATTGTCGTGATGTGTATTGAACTGGCATGTACGAGCAGTATGAGAGCTCAGGCTATCGGGATTTGTACGGGCATCTAAATTTAAAATGAGTTTTCGAGAGTACTCTTTCAATCTCTAACATACTATGTTGGAGATCTATTTTGGATGTCTGTAGAGGCGTATAATCTAAATCTGAATATCCTCTTTTCCAAAAACTCATTTGCGTAAAGAATTTTCTTTTCACGATTGTTGTGAGAAAAAAAAATGATTAAATGATATTGTACTCGGAGATAGTTTGCCATACAAATGCCGATGCGCAATGAAAGGCATATCCACAGCACTGTTAGGGCACTAAACGATGTATAGTTTCTATCTATAAAAACTATGTTTCTAATGAATAGTTTCTACCAAATAATTTTTTATTTAATCACATCTTTTTTCTCTCCCTTATCTATCTATCATAATTTTTCATGTCTTGATTCTCGTGTAGATCTGGTTTCTAACTTAAAACTAGTTTTTATCTCTCTTAGTCTCTCCTCATTAAATTACTTATCATATCAGCAAAAATATCTACATGGCAGGATAATTAATATAAATAGAAATTAAGATAAAGTCTAAGTTGGTAGCGCTCTTATCCACAACTTATCGACCTCTCGATCGTCCGGTCTGCACTCAGCGACCGGGCCCCATTCATGCACATGCATTAAGCTAACATGTACGAAATATTAAATATGGCTAAAAATTATTAATTATATAGATTACGAGTAATTTTGGGGATAAATAGTTTGAGCCTAATATTTCATGATTTGATAAATATTTTGAGCCTAAACTTTTACTAATGAAGAATTAATTAGACTTAATAAATTTATCTTACGGTTTACTTGTGAATTAGGGCACTTCTAATGGTAATTAATAAGCAGTTTGCTACCTTAGCAAAATGCTGCCATGTCACCCTAAATAACGAAGAAAGAGAGAGATTTTGATAGAAATCGTTTCTTCGGTAAGAAACGAGGTCTACTCTTGTCCCAACGCACCAAGAAACCGTCAAAATACCACTGGGATTTCTTCGCCTCCGCGCTCGCCGTCGGACGTCGCCGGAGCGCTCGCTGGCTCTGCGCTTGCCGGTCGCCGCGCTTGCTGGCCATGCTTTGCCGGCCGCGGCGCTCGCGGTCTCCACGCTCGTCGGCCGCCGCCGCGCTCGCGAGCCTCCGTGTTTGCCGGCCGCCGCCGCGTCGCGAACTCCGGCCCGCGCTCGCCACTCACGCGCGCCTTGCTCTCCCGCACCGCGCTCGCCGGCGGCCCGCTCGCTCTCGCGCGCCTCGGTCGTCGGTGACCCGCTCGCTGCCCCTCCTCGCAGAGCGGCGGCGGCCGGCGTGCGGCAGCGCGGAGGTAGTGCAGCAGGAACCGCGTCAGGATGAGGTTCTTGTTCTGGACACCGTAGCAGCCGAGCACGCGCATCACCTTCTCGACGGTCGGCGAGGACAGCGACGCCGCCGCTCGGGCTGCAGCCGCCGCAGCCACAGCCCCTGCCGCCCACGAACACCGGCCCGTGGGTGCGGTGGTGCGCACAAGGCAAGCAGCGAGCCGGATGGAGGCAAGCACGAGCGAGCGCATGGAGGAAAATCGCTTGGTTGCTTCCTGATGGGTGCGGTCGTTGCCCTGCTTGTCCAGCTCCATCGCTGCCGTCGCCGCCGCCTTCTCCCGTTTGCTCGCCAGCGCTCGCGTGCTGAAGCAGAGAGTATCTAATGAGAGAAGTATTTATGAGTATGAAGAAATCCTCGCTGTGTGTCAATGAGATAGTTTCTGTCCTCTCTGATTTTTGCTGAGGTGGCTATCTTAGATTTCGCACATAGTTTCAACATCATTGGGAGTGCACTCCTAATATAAATTATCAGATGTGAAACATAAATGAAGCCGGGAAGCAGCTTCAACATTTACTGTAGCCTGCTACCGGCCTGTTCTTTATTTCTAATAAATACAACTCCTACTAGCAGCCTAGCAGGCTACGCATGTCCATCCAACGCAGCCACGTGATACGCCCTATAATACTAGTACTAGTACTCACTAGTATGTATTTCAAGTGCTCAAAATTTATCCGAAAATAATTGTATAACAATACATAGGACAACCTAGCTATAGTTATCTTTTCTACTTTCTCTGATGCTATGGTGTAATAATTACACATTTATAAACATATAAATATAATTTCACACAACATTGGTATCTCCACCATAAATGTACTACTCCCTCCATTCTAAGTCATTCTAATTTTTCAAAAATCTTAAAGAGTCAAAGTATCTTAAATTTGACTTATGAAGATTTATGACACTAAATAAATATGCTAAGAAAATATATTTAATGAATAATCTGATGATACTTCGTCGATATTATAAATATTATCAACTTATTACATAAATATATGAAAATTGATATGTTTTGACTCTCAAAAAATTTTGAAATGACTTACAAGTTATGATGGAGAAAGTAGAAGTGAACTTAGGTCTTAGGCTGTCCACACTGCTATTCCTCTAAATTCATCTTTTAAAAGAAATATTATGTCCTATTCATCGAGATTCTCTTCTTTATATCACTTTCCCCCGCACTCATCCATCCTTTATATCATCCTCTATCCACAGTGAGTCCCACATATGTATAATTTTTTTTATCTAAACATATCCATGTGACATCTTATTTCGAAGGATTTATTGAGACAAATTTAATGGTACTATCAGAATTTAATTTGATATTTTGGTTTGTGAGTTACTGCAATTTTTTATTGTGGTAGAACATGTGGGACCCACCTCTCCCACTCTCCTCTCTCTCCTCCCTCTCTCACGCCATGCCTCCCGGGAATCCGCGCGTGTGCACAGTACCGATCCGCTACTCGGCTCAGTTTACCAAATCTCTCTCCTCCAGCGTGGATGGAGGACGGCTCTGGATGGAGGACAGCTCCTCGCACCGCGCTGCAGCTGCTCCGTCCGTGACAGCGATCCTCCAGGACGGCATCGAGGATAGCAGTGCGGACAGCCTTAAGCCAGTCTTAGGGAAAATTTCAGTAATTTGTCTTTTATATTTAATGAACTGCCACATAAACACTTTTAATGATGTATCAAGTTTCTACGTATAGAGAAAAGAAAGAGTTTCAACTCTACATAAGTCATAAAATTAAATGTCTATAAAAGTATAGAATAAAGTTTTTTTTAAAAAAAAATGGACGTTTCATCTTTTATTTCATTCCAGTACGTGATATGACCTTGTTAATGTATGTACGCTACAGTATCACATGCATGTCAAAATCTTGTTCGTTTCAGCAATCAGCCATTTATTTTCAACCATGTAACAGTATTTTTCTCTCATAAAAATTAACACTAACTTAAATTAATGGTTATTTTCAGCCCCAACGAAGAGACTTTCAAGTATAGAAGATGTCAACGGGCTAATACATGGGTACAAAATAAACGTGAAGATGGGTCCCACCGGGGCGGGCTCAAGCATGGCTGTGAGTACGTCCCGTTGGGTCATCTGGCCATCGGGTCGGGCTGGGCTTCGGACGGGCCAAAACAGTGGGCTTCGGACGTGCCATCGGAGTACGTCACGTTGAGACTATCGTTTTTTACTTTTGTACTTCTTTTTTTGACCACTTATATTATTTAAAATTCTTTTATAAATAATAAAATAATTAAATTATTATTAAAATATATCTAATGATTAATTAGATCATAACAAAATAAATAATAATTATAAAAAAATTAAATAAGACGAATCATCATACAAAATGATACATAGTCTAAAGTGACAATCTCGAGACTGAGGTAGTACAAACGTGAAGATGTGATTTGACACATGACGCTGACTGGCGAGCAGTCGTCCAGGCGTCCCGTTGCGCATGTAGTTGCCCATTCCGTTATGCATGCCTGGCCAGTGGCTGTGTACTAATCGGCGTAGGCTAGGCTGCCGTACCGGCAGGCCGGCACATACCGCTAGGGCCTACGCCTGCGCGGCCGCGAGCTGTGAGTACGGCCCTGGGGCGGCCGTCGTCGTAGCCGAGCCGCGGTGGGTGGGGCACTGGGGCTGCATCTGCATGCATGGGGCGCGCGAGGTCGCCAGGTCGGTCAAAGATTCGGTCTCGTGTTTTCAGGCGCGGCCTCGCGACGAGCGGGAGGCCCCCCCGCCTGCATTCACCTCTCTCTGGCCGCCGCAGTCTGCACTACCATTGCCCCCGTCAGCTCATGTCCTCCTACGCATGCAGTTGCCGTGCTAGTCAGTGGTCCAGCGCAGCGCAGAGATAGCGCTTGGGCACCATTGACCGTGGCTGTGTTTAGATGACAGTTACCGTTATAATTTTACATTATAACATGTTTTGTTTATATTTAACAATTTTTGTTTAATCATGATCTAAGTAGATTTAAAAGATTCGTCTCGTGATGTACATGTAAAAAATATAAACATGCAAATATTTTATCCACATTTAATACTTTATACATGTACGTAATATTGATGTGACTAATTGTAATTGTAATTTATAGTGGATCTAAACAGGACCGCAGCTCAGAGGCCAAAATGTTTTCTCTTTTCCCGTTAGGTCGATTATCCTTTACAGGCTTGTTTCGCTTCAGCTCAAAAGCTGAGCTAATTTAAACTGAAATTGATTTATTATGAGAAGAAATACTGTTCTAGAGCTGAAAAATATGTACTGTTTAATTGAAGTGAACAGAGCCTACATTTGCATAGAGCATTAAATAAAAAGCAGTTGTTACATATTTATACTTTTTACCTGACTATCTCGAGATAAATATTTTAAGTATATTTAGGTCATAATTAAACAAAAATTATTAAATACAAACGAAAATGTTACATTATATTTTTCACCCCTTTTTATCGAACTTAACAGACCCTCAGTACGAAAGTTGATTTAGGCCTCGTCTAGATTCACCACAACATGTAAGAACTTTGTCATATCAAATGGAGTATTAAATGTTGATGAAAACTAAAAGTAATATGATATTTTCTCCGTCCCAAAAAGGATATCGTTCTCGCTTTCTAAAAAAACAACTGTCGGTAATTTTTATAAATAATAAATATCATCGATTAGTATCATAATTAGTATCATCGGAAAGATCTTTAGATCTAGTTTTTTTTAAAAATTTATTTAAAGATATAAATATTACACGTATTTTCTATAAATCGAATCAAACTTGTGACACGAACACCTAAAATGACTTCTTTTTTAAGACGAAGGGAGTAGTTTTGTAAAATTTTGTCTCATGAATCTTTTAAACATACTTGGACTATGATAGAACATTTATTGAAAAAGTTAGCTGTGGTAATACTAAAGATATTTTGCAAAACGAATCTTGATTTATTTATTTTATATTTTTTGCAAAGTTTTTGAATAAGACGAATGGTTAAACTTTGATTTTAAAAGTAAAAAATAACACTTATTTTTGACAGGAGAGTAGACCTTTATTTTAGGTTATTTAAGAATTTGAGGGATAACCATAGGAGTCTTTAATACAGAAAATATATAAAATTCGGAGTACCTTTTACTTTTACTCTCGTCTTCACGTAAGCATCATTGCGGATACCCTGTGCCAGTCAGGCTCACGTCACACCACCTCTCCTCCATTCCTAACTCCATGGGCCCACGCTGGACTAAAGGTCATTTGTTTATGACACAAATGAACCAGATGATGTTTTAAAAGTCCTTCACCTGTAAGCAGCCTGTCTGACCTGCACAATGGTCACACGCTCCAATTAAACCTCTGTTCGTTTTAGTTTAAAAGCTAAACAGATTTAGAGTGAATCTAATTCGTTATGATGAGAAATATTATTTAATATCTGCTATTTGTTAAAACAAACAGAGCCCAAAACGTGGTCACCAGGCGCTCAGTCTGAGCGTGACCGCCTGAGCAACCCAGCCAAGCCAGCCGTCCAGTCGGAATGATAGCAGTACTCGTAATGATGACCTTATAAAAGCCCTACCGGCATTGATTGTCAGTTGTCACATCACATGGTGTTCAATGCATAACCCTACCGGCTACTCAATTCTGTTATTTACTTAGAGGGTATTTAGTTCCTGTACAAAATTCTAAAACTTCCCGTCAAGTCAATTTTGTGGATTCAAAATTTCCGTCACGTCAATTTTACGGTACATATATGGAACATTAAATATAGATAAAACTTTTGCATTGTTTGTACAGTTTGCCTGTAAATTACAAGACGAATCTTTTGAGTCTACTTAGGCTATAATTGATACTTATTAGAAAAAATATCTCACTGTTACAGTACCAAAATCCTAAAAAATTTAGGATCTAAATATCCCCTTAATGATATTTATCATTTGCCGTAATATTACAATTTTCATTGTATTGGCTGTTTGCTTCGGCTTATTAGTCAGAATTAGTTCTACTTTTCAACTAAAAAATAATATTTTTATCTCGAACAACCCAGTCTTAACAAAATCATGCGAAGGCGCAATGTGCCCGGTAACCGAGCCTAGTGGTGAGGAAAAACACCTAGTAATAATTTATACTAATTTTGTACTGTCTAAGTCATATTTACTCCCTTGTACGAAAAAATAATGTAGTTTCGACACTACCAAGTTAAAAGTACATCAAGTTTGACTAACCACATAAAAAAATACTCCTTCCATGTTATATAATCTAATTATTAATATTGACACTATAGATATTAATATTTTTATTATATATTTGATCAAACTCTGTGCGCTTTAAAGAAGAATGCCCCTATAATTGCTTTTCTAGACAGGGGAGTATTAGCTAGTAAGAGCAACTAATAGATTAGAAAAAAAACAACTACTATCTTTTATTAGCTAAACTGAGTAGTTTATTTTGATTTATTAGCTATTAGTAGACTATTAGCTGGTGTACTTAGATGAATTAGAAAAAAGTATAGCAGCTAATTACTACTTCTTCTATCAGTAAAAGTATACGATTCTCACTTTTCGAGGTACCAAATGATTTGAAGTTTGAGCAAAATTGTATAAAAAAGTACTGATATTTATGATATAAAATAAATAACACTATGAACTATATTTTTATAGTAAATCTAGTTAGAGACATATAAATACTAAAATTATATACTATAAGCTTTGTCAAAGTTAAATCTAGTTTGATTTGCATCATTGTACAAGATAATCATCTGTCTGTAATTCAAAGGGGCTTAAAAGTCTTGTCTAGCAGCTACAGGCCTACTCCTTGCTTTCCTTTGTTCCGGATCATGGGATTAGCGACGTGTACGCGGGCTGTGCTTTTTTTTTTTATTGAACTTGGTAACTGTTGGGTAAGATTTTCAACAACTGAATAGAGAGAGCCACGTGGCAGAATCGCACATGTGTAAAGTAACTTTATTGTCCTGTCACTGTACATGTCAGAGGAGATATTTATAGGGGTTTGGTCTTCGCTATCTAATACCCAAAGTCCATTTTACCCTCCTCTGATTTTTCAATACACAAGTAAAAACATAAGGGGCGAAGTTGTCTTTCCACACTTCGCTTTTTCCTACAACTCTAATCCCCTTAACTACTTTCCACAGGACTTGTTTGGCTTCGCAGAACCTTCTGGCGAAGGTTCCGAACGGTGCCTTTGAAACTTCACGATTGTCTTCGCTTCTCTCCTCTTTATCCGCGAGCGGAGCTAACTTCGCTTCTGAGTCTTCGTAAGTCTTTCAGTCAAAGTCGATTGAGGCCGATTCAAGCTGGAGTTCAGGGCTAAGTTTAGGTCCGAAGTCAAGATCCGCAACAGTAACCACCGTGCGCTGTTTGCTAGGCGATTGATCGATCTTACGGTTAAAAGGCCCCGTCCACGGTGCCCCTCGCGCCGGCAGGGCAGGGACCATCGCAATTCGCAATCGCAACACGTCCCTTTCAGGGATCCATCGCCATCGGCAGTCACCACCACCTCGGCTGCGCCTGCGCTTGCCCGTCATGCTGGCCCGGCCACGGCTCGTGGCTGCTCGCATGCTCGCTCGACCCGCCTTCGTGGTTGTCTCAGGCTCTTTTTTGGCTCTTTTTTCTCCCCCTCTGCCCCTCTGGGCGCGGCGTGGCCGATGATTGCACGTTTGAAATGAAACGGTCAGGCGGGACGATGTTGTCTGGAGTTGTTCAACAGTAGTGGAACTGGAAGTCATGCTCCTGCCAGCTGCGACTGCTGCTGGCTGCTGCTCCTACCAGCCTTTTCTTTACTTCGCGTCGCGCATCGTCCTTGTTTTCGGACGTGTCTGTTGCACAGTGGCACCTGTTTGAAGGCAAATCTTTTGATTGAAGACTTTTTACAGCACGTAACACCCAGAGGCAGCTGTAAAGTGGTAACTCGGCAAAAAAGGTGAAAAATCGACTCTCGTTTTTTTACTTTACCGCCTTTGAGCTCGTTCGCTTCTTCAATCAGCCGCTTATTTCCATCCACGGAACAGTATTTTTCTCTCACAGTAAATCAGCATAAGTCACAATCAGTGCTTATTTTGAGCGCTACCGAACAGGCCCTTTACTTGGACCGATCCACTGCGAATTACAGTTAAAAAAGGTCATATCAACGTTGCGACATATACATGAAGTATTAAATATAGATGAAATATTTGCATGTTTGTATTTTTTGCATGTACATCATGAGACGAATCTTTTAAACCTACTTAGGTCATGATTGGACAAAAGTTGTCAAATACAAATGAACGTGCTATAGTGCAGAATTGCAACTGCAACTGAGATCTAAACACACCCTAGAGGGTGTTTAGTTGCATAAATTTTGTGTGAAATCTTTTACAATAATTATCCAATAATGACCTAAATAGGTTCTAAACATTCATCTCGCGATTTACAGGCAAATTATATGAATATGCAAAAATTTTATCTATATTTAATGCTTCATACATGAGTCAAGAAATTAATGCTCCAATCATGGTCTATGTAGGTTTAAAAGATTTATCTTATGATATACATATAAACTGTGTAAATATGTAAATATTTCGTCTATATTTAATATTTTATGTATATGCCGCTAATATAAGTTGTAATTGCAAGTTGCAGCGTAGACCACTAGGAGTATTTTACAGTCGCCCACACACGACCGGGCGAATCAGAGATGACGCAGCGCCTCGCAGTCACTGCTGCTGCTGCATGGGAATAGGTGGTGCTGGGGCTGCGTGAGAAGAGGTGAGAGATGGCATGGCATGTGACTGTGTGCGCGGCGTATAGGCGGCCGCTGGGCTGTTAACTTTTGGTGCCAGCTGCGATAGTTTTTCCCGAAGAGTAGTACAGTACTCCTAAATAGCAGCGCCGCATACGACAAGACCGTGTGATTTTCCACGCGCGTGGTCGTGGCCTCTAGCGGCGGCCCTGCCTGGGTCGCATGCAGATGCAGAGGCAGTGTACCGTTGCCGCGCATCCCCCGGGAGCGCGAGGCGGCGGAGCAGGCTTCCCCTTCGGGCGCGCCCCGCGCTCCACGGCCGGGCACGTGAAGCGGGTGCCCCGTGCCCGGCCCGCGTCCATGGCACTGGCACATGTAACTTGCGCGGCTTCTGCAGAGCACGTCCGTCGATCCCTCGCTCGTCCCACTCCGACATTACCATCCATCCATCCATGGATTGGATCGTCGTACGTGAAGCAAGATACTAGCTAGCTCGACTGTCTGGATTCAGCAGCGAGTCATACGGTTGGAGAGAGTCATGTGTTGGCGGCGGGGAAGTGGGCTGACGGGTTTCTTACTCCCATCAAAATGATCTGTCACAAAACTACCAATGTCTCCTAGAGTCACAAATCAGCGGTTTATTTTTAACCAAAATAACAAGCTGCATATGATCGACTTTTGTCATCGTGCCAACATCCATCATCCATCGACACCTTAAGTCTTCCCAAATAAACTGTATTCCCCTCCATCTCATAATTATAGACGTTATAAGATTGAACATTTGTACCGAAAAAGAAGACGTTTTAGCATCTGGCAGCTCAATGCGTGCGTAACAGCCTAGCATATCGTGCAGCAGCGTAGCCTAGCACCCCACTCACTCTCCATCGGCTCATCACCCACCCACTCTATATGTCCATTCACAGCAGCTTTTTGACAGAGGGAGTAGGGGTAACAGGGTCATTTGTTTGATGCCTTCATACATGCTCCAAGCAGGGGTAACAGCCAGTGACGCTATGAAATTTCTATAAAATTTGCAGTATCTGTAAAGGGCAAGAGGGGCTAAAAAACGTAATCTGGACATATTTTTAAAAGAGTAGGAGGGGCTGAAAACAAGTTGAAGAAGATAATATTCGCGATTGAGGAAATTATTTTCTTAGCCCTGAAAAAAGTTCAGCTTAGTTTCTTGGTCCTATTTTCATCGAACTTTGTTATTTGGCCCTAAAACGAATTTTGTTTAGTTTTTTTTATTCCGTCCAGACCAAAATACTCCGAAAAATCATAACTCTTCGATATGACATCGGATGAAGATGATTTTTATATAAAAATTGTAGATCTCAACAAGATCTACAGTTTTGATTTTTTTCATCTGAGAAAGTTCAAATGCTAAAAAAATAATATAATGGACGGAAGTGCCAAGAAACTAAACGAATTTCATTTTAGGGTCAAATAACAAAGTTCGATGAAATCATAACAAAAAAAACTAAGCCAAACTTTTTACAGGGCCAACAAAATAATTTTCTCTTCGTGATTTGTGCTAAACTTAGACTCAAATTAAGGTAAGTTAGTCTCACTCCGTGTTTAGTTTAGCCCCTCCTAAATTTTTTTCTGGCTTCGTCCCTAGCTCCAATTGCTAGAACGTCAACCATTCTGAGACAGAGGGAGTACTATAGAACAACCACTAGTGCTAGTGAGCCGCTAATCTATGATTGTGATCCACCCCACTCTACCGCAATACCATGGGCAATGACGTGGCAAAAGACTTCCACGAGTGTTTAATCGTCCGACCACGCGTAAGAGCCAAGATACAGACCCTAATTTTTTTAGGGAAGCCATTTGTGATCTGGCGCACTTTATTAATCACCAAACAAAGTTACATCCTTCACCAAAGCTTCTAACATAAAACTAGAGGGTTCATCGACCCAATTACAAAATAACTTCGATGCCATTGCAACTCTAGCTACTTCATGCACTAATTATTAGATTCTAGGTTACAGTGATTGATTCTAGGTTACAGTGATTGATAGAGATGCACACAAACTCTTACTAAAAATGGCCTCTTTCCTTAGACCGGGGCACTTGCTGTTGCAGAAAAGCCCCTTGCTTCATTGTCTCAACCACCAATCTGATAGTCGGCTGCTTCCCATTTGTTGCGCTAACATTAACCCCTTCCCATGGGCTGATTCTCCTAATTAGCTAGGGGCTTGGGCTATGTACCCATCGTGCGCGCTAGTGTGCACAGTCCCGACTATTACAAGGGGAGATCCAAGCAACTCTTACTCAAGGGCTACAAACAGAAGGGTCTCTTGGTGAGGGATGGTGCGTGGATGTCATAGAGGCAGTGCACGTGGTCGAAAGCAAGGTGGGCGGACTGCTCGCGTGGATGGTATGGCGCGAGGTGAGAGGTGTGGTGAGGGTGCGGTTTGCAAGCACATGGCCATCAATGGCTGTAGGGCAGGCTCCACTTGTATGAAATCGGCCGACTCCTCCGTCTCCGAAACTACAAATTTCCTACCTTTGAGTTCACGAGCACAAATGGTTTCTCAGGCATGAAACAATTTAACCCTCTTATTTAACTTTCTTATCTAGTCAGCAATATGTTTATATATGGTAGCCCATTTAATGTTTATTTATTCTGTCCCAAAAACGAAAAACTCTTCACAAAAGGTAACTAATTATCCCAATTGACCAAATATATAAGAAGTAATTATATTTATGATGTGCAATTAATCATAGTATATTTTGTATAGTACATTATTTAAAATACAAATATTAATTTTTTTATAGTTTAAGCCAAATTTTGGATTGTTTGATTAGGAGGAATGAGGGTTTTTATTTTATGTCTTTTAACAAGGGGAGGATATTTTTTAAGCTCCGCTTTATATTTTTTGTAGCCAAACAATTTTAGCTACACACTTCTTTCCAGAGAAAAGTTGAGCTGTCAGATCACTTAAAACTATGCTCTATAAACTCTAGTTTTTTTTTTAAGCTACTCCATGCAAAGTTTGTGAATCTCCAAACACCTCTAACCAGGGCAGGAGGGTTTGGACTATACGATCATTAGACTATCATATTAGGAACGAGCACTGGACACGGCGCCGTATCACGAAATCTAGCCTGCCCAAATTGCCCAAATTACGAAGTCCCTGAACCTAGTAGAACGGCTGCTTTTGACAACACAATATTAGACTAACTGCACTGCTGAACGGTACAGCCTCCTGTACGCTCCACATCAGCTGATATAGCGGGAAAACCTCTGTAGCGGGTACGCAAAAATCTCCGCTAAATGCAGTTGGTACTTCAAATGTAGGAACTTCCAGGACTCTGCGCGTACCGCAGCAGGGACAGAGAAAGGCGCGCGTGCAGAGGGAGGAAAGAGAGGGAGAGAGAGAAAGGCCGTGGGCCTCACTATTTCAAATTCTAAAAAATGCTATAACTCAGACAAAAATCTAAATTAAATTCTGATTACACCATTAAATCCGTTACAATAAATCCTTCAAAACTATATCTATATTTAAATAAAATTTATTTACAGACATATGGGAGAGAGGAGAGAGAGAGGATGAAGGTGAGAGAGTGGGTAGAAATAAAAAACGAAAAAGAAATATAGAGTAGAGATATAGAGTATGGATGGGTGCGAAAGAAAGTAGTATAGAGTAGAGAATCTCAATGATCAATATTTCTTTTAGAGAATGAATTTGGATAGGCTTACTGCAAGGCCACCATGACAGTGCTGGCACCCCAGACATAAATACTCTCCTGGGCGTGCAGACGCGCATAAATTATGCGGACAACGCAACCACTGCATATGAAGCTTGATTTGTTTTCGCCCTCTGTGACCAGTAGTGGTCATTGTTAAAGAATCAACCCCCAATCCTTTCGCACAGGTGCTGCTCCAGGGAAAAAGTTACCGAGCTTTTTGGTAGGCCTGGCCTGGTATCAAAAGTTACCATATCAGTACAAGGCACAGTAAAAAGTTTTACTCGATTTCAAAATTTGCTACCCAGCAAGGTTAGCTAGGCACAGCGAGACACGTCAAGCTTACCATCTCGCTGCCTCTTTTTAAGGGAACCAAAGCAGAGGGCAAGAGACGGGGCAGCGGCAGCGGCCTGACCTGCGCAAAACCCCGCTACCATCTCGCCAAAACCCCCAAGCCGCCGCAAGCGAACGGAACCCTGCCCTCCTCTCCTGCTTTTCGCCAGCGGAGAAGAAGAGCGGCGGCGGTGTGTAGGCTGCGCAGAGAGAGTGCAGGGAGGGAGCATAAGCTTCTGGCAGTGGTGGTTTTGGAATGCAGCAGCAACACCTGATGCAGATGAACCAGAACATGATTGGGGGCTACACCTCACCTGCTGCTGTGACCACCGATCTCATCCAGCAGGTCCTGATCCTAACTCAAATCCCCCGTCCCTCCCGACCCCCCGCTCTATCCTCGTGTCTCTGAATCCTTTCTTCTTTCTTTGTTTGTGCCTTGATCTTGCCTAAGCTGTCGCCTTTGGATTCTGGGCCTCTTTCTGCCTTCCTCTTTGCTTGTTTCTGCAATCGTTTGCTCGTTAGAGTATCAGATGTAGTATGTTTCAAAGTTCTCTCTTTTTTTTTCGGTTTTTTTCCCTCTCTCCCTGTATTTTTCCCAATCTCTCGCTTTCTTGATTTTCTCTGCACTAGTATTCACCTTTACTTGCGTATTTTTATCTGTAAATGTAAATATTCTTTTTGGCGACGGGATATACTCTCCCCTCTTTTTATTATGATCTTATGATATTCGAAATAGTGGTAACACAGGGCTTTCAGATTAATTTTCTCCCTTCTCTTCTGTTCTTCGTGTTGATATTTTCTTTTTCATTTCTTATCTTTCGATTGATCCCATGTCCTTGTGCCATTATATATTGCTGTGTTTTCAGATGGGACCCCTTGCTTCTGATTTCCTCTGCAGTTCAAACTGCCGCAGTCTATTTGGTCCTATTCTTTTGCTGCTGTCGCCCACATGATTTGAATACCTCCATTATCGCCGCATCTAATCCACAACCCTTTGTAGCTCGGTTTGGTTGGTGACCTGCTGTGAATGATCATACATCTTCTTGCTGTTTTGCGCAAGCAGTAACGATGCCAGGCCTGCTCCCTGCACCTGTCTCCAGCCAAGCGATCTTTAAAGCCTGGCCAGCGGCATTCAGCCACGAAATCGTATTTTTCTCTCACAACAAATCAGCACGAGTTAAAATTAGCGTTTATTTTCAGCCAAAAGAACAGGCGGAAAGCTGTGAGATTTGCATAGTAGATAGTATCAAATATCTGGGGGGATATTCCATCAAAGGAAACATATTAAAGGACTAGTATCAAATACTCTTATCTTGCTTGTATTTTTTTTCGAAAGTAATTTTGCAGACAGACTGTAGTGGTCACAACACCAAGCTCACAGGCCCTTATTGGCGATGCTGTGGCAAAGCATGATCTGGTCCATATTCTGAAATTCATGTGGAATGTAGGTTCGCGTGCGCTGTACTGCCTGCTGCCCATTGGAGTTTGACTGTTGGACCCTTAAAAGGCTCCAGCTTTCACAGCCAAACGCCGAAATGCTAACAGCCAGGGGCCCGGACTGCGGACTGCATGTCCTGACCTTGTGCCTATGTTTGCATGCTCCCGTGTCAATCAATGATTGATCTTTAGATTGGGAGCGAAGTACAACGGTTGAGTGAGAAGCCAGCGGTATCAATCATTGAATCTCCAAGGCAGTTCATTGGTGATGAACTGCCCTGTTGGTCAGTCGTATTGTTCACTGATCTGCAAAGTATTTGAGACATAGGAGTACTTTAGCAGAATAGCGTCTACTGGAATGTATTGGCATACTAATACGTTTTGGACCATGAACTGTGCAGTACCTGGATGAGAACAAGCAGCTGATCCTGGCCATCCTCGACAACCAGAACAATGGCAAGGCGGAGGAGTGCGAACGGTGAGTTACTGAGTCTCATGTTCATCTCCCAGCATGATTGTTATGCATGGTTATGGATGTAGCCGCAGCTGTACTCTTGAACCAACCTGTGTTAATAACATGGACAAGAATGTCTCTTTGCTCAGTCTAGCATGAAACAAATAAGCCTAATTTGTTGACTGTTAGAATATGTTTGTTTGCTGAAATGCTCCTTTCGCGATGAATGATTCCATATTTGCACTCCGATACTGGTTAGTCTGCTGTAGCTCATTGATTAATATAGTTGCCAAATGTTCACGTGATAAAGCATGTGATTAGTTCTGTAGCACCAACTATGTACTGTTTTGTTCAGTCTACTGTTTTCTGTCCTGTGATGGCATTACGTATGTCAATGTCATATATCACCTTCTATAGTTTTTCCATAACTAATTCTTTTTCAATGATCGATAGCATGCATCACTGTTCTTGTGAGTTGTGGCCACTGGCTAAGACTTCTTTAAGTTTATGATTGCGTAGTGCAATGAACTATAGATATCCCCGTGAGCTGAGTGTTCTCGTGTCTGCCACCTGATGCTGTCTTGCAGGCACCAAGCTAAGCTCCAGCACAACCTCATGTACCTGGCAGCTATCGCTGACAGCCAGCCGCCACAAACCTCACCACTATCACAGGTACTACTGCTTAATAATGCTGCTCGTCGGCTTGGCCCTTGCTGTTCTAACATCCAAGCATTTTCATTAGCTAATCAAGGGTTGCGTCGCTCATCTCACTTGGCATGTCTGCAGTACCCGTCCAACCTGATGATGCAGCCGGGCCCTCGGTACATGCCACCGCAGTCTGGGCAGATGATGAGCCCGCAGTCGCTAATGGCGGCGCGGTCCTCCATGATGTACGCGCACCCGTCCATGTCGCCGCTCCAGCAGCAGCAGGCGGCGCACGGCCAGCTGGGCATGGCTTCCGGGGGCGCCGGTGGCACGACCAGTGGCTTCAGCATCCTCCACGGCGAGGCCAGCATGGGCGGCGGTGCTGGCGCTGGCAACAGCATGATGAACGCCGGCATGTTCTCAGGCTTTGGCCGCAGCGGCAGTGGCGCCAAAGAGGGCTCGACCTCGCTGTCGGTTGACGTCAGGGGTGGCACCAGCTCCGGCGCTCAGAGCGGGGACGGCGAGTACCTGAAAGCCGGCACCGAGGAAGAAGGCAGTTAAGAAGCTCTGGCATGGCATAGCAGCAGGATTAGCAGGTAGCTTTGAGGAACGAGGAAGGTAGTAGTGTAGTAGTGGTAGCACTAGCTAGCTAGTATTTGGCCGGGGTAAGATAGGTTTGTTCCATGGAACCTGGAGGTGGTAGTGGCCAGCATGCTGCATGCAGGGTCACTTGTTTTGATGTACGTTGCAGGTTCTCTCCCAAGATGTAGTATGGAACGGTTGTTGGTGACCTCTTGCGCAAACACTCTATGCGGTGTTCATGATCTAGACAAAAAAAAAAAAAAAAAAAAAAAAAAACCCTTCACCGCTGTCGTTTGATCTTGTGATTGTCGTTGGAACATCTTCATGGTGATGGGAGCAGCGCTTGATCATGATTCATGACAGCTTAGGAGATGCTCATTCAGTCATTCATATATTCTGTAATGTCTCAATATGTTTGACAACAGTGTCAAAATATGTTGGATGAGCCTATAGCAAAAAGGCCCGATGAGCTCATCCACATTTTTTTAATCTTTTCATTATTAATAAATTAAGAATAAGAATTACCAGTATGTTCTAAACTTAGTCGTTATCAATAAATTAAGAATTATCAAAATGTTATATAGTACTTAGTAAATATCATGGTAAGATTAGTTTTTGGTTAGTGCACGATATGCATGCAATTAGGGTCATTGTAGTGCTCATCAACATATTTTGCCCAATTAGTAATTATCTTGAAAATAACCTCCACATGTTTATTTGTCTATAATTAGTTGTTATTATTTTAAGTTAAAAGGTTTAATTCGTAAAATAATATCAGCCCATCCACTCTTTCCATCTAACTAAACAAAAAAGCTCGTGTCCTATCCATGGAACCAAATGGATGCTACGAATAAGAACAACCCTGTCCCAAAATCTACATACGTTGGATGGTCACATCATATTCGACCTTGTTCTCAAATAAAAAAAACCCTAACCCCAAGAACCAAATATGACCCATTTCCTTCCCATTCCACCAAGCACACTTCAGAATCGACTTTTCGTCACAAGGATCTACCGATTCGTGGGTCACCAAGGCTTGTTTACCACTTGGAGGACTGATGTTAGGGAATCGTGTCATGGGCTGACCTTGCTTGGGTGTTCGCTGCCACAGCCCCTTTGGCTACCCTGGTCTGATCTGGCTTGAAGCATCTTCTCTCAGTACTAGTATATTAAAGCTATTGTCTATTGAGGTCGGGCTCGGCTGCATTGTCATCGAGGTGGGCTCCTGGTTGCTACTACTACCGAGGTGGTGGTGATGGGGTGTTCGTCATCGTTGCTTTCCATTTTGGCAAGGAGCCGCACACCGTCGAGCTCAGCATATTATCTCCTCAATGCTTCGCTAGCCACCGCCATTAACAAGATAACTACATCTGTTGTGGATATTGGGCAGATGCTCGGGGCGAAACCTCCTCGTCACATTTTTGCTTGGTGGTTGAAGGGAGCATGGCGCCTAAGTGTAAGTGCAATCAAGTTCTAATGTAGTTTTTTTATAACCACATAATTAGCAATTAACGATATTTATCTAGTTGACAGGTAGGTAAGAAAACAATGATGATGATAAGTGAAATGGTAGACCCCCAATTAGAAAAGGGTGTGATTGATAGACTCAATTACAAAATAACCGTCTAGTAACAAGTCAAGATCCAACAAGGAAGCATCAACTAGCAAAACCAAGACGAGCAAAAAGGTCAAGGAACCAATATATAATCATCATCATGATCAAGTGAAGAAGAAAGTGATGGGTCGCAATGTGAAGAAATTGAAGACCATGCTCTTTTCATGAAAATATACAAGAAAGGGTTGAAGAAGGAAGGGTATAAGCTAGTCAAGAGGGAGTTTTCAACAAGAAGAAAAAGCAATATTTTCTCTCACAACACCCAAACTAACCGGAATGAAGCGCTCAACAAGCCATAACAACACACTACACATGAATAGAGATGAAAATAGACGGAAAAAAAATCCGGTCCTAACTCGTCACACTGTCTACGTTTGTCTCGCCCTTCTCCGTATTTATAGAAATGAGAGAGAGGTGTTTTTCCACCGTTCCCGTGTGATCCCCTTTTTCATCTGGAATTGTCCACTATTTATTCTGTTTTTTATACTATTTTCAATCTATGCCAAATATGTCTAAAAATTGCTATGTTTATGACTAAATAAATCACCAATTATGTATGTTAACATCTAACATGCTAGTGAATATCGGACCGATAACTTTATACGTGTATATTATTTTGTGACTTTATTCATGTATACCTGAGGTTATCACATGGCTAGCGAATATTAGGCGTGTATATTATTTTATGACTTCGTTCATGTGTACTTGAGATTATGACATGGTATACTAGTGAATATTAGACCGATAACTTGTACATAGATATTATTTTATGACTTTGTTAGCGTATATACTTGAGATTATTTGATATATCCTCTCCGCTAAATGTATAGAACAGAGCCAGAATTGCGTCCGTTTTCATCCGGCTGGGCGTAAGAGGCCAGCCGCTGGGCGCTGGCCTTTGGAGAGTGGCCCTGCTTTTCGATTGACGAGCTGGGTCCTCTGGCTTCTGCGTCCAAGAGTTGCGATGTTGAAACCGACACACCGTCGCTGCGTCCGGCCGAAGGCCCAACCCAAGACGCCATCCAATCCAGCGCCGTGCTGCGGCCGCTAATCCGTCACCACCGAGCCCCACACCAACCCGATCCATGTTTCCTCCCCAAAGACGTCCCAGCCTGTTTGTTGCCCGCGGGGAGAGGCCCCCACCTGGTCCACTGGCAGCGTCACAGCTCGCGCCAGGTCAGGAGGCCCATCGCAATGGGCCGCTAGCCCATTAAATCCCCCCACCGGGCGGTTCCGCGTCCGCAGCCACCAGACCCACACCCCGTCCGGTTTCTCTCTCTACGCGGGTCGAAGCCCCTCTCGTCTCGTCTCGTCTCTCTCCCCGGCTCGTCCTCTCCCCACCCACAACAGGATCTAGGGTTTGCTCGCTCGGCCTTCGTCCTTCTTGGGCCGAGCCCTAATTCTTCTGCACCGCGCGCGCCACCAAGCAAGCAAGCAAGCCGAGCCCCCCCCGGTTTGGTCCGCCTCCGCTGCGCCCAGCTTCCTCCCCGTACGTAAGCCCCCAAACTCCAAACCCCCCTCCTCTCCTGGCCTCCTCTACTCTACCTCTACTCCTCCCGCATGTCCCGTCTTCTCCTAAATCCGCGCTGCTCGTAGCTTTCGGATTGGATTGTTTCGCGGTTTAGGTTTTGGTTTGTCGTTCGAGTTGCGTCCTTTGGGCTCCGTGTTCGTGCGCTCCGTTCGTGGGATCTGTAGTGTAGGGGAGCAAGCGCTTCGCTGGGAGCGTTGCTGGGTGTTGTAGTTTTGTTTTGGTGCGAATTTTTTCGTAGTTTTTCCCCTTTTTCCTTCTCCGCCGGGCGTCAGAGCGCTGTTGGCGATGTAGATTATATGTGCGTCATATTGGTGGTGGCCTCTTTAGCGTATTCTGGTACGAGTAAATTGTGGCGTGTTTATGGGAGGGGTTCAGTTTTCCGAGGGAATTACTCAAGGTTTTGTCAGAGGCTTTAATTGTTATGCAGAAGTAGGGTTAGTCGTTGTCTGTGAAGAACTGAAGATGAAGAGTTTAGGAAACAGTTTGAGTTTGTTCTTTGGGAAACAGTAAACCGTTCGGGTATCAGTCTTGTTAGCTACGGAATAACTAGTACATGTTACCCTGCGCATTTGAAGCTCACATGATTCATTGTATACTGCTACATCTCTGTGAATCTCGTACCAAGACCAGGGTAGTCATACTTGAGTATGATGTCGAAGTCTAATAGCCTGCTAGGTTCGATGCCTGTAACTATCTTTTTGGTAGGAAGTTGCAGCAGCCATGGCTTGTTTCTGACAGGAGTTTAAGTAAGCGATGAGCTTGGTTGAGTTTCTGCAGAAAGGCAACCATGTTACCAGTGGCATTTTATTCTCTAGCTATTAATGTGCAGCCCCATATGGTTCTGCCGAAGAGGCTGCCTGCCCTTGAACTTCGTATTTATTTCCTATTTCAACTCTTCATCATAGCATTGCTTGCTTGGCACAGTGACATTGATCACTTTTCTATTGTCTTGCTCATGCTATATTCACACATCTGAAAACATAGCTTCATTGCTTACATCTCTCGTACATCAATGTTCTATAATTTTTGTTCTTTTGGATACCATCATGGTTGAGACGTCATTGTTATGTCATCTAGTTTACTACAAAATAATCTGCGTGTAGCTTTGGGAAAATGCCTGCAACATTGGTTGTCTCTGAACCTCGACCTGAAAATTTGCTGCTATAAACAATTAGATCTTGTTAATGAACTATGTAGAATATCTGCTGTATGTCTATTTTATCATGAAAAATTTGAGCTTTTATTTGTTCAGAGTACCCTTTTCATGAAATAATAATCAAGTGATACGATGATGTGACTGAATTGCACCTAACACGATTGTATTTACTTATTAATTCAATTTGACAGGCATTCTTGGATTCCATTGGCTTCTATCTTCAGCATGGGTGATCCAAACAGCAATGATAATGCAATGGTGCATGGCAATGAAATAGTCGATGGCAATGGGGTGATCCATGGTAGTGAGATGATTCATGGTAGTGAGATGATCCATAGTGATGAGATGGCCCATGGCGATGAGATGATCCATGGCAATGAGATGATTCATGGGACTGAGATGGTAGAAGGCAGTGAGATGATCCATGGTCATGAGATAGTTCAGGTTAATGATCTCGTCCACAATAATGAGATGGTTCCGGTTAACGACATGGTCAATGGTGACGAGATGGCCCATGGCAATGAATTGATCAACGCTGAGGTGACCCCGCGGATATCAAGACGTCGGAAGAAGAAGTCGCTAGTTTGGGAGCACTTCACTATAGAACCCACTCCAGGGGGGGACTCAAGAGCATGCTGCAATTTATGCAAGCAAACCTTTGCGTATAGTTCTGGTTCAAAAATTGCAGGCACTAGCCATCTCAAGAGGCACATCACCCTAGGCTCCTGTCCTGTTATGAAACACCAAGACAGGAAGCTAACACTGCCATTAACAGGGGACCATGTCACTGATAATGACGGTGAGGGTACGGTAGAACGTCGTACTAAGAGGCGTTACAGATACACTGGTTATGCAAATGCTACTTTTGATCAGGAACGGAGCTCCTCTTATCTGGCGAAGATGATCATTTTGCATGACTACCCACTTCACATTGTTCAGCAGTCATCCTTTACTACTTTTATTGAGAGCCTGCAGCCTCGTTTCAGGGTTGTAGATGTGGAGACAATGGAACAAGAGGTGTATGCTGTTTTCCAGAAAGCAAAAGAAAATCTGTTGCAAGCATTCAGCACTATGCCAGGAAGGATCAGCCTCACTATAGGACTCTGGACAACCAGTCAGACTCTTGGCTATGTTTCTCTTGCTGGGCAGTTTATTGACTCCGATTGGAATGTGCACAGAAGAATGCTCAACTTCATGATGGTGTCTTCTCCTCATTCAGAGACTGCACTTAGTGAAGCTATTAGCTTGAGCCTTTCGCAGTGGAATATGAAGGACAAGCTATTCACTATCACATTGGATAATGATTGCTCTTCCCATGATATTTACAGTGCAAATCTTCGGGATCACCTCTCCAATAAGAACAACCTCATGCTTAAGGGACAGCTCTTTGTTGTGAGGTGCTATGCACATATCCTCAATGTGGTCGCTCAGGATGCAATTGCTTCGATTCACGGTGTGATTTACAACATCCGTGAAAGTATCAAGTTCATAAAAGCTTCTCCAAGCCGTGAGGATAAGTTTGCTGAGATTGCTGTGCAACTGGAGATTCCCAATTCCAAGACCCTTTGTTTAGATGTTACAACCCAGTGGAACACAACTTATCTGATGCTGCTGGCTGCCTTGGACTATAAGCAGGCTTTTGCTACGCTGGAGACATGTGATGATAATTACAATGAATCTCCTTCAGCAGAGGACTGGAAGAAAGTTGAGGCTAGCTGTAATTACCTGAAACTGCTATTTGACTCCGCAAGCAGTGTCATGGCGTCAGCAAACCCTACTGCAAACATATTTTTCCATGAAGCTTGGAAAATTCAGCTTGAGCTAGCCAACGGCACAGAACATGAAAATCCCTTTTTCAGTAGTATTGCCAAGGATATGCATGAGAGATTTGACAAATACTGGAAAGATTGCAGCCTGGTGTTAGCCATTGCTGTTGTCATGGATCCACGTTTCAAGATGAAGCTTGTTGAGTTCAGTTACTCTAAAATTTATGGTGCTGAGGCTGTGAAATATGTTAAGGTTGTCAATGACTCTCTGCATGAGCTGTATAAGGAGTATGTGGCACAGCCTCTCCCCTTGACCCCTGCCTATGTTGAAGCTAATAATGTGGCTGCCAACACGAATGTGAACCAGGGAAATCCTCCTCCTACTGGTGATGGTCTTCTTGACTTTGATATGTACCTTTCTGAGATTCAAAGTAGCCAGCCTGCAAAATGTGAATTGGAGCAGTACCTAGAGGAATCCCTCACTCCACGTATGCATGATTTTGATATCCTTAACTGGTGGAAGCTTAACACACTCAAGTTTCCAACTCTGTCGAAGATGGCCCGGGATATCTTGGCCATCCCAATGTCGGTTAGCAGTGGTGGCTCCATATTCTCTGCTGGAACTGGGAACCGAATGCTTGATGAGTACAGAAGTTCTCTTCGTCCAGAGACTGTGGAGGCTCTTGTCTGCGCAAAAGACTGGCTCCAGTATCCACCGGCTGCAACTGAGGCGCCAGGTTCTGAGATGATCGAGGCAGAAGCAATGTAGATTGCCGATACTGCTTCCCTGTTGAAGCACAAATAAGATTGTGGTATCTTTGAGTGTAGTTAACCGTAGGCATACATTTTAGGCAGCAATTGCAGACATATATCTCTTCTGGCATTTATCTCATAGTAGTAATTTGTCATGTCGAACTCAGTTTAACTCATCGTAGTGTGTAGTGAATTTAGCTGTGGTCTGGGGGATGTCTCAGGGATTCAGATGGTAAACTTGTTTCCAGATTCTGGCTACTTTTGGCTAAGGTATTCAGGTGCTAAACTTATTTCCAGATTTTGGTTATTGTTGGTGCTGCTGTTTATTCCCTTTCTTTAATGGTCAAAACCTCTGTTCTGTGCTAGTATGTTAGATGCCTTGAATTGGTACCTATCTAGTTTATTTGTATCTGTAAATTTCGCCTCAGTTTTTTTGTCTGCTCGTGTCAAGTTATCTGATGGTGTGTCATCTGTAAAAGGTTAAAAAATTTGGTGGTGATGACTTTGGTAATTAATGCTTTTGTTTCTACTCTGTTGTCATTGGTTCGGCGAATTTACCATTGATAACAAGGTGCCTGTGGAGGTAGGCAGCTCCGTTACAGGTCCCGAGCTCCAAAGGTTGCAATGTTTCTGCATCCAGTTTGGATCACCGCACGACAGGGAACAATGATGTCTTAACTACATGGTGGAAAAGATCACCAACGAAATTTTATTAGAATGCAGGAAAACTGTATATTAAAGGAACATTTTATGCTGGTTACTCCACTGCCTGGTGGAAAATTTTACCAAGGAACAGAATTCATCAGAAGACAAGTGCTGAAAGCCTCAAAGTCTACTTTCAGATAAAGCAAAAACATAAACTATCATGGCTTTAGTTCATGTTATTATTTTAAGACCCATATATATAAATAAACCGTATTTTTTTGAGCTACATCAGTTATTTAGTCATAGAATATTATTTATCTCATGACAATCAGCCATAGTTAAAATAAGCTCTGATGAAATTGTGGCGGATAATGGGTGATGGGGGTTCAGGCCCGGAACTTGGTGTCCACCGCTTGTGGTTTTGCTAGAAATAATCTTAGAATTTGTTTCGTGGACGGAGAGTATTAGCAAATGTGCCTATACTCCTCATTTCCAATGGTACTACCTAAATCATACTACTCCCTCCATCCTAAAAAAGTGTCGTTTTAGAATTTTAGACATCTTGTTTGATCATCTGTCTAATTCAAAAAAATATAAATATTATTTATCTTGTTATAACTTATTTTATCATTAGAGATATTTTAATATAATTTTATTTATTTTACAATTTACACAATTTTTAAATAAAACAAGCAATCAAACGTGATGTCTAAAAGTAAAAAACGACACTCTTTTGCTACAGAGGAACTATTTAGATAGCCAAACATATTTTTATATTATCTAAAGTTTGCTTCTAACTTCAACAACACTACCTAAATCGTGACACCTACATCTCGATAATCTGTAATACGACTCAAATTTGGAGTTTGCGAGCCAAGATAAGATCGGCTCAAGATCATGGGACCATTTTCTATCAAATAGGAGGGGATCTGATACAAAATAGACTTCTAAGCAATAACAAATTAAGTTTAATAACCAATGACACGTGGAGCCCATGTGTCATCTTCTTTCTCTCCTTGTTGCCCTTGACGCCGTCATGAGGGAAGGGACTGAGGTGATGCTGTCGCATGGGAGGGGAACGAAGCGCATTCGAGGCTATCTGGGAGGAGGGAAGTGCTCGACCGCTGAGGGATGCCACAGTGAGGGTGTAACGGAACCGCCTAAATCACATTGCCCACAGGCACCTGTCATTGTCACTAATAACCTCTGGCAGCCGGACCCGTGTCCCAAATAATCTAGAAGGTCCTGCCGGGCTACATTAGCGCCCGTTTTCCTCCGACAGGATCCCATTGCGAAGCCATTACAGAATTACAACATTTCATAACAAAATACATCAGAGTAAAAGCGTGGAAAGATTATAGAGTACTTAAATTACAAACCATTTTTTCAAATAAGATTCAGGTGCAATTATTACAGACCATAAATAAAAGTAAGTAGCAGTGGAACGACGATACAACATAATTGAATATTTAATGATGAGAACCCTGTCCATGGGTTCAACCTTACTCCTCCTCACTACCCTCCTGGACCACTGTCACACATCAGGGGCCGAAACAGACCTCCGACTGCTGTATCCCTGCAACAAGAGGTTAACAAACCCTGAGTACCGGGGTGCTCCGCAAGACTTACCCGACTAAAGAAAAAGAGTGAGATTCAGGAATGCAGGCTAAGGAGAGTCAAGGTAAGGCTTGAGCAAGAATCAAAGAGTTTTTGCGGAAAAGCTTTATTATCCTATCTTCATATTTTATCTCGATTTGATTCTAGTCCTAATACCATATTCCAAATTTTTCATCATATTGCATCATACTTTCCAATTCTTTAATCATTCTCAAAACACCTAGTTCCGAACCACTTTTCAGTTGTAGATCAAAGGATCAAGTCTCCATATCCGAAGAGCAACGACGATTCGAATCGATTAGTACCCAGCTGGGGATCCCTATACACACTGTATATGTAACTTTTAAACTTGCATATACCAACCCCAGCTACCACGGCTTTTCAACCCCTGAACCGGTCCTACGCCACCCGAGAACACAGTACTCCTCTCCTCTCTAGGCACGCCGGCCACGAGGGTACACGCTGCTCTCGTCATCTCTTCACTCCCAGTGCGTGGTTGTCGGTTCAAGTAGTAGAGCCACCGGAGTCAGAGCTTTCCGTAGTATGTGGCTAGTTGCAAAGTCTCGATCACAGCAAGCCTACAATGAACGGTCCCTAATTCTTTTTTCGCCGGTGACATTGCATTGTGACTCTAACCCAAATACAAGTGTCCCAACGGTTTCCAAATCCCTTTCCTGCCGATGGTCAAGCATTGGGACTCTAACCCAAATTCACAACCAACGAACGAAAAACCCCTTATCCGTCGGTAATGATGCATTGGAACTGCTACCCAAGTACACAATTCCCGAACGGACTCATATCCCTTTTTCATTTCTCTTGATTCATAAAGATCACATTCCCATAGGTCAAAAATAGCCTTTTTATGTAAATCTAAATTGATTAAGCAGGGCTATGCATTTTTGAACATTTTTAATTTTTAAAACGGGTTTCATGGGAATTATATATCAAGGCAGGTAATGCAACAATATAGGTGACAAACAACTCCTAACAACCTTATGGAATAATAGACTCAAGTTGTAAACACTTTATAAATACAAGGCGGGGCTGAATGCACCGGGGCTTGCCTTGGATTGCGTACAGCGTCGGGTTGAATTCGGTTCCGCAGATGTCGAATCCCTGGATGACCTCCGGAGTGACCTCCTCAGCAGTGGCCTCGACCTTAACTCCCTCGGCGATGGGCACTACACGTATGCAATGATGCATGTTTAGCAAGGTGTGAATGATAATGAATGTAATGCTCAAAAGTAAACCATTTAGTCCTTGAGTACAACTTTCCTTCACGGTAAAGTTATAAATATTTTACAGAAAGCAAAACGGTGTTTTCATACTTTGTTTTATTGACCATTTTAACAGTCATAGAAAGCCGCTGCACAGCTTTACTGCAACTAATAAGTGACATCATTACTTTTGTCAAGGATCACTATGGTGAAAGATCTATGAACCCAATCAATCCAAAAATCACACACATTACAGGGATTATGTGCTTAAATCAATTTTATTACCTAATTAACCCAATATTTAATTAACAAGTGATCAAACAGTTTCCAATTGAGCCCAAACTTAACCAACAGATAGGTTTTACCCTAAAACAGTGCCATATAAATTTTCATGATTTTTGGATTAATCTGAAATTTATTAAAATTACCCAAAGTTGCAGTTATGAATTAATATGCTGATTTTTAGTTCCTGCAGAAGGTGTCAAAATCTTATATTTAATGTTTTTATAAAATACTACATGCTCCAGAGAGTACTCACAATTATTTTCATGATTTTTAGCTCAACAGAAATATTCCTATGAAAATAACAAATAGCAGTACTATTCATTTTAATTTATATTAGAAAAGCCACTGAAATTCACTAAAAATAAAGAAAACGATTCCAGCCCGCGGTGGCCCAACAATAGCAGGCCGGCCCAGCACTCGCCTGCGCGCTCGCCCGCGCGCGCTCTCTCTCAGGGACGCTGACAAGCGGGACCCCCCTGTCAATTCCCTCTTCTTCCTCCCGAGCGCCCTCGCGCGCGCGCACACGCGGCGGTCCGACGCGGATCTCGCCGCCGGCGACTCCAACAACGAAATCGAGCGTGCCAACGCGAACCCCAGAGCCTAACGAACACCCTAACTTGGTTAGCCCCTACCCTACGCGCCTCCGACGAGCCTTGACCCGCCCATGGCGGAAACGGCGGCACGGTGACCCTGTTCCGGCCATCCGAACGCGGTAGCGTTTAAGAAGAACGCGGTGAAAAGTCCAGAGGCTCACCACGACTTTAGACCGACAACTGGCTGAGGCTGAGACGGAGCGGAGCGGCGAGCTTGACGACGGCGGCGGATGCAGCGGCTCGGGCGCTCAGCCTCGACGGCGAAGTCTCGTTCCGGCGATCCTAGGGGACGAAATGGAAAACCGTCGCGAGCATGAGCTAAAGCATGAAACAGAGAGTCACAAACGGGAGGCCGAAGGAGGAGAGGCTCACCACAGCAAGCTAGACGTGTGAGGGATGGCTGCGGCGGCGCTCCGGCCGGGCCCGAGGACGACGACAGGCGTTCCCAGACCAACGGGGCACGAACCTAAGCACAAATTGATGCACTGGGTGCACAAGGGAGTAGGAAGATCAGCTGCTCGGGCAATTTTGAAGTGGTGGTCGGGTGCTAGCCAATTCGGCCGGGCAGTGAAGGTGGTCGCCGGCGTGCCGAGATGGAGAAGAGCGGCAAGGAGGCGACCGGGTGCCTTTAAGTTGGGTTTGGGGAGGGGACAGAGGCGATTCGGGGCGGCGCGGGGTCCCCTACTAGCTCGGCTATGGCGGGGGGGGGGGGGGGGGCACACGGCCGGCCGGCATGGCGCGGTCGGCTACCGGGGCTGTGCGCGAACAGAGGAAAGGGGCAGGGCACTGTAGACATTGAATTGCCTTCAAATCGGTTTTGCTCAATCCACCAAATTTTTGTGCATCAACTCAGAAAGGTGTAAATACCAAAGTTGTAAGATTTCAAATTATGAACAACATTGGCTTTGGGACCAAATCCAAATTTTGAATAATTTTGAAAATATTTGAAAGGGGGTAAAACTACTATTTGAAATCCATTTCTAATCCTGTTAAATTATCTGAATTTTTCTCTACAACAAGAAAATATTCCAAAATAAAAGTTATTTTATTAGTTGAGCTTGACAACTTTCATTAAGGCAGTTTAGTCAGATTCTTAATAATTTTTAAATTAACATTTCAAATTTGAATTTCAAAGTAGTAATTAGGGTTTAACTTAAATTTCTATTAAAGAACTTCAAAAACTCACAAAATAAAAGTTGTTCCATTTTAAGATATATACAACTTTTATTAAGACACCATCACCATATTCTAAGTAGATTTTGATTTAGGGTTTTGGGTCCGATTAGGGCTTAATTCAGATTTTTTTTTGATTTATTTTTACTTGCCAATTAGGGATTCAATTGCAACACCAGTAGCATTCATAAATAAGTCACTCTAAAGTATCTAACCACAATCATATGTAGATGCTTAATAATAAATATGATGACATGGCATAATTAATTAGCCGTAATACCCGGGGTATTACAGAGGGGCTCTGGCGAGGGAGGGCTCCGCCAACGTTGGGAGGACCGCGGGGAGTTCCACCGATAAGGGAGGCCTGCGGGTAGGGGCTCGACCCGCGGAGGTGGGGCGCTGGCTGCGATTGAGGTGTTAGGAGCTTTGTCGGCACCGAGGAGGGCCTACGATCCGTCAAGGCGGTAGGCCCGTGTGGGAGGAGCACTGCCTGCGAAGGAGGCATCGGGAGGGCTCACTGGCGCTCGGAAGGCGGTGTTGGGGCTCACAGAGAAGGGTGCGCGTCGTGGGCGCAAGGAAATGATAGATAAAAAACTAGGTAGCATGGTTTGTTTGACTAACGGGAACATGTAGAGGGAGGGAAGATTTGTTAGGCCAACAGAAATAGTTTGATTAAGGGTAGCTAGTTGGCGTGGCTTTTTTCTTCCTGTACTACCCAAATTGAGGATATATAGTGGGTTTAGGTAGTCTATTGGAGTTGCGCTTATGCTGCAAGCCTGGAACTGAGCCTAGTTTGGGAATGTGAGATGCAATTTGCAATGTAATTTATTATAATTTATACAGGTATGAGCCAAGAGTTTGGATCACATATGGGACAATAAGGACGCAAATATAAATTTGAAAGTAAAAAAAACATAATTGTTGCAATCACTTCGCTGTTTTATTATTAGAAGTGTTTTGAAGGGTTCCTCTAGAGAGGCACCTCTATTTTTCATTAAAAAATAATTCTTTCTTAAAACTGTTTGACAGACCTCCTCAGAAGTAGCCGAAATCAAAGAGGAGCCTACCAAACAGGTCCTAATAGACTGTCAAATGTCCGAGCGTGTTGCAAAATTGGACTCCGTACTATTGTTGAGCATGCATCATAAATTTGGATTGCATGCGAGATTCCAATTACAGAGGCATATGCGAGAAGTAAAGAATGGAATAAAAGAAACACTTTGCTGTTCAATATCGGATATATAAACAAACAGAGATATAGATGGATGAGGTACAATATGTGGAGTATAAATTTAGAGTACACATATATAATTAAGTACAGGAAAATCGCATTCCTTATTTCTCAACCCGATAGAGTTGCTGTAAGTTCTAAGTTCTACTAGTTCGTAAGCAAATTTGAAGCAAAGATGAATTATCTCTGTCCCGCTTTGGCGATTTTGCTAATGAAGTTGCTCGGGTGCCTCTCACTGTCCCGCCTCATAGGGATGAGAATGGTCCGAGTCAAATTCATTAGACAGTTGACATGACCCACAAAGCAAGACCAACAGATCGTACGGACCATAGTTACCCTGATATTGATTTGTTCTGAGAAAAAATACTATTTGTGGTTAAAAATAAGTGTTGATTGGTCAAAAGAACGGGTTTAAAATGGATACATTTGGCCAAAACCTGTAAACCCAATATGAAAGATTTGTTGACCCATCCATTACATGATTTAATCCTTTGTTTTTCTTAGTTTGTTGGTGTCTGCTTCATTTTTCTGAATAAGTATAGTTGCCATAATTTGTCATCACGCCTACGGCTTGGAAGTAGACTGAGAAATACCATATTGTGGAAGTAAAAAAAATAGATAACATTAATATTATGGTTAGCTTGCAAACTTAATTAATTTGATGTATTTCTAATAACCTCAAATGTATTGATCATGATACTTTTTAATCTTCTATCCTATCTTTTTTTAATAATATTGACTAGTATTCATAGATTATGATAGCTGAAAAAAAAAATTAAATCGAACTATACTATCCACTTGCCACTCTTGCCCACGCTTCGCTGTGGGTAATGTATTTGGTATAGGAAGTCTTGCAGATTATGGTAAGGGAAGATAATATGGTTAAATTTTTTTATTACATTGCTATGAAAAGTTGGTCTATTTCATATATTAAATGCTGGAAAAATATGACAACGAAAGGTAAAATGTCTTTTATTTCATTACAGTTCGTAAAGGAACACTGATGTTGGTTGTCATTACATATCACTTGCCATGTTAAAGTAAAGAAATGTTTGGTGGAGTTTGGATCAAGCAACCAACAAAATTAGATTCACTCCTTAAGGAGCGATGTATCCACTTACCATGCTTCCGAACTTGAGAAATTCCTAGGGAGAGTGATATAACACCTTGCATCTCGTGCTTTTTACTCTCATTCATTCTATGTAGTGTCAACTTTTAGGAGACCATATAAAGAAGACAATTACCGCGGATCTAAAACCACCAAAAGACAAACACAAGAAGAAAATTAATAACTACCCAAGGCAGATACATTTATTCCCCAAGACAACTATCTGGTGTCTACAATAGTATTGTAGCTCTGTTTGGAGGGTATTTTGGAGAATCAAACGTGATTCAACTGCATCGCCCAAACTTTGCAGACGTCTTCAACTATAGTTGATCTACCTGGTGTCGTGCTGCTTTGATTGATGCATGCACTCAGGTTGTAGGTTGCTCAGGTCATGCATGTCCAACCATTGATTGATGCGTGCACTCATGCAGATTGTTCAGCTCATGGTTGTCCAAGCATGCATATCGTGTAAAGTTTTCTCAGCTCATACATGTCCAAACATCCATGTCATTTATTAATTTATAGTGCACTTATTCAGCGACAGTGGTGTCAAGCTGTCTCCACTCCGACATTTACTCTCACACTCAAGGTTATCACTTTTAGACCCCGGCAATTACTCTCCTCAGAATATATCTCAGTCTTAAAAATATATCAAGCCTATCACTTTTACATTTTCTACATGCTAAGGATACACCCGCAATTTTTACATTGTCGTTGAACGTGTGCTCATTCAATTTTCTATGAACATTGCATGGAATTTATTTACTTTTCTGGTGCTAAGGGCAATGACAATTTTTACATTGTCATAGCATGCATGCTCGTTCAATTTCCCATCCACTCATTTCATTGCATGGAATTTACTATTCTGCATGCGAAGGACAACTGCCATTTACTTCTCTGCATGTTAAGGGTAGCTGCAATTTTTACATGTGAAAGAGAAGCTAGCTATTCTTCTTGCCTCATCCGTGGATGCCATGGCCGAGCTCATGAAGCTCGTGGGCAGCTCGGGTTAGAAGGATAGGAGCAAAAAGAAGGTCACAGGGAGCACAATGACGGGATGCTCATGAGCTGCTCACCTCGTCCTGCGATGATGGTTGAGCACGGTTTGTACGCACAACCGTAGATGGGAGGTGCTAGGAGAGCGAGGGAGCGTGCAAGCTGAAGCGATATGAGCTGGCTTTTAGGTGGTGCGAGGAAGAAGAGCTGCTCAGCGTCCCGTTTTATAGGCAAAGGAGCAGAACTGTGGCACCTGTTCTCTGGCTCATCATTAATGGCATTGAGCATGCAATGCATGCATGCAAATGGACGGTGTGGCGTTTTGTGGAGTAGTGGTATTGCAAGATTTTGCATGTATACAGGTACAGGCTTTTGCATGCATGCAGTTTGTCCTCACTTGGGTTGCATCCACTTACTTCGAAAGATGCCCGATTGTGAATAATTTCATCTGAATCGTAGAATTTCTATCTAATGCACCAACTAAATGGAACATACGTGGACACCCTTGGAGGCTGCCTAGACAGTCCCGTTTTATAGGCAAAGTAGCAGAATTGTGGCACTGGTTTTTTGGCTCGCCATTAATGATATTGTGCATTACGAAGTATGGGATGATCTGCAAGATTTTGGATGCATGCAGGTACAAACTTTTGCATGCATGCAGCTTGGCCTCACTTGGATTGCATTTGGATGGTAGAATTTCTATCTAACGCAGCAACTAAATGGATATTACGTGGACACGCATTCATGTAAGGACACAAAAGCCCCACTTGACACGCATGCATAAAAGGACATCACGGTGATTGCATGCAAAGACACAAAGGCCCCACTTGACATGCATGTATGGAAAGACAGCACATTGATTCATCTACTCGTTCATTTATCTATTCACCTGCATTATTCAATGTAAGAAATAACATGCATGCATGTAAGGAGACCAATGCCCCACGGCACTTGCATGCATGGAAGGACAGCAGAACGATTCATGGACACGCAATTTCTGTCTCGCTATGCATGCATGCAAGAACACCAATGCCCCACTTGAAATGCATGCATGCATGGACACGGAGGCAATTCATCTAGACCGTGTAAATTGTATCGAACGTCTCACTCAAATGGATGCTACGTGGACCTCCTGGGAGGCCGCGAATGCGGCGTGCCTTAATACTTTTAATTAGCTCATGAATCGACCCATAACCCATAAAATTGATCTTAGGGTCATAGAATTGGGTCCAAAGATCAAGGCCCGTTTGGCCCATTTCCATCCCTAGATGGCCTTACGCCTCAGCTAGAGCGATGACGGTATTCCAAATCCACAACAAAAACTGATCATAAATTAGTTGGTTAGGTTCATTACGGTGGAATATGCAAATCCAGGTTTAAGTTCTTATTTGACAAGAGTGCTCGTATTTTTTATATTTATTTTAGTTTTTAATGATGCTATGTTTTAAGTGATAAACGATATCGTTGTACTTTGTAATTAAAACAAACTGTGTGCATCCGGATCTTTTCAGGGACAGGAAAATCGCATCCACGAGGCAAGGACAAGGAGCCATGGAGACGGAGATCTGCACTGACACGCACCAACAACCCCTCGATCTCGCCAGGTTCCGCGTGCCACTTGCGATTGCGAGACGGATGGATGGATCGGAACGAACGGGCCGCTCCATCACGAGGCAGACGAGACGCGCCGACGCCGTGGCAGCCAGCACCAAGTACGTACTCCCTCCGTCCTCAAAAGGATGCAATTCTTTAACTTCTACGATCTCTGTTTGACTGTTCGTCTTATTCAAATATTTATAATAAATATTATTTATTTTGTTATGACTTATTTTATTGTTAGATATATTTTTATAATAATTTATTTAATTTATTATTTGTATAAAAAAACTAAATAAGACGAATGGTCAAAGAGGAATCGTAGAAGTCAAAGAATTACGTTCTTTTGCCGACGGAGGTAGTACTACAACACATCCAACAATCCCGCGCGCACACACACGCTCCTGTTACCATCTGCCTCCGCGGGGGCCGAGCTCTCTTCTTAGTAGTAACTCGCTATCGACAACACATCGAACAATCAATCCCGCGCACTCGCACAGTCGCACTCAACGCTCACTCACTGAGCCATTACTCAGCTCACCAACTCCAGATCTCAATGGCGCACTCGCGTTGCCACCACCTTCTCCTCCCCACGACAGCCATGGCCACGGCGGCGTGCGTCGTCCTCGTCACCCTCCTCGCGCTCCACGCCGCGCCGGCGCCGGCCCACGGCGCGCGCGTCCTCACGCCGGGCGTCGCGGGCACGGTCACCAAGGCGCAGCAGCAGGGCGGCGGCACCACCACCACCAGCAGCAGCAGCAACGCGACGGCGGACGAGTACCTGGCGCCGCACAACCAGGCGCGCGCGGCGGTGGGGGTGGCCCCGCTGCGGTGGAGCGCGGAGCTGGCGGCGGCGGCGGCGCGGACGGTGGCGCAGCAGCAGCGGCAGGGCGGGTGCGCGTTCGCGGACATGGGGGCCAGCCCCTACGGCGCCAACCAGGGGTGGGCGAGCTACCGCGCGCGCCCCGCCGAGGCGGTGGCGCTGTGGGTGGCGGAGGGGCGGTACTACGACCACGCCACCAACACGTGCGCCGCGGGGCGGCAGTGCGGCACCTACACGCAGGTCGTGTGGCGCCGCACCACCGACGTCGGCTGCGCGCAGGCCACCTGCGCCACCGGCGCCACGCTCACGCTCTGCCTCTACAGCCCCCACGGCAACGTGCAGGGCCAGAGCCCCTACTAGCTTAGCTACCTCAGCGGCGCCCGATCGGTCAGGTCATCAGGTCGGAGTCCCATTGCCGGCGACGGCAGCGGAGTACGTACTACGTAGGTAGGTGCAGTCTTGTCTAGTTCGGTCAAGGATGCTTTGCTTTGCTTTGTTTCCCTTTGTGTTGTGGTGTGATCCGGTGGTGTGTTCTTGGTATTCAGAACTGCTTTTGGTTTAGCGAATCAGCTTGTGTTCAGGGTAAAATCGCATGTGAGCTGTGATTCACGTGATGCTTCATCCTTGTGGACTGTGTTGTGGCCTGTGGATGCACGTTGGCTCTCTTGATTCACTGCATAATACTTTAACTCCTTGGAAAAATTGATCCTACAACAGAGGAGATTTGCGACGAAAGATGATTGAGCTAACTTCTAAGGACGTGGACGGCTGATGTCAGAGGTGCCCGCACCACCGCGGTTCTCACCGAGTACGCGGCGCTTTGGGAAGTGGTCCAGGGTGTGCAGCTGCAACCCGGCGTCCCCGACCAATTCATTTGGAAGTGGACGGCGGGAGGTGAGTACTTTAGCTCCTCTGCTTATCGTGCCTTCTTCTTGGGGCACCGGGCTTGCCGGGGCGAAGAAGGTTTGGCAGGTCTGCACCCTGTCCAAGGTCAAGTTCTTCTTTTGGCTTGCGTTGCACGGACGGCTGTGGATGGCGGAGCGCAGGCAGCGCCATGGCCTTCAGCTGCTCGCGGACTGCGCGCTCTGTGGTCAAGACGCCGAGGCCTGCGACCATCTCCTAGTCTCCTGCCTCTTCTTCAGGGAAATACGGTTCTGCGTCCTGCAATTCGCCGGACTACAGCACTTGGCGCCGGATGACACGGCATGCATAGGGGATTGGTGGCTTTGCACAAGGAGGCGGATACCGGACATCTTCCGCCGCGGTTTCGACTCGCTCGTCCTGCTTATCTCCTGAGAGATTTGGAAAGAGCGCAACCAAAGGACGTTCGACGGGAAGTTTGCTTCGACGATGCAGTTGCTTTGCGGGATCCGCGACGAGGACGACTCCTGGATCACGGCCCGCTTCAGCAAGCTCGCCCCCCTGTTTGCGGCACTTGCTTCGCTCGTAGGCTTTTCTTTTAGCTGCGCAATTGTTTCCTTTTTTTGGGTCTTCACCCTTACTCCACCGTCCTAGCCGGTGCTTTGTGTCTGTGTTTCCTCTTGCTGGGGCTTCAGTATGTCGCAGTCGCCCTATGCAGGACGTGTACCTGAACTCTTTTTTTTCGTTAAAGCAACACGTGCCAAAGCGCGTTTTGAAAAAGAGCTAACTTCTAAGGACGCAATGAAGGTTGGAATAAAAATATTGCTGATATAGGATATGTCAGCAATTGTATGGCCAATGTAATCATAATCCCGCGAGCAAATGAACAATAGGCGCCTATCAATAGTGCAGATTGTGCCAGCAACTCCGATTACTTTAGCTCTCAAAATTAAATGTGAGATCCCAAGTAAAAAAAAAATCACCTTCGGTGCTCGAACTTGTCAGGAGGTGTCATTTAGGTCCCCAAACTTCCAAAGTGATACCTGTAGGCCTCTAAACTTGGCAGAGTGTGTCATCTAGATCCCAAACTTTCAAGGTGATCACTACAGGTCCCTAAATTTGCCAGAAAGTGTCATCTAGGTTCCAAATACTGTAACTAATTTCAGCACAAAATATTTTTAAAAAAATTTAAGGTTAGGTAGAGTAGCTACAATCTGTAAAACACTCAAAAAATTGTATCTGTTTGATATGATCACTGATGAAAATGATTTTTATATAAAAATTATAGCTATTGATGAGATCTACAATTTTCTAGTTTTAAGTTTTCTTATTTGAAGTCTTTAAAGCGCTCAAAAAATTAAATAAAATTTTAGTAGTATATTAATCGCGTACAACCCTTTGTTGTCCTGGAAAAATCAAATCTTCGTTATACGCTATCAAATGGAGATACTTTCTATATAAAAGTTGTAGCGTTCAAGGAGATCTACAACTTTCAAGTTTTGAGTTTTTAAATTTGAAGTCGTTAAGATACTAAAAAATTTAAAATACAAAACCACTATGCATAAACCGAAATTAGCAGATTAATATACCGCTGAAAATTTATTTTTCTAGTATTTTAATGACACCAAATTAGAAAACTCAAAACTAGAAAGTTGTAGATCTCGTCAAGATCTACAATTTTAATTATAAAATCATCTTCATAAGAGATCGTATGAAAAAAATACAATTTTTTTATATTTTATAGGTTTTAGCTACTGTATCTTGTGCTAAAATTAGCTACAGTATTTGGGACTTAGATGACACCCTCTGACAAGTTTAGGAACCTGTAGTGATCAACTTGAAAGTTTGGGAGGTAGATGACACACTCTGCTAAGTTTAGGGACTCACAGATATCACTTTATAAGTTCGGAGACTTAGACAGCTCCTGCCAAGTTCAAGGACCGAAAGTGAATTTTCCTTTAAAAAAATGAGCTTTAGCGGGCCCCGCCTCCCAAAAGCTCCACTGACACCCCTCCCCCGTGTGGCCGTGGTTGCCCTCTTCGGTGGCTTCCTCCGCACTCCCTCTACACTGGCCGGGCTCATGCACCCCATATTTGACAATATATCCCCTCTACACCAGTGGGACTCATGCACTTACATATTTGACAATATATCTTCTTGTGCTTCGGCGAGCCCCTCTTCTCTGCTCAAGTGTTTTCGGTTAGTTGTCGAGACATGACCAAGTTAGTTAATGAAAAAGAAAATAAAGAAAAAGGATGACAAACGAGTCTCACATGTTATTCCCTACTAGAATGAATTTGAGGATCATATTTTTAGGTTCACCGCTAGAATGCAACCTAAAAAAGTAAACCCTAAAAAAAATAAGAGGAGACCTCTAATCAAAATTAGAGATCCTAATTTGTACTGTAAATGCTCTTAGAAGCCAATAGTAAGACATGTTTCCCTTCTCTTGGCAGTTTGATTTTCTAGATTTCGTTTGTCCATTCCAAACAATGTTTTTAGGGACCTCCAAAAATGTTGTAATTTTCAAGTAGATGCAAAAAAAAAACACGGTCCATTTTGCTTGGATTTTGAATAATTTATTTCATAATTTTGAAATTAAAGTCCTCCCCATAATATTACGTTTGACTTTTCACTTTAATTGTTTAGCTGTAAAATAGTTTCTTAAAAATTTAAAAATCATCTAAAGTAATGGTTGGAAAACTAGTATTTTCATGAATTTTTTCTATATATGTGCTTAGGTTGAATCCATTTTTCTAACAAGGACACACTTAAAATTAAGATTTGAGCAAAATAAATTTTAAAATCATCTCCCTTATTAAGAAACTTTGGATGTCCCTTCTTGCATTTTTTAAGTAGATACAAGCGCAATCCATTTTACTTGGATCTAGATTGATATCTAAAAGGTATTATTTTTAAGTAGATGGGTTAACGGGGACATGGGTCACGTCAACAAATAGGGCGTTTAGTCTAAGAAATGACTCTATTTGGATAAACTGTTGCATCGTGAGTCCATTCTTTAATAGGGTGTTTGGTTTGCAACTGAGTTACTGAGCAGCCGGCAGAAAATTGCTTATGTTACAGAGGGTCGATTTAGTTCCTACTGCAAAATTTGACACCCATCACACATCAGATATTTAAACATATACATAAAGTATTAGACAAATTGTGTAAATTGTGAGACATATCTTTTAAGTCTAATTAGTCCATAATTTGATAATGTTGTGCTATAGTAAACATTTGCTAATAATATATTAATTAGGCTTAATAAATTTATCGCACGGTTTACAAGCGAGATATATAATTAGTTTTTTATTACTATCTGAAAAATACTTCTAATATCCCATGAAACATCCAATGTGACGGGTAAAATTTTTACACCTTAGATCTAAATATCCCTTAAGCAGCATCTGGCGAAAATTTACCTCAACGAGAATAGGTTCAGAAATAACTCTATATTCCAAAAAGCACAGGTGTTTCTCAGTGTCATTTCCCCGTGAGTTCATCATCAAAATGTAGGCAAAGGCTCAAAGAAATGGATTTAGATTATACTGAAGACGATCGATAATACCCTAGACTAGCATTGTAAAAGCTTCTATTTGTTTGAATTTGGGCCAATTGGGCGTAGTATACGCGCAACACCAGCTGACACTAACAGGAAAGTCTTGCACGTCTAACAAACCCGATGGAAGAAGATACTAAGACCGCCGTCGAAGCCGCCGCCGGCGTTGTCTCCCGGCCATTCAGTGAGGTGGAACGACTCCGCGTCCGGCGAGGCGACGATCCTCTCGAACGCCCCGCGCAGGTACTCCACCCCTCCGCCGGGCAGCCGGCCGGCGCCGGCGGTGACGGCGCGCAGCTTCTCCAGCAACCACCCCTCCGCATCCGACGGCCGCTCCCGCCTCGTGGCGTACCCGACGCGCGTGCCCTTGCAGTACACCAGCCACTTGGGCGAGTCCAGGAGCGCGCCGGCGGCGCCGGGATCGGCGTTGGGCGGCGTCCACCGGCGCTGGTGCTCGAGCACGATCCTGCCCGCCGCCGCGATGTCCGCGCCGCCGAGGCCAGCCGGCAGGTCGAGGACGAGGAACTGCTCGTGGTCGTCCACTGGTTGGTGGTCTTGGTCCGTGGCGGTGGCGGCCCCGTGCTGATCCTGCAGGAAGAGGCGGACGCGGCGGTCACCGGCGGAGGGCACGAAGAGCGTGCCACGGACGATGGCCGATTTCGTGGCCGTCGGCGCCGGGGGCTTGCACGGGAGGAACGTGGAGGCGAGGAGGCACCGCCGCACGTGGCTCCACCACGCTAGCCACGAGACATGGCAGCTGTAATATGTCACCTCCTCGCCGGCGGCGGCCTCGCCAGCGCCGCCGCCGTCTTCAACTGGCACTACTGCAGGTGGCATGGGTCAAGTAGTGCGCCCGCGCGCGTTCCGGGGACGTGGCGCAAAGAGTTAGTTAGTTATGATCTGTACTATTTTAGATGCATGTCAATAGCCCAATAGGGATTCGGAACTCGTCTCAGGTAATATAAATCGGGGCTCTATGGTTCACGCGAGAGATATTATCTCCTAGTAGTTTTGTAACTTTTGTCAAAGCTGTTGGTTAATTTTTTTTGACATACAACCTACCAACCGTCTCTTTATTTGTTATTAAAAAAACAAAGACATCTTTCATACATACGGAGCCTTGAAAAAACGTGGTTGCAGATTCAATTCCGATGAACCTCGTAATCAACAGTAATAATCTGGGTGTGGTTGGCCATCCTGCCACCGTAACTCACACCCAACAGAATGTTTAAAATCAAATCTCCATTATCTGCTCTATCTCCCAATGTCTTCATATCTAAAAATAGTGATCGGAGATCCAATTTGGTTGAACCTTGAGGCAGGGACATGCAGGAGCAACGTGGAATGCCAATGATGACAAAGAAACAACGCCATGGGCGCCAACAGCGATAGGGAGTGTTAGCCATCCGCTTATATTTGCACGTGGGTGCCTCTATTTTCCCATGATCAGATAGATAGATTAAAAGTTAGGATGAGGAGATGTTGGAGTGGGATTATTTTCGATCATGCAGGAAAAAGCAAAATTGGAGTGGATTTACCAAACTATTGGAGTTGGAGATGTTCATAAAGTAATTTCATGAGCTTTGTAAATGGACTCTCCATTTGTTTTTTCTACAAAAAGGAAAAAAATCTCTCTCTAGAAACATGGTAAAAACAGCTCCTTTATAATAAGAAGGTGCAATATATAACCCAGAGAGAATTAGTTATTTGCCCGTGGTTTAGTTTTTTTTCCGTTTTCATCGAACTTTATTATTTGTAAAACGAAATTTGCCTTCAATAACTGGATGAAAACTACCCTCGTTTCTCCGGGCCAGCGGCGATAGCGCAGGCGCATCGTCGAAGTTCTTGATCGCCAGCACAAGGCAGAGGTGACATTCGATGGCGTAACAGCTCAGCGTTTGGTGGTTTACACCAAGTGCTTCGTGCTGTTGCCAAGGAAGAAGCATCCAATCTTCAATGGTGGTCGGTGTCCAACGTTTTCAGTACCTTTATTAGTCTGACAAACGTGTTTGGTGGCTTCATCTTGACGTTGGTGATCTTATTCCGTGGAATTGACATCACGGTGGAAGTCAGAAGTCGCGTAGAACTACTCGAGCTCCATGCTGGGGATGGATTTTCTTCAGTCAATTTCTTTCTTTACTTTTTGATGCTGTAATAATTTGGCCTGATTCTACCCACGGGTAGATGAAGCCGAATAGTTTCTATCCTTTATCTAAAAAAACAAAATTTGCCTAGTTTCTCGGCCCTTCCGTCCATTCCGTCGGTTAAGCAGCACATGAGGGACGACAAATATACAAAAATACCCTTTTGACTAAAATACTTCAAAAAATCATAACTCTTCAATACGACATCAGATAAAGATGATTTTTATATAAAAATTTTAGATCTCAACGAGATCTACAACTTTCTAGTTTTGAGTTTTTTTATTTAAGGATGTTTAGATGCTAAAAAGATTAATATGAAATTTCAGCACCATAATTAGCGCGTACTGGTGCTTGACACATTAGAAAAATAACATCCTTTTTATGGGATTAAATAAAGATACTTTTTATATTAAAGTTGTAGTCCTCAATGAGATCCACAACTTTGTAGTTTTGACATTTTACATTTGAAGTCGTTATATTATTTTTCTAACATGTCAAGCGCCAGTACGTGATAACTATAGTGCTTAAATTTTATATTTTTTTTGAGTATTTAAACTTTCTTAAATAAAAAACTTAAAACTAAAAAGTTGTATATCTCATCGAGATCTACAATTTTCATATAAAAATCATCTTCATCTCATATTGTATTGAAGAGTTATGATTTTTCAAAATATTTTTTCTGAAGGATATTTTGGTTTTTTGTTGCTCATTATGTACCGGTTAACGGAATGGACGGAAGGGAAAAAAAAAAAGCATATTTTTTCCACCACAGTTCTCTCTTTTTTTGGTACAAATTCATAGAGTTCCCGACTTCCCGACCTTTGCTGTCACAACTCTGGTCATTGCCTAGCCTCGCCTACCTGGCTATGTCCGGCCGCCCCTTAGCCGCGCTGAAAAAAACATATGCTACATATTATTCCAAACAACTTGAGTGATCCAACATTGTTCATAGGCAACATTTCCTCTTTTGCGCAAAATAGTTCCTATTTATATTAGGTCCTGGTTACCTTGGTTACCTTCGTCACAAGGAAACCAATCCAAATGGTAAGGAACAGACTACTCCTAGATCTGTAGAAGGGCAGGCTCAAACTGGTGGACAGGGTGCCTCAACTACTTAGAAGACAAGTCATAGCCTAAATATACTTATAAGCCAAGTAATTTGTAAATGATCCACTCGAATTCGACTAGATTTTCTTGTAACGAACTAGTAAAACCGTATATGTGGGTCGTTCAAGACTTCACTTGTAACCGTATCATCCAGACTATATAAGGACTAGTGAAGGGAGCCTCTGATATGTGACATCCATATCTTTGACAAAGCCATCACAAAATCTCTCTATAAACACTATCAACACCCCTTAGCCTGATCCACTGAACACATAGTACCATGCGCCTGAATCGGTATAACTCTGTATCTCGTATATAGTGGCGGAGCCTGACATTAAATGAAGAGGTGCCTAAACATAAAAGACATGATTGGATTATGGATAACATGATGCTTGAGGTCTTGTATTAAATAAGCTGATTACTTTTCGCAAAAAAAGCTGATTACTGCCAGCTTCAGATTTTTGTTCAGAGTAGGGGGGGCAACAGCCTAGCTTTGCCTCTCCTTCACCAATGTCGTATGTTACATCCATGATTTTCTAGCACAAAACAATGATCTACTTGTCGGACGGAAAAAGATACGATAGTAGTCATCATGAACTTCTACGATATGCATTATGCGTAGAAAACAACTGCTACTCATCCTAAATCTACAAATATAAATGAAATTAATACAGCCACATTATAAAATATCACCTACAGTACTATTGATTAATAGACCATGCGCGAACCTCCGACCGATTAAAGCTAGGCCCGTACTTAACGTTGTTGTAACAGGCGCGAAGGCTCAGACGCAAATCTCGCAGGGGGTTCTGCATGGCGTCGGATCTCCACCATGTTTCGCCCATGAAGCCACGACTAACCTGTTTTAGTATGCAAGAATGTGATTGCAGGTACGCGGGATGCCGGCGGAGGTTAGCCTAGCTCCGACTGTGCAAGCTACGACACCCGAAGCCAGGCGGAGCCTCTGCCGGCATGCGCGAAGGTACCCTGGCTCGGGCGGAGGCTCCACTGAGCTCGATGTCTTTGATGGTCGGAGGCCCCCACCAAGCCAGAGGTTCTGACGCAAAGGTTCCACGACGGTGACCCTGAGCGAGTGAAGACTCAGACGTAGGGCAGTGGTCGCACATCGTGCGAAGACCCCGGCGGTGGAGGTTCGAGAGCCGCTACGTGGTTGAAGCCTGAAGGGGAAGTGGCGTCGATACCCTGGGACTCAATAGATGCAATACGAATTATTCGGGGAATATGCCCACCTCCTTGGGGCTCCTATGTAATTTGCACGAACCCATGTACTATTAGACTATAAATAGTGGCGCAATCTTCAAAGAGAGAGTTAGTTAAGATCATTTACTTCTCATACATCGTACAGTCGCCTCACTTTTTCCTTGTGTACCTCTGCCCTCGAGCGTAGGCTGCCTTCCCGTGTTGAGCGGAGATCCCTCCCCAACAAACCCTCTCATCAGCCAAATAATCCTAAAACAAATAATGACCCTGGCCATACGTCTACGTACCCCCGCAGCCAAGCTAGCGGCGGACGAGGCTTGGTCGGTGCTAGTTTGTGGCCGGTCATAGGTGACTAATACAGGGTGGCTGGGAGGAGAGAGGCTGGGGTACTCTAGTGTTGGTCAAACTTGTTTTCATTTGGCAGTATCATGTGATGCACTCTCTGTTCATATAAAGAACTTCTGCCTCCCCGGTCAATTCTTTTGAGTTCCCCTTCTGTTGGTGGAGAATTGAACGATCACTAACGCAGGAGGAAATTTATTTAAGCAATTGCAGGACTGGATAATATTATATATGTCATCGTCGGATCGTCACACACTTTATAAATAGCGAAAGACATCATCACCCGGAAACCATAGGTGAACTGCTGTCATCTATCTAAACTTCTAAACTTGACCTGATAATTAATGCCATAAATAGTACATCGCATAATATGTATACGATGAAAACCCAAAACTTAATTAAAATTTTCACGACAAAAACACAAAAATCATCCCGTACCTTGAGAAAGCAGAAGCATACAAAACTGTATTGGATCCGCACAGGCTTGAGGAGGTTGTGATATTGGCACGGCTCAATCAAACGGTGGAAACACCGCGCCCTGCACCTCGCTATGCGGAAAGTGCAAAATTAAGGAGGTGATCGCCCGGGCGATTTGATTGAACCATGCCAACATCTCACTCTCTCAGCCAACCAAACACCACCACTTCTCATATGGCCTTCTCGATCGATCGCCATGGACCCTAAACTCGAAGGCTGGAGAACGAACTTGGCTGGCAATGGAACAAGCAGGGCGAGGGAAGCGGCTGAATTAATAGAGACGCGCGGCAACGATACGAATAACATTGGGCGTTCGTACGTAAGCCGGCCGGGAAAGAAAATAATCACAAAGGAAAAGAGAAATGGTTGAGACGTCGGTGTCTCGCCGAAGCCTCATCAAGAAACCAGGCAGAGGCAGGCAGGCATCACACACGCGCAAAATAATAATGCAAATATACAAATTGCAGCAGGACAAAGGCAAGACGTAAGGAGAAACTGCTGTGGGCATTGCCAGATCAGCGAGCCAATGACTTGCCTTGGCGATGCGTCTTTGCTAAAAGGTAGTGGTTGATGACTTGCCGTAGCGAGCTACCGTCGTCGTCGTCTCCGTCTAGCAGCCGCCCCCTGCCGCCCGGCCGGCCTGTATGTATCCACGCGTTCCACCTGCCTGCCCCGGCCAGAACCGCCAACTTTTCAGCGGAATGTGCCTGCCTCCCGCGGTGATTTTTCCGTCTGAACCGTTTGTTGGCCGGTGGAGGCGAATTGACCGCATCGAGCATCTTCTGCACTGTAACAGATCAGACTGTCGTCGAGTTTGGCTAGGACAGGGAGGAGAAGAAACAAGTTGGGTCGCGCTAGCTGATTGGGTTGCTTCGCATCTACCAGTTGAGTACTCTCCTACGTGATTGGATTGCGTTGGGCCGGCGTTGCTTGTGAAGCGTGATTTGTCGAGTCAGCTGGGAGACAGTACAACGAGCATGAGTACAAGGGGTTGATGACCTGTGCCTTGAAAAGTATCAGCATTTAGAGCTGGGAGATAGCATAAACTATAGCGCATTTGCAACTACTACCCGTTGGCTGCTGCTGATGCTCTGATCTTGTTTGACAAGGACAAGAATTGGGCATTTTCCATATCCTCCTCCTGAAAAATGCCACAGGGTGACCATTCAATTTACGTCTGATGAAAGCTAGCTCGTTTGTAATCATTAGATGCCGCCTATACATACTATTGGTAGTACCATGCATGGATCTCGTGATCTCAAAACCCCCATGCTAGCTGCTATAGCATTGAACACACGGTATCGGCAGTACAGGGTACTGTTCCATGGTCTTCTTTCGGGCAGTACGATAACGTGCCCGATTCGATTCTCGTAGTCCATGACCATCCTTGATGGATTCTTCTTCAGCGTAGGCTGGTCACATCGCCATTTTAAGGCGCGGCAGGAGCTTTGAAAGGGATAGAGATTCAATGAAGCACTCCCATCGTTATGGAGATCGGCTTGTCAAATAAAAGGAAAATCTTTTTTTTTTGTTGGCTAATTTTGAAAGACAGATTGAGTACTAGGACTTTTCTTTGGTGGTGAGATATGCATTTGCCAGACTATAATTGACTAATTGTGTTCTTTGCCATTCGAATGTGGATGATGAACTTGCCCACCTTCTGATTCATTGACCTTTCTCCTCAGCTTGTTGGTCTATTCTGCAGAAGGTGATTCCGAGTACCTCCGCGACCCTTGCCTTATTGCTGAATGTCTCAAAGCCCAGATCGGTTTGCCTTTTTTTCATGGAAATAGTGATTACTATGTGTTGTCCATATGGATGATGCGTAATGATGTGATCTTCAAGGGAATCCCACACTCAATTCAACGCTGCAAGCAGGTCTTCAAAAAAGAATTTGCTCTCATTAAGCTAAGAGCGGAGGCTGATTATTATCTAACAATTGACTTATGGCTAGATGCATTTTTGTAATCTTTTTAATTTTATTTCGTTCCTTTTTTTCATGATTTCGACTTTGCATCACTTGTTCCATTGTTTTTAATATAATATTCTAGTAGGGGGGTCAAACCCCTCAGGGCCTGTTTGGCTGCATCGTGATTTCTTACAACTGTAAATGGCTTCCATTTGTAATTTTGTGTGCACGATAATACCACTCGATTTTTTTCAGTCCCGTGAAATGGTGTTTGGATGGAAAGTTTATGCCCAACGTATGCAGTCATCGTGAGACCCGGATCCAACGCCATCTGCGCCGCTAGATGCCTTGGGCTCCTCCTTGCGTCCCCAGCACTTCAGGCCGAAGAGGGCCGTCGGCTTTTCCCCATCCCTATATCCAGCCATGAGGGCGGCGGTGGAGATCTAAGCAATGGTGGCATGCGGCCATACAGGGATGGAGGACGATTCGGCGTTGGGCCATGCCCGCGACGTACATGCGGCTGCGACGGGGCCATGGCTAGCGGCAGTGGGTGCGTCTGGCCATGCCCGAGAGGGAGCCGCGCCTGGCCACACCGCGCAGGGGTACACCACGCAGCAGGTTCCACATCTGGGCATGCTCGCGAGGCAGCCGGCGGTGGCGGCGGTGGCCGCGGCTGGCCACACACACGCGACAGAGAAGAAAGTGGTGGGCGACGGGGCTGCTGCCGTGGCCCGATAATCGTCGTTTTCTTTTCCAGAGCAGAGGAGGTCTGTATTGTTTTACACCGGTTTTGGTCTGATCCAAATGTAAAATTAATATGGTCACCAGTCATCCAAACAAATAATTTCGAGTTGGGTTGGAAAAGTTTTCATACCTGTAATTTACAAGTGTTTTCGACAATAAACCGGGCTTCCAAACAAACCCTCAAGTTTCTTAACAAAACATGGTGTCCCAACAAGTAATAGGATTGGATGCAACGGAAATTAATGCACTAGAATCCACGCATTAAAATTAACCAATTTTTAGATGTGAGCGTGATCCTGACGATTTCTTATTATTACCTAATGGAGAATTTCCAGTTCGAGCTCGAATTATTGTACATTGACGGGGGGCGCATTTACGCCACACAATTATTTTTTTCAAAGATTAATTAGAAGCGTCAATTTTTTTACTGTAGGAGTATAATCAAACAAGGTAATATTTTTTTCTTTTTAATAACACACGAGATTGTGCCTGTTTCGTTGAAAAAGGGTATGATCAGAGAATTTGAATGATTCATAGCACCATGCATGCATGGTAGTCAATATCTATGGAAGAGGAAAATGCACCTCCGGTCCCTCAATTTGGCTCAACGTGTCATCTAGGTCCCTGAACGTTCAAAGTGATATCTATGGGTCCCTAAAGTTGGCAAAAGTTGTCATTTAGGTCCCAAACTTTCAAAGTGATCACCGCAGTTCCCTAAACTTGACACAGGGTGTCATCCAGGTCCCAAACACTGTAGATAATTCCAACACCGAATTTTAAAAAAAGAAAATCTAATTTTAGGTACTGTAGATACAATCTATAAAATATTCCAAAAATTGTATTTTTTTCATACGATCTCCGATGAAGATGCGCTTTATATAAAAATTATAGTTTGCGACAAGATCTACAACTTTCTAGTTTCGAGTTTTTTAATTTAAGGTGGTTAAGACGCTAAAAAAATTAAATAAAATTTTTCAGCAGTATATTAATCACGTACAAGCGCGTGTCGTGTTGGAAAAATCATATCTTTCTTATATACTATCAAATTGAGATACTTTTTATACAAAAGTTGTACCGTTCGACGAGATTTACAACTTTCTAGTTTTAACTTTTTTAATTTGAGATCGTTAAGATTCTTAAAAAAATTAAAACGCTAATTTTGGTTCTTGCATAGTGATTTTGTATTTTAAATTTTTTGAGAATCTTAATGACTTCAAATTAAAAGAGTTAAAACTAGAAAGTTGTAGACCTCATCGAACGCTACAACTTTTATATAAAAAGTATCTCAATTTGATAATATATGAGAAAGATATGATTTTTCTAAGGCGACACGCGCTTGTACGTAATTAATATACTGTTGAAAAATTTTGTTTAGTTTTTTTGAGCGTCTTAACCACCTCAAATTAAAAAACTCGAAACTAGAAAGTTGTAGATCTCGTCGCAAACTACAATTTTTATATAAAACCCATCTTCATCGGAGATCGTATGAAAAAAAATACAATTTTTGAAATATTTTATAGATTGTATCTACAGTACCCAAAATTAGATTTTCTTTTTTTAAAATTCGGTGCTGGAATTATCTACAGTGTTTGGGACCTGGATGACACCCTGTGTCAAGTTTAGGGACCTGCGGTGATCATTTTGAAAGTTTGGGACCTAAATGATACCTTTTGCCAACTTTAGGGACCCACAGATATCACTTTGAAAGTTCAGGGACCTAAATGACACGTTGAGCCAAGTTGAGGGACCGGAGGTGTATTTTCCTCTCTATGGAAACAGAGCATCAGTATAGTACGTGTGCTAGCTGTTTGACAGTCAATGATGCATGGGTTGAGACTCTAAACAATAAAGACACCAAGAACGAAATAGCTAGGTGAAGACTGTTGAACGAAATCGGTTGTGTACACAATTCTCTAATGCCAATTTGCGCATACCGTACCAAGATCAAGAAGATTAAAGAAAAATCCCGTGCTTGCCTCATCATGCAACTAGTCATGAATTTGGATTAGGAGAAAAGCGCCAAGCTGGCAAGATAGGCAGACGAATATGCTACCGGTGCCTGATTATATTTTAATTCCACTTCCCGGTTGTGTGCACCGTGTACAATATGTAAGCTAGTCTCAAATTGCAGCATATCTCTATTTTGTTGCTGAAAGATTTGGGTTAGCTCGATTTAAATATGGTTCTTTGTATATTTTGACCGTTGTTATAGATGGGGAATACCCCCCGCTCATAATTAGATGATCGATTTGACTTGTTTTACTTTTGCCTTTCCAACAACAGAGGTCAACAGGGGGACTATCCAACGATCCAAGAGTAAACAAAGGGCATTTACGGCTGTATCCTGTTTCTCTTGCATTGTCATGTTATCGATCTAGCACTGTCGGTGATGAAGCCTGGCAGGACAGCAATTTGATGGAACTTGCATAGTTTGATACTGCTGGATGCTGTCGCATCGAGTGGTTAACCTTACGTTCCATCGCCTTGGTATATGAATGATTTATCACCTGAATATGTTATTGTTACGCTACATCACAAAAGATGGTTATTGAATGGACAGTATGGAGAGCCAACGTAACAGTGCATACCTGTTGTTCTGATGGCCCCCTCGCCTGCAGGCATCCAATAATCTATCCAAACCCACTGATATGTAACCTCTGCTGCCAAGTCCGTCTACAGTCATAATGCCCCTTTTGAGGGATGCATACCCGGGAGCAATCGCTGCAAATGCGTTATCTCAAATCATCATAAGTGTTAAAAGAGGGTGTTTGATCCCATATGAGTACAGGAATTTGAGTACTAGGGAGAGTTAATCATGGGGAATAAGAACTAACTAGACTAACTGGTAACCCATGTTCAGTCTACTACTACTATCATATAGGAGTATGAGACGGGTACGTTAAATTTTAGGGTAATGATTCAGTCCGTGCGTCCGTCCCAATTTAACGGTAATGATTCAGTCCGTGCGTCCGTCCCGGCCGGACGCTGACCCCGCCAGTCCGGCACGTGCGCGCGACCATGGGAGCCGCTCGCCTCCTGCCTGCCGCTTGCGCCGTTCTTTTTTTTTTTCTTTTTTTCATTTCCTTTTCTTTTTTGTTTTTTATTTTTCTATTTTATTTTTCCTTTTTTTCTATTTTTTCCTTATTATTTATTTTTAAATACTTATATATATATATATATATGGAAATTATTTTCTACTCCTACGGAGTAGTTACTCCTATGTTTATATCTTCAGATTTAGGGCATATATGATCAAATGAAATGTATGTGCATGAAGTATATGATCATACTAGACCATCTATAGTAGTATATTTGTCAAGTATGCATGCATAAATGGTCATACTTATTTTATATACTACAGTAAATGGTATTTTCGTAATATATTAAAAAGTGTAGGTTCCCTTAAAATTTTTTCGCATAGGAAGATTTGGAGCACCATAATATGAGTATGTAAACATACTCAAAGTGATAAACAAGTATGAACACATACACAAGATAATTTTTTAAAGATGAGAGTAACTACTCCCGGGAGTATATAAAATATACCCTATATTTATACACACACGTTATAAAAGTGGATTAACGATGTTGTAAGCGTTATTCAAAATGTTTTAACTTTTTCGGAAGTATGTTTTAAGTGTACATTTCTAATGTTGCATCTTATTTTTCAAATAAATGTTTGCAAGTATTTCATCCGGATGTTGCATATGCTGTCATATGTATTGTTGCAACTGTTTTATCTGAATGTTGCGTATGTTTGTAAACAATTTTCAAATATTTTTAGGTGTTTTTTTCTAAATGTTTCATACGTATGTTTTGAGTGTTCCATTATTTGAATACATATGTTGCAAGTGTTTCATATGAATGTTTCAGAAGTAAATTTGGTGTTGCAGTTAGTGTTTCGAATGCCTGTTTCATATCCATCGACCGGATCAGGAGGTTTGCCACCAACAACGATCCTCCTCCGCCCCATCTGGCGCCCTCGTATATTCCTACAACTGTCATCTGCCCGCGTGCTCGTCTTTCTTGCCTAATTTTGTGCTTCATAGCGGCAATCCTCATCCCTGACAACTCCGGCATCCAATCCGGCTTGGCCGGCGTAACTTCCCATTAGCCGTTGTCTATCTCCTCCATCGCCGCCTGGCTGAAACTGGTCGTTCCTGTAACAACCCTAAAAATCCACACGATCTAAAAATCCCAACTAATTAAAATTTTTCATTTATTTATTGTGAAAACCCATTTTTCTTGTGCAAGCATATAGGTTTCATTATGAAATTGGTAAATAAAGGAGTGTAGTTTGCATTTTAATTCCATTCACATAGAATAATAACTTATGCATCACATTTGGGATTTATTGCAATTTATGATTGTATTTACTCAATAATTAAAAATGGGCAATATATGTATATATACACTAAACTGAAAACAGAAAAGGAGAAAGAGAGTTCGGCCAGCCGGGTCGCTAAGTCAGCCCGAGCCAGCCCGACCTTCCTCTCCTCATCTCACCGCGCGCGGCCCACGTCGCGGCTCGGCAGCGCACGCGCGCGATCGGCACACACGCGCTCGCGCTCGCGCTCGCTGCCAACCCGGCCCCGCCTGTCAGCCGCTCTCGCCCCCCCCACTGTTCTTCTTCCTCACGAAGGCGACGCGCCTGCCGGGGGTGTCGCGCGAACGGCGTGACCCCGGTCCCACAGCCGACAGCATGGCAGAGCCCTGGACCCCGCTGTTCCCCTCCTGTCCCCTCCTTTCTTGGCCGCCAAGCGAACCCGCGCCATCCGGAGCCCTAGATCCACTCGAGCCACGGCCCTTCGATCGGCCGAGCGCAATCAGAACCGTTCGCCATTGGAGCTGGCCAAGCTCGCCTATAAATTGGAGCACCCCGAAGCCCTACTCTCATTTCCCCTCGCCGCCACCGCAGCACAGACCGGCACACCGCACCAAGCCGAGAGAGAGAGCGTAGGAGAAGGGCGGAGCAGAGGAGGAGAAGCTGCCGGAGCGCCGCCGCCGCGGAGCACGCCGGAGCCGGACACGGAGGAGAAGCCGAGCTGCGGACGAGGAGCGGCACGGCACTGCGATCGCTCTGCACGGCTCCGACTCGCCACTGCACCGCCATCCTAGCTTCACCGACACCACGGTGAGCCACCGCACGCCACGTCCGAACCTTGCCCTGCTTTTGCCATGGCGTTCCACCCTCGGGACGCGCAGGCACGAGCCTATACCGGCTCGGGAAGATCACCTGCACCATGCACTCATTCGACCGGCCGAAACCCCCGGACTACAAGCTTGCTAGACCGAGAACGCAGCACGACGCGTTCTCGGCGGAGCGCGCTCACCACCGACGCGTTCCGACGCCGAATCACCCATTCCGAGCAATCCGTCTAGCAACCGTATAGGTTAGAGCGTCGTGGAGCACCGCCACGACTCCCTTGAGCTAGCTACGCGGATCTAAGCGCTAGAGGAAGCCTGAATCGCCCTGGCCGCGTGCGCCGCGACCTTACCGGAGCGCCGCCGCGAGCCGTCGCCAAAAAAAGGTCATGCCATGGCTAAAGTTCGCCACCAGAGTGTTGTATGCCTCTCTGGCCTCACCAATTTGACAAGACCGCACTCGATTGAACCAATACTTGTTCGTAGCCGCGATGCCGCCTTCCGCCGTCGTCGGCGACACGCCGCCGCCACGGCCGAGCACCTTGGAAAGCTCGGTAGCCAAAATTGGTAGTTGGTATACCATCGCCTTAGACCCTGGACGCGTTTACATCTCCTAGAAGACCTCCTTAGCCCCGCCGGAACCTCACAGTCGCGACGACATCGCCGCCGACAGGTTCCGCCTCGCTTAAGATCCGTTCCGAGTACCCCCGGTCGCCTCACGCTGCGGAGAAAGGCCGCCGAGGTTCGCCAAGTCTGCCTCGGCACCGCCGCTAGAAAGCCGAGCCCTGCCTTGCCGAAATATGGTCATCGCCGCCCTGTCATCGTCCGCCGCACCGGAGAGACACCGCCGCCTTGAACAGACGCCCTGGAACCCTGCTAGCACCGAATCTCCGATTCGCCCGAGCCTCCCCAGGAGAGCTCGGGAGAACAGCCCCTTCGGCGCCCCAAATCTCCGATTCGCCCGAGCCTCCCCAGGAGAGCTCGGGAGAGCAGCCCCTTCGGCGCCCAAATCTCCGATTCGCCCGAGCCTCCCCAGGAGAGCTCGGGAGAGCAGCCCCTTCGGCGCCCCAAATCTCCGATTCGCCCGAGCCTCCCCAGGAGAGCTCGGGAGAGCAGCCCTTCGGCGCCCAAATTTTCGATTCGCCCGAGCCTCACCGGGAGAGCTCGGGAAAGCAGCCCCCTCGGCGCCCAAATGCCCGATTCGCCCGAGCCTCCGCAGGAGACCTCGGGAGAACGGCACCCTCGGGCGCCCAAATGTCCGATTCGCCCGAGCCTCCGCGGGAGACCTCGGGAGAACGGCACCCTCGGGCGCACCAAATCTCCGATTCGCCCGAGCCTCCCCGGGAGAGCTCGGGAGAGCGGCACCCTCGGCGCCGCGAATTTCCGATTCGCCCGAGCCCCGCCGAGGTACGCTGAACCATGCCGAGCCCCGCCGAGCTACCCCCGACCACCGCCGAGCTCCGCCGAGATACCCCCAACCACAGCCGAGCTACCACCGACCACCGCCGAGCCACGCCGAGCTACGCCAACTCCGGCAACTCTCTGGGAACCAGCATGGAACACCTGGTGGGCGACCCTCGGGTCTGTGTTCTGTTGAGGCACCACTTGCCGCACTACTGGACCCGCGCGCCACGTGGACCAATCCCGAGCTGCCCCTGATTAACCGACTAGTTTTCCCATTTTCAGAAAATAGGATAATCTTCGGAAATTCATAACTTATTCATACGATAACCAAAAATTGCGCACCATATATCAAAATACTCAGAAAAATGAGATCTACAATCTAAGACTATGTTTGTGTGCATTTGGCTCTTTATTTTATTGGATTTTTCTGGAATACTCTATAGGAGTCGCTGACGCGACTATTTCGTGTTCGATTTCAGAGCCGGAGGAGGATCTGACTAAGGAAGACGACCACGAGTACTTCCAAGAGCTAGGAGACGACTACGAAGGTGCCACGTCCCACCAAATCCTTAGATCCTATTACGCATTGCAAATGACATTGTTGCTATCGCTTTATGATTATGTATGGATTGGTTGCATGGTAGTATATTTGAATTCCCTGCCTTGATAAGACCTTACCCTGCTGTCCGCTGCTAGGTTAGCTGCTGCTTATTTTACTGTTACTCTTCCACTACTTACTACTTGCTATGTGCTATGTGGTGGAATTGGGACAGTGTATAACTGATTATAACCACTGGGAGAGAGTGCTCCGTGCGTCTTGGGTGCGTGGTAAGGGTTGATGTCGACCAAGTGGGATGTGAGACGAGCCCATGGGGCAAGTCGTGCCGGGGGTGCAACCTGGGCATCCCCAAGCGAGATACCTGTGGCGGGTAAAGTTGTTGAGGAGGTTCCGGGTGGGATAGCCTTGGTGGTTTGAAGCCCGTGGACGGAGGTGCTGTGATGGCACGGGGAGAGTATCCCCTAAGTGGAGATGCCTGCTTGGTCACAACCTAGGATCTGACTAGTGACCGGAAACATCTGGATTCCCTTGCTACTCGCTCGCTTCTGATGGGCGGGAGACGGCTGGACTACTTGGTAGGACGGTACCACTACTGCTAGGTTGAAAGGTGATAAGGGTGGGCGGTGACGGATGGAGAGATTCCCGTACCGTCCTAGATGCGCAGTACCACTGGTTGGGCCCGGTGCTGCGTCTCCCAGTCTCAGCATGACGGTGTTGGATCCGGAATATCCCAGGGCTGAGTGGTAGGGTGGTACCGACCTAGGCAAGCAAGCACCCGGAATTCTGCCTAGATGATTGTACAGCATCGATGATGGCTAATCTTGTGAGTAGTAAAACCTCTGCAGAGTGTATGGTTGATCGATCGATACATAAGTCAACTCGTTGGCTATGGACCTTTCCTAATGTTTCTGCAACCACTATTAGATGAGAGCATATTCTTTTCTCCCCCTGGATAACATTGTTCCGGCAGTGTACCCGTTGTGGTAGTGTGCCGCTGAGATAGGCCCGAGAGGGAGTTGGGCCTGTCGAATGAGAGCGAGATGTGTGTATGTGAGGTGTGGTGATGGGAAAAGGGAAAATGGTGTTAACTGGTGATAAAACTTGACTAATTAAACATTGATTACAGCTGCATAGGAAAACCTCAGCCTATAGGTCTGCTTGTATAGCCTTGCATCCACTTTCCACAAAGCAAATGCTGCATAGGTGGGCTCCGTGGCCAGTACAAATCGTACTGATAAATTTGCTGTCAGGTGACAAGAATGAGTACGACTTCGAGGGAAATGATGACGAGGAATAGGGTCACGTGCTACACTCAAGTTGGCCGTGAAGGATGAATCGCTTCCGCATCTTCTAAAGCTTCTCTGATTGTTGATTCCGCCAGTATGGCGATGTAATAAATATTTATGTAAGACTTATTTATCGTTGTATGGATCCTGGTGTCAACTGAGATATGGGTAATTTCATGGATTGTCCCAAGCAATCTGTTGAATTACAATTCGAGCCTGTGGATTTCCCTTCGTGGAAATCGAGGTCGTTTCAGTTGGTATCAGAGCCATACTTGACTGTAGGACGAGACCCATAGAAAATGGACGTTAGAATAGGAAGCCAGACTCTCTTTCGGTTATATTACCGACCTTGCATTCACTTTTTATGCAATGGCTTATCTAATACAAAGACCTGCTAATCCGTTTCTTGAAAAATTTGCAGATGACCAGCCTTGGACCACCACTTCGTCCACTGCACGACGGCACTATTGAGATCCCGATCAAATGGCCATTGACCTTATGCACCAGTAGCTTATGGGACCCTGCGTAGCCCTTAGACTAGTGATACCATGAGTTATCCTGTCATTTGGCTATCTGCGCATAGCACGATCTTCTTAGCAGCTAGAAACATCGTTTATGTAATAATAACCATGTGATGAGTGACATTTGGATCTTATGCTTCTTATGGTTCTCTACGCTTCTTTGGTTGAGTGTAGGATAGCATGAAAAATGTTTTAATTCATTTAAATCGTTGAAAACATCTAACTCCTACTTAAACCACTATAAGATTATTACTGCATTGAGCACGTACCTAATAATCTCAGATGTCGATGAGACGTTCTGCGCGTTTGGAGAACCGCCAGCCCTCCCCCGCGCCTGCGCCAGGACGTGGGCGTGGTCGCAACCGTGGACGCCCAGCTGGCAGACGTGCTGGAGTTAACCTGGAAGAAGAGCTGCGCCGGGCAGAGAATGCACCGCCGGTGAACGATCCGCCACCACAGGGTGAGAACGTGCCTCCGCCACCGCCGCCGCCACCGACGTTGGCGGAAGTGATGGCTCAGCAGACCCAGCTGCTGAATGCCATAGCTGCTGGGATGAACAGGCACCACGGGCCACCCCAGAATGATTTCCAAAGGAAACTGGAGGGTTTCCTGAAGCTGAGGCCACCTACCTTCGACGGGACCGACAGCGATCCTCTCGCTGCCGACGATTGGCTTAAAGAGATGGAGAAGAAGCTGGACCTGACCACTTGCTCCGACGAAGAGTGTGTTGGGATTGCTAGCCACCAGCTGACCGGTGCTGCACGAGCATGGTGGGACAACTACACCAGCGCTCACGAGGACCCAGCCCGCATTGACTGGGATGAGTTCACCGAGGCTTTCCGTGACCACCACATTACTGAGGGAGTCATGGAGGCCAAGGAGAACGAGTTTCGTAACATCTCCCAGGGAGCTGATCGGATCCACGAGTACACCACCCGCTTCAACTGCTTTCTCCGCTACGCACCTGCGTCTTGCGTGAGTTCCGAGAAGGAAAAGATGTACTACTACAGGAAGGGACTTCAGGCCAAGATCAGGTTGGCTCTGTCAGGGAACAAGAGCTACACTCTGCGCGAGCTGATTGACCGCTGTATTGAGATCGAGAAGGATCGCATGGAAGCACGACTGGAATTCGAGGCCCAGAACAAGGGAAAGAAGCGCCGCTCTGAGGGACCCGCTCGCCCTGCTCCACCTCAGAGACAGCGAACAGGTGCACCTCCGCCTTTTCGAACCCGCCAGGGACCCTCTTCGGGAACGAGCCGTGGTGGTACCAGCAGCAGCAACTATCACCGCCCCGCTCAGACCTACCCTGTGCCGACTCGAGCTGTGCAGAACACACCCGCCCCCGCTACCAACACGCCAAGGACAAGCAATTGGAAGGCTCCTGCGACAGCTACAGCAGGCAGTGCGCCCTTCACTTGCTTCGGATGCGGAAAGCCTGGACACCGTGTGGCTGTGTGCCCCGACCTCAACCGTGCACCAGCAGCTGCACAGGGCACACCAAACCGGGGATCTGCTACCCGAGGAAGACTGAACCACATGACCGCTGAGGAAGCTGAAGCTGCACCTGATGCTGTGTACGGTACGTTCCTAGTTCAGGGTAACATGGCTACAGTTCTGTTCGATTCGGGAGCTACATGTTCGTACATTTCATCTGCATATGCACGTAAGCATAACATACCAGTAACCCCGAGAGCAAACCCCATCCTAACTAGCTCGCCCTTAGGAACCTTCAGAAGCGTTCACATATGTAGAGGAGTGATAATCACAATCGAGGGACTTGACTTTCGAGCTGACCTAACCCTACTACCCTCCAATAGTTTAGATGTCATCTTAGGCATGGACTGGCTAACCAAACACCGGGGAGTGATATCTTGTTCACCTAGATATGTTCAGGTAACCCACCCTTGGGGAACAGCTGTCCGATGTGTACCCCAAACCGAGAGAGTCCAAGCCCTCCTATGTGCCCTGGAGACTAAAGCAGATAAGACAGAGCTGACATTCAGAGATGTGCCAGTAGTCTGTGAGTTCAATGATGTATTTCCAGAGGAGTTGCCAGGAATGCCACCAGATAGAGATGTGGAGTTTGTTATAGAGCTGATGCCAGGGACTGCACCGATTGCCAAAAGACCCTACAGAATGTCGGCTGATGAGTTGAAGGAACTCAAGAAGCAGCTGGGAGAATTACTGGAGAAGGGTTTCATTAGGCCAAGTGCTTCGCCCTGGGGATCTCCCGTTTTGTTTGTCAAGAAGAAGGATGGCACGATGAGGATGTGCATTGACTACCGGAATCTGAATGCGGTTACAGTCAAGAATAAGTACCCACTGCCCCGCATCGATGATCTGTTAGATCAATTGAGTAAGGCCAAGTACTTCTCAAAGATCGATCTCCGATCAGGGTATCATCAGATGAAGATCAGGGAAGAAGATATCCCGAAGACTGCATTTGTCACTAGATATGGACAGTATGAGTGCACAGTAGTCTCATTTGGACTCACTAATGCTCCAGCATACTTCATGAACATGATGAACAAGATCTTCATGAATGAGCTAGACAAGTTTGTAGTGGTATTCATTGATGATATATTGGTTTATTCAGCCACAAAAGAGGAACATGAACATCATCTGAGGACCGTATTGGAGAGGTTGTCTCGCAACCAGCTATACGCCAAATTCTCCAAGTGCGAATTCTGGCTTGAGGAAGTTGCTTTCCTTGGACACGTACTGTCAGGGGAAGGAGTCGCAGTAGACCCAGCCAAAATTGAAGCTGTGAAAGAGTGGGAACAACCCTGTAATGTGTCAGAAATCAGAAGCTTTTTGGGACTTGCAGGATACTATCGCAGATTTATTGAGAATTTCTCCAAGATTGCAAGACCCATGACCAACTTGCTGAAGAAAGAGAACAAGTTTATCTGGACTCCTGAATGTGAGAAGAGTTTCCAGACCTTGAAGGAGAAGCTTACTACTACACCTGTACTAGCCCTACCCGACATTCACAAAGATTTTGTTGTATATTGTGACGCCTCTCGGCAACGTTTGGGCTGTGTACTAATGCAAGAAGGAAGAGTGATAGCTTATGCCTCAAGACAGTTGAAGGAACATGAGCAGCGATACCCGACTCATGACCTAGAACTTGCAGCCGTGGTACACGCACTCAAGATTTGGAGACACTATCTGATGAGCAACAAGTGTGACATATACACCGACCACAAGAGCCTGAAGTACTTCTTCACACAGGAAGATCTGAATATGAGGCAGCGCAGATGGCTAGAACTCATCAAGGACTATGATCTTGAGATCCATTACCACCCAGGGAAGGCTAACGTAGTCGCTGATGCACTCAGCCGCAAAGGCTACTGCCATACCCTCATCACCAAGTCTATGCCGTCTGAGCTCAGGAGAGAGTTTGACGCGTTCCAGCTCGAGGTAATCTCCTATGGCACGCTAAATGAGCTTCGCGTCGAGTACAATCTCACCTCACGAATCCGTGAAGCGCAAAAGAACTGTCCTGAGATAGACTATATCCGTGGTTTGATGAAGCTGGGAAGAGGCCCCGAATACCGAGAAGATGAGCAGGGAACTGTATGGTACAAAGATAGAATCTGCGTACCGACGGATTCAGCGATTCGAGAAGAGATTTTGTCAGAAGGGCATGACTCCAAATATTGCATTCACCCAGGGTCAGCCAAGATGTACCATGATCTAAGGAAACACTTCTGGTGGGAGAATATGAAGGCAGACATTGCAGGGCATGTAGCCCGATGTGACACTTGCAGCAGAATCAAGGCCGAACATCAACGACCAGCCGGCCTACTACAACCCCTCGCAATTCCAGAATGGAAATGGGAATGCATTTCGATGGATTTTATCGTTGGGTTACCCCGCACCGAGAAGAAACACGATTCGATTTGGGTGATAGTCGACCGTTTGACCAAAGTCGCTCACTTCATTCCCATCAGCATTGGCTACGATGCCGAACGGCTGGCGGATTTATACATAACCCACATTCTGAGACTACACGGGGCACCCACAAGCATAATATCTGATCGAGGCTCACAATTCACGTCTCGATTCTGGCAAGCCTTGCACAAATCCATCGGAACCAAGCTGGACTATAGCACGGCTTATCACCCACAAACTGACGGTCAAACAGAAAGAGTGAACCAAATTCTCGAAGATATGCTCCGAGCTTGTGTGATAAAATACAAGACCAGTTGGGAAAGCTGCTTACCCCACGCTGAATTCTCGTACAACAACAGCTATCAAACACGCCTCAAGATGTCACCGTTTGAGGCATTGTATGGGAGACCCTGCAGGACCCCGCTAATGTGGTCAGAACCCGGAGAGAGAGCCTTCTTTGGCCCTGCTAAGATTGTAGAAGCAGAGGAAGGCGTAGCACAGGTCAGAGAAAATTTGAGAATTGCACAGAGTAGGCAAAAGAGCTATGCAGATAGGAGACGTAGAGAGCTTGAGTTCAAGGTTGGGGATTATGTCTACCTCAAGGTATCTCCACTTCGTGGCACTGTCAGATACCACGTGAAGGGGAAATTGGCACCAAGATATGTTGGGCCATACAAGATCTGTAAAAGGGTTGGAAAGCTTGCTTACAAGCTGGAACTACCGGAGGAATTATCTGGAGTACACCCCGTGTTCCATGTCTCGCAATTAAGCAAGTGTTTGAAGCTTCCCGAGGAGCAAGTTCCTACAGATGCATTAGACCTGCAAGACACACTTGAATACAAGGAACATCCGATCAAGATCTTGGCACGGGATACCAAAGAGACGCGAAACAAGACTATTCCGATGTGCAAGGTACAGTGGAGCAATCACACTGAAAGGGAAGCTACGTGGGAGAAAGAATCGGACTTGCGGATTATGTTCCCTTACCTCTTCGATGGGTACGTTATCTCTGAATCTCGAGGTCGAGATCCTAATGAGGGGGGAGGACTGTAACAACCCTAAAAATCCACACGATCTAAAAATCCCAACCAATTAAAATTTTTCATTTATTTATTGTGAAAACCCATTTTTCTTGTGCAAGCATATAGGTTTCATTATGAAATTGGTAAATAAAGGAGTGTAGTTTGCATTTTAATTCCATTCACATAGAATAATAACTTATGCATCACATTTGGGATTTATTGCAATTTATGATTGTATTTACTCAATAATTAAAAATGGGCAATATATGTATATATACACTAAACTGAAAACAGAAAAGGAGAAAGAGAGTTCGGCCAGCCGGGTCGCTAAGTCAGCCCGAGCCAGCCCGACCTTCCTCTCCTCATCTCACCGCGCGCGGCCCACGTCGCGGCTCGGCAGCGCACGCGCGCGATCGGCACACACGCGCTCGCGCTCGCGCTCGCTGCCAACCCGGCCCCGCCTGTCAGCCGCTCTCGCCCCCCCCACTGTTCTTCTTCCTCACGAAGGCGACGCGCCTGCCGGGGGTGTCGCGCGAACGGCGTGACCCCGGTCCCACAGCCGACAGCATGGCAGAGCCCTGGACCCCGCTGTTCCCCTCCTGTCCCCTCCTTTCTTGGCCGCCAAGCGAACCCGCGCCATCCGGAGCCCTAGATCCACTCGAGCCACGGCCCTTCGATCGGCCGAGCGCAATCAGAACCGTTCGCCATTGGAGCTGGCCAAGCTCGCCTATAAATTGGAGCACCCCGAAGCCCTACTCTCATTTCCCCTCGCCGCCACCGCAGCACAGACCGGCACACCGCACCAAGCCGAGAGAGAGAGCGTAGGAGAAGGGCGGAGCAGAGGAGGAGAAGCTGCCGGAGCGCCGCCGCCGCGGAGCACGCCGGAGCCGGACACGGAGGAGAAGCCGAGCTGCGGACGAGGAGCGGCACGGCACTGCGATCGCTCTGCACGGCTCCGACTCGCCACTGCACCGCCATCCTAGCTTCACCGACACCACGGTGAGCCACCGCACGCCACGTCCGAACCTTGCCCTGCTTTTGCCATGGCGTTCCACCCTCGGGACGCGCAGGCACGAGCCTATACCGGCTCGGGAAGATCACCTGCACCATGCACTCATTCGACCGGCCGAAACCCCCGGACTACAAGCTTGCTAGACCGAGAACGCAGCACGACGCGTTCTCGGCGGAGCGCGCTCACCACCGACGCGTTCCGACGCCGAATCACCCGTTCCGAGCAATCCGTCTAGCAACCGTATAGGTTAGAGCGTCGTGGAGCACCGCCACGACCCCCTTGAGCTAGCTACGCGGATCTAAGCGCTAGAGGAAGCCTGAATCGCCCTGGCCGCGTGCGCCGCGACCTTACCGGAGCGCCGCCGCGAGCCGTCGCCAAAAAAAGGTCATGCCATGGCTAAAGTTCGCCACCAGAGTGTTGTATGCCTCTCTGGCCTCACCAATTTGACAAGACCGCACTCGATTGAACCAATACTTGTTCGTAGCCGCGATGCCGCCTTCCGCCGTCGTCGGCGACACGCCGCCGCCACGGCCGAGCACCTTGGAAAGCTCGGTAGCCAAAATTGGTAGTTGGTATACCATCGCCTTAGACCCTGGACGCGTTTACATCTCCTAGAAGACCTCCTTAGCCCCCCCGGAACCTCACAGTCGCGACGACATCGCCGCCAACAGGTTCCGCCTCGCTTAAGATCCGTTCCGAGTACCCCCGGTCGCCTCACGCTGCGGAGAAAGGCCGCCGAGGTTCGCCAAGTCTGCCTCGGCACCGCCGCTAGAAAGCCGAGCCCTGCCTTGCCGAAATATGGTCATCGCCGCCCTGTCATCGTCCGCCGCACCGGAGAGACACCGCCGCCTTGAACAGACGCCCTGGAACCCTGCTAGCACCGAATCTCCGATTCGCCCGAGCCTCCCCAGGAGAGCTCGGGAGAACAGCCCCTTCGGCGCCCCAAATCTCCGATTCGCCCGAGCCTCCCCAGGAGAGCTCGGGAGAGCAGCCCCTTCGGCGCCCAAATCTCCGATTCGCCCGAGCCTCCCCAGGAGAGCTCGGGAGAGCAGCCCCTTCGGCGCCCCAAATCTCCGATTCGCCCGAGCCTCCTCAGGAGAGCTCGGGAGAGCAGCCCTTCGGCGCCCAAATTTCCGATTCGCCCGAGCCTCACCGGGAGAGCTCGGGAAAGCAGCCCCCTCGGCGCCCAAATGCCCGATTCGCCCGAGCCTCCGCAGGAGACCTCGGGAGAACGGCACCCTCGGGCGCCCAAATGTCCGATTCGCCCGAGCCTCCGCGGGAGACCTCGGGAGAACGGCACCCTCGGGCGCACCAAATCTCCGATTCGCCCGAGCCTCCCCGGGAGAGCTCGGGAGAGCGGCACCCTCGGCGCCGCGAATTTCCGATTCGCCCGAGCCCCGCCGAGGTACGCCGAACCATGCCGAGCCCCGCCGAGCTACCCCCGACCACCGCCGAGCTCCGCCGAGATACCCCCAACCACAGCCGAGCTACCACCGACCACCGCCGAGCCACGCCGAGCTACGCCAACTCCGGCAACTCTCTGGGAACCAGCATGGAACACCTGGTGGGCGACCCTCGGGTCTGTGTTCTGTTGAGGCACCACTTGCCGCACTACTGGACCCGCGCGCCACGTGGACCAATCCCGAGCTGCCCCTGATTAACCGACTAGTTTTCCCATTTTCAGAAAATAGGATAATCTTCGGAAATTCATAACTTATTCATACGATAACCAAAAATTGCGCACCATATATCAAAATACTCAGAAAAATGAGATCTACAATCTAAGACTATGTTTGTGTGCATTTGGCTCTTTATTTTATTGGATTTTTCTGGAATACTCTATAGGAGTCGCTGACGCGACTATTTCGTGTTCGATTTCAGAGCCGGAGGAGGATCTGACTAAGGAAGACGACCACGAGTACTTCCAAGAGCTAGGAGACGACTACGAAGGTGCCACGTCCCACCAAATCCTTAGATCCTATTACGCATTGCAAATGACATTGTTGCTATCGCTTTATGATTATGTATGGATTGGTTGCATGGTAGTATATTTGAATTCCCTGCCTTGATAAGACCTTACCCTGCTGTCCGCTGCTAGGTTAGCTGCTGCTTATTTTACTGTTACTCTTCCACTACTTACTACTTGCTATGTGCTATGTGGTGGAATTGGGACAGTGTATAACTGATTATAACCACTGGGAGAGAGTGCTGCGTGCGTCTTGGGTGCGTGGTAAGGGTTGATGTCGACCAAGTGGGATGTGAGACGAGCCCATGGGGCAAGTCGTGCCGGGGGTGCAACCTGGGCATCCCCAAGCGAGATACCTGTGGCGGGTAAAGTTGTTGAGGAGGTTCCGGGTGGGATAGCCTTGGTGGTTTGAAGCCCGTGGACGGAGGTGCTGTGATGGCACGGGGAGAGTATCCCCTAAGTGGAGATGCCTGCTTGGTCACAACCTAGGATCTGACTAGTGACCGGAAACATCTGGATTCCCTTGCTACTCGCTCGCTTCTGATGGGCGGGAGACGGCTGGACTACTTGGTAGGGCGGTACCACTACTGCTAGGTTGAAAGGTGATAAGGGTGGGCGGTGACGGATGGAGAGATTCCCGTACCGTCCTAGATGCGCAGTACCACTGGTTGGGCCCGGTGCTGCGTCTCCCAGTCTCAGCATGACGGTGTTGGATCCGGAATATCCCAGGGCTGAGTGGTAGGGTGGTACCGACCTAGGCAAGCAAGCACCCGGAATTCTGCCTAGATGATTGTACAGCATCGATGATGGCTAATCTTGTGAGTAGTAAAACCTCTGCAGAGTGTATGGTTGATCGATCGATACATAAGTCAACTCGTTGGCTATGGACCTTTCCTAATGTTTCTGCAACCACTATTAGATGAGAGCATATTCTTTTCTCCCCCTGGATAACATTGTTCCGGCAGTGTACCCGTTGTGGTAGTGTGCCGCTGAGATAGGCCCGAGAGGGAGTTGGGCCTGTCGAATGAGAGCGAGGTGTGTGTATGTGAGGTGTGGTGATGGGAAAAGGGAAAATGGTGTTAACTGGTGATAAAACTTGACTAATTAAACATTGATTACAGCTGCATAGGAAAACCTCAGCCTATAGGTCTGCTTGTATAGCCTTGCATCCACTTTCCACAAAGCAAATGCTGCATAGGTGGGCTCAGTGGCCAGTACAAATCGTACTGATAAATTTGCTGTCAGGTGACGAGAATGAGTACGACTTCGAGGGAAATGATGACGAGGAATAGGGTCACGTGCTACACTCAAGTTGGCCGTGAAGGATGAATCGCTTCCGCATCTTCTAAAGCTTCTCTGATTGTTGATTCCGCCAGTATGGCGATGTAATAAATATTTATGTAAGACTTATTTATCGTTGTATGGATCCTGGTGTCAACTGAGATATGGGTAATTTCATGGATTGTCCCAAGCAATCTGTTGAATTACAATTCGAGCCTGTGGATTTCCCTTCGTGGAAATCGAGGTCGTTTCAGTTCCCTTCCTTAACTTTGCGTCGTCCTAGAAGAAGGAGAGAAACATGCATGTTGCAAAAGTATATGCCCAGTGTTTCAGTAGTTTCAGAAGTATGTTGCATGTGTTTCATATGAATGTTGTAAAAAATATATCGAAATATTACATATGTTACAAAAACAGTTATCAAAATATATTCATGTGAGATCTTATTTTGAAGTATTTATTGTAAGAAACACAGTGGTGCAATCGGGTTTTAATTTGGATATTTAGTTTAGGAGCTATAAGTTTTTTTTAACTTGAAAAGTCACACGACAGCAATACAGCATCACCAGTGCACCACAGTAGGCGGGCGTCCGGACGAACCCTTCCGTCCGGACGTGCCTCCCTAAATTTTATTCCTATTATCCAAACATTCTCAAAGTTCACTTCCAATTATTTATGTATCCTTTTGATTTAAAAATTACATAGGGGAAATGCTAAAGAAATTTGAAAAGTACCCTTTTTTTTGCAACGCGATGAACATAAAAAGGATACATGTCAGATCAATTGATTACCAAATGCTCATATCATTTGGACTAAGAGCCTTTTTAGAATTGCTCCACCAACTCTGTTTCACAAACTTCATCGTAGAGTAGCTCTAAAATTAGAACCTAGAGTTTGTGGAAAACGTTTTAGGTGATGTCACAATTTCATCTTTCTTCCTAGAGCAGAATTGTATGGAGCTACATCTGTTTAGCAAAACAGGGAGCGGAACTGAAAAATACAGAGTATAAGGCTTTCCCAAATCGACCCAAATAAAGAATTTACACATGGAAACCCAATGCCTTATGCAAAGGTGAATCTTTAAACTATTTTTAAACTAAGTACGTAAAATAAGGAAGCCATCCAATAAAAACATAACTTAATACGAAGGTGGCATTGGAGTGGAGACAAGAAATGTTAATTTTGTAGTAACAACTATTCAACTTTTTTTTTTGGATCAGATTGAATTTTCTAGGTTCATTTGGGGCGGTGCACGTTTCCATAACATCTAGACCCACCTAAACATTGATCATATGTTAAATACATGATGCTATGTGATGCAATTTGCATGTGCACATTGTGGTGGAGATTTTGCAACAAGATATGTGTCCAATAATCTCTCTCATCAAACTTTGGTGGTGTTTCTAACATTCATATTTTTTATTAGGTTTGCTATCTTAAAATATATCTCACTCTGAGGTTAAAGTGTTCGATGCTATACAAAATGTTAAGACTACTATATAAAATCTTTTGCGAGGCGATTGTATTTTTTTCTAAGGCTGGTAGAAAGGACAAATGCCTGACATTAACCGACAAGGTCACTTTTTTATTAACCAAGATGGTTACAATAAGCTGTCTTGCAAAATCGATTTACGGAGGCAGTTAAATAAATTAACAAAGACGGGCCTTATAACTAGCCCGCCTCCAAAAACACCTCAATTTTCGGAGGTGGGTCTTCTAAAAAAACCGCCTCCGTTAAAGTGGCCAAGCTCAATCTGATTTTAGAGAAGCCCAACCGCCTCGGTTAAGGGCACGATTAACCATGACCCTTGATCCAAGGCGGTTGGTATGCCCGCCTCGGTTAATTAAATTTGCCCACCTCGGTTAAATTTTGTGTAGTAGTAGTTTTTCATCTTAAAAAACAATTTCAAGTGCAAAATCAAGTCAGTTGAGCTAAATTTTTGCGTAAAATTTGAGTCATGTATATATATAGGGAATAATAAATGTGCATTGTTCATCAATTTTGGGGTTCTTCCGAAGATACTGAATTTTATAATATAGCTTTTCATAAAAGAAAGTTAACTTTATTTCTAAAAATTTTGGCACCTTATTGCAATGGGTTTTTATTCATTTTTCCAGTTCATGCACTCATTTTTTTTAGGAAAAAAAGAAGGACAGGTTATCTCCAAGAGCCCATGTTGCTTTGTTGAGCCCCCAACAAGGCCTGGCTTCAACGTCCTCCGTGTTAGCGAACAAATGGGCCCATTATGTTCAACAACCCCATGGAGAAAAGGCCACACCGGCCCAATCTCACACTGAAGAGCACAAATTCCTTCCAGGATCCTAGAAGATTCGGCCTTCGACGACGGATAGCAGCCGTCACGCACCGGCGTAAGCGCCGCCGCCGGCAGGAACACCCCCGATCTCGACGGCGGAGCGAGAGAGCGATGGCTCTGACCAACTTCATTGTGACGGTGGCTGTGGTCGGCGCGGGGGTGCTCCTCTTCACCACCGACATCCGCAGGTCCGGCGCCCTCTTCCGCCGCAACGCGCGCCAGCTCCGGCAGTGGCTCGAGGAGGACACGGCCTCCGCCGCGTCCAAGTAAGTTGCTCGTGGTGCCGTTCCCCGGGCCCGTCCCTTATTGCTTGGCGCTGTTCTTACCGTGTTATTTAGATGGAATCAGAGGGGTTTTTTTTTTTTTTTTTTTTTTTTTTTTTTTTTTTTTTTTTTGGGAGAATAATCAGAGGTTAACTTGCTCCGGATTCTCTGAACTGTCGGTTTAGGTTTAGGGGTCCTTTCGGAATCGAATTATTCAGGTGGCAGCTATTAGAGTGATAATGAGCGGTTTGAATTTATTCGTCCTATTTGACGGCGAAAATTTCGAATGGCTGTTTTGAGTGGTGGATTATAGTATGATTGTCTCTCGTTCGCATTCTCAAATTTTGTGAATGACTCCATTTCTCATGCTAGTATTAATTATTAGCTTCTGAGGGGTGAGGTTTCTCATTTGCATTCCTCAAATTTGGTGGAATGACTCCATTCCTCGTGCTAGTATTAATTATTAGCTTGTGAGTTGAAGCGAAGCATCAACATATTCCATTCCACAAATCAAATAAAGAAAGTAAGGAATGAGCAGATGATGGATTAACTCATTCCTCGAACCAAACACTGATGGCGAGAATCTGTTTGGTCTATTGGAAGCATAGCACATCTCACTGTTGGTGTTGGGTGATATATAACAGCTTAGAGTTCTGATCCATGCGTTTTACCAAACAATGCGCATGAGAAGAACTTATCTGGTGAGTCTTCTGAATTCGTGGAGTTTGTTTGGTGGCTGATGTAAGATTTTTCCCTATCAAATTCCTTGGGATGAGTTTTTCCACTTCATCATGTGTGATTCTGCAGTATTCTAACGCAACTAAGCTGTTGGTTTTCATTTGGAGAGACACATCTTTTGCGACTTGCATCCAATTAGCGCTAGCCATTCAATTAAGTAGCTCAAATTACACCACAGATATAATGGGTATTGGTTAGGCTTGGGCTTTGTTTGGCTCAATTGTGGCTGGGCACAGCTTGGGCTGGCCATGGCTTTGATCCACCGCCTTCCCTGACAAATCAACAAACGATATTATGTACGTGTTAGCAGTTAGCACTTACAAAAAAACACTTTCATATTGCAATTTTCTGAGAATGTATAACTATATAGAAGCTTCCGATTCTTTATTTCTATCTTGGCACATTTCCAATATGAATTTGGATTATGTACATAACATTGCACTGGAATCTGAATAAACCAGCACGTGTGTATACAACACTACTTATGTAATAATACGTTCTGTCCCAAATTATAAGTCGTTTTGGCTTTTCTAAATACATAGCTTTTGCTATGTGTCTAGATATACGATACATCTAGATACATAATAAACGTTGTGTATGTAAGAAAATACAAAAGGGCCTATAATTTGGGATGGAGGGAGTACTATTTAACTAGTCGCACTATATATTTAATTCCAGCGATCTTTCTAATTTATACTTAGAGTTGTTTGAATCAGTCCGGAAAAGAAAAGGCCAGCTATGGTATACACTTATATACTTGTGAAGTTATCTGAGTGAGTCTTAGTTGTTGTGTGATGTAGCTTTTTGCATCAGAAAGAATTGATATCTTTGCAGTAGCATGGAGCAAATCTTTATGTTTTTTATTCTGACCTCAATTGGTTTGGTACTTAATGTTTTTCTGGTGCTACTGAGTAACAGGATGATTTCCACACTTTATTTACTTCCTAAGTTACATCAAACAACATTGCAGGTCTGCAAAAGAAGCAGTTCCAAAGAAACTTGACTCAACGGTTCCCAAGGAGAAGCCAAAGGAAGACAGTCACTGATTGGAGTTGTTTATATAAATGGTATAACCCCTAATTTAAAGTCGTTCAAGTTTTGGTGTTTACAATTACTGTGATAGAACTTGTAGCTCTTAAGTAGATGCACGGCAAAATTATGTTTCCGTTTGAACAGAAGTATACTTGGCCTGTGTGGAACAGCTAAATGATGATATTATTGTTTTGCTTGTAAGGATCTCACGCTCTTAGCTAATCTAAGTGTCCTGGTGGCTTTGATATGACTTTCGGCAACCATATAGCTAATTGATTTATTTTAATTAATCGTTGTTAAGTGTAGACCCCGACATCACTGGTTAGTTATCGGAGAAACAAATATTCACTGTCAACAATGCTTCAAAGGTTCTCTATGAGCAAACCATCAGTTCTACGTTTCCTCTGTGCACATTTATGTATGCTGGGTAGTTCAAACAGAAATTGGCCTGTGCCTATCATAATGTAGATGGATTAAGTGAATTATTCTATTAAACACGCAACTCAAATTTTGTTGGTGATATTATACTTTGCCCACAGATTTTGCAACTATTGCGCTAACTACTGTTTTTTCTGCGCCCTGTTCAATCTGAAGGGGTCAATTTAAAATGAAGGGAAAGCATGCCTTTGAATGCAACCTGTGGTGAAGTACCGCTACAACTACATAGTGAAAGCTTGAAACTTGTTAGACCTTGTACTGTGGTACACATTGCTGCTTACAGAAACATCATTGAGCTAAGTTACATGCCTATTTGGACATGTGGTTGTCAGCGTGTACGAGGCAGTACTACCCAAATTGGCAGGTCCTGTGTTGACACACTGCTCGCCTAACGTCTGTCCGAGTCCGAGTGGTGGTTGTTCTGAGCAGGAGAGGAAATCATCTGCATTCTCTTCTGAATGTGATGGAGGTGACGCCACCTGCGGCAGCTGCCGGGTGGGGTGGATGGGCTGCTGGACGGTCCGTCGATTGGTGGAGAGGTGAGCAGCGACTGTACTGTACCCGAAGGCTTTGGTGGTTGCAACTTGCGAGTCAGGAGGCAGGCAGACAGTACACCGATCCATCCATCCATCCCGGTGGTGTTGATGGCTGCTCCAATGCTGTGCGAGAGGGACATGGAATCGCTTGAGGTTTCATTAGCAACTTTCAACACGGCGATAGCGCGCCTGACAAGTTGGTTGTTGGTTCAGTTTGGTTTGCAATCATCGTGCGATTGCGGCCCTCGCAAATCATTGCACGTTTCAGGGCGAGGACGAGCGACGGGTGTACGAACGACGAGACCCAGCATAACAGGAGTGTACTGGAACTATGGATGGTCTGGCACAGCAAATCTGAGGAGATCATGCCTTGTCGTTCAGAGCTGGGCAAGCACTTGACTGATTGACCTGTAACGCCAAAATGGAAAGCCCGGCTCTGGCTCTGGTTCTGGCTCTCCTGGAAGAGCCCTGTTAAACGCTTGAGGGTTGAGGCTAGAGCTCACCGTCAGAGATAGAGCTCGATTCAGCCGGTCTCTTCGATGGCACATCCACGGCGCACAGATCACGTGTCAATTTCAAGGATCAAGGACGACAGGTAATTAACGTACGGTACGGTACGGTACGGTACGCTCCCGGCTCCCTCTCGTCTCGTAAACCCAGGTGTTTAGCGTGCGTGTTGAGGAGCACCTAACCGACCCCCCAACAAAACGCACGGCTCCATTTCCCTGTCAACAACCCACCCCATCATCCAATCCGTCATTGATCATCTCCGGCCACATTATTGATGGATGGAACGGCTCCTCTCCTGTGTTAACAAATCTACTGGGCTACTGGTGCACGCACGCATCCGCCCACGGCGTGCCTGCCCCGTCGCCGCGGCCTGGCACCCAACCACCATTTCCCGCATTTAATTAACCGCCAAATCATCAAATCATGCCACGCCGTTGGGATCTTCCGACGGCGCACCGCGCGCTGCCCTCCCGCGATCGCCAACGGGCGGGCGGCCCCAATTGATTGGGCTCTCCCACCGCATGCACCACGGGCCGGCCTAGCTGCTGCTGCTGCTGCCCTGTTCCTTTCGACGTTTCCGCTGCTGCTATCGCCATCTCGCCTCACGGTCACGAGGAAACAGGAAGGTTTTGCTGGTGAAGGGAAGGGCCTCACTGGCTACGTTTTTTTATTACTAAATCCTGTCAATATCCCCAAATGTTAGCAGTACGTGCCTCACGAAGCTGACTAATTGCCATTCTCGAGATATTTTATCTAATTAGGCCGGTCTCAATGGTAAGTTTCACCTCACGGTTTTCAATATATGAAACTTTGATATGAAATAGATTCCTCCCTCAATGTATGGTTTCATTGCACAGTTTTATATACCATTTTACTCTTTAGTGGTCCCATCTTTTTTCCTTTACCCTCTGTGCGGACAAAGACGAAGAGGTACCCACGACGGACAACGAGCAGCAGATCGCAGCACACGCTCTGGTGGTGCCATGTGCCATGGAGATGTGCACGGGCAGCGGAGCGCAGGTGCGCCATGGAGATGTGGGCTGTGAGAAACAATCAGAGGGCTTGGAAGGTGGAACCGTCAGAGCCCAAACTTGGGTTGACGTTTTACATGTTAATCACAATGGCCAGAACAGCCCTGGCCGTGGCTTTTACATAGGGGTGCATGCATCGAACTATCTGGAGAGCCGGTGGTGAAGATTTGTTCTGTTACAACAAACTCCTAAACTCTATCTCCACCACCGTGAACAAGTCCAGGTTAGTTGCGCATGCAAAGGAGATTACAACAACTGAACATTCTAGACCATATTCACTAACATCCTCCCTCAATCACAACCGCGATAGGTTGAGATTGCATTTGAATTGTTCAAGAGATCGAACAGGCAGTGGTTTGGTAAAGCCATCTGCAACTTGATCACCTGAAGAGACAAAATCTATATCAAGAAGTTTTCTTGTGACTCGTTCTCTCACAAAATGATAGTCCACTTCAATGTGTTTGGTCCTTGCATGAAACACTGGATTAGCTGATAAATATATAGCACCAACATTATCACACCAGAGTTTTGCTGTTCTTGGGCAGTCAACCTTGAGTTCATACAATAACACCTGAATCCACATAACTTCTGCTGTAGCATTGGCAATTGCTTTATACTCAGACTCTGTACTAGACCTTGAGACAGTGGGTTGCTTCCTTGCACTCCATGATACTAGATTTGATCCCAAGAAAACTGCAAACCCACCTGTGGAACGCCTGTCATCTATATTTCCAGCCCAGTCAGCATCTGAAAATGCACTTACTAATGTTGATCTGGACTTATGTATACTCAGACCTAATCGAGTGCATTGCTTGATATACCTCAGGATTCTCTTCACTGCTTCCCAGTGAACAGTGGTGGGAGAATGTAGGAACTGACAGACTTTATTCACAGCAAATGCTATGTCAGGTCTAGTAAGAGTAAGATACTGTAAAGCACCTACCACACTTCTATAGTTTGTTGCATCTTTTGGGCCTAGGGGAGTACCCTCATATAATGATAATTTTTCACTTGATGACATAGGTGTAGCTACTGATTTACATTCAGCCATATTTACTCTTTTAAGCAAGTCCTTAGCATATTTTTCTTGAGTTAAGATAATACCATCATGTACCTTGTTTACCTCAATGCCTAGAAAATAATGAAGTTCCCCTAAATCCTTAAGTGCAAACTCCTCCTTCAGATCTTGCAACAAGGCAGCGGTGGCCTTGTCTGTAGAACTAGCCACAATAATATCATCCACATATACTAGAATAAATATGGTAACATCACCTTTGCTATAAAAGAACAGTGAGGTGTCTGCCTTAGATGCCTGAAATCCTAGCTTGATCAGCTTTGCACTAAGGCGAGAGTACCAAGCACGAGGGGCCTGCTTAAGTCCATAAAGGGCCTTGTCCAACCTACAAACATATTGTGGTTTGGTCTTGTCCTCAAAACCTGGAGGCTGCTGCATATAGACTTCTTCATTAAGATAACCATGTAAGAAGGCATTTTGTACATCAAGCTGTCTCAAACTCCAGCCACGAGAAACAGCAAGAGACAAGACAATCCTTATTGTTACTGCTTTTACCACAGGACTAAATGTATCCTCATAATCAATACCATATTGTTGTTTAAAGCCTTTTGCTACCAGTCTCGCCTTGTATCTATCCAGACTGCCATCTGCCTTTCTTTTAATTTTGTAAACCCACTTACATCCAATTATGTTCATACCTTTTTGTGGAGGAACCAAATGCCAAGTTTTATTTTTCATGAGAGCATCATATTCTGCTTGCATGGCTTGTTTCCAATTATGATTGGCCAGCGCATCATCTAAGTTGTTTGGCTCACCAGAACTGGAGAAAAGTCCATACCTGACAGTTCCATCAGTGTAAATTTTAGGACGGCGAACGCCATGTTGCAATCTTGTTCTTGGCATAGGCGTAGGATGTTCAGAAGTGGTGCCTTCAGTGCCTCCAAGCTGCGCAGGAGATCCCAAACCTGGATGTGACGCAGGTACGGCAGCGGCGGCAGGAACCGTGTCCCCCACGATCGCAGCGGGGCGCCCTAGGTGCGAGCACGTTTCGATGCCGGGTTGGAGCGCGCCGGATCCCGGCTGCGTATCAGCCTCATGTTGAGTGCTGGCTGCCCCCGTGAATGTCAGCGAATCGCGCCCTGAACCGGAAACTGATTCGCCAGGCAAAGTAGTCGGAGTTGGGCGAGTACCATCTGCGTGCTCCACACCTGCCAAGTAATCATTGTTTGCTGCGTACATGGGCTCTCCTGATCCATTTCCTCCACCATTTTCAATCGAAATTTCTTCCTGCTGCACACATGGCTCAACATTGTGGTTAGATGAGTCATTAGTATTTGGGTTAGCCACTGATTCACCCCTAAAGAAAGTACTAGGGACCCAAACTTTTGGAGGAAGCTGTATTACATCAGCACGCAACCGAGCACCAGCGTTAGGATTAAGATTGGAGAATGGATATACCGTCTCATCAAAGATCATATCTCGGGAAATATAGATGCGTCCTGAAGCTACATCTAGGCACTTAAACCCTTTGTGATGTGTGCTGAATCCAAGGTAAACACATTGCTTGGATCGGAATTGGAGTTTGCTATTATTATAGGGTCTTAGGTGAGGCCAACATGCACACCCAAACGTGCGCATTGATGCATAATCAGGTTTCTCGTTAAATAGACGCTCAAGGGGAGTGCTGAATTGAATGACACGGCTAGGTATACGATTGATAAGATGAACAGCAGCAATAAACGCCTCATCCCAATATTTCAAAGGCATGGATGCATGTGCAAGAAGTGAGAGACCAACTTCAACTATGTGTTGATGTTTTCGTTCCGCATCACCATTTTGTTGGTGTGTATGTGGACAGGAGACATGATGAACAATGCCAATTTTAGTGAAGAACGAACTAAGCCTCTCATATTCTCCTCCCCAGTCACTTTGGACAGTGAGGATGCTTCTATTAAATTGTCGTTCTACCATAGCCTGAAAATCTTGAAATTTACGCAACACTTCAGACTTGTGCTTGATAAGATAGACCCAAGTAAACTTACTAAAATCATCAATAAAACTTACATAGTAGCAATATCTCCCTACAGATTCAACAGCTGGACCCCAGACATCGGAGAAAATAAGTTCTAAAGGAAATTTGGATTTGCTATTGGATCTGGAGTAGGGAAGTTGATGACTCTTTGCCTGCTGACAGGCATCACAAACTGAAGTGCTAGATGCCTCACCTAAACAAGGGAGTTTATTTCTACTGATAACTTGCTTGACTATAACTGACGAAGGATGACCCAAACGATTATGCCACCGATCAAAGGAAACTCTGGTAGTGACATGAACTTCTTTATTGGATGATGTGGGAAAGGGGTAAAGGCCATTGCGACACTTCCCTTCAAGAATGACCTTCTTCGTGTCCTGATCCTTTACCAAAAAATAGTTTGGATGAAACTCAAGAAAAGCATTATTATCAGTAGCAAGACGATGAACTGATATCAAATTTTTGTCTGCTTCTGGAACATAAAGAATGTTTCGTAGATGAATATCACAATTACTAGGGGTGTGAACAGTAGCATGCCCAATATGACTAATGCTCATACCTGAACCACTTGCCGTGTGGATTTGATCTGTACCGTAGTACTTGTCGCGGAAGTGCAGCTTCTCAAGCTCCCCGGTGACATGATCAGAAGCGCCCGTGTCTATGTACCACGGAGAGTCAGCGCCTGATCTACGATTGGCAGCAGCAACTAGGCGTTTATCGGGGACGAAGTCTTCCTCAAACCGATGCCAACATTCTGCTGCAGTGTGGTTCAGTTTGAAGCACACTTGACAGAGCGGCTTGTCATCGTTGTAGTTGTACGAGCCGTGCTGATTGTAGCCGCCGCTGTTCCCACGGTTGTAGCCACCACCACGGCCACCGTTGCCGCCTTGACGGCTGTTCTGGTTGAAGCCCGAGCTGCCATCTCCTCTGGCTTGCCCGCGGCCGCGCCCTCGACTTGAAGAGCGACCACGTGAGCCGCCACGCCCACGGCCCGAGTAATTTACTGAGCCGCCGTGGTTCTGCCGTCCACCATGGATGAGTTCGAGATGAGTCTCGAACGCAAGGAGCTGCGAGAATAGATCATCAAGTGATAACGGCTCAACCCTAGTTAATAGGGAAGAGACGAACGGGGTGAAATCTTCATCTAGCCCGGCGAGGATGTACTCAACGATCTCGTCGTCTTTGAGTGGCCGTCCTGCAGCAGCCATCTCATCGCCGAGGTTCTTCATCTTGGTGAAGTACTCTGTGGCAGTCATGCTGCCTTTCTTGGTGGATGAGAGCGCCATGCGCACGTTCACAGCCCTCGCCCGGGACTGCGACGCAAAAATCCCTTCGATGATCCTCCAGGCCTCGCTTGCTGTTTCGCTGGCGTTGACCTGGGATAGGATGGCAGGAGAGAGGTTTGACAAAATGAAACTAAGCACCTGTTGGTCTTGGGCGTCCCATCGTGCGAACTCAGGATTGGGCCTCTTCTCCTCTTTGCCATCTTCCTTGACGATAATTTGTTGAGCAGGAGCCTTGGCGTCGCCTGTGAGGAACCCCCGAAGCTGTGCACCCCTCACAGCAGCGCGCACTTGGGCTTTCCATGATGCATAGTTTGTCTTCGTCAGCTTCTCTGACACGACATGCCCTCCAAGAGGATTCTTGTCATTTGTCAAGGAGGAGCTTGCCATGGTGGAGCTTGAAGACGGCGATCTTGTAGATTCAATCTACTGTTTTGTGGCTCTGATTACCATGAGAAACAATCAGAGGGCTTGGAAGGTGGAACCGTCAGAGCCCAAACTTGGGTTGACGTTTTACATGTTAATCACAATGGCCAGAACAGCCCTGGCCGTGGCTTTTACATAGGGGTGCATGCATCGAACTATCTGGAGAGCCGGTGGTGAAGATTTGTTCTGTTACAACAAACTCCTAAACTCTATCTCCACCACCGTGAACAAGTCCAGGTTAGTTGCGCATGCAAAGGAGATTACAACAACTGAACATTCTAGACCATATTCACTAACAGGCTGCTCTGGTGCTGCTGGACGGAGAGGTGCACAGCGAAGCCCCGGCCGACGCTCGCGACGTGGGAGCCCCGGCCAGCGCTCGCGGCCGATGACGTGCGGCGGCCTCGGCAGCGGATTCATGGCGGATTCTTGGCGGTGGCCTCGCGGTGGATTCATGGCGGATTCATGGTGGATTCGTGGCCGGCCCTGCGATGAAACAAGGGACCGGCGCACTCGTCAATCCTTGACCCGCGGCAAGGGAGAGGTCACGGACGCGGGCGGCGAAGGAGCTCGCGGTGACGCGACGGGGCACCTCGCGATGGAGCGGTGGGCGAAATCGCGTCGGCGCGGCGCAGCCTGCCCGCGGCGCGGCGGATCCCGCTCGCGGCCCACGATGGAGCTCGCAGCGTGGCGCGGCAGGCGAACTCGCGGCGGCGCGAACGGACAGCTCGCGATAGATGGCGAGGCGCGATGAAACGCCCGCAACCCTCTCAGTGAGGATTTAGTTCGCTTTCCAATGTCTTGGAAACGATGATAGCTCGTTTCGTCCCTATGAAACGATTGCTCTCTCTCCTCCCAATTTCATGCAAAACGCTCTTTTCTACTGATGTGGCAGCCTATTTAATATGCATAAAATGCCTATAAAACCTCCATTGAAACTGGCCTTATTATAAAGACACATGCGTAATGGACTGGACCCATAACCTAACAGTTCGTATGGCCATTAGAATGTGGCACGCGGGAGAGCTGATGATTCACACAAGAGATCGGTGATGTGCCGACTTAACTAATATTTGATGAGGCCAAATGAGAAACTTGTATTGCTCTTATTCTTAGGGGGGGGCGGGGGCGGCATTTAGATCCTCATATATTTTGAAGGAATTTAAATCTACTTAAAGGATTAGGCTATTTAGCTTGGAATTTGGCATTCCGCGACTTCTTCCTTCCCTACACTAGAAATGCAACATATAATTATCTTCCTTGTATGACTAACAATAGTATACAAATAAATTTCATATACAACCATATTAGCTCAATTAATTTGTGTCTAAATTATAGTTATTAGAATGAATTCCAAGGATCCAAACGGTTCCTTAGAGTAAAGCTAAACAACAATCCAGTCAGTCAAGGTCTACTCTTAGTCATTTTTTCATGTCTAGTCCAAGATTGTCACGAAGTATTGTTCCTAAAACTCTGGCAAGGTTAGGATTAGGATTGGGTTTTGAGGGGCTTACCCGGATCCAATACGGTGAAATGAAATGAGCATACGGTGGTGGTGGGGGGGGGAGGAGGGGGTGAGGGAAGTGGTGGCGTCGCTGGCACTACTAAAGAAAAGCGGAAAAGCGTTTTAGGGACGGTCAAAATTTATCTTTAAAAACGCTTTTTGAAAATCACTACTATGCGGTGGTTTTAAAAATCGATTTTTAGAGACGGTTTCTCAATTGAACCAATTTTGGAAATTGATTTTCAGAGACAGTTAACTAGAGAAAACCGTCCCTAAAATTTGAAATGATTCTTTGCCATACATAAACCATTCTCTTTAGCAATTTTTTGTTTCCAATGAAGGAAATAAAAAAAATAAAATAACTGAGGTTTTTTTCAAGTCTTGTACAAGTGTCGTCCACACGAATTGTGACGAGATGTTTTACATGGATTGAAAATTAGGGAGCTCCGATCCAGCCCCGACATGGCATCAATGGGTTTCCCCAAAAGATGGGGCAGAAGAAAAGAAGCACGCACAATTTGCAGGTACATGCCAGCCAACTATGTGGCCGCACTTGTACTGGAGTATATATACGTTCCTCTTTTTAACCTTGCGTATATCTGCTATACGTATGCCAATATTTACCAATATATGTATTTACGTATGCATGTATGTGTCTCTTATGTTCAGTTTACAGAGAGGGAGAAAGAAAAATGAGTACAAGGAAAATTGGTACACCATATCGAACAAAAAACGGGCAAATGCAAAACAGAGAACCAAAAAAGTGTGACTAAACAATTATACACTTCCTATCTTCCTTTGCTGTATACAAATTAATTATCATTAACCCCCCAACAATAATGCCTAACAAAAGGAATTAATCTGCTAGCTAAGTAAATTAAGAATCATCTGGGAGAGAAGACGGCGAAGGAGGAGGTTGTGATGATCTCATCATATTCATATATCCCATCCCATTCATCACCTCCAGGCACCATGCAAATTTTCTCTTTCTAGATGCTCATCTCTCTCTCTCTCCCCTCTGTTTTCTTCTTCTCTCTCTCTTTCCTCGATCCGTACTCTTCCAAATGCATGATGCGCGCATGCAAAAGGTGATGTAGTGATGTGTAATAAGCATCAACAACCGCTGTAGTCTCTCAAGGAGAACCGCCCGGTGCCGTCGGGCCCGGCGTTGCCGGCGCCGGCATGCTGCAGGCCCAGCGTCAGCGACACGTCGCCGGCGGCCGCGCCTGCCGCGGCGGGCCCGTACCGCATCCTCACCCTGGGCTCGAACCGCCCGTACAAGTCGTCGGCGCCGCCGCCCACGTGCGCGTCGCCGCCGAGCAGCTCCACCGGGTCGATCCCGACGAACGCGGCGGCGTCGGCAGCCGAGGGACCCGCCGGGGCGCCGGGGTCTGGCTTGTGGGGCATGGGCATCATCCCGGGCACGGCGCCGTGCTGCTGTTGATGTTGCGGGAGCTGCGCCGCCACGCCGGTGGTGGTCGGAGAGTGCGAGTCGTCGGCACCGGAGGGGTCGTTGCCGGACTCGGGCCCGACGCCGCCGCCGGCCGAGGAGCCGTCGAGCTCCCTGCACTCCTGCTGATACATCTCCTCGATCATGGGCTTCCATAGCCGGACACGGGCGTTGATGAACCAGTTGGAGACCTGGAGTTGATCCAAAGGAAAGCAAACAATTATTGCAGGGACAAGGGGTCCACGTACGCACGGCCTGTGTGGGGCTGTGGGCTGTGTCGCCATGCGTGCGTGCATGCATGTATATATTCTGCTGAGACGTAGGGCTAGGTAAAAGGTAGCTGAGACATACTAGTTAGCTTATGTAACTAGCTATTAGCTATACCCGGTTCTCATTGTCATGTTTCAGTTTTATGATGTCATTGTCTGGTGTCCTTTGTGTCCAAAGTTTTGGATTTTAATTCTTTTTTTTGTGGTAATGTAGCAATAGACTTGCCTAGTTTAATTTTGAATTCTAAGAATGCACATGTACATGTCTCTACACATGGGTTTTCTCACAACAATCAGCCAGCCAGCCGTACAATCCAGCCAGCAGAACAGAGTGATGTTTCTTTATATGTCGTGTTAGTTTTGTCTTAAGTCAAAAACTTTTTATATTTGATTATCTTGTATAAGTTAACAACATAAGCAGGTTTATGCTTTTAGATTCACTACGAGAAAAATACTTTCACAATATATAGTTCACATGTTGTGAAACTTTAGAGTATTGGCTTACGAAAAACCTAATCCGACATGTAAATATAGAGGGAGTTGTGTACATACTAACAACGAGAGTAATTTGGTGTGGCGATATGATATACTAGTTACCATGTGCCTACATGTGTTTATATGTTTACACTCTTAGTTTCTCCATCTTACAGTTCATGATTTATTTTACTTGAGAATCCCTCTAGTGTATGTAGCTTGTTGTTCCCTTAAGATGCCATTTACTGTATTTTTTACTATATTTTTGCACGTGTGCACTGATAACAGTAAATTAATAACAATGCTAAATTCAGGGAAATGAATCACACATGCACGGTATTATCCTTCGCATAAAAATGGTCTCAACACAACTAGAACTTTTAAAACAATATATGTTAATTGCATGCAGTAGTTGATCACTTTGATTTCTACGGTTAAGCCATTGAAAAAAAAAGAAGCAGCATTAAACGGTACGCACAATTATTTAAAATGAAGAAAAATATCATAACAACTTAGCTATTTTAGCAGTTTTCTTGTTCATTCTCTTGCAGTTGTTAGCAAATGTTATGAGCTATATGTCCCTTGAAGCTAGATATTTGTTATATTGAGTAATGTTTTCTATTTATTGTATGTGTATTATCCTATTATGTTTTTGTAATTGTAGTAATATTACAAACAATATCATTGTAATAAACATAATTTGCTTTGAGTATTGATCTTTATTATGCATAGGCATATATACATGGTGGGGAGCACGTGACATCAAATATTTAGGACATAATATGTCAATGTAGGCCCAAAAAGGTAACCAAACCTCCATAAGGACAATAATTTACAACATGCATTATTAGTTGATTTCGTTTTTAGTTTATAAATCTACATAATAAGGATGGTGAAAATCAAGTTAACTAATTTGGGTGAAAGTTCTTAGCTCAAATTAGACAATGCCTTTAAATTCAAATTCACACAAAAAGAATTTCATCCCTTGATTTTGAAGTCACAAAAGTTATTTAGTACTCTTTACAAAATCCATAATATATCAGTGATTGAGAAAGTATGAATAAAGCACCCATATTCCTTTTAGTTTCTAGGACCTATTACTACAATAGATGGTACAATAATTATAAAATTATATAACAAATACAACTATATAAGCTCTTAGTTGTAGCATTATAATATATTCTTTAATGTGTGAAGAAAGTAAATTTTTAACAATTAACTAGATATCTTATACATTTGTTCTCCGTGTAAAAAATTAATGATTTGCACCCGCAAAGATTCAGATGACGGAGTGGAAGCATATGCATAGTTTTTATAGAACCTCATCTCACAAGTGAAACTCTTTTTTATTTTCCCAATGCAAACTTTCCTATATATACTAAAATTATTTGTACAAAATTTGGAAATGGTTGTACATGCATGATCAAGGGCGAAAATACACACGTTGGAAGAAACAGGCAACATTTATCTTGCTTCAAGATGCAGACATGCATATAGTTGGTTACATGCAAAAAGGTATCATTATTATTAGATGCTCATCAGTTAAATGCTTGCTGGTAGTATATAATATGTTATATGTAAATGATGTAAACAATGTTGATGCAATCAACAAAGCATGCACCATGAAACTACATTAAAATTTGCTGATAAAGTTAGACCAAATGACCAATTTAATATGAAAAAAATCTGTATATGGACCAATTAGGTTAAGTGGTCAATTACTAGCTGCTTAAATAAGTTACCAGCAGATCAGAACTTGGAATAAACGATGTACCAGCTGGTTCTAAAGAATTCTGGCATACACGTATGGTGCAACCGAGGGGTGATACTTATTAACTTCTTCCAAGAAGAAACACCACTTTTGACAAACATGTGAAGTTTCTGTCGTCGTTTAGATAACAGTTGCCATCATGTAGAAAGCAAGAAGCAACTTAATTTTCTAGCATGGTTATATGGTATCGGTAACCGGTTGGTGGATCCAGAATTCTTTTTTTTTTTTCATGAAGATGCTATCAATCTAAGCTATAGCAAATAATTAGTATATCTCTAGTGGGCCACAATGTAGTATGTGCATTATTGGTTGTTGGACCCCTATATACATACTATATGAACCAGCTATCGATCAGTACAAGCACCGTATGCATAGATTTCACCTAAGATGCCAGGAAAGGAGGATAAAGGGACAAGGGGAGCTGAAGAGGGGCCAGTTTGCGTTGTCACATTGGGCAAGAGCTGAGGAGGAAATGTTTCTACGATGCGGCCATCGATTGATAATGACCCAGTGCCCTGAAGTTGGTAGACATGAGGGGCACTTGTGCAGGGACCACGTAAGTGCATGCAGGAAATAAACAAAAGAGACCAAGAGAGGGAGAGATAGACTGATGAAAGGTTAGGGGAAAAAACATGTATAAACGAGGAGCTGTGCAGTACTAGCGTTCAGTCCAACGCCTTCATGCATATATACCTATATTTATTTGGGTGTCTAGAAACTATCTTAAAATTAACGATCTGACCCTGTTGTCAATTGCACAAATTCAATCGAGGTGCTGAGCTAGGTTATCGATATGAAATGATTAATTTAGTTTCGAGGATGGCCCAGGTGTTATATATATTTCTCCGTATATATGTTCAGAAGTTGCTACTCAATTAAAGAGTTTGTTTATATATATAATTATATTCAGCTTTATCATGGTTTGATGATGTGTATTTTATTATTGAATACTAGTAAGTAAAATCTCATTTCAGCTATATCATGTAGTATAAGAGATGCTATGTCCTTAAGCATGTATGGTCATTCATGCATATTCAGTATAGCGTCAGTTTCTAGTATTTAACTCGGGGACGTACACGCTAGCTATCTATGCATAATAAGACAATGCAGACGGCCATGCTGAGCCGATGCCAAAAAGAAGTGCATCCAAATCAGCAAAAAACAAAAAGAGCATAAAAAACATGCAAAACCGTCACGCTCAACACAGTAGGCGTTAGATATTCAATTCAATCCATGCATGCATGCGTACGGTACGTATAGCTAGCCGATGAAATAGCACCACAGTGTGGATGGGTGCAAGTGTACAGACCTGGTTCCTGGACAGCCCGGTCTGCCTCGCCAACAGGTGCTTATCGGCGTCGCTCGGGTACCTGCACGAGAAAAACAACCATGCACACACAACACACATGAGCTATCGAATCATTCCCATATGACGATGCCACACAAACTGTACTGCACCAGCGGCACGTAGAGAAAAGGTCCCGTGCTATAAGGCGCTGCCGGGGTACGTATACGAGCTGCCAGTGGCACCACACTGCTGAGCTAGCTGCTGCGGCTGACTGCACGCAGCCTGCAACTGCAAGCGCATGTAGCTGCAGAACTGCAGAAGCCGCAGGAACAGCACAGCATCCACACCGCGTGTCGGCGTGTGCGACGTGCTTAGCACTATTCACCAATCATGTATACTACTCCGTATCTGTGATGGTCATATATGAGGAATTTGAGGATATCCATGCACGCACATAGCTAGGCCAGGGCCCAGGGGCCAGCCACACCACTATCTGCAATGTGCATGCATGCAGCGCCAGGAGCCAAGGGAAAACGGATTCCGAGGCCGATATATTCCCCCTCTCACCCTTTGGTGCTTTGATCTCTCGCAGGCGGCGATGGCAGCATGATAACGGGATCAGGATCAGATGGTGGCACGGTGACCGGCCCGGCTCGTCGTCCGGCGGCCCATGCCGGTTGCAGCAGGCTGCTCGGGGGCGCGGCAGAAAGGCCCGTTCATGCGTGCAGCAGAACGCGCGTACTGTAGTAGCTTTTGCATGCGCGCGAGCGGAGGAGCAGCCTTCTCTTCCTCTACTGACGGACTCCGGAGGCGAGGCTGGCTGAGAGAGCAGACGACAGAGTTCCTGCTGCCGTCCCTGACGGACTGACCGCAGTAATAAAACCAGAGAAAAGGTAGTAAAAATTTCTGCAATTATGGGAAAAAGTTAAAACCCGGGTGGGCGGGGGGCAAAAGGGGAGGAATATACACAGGCGCACAGTCCCCGGCATGCATGGCTGCTGCGGCCGGTTTTTTAGCGTGGATCTCGAAAAAATTTCTGCTTTTGCTAAAGCGCCGCAGCTAGCGAACCAGCCGCCAGACGCCGCGGGGGGCAGCCAAAAGCAAAGCAGAAGCTGCCCGTGATGAGTAGCTGCATGCATATGCATAAACGAGAAGGAAAGAACTGAGGCATGCAATGCAACGCAAGTGACTTACGGGTGGAGGAAGTGCTCGAAGAGCCATGATCGGAGGATGTTGACGGAGCGCTCGGGGAGGCCGCGCTGGGGCCGCCACGCCTCCTGCTCCATCATGCCCATGTGGTGGAAGGCGCGCTGCTGCCGGAGGCTCTGGTCGATGGCGCGCAGCCGCGGGGTCTCGCCCTTGGTGAGCCCGGACCCCGTGCCGGCGTCCTTCTCGCCCAGCACCTCGCACGTGGCCCGCAGCTGCGCCGCGATGGCGTCCTTGAGGCACCGGAAGTGCCGCGACATGGCCTTCTGCGCCAGCGCCGTGTACGGCGTCGCCGCGCCGAACCCCATCACCGAGTCGAAGAAGTTCACCACCATCTGCATCTGGTCGCAGTAGTGGTTGTACCGCCGGTCCACCTGCAAGCGTGCCGATGCAAGAAATTATCGATCAGTACTTCATACTTGTTGTTGCACTTGCACATCCATCCATCAAATAATTTTATTTATTACGATTGTTCAAAGACCCTAGCTAGCCAGTAAAACAAACTAACAAAGTAACAATAATAATCAAAACGTGGAATGATGCATGGTGAAAGAAGAAGAAGAAGAAGAAGAAGAAAAAAATCGTCCTACTGTTACAAGCTAGCTATACTGTTACAAGAAGCTAGTAGCTATATATAGCTAGGAGTACGATCGAAAGCAATGGTGATCGATGGAACATGCTGTACAAGAAACAAAACTCGGTCGATCGGGTGGTGCAGCAGTTAAGGCATGGGCATGGCGTTGCATGTGTCGCTGGCACAATTATGAGGAAATGGGGAGAAGGAACAAAAGCAGCCGAGGCCCACCGGTATTTGGCAACAGCCGGCCGGGCTGATGAGGCGGCAGCCACCATACGCATCTATCTACCAGTGACCAGCTAGCAGCAGCATGTGCCCAAGCTCCAGCTCCAGCTGCTGCGCGACACGGTGATCACTGAGCGAGCTCCCGGCCCTCACACCTCGCTCTAGCCAATCATGCATATATACTAGCAGCTAGCTAGCCAGGAGTTCGTTGTAACACACACATGTAGCAGCAGCTAGCTCTCGTATGTACTTGCTCTCCCTGCAGTGCCAATTGTAAGCTATAGCTAGCAAGCAGCTTATTACTAGGCGAAGCTAGCTGTTCATCAGCTACGTGCTAGCTCGAAGCTGATGCTAGCATCAATCTTGCATGATTGCAGCAGCTTGCACCAACCACCGGTGTATGTATATATGCGTAAATCGATTTTTATGTACCTTCTAGAGTTCAACCAAATTAATTAAGCTTCGAGTCATCGAAGTATTTATGTGCATAGAAAATCAAAATTAGGTAGTGACGCGCCGCCGCGCATAAACAATTACCAGCTAGCTAGTAACATAAACTCCTATGTGAATTGAGATATGTGATTGACAGCAATGGGGAGAAAGGATAGCTAGAGTGAGAGGGGGTGGGGGTGGCCGTCCGTACTACTTCTTTCCCCTTTGTGGGGATATGGAGAGAGAAAGAAGAGGCGGGCGGATTGGCGCATAAAGAAATCGGAGGCGATGAATGCAGCGGCAACAGCGCGGCAGCAGCAGCCGCACCAACAACCGCACAAAAAGAAAGAAAGAAATCGATCCATTTGGGATGGGATCGATGTTACTATGATTAGGAGATTCATATCCCTCTTGGAGTTTGTGTGGCGGCGGCGGCTCCTGCTGCTGCACTGCACCTGCAGCCACAGCCTGCATGCCATTGGCGGCCACCTGCCACCTCTTGTAAGAATGACTTGGCACCTTGCAGTTGCAGTTAAAAAAAAAAAAGCTCTTCCTCTCTCGTACTCGTACTCGTACTACCAGCTTCTGCTGGATCATCGGTTGTAGTACTGCTACGTACCGGACTACCGGCTCTACCCACCTACCGACGCGGCGGCCGCAACTACCTTAGCTAACGCCGCCTGCGTGGCGGCGAGCAGCGTCGTCGTCGTCATCGGCGGCGGTGGCGGCGGCCGGAGCTTATTAGCTATGGCGTCAGCACACCCATGCATGCAAGCTAGTTAGAGAGGGAGCAGAAAGGGGCCGGACGACGATGACATGATGAGACAGAAGTGGACGTGCCTCGTCGAGCATGGAGATGAGCTTGGCCTTCTTGCGCTGGTGCTCGAACCGGTCGGCGGGGGAGAGCTGAGGGGGCTCCTTGGAAGCGGACGACGGGGACTGCGCGGCGCCGGAGCTGGAGGCGGCGGCGCCGCCCTTATTGCTGGCGTTAGGGTTGGACGCCGAGGCACCCCCGCGGCCGCCGCCGCCGCCCTTGATCTGCCCGCCGCGCCCGACGCTGCAGAACTCCTCGAGGAGCTCCTGCGCCGCGCGGGTGTACTTGGAGTTGCGCAGCACGCCGGCGACGCCGGCCGGGCCGTAGCCGACGTGCCCCAGCGCGCCGACCTGGCCGTGCAATGCCATCGGCAGCTGCTGCTGCTGCACCGACGGGGCCCCTTGCTGCTGCTGACGGTTGAAGTAGAGCACGCCGTCCCGGACCCTCAGCTCCTCGGCCTGCTTCGCCATCTCCAGCTGCTGCAGCGACGGCGACAGCGAGAGGGACAGCCCCTGGCCTTCCACGACGCCGCCGGCACCGGCGCCGCCGAACGCGGCCCCGGCGGCGGCGCCGAACCCCTGGAACGCCTCGTGGTGGTGGTGCTGCTGCACGTCCGACGGCTGCGGCGACGTCGGCGACGATCTAGACTGCTGCTGCTGCGGGTTCATCAGGAAGAGCTGCATCGCGGCGGCCGGGTCGGTGGCCAGGCCAGCCATGCTGCCTTGCTGGTGCTGCTTCGGGGACGACGTCTCACCTAACGACCCCATGTTGGCCCCACCGAGGACCAAGCCAGCACGACCCGCCGCCGCCGCAGCGCCGGCCCCGAACCAACCGCCGTCGCCGGACAAGCCGGCCACGACCCCTCCGGGCCCCTGCTGCTGCTGCTGCCGTAGCCCGAAGCGGTAGTTGGCGCTCATCTGGCTGGCCAGCAGCTCGGTGGCGGAGGGCCCCGACGGCGGCGCGGGGAAGTTGAACATCTCGGAGAGCATGTTGGAGGCCCCGGCGGCCGCCGCCGCGTGCTCGTACATGGACCCGGGCCCGGCATGCTCGTCGGCGCCGTCGATAGGGAGCAGGCCGTGCCCTGCGGCGGCGGCGGCCGACGGGTCGAAGCCCTGCACCCTCAGCTTGTCGCGGCGGCTCTGCTGCGCCACGTGCTCGTGCTGCTGCTGCTGATGGTCCTGGTGGTGGTGGTGGCTGGTGTCCGGCGCCGGGCGGTCGAAGCCATCGGAGGAGTAGCCGTAGACGCCGCTGCTGCCCTGGTGGTGGAAACCCTGGGAGTGGGACATAGAAGTCGCGCTAGTAGCCGCCCGGGCGGGGGCGGAGATCGCTGCGCTGCTGATCTTGGTGGGTTGGCTCACGCTCACGTACGTGATGGTGGTCTGGTACGGTGGCGCCGCTATGCCCATGCCGGCGGCGCCACTGTCATCATCGTCGGCGGGATCCCGGCCGCCACGTCCTCCTTCTTCCTGCACTGCTCATCATGAGCAGCAGCAACCACCGCAGCGCCATCGTAGTTAGAGTATATTTATATATAAAATAGAATCCAAATTAAAGAACACGACGACGATGAACCGAATTGCACTCTCCAAAAGCAAATAAATCGAAAGAAAAAACAAAATCCTCCTTTAATTAAATCCAATTTCCCCAAATTATTAAACTAAACTCCAGCAGCTAGCTTCTGCATGTATGTATATATATCTGAAGAAACAAGCAACCGCGATCGATCGACGGGGCAAATTAAAACAACGAGCTGAAGAACGAAGCAGTTAGCAGGCTAGTGAGAACGAAGTTAGGAATTAGGAACGGCGCCGCGTTGGCTGCTGCTGCTTACCTTAACCTAAGAGCTAGCTATAGGAACTAGCACATCGTTATCTGGGTGCGGGAGTGAAAGGCCTGCTGCCTCCGAGACCAGCTGCTGCTGCGGCTCCTCTCCACCATCTCTGTCTCTCTCTCCTTGTCTCCTGAAATCTCTCTTTACCTCTCTCAATCCCTCTCTCTCTCTCTCTCTCTCTCTCTCTCTCTCTCTCCCTCCTGTGCTGCTGCGTGTGACTATCTCTATATTTTTTTGCCTCCCCTCTTTGTCCGGTCGGGTCGGCGGCGGCCGAGCAGCACGCAACCAGCCGCCTTGTGCAATCGCCTTCTGATTCCGAAAGGTGGACGGCGAAGCGAAGCGAAGCGCGAGCGCGACGACGACGCAAAGGGGGGAAGCTGAAGGCAAGCAGCAGCTAGAGCTAGCTACTAGTAGTAGTAGCGCGCAGCGCAGGCAGGGCGGGTGGTGCCGGCCCGATTGGTATATAAAAAAACCGAGCTCCTTTCCCCCTCTCCCTCTCCCTCTCTCGCCCGACGGCGCTTCCGCTGCTGCTGCTGAATGCTGATCCCCTCGCGGCTGCTGCAGCTGCAGATATTGGGAATTGGACGGGGGCGAGCAGCAGGAGAGAATAGGAAGACGTCGCTGTCCCTGTTATGAACGACGTATAGGAATATGAAGTAAAGAATCAAGCCACAGAGGAGACACACGATTTAACGTGGAAAACCCCTCAGATGTGAAGGGGAAAAACCACGGGCACCAGCCAGCAACAATCTCACTATCTCAAGAGTTTTGGGTTACACGCCTATGGCGACTTACAAGAGAATCAAGTCTCCACGAAACCCTAGCAAGGGTGTATATACCGTACCGTACCGCGGGGGGCTCCGCCCCCCGCACCCCCCGAGTACAGGGGCGAGACCGGCCCATGGGCCGGCTTCAGACTCCGCTACGCTCCGGCCCAAGCCTCCGGCGACGGGCCTCCGCTTCGCTCCGTCAGAAGCCCGGCCTACATCCTGGAGTGAATTTGGAACAACTCCAACAGTCCCTGCCCTCCCTAGCTCTCGCTCTCTATTCCTCCTTTGGGATCCTCCTTTTTCTTTTTTATTTATGCCCCTTGGTTGTACCGTGTTTAATAATCCGGCCGCGTCGTTGTTGTGTTGTGGTTAAGTTATTATTGTTGGTGCTGGTGATGTCGTACGTTTGTTTTCATTTGTCACCCTCTCCTTTTCATATATGTCTCCCTTTTATATTTTCCTATTCTACCGTCGCATGACTTTACTTACAGTTGATTTTTATTTATTTCTTTGGAAGCGACTAGCTGGTTGTTCAATTTTAATTTTCAGCCAGCGGTTAGCTCACTATATTCGTTTGAACTATTTTCAACTTATTTTCAGTGATAAGGAGATAATATTTTTCTCTTATAACAAATTAATCGTACAACTCAGCCGTAACCAAAATAAATTCTACGGAATTTCCACACGCATGCTAGCTTCAATTCGAGCTCCTACACATGTACGTACACCAGCAGCCAACTAGCTCGATCGCTACGACTACATCTAGATACTAGCTAGTAGATGATGGAATCAAGGATGATGTCGATCATGTCGAGTATTATCCAGCAGGAGGCAGAGAGAGATAGAGAGAAAAAAAATTGATGGAAAGCAAGCAAAGGGGGCAGGGTCTGATGGGAAAAGAAAGCGATGAGGAGGCGTCCCTCTCTGCATCTTTCCATCTTTTCTTTTTCATTTCGAAATTGACCAGCACTCGGACACGGCCAGCCATGGCATGCAGGCGCGCGAGGATCGGAGGAGCAGGAAACCGACCCCCAGCAAATCAAAGTATCCCTTTTTTTTTTCTATTTTACACACACAAATAAAAAAAGATAGAACTTTTCATGTGCTCGAACCAACGCCATATGTTTACATCCCCGCCTTTATTGCGAGACCGAGAAAACAATAAAAATCTCGCTCGGCTCGGCCCGGTGGTGGGTGGTGCGACGAACCTCCTGTACTTTAGCAATTTTTTTCCTGCTCTCTGATGAAACACTTTCAATTATAATTAATTTAATGGAGAAAGGAAAGGAAAGCAAGTTTGCTGTGCGTGTGGTGTGTGTTTGAGAACGTCGTCAGCCTCAGCCTAAACCTGACGAGTGACGAGCCTGCTAGCTGAACGCGTGCGCGTGTGCTGTGCAGTGCAGGCCTAATTAATCCGGCCCCAACCGCTAATCCAACCGTCCGGCCGGCCGGCTTCCCCTCTTTTGTAGTAGAGTTTTTCTTCTTTTTTTTTTCTGCTGTGGCTGATGATCCTGATGATGGCCGTATGTTGATGACCTGCTTGGCATTCAGGCATTCAGCAAGTGAAGTCCAGCCCCTTTTTCTAGGCTTTCTTGCTGTAGCGCTACCGCAGGCGCAGGCGCGGTCAATGGTGGGGCATTAAGAGTGGCGGTTGAAGGAGCTGGAGCTGGGTGTGTGCGGCGCCTCGCGTTTCTCCGGCCATGCATGAGATGCGCGCAGTCTGCATGGTCGTCTTGACTTTTCTGTTTTCTCCGCCGGAGCCGGAGAGGGATCGGATCGGAAGAGAGGCGGTGGTCCGGCCGTTCCGCTTCGTCGTCGGCGGGCCAGTGAGCCCCACCTGCAGAGACAAACAGAGACAGGATGACGCCGGCGCCGGCGATCAATCGACTGATCCCCAGCCGCGGCGCCACACCACCGTACCGTACAGGCTCGGAGGTTAGAATTAGACGCGGCCGTGAACCTGACGAGCTTGGGAGCTTCGACTTGTGCGTACGAGTGGGGCTTTTTTCTTTTAATTACACTCGGTCGTCTCCATCTTTCTCGTCGGCGAGCCGGGGCCGTCGGACGGGGATCGGGCGGTGGGCGGAGATAGCTAGCGGTGGTCCAGCGGCGCGATAGCGGCCACGGGCGGGGCTTGTCGGCCGCTGGGAACGGAAGCGCGGAGCGTGGGGGGATGGGAAGAAGGAGAAGGAAGCCGTCCGTCCGTCCGTCCGTCCGTCCGTCGCAGTGGGCAGTGGCGTCTCGATCAATAATTGGGCCGTTGTGATTTGGACTCGGCACCAGCTCAATCCTAGTCTCACACAGTGATCATGTGTTATCTCTCCCGTGGCCCCCCACGCGCGGGGAAAAAGGTTGCTTGGCTTCAGGCTATACGTACGCACCAGCACCACTCGAGAGCAAGTCATTGATGAACTACTACTACCCCCTCCGAATTGGCGTACTATCATTTCTGAGTCTTCGGCTCTTGGCCATATATTCTGGCCTACAATTCTTCTTCTTACAAACTTATTAGTGGAGCAAGTCGAGGAGCTTTTCTGTAGGCTTATTTGGCAGAGCTCCAGCAACTCTAAATTCACGGAAAAAAAAAATATTGATTACTTTTCGTAGCCAAACGCATTTAGATGCAGCGCACAGAGCATCTCCACAAAAACTAAATTGATAAAGTTAAGAAACATTTACACAACATTGTCACTAATTACACGCATACCAGTTTGTTTTGTTTATTCTCCGGTTTATCTTCCTGTTGCAACAGCCACGACCGTCATTCCTTTTTCCCAAGCTTCTGCCCCGAGATTCTTCCCCAAACTCGCTAGCTCACTGTGCCACCCGATGCATCACCCAGAATGCCGGACGTCAGCTTCACCAGCCGCGCCGCAAACCCTAGCCCCTGTCGTGAATGTTGTCGCGCCACACATCCATCCCGGCCCTAGCCACGAGCACCAGTGAGGCCACGCCCACGAGCCCTAGCCTAGAAGCTCTGATAGGGCACTGCAGGGACGCCAAGCCGCGAGCTCAGCCCCGTGTGTGACGTGGCCACCACACACGCACTCCTCGGTGGAGTGCGGCCCAAGCTATCTTTTTCATTTTTGTATTTTTTGTTACGCACTTTGGATGTTTTTTTATTACATGTGAGTTAATATCAGGGTTGTATAGCTATATCAATTGTTGAATCTAAAATAGACAAACTGAACTCTGCCTGAACTAACGGAAAGGTCATAGGTCACTGAACTTAATTTTCGGGCTCATATATACATTCAAAGAAAAAAGGGCCATGAAAGGAAGCCGGACACTTTTTGGAGCCTCATACAATTTGTTTCTCAGTTTCTAATAGCACAGAGGGAATTGTCTCTAAGCTAATGTATAAGTTATGTTGAACTTTGTAAACTTGAAGTTTTGGATTCTTTGGCCAAAAATAAAAATTTGTGGGACGTGTCTGACCGATCGCTTGAATCGAATCAGGTGAAAGTTCACCATTTAGTGGAGTCGGTTGCAAGTCCTTGCAAGGAGAACTATTAGCTGGGGATGGCAGAGTATAAAAGTAGTGGGTAGGCTCCGCAGGATCAACAACCATAGCTGCACGGAGTACGGTAGAATTCCCTATATAAAGCTTATTACGACCGAAAAAAATTACAAAGTACCTATTTAGGTATTATATTAGAATATGAAGCAATAATAAGAGGAGCAAAATTTAAGTAACTTTGATTTACGATGCCTCGATTTATTCACGATCTTTCGATACTTATGTCCTGATAAATCTGGGATATATATGCAAGATAATGGGTTAATGGACTAGTTTGACTAATTGATAGTCAAAGTTTATCAAATTTATCTTTTTTAAAAATCCTAATATATGGAGGACTAAGTTTTTTATTTGCCAACCCGGTCTAGGGCAACATGTCAATCGTGGTGCAGCCTAGACGTTTTGTGGTTTTATGTTCGTGTGTACCCAACTTTTGCCTAGTGGACTGATGATCAACCCCGACTGAACTGGTGGACTAATCTTCTCCTCCTTCTTGATTGTCACGTTAAAGGGCAATCCATCCAAACGCGCTTTTTGCTTATTCCTCTTTTTTCTTGAGCCTTCACACGGGGACCTCCTGTTACTTTCTTCTCTTTCTTCCTTTCGTGCTTACTTTCAGGGAGGCCAATCGATCCTGAACCCGGTCACGCCTCTTGCAGTCTTGCTTGAACCTACGCCCAGTATCCTTTGATTTTCTTTCCCCTAAGTTGTATTTTATTTTCTATTATTAGCCGCCGCTTATGTTTCTTTATTCTTTAATTGGCGATTTTCAAATGATATTTGAAAGTGCTGCACATTATATATAGGCGGTGTGTTTGTGGACCGCGCGCACACACCCCTTTCCTCAGTGAACAGATCAAGCTCTAAAACGATCGCATAGCAGAATAATAATCAGCAGAACCAAATTCCATTGCATAATTTTCAATAGGAACAGCATTTTCTAACTCCTAAGATGTGTGGACACGAGAAATGGCGCGAGGGAATCTACGAAATCGTGCAAGGACCAGTTGAGATATTTGGTGCGTTTGACTTAGTGACGATTTGGCTACTAGATGCATGGGCATGTGGTCCAATTGTAGGATTGTCCAGTGAGACGCTACCCATCAGAGTTTAAATCCTGATTGTCGCACTTTTCCTGGATTTTATTTCAGGATTTAACGACGTTGTGTGTTTAGTCTTCACAGGGGTGAGTGTGCATGCGTTGTGAGTGTTTGTATCTGTACTGTGTAATTCACAAAAAAAAAGTAGCTACTAGAAATTTTTTTAGAGAGAAATTATATACACTCACTCCTTATAAGCAACTTTGAAGACTAACCATACCCTTTAGCGATATATTAGTTATATGAACAAAATAGAACACAAGTATTGTGGAAGATAACAACTACCTAAAATTCATTATCTTTACTCTATATATTCATTTCCTAATACAATGCACATTAATATACTCTATCTAATTACCATCTGGCTATGATAAATTTACTAGTTGTCACTCTAATTGTGTTTCCATTTTTTATTGAACGTATTTTAATACGTATTTAGTCAGAATCCACATGTTAAGTTAAAATTATAGTTGTTGTATATTAGTTTAAAATTTTCCTTTTTCTCTTTTATTAAAAGATGTATTTACATCCTGCAATCATCTTGCGAACGCAAGATTGATATGTGCATTAATTTGTGGTTCAGGTTTGTAATGAGTGATTATCAACGGGTCATATGCAACGTATCTCTTGACTTGTGATGTTCAGGTGTAGAGCTCGGAGATGGTGGTTAACGGCGAAGGCGAAGGTCAAGAAGGTTCGTGGCGATGGACTGGAAACGACGAAGGATGGATGCCGAGGCTTAGAGCGATGGATTGGAGAAGCCGGGTGATTAGACATGGTGGCTGACACATGGAGACATCGATAAGCACATGCCGAGAGACCGTGGGCTGACATGGTAGAGAACTGATCGGACACGACCTAGAATGGTTTGCTAGTTTAAGCCTCAAAACCAGCGAAGAATGGTTTCCAAGCTTGAGCCTCAAGACCCGAACGGAGGTTCCAAGGAGGAACGGACGGCTCGTGACGACATCGAAGAGTTCGCGTCGAGGCTAAGCTAAGCACTATGGGCGCGATGGCCGTCGGATGAAGATTACCTCGGGTTGGACCATAGCGCCCTCGGATTAACTGGTTTGACTCTAGTGTATCTAGGGGAAAGATTGGAATTGTAGAATAGCCTTGTTTAATAGGATGATCTCCCTCCCCCTCTTCCATTTTTCATTTTCCAGTCTTCTTGCCTCCCTCGCCTTAAGTCTTCTGGAGAGAGGTCCAAAATTCTAGAAATTTGTATAAGGAACAAGATTTTGATGAGGGAATGGAGGCCCATACCACCTCATGTCCTTTGGGTTTCCATTTATGAGATGCTTTTGTGATTGTCATCATTTTTCCCTTTCTTGTGTGGCTCGATTCATTGATTTGAGACCGTTTTAATTGATTCTTTTTTATCTAGGATGAACTAGGATGTGAGTTGAACCTTTTTACCAAAGGAAACCAACGAATTTCTCATGAGTTCGTATATCAGAGCGATTTAAATTTTTGGAAAGAAAAACCGGCATTCTTCGTGTTCATCCATTTTTCCTCTGATTGGCTTCAAATTGGACGATGGTATCTTAGGTATAGCTCACCAGCTGCTTTTGTGACCATGTGGTTAAAATTTGGTGGCAGTTGGTTATGATTTGGCTGCAAATCGAGAGAGTTTTAGTTGGAGGTGATTTTTCGTACTTGCGCCCCACGAGATTCGAACCCTAAGACCTCGTGCACAGCAACAAGCGTGCCTTACCACCCTACCTACACAGCACATGTGACCATGGACAAGATGTTTACCTTTTGATCTAACCCGTAGATGATCCTTTAGTCCCGGTTCGTAACACCAACTGGGACTAAAAGGACCTTTAGTCCCGGTTCGTAACACCAACCGGAACTAAATGGTCTATCTTTAATCTGGTTTGGTGTTACGAACCGGGACTAATATTTAACCTTTAGTCTCGGTTGGTGTTACCAACTAGAACTAAAGATCTTTAGTTCGGAACACAATAAAATGCCGGGACTAAAGCCAAAATTTGTTGCGACCAAAAGCCGTTTCTGTACTAGTGCAAGAGTCGAGCTCGTTTCTGTTCTTTTCTATGGTGTTTGGCGTCTGTACTTGCGGACGTCCTGCCTCAAGTGGCGGACTGCCCAGGGCTGGTTTCCAGGCCATAACCAGAACTATTTCGATGAGTTCTTTTTTTTTATTTTTGAACTGCAAACAGTCTGGGGTACTGTAGTGGATAGTTTGGAGCACTATAACAGACTGTCTGATCTACTATAGGAGAGTCGGAAATTCCAAATCTTGTCCGTTTCTTGTCCGTTTGGCCCCTGATTTGAGTTCCATCTTTTGTGTTAGTCTTTGACCGTTCCATAGACCTTTTCTTGGTTCTCTTGTCACTGGGACCTTGCTTCTTTTCAATAGAAGTGGAGTGTCTCATTTTCTAGTCTATTGGTTCGGTGCTCACTCTATCTTCGTCCCGCTCGCTTTGTGATGACCCGTTGTGTTACGAGGGAACATCCACCCTTCTCTAGGGTGGTGGTCTCCACACTATGGTTGTGTTTGCTTCTTGGGGTTTGTTTTTGAGACAGTGACTCCTATGTGTATAGTATTAAGCTAGGATTAGATGGATGGTTGTCCTCTCCAAAAGGATTATTGTGTCTCGTAATCGTAAGAAATCTTAGTACCACTGACAAAAGCAATAGCAGTATACCTTGATTGGCTGAAAGAAATGCCCTTCTGACAAGGGCAGAACATTCTAAATTCTATAGTATTTTCACTGACACACACACACACTACTGACACACATATGGCACGTTTGCTGATGTTTGCCATCTTCTTCCTTGACTTCGGTTTGAGGATGCTGTCACATCTATGAAGGATCCAGGAGATTCACAACATGTGACTCATCTGAGAAGTAGGAAAATATCTTCGACAAATAAAGGGATTTGTTTGAGGACGGCTAGGGCTCAAATAAAAAAAAAAATCCTCCGTGTGTATAATAAATGGCAAGAAAATGCATACTCCCTATGCCGGATGAGGGATTTCTCCAAAACAAGAAGAAAAAAAAAATCTCTGAAAGAAAACACACATTGTTGTTGTTGCGTGTGGCGTAGTTTTCATTTTTCGCTCTCAGCAATTAGTTGAAAGGACCGGGCATGACAAAGAGAGCCGGACCACAGCAGTGGCGGACCCAGCAGGGTTTAAGGTAGTCTGAGGACTACCCTAGATTTCAACCAAAATTATTAGTACTAATTTGATTTAGAAAGTCCAAATTAAAAAGTCTAACATTCTCAAGTATTTTAATCGCCAAACTATATCTTCTCTTGACTGGTGCTCGATTGCGCTTGGTGTCTACTAAGTTTAAATTATATTTTAGATTATAGACTATATTTATTGCAAGATATTTTTGTTAGACCTACTCTTGATTTAAATCTTAGGTCCGCCACTGGACCACAGCGACAGCATCCAAAGACCTCGCATCGCACACTGGCCTGTTGTCTCGCTCCCCTGGCATGGCCCCCCAATCACGTGAGACGACGGCTCCCCCACGTGCACATATGGCCATGTCAGCTCCTCAACTGCTTCTTCCTGCTGTTGATCCAAGCAAGCCGTATAGCCCGTAGCCGCTGCTGGATAGTTGAGAAGCTGCAGCTGCCTGATAATCTGATAGATGCCCCTAATAACCCAACGGCCAAACCGAGCACCTGGCGTACGTTGGTCAGCCAGGACAGACGACGACCCAGATCACCTGCAGGCGTCCCCAGACTCTTGTTACTGGGCTCTGGTGTCCAGCCTCGCGAAACGGGCAATTTTGCAGGCGCCCGAGCACAATTTTATCAGCAGATGCGGCATATCAGCAGCAGACGGTCGCAGTCTTTCTCGAGTTGTGGCTAGCTCGTTCGTGGTAATTTTATCATTGTTTTGCCCAGATCAGATGGCCAATCATGTCACGCGCGCGTGTGACTTGTGACGACGCAGGACAAGGCTGCACTTTCGCCGGACTTCTTCTCCCGAAGAAAAATTCTGCCGGTGAATCCAAACTCACCAGAAAGTTGCGGCAGCAGCAGGTTGTGGTTGTCAGCACCGGGTCAAGCTAGGAGGCACGGGAAAAAATAAAATAAAATACCCCATGCAATTGGCTGGTTCTTGACGTGACCTAATACTCCCAACAACGGGATTATATATATTCTAAGGTCGGAAGTCGGAACCACACAAGCTGCTGGTAGGTGCCCGAAAAGAAATCGCTGCAATTTGCGATTGCGATGCTTAACAATGATGCACGTATGCTAATAATTAATCAGATCCTCTCCTTTTTTATTATATATATACTATAAAAAAAATAGAGAGAGTAACACTAGTCGGCCTTCTCACAGAGTACTCATCCCAAGCACATGACTAGTTTAGTGTATGTGTGTGTATCATGTAATAAGATGATGGTGATGAGTTGCTGAGCATGGATGTACACGTAATAGATCAAGAATCTGCTAGACGTTGGCCTTTTTCTAGTAGCAGCTAGGTAGCTAGGCACAAACTGCTGATCACGCCTAGCCTAAGCTTATTATCATATAGAGGTGCTATCCATAGACTATCCGCACCTTTCCAAGCCTTTGATGGCCTTCTCGATCAATATCACCGTGTCCTAATCAGCGTATCTAATCGCACGACGCCAGTGGATCAAAGGTGCCTTTTTTCACTCCACGACCGCTACTAGTGCGGCCGGCGCAACACAGCAGCATGGGGGAGGTGGCCTTTTGTTGCATGCATATGTCGTCCGGCCTCTGCAACCTGCAAACCTGCTGCTGCAGCAACGATACAGATTACAGAGAAATCCATGCATCAAGCAGGTGTGCAAAAGCCCAGCTTGATCAAGCAGCACCTAGGAAGCTACTCTTAGTAGTCAACATTGTACCATAACCCTTTAGCGTAAAGTTTCTCTTTCACTCAACGCTCATTATCTGTCACTTTCTCTCCTATTTGTACTCCACCTCTATATATGGTAGTATCTACTTCTCGTCTATTTGACCAAATTTCTAGAAAATAGTATTCACGTTTATGGTTCCAAGTTAATTTATTATGAAAATACATTTCAATATTAATCTAATGGTATTCGTTGATGCCATAAATATTGATATTTTTTATCTAGAATGTCAAACTTAAAAATACTAGAGCATTACACTATGTTAAAATTGCATTCTTTCTAAGACGGAGGACGACTTCCATCCTCAAAACAAATCTACTTGTATATTTAGTCAAACTATTTCAAATCTAAGTTATTTTATATAAAAAAAGATATTTATGACACCAAGTAGTTATATTACAAAAAAATATTCTATGATGACGAATTAAGAAGTCTTACTCCCTCATTTCAAATTGTAAGTTGAAATCGTCTTTTTAGCTAGGTTAGAATCCGAGCTCTTTCAGAGAGGTATCTCAGCGTGGCTGATCATCCTCTCGGACCAGCTACTGATCATCGCCTTGGTAAGCTAGACGAAACGAAATACTTAGAATATAATATTCTAATTAATTCCTATTATACAAAAAGGTCCAGATATCCGCGGAGGCCGCATTATTTTCACTATGTACCCAGATGTAATGTATATCTAGACGCGTAGTAAAAAACTATGTACCTAGAAAAGCCATATTAATGTTTACAATTCAAAATGGAGGGAGGATTATATATCACAAATATGAATGTTTCTTTAATTGGTATAATTTTGGTTTGACTCAAAATGGTTTGACTTGGTGCTATGAACCTAGACCCCATGTAGCTAACAAATTTACCCCTGTGAACATGTACGCAAAGACTGCGTTGACAATAATAATTAACTATTAGTTGATTTTTTCCAATCAACACATGACTACTAAACGACGCTAAATAGAAATTTCATTCTTCTCAGGTCAGGTAAAGTAATACGTGTATAATTAACATGTTCGCTTGTGTTTATCAGCGTTTGTTTTCAGCCATATAACGGTATTTTCCTCTTATAAAATAAATCAGCACCAGGTAAAATCAGCGTCTACTTTTTCGTCCAGTCCAACAGCTTGATTATACTAGGATGGACGACATGCAAAGTGCGCCTCCAAATCCAATCATGCGTGCAGGGTGCGCAGGTGAGTTTCTTCTGATTGGCGCCGTCCGGCCGGCCGGAGACGGAGATAGAAGCTTCTCTGCCAAGAAAAGGTGGCCTCGTATCGGGTCAGTCGTCAGGTTCCTGCATGCATGCGTATATACTGTACTGTATATATGTTGGTGCACCTGTCGCTGCCCAATCAATTAATCAGCGGCCGTACCCATCCCGTCCCGTCCCGTCCCCGGCTCCGGCTCTGGCTCCGGTCCCGTTGTGCATCGGACGACAGGCACACATGGCACTGTTGGTTGTGTGCTTGCACTGCCGCTGCGTTCTTCGTTCACCGGCCGGTTCGCGGTTCACGCGTGCCGCGATCGCGACGCCACGCGTTCGGATAATGCCTCGCCGCGCTTGTGTGAAGGGTGCGCGCTCCTGAGGGATTTGCGTGCACATGGGGGCAGACGGCGACGGGCGTGGGGAGTTAAATTGATGACACTTGCAGTGCCAGCCTGCCAGCTGGTAAGAAATATTTAGTTCCCCTTCTAAATTCTAAAAATTCCATCAATCATTCTGTTTGGCTGAGCTAAAATTTGATTGGACCGCATTGTACGACAGAATTTGTTGTGAGAAGAAAATATGTTTTGAATTGTTGACACGTACATAAAGCATTAAATATAGAAAAAATTAATTATTAAGCTAATTCAAACCTCCGATCGATCATTCTACTATTTTTTTTCAACAGGAAACGATTGCATGTAAATCACGATATGAATCTTTTGAGCCTACTTAGGTCATGATTGGACACGTATTGCAAAAGTTAGCACGTGTGCTATAGTGTCTTTTTTGCAAAAATTTTACACGCTAAAGAGGCAGTCTCTCTGTTCCATGTTGCAAGTCGTTTGAGTTTTCCAGATATATAGTTTTTACTATATAACTAATATTCGCTACATCTACTATTATACATCTGAAAAATAATGTATCTAAACGTCAGAATAGTGGCTTACAATCCGAACCAAAGAGGGTATTATACTCTGTCTTCTGAAAGAAATTGTCATTCTAGCTTTGTACCAAGTCAATCTATATCAACTATATACAGAGTTTGTTATTAAACTTAATCTATATCCATAAATTAAGTTTGGTTTAACAAAGTTTGACTCATTCCAAATCCAAAACTAAGAGAATCTCCAAACACATTAGCTAAAATGATATCTAAATTTATAGCGACTCTCTAAAATAAATCTTACATAAAATAAGCTAGACATATTACCTAAATGGAGACGCATGAGATGGGCTATGCAAAAGTAGAGAGCTAGCAAATTTTGAGTTATTGACAAAGTTTGTTGGAGACGTTTTTCTTTTAATGATAACCAAATTTACTTTTAAAAAATAATTTAGCTATCCCTTGAAAATGCTCGTGCCTATTTGGGACCGATGTAATGTAAATGTATAATATATTCAGTTCAGGGCCGACCGGGCGGGGCGCATGAGCATGAGTGAGTAGTGGCTAGGTCCACCTCCAACGCATAATCTAGGCCATAGAATGGTTCCACACCGATCCTCACTGTTTTTGTTTCCATCTCATGGATTTGGCCGCCCGTTTGCAACGCAATGCACGCAAGATAATTAATTATTCGCTCGACCGAGCCGTTAACCGTACAGTGCCGGACGCCAAGGTCCAAGCCTTTCATGCAGTTTCTTCTGTTCATCGGTGACTACTCTACTCCTCTATATGCATGCATGCCATTCCGATGCCATGCAAAAATTCAGATTTCTACGATATAAATACAAGAGTAGTCCAGTAATATATACAGTTATTCTGACGTCGACGCCCACTGTTGGTGTCGTCTACAGTGCTGCTCGATCAACGACGACATCTGACATCTGAAAAATATAAACACACACACACACACACACGCACGCAGGGCAATCGAGTAGCAGAAAGATGGGTGTCAGGTCCTGAATGGGTGCAGCTCGCAAGCACAATCATGAACCCATAATGACACAGGGGAGCTGGGGACGGATCATCATATCAGGCGGGGGAAGAATATAATAATACAGTTACTGCTATGAAAAAAGGGGATATAAGTATAACTGTATAACCTACTACTATCATGCGAGGCTGGGGCTGGGAGGCTCATCGTCGGAGGCTCGCTAGAGCTGAATAGAAGCGCTGATTTTTTGTTAATGCTAATTTCTTGTGAGAAGAAATACTATAGCTGAAAAATATAAGCTGAAGGGAACAGAGCCTATTGTATAGCGTGTAAAGCAGAGCTCTGAGTAGTCAATTCCATGGGCGATGGCGATCGAGTATGGTAGGGCAGCACAGGGCGTAGGAGGGAGGGTGGAGACATGCCACCACCGCAAGAGGGTGTGTGTGGGCCGGCCGGCGGGGCTGGCAGTGGCGGCAGTGTGCACTGATCGATACGAACAAGCTGCAGCATCTGGAGATGGAGCAGGCAGGCAGGCAGAGAGACCCCATCTAAACCCCCCAATCACTGTGGTGATTATTACTCATTTGCAACTGGGTGGCGGCCATGGCACCTGCATGCCCAACATCTTTCTCCAGTTAGTCACTTTCTCCGCCCGGCCGGCTCACAGTCAGTGCCTCTCATCGGTGCCGAGTCCTTTTAAGGCACCGCACTACCCACTGCTGGTAGGGGCGGCCGGCGTAGGGCTCGCTGAACGGCATGGCATGCCCCGGCCCGGCCGGCCCTCCTTGGCCTGCATGCATGCTGAATTGCTGATGCTGCTTGCTAGGCTAGCTGCATCTGCATGCATGGCCCAACCTTATCACTCTGATGATTCAGGGGCAGGGCGTCCATGATCCACAGCGCGCGCTAGCCTATCTATCATATCGTCCCCATTCATGAGGGCCATGCATTTCCTCTTATGGGTTCTTTTTCTCTCTCTAACTGTGCATCACACGATAGTAATAATAATATTATTACACGGGAGGAAACAATTAAAGCCTCTCTCTTATCTTATCTCCCTGGCTGTCAGCTGTCGCTCTCCCGTGTCTCCTGCGCCACAGGGGAAAACGGGGAATACTAAAGATAAGAAAGCGACGTGTGTAGAGAGCGAGAAAGGGGGAAGATGGGCGTTGAGAGATGCCCACAACGACACTCACAAAGGCAGCAGCCAAGCCAGCAGGTCAGGCCAGACCAGGGACAGAGAGAGCACGCACATACAGATACAGCAGGAACAAGGGCAAGGCAAAGAAAGCCCCAAGGGAGGAATGAAATCACCGGTGCAACAACAACAACTTGCGCCGTGGTAGGCCCATATATAATAATCAGGCACGAGCACGACGACACTGGTCATAATAAATTATTAAAGCCGACAGCATTTCGCTGCCGTTGGCATCCGCCGCTACCCGCCGACGTGGGCCGCTCTGCCGCCATGCATACATGCGTGCTCTCCCCGGCCGGCCCGGCCCCGCGCGCGCTGCGCTCATCCGAAGGAAAGAGATCATCAAGGCATGTGTTCGCGCCGGCCGGACCGGCGAGGCCTATCCAATTCCAATCCACCTGTGTCTTTTGTTAATTCGTGTTCTTCACTGTTCAGGCGCGCCGCGTTTGAAAAAGAAAAAGGAAACCATCAGGATTATTAAGTTATTATTATTTTTTTTTTTTTGGAGGAAGAACTACGGAGGGGAGAGATTCCCCGCCTGGATTTTCATTTAAAGAGAATGCAAGAGTCAATTACATATCAGCGAACCAGCAATCTAGCACTAGCACTAGACGTGGGCTGATCCATACACGAACGAAGATACATTTTCCACCGTCACAAACCAGGGACCATGGATGCCAAAACAAAACGCCCTTCCCAGGTTGTCAAGTCGTCGCAGACACGAGAGACAATGTGGCGCCAATTGTGCGTCTCTCCTCTGAAGATGGTGCCAGTATTAAGTTATTATTGTGTCAGTTCCCCATCAAAATCCATCTCCCCTTCTTGAGCATGCAGCAGCAGCAGCGAGCAGCAGAGAATCGAATCGTCGTCGAAGATGGGGAGTGGAGTTAAGGAAGTGGGTAGTGCTGGAATGGATGCATGGAATGGAACCCAGGACAGAAGCAGAAGCCAGCACACAATTAACACAACCACTGGGCCGGGTGGCCGGCCAGAGGGGCTTGTCACAGGAGATCTTCTAGTTGTTGGTTTGATTCTGGTTGGTTTCATTTACCGGGGGGACCAGGCAGCCACATACGTAGCTTGGAGTTGAGGGCATCTGGTCCCAAACAGATATGCATGACGGACAACTGCTTTGAGCTGTGCTTGCAGCTAACCCAAATACTCCTCCACTCGATCCCTCCCCCGCCCGGCCCATTTGCAAGGGGACCGCCGGCCCTACGTACAAAATACGTACGTCTATACTGTATACCCACCACAGCTGCCGCCCGGCCCGCAGGACGTCTATACGTACGTCTATACTCCGCCGTGGCAAGTGGCATGTGACAAAGCCCAGCTGGTGTCCAATCCAATCCAATGTTTAGTTTCTCTTGTTGGCTTGTTGCTTGCCCTCCTAGCTTCCCTCATCTATCAGCCTCTGCTGGGCTCTTGGGCAGTGGGTCTGGCTGGATTGTAGCATGGGGGCCTATCTTGGCGGCTTTTCTGCAGTGCATCGATCCATCATAGAGATCCCAAGCAGGCCCATCCATCTGATGCCAATGACCCATCAGAGATAACAAGAAGATATATAGTGAGTCTTATTCATTAGTCTAATAATCACCCAAGATTTTAACCATTTTAGATATAGAATGATAATTTTTCTCTCATAGCAAATCAGTATGAGCCGAAATCAAACGTTCCTTTTTATTTCTTGATAATCGAACAGAATCTAGTAAGCTACTCTGATTAAGTACTACCAGTACTAAATAGTGCTAGCAGCCTGGTACTGTACACGCAACAGGCCAGTGGTGTGCTGCTACTAAGCTAGGAGTAGGAGCGGCACACGTACACCATCTGAATATCTGATCGAGATGAGTCCATCTCATCCATGAGCAAACCGGCCAGTGGCTGGATGAATGTGACGCAGTAGATCGATCGATAAGGCGGTGCCCTGTACGGGAGAATACGATGCAGCAACACAGTAGAATACGATGGAGTACAAAACATCGGAGTCAAAGCCGGCATAATGGTGTATGCGTGCACCCGGGGGGGGGGGGGGGGGGGGGGGGATCAAATCCGTCCTTTTGTTTATTTATTACAAAAGGAGAAAAAAAAAAGAAACGAGCCTCTGGAGATTGAATTCGTTCTCTCAGTTTTAGATGTTATTTAGTTTCAGAGACTAAATTTTAGTCATGTCATCGAATGCTGACTAGAAACATGAAATATAAACTAATTACAAAACTAGCTCCAAATTTAAGTCAGCCAGGAGATACTAGGCTACTATGCTAGCAAGCACAGAATCTGCCCGCCCGCCTGCCGCCGCTACGTACGTTAGTATAGAGTGACAAAACGGATGCAGCAGGAGCAGCAGCGGACGCATACGCGCGTACAGGTACAGTTGCCTTTGCCTGACAGACAGCGGCAGCAGCAACATCAGCCAGCAGCAGGGCTACTGGTACGAGCGAGTAGATGGGTGATCGATCACATGCGCTCCACGACACGCCCCGCTGATGGAGTTCAGTTGCATGATTCCGATGAGGTGAATCGATCACGAACCGATCGATGATGATCCCTCGCATCCAGCCCGCCACCGCCAGGACGTCCGTCCGTGTCCGGCCAAGATGCATGCTCCCAGCTAGAGCTAGGCCACTGCCAATGCGCCCACGGCATCCGCCGCGCGCGCTGCCGTGCCGGCGCCGCCGTCTGACTCCCATCGCCATTCCTTTCCCCCCGCCTGCGAGTTCTTTTTGAAATAAAGGCATGCAGTGCAGTGCAGGTCCCATGAGCAGGAGGGGCATGCCGCCGCAGCAGCCAGCCCCAGCAGCCGCCAGGCTCGGCCGGGCCCCGCCGCTGCGCAGGCCGCCGAGTGATCCAAGGCGCCTGCCTCTGCCTCTGCCTCTGCTGCCGTTCTGCCTGCCACTGACGCGCTAGCTGTGGGCTGTACCTGTACCCTGTACCACGTCGTCGTCGTCGATCTCGCCTGGGCCAAGCTATCTATACTCGTAGCTCCGATCATCCATCAGCCACCGGTCCACGTACCACCAACTGCTGCGCACTGCTGTTCTGGGCCATGCAAAGGGAATGCGCCCTTCCCGAGGGTTGCAGACACGACGAGCTGTCGACGACGGGCGCCAGCGGTGGCGTATCTCTGCCGCGGGCCGCCCGTCGTCGCGTCCAGAGCTTTTGTTCCGACGTGCTGTCCCATTCTGGGCCGCGCAGCCTGCCACAATCCTGCTGCTCTGCTGCGTGTTCAGTTGCTCTGTTCATTCACGTACAACAACAACTGGAGATTTGTGCTTGCGCAGATCGATGGCGACGGCGATGGCGATGTTGATTTGCTACGGGAAGGGGATCGAAGAGGCATGAGACGAATTGAACGGGAATGGAGATCGATCGATCGTGGAAAGGAGAGAGGGCGGTCGAACGGGTCGCTGTCGTGTCGTGCGCTGCTGCACTGCACGGCATGCCGTTAGTCGTCGCTCCAAATTTTCAATGGTTTCTTTGTGATCGAGGGAGTAACCGCGTAGCATGTATGGCTTTGTGTGGAACGCGTGCACTCATCATGTACATTGCTTTCGCCCCATTGATCACCTCATCAGCGTCACAGCGTGCTAATTACTCCAAGTAGTAACACTACATAATTGTCAGAATAATTGGCTTGGGCAAACGTTAACGTCTTCAGGGAGATGATAGATTTTAATGGACCAGCACCGTTGGCTTCTTGGGCAATTCTCGTGGCCATCTGGGGATCCAAGGCTTGGAGAAGTACTTTTACTGTTTTACTTGACACAAAAGGCCAGCTTGGCATTTTATCGTGTCGTATGTACCCCTGCTAGGGATAAATAAAGTTATATAATTAGGGACTATTTGGTTGATGATCACAATTCGCCATGCCGGAAGTTAGGTGTACAGCTGTTTCTTAGACATGTATTTAGTGAGCTCTTGCAATTGTGTCACACCAGACTTTCTTAGTATCATATCCTACACATGATAGACTCATTTTCTTGCAGAACTTTATCACAAGTGCAGCTTCGATTTTGCTCGCCATGTTTTCTATGGGAGCTACAATTTACCTAAGGCTAAACACGACGAACTTAGGCACGAATCAAACATGCCCTTGTTCTTGTTATTTTAGACAGCAGAGACCAATACATAGCTAAATTTGGCTATGATTTCCTATTATATATCCAAAAGATCAAAGAGTAAATAAATTTTATTAAGCCAGGTTAGCGTCTTGAAACTATGTATTTCTAAAGTTATCAATAGTTACACTTTTAAAAAGTTTGACACCAATCTTGTAACAAGAATATGGTACTCGGGGCAGTAGTTATGTTCACAATCTTAACTGTAATAATCAATTAAAAATGTCGAGGTGTTCGAAATTCAAGTTTTGAAAAATTGAAACAATTAGGGCCTGTTTGGATCCCTGAATTGAATTGGTTTCACTGAATTATATTCAAGGAAATGAATTGAATTGAAACCAATTCAATTCCGTTATTCCCGTTTGGCTATCACAGAATTTATTTCTAGGAATTAAAATCAAAACAATGTTTGGGTGACTTGGACACTGAATTTGCGCTCAGTTTGTCTCAAGCTCACTCTCTCCTCTCCTCAGGTTCTCTCTTATCTCTCCTCTCCAAAACCTACAGGAAGAAACGATGAGATGCAGTTGAAACCGCAATGGATCGAGGCACAAAAAAGGTGATGTTTATGGAGGAGGCGAGCTCACCTTTGGATGCCGAGGTTCTGGTCCCGCTGTCCAAGGCGATGGCGTCACACGAGAGATCCACGGCGGCATGGGCGACGCACGAGCAGTCCGTGGGCGGCGCAAGGGCAGGTCGAGAGCGGCTGCGTGGGAAACCTTGCAATCTGGATCCTGGACGCCCGCGCAGGTGTTTGCGTCGATGGAGGTGGCGGCAACACGACTATGCCATGGCGGCGACGCGATGGAGTTGGGAGGGAGAGCGTCGGGATAGAGTCGAGAAGGAGGAGGAAGGCGACAGGGCGAGATTCTGTGCGTTTCTGGTAGGTTAGGGTCCGAAATGGGAGTAGGCCGCGATTTTAGAGATCGGAAACGGACCGAAACGACCAATTCGATTACATAGACAGCCAAACGGGCCGCGTTCCAGAAATTGATTCAATTCGGGCCAATTCAAGGGAACCAAACAGGCCCTATAGGAAAGCCTTAGGATAACAGAACGAACCACAATGCAATTGTTAAGGAAAAGAACACCAACGATTTGCTAACAATACTTGGTCAAAACATGAAGCATTTGTGACCACGACCTGAGTATATTTTTTCCAGAACTTGGTCAGCATTAGAGAAGTTCAACTTATGAAAAAAGTGAAAAAAGGTATTTTAGAGTGGAGGGAGTTTTATTGAAGGAATCTGTTTATACTCATATGTTTTTTACATGTCGTATTAGGTTTGTTCAATCAAATGTTCTTAACTTTGGCCATCATTTTTTAAATGTATAGGATAACAACATAAAATTCATAGTTTTAGATTGACCATGTGAAATATTTTCGTTATATATAGTTCACATGTTGTGAAACTACATGGATTTTTGAATTGATGGTTAAAGTTAGGAATTGACATAGGAAACCTAATGTTACATGAACAAAACGGTGGGAGTATCAATGCTGTGTCATAAGAATACGTATGTATAGACTAATAATTGTAGGTCATAGTTTGCCCTAAGAATAGCTAATAAATAAACAAGAGAAAATAGCGTTGTTCAAATCAGGGAGGTAAAAGTGCGGCCTTTCATCTTGGCATTTCGAGCGGCCCAATAGGCTAATAAAAAGCACTGAATCTGATCACGAAGCCCGGGCGGCTCACTGCGATTTGATTGTGATGGGTCGGCCCACGCGTTCGTGCACAGAACCAAGAACGCGCTGCGGCATGCCAAGTTAAAGCCCCCTAGCCTGGGCTGCTGGGCTAAGCAGAGCGAGTTCTGACGTGAAAAATGAAAATGGAGCCCAGCCCAGGCGCTCGTCACGGCAGGCTACTCTCGCAGACCGCCTCGGGGTGACCGGGCGGCGCCACTATCCAGGGAATCAGGATGTGCATGTCAACGTGCAGATTCGCTCGCCTCATGGTCGAAAGCAGCCTCCCAATTTTAAACCGGATATATATGAAACCGACGGCGACGACCGGCGTGGCCGCAGCGCGCGCGACGGCACCGGTCCAAAAGAGCTACTCCATCCCTTAAAAAATGACGTCCGAAAAGCGTGTTTGCAAGGAAAATACGGTTTTTTAGGAACAGTTTTAAAAGGACAGCCCCAGTTTTAAGTAAAAGAGCATAGATTACCATGATCTGATCTATAAATGATGTACTACATGCAGATTTTGAGTAAATTTTGCAGGGCCGCAGGGAGGATGATCAGCTATCAGCTCCACGCCTGCGCGCGCCGGAGCTTCGGCACACGACGCGGCGGCGCTTAGATATACTGTTGTGGAATTATCATGGGAGGAGAACGGTCAACAACCGCAACCAAGGCTTGCTCGCCGGTACTTGACCGTCGAAGGCGCCGCAGGGCAGGGGCAGCCCTGTCCGAAAACTCATCAGGTGAGACGTGAGAGGCATGCGTGTATGCATGCGGCTGCAAAGCCCAGAAGTGTGACTTTCGATCGCATCGGAATAGGCCAACATTCCACGCACATGTTGCGCGGTTTCAGAGTAGGGGACTCCGTTTCAATGCACGTGTAGACCGTCCGTCCCCATGCGAGTGACGAGGATTGTTCAGCACTTCAGCGTGGCAAACATGTGTTTGGAAAGACGCATGGTTTGACTGACCACATACAGAAGAGGCGTCGCCATCTTAATTTGGCCTTGTTCTTTTTCGTAATCAGCTATAAGCGCTGTGCGGTATTGGGTACCTTAACGTGCGGATAGCTTAACTTTCTTCTTCTTCTTCTTCCCCCCCCCCCCCCCCCCCCCCCCCAAACAACTGAGAATTAGATTCTGATCGATCGATATGTTAATTACTAAGTATGCTGTCCTTTGATTTGTAAACGGACAGCATGGATGCATTCCGCTTAACAATATTTTCAAGGGTGTTTTCACTCAACAATATTTTACTGAAATTATGTTTTTTTTAAGCTTACTGAAATTATGTTATATATAGGAGTGGTTGTGTTTTTTTTTTCTTTTTCATTCACATCAGGGGCAGCTGAAAGCCTATACTTGTGGTTGTTCTGACAAGCACTGCACTGCACCAAAATACTCTATACGCCAAGAGACGTGAAAAAGGCCGCCACTGATGAGCAAACCAAATCGTGGCCATCCATTCCGTGTGCATCCCACTAGCCTCACTTGCAATTGCAACACCGCACTCACTATCGCAGAGTGCTCTCACAGGCGTGTCAGCTTCCAGTTCCGCCGTGGTGCGTCCGATCCGCCGGCCTACAAAAAAAAAAAATGCAGTCCCACCCATAAAAAAAAATAAAAAAAATCCAGACTCTCGTCAGTCGCAAGACGGGAGCACGAGCAAAGCAACACAAAGGATGGAGCCCGAGACCGAGTGAGAGTCCTCGCAATCTGGGGAGTCAGGAAAACGTGGCGCCGGACCCGGACAGACCCGTTCTGGAGAAATTTCAACCCACGCCCCCGTGCCGAGCTGACTGCTGAGTGCTGACCCGACACCGGCGCAAGAGGACAGGAAGCGGCGGCCCTCGCAGCGGCTTCGAATATCCCTCCCGCTCCATGCGGGGCCCACGGCGTCAGAAACTCACAAGGGTCATCGAAGCCGTGTGAGAGGGAGGGCCGCAGCAGGGATAAGAGAGCGGGTGCGGGTCCCGTCCGAACCGAGGCCATTCGCCGTCCGCCCCGCCCCGCCTCCTGTCCTGCCGCCCGCTGCTGTGCCTGCGCCACCACGAGGACCACGCCGGCGATGGCGACCGTCACGACGCCGCTCCGCTCCGCGCTGCTCTCCCCGGCCGCCGCCTCGCCCGCGGGCCGGCGCCGCGGGGGCTGCAGTGGAGGTCGGCGCCGCCGCGCGCCCTCCTCCTCCGTGCGCTGCGACGCCTCCCCACCGCCCTCGTCGTCGTCGGCGGCGGCGGCCGCCTCGTTCGACCCGGACTTCGACAAGAAGGCGTTCCGCCACAACCTCACGCGCAGCGACAATTACAACCGCAAGGGCTTCGGCCACAAGAAGGAGACGCTCGAGCTCATGAGCCAGGAGTACACCAGTGAGTTTTTTTTTTTTTTTTTTCGTAACAGCAGCAAGCAGGAGGTGGCCTTTTATGTTTCTAGCTCCTCCTGTCCTGTCCTCCGGGCTGATCGATGGAATCGAATTGGTATGCAGGCGACGTGATCCAGACGCTCAAGAAGAACGGCAACCAGTACACCTGGGGCCCCGTCACCGTGAAGCTCGCGGAGGCCTACGGCTTCTGCTGGGGCGTCGAGCGCGCCGTGCAGATCGCGTACGAGGCGCGCAAGCAGTTCCCCGAGGAGCGCATCTGGCTCACCAACGAAATCATTCACAACCCCACCGTCAACAAGGTGAGCCATATCCGAATCTGAGCTTCATACGGAGCTAGGTGGGTGAGGAAATCGAGTGGTCTGCTTCCTCTTATGCACATCAGAGAGTAAAACGAGCTGTTGCCCAACTGAGTGTTACAAAGTCAAATTCTAGTGCTGAAAGTGTTCGTTCTTAAACTCCAATTTAATTCGGCCCCAGTGCTCGTGCCTTACCTGCAACTGCAAAGCAAAAATTCTAGTGCTCAAAGTGTCCACTGCTCTCTCTCCCTTTAGCATAACCTCCATACCTTCTTGTGACCCTGTACCTAAGTTGTTATACTCTGATTCAGAGGCTTATGTGCTTAGCTGAGTTGAATTCATGTGATTGGTCATGCAGAGGTTGGATGAGATGGGTGTAGAAATCATCCCTGTTGACGCGGGCATCAAGGATTTCAATGTCGTCGGACAAGGCGATGTTGTTGTGTTGCCTGCATTTGGAGCTGCTGTGGAGGAGATGTACACGCTTAATGAGAAGAAGGTGCAGATTGTTGATACGACCTGCCCTTGGGTTTCAAAGGTAAATTTTTGCTTTCGCGTTCTTCCTTTTATGCCATTTGACAATTGGCGCCTGTTTCTCGAAAGTCAAAAATTACCATACCAGGCTGATGAAGTCCACTATTCAATATATAGGTCTGGAACACGGTCGAAAAGCACAAGAAGAGCGATTATACTTCAATTATTCACGGAAAATATTCCCACGAAGAAACTGTTGCCACTGCTTCTTTTGCAGGAAAGTACATCATCGTGAAGAATATGGCAGAGGTAAATCTAACGAATTTTATGTTTTGCTGTTCTTTGGACTTTGTGCCGAACATGGTCAAAGATAAGAAAGTTGAAATGTTTTGAATAGGCGACCTATGTGTGTGATTATATACTTGGTGGCCAACTTGATGGGTCTAGCTCAACAAAAGAGGAGTTCCTTGAGGTAAGGACTGAGGATTTTACTCAAGTTATCCATTTACTGGCATGCTGGGAAGGAGTGACCAACTAAACCGTTTGACACACAAACGCAGAAATTCAAGAAAGCTGTTTCTCCGGGATTTGATCCTGATGTTGATCTTGTTATGGTGGGAATTGCAAATCAAACAACAATGCTTAAAGGAGAAACTGAAGAAATTGGTAGGTTATCGGACCAGCCTCTGCTACCTCGACAGCTATGTGTTGTGATTTATGCAATACGTATTGATTTAGCAAACACCAATTTGATTGCAATGCTGTATGATTAATAGGGAAACTTGTTGAAAAGACTATGATGCAAAAATATGGAGTTGAAAATGTAAACAATCACTTCATGGCCTTCAATACTATTTGCGATGCCACTCAGGTAATTTTTCCTTTTCCAACATTTCCTTCAGCTTTGCATAACACAAAGTCTTGTAGCCCAACCCAACTGAGTCTCTTCCTTTTAGATGTTGAGTGAAGCATTCCAAAATATACAGTTTCTTGATTATTTCAGAAACTGGTTGTTTCTGTATTATCTAGTTTATTACTCCATTGCTGAATGAAAGATGCTTGTGCCTGATGGAACATCGTTCTATTTGTTAAAAAAAAAAATCTTTCCAAACTTTCCCATATTGATGTTTAACAGACACTCCGTTATGTGTTCTCATTGATCAATTGGAACATAGGCAACAAAAGAAAACAACCACCACCTACTCTATTGATACTCGGTGCAATATATTCTATAATGGAAGTGTCAGTCTTACGGCATTTATTAATCTTTACACGGGGCTAAAATGTGGACCTTTTGGAATTGATGGAATTAGTACTAATGTACTGTAAAGTTTAGCATACAATTCATGATAGACGGAAGCCATTCATGGTACAAGCACCGTCACCCTACATGCAACCTGCAAAGGAAACTGAGACAGCTATATGGCACCTTTATTTAGGTCAATGTTAAGAGGATCCTAGTTCATTTATTGCTCCACTTTTAACTTGAGAAGTTGTCTCTTTGGGTGATAGATTTATAATTGTTTGGACATATGCTGCATTGACTTATATATACATCCGGCCATCTGTTTGATTCCTCAGGAAAGACAAGATGCTATGTATCAAATGGTGAAAGAGAAAGTTGACCTTATTCTTGTTGTTGGAGGATGGAATTCAAGTAACACCTCTCATCTGCAAGAAATTGGAGAACTCAATGGAATTCCATCCTACTGGATTGACAGTGAACAAAGGATTGGACCAGGAAACAAGATCAGCTACAAGTTAAATGTAATTTCTAATACCCTCCACAGATGCTGCTTTGTTTAACCAGGACAGTATTCGTTTTTTTAACAAATAATATAATTTTGAAAGGATCTTCTGTTTAATTAGAAACTGAAAATAGCTTAAATTTAATTATTGAAAATATAGGATCTCATTTTTAACTGAAAATTGGATTGTTTAACAGCATGGTGAACTTGTTGAGAAAGAGAACTGGTTACCCGAGGGGCCTATTACCCTTGGTGTTACTTCAGGTGCCTCCACTCCAGACAAGGTAAGGCAGAGCTGTACTGATCTAACTTAAGTGTTTGTACACAGCTTGCTTGTACCACATAAAACTTGATGGCAATAATGACATTCAACTTGCAGGTTGTTGAGGATGTTCTTCAGAAGGTATTTGAGATCAAGCGTCAGGAAATTTTGCAGGTTGCATAAATTTTAAACAGGAATTTGGTTAAGAGCGGAATAGCTTTGGCTTGGCAAAAGGTTGCTAGAACCGTTGCACAGGCAATGTTTGTACAGTAGCCAAGGATGTAACGGGTTAGGCACGAATACTACTACGAGGCACTCCTTGTGCTAGAATTTACAGTACGGTGGAAATGAAAATGTTGTTATCATTGGTTTGAATAACAGTTGCATCAGCTGTTCTAGGGCCTAATTTTTTGCCACTTAAATTGATGTCAGGGAAGACACTCAAATGTGTAAGTTCATGGATTGAGCTCAGTTGCAGGATTTACTGTGCCTGTATACTAATCAAAAGAATGCATAGTTCCTGCGTGTAAAATGCTTAGATCCAGTACTTGAACTGTTGATATGTAATCAGTTGTGACAGAAAATCGTAATAGAACTTCCAATTGCTCTAATATATATTTCTTCTTTGTTTTTCTAACTGTTGTCCTACTTTCTCGTTTTCCTAAAGCTTTGATAGCACGGCTAATGATAAAGTCAAATGCTGAGTATATTACATCTCATCCATCTTATCTAATAGTTGGCTATTGATTACCCTGCACGACTATCGACTAATATCTGAACTGTTGTAAATTTACAACCAACTTTCGTCTCTCTCTTCTCTCCCCGCCTCAACACAAATCCGATGTGGCTTTTTTGCAGCGGAGCGTAGATCGCCTTATGATCCTTCCTCTGGAGAGTGCAGGTGTAAAAGGCAACACAACCCATGCAATCAAAATAGTTAATTTTGATGATTAAATGGATTATTCAAAGGTCGGCAACAACCCATGCAATCAAAATAGGTAATTTCGATGATTAGATGGATTATAAAAAGGTCAACAAAAACGGTTGGCTAAGCTGGAACTTGATGCAATGGGCCATGACCTGTGCTGCACTGTTACTCTGTTAGGCCTTGTTTGGTTGCAATAAATCAAAGGGGATTGAGGGGGTTTAAATCCCAAGCAAGCTAAAATCCCTTCCCCGTCTCACAATCACAACCACGATTTCACGCACTCGCGATGCGCTGGCCACCGAAGCTCCGCCGTGGCCGTCGTGTTGAACCGCTTGGCGGCGCGAAGGACGGCCCTGAGGTCGGCGACCTTGGCGCGCTTGGTGCGGCAGCAGTTGGCGTGCACGGTGGCCACCAGCGCCGCGTCCCGGCTGTCCTGGCAGAAGCCGCTGAAGCGCGCCGTGTCCAGGACGCGCGCGCGCACGCCGAGCCGCCGGAACGCGCCGCGCCGCGCCATCCGGTTCAGCACGTCCTGCTCCTTCATCCCCGCCGACCCCGGCGCCCGCCGCGCCGCGTGCCACTCGTCGAACAGCGCCGCCGTCCGGCCGTTGGCGGCCACGAAGAAGAAGCCCGTGTTCAGCTCGTTGCCGGCGACGTCGTGCGGCGCGCCGTTGAACTTGTCGCAGCTGATCAGCAGGTCCTCGCCCTCCGCGCGGTCCAGCTTCGGGAACGGGTTCCTCAGCCACATCACGTCCATATCCTTTATTTATTTACATATCAAAAGCACCAAAAATCTAAGCATGCTAATAAATTGCTAATGCATGCAGCAATAATGGAGAAGATGCAAGCATGATGGCAATGGCAGACGTACGCACAGTGAATATGAAGCTGTAGCCGTGCTTGAGGACGTCGCCAAGGAACCGGATGCGCCGCCACATCATGCGAATGAACCCGTCCGACATGTAGAGCTGCTCGGAGGAGAGGTCGCCGCTCTGGCTGTCGTCGACCGGCCGGAGCAGGTAGCACTTGACGCCGCCGCCGAGGCTCGTGCACCGGCGGAAGGCCTGCTGGTCCATGGCCACGAAGAGGACGTGGTCGATGAGCTGCTCGGTGCCGTCGCCTTCCTTCAGGCTTTCGAGGAAGAGGTCCAGCAGGCCGCCCTCCTCCGCGTACGCCTTATTCAGCATGGTCAAGATCAGCGTCCTGTTCGCGTACGCCGCGCCGCGCAGCGCCACCTCCAGATCGTCGTCCGGGGCAAAAGCCTGGACGACATCCGTTTGATGACAAGAATTAAGCTATAGATCGCGAGCTGATGATTAGGCTAGCGTAGCTGCAGTCACAGTATTAATCCTGAAAGAGCGAGCTGACGATTTTTTGAACAGTAAAAGTAGACTTGCCGATGATCGGCGGCGCCGTATGTTGAAGAACTTCTCCTCCTCCTTCCCGGCGTCGCCGCCGGCCGGAGAAGACGCGACGTACGTGCAAACCACGATGACGACGCAGACGGTGGTGAGGAACACGACACGGCTCAATGTGCATTGCTCCGGCCGAGCTGGTATCAGCACCCCCATTGGATTGGATCGATCAACTTGATTGCTCTTTCTTCGTTCGATTCCCTAGCCTTGGAGGGAGAATGGAACCTGTAGCTTGATCACCAATTCACCACGGAAGGATCGCAATGTCTCCGGGGAGACCAGGAGAGGACGATCTCGTGGACATCTGTTTGTTACTGGTTCAGTTATTATATTTTATCAATATGGTATATACGTATCTGCTTGGGTGTAGTCATGAGAAAGTTGCAGCTAACCTACTTCTTGTATTGACAGTATATCACGCACAATTCACCACCAGGCTCCTCAAATCAACGTTATGTACGGGTACACCGTACACGTTGTGTTGGTGCTGGTGCTCCAGCCATGGTTGGCGGTTAGAGCCTACGGCGCGCAGTAGAGGTGGTAATAATGGATTAGAATCTAGTCTAGGAGTAAATTAAAATGGAGAAGCCAATTATTAAAATCCAAGGAGATAAAATAATGGATTAGAATCTAGGAGCAAATTAAAATGGAGAAGCCAGTTATTAAAATCTAAGGAGATAAAAAAAATCCAACGTCCAATCTAAATCTAATTCCAAATGACTAATGTCTAATCCAATCTATCTAATTGCTTTAAACTCCAAATCCATCCATGACAATCCAATGATAGCAAATCATTTCTAAAAAAGCTGGACCTCAGAATTATTATTTATGTTCACGCATTAAAATGTTGCACAGTTGTGTGAAATTTATTGGAGATAACTCATATGACAACAGGCTGAAATTTATTGGAGATAACTCATATGACTACTCTGTGCATACTGTGGTAGCCATATATAATTGTGGGTCCCATGTAAAAAACTGGACTCTAATATTAAAACCTCGCCGTTCACACCTTAAAATTTTTAGTAAAATTCACTGGAAAGACTAAAGTTAAAACATCGTCGTTCACACCTTAAAGTTTTAGTAAAATCCACTAGAATATATTTGAAATGGCTCTGTATAACAATTGGTTGCTTTAGGTCTGATTGATTCCTTGCATTAGTATTACATTGTATTAAGGGTCATGTAGTATATCCTTAACCTACATAAGGTTATAAAATCAGCTATTGTTTGGTTCGTTGAATAGGAAAATATACAATGTTACGTGTGTGGTTGGTTTCCTGCATAAGTGTTTAGAGTAGACCCAGAATTTAGTCGAATTATAGGATTTAGGCTGACCATGCTTTGAGATGAACTAGTTTCACTATGAGGGCATGGATAAGATGCTGTGCGGACAACCATTTAGGCCATTTGTACACATTAGGACAAGTCTAGTAGAACTCCATTTGATTAGGCCATTTTTATTAGGACCAATCTGGTATAGCTCTATTTGATTCTGATTCTTTATGAAGCCATCAGAGATCAGCAAGACTAGGCCATTCGTATGTATTCGTGCGACAGGAGCTTTGAACTTTTTTAGTTGGTCTCCAATAGATCTTTGGACATTGTTGCATCAAATGAGAATGGATATAACGACAGTCCTTGACACTTCGTTACTGCTGTTCATATTATGACGTGTTAAATGTCATGTACTCATGTGACAGCTTCAGCACTGGTATCAAGCCATCAGGTATCGGCAAGACAGGAACCTGGTTCCACAGCAGCAATGTAATCACCCCCTAAAACGTCAACATCTATATGTTCCAACGAAATCTAGTTGAACATAAGAGAAGACACCCACTGTGTTGGCCATGGACGCGTCAATCAAATATCATAAAAGCCAACGACAGCTTAAGACATGGCCATGGCCGCATGGGGCACAGGAGACAGGACACAACACGGGCTCCCATCGAAATGACTCTGTAAAGAGTGAGTACAACACACATCAACCTTTACATTCATTCCGTTCACTAATTCTGATGAGGTGAAACGAAAAATCTACCATCCAACTCTCACCATCAGCTCCCGCTCCCCTTTCCATGTCAGACTAACCTTCTAATAAAGAGCCCACTCCAACATAGCTTGTACACCAGGCAGCCCATCTTCGGGTGCCTAGGTGAAATGGACCGCTTACTTCCCGTATCCTACAATTGGGAAGTAGTGGATGAAATGGGAAAAAAGAAGAGAAAGAAAAAGAATATGGGGTGGAACATTGTCAAATATACTTTACACAATCACTGAGCTTCTACCAGAGCCATAAAGGAAGAAGCTGTGGAGATGTCATAGCCAGAAAGACTTCTTCTCGCCATATCCTGTGCACGGAACACCCTTATCTTCTTCTTCCCTTTTGCTAAAAAGGGTCTGGTCTGAACAATCCAGACCCGCTCCACAAGCTGTATTGTACAGTTCGCATGCAGAGTAACATACGCGGAGCCTGTTGTCCCCATCCTCGTCACACCGTTGAATTGAGATCTGATAAGAGAAGTTCGATCAGGCAAAGTTAATTCATTGATTGATGATAGATTTGCTGATATCATATTAACACTAACATTTGTTTTTTCACATAACCAGAGTGACATGATTGACGGCACTTCACAAAGATCAAGGACAACAAGTAGCTTAGTAACCGACTTCTCACTAACTAGTTATACCGGTTTGAGTAGTGTGCTCGTGCGAAGTGTAGCTGCTTAGTAGCACCACTAGCTAACACAAGCTAGACAGTGCTACCTATTGCTCAACTAGTGTGGCACTGTTCTTTAATTCATTTATTTTCAAGGAACAATGAGCAAAAGCCTAATCAAGAAATGAGTATGCAATGGAGAGCTTAAGTTTGTCAAATAATCGAAAAGAAAAACAACTTCAGCAAAAACCGTGATAAAAGTGTTAAAAGAGAATAGGTCAAAGAAAGCAGTACCCAGCAGGCTAGCCGCTTTGCAGCTGCTGCACAATTGGCATTGTTGAAGAAGTTAAGGAAGGTCCGCCCACTAGGCATCAATCTATTGTAATTTGGCACGAGAACTACAGTTTCAAGCTGCTGTAGTATACTGAGTTCACTTGGCGCACAATGCTGCCCCTCTGAATCTCTAACAAGCACATCATGACACATTGACAGACTGGGCAGTATTGCAGAACCCTTCTGACATGTGTAGCCCGCATAATCTGAACAACGGAATTCACATTTACCATTATCACAAACCCCTCCATGTAAACTACATTGTTCATCGCAAACCGCTGCATAAAAAGAAAGGAGGATATTACTTCTTGCTTACATGAATAAGAACAAACACCAAATAAAGTTCACAAACATTGAAGATAATAACAGGCTTCTTTTATTACACAATTTCAAATCCATTACCCCAATATGTCAACTGTCAAGCAAAACATTCCACCATGTCATAAATGTTATAAATTCGACAAAGCAATCAATGTGTAAATCTGTCCTCCCTTCCAGCCAACAACAATACTTGTCACAATTGACTTTGCATGGTCTTCTATGCATATTTTTTACCAATAATATCTTCCAGCATATTTTCTTAAAATCCTCTAAATTTACGATATTTTGCAAGTATTTTTCCAATACAAATCTACACATATATCTCCAAACTAAATGATCTATAATGTTTTTGGCATTGTAGTTTTCAAGGTTAGACCAAATCTTATCCTCATTGTCTTATTTTGACTTCTTTTCAGACACAGAACAGTGTTTTCCTCTCACAATAAATTAGCATCAACCGAAATCAGCGCTTCTTTTCAGACAAACGAACAGAGCAGTGGTAAGAAGAAACCAGTAGTTAAAGCTTCACCTGTAGAGCAGTCAATCCCTGTCCATCCACTTTGACATTCACAGATCCCATTAGCTTTGCATATACCATGGTTACTGCAATTGTCTGGGCAAGATCCTGTCCACCACACCAACAATAGTGAATTTGTGAGGTATAACGGAATGAACACTTCAAGATGACTGCAATTTTCAACAGTTTCTGAACACCACAATCCTGTTGTATCATCTAATTCACAATAGCACTTTTGCAAGAATAAACACATTCAGTGCAGCTCATGCTACTGATAAAAGTGGTAGATGTTTACATGCCACCCATTTCTTTCATCCTGATCGACAAATGAATATACATGAAGCGAAACAACAGAAACCTACATGCCATTTTCTAACCTAAGCTAACTATGTGACGAATTGCTTGACTCTGAACATCCTTGAACACCCACTCGTTTATTTTTAAGATACCCTTTTCCTCAGTAGATGCCAATTTGGAATTTCTACAGTTAATGACAAATTGACAACAGCTTTGACCATTCAAATCACAAGTATTTAAATCTATCATTTGAAAAATCAATATTCATAGATTTGTCATTAAAGTACCTCCCTAACATTATACAATTTTCATGATCATTTCTTAGTATCTCTATAAACAATTAACAGAACAGTGTATTCAAATCGTATTAATGACTGGAATATTATCTTCTTAATACAGAAGTAGTAAAACGCTAGAGAAGTTTCAAAGAAAGTGGTTAAGAAAAACACACATCTGATGTCATTCTGGAGGAAACAGAAGCCAAGGGAAAACATAAACTCACTTCTGCTGCAGTCATGACCATGAAAACCAGGAAAGCAGTGGCAGGTTCCATCAATGCAGTCACCATTGAAACTGCATGACTTTGGACATTGGCCAGTCACTGGAACTGGTACAGTAGTACACAACTCATGATACATCGGGCAAATTAATTCCCCTTCAGAGAAAACGTAACTTCTATGAGAAAAAGACAAATTGATGTGATACACCTTAAGCAACAACCCTCACCATTGAATCCTGGAAATTGAACAGGCCCACCGGATTGTGGACATGACTTCCAGATCCCATCAACAGCAACCTAAACAAGCATGAATTCCGAACACAGCACAAGGTAAACTTTAGGGGGCTAAAAGTTAAGAAGCACCTCTAGATTGGCATCAGATATGACATGCACTCGACCAGGAAAAAAGTAAGACAATATCACTCAGAAATAGAAAAAACAATTATTTAAACTGTTGAGGCATACACCTATACTTTTTTTTTCCTCGAATACGCAAGAGAACTGAGTAGCATTGCATTAAGAGATAAATATTCTCAAGAACCCCACACCATACGTACAATTATACTTATGGTAATCACAATGAACATCACAATTAATAAAGACATTCCAGCAGAAAATAAAAATATAATTCAGCAGAAAAGCAAATCCTAAGACAATGTGAATGCAAAGCAAACTCAAGTGTCAGCTCATGGAATGAAGTGTATTACCTCTAATGAGTTGTTCGTACATCGATGCTGATAACAGCCATTTCCTTGGGTCATAGATCCCCGTACAAACCCAGTTCGCACTAGAGTTGAGGCCATGCACCTGCTCATTAACAAATTCATAATTATTGCAACAAAACTAGTGGATGTGGTTATGCGTATATCCAAATCGTTGAATGTGATGTCACCTCGAATTGCTTCCTCGCACTTCACCTAACATTCTGTCAGGTGCCCGTGCACTATTTACATCAGTGCATGAACCATCAGAATAAGCAACATAGTATGTGCAGTAGTCTGCTAACGAAGACTGACCACCTGCAGACATCAAATTCGGAATATATGCAAGAGATTAAGTACAGCATACTAAAATTCAAACCACAAGTCCAGTCAATCAAAGACAATCAGAAATCATAGCAACTGAAGATATCATAAAAGGAGCATTGGGCCTAGAAAGTAGAAACCCTACAACAAGGGGGTGCCCCTGCCTGTTACCATATGATTGCCATTGCACCATAAAACACTGCTAGGTGGGTGCACCCCACTCATCATTTTTTGGAACCATGCAAGTAAAAGGTGCAACGCGAAAGGGCCTCTAGCCCAGTGGTTAGAGCACCTGAGTAGCATCCAGCAGGCCTAGGTTTGACTTCCCGTGGGAGAGAATTTAAACAGGTCAGTAATAAAAAGAAAAAAGAAAAAAAAAGGCTAGGGTTTCCCCCGCTGACTTTGGTCAAAAAAAGTAAAAGGTGCTACTTGTCACTTTTTTCTTTCTTTTTGTGGAAAGGGTTGATAAGCCAGTAGATGATATCTATCCAAACTTATATATGTCATGATTTTGTCATTCTGCTATTAGTCTATAAATGCCCCATCATGGCTACTGTTTATATATGGGATATCAAATGAGGTGGGATAATGGTAGTGTTGATTAAAGGAATCCAACAGCGCAAACAAATTAAGAATCAATCATTCAATCATGTCCCTTTTTTCTGTCTTTTTATTTTTGTGTGCAGTGTGTAGGTGAGGGGGTAGGGGTATGCGGAAAAAAATTCGGTGAAACCCGGGCCTCACCGTGCACAGTAGGGATGGGCCTCACCCAATTTTTTTCCGGGTATGCAGGTCTGCCCGCATCCACTTCCTATAGATCTACCAATTTCACAAAGTACCTTGAGTCGTTAAACCCAGATAGAGCTCAAGGTCGATTCCAACTATGCTTTGACCACTTCTTAGATTTTGTTCTATAGAAAGGCATTGCATAATGACAACTTTATGCTAAATACCAACTATGTGCAAACAAGAATCTCGTCTATCTTCACCAAATTTTAAGTTACCTTGACCCCTACAACTCAAACCAAATTTGGTATACATTTCGAACACACAAAACAATTCTTTGTATTCTATGCCTCTGCTTTAATTAAACTAGAAAGGACCTGAAAGGAGTGTAAGAATTAATAGAATTTTTAAAAAATAAGCTTAAATCTTTTTAAAGTTTCCATTTAATAGAATTCAGCATCCTATTTAATGCCATAAACATAATAATCTATGCTACACTTGGGCATACCTTTATTGGCTTGGGGAAAATATTGGGCCCACCTGGGCAAGTCCCCACTATAGTTTACTATAGGGCAGTAACCTTCTGCCTCCCTATTATATGTGCATCCTGATAGTTGAGTTGTATTGCAATGGTATGCCCCTTTCCATGAGTTGCAAGGAGATATAACAAACTCTGTTCCCTGATTCTGACCCCAATCTAAATGTTCAGCCATGCTGTAATTAGCTTGATACCATCCACTGTCCTCCAGTAATGCTAACGTCATTCTTGAAACAACCGATCTCGTATCCACTGACCCAGTCATGATCTCATTCATTAAGAGCCTCTTCTCCCAATGCGAACCTAGTATATCAAATGCCAAAAACAAATGAATGTGTTTGGAAACTTGCACGATGCAGACATATATCAGTAGATGCAAAAAAGGAAAGAAAGAAAAAGAAAAAAAAAAGGACTCGTGATATCTACCTGAGGTGCCCCTGCCTCCCCCGTCTTCCAATTCTAACCCAGTGAAGTTTTGGGAAAATGCCTAATACAAGACAAAAATTGGTTAGTTTATACAAAGTGTTTTCCTAAGTAAAGAGCATGAAAATAATTAACTGTAGCTAATGACTCAATTAACTTTTTTCACATCTTTAGTTAGAACTTACTCCATAGTGATGTCTCGCGTGCATGACAACTCGTGGTAGGACAACACGAGTAACCATTCTTCCAAGCTTTTCATCCATGGTTTGAACAGTAACCTGAAGGAACAAATATATAAACATGATTAGAGAAGAATATTAATCGTTAAGCTAAGCATGCCACGCTGTGTGGAATTTTATTATTTTTTCCCAGTAAACATTCACACACAAGTACGGATGTCATGTTCTCAAATTCTTCAATAATCATTGAGTTGCTGGCATACATTTTACCATATATGTCACCGTGAACTGGTTGCCCAACATGTGACGAAGCTGACAGGCCATTCTCAACTTACTTATATTTATTATCTCATAAGCAGAGTCATGGCGATTATTATAGCATAAACACTCAACAATTCAGATTCTCATATACAGACCACATAACTTCCAAGAGTCTAACTTATAAACACCTGCAATTTAAATTCTATTTAATCATTCTCAGGCTTGTCCTCTTAACTGCCCTTGTACTAGCACCACATATGGTAACTGCCAAATAGATTATTCAATAAACCAGCAAAGTTAACATCACCCATCGAATTGGTAGCGCTTTAGTCATGGAAACATTAAAACCAAGTTGAAGTGTTGCAACCCAAATTTTAATAATGTAATGTGCTGAGATTTTGGGTATTAGGATCTCTTTTACGCAAAAGAAAATATACCACAATACTAAAGTGGGAAATATATTGTTGAGTACCTGACCACGTCTCCTTTTCCTTTCATCACGAAAATGTGTGAAGGCATGAGGATCAAACCCTAGAACATGCATAACCTCATGTATTAGAGTAGCCGAAAGTAATGTTTCGGCTTCAGCTGTCAAATGACGAGGGGCCACATTAACATGTCCTAAAAGCAGAAAGAGAATATAGGTACGGTCAGAACAACATTAGAAAGTCCTGGCATGTGGATGTTTGTACATAATTGAGTTGGTTCACAAACCTGCAATGGCCCGACCCCACTGGTCACGTTCGCAGGCCACAGCCCATGCAAGGGTGTTACCTGTTGTTGGTCTAGTTGTTACTAAGAGAACTAAATCAGCATTAGCAACACCATCTGCAATTGATGGAAGATTCACATGACAATATAGAGTCAGGCAATTAGCAGGCAAGAATGAAAGATTGCTAAACTGATACATTAAAACTGAAAATTACCTTCAATATACGCATGGGGTAGTTGTACGCCTCCATCCTGACCACAAGCTGAGTACCCACTGAGCCGTAGGTTCCCCTTGACAGGTTCAACAGCTAGAGCTTTTCTAAACCACTCTACTGTTTGTCCCAGTGCCTGTTAAATGGTTCCGTTCAACAATAAAACAGAAGTCAGCAAAACATGGAAATGAGGAGATGAAAGTTGCATCTTCTATGACAGTCGAGTGTGTTCGGAATGCTTTTAACTGAACCTGCAGAGAGACAACAAAAGCACAAGAACTGCACCTTCCGGAGACGTTGCTTCTTGTCCTCCCCAGCTATGTCCTCAAGGGTGCAATTGTACCAGCAGTCTCCCACAAGTGGTGGATCACCATGAGGATCGCATATAGGTGTTCCTGGTGCTGATGGTACGGGAGGTTCGCCAAGCTACCAAATAGAAACAACAAATTCAATTCTACTACTCAGAAAAAATAGCTGCTGGCGCAACGATGAGAAAGCTAACGTGACAAACTGACCTTCACGATGTCGCCAACATTTTTACAATCCCGGTCGGGCGAGTGCCCGACGGCATCATAATTGAGGTATATCCGTATTGGCTTCGTGACATTCTTCTGTGGAGCATGCCGAGACGAGATGCCCAGCAAGTGTCGTCCTCTTGCACGCTCCACTCCCTCCGGAGACTCATGGTACACTTGTGGCATGAGAGAGTACTCCTTCCGCCCAGCTCGTCGCCGCTGATGCAGTATCTCATCATGGATGCAGGAGTGGCTAAGGTAGACATCTTTTTCTCCAGCTTCGACGTCTTGTGGAAACAATCCTTTGTTTTCAGCAGAATCCGCACCAGCTCCTCGAGTCCAGACTAGAACCAACACAATCTGCAACACGAGAAAAGAATTGGAAGAAAAATCATCAAGACGGATACAAAAGCCCGGCTCCTTGCGATGGTACTTGACAGCAGCTTATAACAATCCCGAATATTCACAAACCGAGAGAGAAAACGTCAAGAAATCCACATAAACGATCAAACACTGGTGTAACTAAATTTGGTCGCGCCCCCAAGATTTCCAAAAATAGCTCCGAGAGACTGAGACAAACACTTGCTGCCCCAACAGTGCCCAGAGAAACAGTAAAACCCTACGCGGCAGGAAGCCAAATCTCCCAAATCAGCCTCCAAACACGAGACGCGAATCAGCCCATACAAATCCGCTACGAGTTGGCTGAAACCCCCGAGGTTTCCCGACCATTCCGCCCCAAATCTGCTCCGAGGACTCAGCTCCCGACGCCCGGCCACCCCTCCAACCCGTACCGGATCGAGGGCAGCAGCTCACCTCGACGCTGACGAGCCAGAGCACCCTCCCGCGCCAGCAGCGGGGCGGTGCCCCGGCCTCCATGTACGCAGCCGCCCGCCGCCGCCCTGAGCCACTCCCATTCAGGGCCTCGCCCGCGACGCCGCGGCCGCGAGCCTCCGTGTCATCGCCCGCGCGAATCCGCCGCTCCGCCTGCGCCCGCCGCCGCCGCCTTGAAGCCCGCGCCGCGCGCCGACGAGCCCCACGGGACCCGCGCGAAAGCGAAAGCGCGAGCGCGAGCGCACAACCACCGCAGCCGGCCCACGGCGGCCGGCCGCTGGAGCGGATCGAGGCCGGCCGCGCGGGCGGGCGGCGCCGGAATGATTAGGGTTTGGTGGAGCCGCGGGAAGCTGGCTGCCCGCCCAACGCGCGCAGAGGGCGAGGGCGAGGAGGGCAGGGGGAGAAGGCAGGCAGGCGACGCGGGGACGGGGAGGTGAGAAGTGGCGGTGGATTTTTCGTCGTGAAGGCTACTAGCCTCTACTAGCAGAAGAGGAGAGAGTGAGGAGACAGAGAGAGGCAGAGGCAGGCGCTGCCAACAGAGCCGAGATTTTATATTGGTATTAATATAATAAGGCTAATAAAACCGGGGAAAAGGATTTCCAGCAATTAATTAATTACGTACTAGTACTGTTTTCTATTAGCCTCTCCTTCCTCTCGCTATCCACGGCCGCAGCAGCATTTTGTACAACTGCTGGAGAATGCAGAGGTCGGGAACGGGAAGAAAAGAAAAGGGAAGCCTGGCCCCGGCAGTTGGGGTAGCCGCACCGCACGGACGGGGTTTCGGGCGGAGACGCGGAGCTGTATCGGTTCTTTTTCTTTTTGTACCGTTGCGGCGACTCGGCAACGGTGGCACGGTGGCAGCCCGAACAGGCCTCTCAGCTCGTTTGAACTTTTGCGATCTCTGTTCGGCAGATGATTCTGTTGGGCGGCCCCCTAACTTGCTGTCTTGTCAAAGATGGACGAAAGCCGCACGAAAACCCCTCCTGACAGCGAAGCCGTACTGTTCTTTTCTGAGCTTAGGCTGAGCGTTAATTAAGCAGCCTGTTCTGAAGAAGAAATTAATTAAGGTAGTTTTTTTTACGCAAAGTCTTTAGGCTTGCAGCGGAGGAGTACGTGCAGTAGTTCGTAATCAACCCGTTGCCCGTACCGGCGTACGAAACGAGCTTTGCTTGGGGGTTTTCCCTCTGCCCTGACCTGAATGATGCACCGCACGAGGAGCGATGGCGCCACGCCACGCTTCGCGATTCATCGCCACCGGGCACGGCGCACCTCGTCGGCGATCGGCGTGACGCCCACGAGGCAAGGCAACGACCGTTCGTCGCCCTCGCCCCCGAACAGAAACAGGTGGATGATGGGGAGGAGCACTAGCTGGAGTGCTGGACCGGGTGACGGGGCGGGCGGATGATTGATTGGGGTCGGGTCGGGTCGGGACGGGTGCGTTTGCGTTTGCATCACCTAACCTAACCACGCCTAATCTAACGCAACCACTCCGCTGGTCAAGCCCGCCGCTGCCAAATGTCGCCGGCCTCCGTGGCGGCCGTCACCACCAAGCACTCGGTCGGGGATACGAGCAGCTGGGCACTAGTAGACCGGAGGCAATGCGGCGTGGTCCTCCAACTCCAGCACAACCAAAGCGGCTGCCGTGATTCTCCACCATTTTTGTATGGCCTGCGCGTGATCCGCGCGTGGCTGAGTGCGGTGAAAATGGCAAGGGATCTGGAATCGGTGCTGCGCTCACGTGGCCCACTGCACTGCCTTATCCGGCTACGTGCTACCTGCGGGGTTTGAAGTCTGATTAGTGCGGGGGACAACAAAAGGTATTGCTGCGTCGTTCGCCCAGCACGCGCAAGTCAAAGTGTTAGGCGTCGTTCGCAGCTGGGCAGCCAACCGGTGCGGTGGACACCGTGGTCTGATGGGTGACGCTGACGCCCGGCCGGGTGCTGGATCCTCAGGCAGGACCCGCAGCACGGCGTTGAATGCTACGGTTTGTCCTTTGTCGTGTGTCTTTGTTTGGGTTTGGTCAAACTATCAGCTACCTAATGCTTGCTGCTGTTGTGAATTCTGAATTGTCAATTGTGACTGAATTCCTAGGCCTTTGGTTCAGCGTCAGGTGGAAAGGTGTCACACCCAATTTTAAGGATAAAATTGAATGAACCAACTTATGTGCGCCCAGAGATCAATCACACACATAAGCGACAAATTACATAGTACCATCGCAAGGTTCAATATATAACGAACAATATCACAGAGTCTTTACATAAATAACAGCGGACTAATAAAAATAATCTCCCGCGGAAGCTCCAATTCACGGGGAAATAGTTGACTGGTGAACCACAATCCTAGTAATCCTCAGAAGAATCATCATAGTCATCTGTTACCCATCCGGGATTTTTATCCAAATATGAAAAATAAAGCAAGCGTAAGTACATGTCGTACTCAACAAGAATAACATGGGTTTATGAGGCTCAAATAAGGCAAGACACTAGTTTGAGAGCGGTTGCTTTTAGTTGATCATGTTTTAGCATTTTGAGTAGCAGCAATAGAATATACCAAGGAACAAGATTTGCATGATCATATAAACATGATAATTAATATGGAATAAACATCAATAGAAACTTTAAATAAATCAATATTCAATTAGTTAAATTCCTGTAAGACGTCCAAGGCCGCTCGTGACCGTGAGCGCGGCTGATATATCAGTTTTACACTCTGTAGAGGTTGCACACTTTCACCACAAGTCGTGATTCCCATATGCCAAGGGTCATGACTCCCATGTCACCTCACCAAGGAAGTGCGGCAGGGTACACTATGAAGTCTTTCAAAAGCCTTCCTAACATGCCACTAATCAATTCGGGCGCAATGGCAAGGGGTGGTAGAGTCCTCCTTCTAGTGGCACACACACGCAGCAGTACACACAAAGACAGGAGCCGCAAAACAACCAGCTCGGTAAGGAACCTTTCAAGACTAACAACATGATAGAAAGTAACTTCATACTTAACTAAAGTCAGAGCCATATGACCCTTATGGTTGCGCTGTAAGTCCCGATGTCATACTTACAGTTAAGTCCTTAGTCCATGTTGCTAAAAAGCATCTTTTAATCTTTATTTCATAATTAATTAATCAAGTTCATAAGATCATGACATCATCAAGCACTAGCATCACTACTCAAATGCAATCTCATAAGTAACAAGGATCAAGTGATCAAACTTAGGAATAAATGGTAGGGTTACCAAGGTAGACACATACATCATGAATTTAGTGATTAAGGTGAATAGACAACAAGGATGGTCCATGCTATACTTGCCTTGATCAAAGTGCTCTAGAGAACTTGGATCCTCCGTGTACTCTTGATCACCAACGTACTGCTCACCGTCTGAACTCGATCATAAAATCACTACACAATCATCGAGGCAATCATACACGAAGCAAACAAGATCTATATTAGAAACAGTACACCAACAGTAGAAAAACAGATTGAAAAGTGTATAAAAATAATCTACGCGTCGCTACGATTCCAACGATATAAAGATCACGAAAATCGGAGTTCAAACGGAGAAGTTATGAAATAAACAAGTTTTACTTTAATAAAATAATTGATTAAATCTAATCTCGAATTTTAAAAGTTGAAAACATGACTAACAGTAGCATCATTAGATAGATTACAAAATTACGAATCTAACGAGACTTGAACGGATCAAATCGGAGCTAAAACGAATAAAATATGGCCGAAATAAACTGAGTGGCAAATATGTAAATATTGAAAACGTATTTTTGAATCTAAACCGAGGAAAATACGTTTTCCGTAAACAAAAGCGTATTTGACCAAAGACGCCAAGGGACTGCGGGTTAGAACATTAAAAAGTTCAGGGGGTTTTCTGCAAAATTGCCGGCGAAGGGGTATCTCTCCCTGTGAGCCGTTGGATCGGCCGTGGATGGTGCAGGGTGGCTCGGGGGAAAGAGGGGCGGCCATGGTCGCCGGAGTCGGGCGGCGCCCGGCCGATTCCTCGCCGGAAGATGGCCGGAGACGGCGTTTTCGAGGCTAGGAAGCTCGGCACACCTCGGGATCTGGTCGGGGAGCAAGAGGAGCTCAAACTAAACCTATCTATGGTTTCGGTTGCCACAGAGGTAGTTCGGAGAGGATGCGGCGAGCTAGGTGGCAGAACTATGGCGGCGGCGAAGCTCGGCATCATGGCTATAGTGCACAAAACTGAGGGAGAAGGGGTCGGGAAGGTCCCTGACCTTGCTGCGAAGCTTGGAGAACAACCAATTTCGACGGAAAAGTCCTTCCGAGGAGAAATCGACGGCGGCGGCGGAGCTCGGGGCGGCGGCGGCTCTGTGGCTGCGGCTAGGGCAAGATTGGAGGGCGTGGCTTGTTCGGGAACTTGTGGGGAGGGACGGCAGGCTTCGGCCGACCTATATAGGGGCGCGAGGGAGGCGTAGGAGAGCTGGACTCGGTTGGGACTCGACCCGGAGGAGGGAGCGCTCGTGCCTCGCGCGGACTCCGACTGGAGGAAGGGGATGGCGCGGGGCAGCGGGCCCTACGCGTCAGCGGCAGAGGGAGGGGGAAGAGGGTCGCGGCTTCCTTTTATGGGCCAGTGGAGGCATGCACGGGATGGACTCGGCCATGCCAAGAGAGGAGGCCGGGGTGGTTACGGCGCGGCCGTGTCTGCTTCGAACACGAGCGGGAGAAGGAGGAAGATGACTTGTGGGCCCCGCGTGTCGGTCACAGAAGGGGGAGGGAGCGGGGCTCCAACCGCTGGGCTCGGCCTGAGGTTGGGCCGCGCGGTGGGAATACGGAAGAGGGCAGCGAGCAGCTCTGGGAGAAAGAGAGCAGGCCGGGCAGTGGGCTTCGGCCAGGGAGGGGTGGAGGAAGAGTTTCTCTTTTTCCAAATTGCTTTGCCAAATAAGTTTTCAAATTTATTTGAATATTTTCAAATCTCAATAAAGTGCAAATCAAACAAAATATCATTGAGCAGCATGGATACAACAAATCATGTTTCTAATTCCTATAATTTATTTTAATTGCTAAAAAATATTATTTGCTAGGTTAATATGGCAAACAATTGCATAAATAATTTAATTTATTCCTATTTTAATAAAAACAAATTTTAGGGTGTTACAAAAGAAGGATACTTCGTTCTTTTCCGCAAAAAGTACTTGTAATGTCTGATGTCTGCGTAGCAGGGTTGAAGAAGCAATCAATACTTGCTTAAAGAACTACCATAGGATGCCTGCTGCTGTTGTGACTGAATCAGCCAGAAGGGAAAGCATAGTACTTCTTTCCCGCAAAAATTAACTGCGTCAGAATGATTAGCAGGAATGAAGCAACGACCAGCAGCGCTTGTTTTTAAAAAAATGAAGAAGTAAGAAACATATGCAAGGAAGGTATACAGATGAGTACAATAAATCAAGGCACAAAACATAAGAAAGGAAGGTATACAGATTACAACAAATCAAGGCACAAAAAATATAAATGTCTGAGCCCAGGTTCGAACTGGGGACCTTTAGTGTGTGAGACTAACGTGATAACCAACTACACCACCCAGACATCTTGGTTGCTTGTCTTCTTAATAATCTTATTATTAGCGTCTCACATTAGATGTGCCTACTCGACTCACATGCATTGCACATTGACTGGAGATTAGCCAATAGTACGCGGTGAATCTTCTGGTTGTGTTTTGTTTTCTATTTGTGGACAGCGAGTCAGATATTATGTATTTAAAATTTTCTGATCTCTCTTTTATCTTGCGAACGAAAAAGTGCTAGTCTCTTCAACATGTTCCTCGCTCACTCACTGGCTGTACTTCCTTTAACTATCTTTCTTTTTTCACTAAAGGTTATGAATGTTTTAATAGATCGAGTCAGAATAAATCAAATCACTGAAAAACACACATGATGCTCAGTCAAGCATTTACTTGTTACACAAAGTGCCATAGCTAAAGTGAGAACATGAGGAATCCTGTGAGAATATAATTTCACCCCTCCATGATCAATCATTAGATCCTGCTCATATATAGACTACTTGTTCTTGTCGAGCCACTCGAGGATCCGTTTCTCCGACTCGGTGCGCTCCTCTTCGCTCTTCTCTCTGGCCGGGCCCTCGATGAGCCCGAAGTAGTCCTTGTAATTCCTCTTGTAGTAGTCATCCAGCCTCTGGAACATGAGCATATATAGTTCATAAAAAACATGAGCATATATATGTGTACATATCCTTTCACTCTTATTGTTGGTAAAAATCACCAACTTCTGAATCATTTCTAGGTGCATATTCTGAATCTCGAGTTGTTTTTTTTAATAGGAATGGACTGCGCAGGCACACGAAACTCCATCTCTTGCATGAGAATTTTGCGTTGTGTAAAGTTAAGAGACATTCTACTATAGTTTCATGTGTCTGCTATTAGTGTCACTTGATTTTGTATCATGAGACATTTACTTCAGAGCCAATGAAGTATGCAGCGTTTTTCACTTGGAAACATAAAACAGTAGAGGCCTAACACTAGATGGAGCAAGACTAACCCTTCCCAAAGCCGTCATTTGAACCACTTTACTTGGACATTCATGTTCCCAGACTAAAAGTTGATTCTGAAACTTCTGATTTCGTTCACTTAAATATGTAGTAGTCAGCCTCTCTCAAAAGTATCCTTGTTTGAGGTATGGTTCACTTCACCCATTTTTATTTTCCCCCCTCAAGCGATCGGCAATGACAGGAATACTAAAATAGGCCACTTACCTCCTTGTCATTCTTCTCCTTGTTCTCCTTTGATTTCTTCAGATACTCTGTGCGCACGCGAACGCACTAACTGCATTAGTTTTTATATACTAGTATATGCGAAGGCGAAGCAGGTAACAAAATGAACCGTGAATATAAATTCCTCAAACCCGGAAAAAAGGTCTGATCAATTTCGCGCTCACCTTGCAGTAGAGCCTTCCTCGATTCACTGCCGCCTGGTATGGCTGCAGTGGATGTCAGCAGCATCAGAAGGCACCTCCTGCTAACCCCATTTCTCTGGGCCGTGCTGGCGGCTGGATGGAGATGCGTCGCGGCTGACCGATGAAACGATGAAGCTACTGGCCTCGTGATTGGATCCATCAGTCTCGCTTGGGGATGAGCCAATTGGATTGGATGGTGCCGCTGGATGCTAGTAGATTGCTAGCTAGCTGCTGCTGCTGCTGCCTTGATATGTGGAAGTCATGAGAGGAACCAAGGCCACAGGTTTTTCTGGATGGTGGTGACAGAGACATAGGCTCCGTTCGGTGAAGCTGAAAAAGCGCTGAAAAGTACTGAAGTGCTGTAGAAGTGCTGAAATCTTGTGAGAGAAAAGTACTGCTGAAGTGCTGAAAAATAAGCGCTTATCCCTCCAGCCGAACGCAGCCATACGGACAGTCGGACTGACCGCCTTCAGCGCTTGATGGACATCTATTGAAATTGTTTGCACTTTAAATAATTATAAGTAATATTTTATTAAATCTATTTATCGGAAAATCCTATTCGGAATCGACCTACAGCAGATGTTTTGTGCCTTGATTTGTTGTAGTACGTGACATCGATGTCGATTCAGAGTATGTACCCGTTGCCGCCGCAATCAGAACCGACGGACGGCACTCCTCATCCGCTAATTTGATCCGTTAATATTCCATGGTAAGCCAAAATTTGCGTCCATACTTTTTTTTCCCCCTAATTCATGAGCCAGGACTGGAGATTAGTCTTCTGGGTGATCTAGCTAAATTCTTGTGCAAGTGTGCAACGCCACTATGTTCTTTCGTTTGTCGTCTAATAATTTCACGAGATTTTTCCGAAGAAGTTTGGACGCATTCGATGGGTTCAACTGCAGAACACGGACGCAAGTTTTTTTTTTTTAAAGTAAAATACACCAGCGGTCCCTAAACTTGCGCTGCTGTGTCATCCCGGTCCCTAAACTCTTAAATCGATCGTTTAGATCTTCAAACTTGTTCGGTTGTGTCATCCTGGTCTCTAAACTTGTAAATCACCCATTTAGGTTCTCAAACTTGTTCAGTTGTGCGATCCCAGTCCCTAAACTTGTTCGGCTATGTCATCCGGGTCCAAACAGGGTGATTTAGAAACTTGATATCAAAAATCTATGTTTGTTTGATAATTTTAAATTTCAAATTTTAAAATCTATATAAAAATATTTTGGGACCCTAAACAGTTTTAATTCACAAACTTTTCAACTACAAAGTTGTAGATCGCATCGAGGGCTACAATTTTGATATAAAGTTTGTCTTCATTTGAGTTCATATGAAAAAGTTATGAATTATTTTTTTATACCAAGTTTTTAAATCGTCCTGTTTGGATCCAGATGACACAGCTGAATAAGTTTAGGGATTGTGATGACACAATTGAACAAGTTTGAGGGCCTAAACAGATGATTTGTAAGTTTAGGGGCCGGAATGACACAACCGAACAAGTTTAGAGACCGAAATGACACAGATAGATAAGTTTAAGGACCTAAACGGTCGATTTGAGAGTTTAGAGATCGGGATGACACAACAGCGCAAGTTTAGAGACCGCCGGTGCACTTTACTTTTTTTTTTTTTTTATTATTGGATTCTTGAAACGCACTGAAATCCAAACGGGATTCTTCGTGACCTATGCCACGTATTATTGCTGCAACATCGAGTCCGTCTCTGCTCTCTATTCCGACCAAAGGCAGCGGCGGCTGACTATATGATCGCGTTTATCGGACCAGAAGCGCCGGAACCGCCGGACGGCAAGAGCTCCTCATCCGCTAATTCGATCCGTTACTTTGCCATGGTAAGCCAAATTTTGAGTTCGTACTTCCCCTAATTTGTGAGCTTTGACATCGGTTTCTTTCCAGTCGCGTGCATCCGTAGATCTATAGCTAGTTGCACATTTGAGCTTGGTTGCTTATACCAGTTTATAGACAGTTAACTCTTCTTCAGGTACAAAAGACAAGGCTGGAGATTACACTTCTGTGTGATCTAGTTAAATTTTTGCGCAACACCACAATTTTCTTTGATTTGACGTCTTCAATTTTACGAGATTGTGAAGAAACTCTTCTTGTTTGAACGCATTCAGTGGGGTTCAACCGTTCAACTGCATAATATGAACGGAAGTTTTGCTCTCTTTTCAGATGTGATTTATTAAAGGCATGAATTTTAGACTGGTGTATGGGAGATATGTTGCTTTTAATTGTTGCATAGTAGGCAGCGTTTTCTGTTTTTCTCCACATCCCTGTGGGATTTATATTGTTTTGCATAAACTTATATCAAGTACAGTTTTTTTTTGAACCGGGAGTTTCCCATTTTCATTACGAATAACGGAAATACAGAGTTTTAGGAGTTTTAGACATTTAAGGAGGCTAAGAGGAGAAAAACAGTAAGGTTCAAAAGCTGAAGTTTTTAGCAGAAAAACGACACTATTGCGCCAGAAGACGCAAACCAACGACATCAAGCAGCTGACATCAAATTAGGCATGCAAGCCCACCACCAAAAAGAAAGATTAGCAGCAAGATTGCGTTGATGAAAAGCCTAAAGAAGCGCGAGCACATCTGACGGCAGCCTCCTTCATCCTTTTGTCCAGGATCAAGATGTCATTCCGAGCCGGTATCATTATTGGCTTGCAAGATCCCCTTCGCAATCTTCAGCATCATATTGACTCCATCTTCCATGGTCTTTTTGTCCATCTCTGGGTACAAAGCTGTCCAGTGCTTCATTAGTGCGGCAGCATGGCAAATAATATCCAAAGGGCTCTTTATCAGGATCTTTTCAAAACAAGCATTGTTTCGAGCCTTCCAAATGGACCAGCAGATTGCAGCCACACCCCAAGCATGCATCAACCGCCCCTTTGGAAGCCATTTATCAAGCCAGATCCAGCATGAATTAAGACAAGTTGGAATGTTTTTAGCACCAAAACAGGTAGCTATACAAATCCAAATCACTTTAGCTACAGAGCAGTCGAAGAATAAATGATTTATTGTCTCTTTTCCTTCACAGAAGTAGCAAATATCATTTCCCTCCCAATGCCTCTTAATTAGATTATCTTTTGTTAACAAAGCATCATTTGTCATAAGCTGAGCTTATGGCAAATGATCCAAGTACAGTTATTAAGGCCATTTGTTGTAATTAAATTCATCTCAAATTATTAATAGAAGGGGCCTTTCTAAACAATGGGAAATTGAAGTTGTTTACTTAGATGACTGAGAAGATATACACAAAGCCGAGCTTTTATGGTGTGCTGCATCAATGATATGTATTCTGTATGTGAGAAAATCGGAATTATAGGACTCCAAACATTAGGTGTTTAGTTGAAGCCAATTTGTTCTGCATTGAGTGCCAGGTTTCTAACATAAATTCTAATTCATAATCCTGTTGTTTGCAGAAGTGTCTGAGCCATCAGCTAACTTGGGATGCAGCAATGGAAAAACTGATGAAGGAAATCCATGCTTTGGTCTGTCATGGCCGTAGTAGAATAAAAGAGTCTCAAGTTTTCGTGAGCATGTTTGAGCAGCTGTCAATCAATACATGCCTAAGGCTAGGTGCTGGGCAACTCCCCAACGCTGGCTACTCACACTAGATATGATTTCATTCTGCGCTGCCCTGTGGAATCCCTTCAGTCTGGACAAGGTTGAACTACCATCCTTGGAAAAGAACTTGCCCCAAAACTGCAAGTGTTTGCTCTCATGTGAACCAGTTTCTCCCAGCTGTGTGGTTTTAGTCGTTGATGCTGATGAACCCGTAATCTGGTTTTGCTATGCTGGAGGTAAGAAATGGACCAGACATGAGTATAACATCATTGTTGAAAAGCCATGGCTACCTTCATTTCTGTCTTTGAAAAGGCGAGGTGAAGAAGAGCGTCGCCGTGCTCGTGAAGAAGTGTCATCAGAATTTATGCTGGATGACAACTGCAATGGAAAAAGAACAAGAATATCTAATGATGCTGGCCATGGCATGACGACTGCTGATCCTTCCGAAAGGATCCAAATACGAAGTATAGTTGCTGTCGAGGGGAAGTTCTATTTTGATATGTCCCCATCGAAACTTGGAGTTCTCAAGTTCCATCCAGAGCCAACATTTACAAACACTAGAATTTGAGCGCTTGCCCATTGTAGAGTACTGTTGGGAATCCAGGTCCCCTCATCTGGTTGAATCCGGTGGAAGGCTCTTTCTAGCTGTTCGGTCCCGATGTTATCCCTCCATTATTATTCTGTACAAGATGGATTTCTCGAGACTTGCATGGTCCAGGGTGTATGGTCTTAATGACCAGGTATTCTTCCTGGGTAGACTACATTTCACAGCATCATATTCTTCTCGGGAGCTTGGCTTGAAGCAAGGGAACATATATCACCTAGAGCATGGTGAGGATGATGTGGTTCAACTGTCGAATGTTTTCTTCCCTCCAGACAGAAATATGCCTGGCTCCACTTACGATCCTAGGATCACCGATGATTTGCCGGCTTCATTGCAGGGTATATACAATGTGCTCACTAAAGCTTGTGGTTTTGCCATCGGAAGTAGCTAGAAGCTTCTGACAAAGTTAACTTAGCAAACATCTTCCTTTTCTAGGTTTGCCCATCTGAGATCCTATATAGTGCTGTTACCTTTTTTATATAACTGTTACCATTTGGTTGAGTTACCAAGAGGAGCAGAATACCATGTTGGTTTTCCATATACATATGAAACTTGTTTTTGTTTGTAAAGCACTATGGCTGTATTGGCTTACATGTCTACTCAAACTTCACAAATACACCGTCCCATAAACTAAAACAATGCAAAGCATTAATCCAAGAGAAAAGTCGTCTTGTTAATTGTGATCCACTGTCAGTTTGCTGTATCCAAAAAAATTTCTGGTAAGTTGTGATCCCCTTGAGTAAGGTACAAGATAAAAGTTGGTGGTAGTGTCTTAGTGATTATGTGATGGATTCATGTTTTCGTCCATCAAGATATACATACACTGCATAAAACTTACAGGTGGCACGAGTTAATTCAGTAATTCGGATCAACCCCCACTCTCATTCCTTTGATAAGCCTAAGCCTCCTTTATGTATTGTAAGATTAAATTCAAGTAACATTCCAACCAGCAAGACTTTAGAAAACATACATTATCCAAAACCAAGGACAGTGGGTGCTAACTCTAACAATGACTCCAATGCACTTGGAGCAAACTTCCGAGCAAACAAGAAGCACAATGTTGAATTCTGTTCATTGTACAGACAGGTTTGCCCCTCTCGAATTTCCCTCAAAAATTCCATAGTGATATCACCCCTGCCAAACCTTGCTGGATGTGCAGCAATTCTAGACCAGTCTACCCAAGTAACACTCCTGTTAGCCAGGCTCTGCGGAGTTTCAATAGAGAGCATTGTTTGGATATAGTGCTCATCAGAATAACAACTAGGCCTGCAGAACTCCTTGAATTTGGGGTAATAGACCGTGTCCTTCACAATTTCAATGGCAAGTTCCCTGTTTACTTCAAACCACTGCGATCCTTTGCGCCATTGGTCAAGTTCAACTTCAGGGGTCATATTCCAGTTGTATCTTCCCCGTCCATATGGTCCAGGATCATCAATAGCCATGACAAAGCTTTGGCTCGAGTTCAGGAAGTATTGGTACGTTGTGTTAAAATCAAATATAGGAATGCATGACTCAGACACAAGCACAAACCATTCGTTGGATATATCCAGCAAAGCGTTGGCAAGTAGACGTCTCTCAGCATCACACATGGTCATCCGACCCCATTCTGCAACCTGTGACCAGTACAAAAATCAAACAGACGTCAGGGTATCTGAATACCAATAGTAAGACACAGAGATGATTTTTCTATATGATCAAATAATAATACGCACAATTTCAATTTAGTCATATGAAGTAGTAGGTTGTCCCAAAAACTCAAATAATATACAGTCAGAGCTCACAGTAAGTAGTAGAGTTAAAATCAGTAATAGCTAAGAGACTAGCAAGAAACATCATAGAAAGAGGCAAGTAGAAAGGTATGTACTCCCAGATCTTGAGAGTTGGTTTCTTTCAAAAGTCAAAATCACAACCTTTCCAAGGCTACTCAAATTATAATTGTATATAGTTGGTGATTCAGTATATGTATCGGTGTACGTTGTCATCTTTGATTAGTTTCAATTTCAAAACATGTTTCAACTCTTTGGGCTTTTAAGTTACAAAACTATATGCTCAGAAGGAAATGTCCTGATGCTTGAAGGTTTTAAGCAGTGGCGTCCACATATGAAAGACTAGCTACAGCACAAAGGATGGCAGGAGCATCTACTTGACGCTCTCAAAGGCCTTTGTTGGATTGGGCTGCCAAGCTGCACCAAATGATGAGGATCAGGATATCTGGCCAGAGTTCCAACCGCAGGCGAAATGGTCTAGAAGCTTTCTAGATGAGGCACCTAGGCGAGCCCAAACACATCTGCCAACTAGGCACCTGAAGAAGAGATGCTGTGAGGCCTTAGCCCTTAGTAACAGAGATACATCGCAGGCAGGCTGCAGATCTATAGTGGAAGAGTTTGTCTGCTGTCACAAGTACAGAAAAACATCGAAGGCTGCGAACAAAAATTAAGCTGCAAAATCCTGATCTCAAAACAGTATTCATCAATGGTAAGCCCACAAGGATGCACTGCATCTCTCCATGGGAACTTGGGTACATTACTTACTGCTTCCGCGCTAGGTACCACTACCACCAATTCAGTACAATGCTGCATTGTTGTTGTGGGGGGGGGGGGGGGGGGGGGGGGGGGGTGTAATAAGATTACTCGAGTTTATACAAAGCACATTTATGTAGTTTCAGTACATCACCGCTGATACAGTGATACTTCTCCTGCCACTAATGTTGCTTTGGAATCCTTCGAGCTTCGAACAGTACAGTTAAGCTCAATGTACAATCCTGGCACTAAAATCGGTTTGTTTCTGCTGATAATCCATCCAGATGAAGCTAGAGCGAGGTGGGCTAACCTTACTGGGGATCTGGCGTCGATAGAAGACAGATTCGGAGGTGAAGTTGGCCCGGTACGACGGCAGCGCGTGGACGTAGATGGAGTAGCGCCCGTCATTCCCCCGGAAGAAGCGCTCCCAGAGCGGCGCCAGCGGCAGCGGGCCGCGCGTGAGGAACATGAAGGCCACCTTGGGCACGCGCCGGAACGGGTACTGCCGCACCCCCGGGGCGAAGGACGCGCGCCAGAGCAACTCCTCGTCCGTCATCGAGTGCTCCAGCCCCTCCGCCGCCGCGACGGCGGCGTCGGCGGCGGGGGATACGCCCAGCCACGGCCGGAACAGGGTGGCCGCCGCCACCTCGTGCCCGTGCCGCGCCATGAGCATGCCGGCCGCGGACAGCCCCACGCCGAGCAGCAGGAACACCTTGAGCATCCCCCACGGGAACACCCTGTGCTGGTGCTGGTGCTGCCCCTGCCTCCCCTCCTTCACGTCGCTCTCCTTCTCCATGGATGCCGCCGTCCGCGCCTGCAGCGCGGCAGCTCGGGGGGGGCTAGGATTTCTTTAAGCGCCGTGGGAATGTGGGATCGCCAACATTCGAGAGCAAGCAAGGATGGCCTACCATTGGCGCGAGCGCGGCGCCGGAATGCCGGATCGGGACCTCAGCCCTCAGGTGCGCACGCGCACGGCGCACCCGCAACGCATGGGTGGGGTGGGGTGGGGGTGGGCGTGGGGGTGGTGGGGGTTACTACTGGGGTGGCCGGTGGCCCCGCTGCTTGCCGACTTTTGTCCATCAACGGACATGGTCCGGCTACATGGACTCGGTCTATAAAAACCATGAAAGGACAGCAGTCATTAGAGAGGACTAGATTATTGCGGGCTTTGACTATTTTAGGTTGCGCAGAGAAGACAGCAGTATCCACTGTTTCGTGTATATGTATAGAAAAATGGTCAGCAAACTTTATTGGTACAGTTATACCCAGTGTCGAAAAGGTAACAGCATGGTTAGAGAGGAATGGTTTAACAACCTTAACTGCCAACTTTGCACACCCTACATTCTGGTCACATACATAGGCTGTGTGTAGATCACTTTTAACTTATAGATAAAAACTGAAACTAATTTGACAGCTTGACAAAATGTTGTCATGAATCTTTTAAACCTAGTTAGTACATGATTGGATACTTATTGTAAAAAATAAAACATTGATACAGTGTTTTCAAATTCCAACTGGGGTAACTAAACACACCGTATTCTCAGGTTGCGCAAAGAAAACAGCAGTATCCACTGTTTCGTGTATCATGTATAGAGAAATGGTCAGCAAACTTGATTGGTACAACTGTACCCAATGTCGAAAAGGCAACGGCATGGTTAGAGAGGAATGGTTTAACAACCTTAACTGCACTGATCACATACATATTCGCATACTCATCATCAACATCAATTGCCCATTTCCTAAGAGGTGCACACAAAAGTAATGAAATGGTTTGGCGTCCCTCGGTCCAGGTAATCTCTGTCCCACTTGTCTCGTATATACTTCCTTCATTCCAAATTAGGAGTAAGTCGTTCCAAAAATCTTAGAGAGTCAGACTATCTCAAGTTTGATCAAAATTATAGAGAAAAATATGAAGAATTATGACACCAAATAAATATACTATGAAAATATATTTGATGAAGAATCTAATAATACTTAGTTGATATTGTAAATATTGTTATCTTATTATATAAACTTGGTCAAAGTTGAGAAAGTTTGACTCTCCAAAATTATTGGAATGACTTACAATTGGGGATGGAGGGAGTACGTGATACATCTAGTTCCATTGTGGCAACATTTGTTGCAACAAACACTGGGGGCAAAAAAAAAAAAAAAAATAGATCAGCGACATATGGTCCAGGCCTTAGCTTGAATCCACACAACGGCACCGAAGTAGTCTTCCAAGCCATCTCTGAGAACATCAATTTTCTGAAGATTTGAAGTTTGAACCATATTCTTCCGATGAAACCAAGGAGCTACAGGGTCATATGATCCGTTGTAGGATCACCATATACAAACTACTAAAACAATACAAGTCCATGTAAGAGGTAAAATACATGCTGTAATACAGTATATATGTATATACCATGTAAAATGATCACGTGGAGGTGGGCAGCAATGTTCATGGCTGCGTCAATTCTTCCAGCGAAATATCTCCATGATCCACAGTGACCTAGCAAAAAAAACTACAGGAACAGGATGCGCTGGTCCAAACAAACGACATTAACCAAAACCGAGCACAGTGGGTGCTAACTCTAACAATGGCTGCAATGCACTCGGAGCAAACTTCCGAGCAAACAAGAAGCACATCGTCGTGTTGTAGCCATTGTATAGACAAGTCTCTCCCTCTCGAATTCCCTTGAGGAACTCCTCCGTGATGTCACCCCTGCCAAACGTGGCTGGATGTGCCGAGTTTGGACCCCCTCTGGACCAATCCACCCAGGTCGCCGTCCTGTTGGCCAGCCTATGCGGGGCCTCGATCTTGAGCATCGTCTGGATGTAGTGCTCGTCGGCGTAGCATCCAGGCCTGCAGAACTTCTTGAACTTTGGGTAATACACCGTGTCCTGGACGATCGCGACGGCGAGGTCTCTGTCGGCTTCGAACCACTGCCAGCCTTTGCGCCATTGCTCGAGCTCGACCTCGGGCGCCATGTTCAGGTTGTACCGGCCTCTCCCGTCTCTTCCAGGGTCGTCGATCGACATGACGAAGCTATGGCTTGAGTTCTGGAAGTACTCGTAGGTCGTGTTGAAGTCGAAGAGTGGAATGCATGACTCGGACAGTAGCACAAACCACTCGTTGGATATGTCCAGTAGAGCGTTGGCAAGCAGACGTCTCTCAGCATCACACATGGTCATCTGGCCCCATTGCACAGCCTGTAATCAGCACAAATTTCAAACTAACATGCCATCAGCAGGGTATGGGTACCTCGATCAATACAAGAGAGAAGCTACAGAAATTACTTCTCCTGATTATTATCAAATAACACTATATGCACAGCAATATATATGTAACATCAAAGTAATGCAATTTTTAGATAAAGGTTGCCCCATACACGTTGTAATATCAAGACTCAAAAGTACTACAATAACAGTCAGTGAATAAATATGGAACATCTACAGAACTTTTAACAAAGTTTTTAAGATCACGCCTAAGCACGTATTAGAACTTTTAACAAAGTTATTAGTCTAGATGCGCTCTTCTAGTTCTTAACCTCTGCGCCACAGGAACGGTCGATTTTTTTTTTCGAAAATCAAAACAGCAACCATCTCAATGCTTTGGGGTCGAAATTACAGCTCTCCTCCCTGGGACTACTTGCATTACTTACGTCTTGTTTATCAATCGGTTAACGTACTAGTCTAGTAATATCATCACAATACTAGTTCAGTACGTTGATTTAGAGGAAAATACACCTCCGGTCCTTTAACTTGGCTCAACGTGTCATCTAGGTCCCTGAATTTTCAAAGTGATATCTGTGGGTCCCTAAAGTTGGCAAAAGGTGTCATTTAGGTCTCAAACTTTTAAAGTGATCACCGCAGGTCCCTAAACTTGACACAGGGTGTCATCCAGGTCCCAAACACTGTAGATAATTCCAGCACCAAATTTTAAAAAAAGAAAATCTAATTTTGGGTACTGTAGCTACAATCTATAAAATATTCCAAAAATTGTATTTTTTTCATACGATCTCCGATGAAGATGTGCTTTATATAAAAATTGTAGTTTGCGACGAGATCTACAACTTTTTAGTTTCGAGTTTTTTAATTTGAGGTGGTTAAGACGCTCAAAAAAATTAAACAAAATTTTTCAACAGTATATTAATCACGTACAAGCGCGTGTCGCCTTAGAAAAATCATATCTTTCTTATATACTATCAAATTGAGATACTTTTTATACAAAAGTTGTAGCGTTCGACGAGGTCTACAACTTTCTAGTTTTAACTCTTTTAATTTGAAGTCGTTAAGATTCTCAAAAAATTTAAAATATAAAATCACTGTGCAAAAACCAAAATTAGCGTTTTAATTTTTTTAAGAATCTTAACGATCTCAAATTAAAAAAGTTAAAACTAGAAAGTTGTAAATCTCATCGAACGCTACAACTTTTGTATAAAAAGTATCTCAATTTGATAGTATATAAGAAAGATATGATTTTTCCAAGGCGACACGTGCTTGTACGTGATTAATATACTGCTGAAAAATTTTGTTTAATTTTTTTAGCGTCTTAACCACCTCAAATTAAAAAACTCAAAACTAGAAAGTTGTAGATCTCGTCGCAAACTACAATTTTTATATAAAGCGCATCCTCATCAGAGATCGTATGAAAAAAATACAATTTTTAGAATATTTTATAGATTGTAGCTACAGTACCTAAAATTAGATTTTCTTTTTTTAAAATTCGGTGCTGGAATTATCTACAGTGTTTGGGACCTGGATGACACCCTGTGTCAAGTTTAGAAACCTGCGGTGATCACTTTGAAAGTTTGGGACCTAAATGACACCTTTTGCCAACTTTAGGGACCCACAGATATCACTTTGAAAGTTCAGAGACCTAAATGACACGTTGAGCCAAATTGAGGGACCGGAGGTGCAATTTTTCTCGTTGATTTATGTGGTACTTTCCTAATTGGAATTTGGAAACACCCCTCTGAATCCATCTTTAAAAGTGACAGAACAAATAGGAACGCACTAGTCTAGTGATATCATCACAATAGTTGAGTACTTTAATTTAGTACCGACTTATCAGATCGCATGCGAAGTACGTGGTAGTTAAGTACAGTTAGATTGGAGTTTGATTTCGAAGGTGACAGAACAAAAGGGCATTCCTGGCGCTACATTGGAGGCAGAGGCCAGAGGGGATCGGATCGGACATGGGAGGAGGCGACGAGCTGACCTTACTGGGGATTTGGCGACGGTAGAAGACGGAGTCGGAGGTGAAGTTGGCGCGGTACAAGGGCATGGTGTGGACGTAGATGGAGTAGCGGCCCTCGTTCCCGCGGAAGAAGCGCTCCCAGAGCGGCGCCAGCGGCAGCGGGCCGTGCGTGAGGAACATGAAGGCCACCTTGGGCACGCGGCGGAACGGGTACCACCCGCTCCGGCCGCGCGGCCGCGGCGCGTAGGACGCGAGCCAGAGCAGCTCGTCGTCCGCCATCGCGTGCCACGCGCGGGCCGGGGCGCGGGTCCACCGCTCCAGCGCCTCCTCCGGCTCCGGCTCCCCCGCCGCCGACGCCGACGCCGACGCCGCGCCGAGGCACGGCCGGAAGAACAGCGCGGGCGCGACCGCCGCCACCTCCCCCGCGTGCCGCGCCAGGAACACGCCGAACGCGGACAGCCCCACCACCACGCCGAGCAGCATGAGCCCCAGGAACAGCTTGAGCATCCCCGCCGGGAACACCGCCCGCGCCTGCGCCGCGGGCAGGATGGTGGCGGCCTGCTTCGCCTCCTCCACGGATTCCACCCGCATCGCCATCGCCATCGCCATCACGGTTTGTTCCCGGGCTCCCGGCTTAGGGTCTCCCTTCGACGCCCGTGGAATGGAATCCTCCGTTCGTTCCCCGTATTTGGGCGCGACCGTCGCACTGTCTCCGCACGACGCGGATCAGGGGGCGCACCGCATCAGGCACGCGCTCCAGTCCTGGCCCTTATCGGCCCGGGGTCGCGGCGGCGCGCGCGCGGTTGGGCTGGCGCCAACTCCGATGTGGCCACACGGGTGATGGCCAGATGATTTGTGTAGGTGGCGCCCTCGAGACTCGAGAGCTTTGCTTGGAGCCTTGGACGCGGCTTGCTCTCGTGTCGTGTCGCTATGGCTCCAGAGAACCAGGCTAGCAGCCCCTGTTCTCTTCTCGGGCCGGTGTTCCGGCGGCACGAGGAGGTTGGGCTGGTGCGAGCTCCGATGTGGCCATGCCGGTGGCGGTGGGATTTGTGATGGTGGTGCCTCGAGAGCTGGGACACGGTTTGCCTTGCCTGCATGGCTGCATGCTCAGATGCTCCCGTGTCTAGTCACTTCGTCTACGGAGGTTGGTGATTCGTGACTCGTGAGGCAGGTGGACCGGCACGGCGGCACCGGCCTCCTTGAACTTGACCTCAGTCAGGGATCATTTGTATCTACAAGCAAGTTTATTAAAAACATATACTCCCTCCATTCCAAATTGTAAGTCGTTCCAGGAATCTTGGAGAGTCAAACTATCTCGACTTTGATCAAAATTATAGAGAAAAATATAAAGAATTATGACACCAAATAAGTGTACCATGAAAATATATTTGATGAAGAATATAATAATACTTAGTTGATATTGTAAATATTATTATCTTATTATATAAACTTGGTCAAAGTTGAGAAAGTTTGACTCTCCAAGATTTTTGAAATGACTTACAAATTGGGATGGAGGGAGTATAATGATACTAATTATATATTATAAATATTATTTTCTTATATAAATTTAGTCAAAGTTAAAAATGTTTGACTTAAAAAAGAGAACAACGCTTATTTTACAATGGAAGGGGTAATTTAGAAGCAAGGAGAGAAACAAAATTTAAAGTTAGAAAGCCTCTTATGAAAAAAATATGAATGTTAACTAAAATGACATCCCTATAAATTACGCCTGTCCTCCAATATCTTATAGGGATTAGAAGTTTCTGAATTAGACACAAGTGAAGTAGGCGTTGATATCTTCCTTACATGACTCTTGGTGAACTTTCGCTGGAGTTCTCAGCTCATTTGGATTGATATTCGAGTTTAAATCAAAACTTCAAAGCCTCTGTTGGTCATCAGGGTCATCAAAAGCTAAAGCTACAACTATTTTTCTAATTTATAATTTTCAATATTAGGGTACTATCTACTGAGAACAGAGAAAGGAGGCCACGTGCCTCTTTAATATTTTGATATTTTCTTAGGCCCTATTTGGTTGGGCTTTTGGCTATTGTCCCCCCCCCCCCCCCCCCCCCTCCCAACCCAAAAAAAAACCAAAAAGCCTAATCGAAGGGGTGTTTTTGAAGTTGTTTTTTCAGAAGGCCGCTACTTTTCTGTAGTGCATTTTTTTTAAAACACCTTAGATCCTAGTTTTGGCGTTTGGCTTTCTGCTTTTCGAAACATGTGGAATAAAGAATTTTTCCATAGTCATTTTAAGAGAGATAAATATAAGAATTTTTCTGATACTTGTTTCAACCAAACAAGTTTTAGTTTTTTCATAGCCCACAGTCCACAGCAGTTTTTCTACACCTCACAACCCACAACAGTTTTTCCCCACAACCACAGCTCAACTAAACATACCCTTAGTTTTCCTATGAGGCTACGACGTCTTCAGACACTATGCAATTATGCATTTATATGTATAGAGATAGAAGATAAATCGTTGATAGCTTGTTACTATATAAAGGCAGATCACGAAATTCCCAGTCAAAACAATAACAAAATTAACTGTGCAAAGTGCTGGTTGAACCAAAAGGTCAGGAAGAACCGAATGGGTGTAGGTACTGCCTTGCAACAGAGCCTTTCTTCACTCACCAAGGCCAGGTTTCAGTGAACTTTTGAAGAGAAGGCACCTCCTGTTAATTCATTCCTCCTATTCTTTTCTCGCTAACTGATGGGAGTATATGGACTTCCTGATTGGATTCCTGCTAATTCATTCATCTGATTATTTCCGCTAACTGATGGAAGGATTAAGAAGCAATGGACCTTCTGATTGGATTCAACAGATTCTCTTGGGGCTAAGCCATTGGGCACTTGGTGTTCAGAAGTTCTACGAGAGTAAGGAAAGGACTCAAACAGTTTCTCTCGGGGCTAAGCCATCGGTGGTGTACAGAAGTCGTCCGAAAGTACCGAAAGAAGGTTTCAAGTTTTCAACAGTTTCTCTTGGGACAGCAATTGGACACTTGGTGTACAGAAGTCCTCTGGGAGTAACGAAGGCCACATTTTTTCCAGTGCAGCTTCCATTTTGGAGTACGTTGTTTCTTTCACAACCAGGAAATAGACAATGGGTGTACTTTTCGTTTGGTGTTGCCTGTTTTATCTTAATATTCCCTCCATTCTAAATTGTAAGCCATTCTAAAAATCTTGAAAAAGTCAAAACATTTTAAGTTTGATCAAAATTATAAAGAGAAAAACAAAGATTTATAACACCAAATAAGTAAATATATTTAATGAAGAATCTAATGATACTTAGTTAATATTATAAATATGATTATCTTATTATATAAACTTGATCAAAGCTAAGATGTTTTAACTCTTCAAGATTCTTAAAATGACTTACCATTTGAGATGGAGTACAAATTTTCAATATATTATCTTCGAGTAAACAAGAAAATACAGAGTAGTCACAATGATCCTAAAGAAAAATCCCTCCTCATCCAGGGTCAGTTTACTGTACAAAACAATACAGGTCTGCGTATAATGCACATACGGAGGGGGCCACTGTGCACGTTTCCACCCATCAATCTGAGCCCATGTCTCCAGGCGTATAATCCTACAATGATCTAACATCAAAATTACAGATGGCACCTCTTCACACAGTCATCAACCAAATCCGAGCACAGTAGGCGCTAGCTCTAACAATGGCTCCAATGTACTTGGAGCCAACTTACGTGCAAACAAGAAGCACATTGTTGAGTTCTGGTTATTGTATAGACATGTCTGTCCCTTTTGGACCTTCCTCAGGAATTCCTCTGTGATATCGCCCCTGCCAAATGTGGCTGGATGTGCACCACCTCTAGACCAATCCACCCAAGTAACACTTCTGTTAGCCAGGCTCTTTGGAGCTTCAATGGTCAGCATTGTAGGGAAATAGTGCTCATCAACATAACAATGGGGCCTGCAGAACTCCTTGAATTTTGGATAATAGACCGTATCCTTCACAATTTCAATGGCAAGGTCTCTGTGTACTTCGAACCACTGTGAACCTTTGCGCCATTGGTCAAGTTCAACCTCAGGACTCATATTCCAGTTGTATCTTCCCCGTCCATATGGTCCATGATCATCAAACACCATGAGAAAGCTTTGGTTTGAATTCTGGAAGTATCTGTATGTTGTGTTGAAATCAAATATAGGAATGCACGACTCAGACACAAGCACAAACCACTCGTTGGATATATCCAGCAAAGCGTTGGCAAGTAAGCGTCTCTCAGCATCACACATAGTCATCTGACCCCATTCAGCAACCTGTAATCAGAACACAAATCAAACAAATATTTTCAGGGTGTCTCAACTCAAAACCAGGAAGCACAACTTATTAACTGGCCAATGGACCAAATGGTACAACACACAATGTTGCTGTATAAGTTGGTTCATATGGTTTACATACATCTACCTTCACGGTAAAAGAATAGGAACCCATCAATTAACTGTGAGGCCCACAAGAGACGCCTATGGACTATAGGTAGTGGTTTTTACACAGTTAATGAAGGAACATGCACCACTTAGTCTGGAAAAACTCCAGAACATGGCTGAAGATCACAATAATGGCCAGTCTTCCCAAAAACCAAAACCACACAACCTTCCCAGTGATAGTAGTAAATGCTCTACAATGAGTAGCCCATTTTTACTCTGGTTAAGTTTGACTTTAGAATTCAGATACAGATGTATTTTGCTGACAGAAAAAGAGCAATTCAATCTTTTGAGTTTTGTTAAGTTGTATATCCATATTAAGCAGAAAAAGGTTGTCTTGATACTACGTCTGGATTGTGGACATATGATTGGCAGTGCTATGAATCCTATTCGCATCACGTATCAGTGGAGGGTACTAGCAATGATACTTACAGAGACATAGCACAAAATTCAACCTAGTGCAAAATCAGAAACAGATTCAACAAAGGCAAGGTTGGGTTAGCAAAGCATCTGTTCGAATTTGATCGACTTTTTCAGTTTGACTTCAACCATCCAACACACAACGTCTGTATTGTCCCCGAGCATGGTAAACACACACAAAAAAAAGATTACGCTGAATCCTATCCAAGGGATTCCTCGGTGCATCATTCACAGCTTCCTACTTGCTGTAAGGCCCATATAATAAGACTCTCGTTATGACTGTTACTTGTTAAATTCATTAAAGTACAGGAACAGTAGGTTCATACTTCTCAGTAACCAACTTGTCAGATACTCAGATCACGTTCAAACAATCGTCAGTGCAGCTCAAGCTACAAACATGGCACTATTGTTTCTGCTGTCAGTCCATCTAGATAGATCAGCATAAGTGAGCAACGCTACCAACCGCAACCTGTCGAAGCGAAGCAAAGCACGAGGGATGGGTGGGCTAACCTTACTGGGAATTTGGCGCCGGTAGAAGACGGATTCGGAGGTGAAGTTGGCGTGGTAGGATGGCAACGCGTGCACGTAGATGGAGTAGCGCCCCTCGTGCCCACGGAAGAATCGCTCCCAGAGCGGCGCGAGCGGCAACGGGCCTCGCGTGAGAAACATGAAGGCCACCTTGGGCACGCGGCGGAACGGGTACCCGCGCACCCGCGGCGCGAAGGACGCGCGCCAGAGCAACTCCTCGTCCGTCATCGCGTGCTCCACGCGCGCTGGGGGCCGCGTCCACCGCTCCAGCCCCTCGGGCTCCTCCTCCGCGGAGGAGCCGGCCAGGCACGGCCGGAACAGCGCGGGCGCGGCCGCCGCCACCGCGTGCCGCGCCATATACATGCCGACGGCGGACAGACCCACGCCCAGGAGCAGGAACCCCAGGAACACCCTGAGCATCCCCGTGGGCGGCACCCTCCCGTGCCCCGCCGCCGCGGCCGCCTGCCGCGCCTCCTTCACGTCCTCCATGGACGCCACACGGGCCTGCATCGCGGCGCCCCCGGTTCGCCACTACAATCTGGCGTCGGTGGAATCTACCAGATTTGAGCTCGAGTCTGGCATATCTCCAGCACAAGGCCGGATCGAGCGTGCCAAACCGAGGGGCGCCACGTACCAGATCTGGCCCGGGTTTCGCGGGCCGGCGGCGGTTGGATGGTGCGAGCTGGGTAGCGGTCGGCGGCGCTGGTGTTGGTGGGGTTGGAGTGGGGGCGCCTCGGGGTCAGGGAACGTATAGGCGTATAGCGTCACGGGTGTGCTCACAGGAGACGCAATCCGATGGACCGATGGACCTGGTCTACAAAAGCAGTGAACGGGGCAAAGAGGCTAAAGGCGCCTTGACCTTGTCGAGTTGTCGGTATAGTCAGGGAGGCGGTACGTATGGACCGGAACACCGGGTTCTTGGAAGTTTTTATTTATGTACGTCTACTGGTACTCTACGGAAGAGCTGACAGAAATGCCATTCGTTGATTCCTGCGGTGTGGTGAGCGGTTCCGGTTGACTATGGTGCTGGATCCGCTGGTACATCGAAGCACAACCCATACAACTCCCTCAGTCAATAAGACTGTCGATTTAAACTTTTCAAAAATCACGTTTGACTATTCATCCTATTTGAAAATTTTATATAAATATTATTTATTTTATTATAATTTATTTTATTATTAGAGATACTTTAATAATTATTAATTAATTTTATATTTTGTATAATTTTTTTAATAAGACGGACGGTTAAACACAATTTTTAAAAAGTCTAAAGCAACAGTTTTTATAGGACGGACGGAGTACGTCAACATAAACATAAACATATCAAAAAATAAAATACACACTATATTTATTTTACTAAACTTCGGGCCTCACCACAAGGTATACGTCTTCGCCGATGAAGCTACAAGTGACCCAACAAAATCTACTCCAGTAACGTCTCTTTTTTCCACTCTCCTCTAATCCACTGAGTTTGATCTCTTCTCCTGCGAAAGTGAGATCAAATCTTCATAAACTTTCTAAGATACACCACAATTTTTTGTCACTGTCCAGTAATGCCAAACCATTTAGAACTGAATATCCAAGACTGAAGAATGTGAATCACAAGATTAGCGTGTTGCAAAAGTGCTCAAGAGTTGGTTTACTCTGTTCCACTCAACCACCAAGTGAAGTTTGCACTAGGAATCGAATCTCACTTAGGGCTCGTTTGGTTAAACAGTGAATGGTTCCCTGGAATGATTCCTGGCCAGATTATAAGTCTAATTTGTATAAGATTTGGTCAACTGGAACAGTTCCCGGTGGAATTAGTAGCAACCGAACGAGTCCTTAGAGAGATATTTTTAAAGTTGTCATGTGTTAATTAAGGGGGATGTATGAAAAATACATTTAATCACACAACTGACATTTCCCCTCTTAGATGGTATCGATTACACATTAAAATCTTTAGAAGCAACGGGGGAAGTATATGAGGTAATATGCATGTAAAGGGCCTAGTGGATGACTCAACAACATATAACATGCAAAACAAAAGGGGCGAGATTTAATCATATACATAAATATGTCGTGATGATGCTCCATGATTATTAGATCAGAGCTCCCAGTGTGATCGTGAGCCAACACCTCTTCGCGTCCTAGATCCTGGGCAGCTCCTTAGCAGCATCTCATTGTCGTCACGGGCTTCCTGCCTGCATCGACTATGCCACATTGATGACAATCCATCCACCAATGGCCACCCGCATACTGTCGATTAGCCAGTTCCACGCCAATGTTTACAAACCATAACTTTCTGCTGAAACTATAGCAGTCGCTTAGGACCTATCTGAAATCAGTTCTATGGTTGATCAACTCTCGAATAAGTGCATATGACAGCGGGCAAATAGCGAAGGTGGTTCTCTTTCAAGGGTGTCAGAAAATCAGGAGGATATGACATATCTCTTGGGTCGACCGAACCTAACCATGGACGAAAGCAAAGTTGCGGCATTTAGTGACGATGAGGATGGAGGAATGTGGTAAAGTGGGTAGTGATCAGCAAGGTCCTTTCGTCACCAACCATCCACGTCGCCAGGGTTCGCAATGTGATGAAGCCGGCGTGGGTAACCCTTTTGACCTCAAGTTTCACCTTAAATAAAGTAAAATTCTACACAATTGGTGTATGTCTAGTATAATATGTTTGAGTTCATGCCCGACTAAACTTAGGGCCTATTTGATATAACTCATAACAACTTTATGAGTTGTTTGTGAACTGTTTTTTTCCAAATATTTTTTTAAAAATAGTTTCATGGATGAAACTGTTTTAAAAACTAAAAAAAGTAACATATCTCAGCTTTATTTCCTATTTCTCTCTCACAACCATATATAAATTTATTGATAAAGCTATTTTATCAAATATTATTTTCAAAACAGCTAAGTTTTATAAAACTTCCTAAAAAACAACTCGCTCGTAAACCTGAGCTGTGCCAGAAACAACTTTTCCGAGTGAAAGCAAGGCCAGCGCCCACGTGCCACGCTGTTGGATTTCGCTTGCTTCTCACTCCACTGCTCACGTGCCACGCGCCGCACCTGCACCCGCGATCGCGCCGCACCTGCTTCTCCGCTCCGCACAAAAAAGGTGTTAGCGTGCCGCCTCCGATCAGCTAAAACGGTAAAACCGCAGTCCCCAGCCGATGGGCTCGCTCCGGGCTCCTCTACGGCCGTGACCGTTGCCAAACACCACAGCCAACGGTGCAGACGCAGATCGCTTTGTAGTTGTAGCCGGCTCGCCGCAACTCCTCTCCCTTCTCCGGCTCGCGCGCTCCCTTCACTCCCCGGCGTCCCAAGAGGCCGCGGCGTCGCCGGCCGCCCATGGAGGACGCCTACGCCAAGTCCGTCGCCGAGGTAATGAGCGCCTCCCGACTTCAACCCCGTCGTGCGTTCGTTTGAACCCCCCCCCCCCCCTCACCCCCGCCGCCGCAGCCGCCGCCTCTCACGGATCTGGCCTCCCCGCTTCTCGCAGGTGCTCGAGGCGTTCGGCGTGGACCCAACCAAGGGCCTCTCTGACTCGCAGGTACTGAACCGAAGCGTTTCGCTATGTGGATTTTGGCTTGCGTACTGCTAATGTGGTGGGGGATGGGGTTGCGCTGATTCGGTTTTGGTTCTGAGCGCAGGTGGAGCAGCATGCGAGGCTCTACGGCAAAAACGGTGAGGCTATTTGCCTTTTCTACGCGTGCGGATTACTCCTTTTTCTTCTGGTGTATGGTTTGGCTGGTTACAGCGTCAAACATAAAAACTTGAACATTGTCAGTCTGGCAGTAATTGTACCAGTCATATGTTATGCTGTGCAATGCATTGGAGTTTGGAACTGAACTGGGAGAGTGCTTTAGTTTATACTACATGCAGACTGTTTTTCAGGTGAAAGAGTGTCAGTCATTGATATATTGCTTTTCATGAACCAGTGGACCTATGTTATTTATGCTCACCATGTTCATCCATATGAGAGTTTGCTCGTTAATGCAAAACAAACCAATTATATACTCTCTTGTTTTTGGTAGAATCTGTGGCTCACCGCTATTTAGTGCTGTTGTGACTAGTGTTTAACATCATCTAAACTCAGATAATTTCTAGATAAGGTAGCTAGTTCCCAGGACCTTGCTGAGGGAAGGCTATTTGGTTGATCAAATCACTCTACCATTTCTCACCCTCACCTAATGTTTGGATATGTTGACAGAAAAAAAGGTGGAGGTAGTGTTACAGTTCATAAGCATTAACAGTTCTGTTATATGAATCAAATAAAGTATGCTACTTGCCAGGACAACATCATGAGATGTGTCAAATTTTCTTGTCTTGGGACATGTTTTTTATGCTGATCTAACAGAACTACAGCCAAATATGCTTTTAATCTAGTTGGAGTCCCCAGCTATTCATCAGTTCAAATTTCAATTGGAGTGTATTTTGGAAGTTGGCGTGTTCATGCACAAATTACTTTTGCATTGCATTATTCTAAATTTGAATTCATATAGTTTTGTTGATGGACTATCTGATTTGTCTTTGTTGTTTTCATGCATGGACTATCTCCAGTGCTTCCCCAAGAAGAAAGTAAGCTACAGCACCCACTTCTGTTTTGTATGTCTTGCAGTTGCATTACAATACATAGTACTTTTTGAACCCACCTGACAGTTTTACTCCCACTCTGTACTCCCACATTTTTGTTACGATTGGAATATAATGTTAATGAGCTTCTCTACCAAGAATCCAGACATGTACCATTTCCTACCATCTTTGAGAGAATGGAGTTAACTCTAATTAATTGCTCTGCGCTTGTGTACTCTTTGTAGGAAGATACATCATAGCTCTATAGAGTTATTTAAACAAGTTTCTTCCTGTTATTTGTTTGGGTCGCTTGCCGTTGGGATACAACAACAACAACAATAATAGAGCTTTGTTTCTGTTTTTGTATCCCCGATGCAAACAGCACTGAACAATTACATATGAAACTTATTCAGATAATGTGGTTCTATTGCTATTTTCTTTTCATTTTATTTACAAACATACCTTTTTAGCTGCATGCTACTTACAAGTATAATTACCTTCCTGCTTTGTCATCTTTTATCGTTTGATAATCACATGCTCTTGTATGTATGACACATATGTTATTTCTATGATATGCGTATTTTTATAACTTCATTTTATTAAGACAAGCTTTTGTCATCACCCTTATTTTTGTACACCCTACATTTTTTTTTTTCTTTTTGCTGATTGTACTGTGAACTAGCAATTTCCAATTTCATATACGCTTTGCTGTTCATCTTTTTTTATATGGAAATTCATACCCAGGTACTCCCTTTTGGAAGTTAGTTTTGAAGCAGTTCGATGATTTACTCGTCAAAATATTGATAGCAGCTGCTGTGATCTCATTCCTTTTGGCCCGAATGAATGGTGAAACTGGATTATCAGCATTTTTGGAACCTTCGGTAAATTGGATACATCCCATTGGTTGAAAATGACCTGCAGGCAACAAATGACCTGGTGCTTCGATGTTTGCACTGCAGGTTATCTTTATGATACTGGCAGCAAATGCAGCTGTGGGTGTGATTACAGAAACAAATGCTGAAAAAGCCCTTGAGGTTCTCACATCTAAACAATGCCCTAATGTTGTGTTTAGCACTTTAGCTCTGAGGATATTGTTCCTGCTGTATGATTGTTTATTTCCTGGCACATGTTACATGATAGTTTGTACAAATGAGATTGATCAGTGGCACTGATCTTTGGCCACCCATGTATATTTCTATCAGCAAAAACAGAGCTATATTTAATATAGGTGGAACTATGAGATGATCTAGAACCTACTTCCTTTTCTGGCCACCTGGGAGTGTTTTTATAATTTTTTTTTTTTTTGGCACTGGGAGCTATAGGCAGAACAGTTTGGTCCTAATTATTAATGTCCATTGCTTATTGCCGCATAATTGATTCTTGTATGCATGCTGTATCTCAGTGTCACATGCTACAATTTGTTAATCACCTTTGGTAGCATTCTTTGACTCTATCTAATTTAGCTTGTAATGGGAACTTTTTCCACCATTCATGATGACTTATTCCAAATCCGTAGGAGCTTCGTGCTTATCAAGCTGATATTGCAACGGTGTTGCGCAATGGTAAGAACTAAGAAGCTTTAGCAATTGGTCATTGAATTTCATTTGCTAATTCTTGTAAGCTTTGTGAACACTATCTATCCACTTTGTTCTAAAATCATATTTTCATTGGATAAGTCAGGGGCCAATTACCATACTGCTCTGCATGTCCCATCAAAACTAAGGCCCTGTTTGATTCCAATATAAATCTCAGAATCTTAGAATCCCATCCAAATAGGCTAGATTTTATTGAATTTTAACATACAGACTCAGAACCCAATGGACACACTAGTTGTTTTTTTAGAATCCACCGGGATTCAAATGGCACCTAAATTTTAAAGAGTTTTGACCAATGAATGTCGTAAAACATTTGTTCCCAGAACCCATTTGTTTTCTATACTAAATTATTAATCATGTTAGTTTAGAGAAAAGTTTCCCACAGCATTATCATCCGTGTTCAGCTTATTCCAATAAGGGAACACTTGCCAACATCAAACCACAGTGTTCTCAAGAGCAAGCACTGCACCATTGACACAGTACAACTATAGTTCTATTCTCCAGGTTACTGCCGCCATCCCCCAGAACCTGATAATACTTATTTGGTTGCTCCAAAACACCACTTGTTACTTTCTGCTCCCCCTTCAGGTCCTACAGTTCCAGAGGCCATTCTCGTGCCATGCAATTGAACTTGCCTTGTAGTTGTCTCCCGCCATCAATCTCCTGTCTGCGATAACTTTGCCACACAACATTAAAAAAAAAACTCATCCTCAGCACAGAAAACACAGCACATATCTTCCACTTTCGTCTAATAGCTAATTTATCTGTAGTAGCCCGCCTATTATTAGCCAGGAACCAAAGATCTACATGCACTAGAGGATGTACCATTATCTTCCACACAACAGGAGTGTAAAGTGGTAGCAACCCTCTAAAGCTAATCATAGCATATAGTCTGTACAGAGTATTTTCCTTTATAATCACAGTTCCAGATATAGCAGCACCATCACCATCAGTCAAAACAGTGCTATCTGCTATACTAACTAGTTTGTACTACATAAACAGCAAATGATTTGAGACAATTCTTCTAAAAACTATTTGCCTTGTATGTTTTGTTAAATATTTAGCTGATTAGCACATTCGTCAATGTTAATCGTGTAGGTTGCTTTTCTATACTTCCAGCAACAGAACTTGTCCCTGGAGATATAATTGAAGTAGGAGGTACTGTCAATTGCTCATCTGATGATTTCCTTTTAGTACTATGATTAGCATTTTCCTGATGTTGTTTGGTTGGTGCTTGTTCTTTTCCCCTTTGTGGATAAGTTGGTTGCAAAGTTCCGGCTGACATGAGAATGGTTGAAATGTTAAGTCACCAATTGCGTGTTGATCAAGCAATTCTTACAGGTACTCCTTTTGTTTTTCTTGTGCCATCCACTCATTCACCCTAATATGAACTCTGAGGCTTTATAGTTTAATAGCATAACAATACGTGTGAATAAGGCGATTCTATTTTAGCATTCATATAATGTTCTTTCACTGTTTGGTTTTAAAAATTAGTATCAACCATTTGCTCCGATGATGAAGACATTTTATGGTAAGAGTTAGGGGGAAAAAAATACTGTATGGACTAAATTATTCACCACTTTAAACATTTTTCTTCAACATTTCTAGTTTAGCAATATCTTCATTATAAAAAAAGCTTGGCTATTTGCCATATGCCATAGACTCATTAATTGGTCTTCTGGTGCTCCTTGTGAGGTGTATCTGTCCCTTTTTCTTGCTGAACATTTGGTTATAGAGCAATCTGTACGAATTATAAGCTGCTAAAAAATATGAGTTACTGAAAATATAATTTCTTACTACTGTTGTGGATTTGTGGTTTGACTAGGAGAAAGCTGTTCAGTAGCAAAAGAGCTTGAGTCAACTCCAGCAATGAATGCTGTCTACCAGGACAAAACAAACATTCTTTTTTCGGTAAGCGTACCATACTGGCAGTGCCATTTAATGAGCTTAATTCAATGGAACTGGAACTTAATTATGATCATAAAATCATGCATGTAATATGATAACTAACACCACATAGAAGTTTCCACTTCTTTGTCATTAATTTAGCCTGTTTGGCGAAACTGTCTTTATATATGCATGTCTTGCTCCGCTCTTCACAGTCATTGAAGCGTATTCTGTTGTATTTCTTTTTGTTAGCATCTTCGTTGGAAAATTTATAAAGATTCACATATTATGGATAAAAGCAAACAAGTTAGATTACCTTCGATTCATCATTTCATCCCTATTTATTTGATATTTTGGTGGGTCTTTGCACTATAGTGAAGCAGCAGCAGTTCAGAGACTATGTATACACAATTTTAATTTTTTGGTTTAATTTGATCCATGCCATTATAATTGTCACGATTCTTAGCATATGTTTGGTTTGGGGATCAAGTGGATTGGGTTGGGTTCAACCCAAGTTTTCTTGGATGAGATGGACCTATCTTGTGTTTGGTTAAAGGGGTAGGTTGAATCTAGTTTTTTGTTTGGTTGCAAGGGTTAAGAGGGATGGAATGGATGGTATTCTAGGCACCGTTAGTTGTAGCCATTAGTAGGTCCCACCTGTCACTCACCACATTATCTTCTTCCTTGAATCGTCCCCGAGCACATGCCGAGCCCCTGCGCTGCCGCTCACCCTGAGCTCGAGCCCTGTGCGCCGCCGCTCGCCTCGAGCTCGAGCTCCCGCGCCTGCCGCTCACCACCTCCCCGAGCTGGAGCTCCCCGCTCGCCCCTGTGCTCGGTGCTCGCCTTGCCCTGGCTGCCATCTCCCCAAGCTCGAGCGCCTCGCCATGGCCTCCATATCCTTGAACACCGAGCTCGCTTGCCATGGCTGCCACTTCCCCGACCTCCGAGCTCGCCCGCCGTGGCACCTGCATCCTTGAGCTCGAGCTCCTCGCCATGGCCGCCAGCTCCCTAAGCCCGAGGTCGCCCTCCTTGGCTCCCTTAGTCCGTGTCGGAGGAGTTCCTCCCGTGCGTCGTTCCTCTGCTCGCCTAGATCCGTGAGTGCCGCGACCGGGGACGGGGAGAGGGCCTGCGACGAAGTGAGGGAGGAGACGGAGGTAGCGACGGCGTCGATCTGGGTCCTAGATGGTCCGCTCTTTTCGATGGAACCATGGGAACCCGTATCTGAGAGGGAGATTCCCTCCGAGGTCGGACCCAACCCACACCGCTTCTGAACCAAACGCATGACCATCTGGGTCGAACCCGTTTGAACCCATCCCGACCCTCAAACCAAACACACCCTTAGTTCTACCAGTACTATTCATCTATTTGGAACCATGCTGTTACAATATGTAGAAAATTGGATCAATGCCTCGCTACATCTGGGACCCTGTTTGAAATCTTTTGGGCTATGGTATTTTCGTATGGATCAAAATACCCATCTCATTTGCTCTCTTCTTCCTCACGCCACCCTCACTCTCTTCTTCCTCATGGCGTGATAACAAAATCTCTCTCTCTCTCTCTCTCTCTCTCTCTCTCGTCATGGAGGCAGTCCAGCGTGGAGGGGCTGCCTCGTGGATGAGCATGGCTGCTAGGGACATATGCTCTCGGCTAGGCCGGCATTTTTCCATGATTCCATGCAACGCTGGGCCCCGAACTTGACGATGTCACACCTGCTCCCATATCCACGCCGCGTCACTGCAGTCCTTGCTGACTTGCGCAACCGCCAAGCCACGGTTAAAGCCAACACTGACGGTGGGTGTAGCCCCTCGCGCACAACTGGTTTAGACGAACTGGAGCAGCAGCTAATACAGCCTTTCTTGCGCCGCACACCGATCTCGCTGCGCCACCCCCACTCCTGTAGTCGCCAGCTCCGGAGCCTAGCTTCCGCTTGATGGCCAGCGGTCTGCATATTGGGTCTGGAGCCTCTTCATGCCTGCGCTTGCCGGTCATTGTATAAGTTGATCCTTGTGGTGGCATGATTCCTTATAGATGAATAACAATTATATAAGCAATATGTGTTAGACTATACACACATATTACTAATAACAATAATGGTATGGCATAGATTAAACTAACCCTAGTTTTTTCTTGAGTTCCTGGTAATTGTGCTGAAATGATCTTTGAAGTATATACATTCTAAAACACCCATAGTATCTTTTTATTCTTCCAACTTTTGTTGCCTCCTCTGAGAATTCTATGTTTGTGCTGCTGTTGTTTCCCAGGGCACCGTTGTTGTAGCTGGTAGAGCAAGAGCAGTTGTTAGTGGGGTTGGTTCTAATACTGCAATGGGAAGTATACGTGATGCTATGCTAAGAACAGAGGATGTAAGTAATTGAACACTTATATTTCTTCTCATTTACACCTTCAGTGAGAATTGAACTATGTGATGTAACTTCATTCTAATTTCTAACAACAGTATGCCTATCTGTACTTTGATTAATTGTAGCCTCACACCCTGATTTATATGATAATTATTCTGCTCACAGTTAAAATTCTCACAATATTACAGGAAGCAACACCGTTGAAGAAAAAGCTTGATGAATTTGGTACTTTTTTGGCAAAGGTGATCATGGTCCTTTCAACAAGTTGTGAGTTGTAGTTTGTTTTCCTTCCAAAACTAAGAAATACTATGGCATGGAAATTTAGCACTGAAGTGATCATTGAAACATTTTATATATTGACTATTGAGGGACTGATGACATTATACAATTTGAGCAGCATTAGTTTAATGTTCTCTCCTGGATCTTAATTAATGTTTAACTTATCATCAGAAGCTGCAGTGTCATTACACAACACAATCATATTGTTGATAAATATTATAGTGTCACGGAGAGAAATGAAATATTTATTTAGTTGAACGCGGGCTCCTGCATTTATTCGAGACAAATTGTGCAGCTCAGATGCCCTTTCAAGCTTCTCCATAATACAATTTTCTTTTCAGGTGATAGCAGGGATCTGCATACTTGTTTGGGTTGTAAATATTGGACATTTCCGAGATCCTTCTCATGGCGGCTTTGTTAGGGGTGCCATCCACTATTTTAAGGTATGCTGTTGCTCCTATGTTTCACTTACATTTCTGTAACATTCGATAGCGTGGGTTAATCTCCCATCTAGCATGTACTATCTTATTTTTTAGGTTGAACACTTGGAAGTTATGTGTGTGCGCGCGCGCGTGCTTTGTAGTCTAGTTGGTTGCACTGTCTAACTTGACTATAGTTTATTAGTTTACATGCTTCTCTTCCATGAAAAACAGCAGTTGAGGTTCTACGTTCTATAATTCCTTTCACAGATGGACTGAGTTTTCTTCTGTTGTTTGTTCATATATATTATGTGTTTCTTTTCATTATAATGTTCTCTGGTGGCATGTATAGTGAGTTTTTTAGGTAAAAACTCAGTCTAACAAACCTTAGCTCTTGAAGTTGGGGTTGACAGGCCTTAGTATATATTAGTGATTCCTAGATGTGTGCAGTATGCCAATTTCTCCTGAGTTACACTGGTTAGACCATTGAAGTCTGGGGGGTGATGAAACCCCTGTCACCAATCTGTTCGAAGGTGGGCATGAACTTCTCAAGGGCATAATCAGGGGGACGTCGCAATAGCTAAGGTTTGTCAGAGTGATAAGCTGGTAGTGCCTCCAGCTGTGAGTACGCCACCTACACTTAAACCTGGGTACTCTTAGATTGTGTAAGTACCACCCAAAAGGGTTCGGTTCTCCCCTCTTAAGAAATCCTGGAGGATGTCTTCTCATCATGTTTATTTGCGTTTTTTACCTCATTGTGTAGGTACAACTTATGCATCTCCAGTTTATTACCAAGTCAAATGACCCTGTCAAAAATCTTTTTCACACCTTAATATTTTTTGTGACCATTAAATGCACTACATGTTATGCATCTTCAACAACTTATCACCAGAGCTGCTAACAAATAATTCATCACTATAGTAATTACTGTTGCAATTGTGGGTGTATGGTTATGTGACTCATCCTTACTCATTTGCATTTTGCTCCTAATATTGTTTCTCAAAGCATGTACTCTCTGTTGTTTTTCGTTTGATAGGTAGCTGTTGCTCTTGCTGTCGCGGCTATTCCGGAAGGTCTCCCAGCTGTGGTAACAACGTGAGTTTCCTGTGGAACAATTTCTCGGTTGTCCCAAGATCATGTTTGCTTAGATGTTGTGTCGTACTCTATTCTATTCCAAATTGAAGTAAACCTCATAAATCATTTTTTTTTCTAGGTGCTTAGCTCTTGGTACCAAGAGAATGGCTCGCTTGAATGCCATTGTCAGGTCACTTCCCTCTGTAGAGACATTAGGATGCACAACAGTTATTTGCAGTGACAAAACTGGTACTCTTACAACAAACATGATGTCTGTGTCAAAGGTGATGTGTTTCTCTTTTATTTAGCCATTTCCATTATGTTATCCTTGTTGCATATACAGGTGCTCAGTATGATATGTGGCTGAATCGCTGTAATACCGGCTCTTTTTGCGTTAAAAAGTGTTTTTAACATCACAGGTGTGCGTTGTGCGGTCTGTGCACCAGAGACCAATGACTGATGAGTACTCCATTAGTGGAACAACATTTGCTCCTGATGGTTTTATTTATGATGCTGACGGGTTGCAGGTAAATAGCATAATCTCTAGGTTCCATCAATTTCTGGGGTTTCTATTAGTGCAAGAAATCTGAAAACCTGCATTATTGAACATAAGTTATATTCTCTTCAACTTAGGGAGAGAAAAATGCTTGCCTTTATAGAAGGTAACATCTAGCATCTGAAATGGTCCATCACACCCCTCTTGGAGATTTTAGCAGTTTGTTCAGAGAAGTCCAGTTCCATCAACGAATGATTTTCATTAGGGAAACAAAACAGAGTATGTTGGTAGTGTATTTCATGCCAACAATTGACAAAGCCTTCTACCCTACTACTTGCCAGTGCGAGAGGCTGAGTTTAGTACAAAGCTTTTTGTCAGTCTATAAACTTTACTTCTCAATACAGAGCAGATGGACTGATTCCATTACATGCCCTTTTGGATGTGTACTTGATTTTTTGATTTTTTTGTTTTTTTTGTTTTGACAGCATGTGAAACATCCAGCGCTATCTAGCCACTTGTTATACTACCTATTTTATTACCCAAGTATAGTTTCAAATCGCTTTTGGATTTAGGGTTTTAGAACTAATCAAAGGGCTTTCATCTGTTGCAGTTAGAGTTTCCCCCTCAATCACCATGTCTCCTCCATCTTGCTATGTGTTCAGCTCTTTGCAACGAGTCCATTCTACAATATAATCCTGATAAAAAATCTTATGAAAAAATTGGAGAGTCCACTGAAGTTGCTCTGCGTGTGTTGGTGGAGAAGGTCAGTTACTGCAAATAGATAAACTTCTGTGCACTTTTGCTTTCATGGGATTTATGAACTTCATTTAAATTTTAATGTTCATTTTGTACATTACTCTTAGGTTGGTCTTCCTGGTTTTGACTCAATGCCTTCAGCCCTCAACATGCTAACTAAGCATGAGCGTGCATCATACTGCAATCATTATTGGGAAAATCAGTTTAGAAAGGTTATTACCCTCATCTTGTTTGAATTGCTTTTTCCCCCTTTTCTTGAACACACAGGAGAGCTGCGCATCTTTATATTAATAAGAAAAATTGCTATATTTCTTCTGCACTGCAACCTTGTTGTATCTGTGATTCCCTTAAAGATCATAATTTGTATTTTCTTATGGGCATATCTTTTGACCATGAACTAATTCTTTCTAATATATTTAAAAAGTCAGAAAATGACTCTGTAGTAAATAGACAAAATAAAACAAGAAGTTTTGATTGACTTTCTAGTCATATTCTTTTAACTCCATGGTTTTCAAACGCTGCCTGGGAACTTCAGATTTGATGAATACCAGATTTGATGAATACATTTAGCATCTTAATTGCCCGTCACACTGCACCTTGGTCACTAGTCCCTACCAAGCAAGCACAGTTCCTCAAATGCATAGACATCTGATGGGATTAGTAGACCATATGGTGTTACTGACACTGTTCTCATTGTTCATTGTTGTCAAATGCTTTATTATTTTCCACATTATGTCTAATCAACCTTTGCCAGGTAACCGTACTATTTAGATCCTCACTCAGGAAAATGGCTGATACTGTATGCAAGGGCCCCTAAGTCCCAGCAGTGTAAACAGTTGTTCCTCCCATATTCTGGAAGGTTTCAACTGTCCAAGTACCTATCTGCATAAACGTTATCTTGATCTACTCATCCTGTTAACGTTTTATGTAAACTAGTGTAGACATGTGGCTGAAATATCCATTTTGATGAGTGGATGATCACTTGAATGAGGCTAATCTTTTTTATACACATAAAGCCTCTTCTCTTTATATTCTATTTCTTGAGATTTATATTTTCAACATTCATTCTCTATTTTCTGTGTTTTTAGATATCCGTTCTAGAGTTCTCCCGAGACCGCAAAATGATGAGCGTCCTCTGCAGTAGAAAACACCAGGAAATTATGTTTTCGAAAGGTGCCCCTGAAAGTATAATGGCTAGATGCACACATATATTGTGCAATGATGACGGTTCTTCAGTACCATTGACTACGGACATTCGCAACGAGTTGGAAGCTAGATTTCAAAGGTTAGCCTTTTTCATATGTCAAACAAAATATCAACATAGTAATACTTCTGACACTTTGGCAACGGACCTTGATTTTTTCCTCCTTGGGTTGAACTTGCTGTTTTGATTGGCTGTTCTTTTTTCATGCACTTAGTAAACTTTGTTTAGATTGATTGCCTTAAAAACATATATTATAGTTTTGGGCTATTGCATAAATATGCTAAATGCTCTCAAAACTCTAGTTTTGCAGGGAAAGACACACTAAGGTGCTTAGCATTAGCATTAAAACGGATGCCAGCTGGTCAACAAAGTATTTGTTATGGTGATGAGGCCAACCTCACATTTATAGGATTGGTATGGTTTATCATTCTCCTGCTGCTTCCTCTCTTCCTTTGTTTTCTGTTACATTTTCTTGTTGTAATGTGGTTTGCATTTTGTTTCTGTTGCGTATGATAATAATTTATCTATTGATGAAACCAACTTTTTGGTACTTGTTTAGGTTGGGATGCTTGATCCACCAAGAGAAGAAGTTTGGGATGCAATCCACTCTTGTATGTCTGCAGGGATCCGTGTTATAGTTGTTACTGGGGATAACAAGGTTGGTGAAATCTAGGCTTACCTTTTTAGTACTTCTGCTACTGGTGAGAAAATTAATACACTCTTTTAGTCTACAGCAGAATCTCTGTGTCGGCAAATTGGTGCTTTTGAGCACTTGAATGACTTTGCAGGGTATTCCTATACAGCATCAGAATTTGAAGGATTGCCTCCTTTGGAAAGGACAAACGCATTACAAAGGATGGTTCTGTTTTCAAGGTGATTTCATATCATTGTCTTCAAGATAGTCATGAAAGCTATTCCTTTGAATGGTCTTGAATTGTGAAGCTAAAAGGACATTACAGAATGTGAGGAATTATTTTGGCGGATGAAAAATGCTTTTGGACACATCGCCAGATCATCACTTAGCTCTTGACTGAGTTTGAATTTTGAAAGCTATAAAAGCTGACTGAACAATAACATAAGGGTCTTGCTATTTTATCAAACCAGAGCAGTCATGATGGCCAAATTCTTGTGCAGTCTGACGCTTGCTGATTGCACATGCATTAGACAAGGGGATGTGTAAACGGTGAAGATTAGCTATGACCACACGAGAATAATCTAAAACAAAAATAATAGTGACCTGATGTATACAAAGTATGAAATAAATCGAAGTTTCTCTTGTTGCTGGTTAATGGTCATATGCGTACGGTACTTCTTGTTTCTGACAGAACCGCCTTTGAATATGAAAAATGAGACATATCAGCAGCCTCAACACTGGGTTGGATTTAGATGCTTCTGCACATAAATGACATGGGGAGTTATTCATAATTGATGTTATCTAAAATGATGTAATGATATCATATCGAAATATGATGTCACATAGTGATTTTTCTCAGTTCTTTTACTTTCATTTGTCCTTCACTAACCTGATAATTTATACTGGATGGTGCAGAGTGGAACCTTCCCATAAGAAGATGCTTGTTGAAGCCTTGCAAACACATAATGAAGTGGTAAGCCAACATTTTACATTGTACGTAACAAAAATTGGTGGCATGTATTTCTTTAAGGACACTTATGTCATTAGGGTTCTTTTAATTATTCTATAAGGCTTTTTATGTAGCTCAGACACTGTTTCTTAGTTATTATAGTTGATATGCCAAATTTACTTTAATGGCCAATTAATTTATCCCAGTAATGACTTCGCAGACTCCAACCATTATCTGTTTCCATATACATTGTATTTCATTTTCATGTGCAAGGTTGCTATGACTGGAGATGGTGTTAATGATGCACCTGCGCTAAAGAAAGCGGATATAGGAATAGCTATGGGATCAGGAACTGCAGTTGCAAAGGTATTAAGAAGTAAATAACCCCTCCTCCCCCTCTCGTTTTGGTTGTAAAACTGGTTCCTAAGGCGCTAACATGACTAGCACTGACTTAGACAAAAAAAAAAAAAAATCGGGGCCATTTTCTCTAGGCAACTAAATTAGAACTCAACCCGAGTAAAATCAAGGTTATACTCCCCTCAATACCTTGAGGAGCTGCGTGTTACCTTCAAGGGCGCCTGGCATACATCAGGCAATTCATAGCGAAATTTTGCAGGATGAAAACTGCAGTATGACCCAATAACAACAACAACAATATAGCCTGTCAGTCCCAAACAAGTTAGGGTAGGCTAGACTTGAAACCTGCCAAGAGCCCCTAGTGTCACGGTTCAGGCACTTTAGCTGCTTTCCAAGCACTCCTATTCAAACATAGATCTCTAGGTATATCTCAAACTTTCAAATCTCCTTTTATTGCCTCCCCCCATGTCAATTTTGGTCTTGCTCTACCTCTCCTCACATTATTCTCTTGCCTTAGGACTCCACAATGCACTAGTGCCTCTGCAGACTGCAGGTCTCGTTTGGACATGGCTAAACCACCTCAACTGATGTTGGACAAGTTTTTCTTCAATCAGTGCTACCCCTAGGCGATCATGTATATCATCATTCCGAACTCGGTCTATTCTTGTGTGACCACAAATCCAGCGCAACCTATGTATTTCTGCAACACTCAGTTGTTGAACATGTCGTTGCTTTGTAGGCCAACATTTTGCTCCATACAACCTAGCAGGTCTAATCGCCGTTCTATAAAACTTGCCTTTTAGCTTTTGTGGTAATCCTCTTGTCAAGCTTGCTGCCACTTCATCCACCCTACTTTGATTCTATGACTAATGTCCGCATCTATATCTCCATCCCTCTATAGCATCGATCCTAGATAACGAAAGGTATCAAATGCAGTATGACCCAGATTGCATCAAAAGCCGCTTCCTCAACGAGCCAATCCTTGACGATGCTGACTCCAGGGAAGAGCATATACAGTAGATTACAGTTTTGGATGAATCTCTTGGGGTATTGGCACAAAGTGAATGCTTTCTAGCTCAGTCGTGTGCTTGTTGGGGCTGAGCCTGCATACTCTCCTGTCGAAAGACATTCGCACCAACTAATGATTTTTTTTTTGGTATTTTATTCAAGTTGTGATGAATATTTTGCTGAGTTTACTCAAGTAAGTTTGTTTGTAAGCGGGTAGGTTACAGGCCTTAACATCTGTAACACTCTGGGGTTCTCTACCCCCTTTTCCCCTTCTTAATATATTGATGTGCAGCTCTCCTGCGTGTTCGAGAAAAAAAATAGCGTTTGTGCTGTGTGTCTCAGTAAATTCCAATTCAGTCAAGCTCCATAAAATCAATCTTGCCCTTTCTTAGATAATCAATTATTTATAATGGCTGTTTCATGTATTTAATCACTGAATGCACTTGTAATGTTTCTTTATCTCAGAGTGCTTCAGACATGGTTTTGGCAGATGACAACTTTGCCACGATTGTTGCAGTAAGATTATTTCTCATTGCATGATATGCTAATAATGAGAACAATCAGTATAATTTTCAATTGATGATCTTTATCCAAATCATATTCTACAATTTGTTCATAGGCTGTTGCGGAGGGAAGGGCCATATATAATAACACGAAGCAGTTTATCCGATACATGATTTCATCAAATATTGGGGAGGTGGTTTGTATTTTTGTGGCGGCAGTTCTTGGAATGCCCGACACACTTATACCTGTGAGTGTATACTTGTATCTCTTATTTTTTGTTTACAAACTATTGTTATAGTGATCTTCATAAATGCTGTATGCCACATTTTATCATGTGCTAGAGTTTTTTTTTTTTTCCCTTGTGTTTATGTTGCCCCGCTCCACCATAGGCAAATTACATGCCTACTTGCAAACCCTTTCTAACACCCGTTTCATTTTTGGTTGTGAATTTTTCTGCTTTTTATTTATGGATCTAAATTATGCTTACCCTTTGCTTTGCAGGTACAGCTACTCTGGGTGAACCTTGTTACTGACGGATTGCCTGCAACCGCAATTGGTTTCAATAAGCCTGATGGCAACATCATGAAAGTGAAGCCTCGAAAGGTAATAAGCAACTAAAAATTTGGTTTGTGCATGTTAGACTGTATATGTCTAGGTACATGTTTAGGTTCATGCGCCAGATATGGCAATCAGTATATGCCTGATTTGGCGCAGTCACATGCTGATCTGGCGCCATTATATGGCCTGATCACCTGCTGTAATTAGCCCTGATTGGGGCCTGATCACCTGCTGTAATTAGGCCTGATTGGGCTATATAAATCAGTCACCCCCCCAAGCAATGGGTGTGTGGTGTTTCTCCTAATCTCTCTATCTTTCTACATGGTATCGGGGACCGAGATCAATTAAGATCCCGGCCTTCCGCTTCCGCCTCCCTTCCCTCCCTCTCAGCTGCCCCTGATGCCTGCCGACGCTGATGCTGCCGTGGCCGCCGCCGCTGCTACGGCCGCTGCTGCACCACCACCACCACCACCGCAGGCTGTCGTCGTTCACCCCTACACCGCCGTCAACGTGAAGACCCACATTCCGGTGACTCTAGAGATGAAGAATCCCAATTTCACCAAGTGGGCTTCCTTCTTCACGGCCTTTTGTGGGAAATTCAGTCTTCGCCCCCACATCGACGGGCCTGCTCCTCCCGCTGCTGATCCATCGTGGGACATTGCTGAGTGCACTGTCCGCGGTTGGATCCTGAACACCGTCGACGACTCGGTCCTTGACCTTGCCATCACCAACGAGAACCAGTCCGCCCGCGAGCTGTGGGTGGCAATTGAAGGCCTCTTCCGCTCCAACTGCGCGCCCCGGGCTATCTTCCTGCTGGAGGACTTTCACTCCTTGAAGATGGGCGATTCGACGATTGACGAGCACTGCCAGCGGCTCAAGATCAAGGCCGCTGCTATTCGGGACGTCGGTCACACCATCGAGGACTCCCAGCTCGTCCTCAGCCTCCTTCGCGGCCTCCACCCGCGCTACACCGCCACCGCCGACGACATCGCCAACTCTGCCGAGCTGCCATCCTTCTCCAAGGCACGCGAGATGCTCTCCCTTAAAGAGCTACGCCTCGCCAACGACGAGAAAACCACGGCTGCCTCTGCCTTGGTTGCCTCTCCCGGCTCCGGCTGCACCTCTCCGGGTGTCACTCGTCCTCCTCCGGTGCTGCCTCGGGAGGCTCCCCCAAGGGCAACAATGGCGGCAAGAAGGGCAAGGGCGGCAAGAAAGGCGGCTGGCGCGGCCAGACCAATGGCGGCGGCTGGCAGCAGGGTGGTGGCAGCAGTGGGCAGCAAGGCGGTGGCGGCTGGCAGCACCCCATGGGGCCCTGGATCTGCTACAATCCCTGGGCCAGTGTTGCTCCACCTCCCGGCGGCCTTGGATGGCAGCAGGGCGGCGGCCAGGGTGGCTGGCAGCAGCCTGGCAACCAGGGCGGGCGCGGCCAGGGCCTGCTGGGTGCCAACCCGCAGGCCAACACCGCTTTCGCACCCGTTCAGCCGTCACCAGTGTGGGATCAGGCTGGCCTAATCGCTGCCCTGAACCAGATGGCGCTCCAGAACTCCAGCTAGGTCATGGACTCCGGCGCCACCTCCCACATGCACTCCTCGGATGGTATACTTCTTTCTCGCCACCCCTCGTCCATTCCTTCTATCACCGTTGGCAACGGTCATCATCTTCTCGTCTCGTGCTCCGGGAATTCCACCTTACCAGGCCAGGCATCTTCTTTTTCGCTTAGCAATGTCTTAGTTGTTCCTTCACTTGTGCGTAACTTACTTTCAGTTCGCCAATTTACTCGCGACAACCATTGCACCATCGAATTTGACGCTTTCGGTTTTTCTGTTAAGGACCTACAGACCCGACGCGTGATTCTTCGCTCCAATAGCTCCGACGGCCTCTACACCGTCCCTGCCATGCCACACGCCAGCCTCGCCATCTCCACCGACCTGTGGCATCACCGTCTCGGTCATCCCGGCGCTGCTGCCTTAGATTTGGTTAGGCATAATAATTCCATTCAGTGTAAATATAACAGCTCATACACTGTCATTCATGTCAGCTTGGCAAACATGTGCGGCTGCCCTTTGCCACTTCCAGTTCAGTTTCGTTCATGCCTTTTGAGCTTATCCACTGTGATGTTTGGACGTCTCCGGTTGCGAGTATTTCTGGTGCCCAGTACTACCTAGTCCTCCTCGATGATTATACCCATTTTTGCTGGACGTTTCCCTTAGTCCACAAGTCTGAGGTAGCTACTCACATCATTAATTTTTGCGCCTTTGTCCGCACATAGTTCAACCTTCCCGTCAAAGCCATCCAGGCTGATAATGGCACGGAGTTCGTCAATAATGCCCTGGCCACATTCTTTGCTTCCAGTGGCATCCATCTACGACTCTCCTGTCCGTACACCTCACCCCAAAACGGAAAGGCTGAACGTATCATTCGCACACTGAACAACATCTGTCGCACATTGCTCATCCATGCTCACATGCCGCCCAGATACTGGGCGGAAGCACCTAGCTACAGCCACATATCTTCCTAATCGGCGTCCATGCTCCGCGATTCAACATAGAGTTCCCTATGAGCAGCTCTTCCAGCAGTCCCCCGATTACACCATCCTTCGGGTTTTCGGATGTCTTTGCTACCCCAACCTCACAGCCACCTCAAAACACAAGCTGGCCCCTCGCTCCACCGCCTATGTTTTCCTTGGATATCCCTCCTCACATAAGGGCTATCGCTGTCTCGACCTCACCACTAAACGGATCATCATCTCACGCCATGTTATCTTTGACGAGACTCTTTTTCCGTTCAGTGCTAACACCTCCAGTGCGCCATCGAGCTCTCTGGATTTTCTTCTTACAGGTCCTGCCGTGCCGGTGCACTCCACTGCTGTCCCGGCTCCTCATACGGCTGCTCCGTCCCCTGCCGACGCTGAGCAGCCGCGATCGCGAGCTCTTTTGGAGGAGCTCCCTGAGGACCCCGCCATACTTCAGATTGGCCCGGTCCTCGCTGCTGCCCGGGCTGGTTCTGCTCCGGCCAGCCCCGTTGTTCCTGCTCCGGCCGGCCCTGCTGGACCGGCCGGGCCCCGCTGTTCCTGCTCCGGCCGGCCCTGCTGGACCTGCTCAGGCCGGCCCTCCGCCTCTGCAGGTCTACGCACGCCGGCGCGCTGACGCTGCTGCACCACCAGCGGTCGAATCACCTGCTGTCTCAGCTCCTCTGGAGGCGCCCGTGGCTGCGCCGGCTGCTGCCCAGGCGCAGCCAGCTCCTCCGCCACCAGCTGCACCACCAGCGGCCCCTTCTGCTCTGTCCCGGCCTGCAACTCGACTGCAAACCGGGACCATCCAGCGTGTGCCCAACTATGGGCTCGCGGCTGTGCTCACCGCCTCTCCGATCCCTGCGAACTATCGCAGCGCCCTGGCTGACCCACAGTGGCGGGCTGCCATGGCTGATGAGTATCAAGCCTTCCTCGACAACGATACTTGGCGACTTGTACCCCGACCGCCCGGTGCCAATGTCGTGACAGGCAAGTGGATCTACAAGCACAAATTCGACTCCGATGGTTCCCTTGCCTGTCACAAGGCGCGCTGGGTGGTCCGTGGCTTTACTCAGCGTGAAGGGGTCGACTACGACGAAACGTTCAGCCCTGTCGTCAAGCCGGCCACGATCCGAGTCGTCCTCAACATCTCTGCCTCCCGTGCTTGGCCCATTCGCCAACTCGACGTGAAGAATGCCTTCCTTCATGGTCACTTGGCGGAGACGGTCTACGCTTAGCAGCCTCCAGGCTTCGTCGACCCTGCTCGTCCTGATTATGTCTGTCTTCTGCAGCGTTCTCTATATGGACTAAAGCAGGCACCCCGGGCGTGGTACCAGTGGTTTGCCACCTACCTTCGACAGCACGGCTTTGTTGCCTCTGCTTCCGACGCCTCCCTCTTTGTGCTCCGAGAGGGGGACGCCACCGCCTACCTACTGCTGTACGTCGACGACATCATCCTCACGGCTTCGTCACCGGCTCTTCTGCAGCGCCTCATCGCGCGGCTTCATTCCGAGTTCGCCATGACGGATCTCGGTGATCTTCACCACTTCCTCGGGATTTCCGTCAAGCGTTCCTCCGACGGGCTCTTCCTCTCTCAGCGCCAATACGCACTGGACGTGCTCCAGCGGGCTGGCATGGCCGAGTGTCACCCGACAGCGACACCCGTCGATGCTCGTGCCAAGCTGTCCGCCACGGATGGCGCCCCTTTTGCCGACCCGTCACAGTACCGGAGTCTCGCCGGCGCCCTCCAGTACCTGACGCTGACTCGGCCTGATTTGGCATATGCCGTGTAGCAGGTGTGCCTGTTCATGCATGATCCGTGTGAGCCACATCTGGCGCTCGTTAAGCGGATCCTTCGCTACGTGAAGGGATCACTGTTAGCCGGTCTTCACATCGGCACTGGACCGGTTGATAAGTTGATCGCCTACTCCGACGCCGACTGGGCGGGCTGCCCAGACTCCCGCCGATCTACTTCAGGCTACTGCGTCTACCTCGGCGACAACCTTGTCTCGTGGTCCTCCAAACGGCAAACCACGGTGTCTTGGTCCAGTGCGGAGGCTGAGTACCGGGCTGTTGCCCACGCCGTCGCTGAGAGCTGTTGGCTTCGTCAGCTTCTTCAGGAACTCCATGTTCCCCTAAAGGTCGCCACGGTCGTTTACTGCGACAACGTGAGCGCTGTCTTACATGAAAGCCAACCCAGTTCACCACCGTCGTACCAAGCACATCGAGATCGACATCCACTTCGTCCGCGAGAAGGTGGCTCTTGGCGAAGTGCGTGTCCTTCACGTCCCTTCCAAATATCAGTTCGCTGATATCATGACGAAGGGCCTTCCGGTTCAACGCTGTTGGCTTCGTCAGCTTCTTCAGGAATTCCATGTTCCCCTGAAGGTCGCCACGGTCGTTTACTGTGACAACGTGAGCGCTGTCTTACATGAAAGCCAACCCGGTTCACCACCGTCGTACCAAGCACATCGAGATCGACATCCACTTCGTCCGCGAGAAGGTGGCTCTTGGCGAAGTGCGTGTCCTTCACGTCCCTTCCAAATATCAGTTCGCTGATATCATGACGAAGGGCCTTCCGGTTCAACTGTTTGAAGACTTTCGGTCCAGTCTTTGCGTTTAGGACTCCGACGCTTCTACTGCGGGCGGGTGTTAGACTGTATATGTCTAGGTACATGTTTAGTTTCATGCGCCAGATATGGCAATCAGTATATGGCTGATCTGGCGCAATCACGTGCTGATCTGTCACCATTATATGTCCTGATCACCTGCTGTAATTAGCCCTGATTGGGGCCTGATCACCAGCTGATCACCTACTGTAATTTGGCCTAATTGGGGTATATAAATCAGTCACCCCCCCAAGCAATGGGTGTGTGGTGTTTCTCCTAATCTCTCTATCTTTCTACAGTGCACCTGACTATCTGAGTATCAATAGCTATCTATGATTTCATGCTGGTAGCTTTTGCTTAAACTTTTGTCGAAACTATGTGTTAACGCATGTTTTATTTTACCCGATTAGTCAAGTGAGCTGCAGTATAACCAACTTGCTGAGCTTATTATTTGCACTTGAAATTCTGTCTACAAGAACACTGCTAATACCTATCTGTGGGATATTGCATTAAGCAAAATCCTTGTATCCATGAGACTGTATATTTGCTAATCACTTGCTTTGATGACTACATATCAAACTAGATGATTGCCACATGCATGAGTTTATATTAATGACTAAGGAATTGCTAGGCAAGTGATTTCAAGTTAAATGCTATGGTTTTAATTTTCTAATTGCTATCTCAGATATTAAATAATACTTTTCTGTTGCATCCCAGGTTAATGAAGCTGTGGTTAGTGGATGGCTCTTTTTCCGTTATTTGGTCATTGGAGGTTCATTTCTTCTATCTGCTTATTATTTGATTATTCCTACTGCTAAGTGTAGTGGCTTTTGACTACGTTTGTTTGCTGTCTTCTGTTTTTGCTAATGCAGCTTATGTTGGTCTTGCTACTATAGCGGGTTTTGTTTGGTGGTTTGTTTATTCTGAGAATGGTCCTAGATTACCATATTCTGAATTGGTAAGTTGAGAGTTTGTAATTATTTTCCTTTTTTCCCATTCGTAGTGTATTACTTTACTGTATTTGAACTATTGTTCCATGACCTGTTGGGAGTGTTATCCTCAGTAATCCAACAAAAAATTTGTAAACTATAATTCTCTTTGGCTTTTTAGGTCCATGCTCTACCAAATTGATGGAATTCACCTAGTGTTTTTAAGTAGCAATAAAACACTACCACTAGTCTAGCACATGGGAATGTCACTAGGAGGCATTTAGTAGGGAAAGTTTATACTAAATTTTGAATGCTAAAACACTAGCAGAAGGCCACATCTCTAGGAGAAGTAGAAAATTCTGGTTGTGATGGCTTTTACTATGCACATACATGTATGCTATGTCTAGAGACATAGTGAAAGCCAGAAAACGACTGTAATCTGGAATGGAGTACTAATTTTGCATGACAATGTGTGTCTTCTGTTTTTGCACTACTTTTCTCACTGAAAATTTGACAGAATATTGTGCTCAATTATATCTGAGTGAATGGAATGTATTCCCTCCATCCCAAATTGTAAGTCATTCCAAGAATCTTGGAGAGTTAAAGCATTTCAAGTTTGACCAAAATTATTGAGAGAAATATAAATATTTATGACACCAAATCTGTGTACTATAAAAATGTATGATGAAGAATCTAATTATACTTAGTTGGGATTATATGACTCTCCAAGATCCTTGGAATGACTTACAATTTATAATGGAAGGAGGGGTAGTTTCTTTATCTACTGGACAATAGGGGAGAGCTCTACTGTAGAACTTGTATATGGAAAAAATTTCTTGTTACGATAGAAACTTGAAAGTAGTCTGTGAGTCAGCAATATTGATTGTTCCAACCTATTTTATTGGAGTCAATTGAGCAATCAGCCCAACCTATTTTATTGGAGTCAATTGAGCAATCAGCAGTTTGGAAAATGAGATTTCATGGTCTAATATATGAGATTATGAAAGCGAAGTCTGATTCATGATAGGACCATAAACAAAAAACTCGACCCGCGGGAGGTAAGACAGCTCCCGGGCATTGCATTAAGAAGAAGAACTCATGTAGGTCGAGAAAACCCCGAACCCCTGCTCACCCATACACGGCATTGTAGCCCTTGTAAGAACGACCATGACTGGGACCGAGCCTTAGACCTGTGCTTTGGGGTGGGACAGACGATGGGATTTTTTTAACCCCAGCCTAAAAATTCACTCCCAATGCTACTTAGCTAGAGGCCCTTTCGCAATAGGATCATAAGCATAGCCCTGTGAAGAGCTTATACAATCACTCTGGGCATCACTCCGGTGTCCTCTACTCCGCCAGCGTCGTCCTCCTCCTCCACCACCACCGTCCTCCAGGCCACTGGCTCCCGGACGTCTACTCCCCCTCACCCGGGTGGGGGCCGGGACCGTGGGGGACGTCGTGCTCGCGGTCGTGCTCGTGGTCGCGCGGGGGGGGACCGGGGTGACCGTCTTGCCGACCCCGCCGACACCTCCTGCTCCTGGTGGTGCGCCCTGGCCCTCCTTCAGCCACCCTTGGGCAGGGCGCATCTCCATGTGGCCACACTTGGCCCCTGGAGGAGGACAGCGTCCCCAGCACCCAGCGGCCCTGTTCACCGGTGGTGTCCCGTCGTTCCAGCCGACCTGGATGCTGCCTGCTCCACCTGGTCCCCCAGCGTCGACTCTCACTTGGGAGCAGGCCTCCCTCGCCTGCCAGTTCAGCACCATGGGGCTGACACCGCCAGTTAGCTCTGACTGGATTGCTGACTCGGGTGCCTCTCACCACACCACGCTGGAGGCTGGTATACTCTCCTCTGTTCACCCTACCCACCCTTCCCTTCCTTCTTCTATCGTTGTCGGGAACGGTGCATCCATTCCGGTTTCTGCCGTGGGTTCTACTGGTACCCCCGGTTCTTTCCGCCTTTCCGATCTTCTTTCCATTCGTCGTTTCGCAGCTGACAACTCTTGTTTTGTTGAGTTTGACCCCTCCGGTCTTTCTGTGAAGGATTTGGCTTCCCGGCGTCCTCTTCTTCGATGTGATAGCGCGGGACCCCTTTACACCCTCCGCCTTCCTACTTCAACTGCACCTCCCTCGACTTCTTCGTCGTCTCCTTCGTCAGCTGTTTTTGCTACCACCACCTCTTCCACGACTTGGCACCGCCGTCTCGGACATCCCGGCCGCGACATTTTGTCTCAACTCAGTCGCTCCTTTGATGTATCTTGTACCCGGGCTCCAGATGAGCATCTGTGCCGTGCGTGCCAGTTGGGCCGTCATGTTAGACTTCCTTTTACTTCTTCTCATGCGGCCTGTATTTTTGATTTGATCCACTGTGACCTATGGACATCTCCTGTATACAGCATTTCTGGTTATAAATACTTTTTTGTGGTGGTCGATGATTTTTCACATTACTCTTGGACTTTCCCTCTCCGTCTCAAGTCCGATACCTTTCCCACGCTCCTTCACTTCTTCGCCTAGGTGTCCACTCAGTTCGGCCTCACCATTAAGGCCGTCCAGTGTGACAACGGGCGTGAGTTCGATAACTCCACCTCCCGCTCCTTTCTCTCCCGTGGGGTTCAGTTGCGCATGTCTTGCCCTTACACTTCTTCGCTGAACGGCAAGGCCGAGCGCATGATCCGCACCACCACGGAAGTCATGCGCACCCTTCTCATCCAGGCCTCGCTTCCTGCTCGCTTCTGGGCTGAGAGCCTCCACACCGCCACTTACCTCATCAACCGCCTGCCTTCCACAGCTTCCCCTGCTCCTACTCCTCACCACGCTCTCTTCGGTACACCTCCCCGCTACGATCACCTGCGTGTGTTTGGGTGTGCGTGCTACCCCAACACCGCCTCCACCTCTCCACATAAGCTCGCTCCTCGTTCTACTTTGTGTCTTCCTTGGATATTCACCTGACCACAAGGGGTACCGCTGCTATGACCTCTTTTCTCGCCGTGTTCTCATCTCTCGCCATGTCGTGTTTGATGAGACGGTGTTCCCCTTCTCCACCCCTTCCACACCCTCTCCGGATCCCGAGGTTGACTCTCTCTCCTCTGCTGACACGGTGGTCCAGCCGCCATTCCCTTTGTGCCCTGCAGGTCTGGATTTCCTACCCGCGCCCCACACAACGGGTGGGACTCCGGAGTGTCCCTCTCCGGACCGGGGGCCTACGCCACCACCTACCGTCCCCGACGTCGCTACTCCGGCTGCAGCCCTATGGCCTATGCCGCCTCCCCTTCCCAGGCGCTTCGACCACGTCTACCAGCGCCGGAGGGGGCTGGAGGCACCTCCCCCGCCTCCACCGTCGCCGCCGTCGCCTCCGGCGGGGCCTTCGTCGACACCGACGCCTCTGGCAGGGCCTCCTCCGCCGGAGACGACACCGGTGGTCCCTGGCCGTTTCACGCACCCCGTGCGTGTCTACCAGCGCCGTCCGCAGCCGCCACCGGTTCCGACACCACCGGTGGTACCTCCTTCTCCGGTACCTCCTCCGCCGTCGTCGCCACCGACGCCTCTGGCGGGGCCTCCGCCGCCGGCACCCGCTGCCGGTGCCCCCCGGGGCTCTCTCGACGAGCCGGTGTACCACCCGCCTCTCCTGCACCGGGACCCTCGCCATGTTCACCCGGTGGTGACGCGCCAGGCCTCTCGGCCCCGGGTCCTCTCCGCCGTCACCTCCGAGCCGGGGGTCTCTCCTCTACCCTCCTCCGTCCGTGAGGCCTTGGCGGATCCTCACTGGCGCCGTGCGATGGAGGAGGAGTACGAGGCCCTGCTTGCCAGCCAGACGTGGGACTTGGTGCCGCGTCCGTCTGGTGGCATTGTGGTCACGGGCAAGTGGATCTAGACGCACAAGCGTCGGGCTGATGGGTCCTTGGAGCGCTACAAGGCCCGCTGGGTCCTCCGGGGCTTCACTCAGCGGCCCGGAGTGGACTACGACGAGACCTTCAGCCCAGTGGTGAAGCCTGCGACAGTCCGTACTGTCCTCTCCTTGGCTCTTGAGCGCTCCTGGCCCGTGCACCAGCTGGATGTCAAGAATGCCTTCCTCCATGGCACTCTAACAGAGACGGTGTACTGCAGCCAGCCAGCAGGCTTCGTGGATCCTTCCCGTCCCCAGATGGTCTGCAAGCTCAACAAGTCTCTGTATGGTCTGAAGCAGGCACCTCGGGCGTGGTACTCCACCTTTGCTTCATACCTGCTGACTCTTGGGTTTCTGGAGGCCAAGTCGGACACCTCCCTGTTCATCTACATCCATGGGGGCGAGACCGCCTATCTGCTGCTCTACGTCGATGACATTGTCCTCACCGCCTCCAGCGAGTCCCTGCTCCGCTGCATCATCTCCTCTCTTCAGAAAGACTTTGCCATGAAGGATCTCGGTGTGCTCCATCACTTCCTTGGTGTGACTGTCGAGCCCCGACCTTCTGGCATGCTCCTTCACCAGCGGCAGTTCACTCTGGACATTCTGGAGAGAGCTGGGATGTCCGACAGCAAGCCTTGCTCTACTCTGGTTGACACGCAGGGCAAGCTGTCTGAGGCAGCGAGCCAGCTACTTGGTCCAGCGGACTCCACTGCTTACAGGAGCCTTGCTGGAGCGCTCCAGTACCTCACCTTCACGCGGCCCGACATCACCTACGCCGTGCAGCAGCTCTGCCTCTACATGCATGCGCCGCGAGACCCTCACCTGGCTGCCATGAAGCGGCTCCTCCGGTACTTTCGGGGCACTCTCGCATACGGGCTGCTCCTCCGTCGGTCCTCCTCGGCCGAGCTGGTTGTCTACACCGACGTTGACTGGGCGGGCTGCCCGGACACCCGCCGGTCCACCTCCGGCTACGCTGTCTTCCTAGGAGGCAACCTTGTCTCTTGGTCGTCCAAGTGTCGGCCGGTGGTCTCGCGCTCCAGTGCCGAGGCAGAGTACCGCGCCATCGCCAACGGCGTGGCCGAGGCCACCTGGCTCCGCCAGCTCCTGGCTGAGCTTCACCGCCCCCTCGCCAGGAGCACGCTCGTCTACTGCGACAATGTCAGCGCCGTCTACCTCTCCACAAACCCAGTGCAGCACCAGCGGACCAAGCATGTGGAGATCGACCTCCACTTCGTCCGCGACCGTGTGGCAATCGGCGACGTTCGGGTCCTCCACGTCCCGACCACCTCCCAGTTCGCAGACATCTTCACCAAGGGTCTTCCCTCGTCGACCTTCTCCGAGTTTCGTTTCAGCCTCAACGTCACTAGTGGCTAGTTGTGGCTGCGGGGGGATCCTGTACTTGGTGTTCTTCTTTCTTCTTGTCCAGTCTTTGACTCCGCTGCGCCGGTAGTCCAGACTGCGGGGGGGTGTTGGAGTGTGTATTCAGCCCATGAGGCCCATGTACCCTTAGTATGTATATCCCTAACCTAGGGTTTGCTAGTAATGAATTGAGAGATTCCAACATATAGGCTATGATGTCGGAGTTGATGGTTGTTTAACGAATACCATGAACAGTTAATTTGCATGGTTTCATAGGTTAGCTATGTTTCAGTCTAGACTGATGTTGGTTGATCTTTGTATGTATCATTTGTTCTGCATGGTTGCCAAATGAGTTTATGGTTAATTTATGTTTCCTCTGGGACCCGAATATGCATTGACTTATTCTGTACACTCCAAACTTTTCTTTTACCCTTGCAGGTCAATTTTGATTCATGTTCTACAAGGCAAACTTCATACCCTTGCAGTATATTTGAGGATCGTCATCCATCGACTGTTTCAATGACTGTCCTTGTTATTGTCGAGATGTTTAATGCCTTGAATAACCTAAGTGAAAACCAATCTCTGCTGTAAGAGCTCTTTGTTCTTCATTACTGTCACAATGTTCTAAGGTTTCTATCATTGGTGTAACCTGTAAGGCTGTAGAATGTGCTGCTTTCAGTAACAAATATGTTGATGCTTTGGGCACTGAGTGCTTCCAGAATGCCACTATGGCAACTAATTTATGTGGTGTTATATGTAAATCAATAATACCATACTATTACAGTACTACTTTTTTAGGGGGAAATTTTATTTCATTATAAAATAGTAAAGATATTAATACCTAAAATACGCAAAAAGTTTAAAGATCCTGAAATGTCACCTGGGTTTGGCTGTAGTGTAAGAGATTGCCAGCTTGCATCCATTATTTGTGTTTGTTCATTGCTCATCTTGTCTTTTCACATGTGAAAGATTCTCATATGTATCCAATCTAAGGTATTCATACAACCATTGTCCTCGAATACAATATTTTCAACATCACTCATGAACACAAACTTAGGATATTGCCTTTTTTTAGGGAACAGGTTTCCCCCACTTTATTAGAATCAAAGCGTATAAAGGACATTGCCTTTTTATCTTTACACACAGCAAAAAAAAAGTACGTAGTACCTCACTTTTTGAGATTTGAATTATGATGTTGAAACTTGAAAGCAGACATTCTTCAAAATCCAGATTTTGTTCATCTTATTAATATCATGATGCGCAGCTCTCCTGCGTTTTCGAGAAAAAAAAAAGAAAGTCTAGATTTTGTTTTGTGGTGCATGACCTTATGCTAGTTTTGTCTTGGCCCTCCCATTCTGTGAGCTTGAGAATTACAGGTGTTCTGAAAAGGCTGTGGCATGTACGAAAGTACCTCTACTAATGTAGCTTCACTCATGCAGTGTCATTTATCCGTGGAGTAACCTGTGGCTTGTTGGGTCCATTATTCTCACAATGCTTCTTCATGTAGCGGTCCTGTACATTGAACCACTATCGGCCCTTTTCTCTGTAAGTATTTTTATTTTTATTTGAGTGGTCCTTTGATTTTATTTATGTTAAAATAATTCGGATAAACTGTGATCTGCTTATGCAGGTCTCTCCATTGTCGTGGGTTGAGTGGAAAATTGTTCTTTTTCTATCCTTCCCTGTTAGTACTCTTTCTACCCTGACTTGTTATGCCATTAATTGTGTTGATACTCCCTCCGGTCAAAAATACTTGTCATATTTGACTTTGGACATTCTTCAATGTGTATCTTTTTGACCAGTAATTTCTTCTAGACTTATTCTTAAGATCCTTCTTTATTAGATGTTGCAAGTAAATTTGAATACAAATGCACACATATAACTTACATGGATCCAAACTAAAGAATGTAAAGGTCATTGATGTTTGTAGTTTTTAAGGTTGACCAAATACTGTCCTGGATGACATGTTTCTGTGACCAGAGGGAGTATGTGTTTAGCTTATAGCATTGTTTACGGCATGGTCATTTTTTGTGTTCTTGTATCTTTTTCTCCACATCATTCTGGGTCTTTCAATGGCAGACTAATTTCATCTAATTGTTAGGTAATTTTGATTGATGAGGTGTTGAAATTCTTCTCAAGAAGCCCACGAGGTATTCCTTATACAAATACTACAGCAGCTGCTGTTTAGCCAGCAGAATCTGAGTTTGCTTGTTTCCAGGTCGAAGATTCCCTTTAAGGTTGTGGAGACGTGAGATACTTCCAAAAGAGTCAAGAGACAATTGATTTTTAGGCTTCAGCATATGAGATGCATACAATACACAGCGAAAAGATTGTGTTCTGTTAGTATTGAGACTGATTTTGAATAAAAAAAAAAAGTATCGAGACTGATTTTTGGCAAATGTTAATGGATGAAGATGGCATTGACAAATCTTTTTGTGGGTGATATCTGCAACAATTAATGGCAGAGCATCTTTGAGAATGAGTTCGCGATTGTACAATTCATTGGGGGTCTCAGAGTGCTAGTTTTAGTTAGAAAACATAGAGCAGCTTCGAGAACCGTTTCACTAGTTATAGACGGCATTACACTTGTACCATGCTTACAAGAGAATGAGTTCATGTAATACCCCCTCCCACTCAACCATGGAAGTTACTGTATACACGACTGAATCCATTCTGGAAATGATGACTTGCCCACAGTAGAAGTTAGTGTCATTTTCCGCTTTTTAGGTGAAATTGGCTTTACTAGTCTCCTTTCTGTCTCTTTCCACTTCTGTCTTTCTAGTGCAAATCTCATAAGTAGAAAGAAAGCGGTAGTTTGAAGTGAGCCGTGCTCTCTTTCGGAATTCTGCAGGTTCTGTCAAATTATCTGGCTGATAGATCCCGTTCTGGTGTTTCTGTCATTTGTACATTGCAAAGGTTTTGCACCTTGATATTGTTAGAAATAAAAAAATTGGGCCTGTTCGACTAATAATATTTACAAATTGCAGCGGCTGTGGATGTTCTTGCTGTGTACTTTCCCTTTAGGTGGCGTTTGGATGGTCATTGGGTATGGGTTAGGGAAACAGGGACGGGTGGGTTAGGGAAACAGGTACTGACATTTTATCCTTTACCCATGTTCGGCTTGCTTGAGTTTGGGATAGGTTACCTTGTGGGGCCTACATGATTAAAAAATCAAAACAGCAACTTTTTTACCCTTCCGTACAATCTCTTGGCTTGTGCAGACGTCTGGATTCTTCTCTCCGTGCGCAGGCCCCGAGCAAAACAGCAGTCAGTCCTTCTATCCCAACCATAACCCACCCCTCTCGCTGGGTTAGGATAAGCCGGTTATTTTCCTTACCTTGCCGGCTCAATTTCCCATTCCCTCATACCAAACGTTTTCAGCACACTAGATTTCCCTATCCCAAATGCCGTAACCCACAATCCAAACGCCACCTTACATTACCTGCAGCCGGAAACAGCTGTAAATACACAGCCGAATAGGCCCAACATACTCTCTTCATTCCAAATTATTTTTTTTTTGAATTTTTTAAGCCAATAGATTTCGCTATGTACTCTATATGTATCAAGGTGTATGGTAAATTTTTTTTACATCTGAAAAAAACAAAATGATTTTATAGTTTAAAATTGAGGGAATAATTAGCAACTGCTAGTGTATCCGTGTGCAGCGTGTTCTTCCGCTAACTGGTACCGGGGGCTGTCGGAGTGGTGAAAAATAACCGCTAACTGACATTATATGAGAGCAGATATCCTTTCTTAATCCTCTTCATATCTTTTTCTCAATCCCTCTAGAACTCCCCTTAATCCCTCAAATGGAGAGAATTTGCCAATATTTTTTTTATCTCAATCCCATTTCTTCCTCTTGATGCCATCGACGTCACAAGTCCACAGGATCGAGCTGCAGCCGACAAGCGTGCGAAGTTCGTCGGAGCAAGCAGATGCGCGGATGAGCTACGTGGGCAAGCCGTACGAGCTCGCCGTGCCAAGGACGTTGTCGGGGGCAACGAGCTGGTGCAGCTCGCCGTGCCGAAGCCCGAAGGCCAAGAAGACGTCGAGACAGGAAAAGCCGAAGAGGGAAGGGATGACCGAAAGCCGCTACCATTGACATGTGGGTCCCACGTAAAAAATAAAGGGGGCAAATTTCCTCTACAGCAGTATTCTCCTAAAATTATGTGTAATGTTTTCTCAATCCCCTAAAATAAAGAATATATTTGAGAGAAATGGACGGAAAGAGGATCCGGTGGAGATGCTCTTAGAGTGGTGGGCTTTGTTTCAGGACGCTCCTGTCACTGTCAGATGCCGAATCAACGACGCTCTGACTTGGACGTCCATAAACAAACCTGACGAATAGCCAAATTCATCGTTGAACTATCGCCGAAAGTTTAGTTTAATCCCTGAATTATGAAAACGGCCGTTTTACTCCTTAAACTTTCACAGCCGGCTCAATTTCGTCCCTAAACTATGAAAGCGACCGTTCTCGTCCTTAAACTTTCGTAACCGGCTCAATTTCATCTCTGGTCCGACGTGGAGCACCACACTGGCTCGCCTCATCGTCACCTGGTCAGTTAGAATCAGTTTTTAAAAGTCTGCAACTGATTTATTCTTATTCTAACTGGTTGCAACTAGTTGTAACTCTTAAATACAACATTCGATGAAGATGGTTTTTAATTGTAGATCTCGATAAGATCTACAACTTTCTAGTTTTATTTTTTATTTAAGGATGTTAAGATGCTCAAAAAGTTAATATCTGCTGCTTGTAATTAATATAAAAGTTAATATAAAATATTAGCACCATAATATTAACTTTTTAAGTATCTTAATGTCCTCAAATAAAAAATATTAAAACTAGAAAGTTGTATATCTTATCGAGATCTACAATTTTTATGCAAAAATCATCTTCATCTCATGTTGTATTGAAGAGTTACAACTAGTTGTGATAAGTTAGAATAAGAATAAATCAGTTACAGGCTTTCAGAAACTGATTCTAGCTGACTGGGCGATGACGAGACAAGCCAGCGTGGCGCTCCACGTCGGACCAGGGACGAAACTGAACCAGCTGCGAAAGTTTGAGGACGAGAATAGTCGTTTTCATAGTTTAGAGACGAAATTAAACCGGCTGTGAAAGTTTGAGGACTAAAACGGTCGTTTCCGTAGTTCAGGGACCAAACTAAGCTTTCAGCGATAGTTCGAGGACAAATGTGGCTATTCCGCCGAACAAATACATATGAGTAATTTGGTATTTTTTTGGAATAAATTGATTATAAATAATGTCAAATATGTTTGGATAGAATATAAATAAATATGAAATCGGAGATGAATGACTACCTATGAATATGAGCACAAGTAGTTATTTGGTAAAGGACTAAAGGTAGTGTCAGCTAAGACATGAATGAATGTTAACATAATGCGTATCCAAATTTGAATATCCAAACACTGAAGGTTCAGATTCAAATACAACGCGAATTTAAATTCCTTTTATCAAAGTCAAAAAAAAAACATTCATACTTCCTCTGTCCTCGATTGTCAAAAATATTCACTCGACTTTAATTTAGGACGAAGGAAGCACTAGTACACCCAGCTCTCGACCCATATGAACTAAAAAAAAAAAAGTTCTCGGCCCATATTATACCATAAAAAATCGGATTACTAATCGCCGCCCACGGGCCGCATGCCCTCACGGCCGCACCGCGCGCACGCGCGAGTGTGGCGAGACGTCATCTCTACTCGGTCGGTGGCAAAATAGATGACGCTATGGCAAACCACAGGTTAAATTTTCTCAACTTTGATTAGATTTATATAAGATATATGTAATATTTTTATTTTCAAATAAACTTGTTAAAAAACTAAATTTAAAGATCTTTCTAATAGTACTAGTTATGTACGATCGATATGAATACTTTTTAACATAAAATTAGTTAAAGTTAAAAAAACTAACTTCTAAAAAACAAGAATGCTACAATTAAAAAGTCCCGGAGGGGATCGTCTCATCGCCCCGCTCCTCCGGTGCTCCGTGCGATTCGCGCACGTTGCCCACCTCCCCTGCGACCGGCGCAAACAACAGCCCCCGCGCCGTCTCCACCCGGGCCACGTCGTCCTCCACAGCACCGGCCACCGCACCATCACCCCCAAACCCGCCCCCGCCACCCTTGCTCCCGCGGCGGCCTTCGCGCCCGCCCGCGCCCCGACCAAGGACGCCGCCGCTCCCTCCCCTACGACCGGCACAAACAACCGCTGCCGCGCTGTCCTCTACCCCGGCCGCGCCGTCCTCCACATCACCGGCCGCTGCACCCGCCCCCGCCACCTCTGCTCCCGCGGCGGCCCCGACCAAGGACGCTGCCGAGCCGGCTCCCGCGACAGCCTCCGCGCCCGCGCCCCTCGACCAAGGTCGCCGCCCCAGCCACCACCCCGCCGCCGTGGTGGCACCCGTACGGGAGCCGGGGCCCCCGACCAAGGCCGCCGCGCGGGATGGCCGTGCCCACCACCACTACCCCAGCCTCACCCCGTCGACGCCCCCACCCTTCCGCCGAGCAAGAAGAAGTCGTCATCTACCTCCAAAGACAAGAAGCAGGAAAAGGGCGCGTCCGCCCCTGCTCCGGCCGCAAGACCCTAGCCGCCAAGAAGAAGCTCCCGCCGCCAAATCCAGGTGATTGACCCGGCGGTCAGCGCAGTCGCACGAGGTCCCACAACGGTCTGCGACGAGGCGCGGTTCATTCGCCGCACGCAGGCGCTTGAGATGTGCTCGGCGGCCTGACAGCTGCACCAAAAGGGATCGGGTCTGACTGTTTAACCAAATACCTCTGTAATCGTGACAAATAGTGAGGCAAGCCGCGTTGGCCTGTGGATGACGCCGACCGGGGTCGTCTCGGCAAGGCAAGCTTACTCTGCGGCCCACCGGAGGGGTCGCATGTCGCAGGCAGCATGTGGTTATCGCCATTTCTGATGGCATTGGTCTACTACCGAAGCTGGTGATCTTCCTCGGCAAGGACAGCTCTCGCGGGACTACCGCGGCCACCGTTATCGTCAGGTGACAAATGGTATATAGCTTGTTGTTTTGATCTTGCTTTTTTAGAAAGAAATGGTCAGTACAAAGAGGACAGCCGACAAGTTCAAGCCGTTTTTTGGAACCTTTAGTACAATTGATAAAATGCATTTTCTGCTTACAATAAAATGGTTCTAACACAATTCTTAGATTTTGAATCTGCGCCCTGTAGTATAGGTTGTTTTATCCTAATAAGAAAACTGTTCGCATAGCAGCATCTCATAGTGCACCTCAAATGTTCCACATCAAAGCTGGTAAGTTCATGTAAATACTTATTTCATTTTTGTATAAAGAATTCAATTTCAGTTGCAAGGTTGGCGGCTGCCAGGTTGGGTACATCTTTACAGGACTGCATAAATTGTTAATTTCCAAGTGGACCACTATCTGATGCATGTATTTGTGTCAGTGCAATTTTTTCAAATGCTTGAATAATCAATGCTTCATGTGGATTGGGTTCCAAGCTAGGGATGGAGCACTTCAATGGGTGTCTTTGTTGATTTCTACAATTGCCAAAAATTTATGGCACTTATATGATTAGCAATCTTGTAACTCTGCTGTACCTTTCTTTTTTTCATAAAAAAGGATGCTACTTATTGTTGAATCCATGTTCTTTTTGTTCTTTTGATTCGATGTCCCCGTGTTAATTTTCAGATTAGTGTTTGAAAAAAAATCTAATGTCCATCTTTCTTGTCGTCCTTTTTTTTAGATTCTCACCAACATTGAGTACATGGCTACTTTGCTCATGGTAATGCTGCATCCTTTAGCCAGTGTGTCCCCTTGAGATCTACTGACTGCTGCTGATCTTATGCATATTGTCTTTTATTTGCAAGGTGCTGTACAGGAAATATTCAACAGTTTATTTCCATGCCATATCAGAGACTTTAATTCATGTCTTTTATTTGCATAGAAGGAAACCCATCCAAGGATCATTGTTGGCCTTACAGAAATGTTCAAAATGTGGTGAATTTTTGAAATACCATTGTTCTTCAAAGGAACTTACATCTTATACATTCAGATTTCCATTGCTACTTGATCTGTGCAGTTCTTTTCCTCTTAGAAAAAATATCATTGAGCTTTATACTTGAGACATAGTTGATCAGGCATTCAGGCTAATCAAAGCCTTTCAACAAACAATAATTGATCCAGCGTGTGCATCTAAACCTTTAGATACGTATACTGCAGTTTAAGTTTCAGACGCAAGAGAGGGAGGGAGGAGGGAACACAGTGCTCTGCAAAAGTGAAGTATACCGAAACTGAAGGCAAAATTTGCCAGAGAACACCCTTAAAGTGTGCCTTTTGCCACAAGCCATCAACATTTTGTGTCTTTGCCAAAAAAACATCATAAATTTTAGGTAATATGCTACAAGACACTTAACCCATTATTATACTTGATTTTAATGGTTAGATACACGAAATGACGAATATGCCCTTGCCCCTTTGCCTTATCCTTTCAATCGTTCGCTCGTACGGAAAAAGGACCAGAGGCCGCCGCGGCGCGGTGCATCCTCTCCACCATCGGCAGCTACATCCTTCAACGGCGGTGGCGGCCCCTGACTGCAGCTGCGCGGCGGCAGCGGTGCCCGCTTCCCACGTCGGCCCCTCATCGGGCGGTGGTTGACCGGGCTGCGCAGGCGCGCAGCTCCTTAGCGGCGGGCCCATGGCTTCTCAGCGGCAGCAGGCCTGCGTGACGGCAGCCACTCTTGCCATGGAGGACGAGTTCATGACCGTGAACAACGCCTCGTTGCTGCCGATGTAAAAAACGGTGAAATTTTTGTTTCCGACTGCCATTTTGGGGAAAAAATCAGGCTCATTTTGGACACCTCCATCTCCGTGGACAGGAGGACGAGCCGACGAGGTCGTCCTCGCAGATGCAGACCGAGGAGATGATGTGGTAGCCGTAGGGGCTGCCCTCGTCGTCGCGCGAGACGATCTGTCAACGAGCCGTGCTGATGGCGCGGCTAGGCGCGACGGTCGAGACGAAGCGGTCGGCGTGGGCGCGCGACACGATGTGCACGCCGCGGCGTCCACAGTCCTTGCGGAAGCACAAGTCATTGCCGCAGTACAAGATGAGCAGCAAGTCAACGTGGCTGAGTGTGCAGCGGCGGCACAACAACAACGGCGAATCGGCGATCGTGAGGGTGAGGCAGGGGTATTTCTATCTGATAGTATGTTTACTTATGTGTTTGAATGAGAAATCATATTATAAGAGTTACAGTGCCCAGCAGCAAATGATCAAACTTTTATAGTGGTCTGTGGTAAAGCCATTCTTTTTCAGTGGTTAGTAGCAAAAGCCATGTTTTTTCAATGTCCTGTGGCAAATTTTCCCGAAACTGAATCGTCAGCTTTAAACAAGAAAATTAGCTAAAGGAGTAATTTCTTTGGGCAGATTTTCTTTGGGCACCATATTTGGTGGGGATGGTTCAATTTTGGAAGGATTTCTATATGAACAGTAGTTAGATAAATTTTGTATCGAATCCATGTAGCATATTAGACCCACTTTAAACTTGTTGTGTCAGACTTTCTTGTCGGACTTTTCGTTCCGAACATTTGTATAGGATCCATGTATATGAGAGCTTCATGATTGTCCCACTTTTTTTATGGCGTTTGACGCCAAATTAAACCACAAAAAATCTAGCTCGTGTGCAATTTTTCATAAAGAACTATATCTCCATTAAGAATGGATGAATTCTGGATATTTTATTATCTTTTCTATTTTATTTTTCATGTGCAGTTCAAGATGTTGGTCCGCTGGACACTCGTACTTTTGCGGTTGCCATGAGCCCATGCTATTGCCCCAACTGTGGATCGTGGACTGATTAACTTGTGAACTTATGTAAAATCCATCTGCATTTTCAACTAGTGTGATGGCATCCGTGGGTTCTGTTTTGTTTTTTATGGGTTATTTCCTCTTAACTTTGATTCTTTGATTGTTGATAGCAGCCGTCAAATTTTACAACTGTAGTTTTATTTGGTCCCATTTAACCCTGTACAACTTTGCTTCAGCATGAGAATATTGTTGACAAATATGGAAATTCTTTGTTGGGTTGTGTTTAATTCATTTTCTTTATTTTTGATTGAATTTCCCATGAATTCTTATGTCGTCCTTTGTGATCTTTGAAGCCTATACCCGTAACAACGGACGGACACTTAATTACAGAAAAAAACCTCATTCGCCCCGACTCCACAGCAGCTGCGGCCGGCGGCACTCTTCCCCAACCCCAACTCTGCCCAAAAATTTGAAATCCTTCCCTCTTCACCTCCTCCGACCCCGTCGATGGCGGATCCGCCGCCTGTGCTCACACTCCTGGTGAAGAAGGGCCCCTGCGTGGGGAAGACTCTGCAGCGCCGCGCCGGCGCCGGGGCGCTCCGTGTCGGCCGTGTTGCTAAGGGCAACGACCTCGCCGTGGGCGACGCGGGCGCGTCGCAGAGGCATCTCTCCGTCGAGTTCCTCCCGCCGCCTGCGGCCCGGTGGGCTGTCACCGATCTGGCCTCCTCCAACGGCACCCTCCTCAACGGTACGCCTGTCGTGGCCACTATCCCCGCTCCGCTCTCCGACGGCGACCTCATCAAGATCGGGGAGACCACCGTGCTCGCTGTCTCCATATCGCCCGATTCAGACCCGATACCCGGCCCCGCTGCGACTAGGCGTTCTGCGCGCAACGCGGCGGCGGCGGCGACGGCGGCGGAGGAACAGGACCCCACGGTTGCTTGCAGGGCCGGACGGAGGAAGGCCGGTGCGGCGGATGCCCCCGATGCTGGGAATGAAGTGGAGGAGGAAGCTGCACGACCGACTCGCCGAGGCGGGCGGAAGAAGGCCGGCGCGGCGGAAGCCCCCGAAGCTGGGAATGAAGTGGAGGAGGAAGCTGCACTCCCGACTCGCCGTGGCGGGCGGAAGAAGGCCGTTGAGCCCACTGTGGTGGAGACGGAAGCGGGAGATGAAGAGGGAGAGGTAATACCGCGCCGTGGCAGGTCGAGGAAGGCTGCAGCGACGGTCGTCCTTCCGCCACTGCCGCAAAATACGAGGGCAACAAGAGCTGCTGCAAGGAGAGTTGAGGTGTTGGGGTGCGAAAACGATGACGGGGAAGTGGTGACGACCGGAAGGGGGCGAGGACGGGTTACAAGGGCAAGTGCAAGGAATGGTACGGATGTTACTCCGGAGGAGGAAGAGGAGGGAGAGGTGGCTGTAGCCAGGGATCTGGAAGGGACAGCTGCCGAGGACAAGGGTGAGGTGGCGCCGGCAGCTGGGAGAGGACGAGCGAAGAGGAGCAGAGGAGGCCGAGGCCGAGGAAGGGCTACGAGGGCAAGTGCAAGGAAGGCTGAGGATGCAATTATTGAGAACGATGAAAATGAGCAAGAGGAAAGAGATATGGCTGATGGCAGAGATGGAAGGGGGAGTCCATTGAGGGTGTTGGCCGTGAATGATGGTTCTGAAGACGATAAGGTGGTAACCGAGGACGAAAAGTTGGATCGAGTCTCGAAGGCATCCGTGGAGGATGAGAAGATGGTGGATGTGGAGGAGGATGGGCCATTGGCAGAGAAGGCAATAGAGGGGAGGGTCAATCCTCGGCATGCTCCTGCTGACAATGGTGATGTGGAAGAAGAGGAAGCAAAGACTTTGAGCAAGGGAGGGGAAATTGAAGTAGATCAGGAATTGAGGGAAAAAGTGTCACCAAGCTCAAAACTGGATGATGTTGGAGAAGTGGAAAAGAATGAAAAGAGGGGAGCTATTGGTGCCAGTGGAGAGAAAGGCCATGTTGAGGAGCGCAAAGGAAGACACAGATTGGAGAATATGACACTGGGGGAGTGGTTTGTTCAGATCGAGAAATATCTTCTAGCAAAGAATGAAGAGGCTGCTGAAAAGGCGATAGCTGAAGTGCAAGAGAAACATCGGCGGTTTTGTGAACATGTTAAAACCCTCAACCTCAAAAAGAGCTCTGCTCCTTAAGATTCCATGGTACATTCAGGTATAACTAAAACATTGTCCTATTATTTCAATATTATTTCTGTTAATGTTTTTTAAGAATCAATTGCAACTTGCAAGTGCCCGTAATATAATTCTTAAGGATGAACTTTGCTATACTGCAATGAAATATTCTTGTGAGAAATGTAGAAATCTTGTGGTTAGATCTTTCATGTTTTGTCCTATGGTGAATGCTGATTATATAATTAGAATTTTTCTTCCAGCAAACAACTTGTTTTCGAGAGGCAAGGAATAGCTGGTATTTTTTGTTCTTAAATTGTGCACAATTTTCTTTTATGAGAAGCTGGTGAAAAGTGTAGTTTGCTTATTCAGTTAGTTCCTAGTCTGGCTATTGATAAGCTGCTGCAGAATCTTATTGTTTCGCACAGCTTTTGCATAATCTGTGAAATCTAAGAAATAAGCTGTGCCAAATAGGGCCATAGTTCTTCAGGCACCTTTGTTTCCTGTCCATGCTTAATTTTTCTTTTTCTTGTTATAGTACCACATATTGAACTATGCCTTTGTGTTGCTGACAAATTTTATGGTCCTGTGTGCTGTGCTGCAATATTAGATTCTGTCTGACACTTTTGCAATACATTGAATATCTGCGGGTTCTTTTAGGATGTTCTCCAATATTTTGCCACCTCTGATTCTCTGAATGATTCAATAAGGGTGCTTGATTTTTTTTTTGTTACTTCAAAGTTTTCTTTCAGTAATCCTGCCCAACTGAATTAAACCATGTTACTTTTTATAACTACTAGATTGCTTATTTGACTATTTTCCACAAGTTGCTTAAGCCTGCCATGTGTTCTACAGGATAATCTTGAAATATTTTGGACAGCCAAATGTTGGATGATTTGATGCAACATGGTATCACAATGAAGATAATAATGCTGAAGCGTCGCAAACTGTAGGTTTGTGGTGTAGCCACCAGTACCAGGGTACGTAGTGATCTTGGAAGTTGTTTATTCCAGACTTGGTAGTGTGCTACTATTCAAGAATCTGACGAGAATGTCGTGCTAGTATGTATAAAGCAGTGTTGAAGCTCCACTGAAATCTGTTGCATTCAGTAGGGTTCTTATGTCCTGAACCTCTATAATAGTTAGCTGCAATATATCATTTTATCTTGTATCTCGGTTTATTATATAACATATGCAGACATTTGGAGGATCATCGACCTTTCTCCATTCTGCGTAGAGGCCTCAATACCATCGGAGGCATTGGCATGAATATGATATGTGATGAAGCGGCACCTGGTACACCATTTGAGAAGCAAGAGTACGACTTATGTACGTACATAGCTCTGTTCGCTAGAGCTGAAAGAGAGAAAACACGGGTTTTCAGTTGAAAATAAGAGTCGATAAATTGAAGTGAATGGCTTAATACATGCATGTTTATTCCTCTTTATTTACTTCCTTACCCATTGCTTAAGGCTCGTGCGAGCTTATCCGACGCCACTAGCTAGTGAACAATTACCGTAGATGGTTCAGGCTTTTAAGGTTTTAGACAGCAACATCCCTACTTCCCTGGCTCCAGCTGTCTCACAAAGGCAAAGGTATTTTACGAGATGAAGCGTAGTGGTAACACAAAGTGAAGAAAGATGAGTATTGAGTAGAGCCTTCATCGGCCTGATTCTGACTGCAGCCGTAAGCCATCCATAGCCTTACTAAGTCAACGGAGTAGAGAGGCAAACATACAGCATGATTTTTTTTTTCCCTATTGAAAGCGTAGGAGACATATGTATCGCTCTAATAAGAAGAAAAAACTTGTCTAAATAGACATTCATTTGGGTGAAATTCAGTACAGGAGGGCTCTTTTTTGGGCCAAAGGCCGTAACCCAGCTTATTATTGAAAGGAAGCGTAACATTTTCTGGGGCTACCAGCTTACAAAACATGTCCCAGAACAACTCAGACAAACGATTACAGAATAACCAGGAACAAGCTAAGAAAAGTGAAGTCTAAGATAGCCTAAGGTAACTTGAAAGGGCATAGAACGTCCTGGCCGTCAGGCTGAGAGAGAACACCTCACAAAAACCTCAAATAAAAAACACGTCCATATAAGTCTTTCCCTAGTTCAAACAAGTACAGGAGGACTTGCCAGAAAAAGGAAACATTGCTGGCCATTGTTGAGATTGCGTAGCACTGACCATGGTTGGGATTTGACACTAGCTCGGGAGCCTAGGGCAAAGCAGATGTCTTAGAGAGGCTCACCACCCAGCCACCTTTTAGCCATCGCGAAACTTTCTGCAGGCTTGTGTTCTGGAGCAATATGGCCAGCACCCTGCGCAAGCAACAATGCATTAGGTTACATGGAGTACATCTTGATTACATGATCTAATCGTGAAAACGTGCATGAGCGATCGACAGAAAGAACGACAAGGAGATAGCAGCTACCTTCACGGTCGCAAAGGTCAAATTGTTGGCGTATGTTATCGTAAACCTGAACAGGAGAATTTAAAGAAAAAAGAACACAAATAATGTCCTGTCAGAGAGTAGATTCCAGATGATTTGACTTTAACACAGTTTTATTTTAGCAAACATTTGTGTGTAGGTGAACTAAATAAACCCCCTTGTAAACGTTAGTGTATGTTAGGGAAAAGAAGGAGAGAGCTAGATGACTTAACCCAGCAGCCTGGTCGTTCAGGTGCCATGCTCTCCAGTCATCAACTATGGAGAAATTCAGTGATCTTATCCACGCTTGCGTGCCGAGGAACGGTATTTTAAGGTCAAGGTGGCCACTGCACCCACAAAAAATGCAATGACATTGGCATGGCATGGAAGAAGGTTCAGCTTCAGGTTCATGCTCTTCTGAATTCTTAGATGCTCACCTGTACACAAGCGCACGGTAACCTCTTGTCGTGAGGTTTAAATGGTACTTGATGCTGCTTGGGAGGTCTTTTGTGTAAGGAAGCTCCATGGCACATCTTATCCATTCGCCAATTGTCCCCTTTTGAAGATTGCCATATTTGCATCATTAGCCATTAGTAAAAAAAAAAAAAAAGTCCGACAATGTGGTAGGCTAGAGCATCATTAACCAGAGGTCCAGTTTCACAACTTAGGTCTTATTTGGATGTTGTCGGATTCACATCAATCCACGAATATTCGGGTGGATCGGGGTGGAAATTTGTTAAAGTTTCACTCCAATCCACCCTAACACATGTGGATTATATTGATGTGAAACTGACTACGCCAAACAAGTCCTGAAGATATTAGTGTAATAATTGACTGTAGATTCGTGCTTACCAAAAGCAGTTTTCTGACAACAACATATTCAAGAGTGCAAACCGAAAACAAATACCTGCTTGACCCCAAGAGCATCCCAAGTAGCATTGTCGTTCATCCAATAGTCAGCCAGTTGGTAGCGGTATTCCTACAATTTTAGAAAGGAATACAATTCCAGATGAATTCTTGATAGGAGAACAGAGAGTGTCACTGTCACACCACATCACAACACATGTCTCTGCACATTTGTCTAAACCGTATGTCAAAATTAACAACCAAGATGTAGAAACCGACTTACTAAACAACGAAGCGGACGACCTGGCGTCTCATTAAGCCGTATAGATTGTTCTGATAGAGCCCTTCTTGAATCACCATTATATTTGGGTTTTGGTGTGGCTTCAGTGCACAAGTCGTCCAGGAAATATGATGTTTGGATTTCAGAAAGGAGCTGCAGCGAATGGCCAGTTTGTGTTAACAGGCGACATTGATTACATTACATACATGATGAAAAGAAATAAAAACGGATCAGTGCACATGTATGTCCTCTTCGTTCTTACATTCTGAATAGTTTGCAGCACCCCAGAGCACAAATTGTTCGCGGGGTTCACATAATCTCCTTTGCAATGCTCCTTTGCAGCCTATGTAGAAGGAAAAATGAAAACATCCTACACAAAGCTTATGCTGGACTAGGTCAACGCGTGTGGATGTGGAATTTCTATGTACCTCATAGAGCTGATCAGATATGATTCCAAAGGCATGAGAAGCTGGAATCTGGGAGTTGTCATCGAACCTAGAGTCTGTTAGAGGATTGCCAACTAGATAGCCCTGTAAAATTTTAAATAATTGTATAAGCACAACAAAGAACTAACTAGACACATGATTGATTTCACACTATTTTGACTCCATTTTTTTTGTTTGTCTCCATTTAAATTGTTTGAAGGTGAGAGAAAAAACACACCTTGAGATTGATGCGAGGCAGCTGTCTTTCCTCAATTCCTGAAAGCAAGTATAATAAAATTCAAGAGTCAACTTACTCAAAAAAAAGAGTCAACTTTATGATTTGAAAGGGGAGGTAGATTTTTTTTATTTGTGTTTATAAAAGAGGAGTTCCTATTGAACAAAATTTCAGATTTTTTTTACAACATTTTCAGAATGGTATTCGAAAGTGAATAAAGAAAAGGGTACCATACCAATCATGTTACTGAAAATGAGAATATTATTCGGTTGGGTAGGATGTAAATTAAAATTTAAATTTATTTAAGTTTTTCATGTATCCATGGAGCATTTCGTTGGGTTACCTTCTGAAATATACTGTGTAATAACTGGAACCACCTTTCCAGCATACGAATCTCCACCAACGTAGAAAATATTTGGAAGGTATTGCGGATGATCGATGAGCCACTACACAATAACCGTACCCAAGTTATTGAGGCACACATAGAGAACACTTGTTTATCAGGGATGTAAAGAGACCAATTACTCATAATTTCACCTGCTTCAGGAATGTAACGATCTGCAAAGACGATGAGTAGTCTCCCAGATCATAGCCTTTGGGATCCCGTGCATACGAGAAACCAGAGCCAACAGGGGAATCCACGAAAAGAATACTTGCAAACTGAATGCAAATGAAGCTTTATTTAGGCGGAGATAGTTTTTTTTTTCCTTTACAGGACTATGAATTAATGTGCATCACCTGTGTCCATGAATACGGGTTGATGGCCAACTGCACCGGGCTCGACGACCCAAATTGTATAGGACCTGTGCAAGAAGATGAAATACTTGGATGATTAATAGTAATATCTACGTACAACATGAAAAGCTATATAGAAAAAGAAAACAATAATGATTCTATCAAGACATCCGTCCAAAATCTTGAGTCCAGACGTGGCTCCCGAGGAGTGGTCCCCCACCGTAACTTTACTACCGCTCTACTTCTGCAGTGCTCACGCCCCCTCCCTGTTCTTATCCTCTCCCATCTTGCCCGCGACTCCCGAATGATGCGGCCATCACACTAGCTGATGGCGCCTCCTTCTCCCACCCCTGGCGTCCTTCTCCTCCATACCGTCGTCATCCTCGTCCTCCCCACCTCGGCGGCATTATGTCCACAACCCGGTGGCAGCGGCCCCTTCCCCGACCCTGGCACACGACGTGGAAGCGATGGCCACACCATGGCAGCGCGCGGGCCGTCGCTGTTGACCGTCACAGCTGTCCTCATCGCCACCAACGGCGATGGCCAGCCTCCAGAGCAGCCACCAACGCCCGGTGGCCGGAATCGTTCGGCGCAGCCCTTCCTCCCCTATGTCCCCGACCCCTGGGGGCTCCTTCCCTCACCCCTGCGTCCTCCTCCCATACCGTGGTGGCTTCCCTCCCCCACTAGGAGCCCCCAATCCCCGCAGATCTGGCGGCCATGGCACTCCCCGCGCCAGGCTCTATCTCTCTCCCCCTATGTTGCAATTGTATGTTTCAGTTGTTTCAGGAGATTCAGAGGTATGTTGCAATTGAATCATATGGGTGTTGGAAAAGTAGATCGGGGGATGTTGCACATGTCGTATTTATTGCAAGTGTTTTCAAATGCATGTTACAATAATTTGTTCAAAATGTTTCACATGTTCATACACGCATGTTCCAATCATTCTGATCTGGATTTTATTCGAGCGTTTTGTTACACATGTTGTATATGGTGCAAGCGTTGTAGAGGGTATGTTGCAAGCAATGTTTTCAAAATGTTTCGCCTGTTTGCAAACACATGTTGTAATCGTTCTGATCTGGATGTTTCATATACTTCACACAGATGTTGTAACAATATGTGTCTAAATATTTCAGATGTTTCAATCTTATATGGGAACATATCTAGTGCAAACTAACCACTTCGTGCAATCATGCAAACTTCTAATCTGTGTTACATGATGTTGATCCAAGGGGGACATGGGAGAGGTGGAAGGGGGGATTTGCAAATATGTGATTAAGAGCGGACGGTTAAGCGCAAAATTACCCAATCCCTCTGCGTCCCTTGGATCAACATCATATGGCTCAGATTAGAAGTTTGCATGGTTGCACGAAGTGGTTGGTTTGCACTAGATATGTTCCCATCTTATATTGCAGTAAGTTGTTCCTGTTTTATGTTGTTTGGTCAGGGAAAAGCCCTGGGGCCGGCGGACGGGGGCGCCTGGCTCGTCAGGGTGCTAGCGAACAGGGGCGCTACCGCGCTGGGGCGGTGGGACTGGGGTGGTGTGGTCATGCGGCCGCTGGGGCGTGGTGTGAAGATAGGGCTAGAGGGCGAGTTGGGGGCGCGCAGACTGGGACGCTGTGTTCGATGGGGTGTGTTGGGGGCGTCGTTGACCAGGTGGGGCGGGGCTGAAGGCCACGCACTAGGGGGCGCGCTTGCTCGTTGTGTGGATGCGCGGTAAGGTGCGGGCGTCCGGACATTCGGGCTGAAGTAAGGCCTAAAAGAAAACAGTATATATTTATGTCCTTGCGGATAATATATATTGATATGAGGTATGCGTTGTAATATAATATAATAACATTTGATTTAACGGCCAGTAGTAGATTGTTATGGATGGATTCGATAGGCTAATGGAAAACTCACCTATTTCGAAGGCGAAGCTGCTGAAGACAGAGCAGCGTGGGCCGCCGCTGAACCACAGGAGCACGGGGTCCGTGCGCGGGCTCCGCTCCGACTCCACGAAGTAGTAGAAGAGCTCCGACCCGGTGTCGTCGTCAACTCCCACGTACCCAGTCTCCAGGGAGAAGGGCAGAGGGCCGTCGAATCCCGGCAGGTGCGTCACCACCGACGACGACGACGACGACGACGAGGCGCCGGACAGCGGCACAAGGAGGAGGTAGCAGGCAGCGGCGAGATGCAACAGCACGGAGAGACGGCAGTGGCCGACTCCGGCATGCATCGAAAGTGTAAGCTTCAAGGCCATGCTGCTTGGGTTCGTGTCTGGATGATGTGATGAGAGAGCGGATCGGAGAGTGCTAGAGTCTCAGCACCTCAGAATGATGCTTTGCACTGCATGTCGATCTCCGTGGGACTGTGTTGATTATACCACCACGAAGTACTCCTACTTATTAGTGGTGTGGTCAACCTCGATCTTCTCGTTTTTTCTTTTCTATATTATAGTAAAATGAGAACATTGAACACGGAGTGAAAGGACGATACGATCATCGAGGCGTGGCATCTTGATCATGCATGTCTCAGATTAAACAAAGCCACTATAAACGGCACGTGTTAATTACTCTTAAGGACCATCTGCGTTTTTTTAAAGAAATATATATTAATATCACAGCCTCTGCATTGTTGGATGTATATAACTATTCCTTATTTAAACAACAATATTTCGCACTCATGCAAACTGAACTCAAGGTACGTACACCAAAATTTTCAGACCTAGTTACCTCATTAAAAGATAAAGTGCCACATATGACCTCTAGCTACCATTCAAAACACTTTCGTGCGCCAAAAACAGTTGTCACGTCACGCAGGTCATTTCAAGTAACTCAACTGTTAGTCATCACCTTCCACGCCGATCTCTACCAATTTTGTGGGCACCTCCCACAACGGTCTCCTTGCCAATTCATGGTCAACTGCCAATAGACACGAGGCCCTCAAGTTGCCACGCCAATGCCCTCGATCTCCAGGGAGGACTGCATAGTGGATGACGGACTCGCCTACGTCGTCAGGGTCACCATAGGGCACACCGTCGGGGGGGGGGGGGGGGGGGGGGGGGGTCAACCCACCATCATGGATGCCAGTGGATGATCAATGTGGTCTTCATTTTGTTATAAATGGTGCAGGATTATTACCCTTGCCCTTACCAGTTTGCTTACGTTATCACCAGAATCACGTTGCCATTCCTGAAAGCAGAATTTTGATTTTGAAATTGTGAATTAGTTTGTCTCTAGCTTCAATGTCGACCTCTGTGGTCCTGCGTTAATTACCACTAAGTAGTTATTACTTAGTGGTGGTGGTCGACCTCGATCATCTTGTTTTTTTCTTCTATTTTTTTAATAAATGAGAAACATGGATAGCTGAGGCTAGTCTCAATGGTGAGTTTTACCTACCCATTTTTAATATGTGAAACCTTGTTATGAAACAAGTCTCTCCTAGAGTGTAAAGTTTCATGACACTGTTTCTTCACTTATTTTACTATTCACAGGTTCCACATGTCCCTATCATCTCTCTTCCTGGAAAAAAAGTCGTGATAAAACGAAATAAGACATTCAGTGCAGGTTTCATGATGTTTCTAATGTTTTGAAAACAATGCGGATACATTTCATGGGGGATAAAACGTTTCCATTTTCTCTCCATTTTGAGCACGAGCTACTCTCTACACGAAACCAAAAGTGTGGGGCGTGTGATTTTCTTTCTTCTGCGCGCTTTTTCCCTTCTTCGCGCTAATCTCCAGCGGCCGAAGGATATGGTGCGTCGGCAGCACCAATGCCCTCTCGGCGGAGCCACGAGTTCAGGTAGGCGACGGCGGCTTCGCCATGGCTGGCTACGGCGTTGCTGTGTGGCGGCAGATTCTGCCATGGGTGGATCTGCTATAGGAGGTGGCAGAGTCCACCGGCCACCTCTTACGGTCCCACGGACTCTGCCGCCGAGGTGTTTACAATTCAAGGAGAGTACGCCGGCGGGTGCATGGTGGACATCACGCACGCGTACCTACCGGAGCTACCTAGTTGTTGCCTTGCTGCTGGCTCATAGGACCTCTACTCCTCCAGTCTAGAAAAGAAATGCAATTCTAGCACACAATGTTATAGTTTTGTACCTTAAATTTAATAAATTATAGATAAAAATATCAATTTTATGATACTAAATAAATATTATTATATTAATTACGAAATGTATTCTCATAATAAATTAATTTTTAGTAATAAATATGAAGAACATTCACTAGAAATTTAGTTAAATATAAACTACTTTTGACGGTACGCAATCCATAGTCGTATCCTTTCTCGGATAGAGGGATATCAGTTTCCTCTTTCGTGCATACGTTTGTTTGATGAAACTTTGCTGCCATGTTTATCTAATTTCTTGATTGTTGGAACTATAGTGCCAAAGTTTAGTCGACCATTGTAAATTTGGTACAAAATTAGTTGGCATTCAGAATTGCACGAGGTGCTGAATTCAGTTTCATTAGAAATTGTTATGTATATAGGTCTTGTAGACTCGTGTCTGTATTAGTGGCGCGGTGACCACGATCACCAGCGCATGCATGATCGTGCACCGGCTGAATTGTAACAGCGGTTGCCAAAGGCAACCCCACAGACAGTGGCGGAGCCAGCTTTTAGTAAAGACTAGGGCCTAAATGTACGATGCAAATGACGAAATCTCAAAAAAGTACACAATAACAGAAATACCTGCACAAATTGACACAAACTGCTTGGAGGAGGGCAGGGGATGCCACTATGCCAGCAGACAGCACGGGCGTCGGGCAGGGCAGCCGAGCAGGGATGGCCGAGGCGCTGCGGCGGCCGGCGGGATAGGCAGTGCCACAGCTAGTCCTGGCCGCAGCGGCGGTGGCCGGTGGGATGAGAAGCGTTGCAGCGGCGGCGGCCGGCGCTAGGCGGGATAGGCAGCGCCGCAACCCGGAGTGGCGGCCGGCAGGATGGACAGCGCCGTGCGCGTCTTGCCCTTCCTACGTTTGCGAGCGTCCGTGTGAGTGTGTGACGGTCTGGCGGCCGCTGGGAGATGGGCAAGAGAGAGCTGGAGAGGTGGATCAGGCCTTAGTACTCTAACTTTGCTCTTGGTCCATCGAATTTGGGCTGTTAAAATACAAGGGGCATTTAGTGTTCGTGGGCCGACGGCTAGGGCCCAGGCCCTAGAGGCCTGGGCCGCAAATCCACCGCTGCCCACAGATGTAACTCTTATATACTCATGAAGAGCAATATATACATTCGTTGGCTCCCAATTACCTTTCTACATGGTATCAGCTAACCGGTTCCCTTCTAACTGCTCCTGCGGCGCGCTCTACCTCCTTCCGCTCGCCTCTCCGGCCATCCCTTCTCGCGCGCTCCGGCCATGGATCCCGCCATGGATAAGAACCCGCTCTTCGACACCGACCTCTCCGATGCCTCGTCTTCCAACTCCTCCTCCGACAACATCTCCTTCACTGAGAGTTCCAGCACGATCCCTACTCCCCAGGCTGCCATCCTCCAGACCATCAACATCAAGACTCATGTCCCCGTCATTCTCTCCCTCGCCGAGCCCAACTACGACGAATGGCGCTTCTTCCTGGACACCTTCCTCGGCAAGTTCAACCTCAAGTCCCACGTCTCCGCCGCTCTCACAGCCGATCAATGCAACGATCCCGATTGGTACGTTGTGGATCAGTGCATCCTGTCATGGCTGTACAACACCATCGACAAAGATGTCCACGACATCGTGCGCATGCCTAAGGCGACGACGTTCCACATCTGGACCGACATTCACGATCAGTTCCGCGACAACAATCTCCATCGCCCGGTGTACGTGGAAGCTGAATTCCGAACTCCCCTTCAGGGCAACATGGATATTACATAGTACACAGGCCGCCTCAAGAAGCTCGCCGACGCTCTCAAGGACGCCGGCCAACCTGTTCGTGAGACCAGCCAGGTCCTGAACATGTTGCGGGGACTCAGCTCCAATTATCGCCATGCTATTCTGGCCATAACTTCGAAACAGTCGCCTCACACCTTCCTCTCGGCGCGCTCCTACCTCCTCCTCGAGGAGCGCTACAACAAGGAGCACGCCAAGACCACAGGCGCACCATGCTGTCCTCACCGCCGGTGTTTCCTCCTCTTAACTGATTTCCAGCGACGGTCTCTCCAAGGTCACTACTGGCGGCCAGCAACCGACCACGACACCGACAGTCCGCACAACACGCCCCGCCCTCCTGCATCTCCACGTCGTGACAACCATCGGGGTCGTGGCAAAGGACGTAGGTGTGGCGGTTTTGGCTTCAGCTCTCCCCAACCCACTACAAGCTGGCCTTCGGGCGTGAACCCGACCAGCATGGTCAAAGCCTGGTCCATGCCGTTCCGTGCTGCCGGGGCGGGGGCCCTTGGTCCACGACCTGGCACCAATGCGCAACAGGCCTACTACGCGACACCACCTCCTCCCATCAACACTGGCTTCCCCACGCCGCCTACACCTGCCGACACCTGGAATCACCAGGCTCTCCTTGCCGCGCTCAACACGGCCAACACGACAGCATCGACACCACCGACGGGCGACTGGTACTTCGACACCGGCGCATCGTCTCACACGGTGAAGTTCAAAGCTTTCCGGTCCAGTCTTTGCGTCGTTCCACAGCAACACCAGACTACGAGGGTGGGGGGGGGTGTTGAGTATATAGGTCTTTTAGACTCTTGTCTGTATTAGTGGCGCGGTGACCACGATCACCAGCGCGTGCATGATCGTGCACCGGCTGAATTGTAACTGCAGTTGCCAAAGGCAACCCCAGAGATGTAACTCATATATACTCATGGAGATCAATAGATGCATTCGTAGGCTCCTATTACCTTTCTACATGGTATCAGCTGACCGGGTTCCCTTTCGCTTGCCTCTCCGGCCATCCCTTCTCGCGTGCTTCGGCCGGAGCCCGCCATGGATAAGAACCCGCTCATCGACGCAGACCTCTTCGATGCCGCGTCTTCCAACTCCTCCTCCTCTGACGATGACATCTCCTTCACTGAGAGTTCCTAGCGCGATCCCCACTTCCCCGATCGCCGTCCTCCAGACCATCAACAACAAAACTCATGTCCCCATCATTCTCTCCCTCACCGAGCCCAACTACAACGACTGGCACTGCCTCCTAGACACCATCCTCGGCAAGTTCAACCTCAATTCCCACGTCTCCGCCGCTCCCACAGCCCAATCAACGTCACGACCTCGACTGGTACGTCGTGAATCAGTGCATCCTGCCATGGCTGTACAACACCATCGACAAAGATGTCCACGACAACGTGCGCATCGCCTAAGGCGACGGCGTTTTGCGTGTTGACCGGCATTCACGATCAGTTCCAGCGACAACAATCTCCATCGCGCTGTGTACCTGGAAGTTGAATTCCGCACTCTCCTTCAGGGCGACATGGATATTACATAGTACACAGGCTGCCTCAAGAAGCTCGGCCAACGCTCTCAGGGACGCCGACCAGCCCATTTGTGAGACCAGCCAGGTCCTGAATATGTTGCTCGGACCTCAGCTTCAAGTATCGCCATGTTATTCCGACCATCACTTCGAAACCGAGCGCGCGGGAATGACAACATGCAAACCCGTGCCAACTCCAGTCGACACCAGGGGCAAACTATCCGACGGCGGAGCGCCCATCACCGACGCTTCATCCTACAGAAGCCTCGGGTGCACTCATGTACCTCACCATCACTCGTCCGGGCCTGGCCTTTGCCGTGCAGCAGGTATGTTTGCACATGCATGACCCTTGAGCCGAACACATGACGGCGCTGAAGCGGATTGTACGGTATGTCCATGACACCATGTTTCTCCCACTGTCTTCACATCCGGTCATCGTCCAACCTTGACATCACTACCTACACCGACATAGACTGGGGAGGGTGCCTAGACACTCGGCGATCTACCTCCGGCTACTGCGTGTTTCTTGGCGACGCCCTAGTCTCATGGTCATCCAAGCGGACAACCGACGGTATCTCGCTCCAGTGCGGAAGCCGAGTACCGGGCGTGGCGAACGCCGCAACGGAGTGCATCTGGCTCTGTCAGCTTCTTGGCGAACTCCATTGCAACATCGACAAAGCTTCAGTGGTCTTCTGTGACAACGTATCAGCGGTCTACATGAACCCCATCCACCACAAGCGCACCAGGCACATTGAACTCGACATCCACTTCGTCCGCGAGCGCATCTAGCTCGGTGACATCCGCGTCATCCATGTGCCAACCGACGAACGGTATGCTGAAATCATGACGAAGGGCCTGCCAACGGCAAAGTTTGAAGCTTTCTGGTCCAGTCTTTGCGTCCTTCCACAACAACGCCAGCCTGCGCGGGGAGGGGGGTAGGGGACGGGGTGTTGAGTATATAGGTCTTTTAGACTCATGTCTACATTAGCGGCGCGGTGACCACGGTCACCGGCGCTTGCACGATCGTGCACCGGCTGAATTGTAACAGTGGTTGCCAAAGGCAACCCTAGAGATGTAACTCATATATACTCATGGAGAGAAATACTACTACATGAAATCTTTTGCGAGGCGTTTTGATTTTTTTTCAAAGGTGGGGATGAAGAAAAACCGCCTCGGTTAATTTTTTATAACCGAGGCGGTTATCTAGCCAAAGCCCAGCAAGCCCAATCATGGCCCGATAGCTATGGCCGAGTATAAAAATAGCACTTAGGGTTTCATCCTTCCTTCATTCTCATCCTCACTTAGGGTTTCTCTGTCTCTCCCCCTCAGTCACAGGCGGCGGCGGCCTACCCGAGCAACAGCGACGGCGAGGCACCCCCCATCCCCTCCCCCACTCTCTCTCTCCCTTCCTCCCTCTCCCTCCCCTCATCCCAGTGGCGCGGCCGCAGAGGCTCGGTGCGGCCGGCCGCAGGGGCTCGGCACGGCCGCTGGTGCTCGCGGCAGCGTGGTGAGGCGGCCCGGGCGGCGCTGCTGGAGGTGTAGCGTGGAGGCGGCCTTGACGGCGGCACGAGTCCTCAACGACGCCGACGCAGCTGGGAGGCTTGCTCCTGGACGACGGCGTCGCAGCGGGGTGGCGGGCCCACAACGGGCGGCGGATCTAGGACCAGCGAAGCAGGATCCAGCGACGTGGACGCGGATCTGGTGGGCTCAGTCAGGTGCTCCGGTGGATTGGCTCGGTGGCCCTCCTGTGGATGGGCTCGGCGGCCCGTGTTTTTTTATTTGATTTACCGATGCGGGCATCCAACCGCCTCGGAAAAGGGTCTATTTACCGTGACCTTTGATCCGAGGCGGTTGTGATGAACGCCTCGGTTAATCGTTTTTGCCCGCCACCGTTAAGTTTTATGTAGTAGTAGATGCATTCGTTGGCTTCCCAATTACCTTTCTACAGAAATTGAACCCGTCGTGTTCAGCAGCCATTTTTTTCACAATATTTGCAAGACCAAAGCTCCTGAACTTCAGTGGTAACACTGAATACAGACTGATATTTAGAGAAGGTTTATACTTTGTATTCACAGTAAAGAAAACAGTTTCAGTTATATATCTTGGGCTAAAGAGTTTCAGCTAAATATCTTGGGCTAAGGAGTTTCAGCTTCAGATATCGATCCGTTTGTCTTTCACCTTAGTTATTTCTTTTGCGTTCAGTCTGCTTGGAGCTTATGAGAAATGATAACTTAGATGTTCAGCATAGTTCTTGTACTGCTGGTTTAAATTAATTCTTGTATGCATTCTCAAGTGCGATCTTGCCGAAATTGACAGTGGGCCGGTGGGCCGCATGTACGGAGTAGCCATCTCGCCACATGCAGGCCAGGGGACGTATTCACCTCACCGCATGCACGATGTGTGTGCCTGTATAGAACTTGCTAATCTTCTCATTATTTTAATCACGCTACGCTACTGACGCTCCGTTGCCAACGCAGGCAACGCTGTTTTTTTTTTTCACCTGAGTAATAATTAAAGATCCTCGATAACCTAGCTCGCCGGGCAGATTTGGAAATAAAAATGTAGGCCCTGGTAAAACGGTGTGGAGAGGGTAGTGGTGGTTAACCTCGATCATCTCGTTTTTCTCTGTTAATAAGGGGAGCGGCGCAGGCAACCGACACAGCTGGTCTCGGGCAGCGGCATGACAGAGGCATCCTGCAGGTCGTCGGCTCTGTCAGGCAGTCCCAATGGATAAAATTTCTAGGGTACTTACTCCTAGTTTATAAGAGCAATAAATTATACTAGACCTAATTTCATAGTAGTTTCTAGACACAGAAAAATTTTAATAAACTCATGCATGTTTAACAAGGTGCCATCGATCACTCGTAGCAATGATATATACTTCAATTTATGTTGAACAAGGTGAACTATCCGTAGATTTATTTGTTTGTGAATCTTATCAATAATAAACATACAGAGATAGAGAAATTGACGCTGGAGCACCACACGGGAGGCGTCAGTCGGACTTCTTCTGGGCTGTTCACGGCGAGCTCGTACTGACTTTCCTCTCCATATCTTTGTCAGAGTCGCATCCAAGGTATGCAGCTAACTAGCATCGATGGTGCCAAATCCACTAGCAGCTTGATGCTCGTTCAGAAATTTGCAGCCTTGCAGCACATAGCGAGAGCGGCGATCTCGAGATGATGATCGTTCAGCTCTGCAGCTCCTCCGTCGTACCCACCAGGGCCTAGGATGCCGACGAACCCTTAACGCTGTCAATCGTGCCGCTGCCGTGGATAGCTCCAACACGAAGGAGGAGGCAAGAGACGCGAACGCATGGGAACATGGGGGGAGGACGTGGGAGCAGGTGATCCGCTCGACTTGTTTTCTCGTGCATCGGCAAGTGTGATCTCGAGATTCGCTTGGATTCTCTAAAGAAGGTGATTTTTTTTTGCGTTTGGCAGGGAGAGGGAGCTCTCCCAAACGCAACCATGTAGTGGTAAGCACAAAGTGAAGAAAGATGAGTATTGAGTCTTCATCGTCCTGATTCTGACTGAAGCCGTAAGTCAGCGGAGGAGTAGAGAGGCAAACATATACAGCTTGATTTTTTTTTCGCCTCTTGAAAGCGTAGGAGACATAAGTTCATTTAGGTGAAGTCTAAATACACATTCATTTAGGTGAACTTCAGTACAGGAGGACCGATATTCTTTTAGGTGAAGTCTAAATACACATTCATTAAATTCTTTGCAGTCTAGAACTTTACGGCCGCAATTCTGAATAGTCGACTGATATTGCGGCTGTAATTGTGAGTATTTAGTGTAGAAGATGAGCAGAAAGAATTTAATTGTTCTAAAAGTAAAGAGAAAGAGGAAGAAAACATCTCTTATGCACATGGAGATGATTCAAGTGACCATGAAGCTGATGATGATAACTACGAGTTTAGTTTTGACCATGAGGATTCTATGGGCTAATGAAAAACTCACCTATTTCGAAGGCGAAGCCGCTGAAGACAGAGCAGCGTGGTCCGCCGCTGAACCACAGGAGCACGGGGTCCGTGCGCGGGCTCCGCTCCGACTGCACGAAGTAGTAGAAGAGCTCCGATCCGGTGTCGTCGTCCACGCCCACGTACCCGGTCTCCAGGGAGAAGGGCAGAGGGCCCTCGAATCCCGGCAGGTGCGTCACCACCGACGACGACGACGACGACGACGAGGCGCCGGACAGCGGCACAAGGAGGAGGTAGCAGGCAGCGGCGAGATACAACAGCACGGAGAGACGGCGGTGGCCGACTCCGGCATGCATCGAAAGTGTAAGCTTCAAGGCCATGCTGCTTGGGTTCGTGTGGATGATGTGATGAGAGAGCGGATCGGAGAGTGCTAGAGTCTCAGCACCTCAGAATGATGCTTTGCACTGCATGTCGATCTCCGTGGGACTGTGTTGATTATACCACCACGAAGTACTCTACTTATTAGGAGGTGTTTAGTTAAGGAAAAGTTAGGGAAAAGTGCACTGTTTCATTTTTGTCTGTATTTGACAACTTTTGTCCAATCATGGCTCAAGTAGATTTAAAAGATTCATCTCGACTTAGCCAGGTAAAAAGTACAAACATGCAACAGTGCAGACGAAAAATACAATCGATATGATGGGGAGAGAAGAAAAATTTGTGAACAAAACGAGCCCTTAGTGGTGTGGTCAACCTCGATCTTCTCGTTTTTTCTTTTCTATATTATAGTAAAATGAGAACATTGAACACGGAGTGAAAGGACGATACGATCGTCGAGGCGTGGCATCTTGATCATGCATGTCTCACATTAAACAAAGCCACTATAAACGACACGTGTTAATTACTCTTAAGGACCATCTGCGTTTTTTTTAAAAAATATATATTAATATCATAACCTCTGCATGTATATAACTATTCCTTATTTAAACAACAATATTTCGCACTCATGCAAACTGAACTTAAAGTACGTACACCAAAATTTTCAGACCTAGTTACCTCATTAAAAGATAAAGTGCCACATATGATCTCTAACTATCATTTAAAACACTTTCGTGCGTCAAAAACAGTTGTCACGTCACGCAGGTCATCTCAAGTAACTCAACTGCTAGTCATCACCTTCCACGCCGATCTCTACCAATTTTGTGGGCACCTCCCACAACGGTTTTCTTGCCAATTCATGGTCAACTGCCAATAGACACGAGGCCCTCAAGTTGCCACGCCAATGCCCCCGATCTCCGGGGAGGACTGCATAGTGGATGACGGCGGCACACCGTCAGGGGTGGGGTGGGGTGGGGTGGGGGGGGGGGGGGGTTCAACCCACCATCATGGATGCCAGTGGATGATCAATGTGGTCTTCATTTTGTTATAAATGGTGGAGGATTATTACCCTTGCCCTTACCAGTTTGCTTACGTTATCACCAGAATCACGTTGCCATTCCTGAAAGCAGAATTTTGATTTTGAAATTGTGAATTAGTTTTTCTCTGGCTTCATCGCTGGGGAACCTCCCACCTACTTCCTCTAGCTTCAATGTCGACCTCTGTGGTCCTGCGTTAATTACCACGAAGTAGTTATTACTTAGTGGTGGTGGTCGACCTCGATCATCTTGTTTTTTTCTTTTATTTTTTTTAATAAATGAGAAACATGAATAGCTGAGGCCAGTCTCAATGGTGAGTTTTACCTACCAGTTTTTAATATGTGAAACCTTGTTATAAAACAAGTCTCTCCTAAAGTGTAAAATTTCATGACAGTGTTTCTTCATTTATTTTACTATTCACGGGTTTCACATGTCCCTATCATCTCTTTTCCTGAAAAAAAAGTCGTGATAAAACGAAATAAGACATTCAGTGCAGGTTTCACGATGTGTTTTGAAAACAATGCGGATACATTTCATGGGGATAAAACGTTTCCATTTTCTCTCCATTTTGAGCACGAGCTACTCTCTACACGAAACCAGAAGTGTGAGGCGTGTGATCCGGACGTGGGGCGTGTGATTTTCTTTCTTCTGCGCGCTTTTTCCCTTCTTCGCGCTAATCTCCGGCGGCCGAAGGATATGGTGCGTCGGCAGCACCAATGCCCTCTCGGCGGAGCCACGAGTTCAGGTAGGCGACGGCGGCTTCGCCATGGCTGGCTACGGCATTGCTGTGTGGCGGCAGATTCTGCCATGGGTGGATCTGCTATAGGAGGTGGCAGAGTCCACCGGCCACCTCTTACGGTCCCGCGGACTCTGCCGCCGAGGTGTTTACATTTCGAGGAGATTACGCCGGCGGGTGCATGGTGGACATCACGCACGCGTACCTGCCAGAGCTACCTAGTTGTTGCTTTGCTGCTGGCTCATAGGACCTCTACTAAAAGAAATGCAATTCTAGCACACAAGGTTATAGTTTTGTACCTTAAATTTAATAAATTATAGATAAAAATATCAATTTTTATGATACTAAATAAATATTATTATATTAATTACGAAATGTATTCTCATAATAAATTAATTTGTAGTAATAAATATGAAGAATATTCACTAGAAATTTAGTTAAATATAAACTACTTTTGACGGTACGCAATGCGTAGTTGTATCCTTTCTCGGACAGAGGGATATCAGTTTGCTTCTGCGTGCATGCGCTTGTTTGATGAAACTTTGCTGCCATGTTTATCTAATTTCTTGATTGTTGGAACTATAGTGCCAAAGTTTAGTCGACCATTGTAAATTTGGTATAAAATTAGTTGGCATTCAGAATTGCACGAGGTGCTGAATTCAGTTTCATTAGAAATTGTTGAGTATATAGGTCTTGTAGACTCGTGTCTGTATTAGTGGCGAGGTGACCACGATCACCAGCGCGTGCACGATCGTGCACCAGCTGAATTGTAACAGCGGTTGCCAAAGGCAACCCCACAGACAGTGGCGGAGCCAGCTTTTAGTAACGACTAGGGCCTAAATGTATGATGCAAATGACGAAATCTCAAAAAAGTACACAATAACAGAAATACCTGCACAAATTGACACAAACTGCTTGGAGGAGGGCAGGGGATGCCACCTACGCCAGCAGACAGCATGGGCGTCGGGCTAGTTGTGGCTGCGGGCAGCGGCACGGGCGTCGGGCAGGGCAGCCGAGCAGGATGGCCGAGGCGCTGCGGCGGCCGGCGGGATAGGCAGTGCCGCAGCTAGTCCTGGCCTGCAGCGGTGGCGGCCGGTGGGATGAGAAGCGTTGCAGCGGCGGCGGCCGGCGCTAGGCGGGATAGGCGGCGCCGCAACCCGGAGTGGCGGCCGGCAGGATGGACAGCGCCGTGCGCGTCCTTCCCTTCCTACGATTGCGAGCGTCCGTGTGAGTGTGTGATGGGCTGGCGGCCGCAGGCCTTAGTACTCTAACTTTGCTCTTGGGCCATCGAATTTGGGCTGTTAAAATACAGGGGGCATTTAGTGTTCGTGGGCCGACGGCTAGGGCCCAGGCCCTAGAGGCCTGGGCTGTAAATCCGCCGCCGCCCACAGATGTAACTCTTATATACTCGTGAAGAGCAATATATATATATTCGTTGGCTCCCAATTACCTTTCTACATGGTATCAGCTAACCGGTTTCCTTCTAACTGCTCCTCACGACCGCTGCATCTCACCGCGGCGCGCTCCTCCTCCTTCCGCTCGCCTCTCTGGCCATCCCTTCTCGCGCGCTCTGGCCATGGATCCCGCCATGGATAAGAACCCGCTCTTCGACACCGACCTCTCCGATGTCGCGTCTTCCAACTCCTCCTCCGACGACATCTCCTTCACCGAGAGTTCCAGCACGATCCCCACTCCCCAGGCTGCCGTCCTCCAGACCATCAACATCAAGACTCATGTCCCCGTCATTCTCTCCCTCGCCGAGCCCAACTACGACGAATGATGCTTCTTCTTGGACACCTTCCTCGGCAAGTTCAACCTCAAGTCCCACGTCTCCGCCGCTCTCACAGCCGATCAACACCACGATCCCGACTGGTACGTCGTGGATCAGTGCATCCTGTCATGGCTGTACAACACCATCGACAAAGATGTCCACGACATCGTGCGCACGCCTAAGGCGACGACGTTCTGCATCTGGACCGACATTCACGATCAGTTCCGCGACAACAATCTCCATCGCGCGATGTACGTGGAAGCTGAATTCCGAACTCCCCTTTAGGGCAACATGGATATTACATAGTACACAGGCCGCCTCAAGAAGCTCGCCGACGCTCTCAGGGACGCCGGCCAACCTGTTCGTGAGACCAGCCAGGTCCTGAACATGTTGTGTGGACTCAGCTCCAAGTATCGCCATGCTATTCTGGCCATCACTTAGAAACAGTCGCCTCACAGGTTCCTCTCGGCGTGCTCCTACCTGCCTCCTCGAGGAGCGCTACAACAAGGAGCACGCCAAGACCACAGCGCACCATGCTTTCCTCACCGCCGGTGTTTCCTCCTCTTAACCGATTTCCGGCGACGGTCTCTCCAAGGTCACTACTAGCGGCCAGCAACCGACCACGACACCGACAGTCCACACAACACGCACCGTCCTCCTGCATCTCCACATCGTGACAACCATCGTGGTCGTGGCAAAGGACGTAGGCGTGGTGGTTTTCGGCTCCAGCTCTCCCCAACCCACTACAAGCTGGCCTTCGGGCATGAACCCGACCAGCATGGTCAAAGCCTGGTCCATGCCGTTCCGTGCTTCCGGGGCGGGGGCCCTTGGTCCACGACCTGGCACCAATGCGCAACAGGCCTACTACGCTACACCACATCCTCCCATCAACACTGGCTTCCCCACGCCGCCTACACCTGCCGACACCTGGAATCACCAGGCTCTCCTTGCCGCGCTCAACACGGCCAACACGACAGCATTGACACCAGCCGACGGGCGACTAGGTACTTCAACACCGGCGCATCGTCTCGCACGGCGAAGTTCGAAGCTTTCCGGTCCAGTCTTTGCGTCCTTCCATAGCAACTCCAGACTACGAGGGGGGTTGTTGATTATATAGGTCTTTTAGACTCTTGTCTGTATTAGTGGCTGTGGTGACCACGATCACCAGCGCGTGCACGATCGTGCACCGGCTGAATTGTAACTGCAGTTGCCAAAGGCAATCCCAGAGATGTAACTCATATATACTCATGGAGATCAATAGATGCATTCAGTTGGCTCCCAATTACCTTTCTACATGGTATCAAGCTGACCGGGTTCTCTTCTAACGGCTCCTCGCGTTCCGCCGTATCTCGTCGTGGCAGCGCTCCACCTCCTTTCGCTCGCCTCTCTGGCCATCCCTTCTCGCACGCTTCGGCTGGAGCCCGCCATGGATAAGAACCCGCTCTTCGATGCAGACCTCTCCGATGTCGCGTCTTCCAACTCCTCCTCCTCTAATGATGACATCTCCTTCACTGAGAGTTCCGGCGCAATCCCCTACTCCCCCCGATCGCCGTCCTCCAGACCATCAACAACAAGACTCATGTCCCCATCATTCTCTCCCTCACCGAGCCCAACTACAACGAATGGCGCTGCCTCCTGGACACCATCCTCGGCAAGTTCAACCTCAATTCCCACGTCTCTGCTGCTCCCACAGCCCAATCAACGTCACGACCTCGACTGGTACGTCGTGAATCAGTGCATCCTGTCATGGCTGTACAACACCATCGACAAAGATGTTCACGACAATGTGCGCACGCCTAAGGCGACGGCATTTTGCGTGTTGACCGGACATTCACGATCAGTTCCGCGACAACAATCTCCATCGCGCTGTGTACCTGGAAGTTGAATTCCGCACTCTCCTTCAGGGCGACATGGATATTACATAGTACACAGTCTGCCTCAAGAAGCTCGCCAACGCTCTCAGGGATGCCGATGAGCCCGTTTGGGAGACCAGCCAGATCCTGAATATGTTGCTCGGCCTCAGCTCCATGTATCGCCATGTTATTCCGACCATCACTTCGAAACCGAGCGCGCGGGAATGACAACGTGCAAACCCGTGCCAACTCCAGTTGACACCAGGGGCAAACTGTCCGACGGCGGAGCACCCATCACCAACGCTTCATCGTACAGAAGCCTCGGGTGCACCCATGTACCTCACCATCACTCGTCCGGGCCTGGCCTTTGCCGTGCAGCAGGTATGTTTGCACATGCATGGCCCTAGAGCCGAACACATGATGGCGCTGAAGCGGATTGTACGGTACGTCCATGACACCATCTCCCACATCTTCACATCCGGTCATCGTCCAACCTCGACATCACTACCTACACTGACACAGACTGGGGAGGGTGCCTAGACACTCGGCGATCTACCTTCGTCTACTGCGTGTTTCTTGGCGACGCCCTGGTCTCATGGTCATCCAAGCGGCAACCGACGGTATCTCGCTCCAGTGCGGAGGCCGAGTACCGAGCGTGGCGAACGCCGCAGCGGAGTGCATCTGGCTCTGTCAGCTCCTTGGCGAACTCCATTGCAACATCGACAAAGCTTCAGTGGTCTTCTGTGACAACGTATCAGCGGTCTACTTGAACCCCATCCACCACAAGTGCACCAAGCACATTGAACAAGACATCCACTTTGTCCGCGAATGCATCTAGCTCGGTGACATCTGCGTCATCCATGTGCCAACCGACGAACAGTACGCCAAAATCATGACGAAGGGCCTGCCAACGGCGAAGTTTGAAGCTTTCCGGTCCAGTCTTTGTGTCCTTCCACAGCAATGCCAGCCTGCGCGGGTGGGGGGTGTTGAGTATATAGGTCTTTTAGACTCGTGTCTATATTAGCGGCGCAGTGACCACGTTCACCGGCGCATGCACGATCGTGCACCAGTTGAATTGTAGCAGTGGTTGCCAAAGGCAACCTTAGAGATGTAACTCATATATACTCATGGAGAGAAATACTACTACATGAAATCTTTTGCGAGGCGTTTTGATTTTTTTCAAAGGCAGGCATGAAGAAAAACCGCCTCAGTTAATTTTTTATTAACCGAGGCAGTTATCTGGCCAAAGCGCAGCAAGCCCAATCGTGGCCTGATAGCTATGGCCGTGTATAAAAATAGCACTTAGGGTTTCATCCTCACTTCATTCTCATCCTCACTTAGGGTTTCTTTGTCTCTCCCCCTCAGTCACAGGCGGCGGCGGCGGCCCTCCCTAGCAACAGCGACGGCGAGGTGCCCTCCATCCCCTCCCCCACTCTCTCTCTCCCTCCCTCCCTCCCTCTCCCTCCCCTCATCCCAGTGGCGCGAGGCGCGGCCGACGCGGGCTTGTGGTGGTGCGGCCGCAGAGACTCGGTGCGGCCGGCCGCAGGGGCTCGGCACGGCCACTGGTGCTCGCGGCGGCGTGGCGAGGCGGCCCGGCCGGTGCTGCTGGAGGCGTAGCGTGGAGGTGGGCCTCGACGGCGGCACGAGTCCTCAACGGCGCCGGCGCAGCTGGGAGGCTTCCTCCTAGACGACGGCGGCGCAGTGGGGAGGCGGGCCCACAACGGGCGGCGGATCTAGGACCAGTGAAGCAGGATCCAGCGACGTGGACGCGGATCTGGCGGGCTCATCGGTGCTCCGGTGGATTGGCTCGGTGGCCCTCCTGTGGATGGGCTCGGCGGCCCGTGTTTTTTTTTAATTTGATTTACCGATGCGGGCATCCAACCGCCTCGGAAAAGGGTCTATTTACCGTGACATTTGATCCGAGGCGGTTGTGATGACCGCCTCGGTTAATCAGTTTTTGTCCTCCACCGTTAAGTTTTATGTAGTAGTAGATGTATTCGTTGGCTCCCAATTACCTTTCTACAGAAATTGAACCCGTCCTGTTCAGCAGCCATTTTTTTCACAATATTTGCAAGACCAAAGCTCCTGAACTTCAGTGGTAACACTGACTACTGACTGATACTTAGAGAAGGTTTATACTTTGTATTCAAAGTAAAGAAAACAGTTTCAGTTATATATCTTGGGCTAAAGAGTTTCAGCTAAATATCTTGGGCTAAAGAGTTTCAGCTTCAGATATCGATCCGTTTGTCTTTCACCTTAGTTAATTTCTTTAGCGTTCAGTCTGCTTGGAGCTTATGAGAAATGATAACTTAGATGTTCAGCATAGTTCTTGTACTGCTGGTTTAAATTAATTCTTGTATGCATTCTCAAGTGCGATCTTGCCGAAATTGACAGTGGGCCGGTGGGCCGCATGCATGTATGGAGTTGCCACCTCGCCACCACATGCAAGGGATCTATTCACCTCGCCGCATGCACGATGTGTGTGCCTATATAGAACATGCTAATCTTATTATTTTTATCACGCTACGCTACCGAGTACCGACGCTCCGTTGCCAACGCAGGCAACGCTGTTTTTTTTTTTCACCCGAGTAATAATTAAAGATCCTCGATAACCTAGCTCGCCTGGTAGATCTGGAAATAAAAATGTCGGCCCTGGTAAAACTGTGTGGAGAGAGTAGTGGTGGTTAACCTCGATCATCTCGTTTTTTTCTCTATTTTAATAAAGGGAAGCGGCGCAGGCAACCGACACAGCTGGTCTCGGGCAGCGGCATGACAGAGGCATCGTGTTGGTCGTCGGCTCTGTCAGGCAATTAAAATTTCTAGAGTAGTTTATAAGAGCATGGCTAATAATTAAACTAAATGTTTGACTATAAGTCAAGTAATAAGGGTCAAGTTGTACAATAGTTATCTTTTATTTAGCTATTAAAATTTTGTTTATTAATATATGGTACTATATCTTATCTTATCTTTCCTCTTTCTCCTCACGTACACTCTGATTAGGCCCCACACATAGCTATGCATGCGTGTCTAGCTTGGTGGTAAAACAAGAGCCAAACTCTCTTCTTTTTCCTCTTCTCTCTCCTCCATATCAGTAAAAATACTGACTAGATTGGCTATAAACCCATTACTGTACTTGGTCTAAGAGTAATAAATTATACTGTAGACCTAACTCTTCTAATGTATGATTTTCAAAGTAGTTTCTAGACACAGAAAATTTTTAATAAACTCATGCATGTTTTACAAAGGGAATACGATCACTCGTAGCAATGATATATGTAGCACTCATGTGGCCATAAAACAACTTGAATTTATGTTGAACAAGGTGAACTATCCGTAGATTTATTTGTTTGTAAAAGTTTGAGAATTAAAACGACCGTTTTTGTAGTTCAGAGACTAAACTGAGCTTTCGGTGATAGTTGAAGGACCGCTATTCCGCCAATAATAAACATAGAGAGATAGAGAAATTGACGCTGGAGCACCACAAGGCGAGTCGTCAGTCGGACTTCTGGGGTGGCGTGCTCGTTCTGACTTTCCTCTCCATATCTTCGTCAGAGTCGCATCCTCGGTATGCATGCAGCTTACTAGCATCGATGGTGCCAATCCACTGACAACTGCGCCCTCCGTCCTATAAATAAATAAATATTTTTAATTTTTATGGTTTTCTTGTTTTATCATCCGTCTTATTTAAATTTTTTATGTAAACAATAAAATAAATTTATTATTATGAAAATATCTCTAGTAATTGAATAAGTCATAACAAAATAAATTATGTTTATTAAAACTATTTAAATAAGACGAATGGTCAAATAAGAAAGATAAAAGTTAAAAACATTTATTTATTTGTGGGACGGAGGGTGATGCTCGTTCAGAAATTTGCAGGTTCAGAAATTTGCAGCCTCGTGCAGCACATAGCGAGGGCGGCGATCTCGAGATGATGCTCGTTCAGCTCACATGTTTCTCCTGCAGCTCCTCCGTCGTACCCAGGGCCTAGGATGCCGACGAACCCTTAACGCTGTCAATCCTGCCGCTGCCGTGAATAGCTCCAACACGAAGGAGGAGGCAAGAGTCTCTTGCCAAGAGACGAACGCATGGGAATATGGGGGAAGGACGTGGGAGCACGGGAAGAAATGATCAGTTTCTCCCCAACGCCGCTCGACATGTTTCCTGGTGCATCGGCAAGGCAAGTGCGATCTCGAGATTCACCCGGATCCTCTAAAAAAGCTTAAAAAGCTAGACGACTTTTTTTTTTTTTTTTACATTTGGCAGCTGAGAGGGAGTGTTAGATTTATTATGGGCTAGGCCCATTTATATATTCAATAAATCAATAAAATCTATAGTATGTAATTGTGGGTATTATTATTTGTACTGAATTAGAATTTCAAAGATCGTTAACTTGACTTATATGGTGGGAAATATTCCACTTAATTTGAGAGGTTAAGAAAAGGACAAAGGCGTGCCACGCGCGCGCTCGTGCCGCCGCCGGCCGGGCCGTGCAATGATGACAGGATGCCCGTCTCCTGAAAGCCATGCATGATGACAGGAGTTTCAACTCTTTCACATGCCCGTCTCCTGAAAGCTATGTAGAGTTTCAACTCTTTCACATGCCCGTCTCCTGAAAGCCATACGTGACTCTTCACTTTCCTCAACTTTCCCCTTCCTGCGCCAAGGATAAAAGGGAGTTTCAACTCTTTCACATGTCCGTCTCCTGAAAGCCATGCGTGATGACTGGAGTTTCAACTCTTTCACATGCGCGTCTCGTGAAATCCATGCGTGACTCTTCACTTCCCTCACCTTTCCAACTCTTTCACATGCCCGTCTCCTGAAAGCCATGAGTTTCAACTCTTTCACATGCCCGTCTCCTGAAAGCCATGCGTGATTATTCACTTCCCTCATCTTTTCCCTTCCTGCGCCAAGGGTAAAAGGGAGTTTCAACTTTTTCACATGCCCGTCTCCTGAAAGCCATGCGTGATGACAGGAGTTTCAACTCTTTCACATGCCCGTCTCCTGAAAGTCATGCGTGACACTTCACTTCCTCAGCTTTCCCCTTCCTGCGCCAAGGATAATAGGAAGACCCCTGTCTCTTCGGTACGCGAGAGAGAAACACACCAGAGGCACAATTCCTGCTGCAAGAAAGTAATCGTCATCTCGTAACTTCGCGCGCACGGAGGAGCGAGAGGGCAGGTGCCTCCGAAGCCCTTGTCGTACGTGACCTTGCACGGGGGATCGGTAATTAGGTTTTTGGGGAGCGTTTTCGCGACTGCCCAAATCACCGCCGCCGTTCGTCATCTTCTTCCTCGAGTCCGCCGGCGACATCGTCTTCATCCTCCTCACAGGTGGACTTCATCATCTTCCTGAAGGTATGACGCTAGAAGTTGGACAAGGATCTGGATCATCGGAGCGCATGGGAGGGTATGATCTCTTCATCTCTAATCTGTTTTTCGTTCTACAGTTCCTGCTTGTTTCGGTAGTTCTTTCATGCCGTTTCGTATGCTATCCTGAGTCTATTTCATTAGTTCTATCATATCGTTTCATATCTTGCCTGGTGTCTGTCTCTGCTAGTTTCATGTTCTGCCTATCTATTTCTGTTATAAGTTATATGTCATGTCTGCATGCTTCAGTGGTTCAGTTATGTTGTTTCATATGCTGCTGCTCATATGTTTCACCTGTTCTGTTATGTTGTTTCACATGTTGTTCTGAGTATATTGCTGTTATGAGATATGTATCATGCTTTATGTTTTCAATATGCATATGCTCCACATGTTTATTATTTACATGTTCCATATTCTTATGGATATATTTGTTATCATGTTTTCAATGTTTAAATATCTTTTATATGTCGTGATCATAATGTTAATTTACGGAATTAAAATGACATGGAAATTGCCTAATTATTTAACAATCCAAAAACCTAATTTTAGGCATTTTTCTGTCAGAAGTTTTATTGTTGTGTTAAAGCCTGATCCTTTTGATGGTAAAAACTTCTTGATTTGTAAAGCTAAGATGGAATTATGGCTCTACTGCAATGTCTTGTTTTCATGCCTCTGAGGGCAAGCCTGCTAACTTACCTCCTGAGGATGAGGCTAAGTTTAAGGCTGCTGACAACCTCTTTTGAGGTGCAGTGATTAGTGCACTTGACGCTAAATTCCTAGAAAAGCTATATCATACTTCCTACAGGGAAAGAGCTGTGGGATGCACTTGTGGGAAAGTTTGGAGTTACTGATGCTGGTAGCAAGCTGTACCTCATGGAGTAGCTATATGACTACAAGATTGTTGAGAACCGATCTGTAGTGGAACAGGCTCATGAGATTCAGGCACTAGCTAAGGAACTTGAGCTTTTTCCATGTCCTTTTCCTGACAAGTTTGTGGCTGGCGGTATAATCGCCAAGTTGCCACCTTCTTGGAAGGATTTTGCTACCTCACTCAAACATAAGAGACAGGAGTTCAATGTGGAAGAGCTCATTGGTACTCTTGATGTTGAGGAAACGGGCAAGAGCAAAGGACAATGGAAAGAGTGTTGCGATCTCTACTGCTAATGTGGTGCAGAAGACAAATTTTCGCAAGTTTAACAAGAAGAAAAACCAGAACAAGTAAGAGAACACAAATAAACCTGTTCAAACAGCACAGTTTAAAAAGATGAGCAACAACAACAACAACAAGAGAAATGAAGGCTGCTTTGTGTGTGGCAGTGAACAGCACTGGGCAAGTGAGTGCCCTGATCGCAAGTTCAAACAGGAAAAAAAATCTGCTAATGTTGTCACTACTGAAACTGGAGAAGGAACATCTGGGTATGGTAATTCTTTACCATTTGTTCTTTCAGTTTGTAATTCACCTGATTGGTGGATGGACAGTGGTGCAATTATACATATGTGTGCTGATGTTTCTTTGTTTTCTTCTTACCAGGTCGGGAGGTCTGGCGCCTTGTTGATGGAAAATGGATCGCGTGCTCATGTTCTTGGTGTTGGTACGGTCATTCTGAAGTTTACTTCGGAGAAGACGGTGCCATTGAAGAGCAGTGCAGCATGTGCCCTCTATCAAGAAAAATCTTGTTAGTGCTTCCATGTTATGTCGAGATGGCTACAAAATTGTTCTTGAATCAAATAAATGTGTTGTGTCGAAACATGGTACCTTTGTTGGTAAATGATTTGATTGTGGAGGCTTGTTCCGCTTATCACTGCATGATGTGTGTAATAATATGGTGAATTCTGTGAATATTTCTGATGAGTCGAATTTATGGCATTCATTGCTTTTGTCATGCAAGTTTTGGCTGTCTTATGCGGTTATCAAATCTGAATTTAATTCCTAAATTTAACTTGGTCAAAAAGTCTAAGTGCCATGTATGTGTTGAATCAAAACAACCCCGCAAGTCACACAAGGCTACTGAGGCGAGGAATCTGGCACCTCCAGAACTTGTTCATTCTGATCTTGTGCGAGATGAATGGAATTTTGACTAAAGACGGCAAAAGATACTTTCAGATGACTCCACCAGATTTTGCTATGTGTATCTATTAAAAACTAAAGATGAAAGCGTTTAATTATTGTAAGGCCTATAAAGCTGAGGTTGAGAACCAACTTGAAAGGAAAATAAAACGGTTAAGATCCGATCGAGGTGGAGAATATTTCTCTACTGTGTTCGATGAGTTCTGCGTGGAACATGGCATTGTTCATGAGAGGACACCGCCATTCTCACCACAGTCCAATGGGATTGCTGAAAGGAAAAACCACACTCTAACAGACTTTGGTGAATGCCATGTTGAGTACAACGGGATTATCCAAGGAATGGTGGGGTGAGGCGATTTTGACAGCGTGTCATGTCCTGAACAGAGTTCTAAAAAAGAACAAAGAGATCACTCCATTTGAGGAATGGAAGAAGAGAAGATTAAATCTCTCATATTTGCGCACTTGGGGTTGCTTGGCTAAGGTGAATGTGCCAATCAACAAGAAGCGTAAAATTAGGGCCTAAAACTGTTGATTGTGTATTTCTTGGCTATTCCTTTCACAGCACAGGATATAGGTTCTTAATTATAAAATCTGATGTACCTGATATGTATGTTGATACTATCATGGAGTCAAGAGACGCTACATTCTTTGAAAATGAGTTTTCCATGAAGAATACACCTAGTGAAACAAGTCATGAGACTATAATTCCCCATGAGAACGAACTGTCTATTTCTATGGATCATGCTGAGGATTCTCATGTTCACATCCCTGAGGTGGATGGCACTATAGTCACTCGAAAGAGCAAGAGACCGAGGGTTGCAAAATCCTTTGGTGATGACTTTATAGTGTACCTTGTGGAAGACACACCAACCACCATTAGAGAGGCATATTCCTCTCCTGATGCTGACTTGTGGAAGGAAGCAGTAAGGAGTGAGATGGATTCTATTATGTCTAATGGAACATGGGAGGTCGTTGATCGTCCTTATGGTTGTCGATCCTATAGGGTGCAAGTGGATCTTCAAGAAAAAGCTTAGGCCTGACGGTACAACTGAGAGGTACAAGGCAAGGCTTGTGGCCAAAGGATATACCCAAAAGGAGGGTGAAGATTTCTTTGACACCTACTCACCAGTTGCTCGATTAACCACAATTCGCACGTTGATTGCCGTGGCAGCCTCGTATGGTTTTATCATTCATCAGATGGATGTTAAGACAAGCTTTCCTGAATGGAGAGTTAGATGAGGAGATTTATATGGATCAGCCAGAAGGGTTCATTACGGATGGTCAAGAGAACAAGGTGTGCAGGTTGTTAAAATCATTGTATGGCCTAAAACAAGCACCTAAGCAATGGCATGAAAAATTTGATAACACTCTTACATCTACTAGGTTTTGCTGTGAATGAGGCAGATACGTGTGTGTATTATCGGTATGGTGGGGATGAGGCTGTTATGTTGTGCCTATATGTTGATGACATTTTGATCTTTGGATTAAATCTCAATGTGATTGAGGAAAGTAAAGAAACTTCTATCAAGCAATTTCGAAATGAAAGATTTGGGAGAAGCTGATGTCATTCTAAACATCAAGCTTATTAGAGAAGGTGATGGTGGGGTAACTTTGTTACAATCCCATTATGTGGAAAAGGTTTTAAGTCGCTTTGGTTTTAGTGACTGTGATCCTGCTCCCACAGCGTATGACCCTAGTGTGCTATTAAGAAAAAAATCAGGAGAATAGCAAGGGATCAATTGACATACTCGCAGATCATAGGCTTAGTTATGTACCTTGTGAGTGCAACAAGGCCTGACATCTCATATGCTGTGAGCAAATTGAGCCGGTTTGTTTCAAACCCAGGAGATGATCATTGGCGTGCTCTTGAGAGAGTGTTGCGCTACCTTAAAGGTACTATGACATACGGTATTCATTATATTAGAAACCCTAGAGTGCTGAAAGGCTACTGTGATGCCAACTGGATCTCTGATTCTGATGAGCTTTATGCCACGAGTGGATATGTGTTCTTGCTTGGAGGTGGCGCTGTTTCCTGGAAGTCTTGCAAGCAGACTATCTTAACGAAGTCTACAATGGAAGCAGAACTCACAGCATTAGACAATGCTGGGGCTGAGGCCGAGTGGGTACGTGATTTCCTATTGGATTTACCGGTAGTTGAAAAACCGATACCGGCTATTTCCATGAACTGTGATAACCAGACTGTGATTACCAATGGTTAACAGTTCTAAGGATAACATGAAGTCCTCGAGACATGTAAAGAGACGTTTGAAATCTGTCAGAAAACTGAGAAACTCCAGAGTTATAATGGTGGATTATGTCCACACGTCGAATAATCTAGGCAGATCAATTCACTAAGGGTCTGTCACGCAATGTGATAGAAAGTGAACGAGAGAGATGGGTATGAGACCCACTGTGAAATCTACTATAGTGGTAACCTGCTTCTATGTGATCGGAGATCCCGTGAAGTAGAGTGGTGAAACAGGCTAGGAGTAAATTGAGAGGAAAGATCACTTTGTAGACTCATTTCTGATGCACATCTTTCCTATCTGTAAGGCAGGATGGTATTTATCCTTAATATATTCCAGGAGTCTTATTGTTGACGGTCGATAACGTCAACTTTTGTTAGAACTTTAGACATGAAAGGACACATGAATACACACTAGTCTAGGGTTTTAACTGAAAAATTTCCACGAGTTTTGCATATTTTGTATTTCCCAGGGGAGTATACCAGACAAGCGTAAATGAGTAATTAAAGTGCGTAAAAGACACGAAACTTAACCGCGAAGGAAACATCATCATCGGAACACTAGAAGGCTCTGGAACACACCCGAGCAACCAGGGCCCGAGACCCCACAAAGTGGGGTCGCCCGGCCCTAGGGTGGGGTCGGCCGGCCACCCCCTTAGGGTTTCAGCCCCCGCCTTCTGGAGTCTTCCTCCACCGCCTTTGAGGAGTCATCTTAGCCCTTGGTTAAGTTGGTTTGATCCAACGGCGCGTATTCATCCCACCGGGCTATAAATAAAGGGGTAGACCCCCCTGGAGGCATCCCTATTTCTGGGCTTTCAATTCAATATCTCTAGTTAGGGTTAGATGTAGCAATTAGGAGAGACTAGTTCTTCTAGATCTAGTCTTGTCTAGAGAAGTAGAGAGATAGAGTAGAGGAGTAGAGTTCTGGAGGAGTTCTGGCCTATCGGCGCTTCTTCGTTTCTGTATTCATCTGGATTTAGCTCCCTCGCCCGGAGCTGTTTTCTGAGGTACTTTTGTATTCAACTTCTAATTCAATTAAGCATTTGTTCTTATTTTTTCTTAATGTTTGCAACTCATATTGAGTGCTTTGATCTTGGTAATTGCTTGATTGAAGTAGTATTTCGTAGTGTAGGCGTGGTTCCTAGGCTAGGTTTACTTGTGAATATCCCCTAATTGGCCGGATAGTGGTAGTTCGCGTAGGTGACAGCTACACTGATTCCGCTGTAGTCCACTTCCCGTTGATAGGATCGATAGGTGTATAAGTGTTTGGTAGGAGGGAACTCTGATATCCACTCTTATTCATTTCACTGCCCAGTTAGAACGATATTATTCAAAGCTTACCGGTTGTTGGAACTAGATAATCATTAGCTATTTCCTCTTTCTTGATATTATCTAGCCTAATTGTAGGGTTATGTTCATCGGATTGGTCATTATCACTTACTGTTCCTTGTGGATACGATATTTAAAACATCTGGGTGAAGTGCTACATCGGTATTATATCTGTGCGCTTGCAGATAATCTGAGAATAATAATATTTAGTAGAGTGCAGTTAATTTATACCAACAAGCATTTCTGGCGCCGTTGCCGGGGAACGGTTTGCTGATTTTGACTTAGTTTAGCTTAATCTTGTATTATACTTTTATATTTTCTATTTTATCCCTACCTTTTCATCATTTTATGTTCATCCTTATGGATGCTTTAAATTTCACGTCTATCTATCTTTATGGCATGCGCAAAAGCTTTGAGCCACCAAAGTCTGTAGAGCCTATCATAACACATGGCTATGAGCTGCGTCCATGTCTAATTAATATGATTTGGGATAAACCCTTCTCGGGAGAAGAAAACGAAAATCCATACTTACACCTACGAGAGTTCGAGCAGACCTGTGCATGCTTGCACATTGCTGGCATGTCTGATAAAACTTTAAGGTGGAAGCTTTTTCTGTTCTCTTTGACCGGAGGAGCTAAACGTTGGTATAATTGAGCCGTAGTGAGTATACAAGGGGATTGGGAAACTTTGTGCTATGAATTTTGTTTATATTTCTTTCCCATCTATAGTATAGTTAACCTTCGAAAAGAGGTTTTAACTTTTAGGCAACTAGACCAAGAATCTCTTAGTACATCATGTGATCGTTTTAATGAACTTGTTACATCTGGCCCTGACCTTGGTTTTTCAGACCCTGTGCTTATTCAACATTTTTATTTAGGTCTTACCAAGAACTCTAGGGAATCCCTTGATTTATCCTCTGGAGGAGCCTTTCCTTATTTACCTATAAGTAAAGCTAGAGCTATGATCAACAAGATTGTTCAAGCCAATTCTGAACTCCCGGAGGAAGAGAAGTAATCATACCTCGAGTAAGAAGAGGAAGTTTTGGTAGCAAAAATACAACCACTCCAATCCCAAGATTTAGCCGTCAATCCTAAACCATCGAAACCCCACTTTGATGATTTAGACTTCCAATTAACTAAGATGCTCGTAAATCAATGTAAATCAGATCTTCTTAGAAAAGCATCTTGGAAAAAGTGTCGTCAACTTCCTTTCCTCCCTGAAAGACATTGGGAAGAATGTAAGGATGGCATGTCTAGTGATGCCATAGAAGGAGAGCTAAGCCACATAGGAATCAATTCTATCTTCTCCCCTTCTATGCTCACATTAAATGTCTCATCTAAACCCATCTCTAAACCCATCCTTGACCCTGATGATCCTTTTTCTGCTCTCTCTCCTAAATCGCATAATGACCCTAGGATCCCATTAAGACATTCCAAGAATATGAGTAATGAAGATTATTGGAATGACCAAGAAGAGCTACGACAATGGCAGGAATGCATAGAACATACTAGAAACACATACGCGATTGTCAAAGAATGGATGGAAGAGGACGAAGCCTTAGTGCTAGCATCTAAACTTGATCTAGATTCAAATGGTGAGCTTAAATCAATTTCTATAGTAAAGATAACTCATCCAAGTTTAGAGAAAGCCTTAGACGAGACCAAACTTAGAGACACCAATCCAAGGGAAATCATAGAAAATAAAACATCCAATGAATGTCGTAGACATGAAATAATAGAGTCAAACTTGTTGCCTATAGACATCCATGAAGAAACACCCTTGGAGTTTGAAAAGGGAGATCATATCGATGAGCATGGGAATTACTTCATTAACACCTCATCGAATCCATGCTCATGAGAAATCTCCTGGATCAATTGGTCTCCCTAACATTATCACATGCGAGATCTTCAACCCCCTCATTTTACCTGTTCATAAAATTTTTGAAAGGGTGGTTATAGATGCATATGTTTATCATAAATATTGTAGATCTCATTGTAATCTTGATATAGGTGCACAAAAACTGGTGTTCTAGAGGAAACCACCCCATGAACTTAAAGTACAATAATAAGAAGGCTTCCCAAGAATGACTTTGTGTCTTAAATTGCCACTCTTGAAAAAATGAATTGAGCTTGCACTTTTGATTTTACTATAATGGCCTTATGAATTGAGCATAGAATTATAATTACAAAAATATTCCCTTGGGTATTTCTGTCACTAACCATTTCAGGTTTGAAGTAGAAGAGTGACAATGCCAGGAATATCCAACCAATCATTATGTAGTATTGAATTATATCCATCCAAGCTTAACTTTGCTTTACAAAAATTCCAGCTTGGGGGAATGGGTTTACTTAGAAAATCTTATGTTGCTAATGTTGATTGTCTCTACCTTTCTAATCCATGTTCAATTGTTCGCTTTTTCATCTCTAAATGAATAAATCTCTATAAGTGCTTTCATTTCACCTTTGTTTGCCATAGTAAGTTTTGGTTTGAAAGTACTGCGTACGACGGTATAGGTATTTTCAAAGGCTTTTAAATTGACCATGGTGCTCGGGTTAAATAGCTTTCCTTAACTAAAATTAAACATGGAGTTTGGTTTGGTTATTGAACTAGAAATTACTGTAGTAGACATTGGATATTTTATTGGACTAACCCCTGCAGGAAACTTTTACAATTAATCTGGGTAAGTCATGAAATACATTTCAAATCAGAGATAAGACAGGGCACATGCTGAACTTCAATAATTTTGCAGAGGAAGCCACAAGCTCATTCATCATGGATGGAAGAACTGTGAGTATTAATGATTCATTCACTTTATCTTCTACTGCAAGTACTTGGACTCAAGCCATGCCGGTATAGAATATAATCTATGCTAACATAATATCAACCCTATCTTCTTAGTAGCATAGATGGAACATGATTCTGGACAAACAACCTATGTTCCAAAATTGTACATTCCTTCGGGTATGTGTTGTCTACTAATCTGTTGCAAACATAATAATGAATGGAGTGACAAGGTGGCATAAGATCAAAGAAGCAAAATATGGCAAAGAGGATAAGCAATAAAGAGACAAGATGCTCATGAATAACTCAAGATGCAAGAGAAGGAAAGGACCGCCAGTCATCTATCCTTCATTACTTAGTGCCATCATGCTCTTATAATGAAGGTAATATTTTAAGGTAAGTGGTCACTATTCTCCTCTTGATCTTGGTATGCACATAAATGAAGATCCAAACATGCTAGAGTTACAGGTTTAATGGATTAACCTAATTAACTCAACATGCCTTGTCCTTTAAGATTGTTCATGGCATCATTCTTTTGATCTCAGTCTTAACCAAATGTGCTAAACATTGTATTCTATCTTTGGAAGGTGATAGTCATACTCATGTAAAAACTTATATATTATGTAGAGATGGACAACCCTTCTATTGGTTAAGCAATTTAAATCTTTTCTGCCATATGAACTTAAATGCAACATAAATGCTTGATCTTCTGATCTTACCACTCATGTCATAAGTACACAAATTATGCAACACCAATTTTGTATTGTTCCATGTGCCTAAGGATAGAGAAAATAAAGAGATAGATTCGACTCTGTTGGTGTTTTTCCATCAGCAGAACCCATGCACTTGATCTCTACCTTGGTTTTACAAACAGGACAACACTTCGACCAAAGTTTATTGATTCCCAAAATTCTACAAGTGAAAGTTCTGTGAACATGCATGTTGACACTCCTTAGCGCAACCACCAGAGACAGGGTGTTAGGCTAATCTCTGATAACGGCGCCAGAAGTGCCTGGGGGTATTTCTTATGGCTATTGGATAATTCCGCAAACGCACAGAATATACCGCTGTAGCACTTCACCCGGGAGTATTCTAAGGTATCGTTATTTATTTTATCCCAAGGGAAAGCGATTGCTAGAAATATTAATAGAAGGAGATCCTGAACTCTATCTCAACTTAGCACAACTAGTGCATAGGGGGTAATCGAAGTATGATAGGAAGGTGATGATCCAAAGATAACAAATGAAATACTAAAAGATAACTAGTGTAGTGTAGCTAAGTGGGAGGACAACGAGTGAGAAAGGTTCCTGTGATTCGAACTTTACTCCTGTGATCTATCCTATCAAATGGTCAAATTACACTAAGATTGCTACCTTACTACCGGTGTGCAGGGGTTAGTGCGAGACAATAGAGGACAAAACCTCTACCCGAAGCGCCTACACTCTTATGGGAGCCTACCTTTTAATAACTTGCCTAAAACACGTGGAGGGATACTAAGACTAGACAGGGCTGTCACCACCTGCTAGCACCCACAAACAATCCGTGCGACAAGTGGTAATCAAAGGCAAGATTTAACCTAAGCACCACGCTTACGCTAAGTCTCACTATTCTAGCTGTGATCAGAGCAACTAGAGCACCTTATGACAGGTGATGAACTAACACACGTTGAGTTGGAACAGGATCACAAACTAATGCAAACCGACCAAATAATATGATAACTCACAACAATACTATTAAAGTAATGCACTAAGTAAAGACTTAATAAAGTAAAGTAGAATAATATATTAAAGTAAATAAGTCTTACAGAAAGAGAAAGATACAAGAGCTATACCCGACTCTCCAGCAGACGACTCCGGAGACCCCGAGCGCAGCTCGACTCAACTCTAACCCCCACACTAGTCTACAACTACTACTAAAGGTAGAACTACACTACTTCTTCACTTGTATTTTGAATGAATCATGTCTTGAGAGGGTGGAGGCAGCCTCTATTTGTAGGAGAGAGCAAGGGGGTGCCACGTCAGCGATCTGCGTGCTCCTTGCCTTTCCACCCTTGAGTGAACCGACTTGGAACCGCCTCAAGATGGACGGCCGTGGTAATTTCAGCAAATGGGAAGCATGCAGAGAGGCGGTGGAGTGAGTCGGTGGCCAAAACCCACACAGGGGGGTTCGGTCGACCCCTATGATGGGTGGGGCCAAGCCAGGTGTGGGCCCCACCAGTCATAGGGTCTCCCCTGGTATTTGTTATGTCTTGATTGCTTCGTTTCACGTCTCAATCCGTGTGTCTTTGATCTCCACTGTTGAATGGAAGCACAAGTTGATCAGATAGATGAAATGACTTGGTTGAAGTGTCACACGGATTCTGCCACGTCACCAGAGCCAGGTGGGCCCCATGGGTAGTTTAGCCGACCCATGGGTGGGCCCACTCTGAGCTCTGATCTCTTCCATGTGGTCTCTTATGTCATGTATTGGAAGGTGGTTGTCTGGTGCCTCCATATGTGGTTTGGCCGAACCACATATGTGAGCCCCAGCTGCTGCATTTTGCCCCGTTTTGATCTTCCCTGCATTCACAAGCTAAGAGTATGAGTGGAACTCATTATTGATAAAATATGCTCATGTTATGTTTATTCTCCCTTGGATCCGAGGCCTGTTGACGGTGTTTGAAAGTGGAAATTTATGGTATATCCACCGTCAACAATGCACGCTGAGTAAGATGCTGCCAGATCCAATTATTAATTGTAACAACCCTAAAAACCCACACAACCTAAAAATCCCAACCAATTAAAATTTTTCATTTATTTATTATGAAAACCCATTTTTCTTGTGCAAGCATATAGGTTTCATTATGAATTTGGTAAATAAAGGAGTATAGCTTGCATTTTAATTCCATTCACATAGAATAATAGCTTATGCATCACAATTGGGATTTATTGCAATTTATGTTTGTATTTACTCAATATTTAAAAAGGGTAATATATGTATATAAATACACTTAAGTGAAAATAGAAAAGGAAAAAGAAAAGAGAAGAGAGGAAGAAAGGAAGCCAGCCTGTCGGCCCAGTTGCGGCCCAACCGAGCAAGCGCGTGCGCGTGACCGTTTCACCCACTCCCCCGCAGCCGCTGACCGCCCGGCCCCGCCTGTCAGCCGCTCTCGCTACTGTTCTTCTTCTCACCTCGCGAAAGACGGTGGCTGACAGAGTCACGCAAATGGCGTGACCGACAGCGCCACACATGGCAGAGCCCTGACCCCGCTGTCCCTCGCCTGTCCCCTGCCTTGCTCGCCAAGAAGCCGCGCGCACTGGGAAACCCTAGCTCGGGAGCACCGATGGTCTCCACGTGCCCCCTTCGCCGCTAATCATCGTCCGCCGCCATGCCATGCCCTGGCCGTCTATAAAAGGAGTCGTCCCGAAGCCCTAGACCTCGTCCCACTCGCCGCCGCCGCGCTGCGGCACAACCACTACACCACACCGCACAATAGAGGGAGAGGGAGAAGGGAGAAGGGCGGAGCAGAGGAGGAGAAGCTGCCGGAGCGCCGCCACTGCGGAGCACGCCAGAGCCGGACACGGAGGAGAAGCCCGAGCTGCGGACGAGGAGCGGCACGGCACTGCGATCACTCTGCACAGCGTCACCTCGTCATTGCACCGCCATCCTTACCTCACCAGCCCCACGGTGAGCCACCGAGCACCTCATCCAACCTCGCCGTGCTACGGTCATGGCGCTCGGCATCACGAGCGTGTAGGCCACGGGCTGTTTCCGGCCCCTGAACACTTCGCACAACACGCGCACAAGACCGGCCATCAAACCACTGGACATCGGCTATGGACGTCAGGCCACTTCCGACGGGCATCGCCGTCACATGTGCTCGGAGCACCACCACCTCGACGGCGTTCCCGCGTGCACAAGCCGTGAAACCGCCGACGCGACCCGCTAGCGTGACCACCAACTCACCGACCACCTCGGACAAGCTTAGTTGCAGAAGATCGAACCTCCATAGCCCGGAACACCGAGAGGTGCGTTCTCGGGGAAACGTGATCGCCGCCGACACGTTCCGCCTCGCCTAAAATCCGTTCCGAGTACCCCCGATCGCCTCGCGCTGCGGAGAAAGGTCGACGAGGTTCGCCAAGTCTGCCTCGGCACCGCCGCGTAGATAGCCGAGCCCCGAATCATGTCTGTCGCCTTGGCTACGTGCGCCTCTACCTCGTCGGAGAACCGCCGTATGCCATGGGAGAGAAGGAGGCCCACGACAACATTTCACTAATGACAGCCAACCCTCGGGAGAGCGGCACCCTCGGCGCACCAAATCTCTGATTCGCCCGAGCCTCCCCGGGAGAGCTCGGGAGAGCGGCACCCTCGGCGCACCAAATGTCCGATTCGCCCGAGCCTCCCCGGGAGAGCTCGGGAGAGCGGCACCCTCGGCGCCCCGAATCTCCGATTCGCCCGAGCTACGCCGAGCTCCACCGAGCTACGCCGAGCTCCGCCGAGCTACGCCGACGCCGGCGACTCTGTGGGAACCAGCATCGAACACCTGGTGGGCGACCATCGGGTCTGTGTTCTGATGAGGCGCCACATGCCGCACTACTGGACCCGCACGCCACGTGGACCAATCCCGAGCTGCCCCTGATTAATCGACCATTTTCCATTTTCAGAAAATAGGATAATCTTCGGAAATTCATAACTTATTCATACGATGTCCAAAAATTGCGCACCATATATCAAAATTCTCAGAAAAATGAGATCTACAATCTAAAACTATGTTTGTGTGCATTTGGCTCATTATTTTATTGGATTTTTCTAAAATACTCTATAGGAGTCGCTGACGCGACTATTTCGTGTTCGATTTCAGAGCCGGAGGAGGATCTGACTAAGGAAGACGACCACGTGTACCTTCAGGAGCTAGGAGACGACTACGAAGGTGCCACGTCCCACCAAATCCTTAGATCCTATTTACGCATTGCAAATGACATTGCTGCTATTGCTTTATGATTATGTATGGATTGGTTGCATGATAGTGTATTTGAATTCCCTGCCTTGATAAGACTTTACCCAGCTATCCGCTGCTAGGTTAGCTGCTGCTTAATTTACTGTTACTCTTCCACTACTTTCTACTTGCTATATGCTATGTGGTGGAATTGGGACGGTGTATAACTGATTATAACCACTGGGAGAGAGTGCTGCGTGCGTCTTGGGTGCATGGTAAGGGTTGATGTCGACGAAGTGGGATGTGAGACAAGCCCATGGGGCAAGTCGTGCCAGGGGTGCAACCTGGGCATCCCCAAACGAGAGACCTGTGGCGGGTAAAGTTGTTGAGGAGGTTCCGGGTGGGATAGCCTTGGTGGTTTGAAGCCCGTGGACGGAGGTGCTGTGATGGCACGGGGAGAGTATCCCCTAAGTGAAGATGCCTGCTTGGTCAAACCTAGGATGGACTAGTTTCAGGTTCATGGGAATCCTTTTCTACTCACTCGCTTCTGATGGGCGGGAGACGGCTGGACTACTTGGTAGGACGGTGCCACTACTGCTAGGTTGAGAGGTGATATGGGTAGGCGGAGACGGTCGATGGGTTCCCGTTCCGTTCTAGATGCGCAGTACCACTGGATGGGCCCGGTACTGTGTCTCCCAGTCTCAGCATAACGGTGTAGGATCCGGAATATCCCAGGGCTGAGTGGTAGGGTGGCATCGACCTAGGCAAGCAAGCACCCGGAATTCTGTCTAGGTGTTTGCGCAACACCTATGATGGCTAATCTTGTGGGTAGTGAAACCTCTTCAGAGTGTACGGTTGATCGATCGATACATATGCCAACCTGTTGGCTATGGACCTTTCCTGTGAAGCTTCTACTAGTGTAGTGAGTGTTCTCTTCTCCCCCTGGATGACATTTTTCCGGCAGTGTACCCGTTGTGGTAGTGTGCCGCTGAGATAGGCCCGAGAGGGAGTTGGGCCTGTCGAATGAGAGTGAGGTGTGGGTATGTGAGATGTGGTGATGGGAAAAGAGATGATGGTGTAATTGGAGATAAAACTTGACTAATTAAACATTGATTACAGCTGCATAGGAAAACCTTAGCCTATAGGTCTGCTTGTATTGCCTTGCATCCACTTTCCACAAAGCAAATGCTGCATAGGTGGGCTCCGTGGCCAGTACAAATCGTACTGATAAATTTGCTGTCAGGTGACGAGAATGAGTACGACTTCGAGGAAGACGATGGCGAGGAATAGGGTCACGTGCTACACTCAAGTTGGCCGTGAAGGATGAAACGTTTCCGCATCTTCTAAAGCTTCTCTGAATGTTGATTCCGCCAGTGTGGCAATGTAATAAATGTTTATGTAAGTCTTAATTACCGTTGTATGGATCCTGGTGTCAACTGAGCTATGGGTAATTTCATGGGTTGTCCCAAGCAATCTGTTGAATTACAATTCGAGCCTGTGGATTTCCCTTCGCGGGAATCGAGGTCGTTTCAGTTGGTATCAGAGCCATACTTGACTGTAGGACGGGACCCATAGAAAATGGACGATAGAATAGGAAGCCAGACTCTCTTTCGGTTATATTACCGACCTTGCATTCACCTTTTATGCAATGGCTTATCTAATACAAGGACCTGCTAATCCGTTTCTTGAAAAATTCACAGATGACCAGCCTTGGACCACCACTTCGTCCACTGCACGATGGCACCATCGAGATCCCGATCAATGGGAGAAACCACGGCGGATTTGCCATGGTGCTACGCCAGGTGTTGGAGGAACTGGGAGCACCGTCTGACCAGATCCAGTACTTCAGCTGAGGGAAGCTTGTCGAGGCTGAGAGGTTTGAAGGACCTGTCACTACCAGAGTTGAGACACCCGTCAGCCTGACCCTTCCAGGGATGCCGGTTTTTACTGACTACATTGCTGGAGAGACTGTGGAGGACGGAGTACAGTCCGTCTCCTGCAAGGTACTATGCGCAGTTGTGTACACCGCCTATGAGTACCTCAAGGGGACCCATTTCCGTCTGCCACCTCAGGCTTTGGAGCTGCACCCTGACCCCATCCAGAGGATTCTGTACACCAGCCAGATCGTTCAGGCTGAGACTGACCCTTGTCTACGCACAGTGGCACACCACCTCCAGGAGCAGGACGAGTTCATCAGCTCATTGGAGCAAAGGAGGCAGCGTGACCGAGCACGCATGGCAGAGGTCGAGGACAGTTTGCAGAAAGGGACTCAGACCCTAGAGAGCTTGAGCAGAGCAGTCACTGACTTGCAGCTGGAGATGCAGCGCCGTGGTGAGTTACACCGAGCCGAGATCGCCGACTTGCGAGACAAGATCGGAGATTTTGGGCTTCACAATGACTACCTGAACAGCAGAGTATTGGGTTTACAGAGGAGGCTGGACGACAAGGAGAGAGCGCTTGCTGAGAGGGAGCAGAGGAGCAGAGACAGAGGAGTCGAGATGAGCATGTTGCGCTCCAGGATCAGGGAGTTAGAGAAGCAGTTGGAGAAAGCCGAGGATAAGTCCACCCGCAACCAAGGGATTCTGATCGACCGCGTGAAGATGGTGGAGTTCTTAAAGGACAAGATACGGAGGACAGAGACAGCTTGGAAGCAGTCCGACGCCAGGAGAGCTATTGAGGTCCGGAAGGTACAGAGTTCGCTTCCCCCACTGGAGATGGTGAAGCCCCGGGAGGGAGACTTCCGCGTACCACCCACTACGCTCAACCTGGGAGCGTGTCCGTCTCTAAGGATGCAGGAGATTGAGGCCACCCCAGAGCTAGTTGTAGCTCTCGACTATGTCAAACGCCTGACCATGACCGACGACGAGATCGAGGAAGAGGACAGCCGCATACCCGACGCCGTACTCGACCTTATGCACCAGTAGCTTATGGGACCCTGCGTGGCCCTTAGACTAGTGATACCATGAGTTGTCCTGTCATTGGCTATCTGCGCATAGCACGATCTTCTTAGCAGCTAGGAACATCCTTTATGTAATAATAACCATGTGATGAGTGACATTTGGATCTTATGCTTCTTATGGTTCTCTATGCTTCTTTGGTTGAGTGTAGGATAGCATGAAAAATGTTTTAATTCATTTAAATTGTTGAAAACATCTAACTCCTACTTAAACCACTACAAGATTATTACTGCACTGAGCACGTACCTAATAAATTCAGATGTCGATGAGATGTTCCGCGCGTCTGGAGAACTGCCAGCCCTCCCCCGCGCCTGCGCCAGGACGTGGGCGTGGTCGCAACCGTGGACGCCCAGCTGGCAGGCGTGCTGGAGTTAACCTGGAAGAAGAACTACGCCGGGCAGAGGATGCACCGCCGGTGAACGATCCGCCACCACAAGGCGAGAACGTGCCTCCACCACCGCCACCGCCGCCGCCACCGACGTTGGCGGAAGTGATGGCTCAGCAGACCCAGCTGCTGAATGCCATAGCTACTGGGATGAACAGGCATCACGGGCCACCCCAGAATGACTTACAAAGGAAACTGGAGGGTTTCCTGAAGCTGAGGCCACCTACCTTTGACGGGACCGACAGCGATCCCCTCGCTGCCGACGATTGGCTTAAAGAGATGGAGAAGAAGCTGGACCTAACCACTTGCTCCGACGAGGAGTGTGTTGGGATTGCTAGCCACCAGCTGACCGGTGCTGCACGAGCATGGTGGGACAACTACACTAGCGCTCACGAGGACCCAGCCCGCATTGACTGGGATGAGTTCACCGAGGCTTTCCGTGACCACCACATTCCTGAGGGAGTCATGGAGGCCAAGGAGAACGAGTTTCGCAACATCTCCCAGGGAGCTGACCGGATCCACGAGTACACCACCCGCTTCAACTGCTTGCTCCGCTACGCACCTGCGTCTTGCGTGAGTTCCGAGAAGGAAAAGATGTACTACTACAGGAAGGGATTTCAGACCAAGATCAGGTTGGCTCTGTCAGGGAACAAGAGCTACACTCTGCGTGAGCTGATTGACTGCTGTATTGAGATCGAGAAGGATCGCATGGAAGCACGTCTGGAATTCGAGGCCCAGAACAAGGGAAAGAAGCGCCGCTCTGAGGGACCCGCTCGCACTGCTCCACCCCAGAGACAGCGAACAGGTGCACCCCCGCCTTTCCGAACTCGCCAGGGACCTTCTTCGGGAATGAGCCGTGGTGGTACCAACAGCAGCAACTATCACCGCCCCGCTCAGACCTACCCTGCGCCGACTCGAGCTGTGCAGAACACACCCGCCCCCGCTACCAACATGCCAAGGACAAGCAATTGGAAGGCTCCTGCGACAGCCACAGCAGGCAGTGCGCCCTTCACTTGCTTCGGATGCGGAAAGCCTGGACACCATGTGGCTGTGTGCCCCGACCTCAACCGTGCACCAGCAGCTGCACAGGGTACACCGAACCGAGGATCTGCTACCCGAGGAAGACTGAACCACATGACCGCTGAGGAAGCTGAAGCTGCACCTGATGCTGTGTACGGTACGTTCCTAGTTCAGGGTAACATGGCTACAGTTCTGTTCGATTCGGGAGCTACATGTTCATACATTTCATCTGCATATGCACGTAAGCATAACATACCTGTAACCTCGAGAGCAAACCCCATCCTAACTAGCTCGCCCTTAGGAACCTTCAGAAGCGTTCACATATGTAGGGGAGTGATAATCACAATCGAGGGACTTGACTTTTGAGCTGACCTAACCCTACTACCCTCCAATAGCTTAGATGTCATCTTAGGCATGGACTGGCTAACCAAACACCGGGGAGTGATATCTTGTTCACCTAGATATGTTCAGGTAACCCACCCTTGGGGAACAGCCGTCCGATGTATACCCCAAACCAGGAGAATCCAAGCCCTCCTATGTGCTCTGGAGACTAAGGCAGATAAAATGGAGCTGACATTCAGAGATGTGCCAGTAGTCTGTGAATTCAATGACGTATTTCCAGAGGAGTTGCCAGGAATGCCACCAGATAGAGATGTGGAGTTTGTTATAGAGCTGATGCCAGGAACTGCACCGATTGCCAAAAGACCCTACAGAATGTCGGCTGATGAGTTGAAGGAACTCAAGAAGCAGCTGGGAGAATTACTGGAGAAGGGCTTCATTAGGCCTAGTGCCTCGCCCTGGGGATCTCCCGTTTTGTTTGTCAAGAAGAAGGATGGTACGATGAGGATGTGCATTGACTACCGAAATCTGAATGCGGTTACAGTCAAGAATAAGTACCCATTGCCCCGCATCGATGATCTATTAGATCAATTGAGTAAGGCCAAGTACTTCTCGAAGATCGATCTCCGATCAGGGTACCATCAGATGAAGATCAGGGATGAGGATATCCCGAAGACTGCATTTGTCACTAGATATGGACAGTATGAGTGCACAGTAGTCTCATTTGGACTCACTAATGCTCCAGCATACTTCATGAACATAATGAACAAGATCTTCATGAATGAGCTAGACAAGTTTGTAGTGGTGTTTATTGATGATATATTAGTTTATTCAGCCACAAAAGAGGAACATGAACATCATCTGAGGACCATATTGGAGAGGTTGTCTCACAACCAGCTATACGCCAAATTCTCCAAGTGCGAATTCTGGCTTGAGGAAGTTGCTTTCCTTGGTCACGTACTGTCAGGAGAAGGAGTTGCAGTGGACCCAGCCAAGATTGAAGCTGTGGAAGAGTGGGAACAACCCCGTAATGTGTCAGAAATCAGAAGCTTTTTGGGACTTGCAGGATACTATCGCAGATTTATTGAGAATTTCTCCAAGATTGCTAGACCCATGACCAACTTGCTGAAGAAAGAGAACAAGTTTATATGGACTCCTGAATGTGAGAAGAGTTTTCAGACCTTGAAAGAGAAGCTCACTACTACACCTGTACTAGCCCTGCCCGATATTCACAAAGATTTTGTTGTATATTGTGATGCCTCACTGCAAGGTTTGGGCTGTGTACTAATGCAAGAAGGAAGGGTGATAGCTTATGCCTCAAGACAGTTGAAGGAACATGAGCAGCGATACCCGACTCATGACCTAGAACTTGCAGCCGTGGTACATGCACTCAAGATTTGGAGACACTATCTAATAAGCAACAAGTGTGACATCTACACTGACCACAAGAGACTGAAGTACTTCTTCACTCAAGAAGATCTGAATATGAGGCAGTGCAGATGGCTAGAACTCATCAAGGACTATGATCTTGAGATCCATTACCACCCAGGGAAGGCTAATGTTGTCGCTGATGCACTTAGCCGCAAAAGCTACTGCCATACCCTCATCACCAACTCTATGCCGCCTGAGCTCAGGAGAGAGTTCGACGCATTCCAGCTCGAGGTAGTCTCCTATGGCATGCTAAATGAGCTTCGCGTCGAGTACAATCTCACCTCACGGATCCGTGAAGCACAAAGGAACTGTCCTGAGATAGACTATATCCATGATTTGATGAAGCTGGGAAGAGGCCCCGAATACCGAGAAGATGAGCAGGGAACTGTATGGTACAAAGATAGAATCTGTGTACCGACGGATTCAGCGATGCGAGAAGAGATCTTGTCGGAAGGGCATGACTCCAAATATTGCATTCACCCAGGGTCAGCCAAGATGTACCATGATCTAAGGAAGCACTTCTGGTGGGAGAATATGAAGACAGACATTGCAGGGCATGTAGCCCGATGTGATACATGCAATAGAATCAAGGCCGAGCATCAGAGACCAGCAGGGTTGCTATAACCAGTTGAGATACCAGAATGGAAGTGGGAATGCATATCCATGGACTTTATAATAGGACTGCCCCGATCCGAGCATGGGTATGATTCTATATGGGTAATAGTGGACCGTCTAACCAAAGTTGCACATTTTATACCGGTCAAAAGGAAGTATAGAGCTGAAAAGCTGGCAGATCTGTACGTATCAAACATTTTGAAGTTACATGGGGCGCCTCTGAGTATTATATCTGACCGAGGCTCACAGTTCGTATCACAGTTCTGGAAATCCTTGCACAAGTCCATCGGGACCAAGCTCGACTGTAGCACCGCATACCACCCGCAAACGGATGGGCAAATAGAAAGAGTGAACCAGATTCTCGAGGACATGTTACGTGCTTGCGTATTGAGGTACAAGGAAGGATGGGAGAGCTGTCTACCCCATGCCGAGTTCTCATACAACAACGGTTACCAGACGAGCATTAAGATGTCTCCATTTGAAGCGTTGTACGGAAGACCGTGCAGAACACCGCTAATGTAGTCGGAACCAGGTGAAAGGACATTCTTCGGTCCTGCTAAGATTGTGGAAGCAGAAGAAGGTGTTGCCCAAGTAAGAGAGAATTTGAGGATTGCACAAAGTAGGCAAAAGAGCTATGCGGATAGAAGACGTAGAGAGCTTGAATTCAAGGTTGGGGATTATGTCTACCTTAAGGTATCTTCGCTTCGTGGCACCGTCAGATTCCACGTAAAAGGGAAATTGGCACCAAGATATGTTGGGCCATACAAGATCTGTAAAAGGGTTGGAAAGCTTGCTTACAAGCTGGAACTACCGGAGGAATTATCTGGAGTACACCCCGTGTTCCATGTCTCGCAATTAAGGAAGTGTTTTAAGCTTCCCGAGGAGCAAGTTCCTACGGATGCATTAGACCTGCAAGACACACTTGAATATAAGGAACATCCGATCAAGATCTTGGCACGGGATACCAAAGAGACGCGGAACAAGACAATTCCGATGTGCAAGGTACAATGGAGCAATCACACCGAAAGGGAAGCTACGTGGGAGAAAGAATCGGACTTGCGGATTATGTTTCCTTACCTCTTCGATGGGTACATTATCTCTGAATCTCGAGGTCGAGATCCTAATGAGGGGGGAGGACTGTAACAACCCTAAAAACCCACACAACCTAAAAATCCCAACCAATTAAATTTTTTCATTTATTTATTATGAAAACCCATTTTTCTTGTGCAAGCATATAGGTTTCATTATGAATTTGGTAAATAAAGGAGTATAGCTTACATTTTAATTCCATTCACATAGAATAATAGCTTATGCATCACAATTGGGATTTATTGCAATTTATGTTTGTATTTACTCAATATTTTAAAAGGGTAATATATGTATATAAATACACTTAAGTGAAAATAGAAAAGGAAAAAGAAAAGAGAAGAGAGGAAGAAAGGAAGCCAGCCTGTCGGCCCAGCTGCGGACCAACCGAGCAAGCGCGCGCGCGCGACCGTTTCACCCACTCCCCCGCAGCCGCTGACCGCCCGGCCCCGCCTGTCAGCCGCTCTCGCTACTGTTCTTCTTCTCACCTCGCGAAAGACGGTGGCCGACAGAATCACGCAAATGGCGTGACCGACAGCGCCACGCATGGCAGAGCCCTGACCCCGCTGTCCCTCGCCTGTCCCCTGCCTTGCTCGCCAAGAAGCCACGCGCACTGGGAAACCCAAGCTCGGGAGCACCGATGGTCTCCACGTCCCCCCTTCGCCGCTAATCATCGTCCGCTGCCACGCCATGCCCCGGCCGTCTATAAAAGGAGTCGCCCCGAAGCCCTAGACCTCGTCCCACTCGCCGCCGCCGTGCTGCGGCACAACCACTACACCACACCGCACAATAGAGGGAGAGGGAGAAGGGAGAAGGGCGGAGCAGAGGAGGAGAAGCTGCCGGAGCGCCGCCGCCGCGGAGCACGCCGGAGCCGGACACGGAGGAGAAGCCCGAGCTGCGGACGAGGAGCGGCACGGCACTGCGATCACTCTGCACAGCGTCACCTCGTCACTGCACCGCCATCCTTACCTCACCAGCCCCACGGTGAGCCACCGAGCACCTCATCCAACCTCGCCGTGCTACGGTCATGGCGCTCGGCATCACGAGCGTGTAGGCCGCGGGCTGTTTCCGGCCCCTGAACACTTCGCAAACACGCGCACAAGACCGGCCATCAAACCACTGGACATCGGCTATGGACGTCAGGCCACTTCCGACGGGCATCGCCGTCACATGTGCTCGGAGCGCCGCCACCTCGACGGCGTTCCCGCGCGCACAAGCCGTGAAACCGCCGACGCGATCCGCTAGCGTGACCACCAACTCACCGACCACCTCGGACAAGCTTAGTTGCAGAAGATCGAACCTCCATAGCCCGGAACACCGAGAGGTGCGTTCTCGGGGAAACGTGATCGCCGCCGACACGTTCCGCCTCGCCTAAAATCCGTTCCGAGTACACCCGATCGCCTCGCGCTGCGGAGAAAGGCCGACGAGGTTCGCCAAGTCTGCCTCGGCACCGCCGCGTAGATAGCCGAGCCCCGAATCATGTCTGTCGCCTTGGCTACGTGCGCCTCCACCTCGTCGGAGAACCGCCGTATGCCGTGGGAGAGAAGGAGGCCCACGACAACATTTCACTAATGACAGCCAACCCTCGGGAGAGCGGCACCCTCGGCGCACCAAATCTCCGATTCGCCCGAGCCTCCCCGGGAGAGCTCGGGAGAGCGGCACCCTCAGCGCACCAAATGTCCGATTCGCCCGAGCCTCCTCGGGAGAGCTCGGGAGAGCGGCACCCTCGGCGCCCCGAATCTCCGATTCGCCCGAGCTACGCCGAGCTCCGCCGAGCTACGCCGAGCTCCGCCGAACTACGCCGACGCCGGCGACTCTGTGGGAACCAGCATCGAACACCTGGTGGGCGACCATCGGGTCTGTGTTCTGATGAGGCGCCACATGCCGCACTACTGGACCCGCACGCCACGTGGACCAATCCCGAGCTGCCCCTGATTAATCGACCATTTTCCATTTTCAGAAAATAGGATAATCTTCGGAAATTCATAACTTATTCATACGATGTCCAAAAATTGCGCACCATATATCAAAATTCTCAGAAAAATGAGATCTACAATCTAAAACTATGTTTGTGTGCATTTGGCTCATTATTTTATTAGATTTTTCTAAAATACTCTATAGGAGTCGCTGACGTGACTATTTCGTGTTCGATTTCAGAGCCGGAGGAGGATCTGACTAAGGAAGACGACCACGAGTACCTTCAGGAGCTAGGAGACGACTACGAAGGTGCCACGTCCCACCAAATCCTTAGATCCTATTTACGCATTGCAAATGACATTGCTGCTATTGCTTTATGATTATGTATGGATTTGTTGCATGATAGTGTATTTGAATTCCCTGCCTTGATAAGACTTTACCCTGCTATCCGCTGCTAGGTTAGCTGCTACTTAATTTACTGTTACTCTTCCACTACTTTCTACTTGCTATATGCTATGTGGTGGAATTGGGACGGTGTATAACTGATTATAACCACTGGGAGAGAGTGCTGCGTGCGTCTTGGGTGCATGGTAAGGGTTGATGTCGACCAAGTGGGATGTGAGACAAGCCCATGGGGCAAGTCGTGCCGGGGGTGCAACCTGGAAATCCCCAAGCGAGATACCTGTGGCGGGTAAAGTTGTTGAGGAGGTTCCGGGTGGGATAGCCTTGGTGGTTTGAAGCCCGTGGACGGAGGTGCTGTGATGGCATGGGGAGAGTATCCCCTAAGTGAAGATGCCTGCTTGGTCAAACTTAGGACGGACTAGTTTTAGGTTCATGGGAATCCTTTTCTACTCACTCGCTTCTGATGGGCGGGAGACGGCTGGACTACTTGGTAGGACGGTGCCACTACTGCTATGTTGAGAGGTGATATGGGTGGGCGGAGACGGTCGATGGGTTCCCGTTCCGTTCTAGATGCGCAGTACCACTGGATGGGCCCGGTACTGTGTCTCCCAGTCTCAGCATAACGGTGTAGGATCCGGAATATCCCAGGGCTGAGTGGTAGGGTGGCATCGACCTAGGCAAGCAAGCACCCGAAATTCTGCCTAGGTGTTTGCGCAACACCTATGATGGCTAATCTTGTGGGTAGTGAAACCTCTGCAGAGTGTACGGTTGATCGATCGATACATATGCCAACCTGTTGGCTATGGACCTTTCCTGTGAAGCTTCTACTAGTGTAGTGAGTGTTCTCTTCTCCCCCTGGATGACATTTTTCCGGCAGTGTACCCGTTGTGGTAGTGTGCCGCTGAGATAGGCCCGAGAGGGAGTTGGGCCTGTCGAATGAGAGTGAGGTGTGGGTATGTGAGATGTGGTGATGGGAAAAGGGATGATGGTGTAATTGGAGATAAAACTTGACTAATTAAACATTGATTACAGCTGCATAGGAAAACCTCAGCCTATAGGTCTGCTTGTATAGCCTTGCATCCACTTTCCACAAAGCAAATGCTGCATAGGTGGGCTCCGTGGCCAGTACAAATCGTACTGATAAATTTGCTGTCAGGTGACGAGAATGAGTACGACTTCGAGGAAGACGATGGCGAGGAATAGGGTCACGTGCTACACTCAAGTTGGCCGTGAAGGATGAAACGTTTCCGCATCTTCTAAAGCTTCTCTGAATGTTGATTCCGCCAGTGTGGCGATGTAATAAATGTTTATGTAAGTCTTAATTACCGTTGTATGGATCCTGGTGTCAACTGAGCTATGGGTAATTTCATGGATTGTCCCAAGCAATCTGTTGAATTACAATTCGAGCCAGTGGATTTCCCTTCGCGGGAATCGAGGTCGTTTCATTAATGCTCTACTCGAATCTGCTGGCCAAACAAAGGATAAAAGTGACATCATCATCATAAGGGGTGCAACCATCAAGACCTCCATCTCTAAGATGGAGAGATACACATGAGTGAAAGAAAAAGTCCTAACAGTAGACATTAAATCCCGCACCTTTACCATAAGGTAATATGGTAATTATCTAATTAATCAGTATTTTTGTCTGCATTAGTAATTTCACTTTAGCATATTCATATTTATGCATATCAAAACGAAAAAGAAAAAAATAAAAATCTTTATTGTCTTATTTACCGCATCACAAAATATTAAAGCCCCACATGAATAAACTTATGGTAACCCTGTAGGAGTATTTATTGTGGTGGCATAAAAAAATGATAATAGCATCTGTATTTACTTTCTTGCATTATAAAAATCCTAAGCCCCATGAGAATAAATATTCTCAGTGGTGGCATCAAAATAAAATATACATCATGCATACATATTTACTTTTCTGCATAAGAAAATTAGAAAATCCTAAAAAGAATCCTGCTAGAACCTTTCAATTTAAAATCAACTCAAAAGAATAATCAATTACTTATTGGCTGATCGCTAACCTCTTATTAAATTCGAGCCTCGAGTTTTGGTTTTCTTGTTGGAGTATAATTATGCACGAATGACACTATGACTGAGGAGTGAGTCCATTAGTAGAGCCCACTAGGACTATTGCTGGCAAGCTTGCTCTAACTGATCATCAACACTAAGTACTGCAAACATCTAGCTTGGGGGAGGAGCATCCTCTAGTTATCAGGTAACTATACCTATGCGATTATCGAGTCTGTTTTATAAAGTCATAAAATACCAAAAATATGTGGGCACATGAAGGTCCACCCAATTAGAAAACTTCTCCTGGAAATATAAAATCAATCACTTACCATGGAGTGGTACTAAACCTAACCCCTCTCCATAAGATTTGATATTTTTGTTGGAAATTGAGTTTCTGTAACAACCCTAAAAATCCACACAACCTAAAAATCCCAACCAATTAAAAATTTTCATTTATTTATTATGAAAACCCATTTTTCTTGTGCAAGCATATAGGTTTCATTATGAATTTGGTAAATAAAGGAGTGTAGTTTGCATTTTAATTCCATTAACATAGAATAATAACTTATACATCACATTTGGGATTTATTGCAATTTATGTTTGTATTTACTCAATATTTAAAATGGGCAATATATGTATATATACACTAAAATGAAAATAGAAAAGGAGAAAGAGAGTTAGGCCAGCCATTCGGCCAGCCGGTCTGCAAAGCCAGCCCAAGCCAGCCCGGCCTTCTTCTCCTCACCTCACCCGCGCGCGGCCCACGTTGCGGCTCGGCAGCGCGCGCGCACGACCGGCACACACGCGCTCGCGCTCGCTGCCAACCCGGCCCCGCCTGTCAGCCGCTCTCGCCCCCCCACTGTTCTTCTTCCTCGCAGAGGCGACGGGGCCGAGTGCACGCAATTCGCGTGACCCCGGACCCACGGCCGACAGCACCACGCCCCGCAGAGCTGTCCCCCTCCTGTCCCCTCCTTTCTTGGCCGCCAAGCGAGCCCGCGCGCACCACCAGAGCCCTAGCATCGAGCGCCCGTAGCCCTCTGATCTACCGAGATCAATCGCGGCCGTCCTCCATGGGAACCTGCCAAGCTCGCCTATAAATTGGAGCACCTCAGGAGCCCTAGCCCATTCCCACTCGCAGCCGCCACGCTGCGGATCCACAAGCCACCGCACCCCACCGCATAGCCGAGAGAGAGGGAGAAGGGCGGAGCAGAGGAGGAGGAGCTGCCGGAGCGCCGCCGCCGCGGAGCACGCCGAGCCGGACACGGAGGAGAAGCCGGAGCCCCGTCGCGGTTCGGCACGGCACTGCGTACGCTCAGCACGGCTCTGACTCGCCACTGCACCGCCATCCTAGCTTCACCGACACCACGGTGAGCCATCGCACGCCATGTCCGAACCTTGCCCTGCTTTTGCCATGGCGTTCCACCCTTGGGACGCGCAGGCACGAGCCTTTACCGGCTCGGGAAGATCACCTGCACCATGCACTCATTCGACCGGCCGAAACCCCCGGACTACAAGCTTGCTAGACCGAGAACGCAGCACGACGCGTTCTCGCCGGAGCGCGCTCACCACCGACGCGTTCCAACGCCGAATCACCCGTTCCGAGCAATCCGACTAGCACCCGTATAGGTTAGAGCGTCGTGGAGCACCGCCACGACCCCTTGAGCTAGCTACGCGGATCTAAGCGCTAGAGGAAGCCTGAATCGCCTTGGCCGCGTGCGCCGCGACCTCGCCGGAGCGCCGCCGCGAGCCGTCGCCAAAAGAAGGTCATGCCATGGCTAAAGTTCGCCACCAGAGTGTTGTATGCTTCCCTGGCCTCACCAATTTGACAAGACCGCATTCGATTGAACCAATACTTGGTCGTAGCCGCGTTGCCGCCTTCCGCCGTCGTCGGCGACACGCCGCCGCCACAACCGAGCACCTTGGGAATCTCGGTAGCCAAAATTGGTAGTTGGTATGCCATCGCCATAGACCCTGGAGGCGTATACATCTCCTAGAAGACCTCCTTAGCCCCGCCGGAACCTCACAGTCGCGGCGACATCGCCGCCGACACGTTCCGCCTCGCCTAAAATCCGTTCCGAGTACCCCCGGTCGCCTCGCGCTGCGGAAAGAGGCCGACGAGGTTCGCCAAGTCTGCCTCGGCACCGCCGCTAGATAGCCGAGCCCCGAATCATGACTGTCGCCTTGGCTACATGCGCCTCCACCTCGTCGGAGAACCGCCGTATGCCGAGGGAGAGAAGGAGGCCATACCACGACTCTAACCCGCCACCATCTGGTTGGACGACTGCCTGAGCACGCCAATTGGGGAAAGCCGAGCCCTGTCTTGCCGAAATATGGTCATCGCCGCCCTGTCATCGTCCGCCGCACCGGAGAGACACCGCCGCCTTGAACAGACGCCCTGGAACCCTGCTAGCACCAAATCTCCGATTCGCCCGAGCCTCCCCAGGAGAGCTCGGGAGAGCAGCACCCTCGGCGCACCAAATCTCCGATTCGCCCGAGCCTCCCCAGGAGAGCTCGGGAGAGCAGCACCCTCGGCGCACCAAATCTCCTATTCGCCCGAGCCTCCCCATGAGAGCTCGGGAGAGCAGCACCCTCGGCGCACCAAATCTCCGATTCGCCCGAGCCTCCCCAGGAGAGCTCGGGAGAGCAGCACCCTCGGCGCACCAAATCTCCGATTCGCCCGAGCCTCCCCAGGAGAGCTCAAGAGAGCGGCCCCCTTCGGCGCCCAAATTTCCGATTCGCCCGAGCCTCCCCGGTAGACCTCGGGAGAGTGGCACCCTCGGCGCCCAAATGTCTGATTCGCCCGAGCCTCCCCGGTAGACCTCGGGAGAGCGGCCCCCTTCGGCGCCCAAATCTCCGATTCGCCCGAGCCTCCCCGGTAGACCTCGGGAGAGCGGCCCCCTCGGCGCCCAAATTTCCGATTCGCCCGAGCCTCCCCGGTAGACCTCGGGAGAACGGCACCCTCGACGCCCAAATGTCCGATTCGCCCGAGCCTCCCCGGTAGACCTCGGGAGAGCGGCACCCTCGGCACCCCGAATTTCCGATTCGCCCGAGCCCCGCCAAGGTACGCCGAACTCCGCCGAGCTCCGCCGAGCTATGCCGAGCTCCGCCGAGCTACGCCGAGCTACCCCCGACCACCGCCGAGCTCCGCCGAGCTACCCCCGACCACCGCCGAGCTCCGCCGAGCTCCGCAGAGCTGCGCCGAGCTACGCCGACGCCAGCGACTCTCTGGGAACCAGCATTGAACACCTGGTGGGCGACCATCGGGTCTGTGTTCTGATGAGGCGCCACATGCCGCACTACTGGACCCGCGCGCCACGTGGACCAATCCCGAGCTGCCCCTGATTAACCGACCAATTTTCCCATTTTCAGAAAATAGGATAATCTTCGGAAATTCATAACTTATTCATTCGATGTCCAAAAATTGCGCACCATATATCAAAATTCTCAGAAAAATGAGATCTACAATCTAAGACTGTGTTTGTGTGCATTTGGCTCTTTATTTTATTGGATTTTTTTGAAATACTCTATAGGAGTCGCTGACGCGACTATTTCGTGTTCGATTTCAGAGCCGGAGGAGGATCTGACTAAGGAGGACGACCACGAGTACTTTCAGGAGCTAGGAGATGACTACGAAGGTGCCACGTCCCACCAAATCCTTAGATCCTATTTACGCATTGCAAATGACATTGTTGCTATTGCTTTATGATTATGTATGGATTGGTTGCATGGTAGTATATTTGAATTCCCTGCCTTGATAAGACTTTACCCTGCTGTCTGCTACTAGGTTAGCTGCTGCTTAATTTACTGTTACTCTTCCACTACCTTCTACTTGCTATATGCTATGTGGTGGAATTGGGACGGTGTATAACTGATTATAACCACTGGGAGAGAGTGCTGCGTGCGTCTTGGGTGCGTGGTGAGGGTTGATGTCGACCAAGTGGGATGTGAGACAAGCCCATGGGGCAAGTCGTGCCAGGGGTGCAACCTGGGCATCCCCAAGCGAGATACCTGTGGCGGGTAAAGTTGTTGAGGAGGTCCCGGGTGGGATAGCCTTGGTGGTTTGAAGCCCGAGGACGGAGGTGCTGCGATGGCACGGGGAGAGTATCCCCTAAGTGGAGATGCCTGCTTGGTCAAACCTAGGATGGACTAGTTTCAGGTTCATGGGAATCCTTTTCTACTCACTCGCTTCTGATGGGCGGGAGACGGCTGGACTACTTGGTAGGACAGTGCCACTACTGCTAGGTTGAGAGGTGATAAGGGTGGGCGGAGACGGTCGATGGGTTCCCGTTCCGTTCTAGATGCACAGTACCACTGGATGGGCCCGGTACTGTGTCTCCCAGTCTCAGCATAACGGTGTAGGATCCGGAATATCCCAGGGCTGAGTGGTAGGGTGGCATCGACCTAGGCAAGCAAGCACCCGGAATTCTGCCTAGGTGTTTGCGCAACACCTATGATGGCTAATCTTGTGGGTAGTGAAACCTCTGCAGAGTGTATGGTTGATCGATCGATACATATGCCAACCTGTTGGCTATGGACCTTTCCTGTGAAGCTTCTACTAGTGTAGTGAGTGTTCTCTTCTCCCCTGGATGACATTTTTTCGGCAGTGTACCCGTTGTGGTAGTGTGCCGCCGAGATAGGCCCGAGAGGGAGTTGGGCCTGTCGAATGAGAGCGAGGTGTGGGTAAGTGAGATGTGGTGATGGGAAAAGGGATGATGGTGTTAACTGGAGATAAAACTTGACTAATTAAACATTGATTACAGCTGCATAGGAAATCTCAGCCTATAGGTCTGCTTGTATAGCCTTGCATCCACTTTCCACAAAGCAAATGCTGCATAGGTGGGCTCCGTGGCCAGTACAAATCGTACTGATAAATTTGCTGTCAGGTGACGAGAATGAGTACGACTTCGAGGGAGATGATGACGAGGAATAGGGTCACGTGCTACACTCAAGTTGGCCGTGAAGGATGAATCGTTTCCGCATCTTCTAAAGCTTCTCTGATTGTTGATTCCGCCAATGTGGCGATGTAATAAATGTTTATGTAAGACTTAATTACCGTTGTATGGATCCTGGTGACAACTGAGATATGGGTAATTTCATGGATTGTCCCAAGCAATCTGTTGTATTACAATTCGAGCCTGTGGATTTCCCTTCGTGGAAATCGAGGTCGTTTCAGTTTCACAGGAAAATACAAGATCAAAGAGCTAGTCAACCTGACGTCCTTACACTGCCAATACACTTGCTCCTAGAAGGATCACTCAATTTGCAACATCAAAAACCCTGTCAAACATCCAGCTTAGGGGAGGGCACCCTCCATTTAAAATCCAGCTAAGAATAAGTTTCCCACCTTATTATTATTGTATCATATCGCTTTTTTCGCGTAAGTTAGCTAGTAAGATAAAATTTAAAAACCAAATAAAAACTTAGCTATATATTAGAGTGGTCTTAGAGTGTGTCTATAGTCAGTCTAGTTTAGAGTCAAATAAAAACTGGAGAACATTAAAATTTTATCTTGGAGATGATGAATAGTTGCTCTGCCGTAATTTCTTTCAAGTGTCTAGTTTTCAACCTTAAATTCTCCCAAGTTTTGGATACTACTAATTTGGCTTAAGAATTTACTTTGAACCTAAAACTTATGGAGGCATATGCTTAAGCTAAGTCTAGGTGATTGATTGATATGATACATAAAGGTTGAGCTGCTATTTATCTTATTCCTAGCAATACTAAGTTCTAGAGATTTATTTTAAATTTAAAATCTTACATGATGAGCTCTTGTATGACAAAGTGTGAATTCCTACCAAAGCCATATATGATACATTTAGAGATAGGAAAACCTTTACAGATTTATGCTACTTGCTTTGCATTGAGTTTAGTCAACTTTTGTTGTATACCTTATGAGAGTCTTGTCATGCTTTTAAAATCAAGATCACTTACACACTCCACCCACATATGCATTACTCCTACTCTGGGAGTAAGCGCAATCATTTTCCACTTCCAACCAGATCCACCTCAAAAATGTTTTTCTCCTACACTGGGAGTAAACAACAAAAAATATACCCTATAGGACAGCCCCTGTTTAATTGCTCTAAGTTCTTATCATTATCTCTCCAATTATTTATATTCAAAGGATGCATGTGGCTAGGCAAAAGTATTGAAAAAAAAGAGAAAATGAAGTAAAAGATGGACAAGTGTCCCAACAATTAAAGCAATGGGTACTTAAATGCCCGCCTCCCTATGAAAAAAAGAGAGAGAAAAAAAGAAAAAAAGAAAATAAAGATAGACCATGTTTTCCCGAAAATTTGCAAGTTCCAAGAGAGAGATCTTTTTTTAAAGAGCAAAAGTAGAATTAGAATTAGTCACCTTATATACACCTATCCACCATATTCCATACACATGCACATCTTGGTTTGATTGTATGACTTGACTCTCTATGGATCGAGTTTGACTTTACAATATATGAATTGCAAGTATGCTCATCCTTATTATTGCCACTCCTATAAGCTTCACTATAATCCTTAGTTGTAGGAAGGCATAATAACATCATTAATGCCTCAGTGAGATCCATAAATACCACATATATTAAGAGACTTGAGGGTGTCATACAATTAAGCTCTGAGTTTTATTTCAAAAACTTGCAAAACTCCGAAACGTTGGTACTGTGAAGAATTTGAAACATAGTGCTTAACTTGATTTTTCTATCTTTCGATTGCTCAAGACTTATGCAAAAGCTGAGAAGCTCCATAGTTAAAGGTACAATGGGTAAGTTTGAAAGTTAGAGCAGTTTTGTCTAATCCGGAGGAGAGTTTCTGTTTGAAAGCACATGTACTTGGAAGGCATGAAAGCATTGTACCAACTCCTGATCCAAATATATTAGTAATTAGACTTAAGTTGTTTGCCAAGGGACTGGCAAAAGGTAAGTTTGGGGGAGTTGTTGACGGTCGATAACGTCAACTTTTATTAGAACTTTAGACATGAAAGGACACATGAATACACACTAGCCTAGGGTTTTAACTGACAATTTCCATGAGTTTTGCATATCCTGTATTTTCCAGGGAGTATTCCAGAAAAGCGTAAAAGAGGGATTAAAGTGCGTAAAAATCGTCATCGAAACACTAGAAGGCTCTGGAACACACCCGAGCAACCGGGGCCCGAGACCCCACAAAGTGGGGCCGGCCGGCCCTAGGGTGGGGCCGGCCGGCGCCCCCCTAGGGTTTTAGCCCCCGCCTTCTGGAGTCTGCCTTCACCGCCTTTGAGGAGTCATCTTGGCCCTTGGTTAAGTCGGTTTGATCCAACGGCGCGTATTCATCCCACCGGGCTATAAATAAAGGGGCAGACCCCCCTGGAGGCATCCCTATTCCTAAGCTTCAATTCAATATCTCCAGTTAGGGTTAGATGTAGCAATTAGGAGAGACTAGTTCTTCTAGATCTAGTCTTGTCTAGAGAAGTAGAGAGATAGAGTAGAGGAGTAGAGTTCTGGAGGAGTTCTGGCCTGTCGGCGCTTCTTCGTAGCTGTATTGGTCAGGATTTAGCTCCCTCGCCCGGAGCTGCTTTCTGAGGTACTTTTGTATTCAACTTCTAATTTAAGTAAGCATTTATTCTTATTTGTTCTTAAGTTTGCAACTCATATTGAGTACTTTGATCTTGGTAATTGCTTGATTGAAGTAGTATTTCGTAGTGTAGGCATGGTGCCTAGGCTAGGTTTACTTGTGAATATCCCCTGATTGGCCGGATAGTGGTAGTTCGCGTAGGTGACAGCTACGTTGATTCCTCTGTAGTCCACTTCCCGTTGATAGGATCGATAGGTGTATAAGTGTTTGGTAGGACGGAACTCTGATTTCCACTCTTATTCATTTCACTGCCCAGTTAGAACGATATTATTTAAAGCTTACTGGTTCTTGGAACTAGATGATCATTAGCTATTTTCTCTTTCTTGTTATTATCTAGCCTAATTATAGGGTTAAGTTCATCGGCTTGGTCATTATCACCTACTGTTCCTTGTGGATACGATATTTAAAACCTCCGGGTGAAGTGCTACATCGGTATTATATCTGTGCGCTTGCGGATAATCTGAGAATAATAATATTTAGTAGAGTGCAGTTAATTTATACCAACACTTATAAAGATGAGATGTTGTCCTACAGAACATCTTTTGAGGAGTACACCTATATGAGTCAGACTGCTGGTTACAGTCTATGGGATTTGGGTAATCCCTAAATACTCATGAAAGGCACTAAAGTGTGACTTATATGCTTGAAACAGCGGGGATGCTTGTTGCAGCCTAGTATCAGCAAAGGACTTGAGTGAATCTCATCTCACACAAAACTGTCAATTCAAGGCATAGTCCATTGTTCAGTTGTGGCTGAGTGAAACTCTTGTTCTAGGTGGATGTTCAACTTAACAGTCTCCATCGAAACACTGGTATATTAAAGAATTGTGATTCTGAAACTACACGGTTACAAACCCTAGAGTTTGGTGGGGATTGTTGGATTTATTATGGGATAGGCCCATTTATATATTCAATAAATCAATAAACTCTATAGTATGTAATTATGGGTATTATTATTTGTATCGGATTGGAATTTCAAAGGTCGTTGACTTGACTTATATGGTGGAAATTATTCCACTTAATTTGAGAGGTTAAGAAAAGGACCAAGGCGTGCCACACGCGCGCGTGTGCAGCCGCCGCAGCCGGCCGGCCGGGCCGGGCCGGGGCGTGGGCGTGGGCGTGGGCGTGGCGTGGCGAGGCGAGGCGAGGTAGACGGGCGTGGCGTGGCGTGTTAACTTTTTAGCACTCACTTACAATGATGACAGTAGTTTCAACTCTTTCACATGCCCGTCTCCTGAAAGCCATGCGTGACTCTTCACTTTCCTCATGTTTCCCCTTCCTGCTCCAAGGATAAAAGGGAGACCCCTGTCTCTTCGTTACGCGAGAGAGAAACACACCAGAAGCACAATTCCGCTGCAAGAAAGTAATCCCCATCTCGTAACTTCGCGCATACGGAGAAGCGAGAGGGCAGGTGCCTCCGAAGCCCTTGTCGTACGAGACATTGCACGGGGGATCGACAATTTGGTTTTTGGGGAGCGTTTTCGCGACTGCCCAAATCACCGCCGTCATTCGTCGTCTTCTTCCTCGAGTCACCGGCGACATCGTCTTCATCCTCCTCACGGGTGGACTTCATCATCTTCCTGGAGGTGTGACGCTGGAAGTTAGACAAAGATCCGGATCATCGGAGCGCATGAGAGGGTATGATCTCTTCATCTCCAATCTGTTTTTCGTTCTGCAATTCTTGCTTGTTTCGATAGTTCTTTCATGTCGTTTCGTATGCTATCCTGAGTTTGTTTCATTAGTTCTATCATATCGTTTTATATCTTGCCTGGCGTCTGTCTCTGCTAGTTTCATGTTCTGCCTATCTGTTTCTGTTATAAGTTATATGTCATGTCTGCATGTTTTAATGGTTCAGTTATGTTGTTTCATATGCTACTGCTCATATGTTTCACCTGTTCTATTACGTTGCATGTTTATTGTTTACATGTTCTATATTCTTATGGATATATTTGTTATCATGTTTTCAATGTTTAAATATCTTTTATATGTCATCATCATAATGTTAATTTACAGAATTAAAATGACATGGAAATTGCCTAATTATGTAACAGGGAGTTCTCCCAAATGCACCCATAGAGTGATAACACAAAATGAAGAAAGATACTGTCAGGCTCTGTTCACTTGAGCTTATAAGCAACTTATTATCTCTGGAACAATATTTTCGTCTCATAAGAAATCAACTTTCAGCCTTCAGCTTTCAGTTAACAAAACCTTCATCATCCTGATTCTGACTGCAGCCGTAAGTCAACGGAGTAGAGAGGCAAACATATACAGCTTGATTTTTTTTTCGCCTCTTATAAGCGTAGGAGACATAAGTATTGTTATAATAAGAGGAAAAAACTAGTCTGAATACACATTCATTTAGGTGAAGTTCAGTACAGGAGGACTCTGTTTTTATTAGACCAAAGGTCGTAAGCCAGCTTATTGAAAGCAAGCGTAACATTTGCTGTGGTGTGGTTAACAGCTTACAAAAACACTTCCTAGAACGATTACAGGATAACCAGAAAGAAGCTAGGAAAAGTAAAGTCTAAGACGAGAGGGCATAGAACGTCCTGGCCCTCAGGCTGCGAGCTAACACCTCACAAAAACCTCAAATACAAAAACACCTCCATAGAAGTCTTTCCCTAGTTCAAACAAGTACAGGACGACTCGCCGGAAAAAAAAAAAAGAAACATTGCAGGCCAATTGGGCCATTGTTGAGATTGGGCAGCACTGACCATGGTTGGGATTTGACACTTGGGAGTCTAGGGCAAAGCAGATGTCTCAGAGAGGCTTACCGTCCAGCCACCTTTTAACCATCGCGAAAGTTTCTTCAGGCTTTTGTTCTGGAGTAATATGGCCGGCACCCTGCGCAAGCAACAACGTATTAGGTTACTTGGAGTGCGTCGTGATTAACTGATCTAGTAGTGAAAAGGTGCATGAGTGATCGACGGAAAGATAAACAGGGAGATAGCAGCTACCTTCACGGCCGCAAACGTCAAATTGTTGGCGTATGTTATCGTAAACCTGAATAGGAGAATTTAAACAAAAAAGAATGCAAATAATATCCCTGTCAGAGAGTAGATTCCAGATGATTTGACTGTAATATAGTTTTATTTTAGCAAACATTTGTATATATATTCAGCAGGTCATCTCAATAAACCCCTTGTAAATGTCAGTGTATGTTAGGGAAAAGAAGGGAGCTAGATGACTTAACCCAGCAGCCTGGTTGTTGAGGTGCCACGCTCTCCAGTCATCAACTATGGAGAAATTCAGTGATCTTATCCACGCTTGTGTGCCGAGGAGCGGTATTTTAAGGTCAAGGTTTCCACTGCACTCACAAAAAACGCAATGACATTGGCATGGCATGGAAGAAGGTTCAGCCTCAGGTTCATGCTCTTCTGAATTCTTAGATGCTCACCTGTACACAAGCGCACGGTAACCTCTTGTCGTGAGGTTTAAATGGTACTTGATGCTGCTTGGGAGGTCTTGTGCGTAAGGAAGCTCCGTCGCACATCTTATCCATTCGCCAATTGTCCCCTTTTGAAGATCGCAATATTTGCATCATTAGCCATTAGTACCAAAAAAAAAAAAAGTCCGACAATGCAGCAGGCTAGAGCATCATTAACCACAGGTCTAGTTTCACAACTTAGGCCTTATTTGGATGTTGTCGGATTCACATGAATCCATGAATATTGGGGTGGATTGGGGCGGAAATTAGTTAAAGCTCCACTCCAATCCACCCCAACACATGTGGATTGATGTGAAACCGACTACTTCCAAACAAGTCCTTAAGATATTAGTGTAATTATTGACTGTAAATTTGTGCTTAACAAAAGCAGTTTTCTGACAACAACATATTCAAGATTGCAAACCGAAAACAAATACCTGCTTGATCCCAAGAGCATCCCAAGTAGCATTGTCGTTCATCCAATGGTCAGCCAGCTGGTAACGGTATTCCTACAATTTCGGAAAGGATTCCAGATGAATTCTTGATAGGAGAACAGAGTGTCACCATCACACCACATCAAAACATATGTCTACATTTGTCTAAATCGTCCATCAAATTAACACACTAGATGTAGAGACTGACTTACTAAGCAATGAAGAGGACGACCTGGCGTCTCATTAAGCCGTATAGATTCTTCTGATAGAACCCTTCTTGAATCACCACTATATTTGGGTTTTGTTGTGGCCTCAGTGCATAAGTCGTCCAGAAAATATGATATTTGGATTTCAGAAAGGAGCTGCAGCAAAATGGCCAGTTTATGTTTAGATGGCGGCATTGATTACATTGCATACAAGATGAAAAGAAATAAAAACAGATCTGTGCACATGTATGTCCTCTTCTTCGTTCTTACATTTTTAATAGTTTGCAGCACCCCAGCGCACAATTTGTTTGCAGCGTTTACATAATCTCCTTTACAGTGCTCCATTGCAGCCTATGTAAAAGGAAAAAAAAAATGAAAACATCCTACACAAAGCTTACGCTGGACTTGATCAACTTGAGTGGATGTGGAATTACTATGTACCTCATAGAGCTGATCAGATATGATTCCAAAACCATGAGAAGCTTGAATCTTGAAGTTGTCATCAAACCTAGAGTCTGTTACAGGATTGCCAACTAGATAGCCCTGTAAAATTGTAAATAATTGCATAAGCACAACAAATAACTAACTAGACACATGACTGATCTCACACTATTTTGACTCCTTTTTTTTTTGTTTGTTTGTCTCCATTTAAATTGTTTGAAGGCGAGAGAAAAAAAAAACACGCCTTGAGATTGATGCGAGGCAGCTGTCTTTCATCAATTCCTGAAAGCAAATATAATAAAATTCAAGAGTTAGCTTACTCGCAAAAAAGAGTCAGCTTTATGATTTGAAAGGGGAAGTAGATCTTTTTTATGTTTATAAAAGAGGAGTTCCCATTGAACATAATTTCAGAATGTTTTTCTATGAAAGTTTCAGAATGTTATTCGAAATTGAATAAAATAAAAGGGTACCATACCAATCACGTCTACTGAAAATTAGAATATTATTGGGTTGAGTATGGTGCAAATTAAAATTTGAAATTATCTGAGTTTTTCATGTATCCAGAGATATGTGGACTGTGGAGCATTCCATAGGGTTTACCTTCTGAAATATATTGTGTAATAAGTGGAACCACCTTTCCAGCATATGAATCTCCACCAATGTAGAAAATATTTGAAAGATATTGCGGATGATCGATAAGCCACTACATAATAACCGTACACAAGTTATTGAGGCACAAACAAGGAACACTTGTTCATCACGGATGTAAAGAGACCAACTATGCTTAATTTCACCTGCTTCAAAAATGTGACGATCTGTGAAGACGATGAATAGTCTCCCAAATCATAGCCTTTAGGATCCCGTGCATATGAGAAACCAGAGCCAACAGGGGAATCCACGAAGAGAATATTTGCAAACTGAAAGGCGCAAACTGAATGCAAATGAGGCTTTATTTAGACGAACGAGAGAGATTTTTTTTTTTTGTTCTTTTCAGGACTATGAATTGATGTACTACATCACCTGTGTCCACGAATATGGGTTGCTGACCAACTGCAGCGGGCTCGATGACCCAAATTGTATAGGACCTGTGCAAGGAGATGTAACACTTGGATGATTATATATTAATATTAACATCCGTGTACAACATGAAAAGCTATCTAGAAAAAAAACAATATTCGTTTGAGTTAGATTCAACTTATTTTCAGTCACAGACTAGTATTTTCCTTTCAGAACAATTTAGTCGTGTAATTCAGCCTAGCCAAATTTCAGCTAAGCTTATTCATATGAGGTATGTGTTATTATAATATAATAACATCTAATGTAACGACCAGTAGTAGATCGTTATAGATGGATTCAATGGGCCAACATGGTAATAAATAGCGGTGGTAGCGGCTGTAATGGCGACCGCAATAGCGGTAGCGGTCCATTGCACCGCTACTACTGAGAGATATAGAAAGTGTTTTTTATGCAAATGGCTCTCTAAATTATAAGATTTAGAAAGACTCTTGAATGTGTTCTAAACTTTGCAGTCTGAAATTTTGCGGCTGCAATTCTAAATAGTCGACCGATATTGCAGCTGCAATTGCGCGTAGCAGGTCACAATTGCACGTGTTTAGTGCAGAAGATTAGCAGGACGAATTTAATTGTTCTAAAAGTAAAGTGGAAGAGAAAGGAAACATTTCTTATATATACAGATAGAGATGATTCAAGTGACCATGAATTGAAGCTGATGATGATAATGACGAGTTTAGTTTTGACCATGAGGATTCGATGGGCTAATGAAAAACTCACCTATTTCGAAGGCAAAGCCGCTGAAGACAGAGCAGCGTGGCCCGCCGCTGAACCAGAGGAGCACGGGGTCCGTGCGTGGGCTCCGCTCCGACTCCACGAAGTAGTAGAAGAGCTCCGACCCGGTGTCGTCGTCCACGCCCACGTACCCGGTCTCCAGGGAGAAAGGCAGAGGGCCGTCGAATCCCGGCAGGTGCGTCACCACCGACGACGACGACGAGGCGCCGGACAGCGGCACAAGGAGGAGGTAGCAGGCAGCGGCGAGATGCAGCAGCACGGAGAGACGGCGGTGGCCGACTCCGGCATGCATCGAAAGTGTAAGCTTCAACGCCATGCTGCTTGGGTTCGTGTTTGGATGTGATGTGAGAGCGGATCGGAGATGTCGATCTCCGTGCGACTGCTTTGATTATACCACCACGAAGTACTTATTAGTGGTGTGGTCTACCTCGATCATCTCTTTTTTTTTTTTTTTCTATTTCTTCTAGTAATAAAATGACAAGTTGATAACATTGAATATCGCCTGAGCAGCCTGACAGACCATCGTATATAATACAAGGAGTTCAAGGACGATACCATCATCGAGGCGTCGCATCTTGATCATGCATATCTCAGATTGATCTAGCGAATCTCAGATTAAACAAAGCCACGGCTGCTCCAAATAGCAAACGCTCCCCATTCCAATCCAGCTATCAGTCTTCTCACATGCCAATATTTTCCCTTTTTGGGGAAGCAGCTAACGCGCGGCTGGCCGTAATATAGACCATCCGCACGGCCGATCCATTTATAGTAAAATATCGTTATTATATTTCTTTTCTGGCAAGAATGCTAATCTCACGAGTGTTTATTGGCGCGTGTAAGAAAGTCATTTCAGCAGTATATAACCAAGACTGCTAGCGTCTCGCAAGACCCAGGTTCATATTCTTATCACGGTTTTGGGTAAAAGGCAAATCAGGCCTATACATATGCTTTTAGGTCCTGCGTGCGTGTATTCATTCACGAAAAGTGCAATATATTCAGAATATTTGCATCTGGTCCCTAGGAAATCATATACATCTAGTCCCTAGGAAAGTACACATTTCCACATCTACTTAGTACATGGCTTGCATCTTGCTTTTCTATATGTGGCCTGCATCCTGCATGTGAGAAAAGAATATGTGTCACAAAATTGTTTGCTTGATGGAGATAAAAAGGATACATATGTTTAAAAAATAAAAAACCTTATGCTACCTATCTGAAAAGACATTATTGTTTCTGAAGCCCAGGTTGCTGCAGGTAATATTATATTTTCTTAGATAATTTAAGTGTCACTCATTAGGCAACAATGTCTTTCTAAATAGACAATTTAGCCTATTCTTACTAGTAAAAAAGAAACTATAGTTGTCGATCATTGACCAACTCTTTTGTTTAAAGGTATATCACTGTAATTTAGCCTATTTTTACTAGGAAATTTAGTCTATTCGTAAGAAACAATCAAACAAATTTGTTGATCACTTAAAGAAAGAAATTTATAGTTTGAGCTATTATTTATGCAGTAGTCACTGACCAACTCTTGCAATTTCAAATTTCCATTATATCATTGCTACTATAGATGCATAGTAGGTGCAAGTCATGGTTCACTGTATTATGAATAAAAAAACTGCAGGCCGAGTTATAGCAGCTAGCTAGTGAATAAAAATGACTAAATCCTATCTTAGAGCAAGAAATGATCACATAAGCACATCAATTTCGGTCAACTAGATTGCTGCTGGTAAATTTAAAAAATGCAGAGAGAAACATCACCTGAACTGTTCTTGGACAACTTATTTTTTATGAACTGCTGCTTCTGCTACAAAATTACCATGCATTCAAAGAGCTAGTAGGTCAGGTACAATAAATAAAATCAATACAAACGCAAAGCAGCTGCAAAAGAAACTAGAGAGAACATGGCAAGCCGCTGATCAAATCTGAAGAAAATAGAGCTATGCAGTGCCAAAATGCTGCTTATGCTAACCCAATAGTAGCCTAGTTGAGGCTTTAGGTGCTATGACCTGCAGATAAAAACTAAAGCAACCAATCAATAGAGAAAAGCAAGGATCCGAAAAAGCACAGCAAGCTGTATTTTCTTAGGTAATGTTGTAGTGGATTGTATTTTCTTAGGCAATTTATGTCTTATTTTTTAGGCAACAATGTCTTCTTAATAAGCAATTTAGGTACTCTGAAAAAGCAAGATAATTTCTCAGTGGAGGTTCATAAATCACAACTAAAACTACTAAGCTGCGACAATTAGTAGCTGTTTTATCCACATTTTAGATAGCATCAGAAAGGTATCTCGAATCACTTAACAGGAATGCTAGTTCCAATCTAACTAAAGAAGAGGTAAAACAATAGCTAAACTCGAATCCTAATAATTTTGTGTAAAATTTAATTATGAAATTTTATAGTTTACAGAGTAATTCAATCATAGAATAGATATACAATCCTTGATACTATCAAGCCCCTAAGATGACTACCATCTACCTGATTAAGTTCAGGCATCAAATTACCAAACAAGTAACCGGAATGCCTCGCAACACAAACTGTACATCAATGAATCTTGTTCAAATTGATAAAGCCTAGGAGGTATACCACCCATCCTCAAATTGTCGAAGCCTAACAGAGACAACTCGACCACTATTCCTGTAAAAGAAATCTGGTTGTACAAAACAGTCATTGAACTATTTAAAATACATGTGTAATAATAGCATCTGAAAAAAGTAATTAAAAGTGCTTGGAGATGTTTGTGGAGCCTCTATCTGGGTGTTTGGAATGATATGGTTATAAATTAGGCAAAAACAAGTTTGTGTTCTAGGCAAAATAGTGTTAAGAATCAAGCAATAATACAATTATAAATTGGGGATAGCTCAAGCATCAAACGAAATGAGAGCACATAGTTCTAAAATTTTGGCAAGCAAGGTTACCTGTAAAGGCGAGATCAGCTAGTACCTATGTGGCCTCTCTCTTGGAGGAGGACCTGGGATGGTGACACAGTTAGAAGCTCCACACCAGCCAGATCCTAGGTCGTGGGGCAGTCCAGACCACACAGCAACGCCATGCAAAATTAAATCCAGACAGTGCTCAAGTTTGTTCAAATATTAAGGACGTAGTGCATTGTTTTCTGACTGCCTAGCTCTTTTACTCTACCATGTAGGCTAACTGACACTGAAGCTAGGAGTAGAATAAATTCCTAGTCCTTGTCCAAGAGTACGCTTCTCTCCCTTCCAAGTTTTTCTGTGGACTCACTCAATGTTACACATTCGTTGTTTTACTTTTTTCTCTAATCAGGTTTGGATGGATTTGGCATTGAAGATCTACCTCGCTCCGAAGGGACTCAAGGGAGAAAAGACAAGGTGGTGTTTTTGTTGTTGATGAGGTGCACCAGAGAGTAAAAAAAAAAAAAAGCCTGGAACGAACATCAGCTACACTGTCCTCAAGTAGTAGTAGAACCTCAGCCTCATCTCCCAAAGCTGCAGCTCACCCTCATGAAAATACACAAATGATTTGTAATATTAGTGCCTTTCCATCCTCTTACACCTCTAGCCCATTCTTTAATTCAACATTGACGTGATTTTTGATTTGTAACATTAACCACATGGTATGAAGTTTGTAATATCAGGTAGTGAAAGAGATGTATGTTAATGTGATGACAGGTTCTTTTACACAACATTTTTTATACTGAAAGCAAACATTATTTTGGGTGGCCAAACCTTGCTAAGTTTACCACTACTTAAAATGGTTCTGATACAGGTTCCTCATTTGCATATGCTATCGTCTCTCCCATTCTCAGCTAGATTCAGTACTTGTGGCCCACAGTAAGACTGTAAGTGTGAGAGCAAGGGCATGCAGCAACTAGGTGCTGCATATATAGGAACATGATGACACATCACTCTTGCCTCACGAAGTTGCTTGAAGGCCTGACAGACACCCATCCTACAACTACTCCTATTAATTTGAAAAAATGACTGCTCTTATAGTCTTATCAGAAAAACAGAAACACAGTGCCCATGTTCACTAGCATGAGCAACCGTAAACCATTACTAAGCTCAACAACAACAGCAAATCAAATCCCAAAACATTCATCCAAGTGTAAAATTCGTCAGAAATGCATACAAAAATGGAAGGGACATTCACAAAATGAACCTAAATGCTTAGAAACCCTAATGAACCTACCTTGTGTGCCCAAACTGGGGATCCATCACTCTGAAACCGTAGATCCACCATTTTGGTTGATGTCCAGCAGCAACTGATTTTATGGAGGATACGAATTCAATAGAGGCGAGATTCACCAGGAATAATAGATCTACAATGGATTCGTAAAAGTGAGATACAATAAGGAGAGTATGGAAGATTAGAAGGGCATATGAAATCGAAACGGCGAAGAACAGTGATCAAATCTGAATGGGGGAAGGGGAAGGATGATAAGGAACCCAAAATGAACATCTCCACCATCTGTAAGAAAACCTCCTGTCGCGGCTCCTTCTATGACCTGGAACACCGCCCGTGGCTCGATTCGAAGCACCTCCAATTACAAATCATTCACCCGAGTGAGCAGCACCTCCACCCTGTTGTCATCGGCTGTAGAAATTTGGTCAGGGTGTACTCCAATGACGCTAGGAATTTCACTGGAAACTCAGACAAGTGTGATCTGCACTCTCCTCTGAGTAAAATCACCGGGATTGAATGGGATGCGGAGAAATGACCAGCTGTTGCGAGGGGAGGAAGAGAGAAACCCTAGAGAGAGAGATAGAGAGTTGAGAAATGGGGAGACGATGGGAACTGGATAACTAGAACAGCGCCTGGCCCGCCTGGGCTTCTCGACCCGCCGTATATATATGGCGGAGTGAACCCTGGCCTTTCGATTGTCAATCGATGTTGGATGCGGCAGGCCGTGCCGAGAGATTAAAAAATGGCCGGTCAGAATAAAGTCTTTACAAAAAAATAATCCCACTACTTTCTCTTTTTGAAGCACTCATCCCACAAACTCCGGTATGCGCCGGTTGCATCCCGTACCCTTTGCTGACGCCTGATATGTGATAGAAAAACAAAACATTAATTTTAAATTGCTATACCTTTTGAATTGTGCATCTATTTTCGATTCTGTTTATACCGGTATGTTCTATGTGACGAGAGGAACAAAATTAGGCCACACTTTTATATATTTCAAAAACAATTAATCAAAAACAAATTTTTGTATATTAACATATAGCATATGCTTTATGAGTACAAAAGTTATTTATCAGAACTTGTGTATATAAGTTATTGAATACCATCAGATATGTTGGTAGCATGCATAAAAGGTTATCTTATTTATCAGAACTTGTCTACAAAAGTTATATGTATAGATGCATAAATTAATATCATAATATATTAACAGAAACAGTATGTTGGTAGCAATGTAGCATGCATAAAAGGAAAGTTGATAGAGTAACAAAAAGAGAGAAAAGGAGAAAATTAAAAGGGGTTGTGTAATTACTTTTGTGTTTCAAGTTTCACATAAGTTGTATGTTATAAGTTAATACACATAATTTGCTACTCGTATAAAATTCTTCAAAACATATATAACTCTAGCTCTGTTCGCTTCATCACGTAAAACATAACGGTGAAAATGACATTAAAAGTAAATACACCGTTCAATTGTTATTGCAACTTGAAACTTGTTTTCCTTTTTTAGACTGCGTATAAGCGATGACATCAGCGGGCACATGTACATGCACATGCACATGCAGCCCTGCGTCGCATACTAAGACCCTGTTTAGTAAAAAAAAAAATTCCCCATCACATCAATTGTCTTTTACGCATGTATAGAGCATTAAATGAAGTAGTAGCTATTACATGTTTGTACTTTTTGTCTAGCTATCTCGAGATGAATCTTTTGAATCTACTTGGGTCATAATTAGACAAAAGTTGTTAAATACAAACGAAAGTGCTATAGTGCAATTTTTGCCAACTTTTGGCAAACTAAACAGGCCCTAAGTGGGCGTATGAGATGGGATACTAGGGTCCTGTTTAGTTCCCAAGCTTTTTTTCGGATTCTTCGTCACATTGAATCTTAGTATTAAATGTAGGTAAAAAACTAACTACACAGTTTGTCTGTGCATGTCGAGACGAATCTTTTGAGTGTAGTTAGTTCATGGTTAGACAAAGTTGTCAAATACGAACGAAAGTGATATAATATTAGATTTCAAACTTTTTTCTCAACTAAACACCCCCTAGATGAAGAAAGAAAATTGAAAACTTTCCAAAAGGAAAGTTGCCAAAAAAAATATTTTTGCCAAAGATAATAAGCTCTGGGACATCTCTGCCGTTCGCTAGTTTTGAACGCTCGCGGATTGGAATTATGGATAAACGTCACAGCTCAAGTTCTGAGTGTTAGATTTTTAAAAACCAATTTTTGCCAATAGTTTCTAAAATCTGAATTTTGAGAAAAAGCTAGTGGGTGTTTGGATCCTTTGGGTTTTAAGAATTTGATTTCATTTATTGCTCTATGGTCAAAACACTAACAAGGTATCTATAGCTTCGTGATTTTTAAGAATTTGACAAAACGTGACAAAAAATTGAGGTTGTTTGGATCCCACCGAGTTAAAAAAACTAGATTCATAAAAACTGACAAAAACTGATGGGATCGAGGACCTTATTATTGAGGAGCATGTGCGTTATGAAGTTAAATTATAAAAGAAATTTATAAAAATACAACTGATCAAATCAAATCGAAAATTTAAACACAATTCTTTTGATACATCACAGGGACGGAGGCACTGCATCCCAGGTGGTCGCTTGGGATCGTTGGCGAAGTGCAAAGGACCTTTGAAATTTGTATCAAAGAGAAGCACTATATTTTTTATAAATATTTCTGCACGGTGAGAAGCACCTGGGCTCCTAAAAATTTCCGGCTCCGCTACTGATATCGCATCATGACTAAACTTGATATAAAAAAAAAAATCACCTCTTGGACCTTAGTTTAACTTTTCTTTTCCCTCTTTTCCATTTTGAGCACAAGCTACTCTTTACCCAAAAAGAGATATTATTCTAGCTTCTTAAGTCAGATAATTATATGTTTATCAAATCTCTTAGAAGAGTATTGATTGTTATAGTTTCAAGTTAATATAGCTAGATTCATCATAAAAATATTTTTTTGTATACTTTCAATGTTAAAAATGTCATTATTTTTCGACAAATTTTGTCAAACTTTGGGATGTTATATCATTTCACTAAAACATGACACCAGTTGATGCTATTACTCCTGTGTGCGTACTGTTGCGTACGGGCATTAATTAATTTTATCTCTCGATAAAAAGTTATGACACTATTCAATATTGTACTAAAGAGGTGTGTGCGTACGTGCATGAATGAATTAACAAATTAATCGAAAACTGCACATTAGAAGGGTGTTTTAGATCACTGAGTTGAAAGTTAGAAGTACTATAGCAGTATTTTTTTATTTTTTTTGCAATAAATGTCTAAACATGACCTAACTAAGCTCAAAAGATTCATGAGATAATATTTTACCAATCTGTCAAATTAGTTTTAGTTTTATCTGCATTTAATGTTTCATGCATATGTTCAAAAATTGATGTGATTAATTTAATTGGAAGTCAGAAAAAATCTAAATGGGGCCTAAAGCCACCTAGGCATGTGCGTGAGTGCGTCATCACCGACGACGACAATGCGCGGGACAAAGGAGAAAGTAGCGAGCAGGCAGAGGCGACGTGCAACAGCACGGAGCCACGGAGAGATGGCGGCGGACGACTCCGGCATGCATCGAAAGTGTAAGCTTCAAGGCCATGCTTGGGGACGTGTTTGGATGTGATGAATGGATCCAAAGTGTAAGCTTTCAAGCCCATTGCAGCTTCGTGGAGCACCAAGGCGGCTGCTTCGGTCCTCAGGCCACAGCAGAGCACGGAAGCTGCTGTTGGAGTACATGGAACGCCGTTGCCGCCCGAGTTGCTATTGACCACCACCTGCTCGTCCTCCCTCTCCCTGGCCGCGAGGCGCTTCATCGCCCGGCCAAGCCAGTTATAACATCCTGCTGTGCACTCGGAATCGTCCAGTTGCATCTCTGGTCCGTGGCGGAGCGGATGCGGGACGGTTTTAAATAGCGGGCTAAGCTGTTTAGCGGTTTATCTCTAAAATAGCTATTAGCGGAGCTATATCGAGTTATAACGAGATATAAAGGTTAAATTGTACATGAACACAAATAGCGGAACCCTGCCTTAAAAGGCTATAGCGGGCTATAACAGCAGCCTTAGCGGGCTATTTAAATCGGCAAGGGCCTAGGCGAAGGCGGAAGATGCACAGCTGGCGGCGCAAACAGCGGATGTGCGTTCTGCCTGCTTAGCTTGTGGATGGTCGCGTCCCTGCCCACTAGCGCTCGGCCGCTTCGTGCGAGTCTCCACCCCCAACGTCGATGGGTGGCGAGAAATCCTCCCCCGTCAGGAGGCCGCCTCGGCTGATCCTCGCCGCAGTAACAATGCAACCTCAGCGTATCCTGAAATTTCCCATGGAGCTTCACAGAAGAGCTTCAATTGTCTCTCCTACTCGCATTAGGTAACAACATGACGGTTGCCATGACCTCGCCTGCGCTACCCTGGCTTCCGCCACCTCGCTAGGGACTGCATGCGGCCCATGGCAAGCTGCGACTTCGGTAGCGATGGAAGGCGATCGACCACGACACCCCTGTCATGCCGGTAAACAACCGGCATCCCAGCACGTACCCAGCGACGATGGGGCCGTGCATGGTGGCTCACAGGGTGTCGGAGGAAGACGAGGACAATGGTGGTGGTGTCGAAGTAAGCAAGTGAGCGATGTTAGCTTTGGCAAGTCAGCCAACCATGAGGGCGCCACTACCACTGCCGAGAGTGCCACATAGTGTCTCCTCGGCCCTCGCTACAGAGTCAGATCCACTAGTGTTGGAGCGGTGCTCATGCTCAGTGGCCTCCTACCATCCTACATGTCAGTATTTGCTTGCAGGAACTCAAACCAGGAGTTTTCAGAGTATAGAAGCCCAAGATGGAGATAATCTGCAAATCAAAATATGACAAAGTGGCAAAGTGATGTCACAATCATCAATGACTTCACTTCAGGATCAAGTGGACACTTGGTGGACACTATTCATGGGTTGGCCGAACCATGAATAGTGGCACCAGCACTCCACCTTCAAGGATCAAACAATGGAGTGATCCAGGAGAGAGCTGAGGCCACGTGGAGCCATGACATGGGTCGGCCAACCCAGTTATGGAGCCCAGTTGGCTCTGCTGATGTGGCACAATCCGTGGCACACCTCTTGGAGTCCATTTCCACCCTTGGATCACAAGTGTGCTTTCAATCAATGGTTAAGAAGAAAAGCACACGGATTCATGGGCCCACAACGGAGAAACCGACGTGAGAATGGAATGATCAACACTTGGGCAAGACTCTACCCCCCTAGGTGTCCAATTTTTGCCCACTGACTCTTGGCATGAAGATAGGCAACGTGGTGAATCCAGGACGTCCAATTCATGGCGGTTCAAGGTCGGTGGATCCAAGGGCCAAGGTGGAAAGGCACATGGATTGATGACATGGCACTCCCCTTTCATCCCCCTATAAATACCCCTCTAGTCCTTCACTCTAGACATCAAGGAATAAAGTATCAAGTGTATCATAGAGAAAAAGACTACTTTAGTAGTCTTAGTGTTAGAATAAGAGGGAAGAGAGTGAGGGAAGTCTTCAGGAGAAAGCCCCGAGCCTGTCGGGAGTCTTCTTCAAGGTGTATCTCAGCGGATGCAAGCTTTTAGTAAGTTTTATATCTAAGTCCTTCTAGTATTTGATATTCTGGTTCTGGTACTTTAAGTATATACTTGTTTTACTTGCACATTGTTGTACTTAGTGAGTACTCTAGTCTCTAGCTAAGATTAGAGTAGTAAGTATAGTGTAGATGTGGTATCTAGGTTATATCTTATCAGTGTAGGCCTCTTGTCGCACGGATTGTTTGTGGGTGCCAGCAAGTGGTGACAGCCTTGTCTGGTCTTAGTATATCTCCATGTGTGTAAGACAAGTTATTAAAACGGCAGGGCATCAATACAATAGCATAGCCGCCTCGGGAGGAGTTATATCTCTTCCTGTTTCGCCTATCGCCTCTTATAAAGGGAGGAGGTGGTAAACCTCTTTATACTTAGAAAGCCAAGACCAGATATTATTTGCTACATAGAACCTCTCTATACCAATATCCTAACCCTCTTTGATCACCAAATCCTTTGATCACTATCTGACGGCCTTGGACCTAGTTAGTTCACTTCACGTTCCCCGTGAAAAATACAATACCTGGAATACTCCTGGTGAAGGCTACATTGACTACCGTACGCTTGCGGTATATCCGTTTGCCACTTCTGGTGTCAACATATGGCTGATTCTTTGAATCACTCACTTGCTTAGATCAATCTAGACTACTTTGTGCTAAAATCTTGTAATCTAAGTTAAGTGATTAATGAAAAGATCGAGATAGGTATGTATTATCCCACCTCAAGGTATCTTGATTGCTTCCTATTGCACATTTGGATGAACTAGAGCCTTGTAATGGATGACCAAAACCATTGCTTTTAGCTAATCATTGTCTTTGACATAGGCTATGCATGGTTGGAAAGTTAGGCAAGACAATACATATAACCCCTCGCACCCACATGTCTTAACTAATACTTGTGAAACCCCTAATATAGAGAAATTGATTGGTTTGTAAACTTCACTTGTGTTAGATTCTTCTATGACATGATGTGTGATCTTGGTTTGGGATAGTTCACCTTGTATACACTTGCTTAACACTTGCTTTGATCTCCATTCTATATGTGCTATGTGCTTCTCTTAGTGGTGAACATTCTATGTTTTGGTATCAAAATTGCTCAGTATGCGTCACTCACTTGCCTGTTCTTTTGATCATCTTGAGCATCTACTAGCACTTATCTTGATGAGCATTTTATCAAACTAATGGCTATACTCCTGAAGCTTCTGCATTCATGTGCATTTGCATGCTTGAGAGGCGAAGTGAGTTAGAACCTTGATGTGTGCATGTGTCAACAAGGGGGAGAAAGTTCACACACTCTGAGTTGAGTTGAGCACATATTCAGGGGGAGTTTGGGAGCTAATTGTGTTGAGCCTCGCCTCTTTCTAGAGAAACTAGCATCTCTTTGCGCTTGTGCTTGCTTTGATAGACCTTGTGACTGCTTTTCATTGCTTTTGTGGTCTTTTGAGCAAGTTTTCTTCTTTCCCTTCTTCTTCTTCCTCTTATTCTCACTATATGATGATTATCTGTGTTGGTGTTGACAATACACTCATCAAGGGGGAGATTGCAGACACAAGTGGGAGACTTGATCCGGATTGTGATGAGTGATTGTCAACAGAGTTCACTTGGCATGTTGGTCAGTTTGTGATGTTCAAGTGTTGGGCTCGTAGGCAGTGGCGGATGGCGGAGTGAAGGTTAAGTGAGCGGGCTGTGCCGATGGACTGGGAGCGGTGAAGGACGGACGCGGGACTTGGGCCGAGGGACTTGGACGCCGGAGCGCCAGCTGCGGTGGCGGAGACTGCGACATCGACAGGCGTGATCGAACATGGTCGAGGGACTCGGAGCGGTACGCGGGCCGACGGGACGCGGCCCAGGACGGTTTTCGGGTTTAGGCCTCAAAACCCGGGCAGAGCTGCTTCTGGCGGGAAGCTGGGCGACACGCGGCGGAATCTCCGAGGTTGCGTCAAGACGACGGCAACTCGAGCATGAAGCGGGGTCGTCCGATCACATTCACAGAGACAGGTTGTTCCAGAATGTCTTAGGGCTAGCTGGCTCACCTGCCCTATCTCAAAAATGCAAGGCCAGATCCCACATTTTTAATCGAGGAACATTTAGTATTGGTTCAGCTGGAAATGCTTTTATTTTCGAGAATAGTGATAAAAGCAGTTACTTTATTGTCTATATGTCGGAAAAATGGATCCTATCCTCCGAAAATTCCATAAGATAAAGCCAAAGAAGGAAGGAGCAGTATATAACCAACCCGCCCACACCTTCATTCTTTTCCTCCTCTGATCTTAGAAAGCATACTAAACTTCACTCCAATCTTTCTCCAACCCCGTTTTCACAGTTTAGGCTGCTCCCATTTCGCTCTCTCGTTCTGGTTTGGCGGAAAGGTGAAAAGCACTTTCAGTTTCTTCTCGGACTTAGCTCACCAATAAATAGAGACAAATGGGAATAACTGAACCATGTCTACAAAATGCCAGTACCATCCCATGCTGTCCAAAGGCTAATATAGAAATAGCATTACTTACGAGCTGGGATGGGAAGTAGAGTATAGCCTTGAATTTCTTAGTAAAAATTATTCCAGAATAAATGGGCAATAGTTAGGAGAGGTGCGCCAGCGGCGAGCAGAAGCAAGGTTATTAGATACCGAAGGAAAGCCCGGCCAGAACCACACGTGCAAGTTTCCCTGCATGTGGCTCGTCCGTGATAACTTCTTCGGATTTGCGTGAACTAGCGGACCGATCACTAAGTGGTTAGTACCTCCAGCATGAGCGAACCTTTTCTGAACTGGTTAGGAATGGGCGCCTTTAAGGGTTACATTCCAATTACTTGCACAATAGCTATCCCACACTGTGATGTGTTGTGCTCATACATTAATTTCCTATGATGTCTGCCTTATGAGGCTGTCTAATGGGGCGCATCTCCCCCGGCTTATGTGGTCTCTTTCTTGGGCGGCACACCAAATCCATGTATCTTTACTGATTAACCAGTTTCTCGACGCTGGGGTTGATCCTAAAGAGATACCACTTCTAGAAGAAAATGGAGAACGTTTAGTGAAACTGATGCTTTTTATAATACTCCCTACTCCCAGGGGAAGTCGAATCCCCGCTGCCTCCTTGAAAGAGAGATGTCCTGAACCACTAGACGACGGGGGCATCTCCTCGTTCAATTCTTTCGAAGGGATCCTTTTCCTCGTTCGAGAGTCTCTAAAAAGATTGGAAGATCCGGCCAAAGAAGGTGATCCACGGTCGAACTACCAGAATGTCTAGAAATGGGGAGCTTAAAGTAGAAAGGCTCCTACCCCAAACAAGCCTCTGTTTTGAGATCCATTGACGAACTCAGATCATATCCTTCGCAAGAGTAGTTTATACACAGATTATTGCCATTTATCCCGGCGTTAGCTCTGTCAAAATGTTCTTTTGCCCATTTCAGCAGTTTTTTGTTTAGGGATGAAATCCATCCTATTAAAAAAGAAATAATCTGAAATAGAAAGAATTTTTTTTCATCAAATTAAATGTGAATAACCCGTCCTCCTCTCTTTGAAACAAGGGGCGAGCAAATAAAACACCTTTCAAAAGTATTAATACAGTCACATGGATGGTAAATGCTGGAGATAAGCGGACTCGAACCGCTGACATCCGCCACAGGGTAAACCACCCATGGTTTTTGAACCCACCCTTCCATTCAGATCCCAATCAGGGGGAGAGACGGGTTCAGCGAGCCCAATCTTAACGAGCTGAGTCAGAAGAAGATTGGTCCATGGAGCATTGTCGGTCTCACTGACTTGCTAAGGCTATCTTCCTTAAAAACAATCCCTTATTAGACACAGGTTCAGAGCGAGGGGAAAGGATCAAGGGTGCGTAGTATGCTTCTTACCCGCCTTGTCTGCTAGGTCTAGGATTGGTTTTGTTAACTAGAGATCTTTTCCTGGGCGTTTACACCAATTCGATTTTGATGAAATTACACCGGACGCTCCTGTCAAAACATTGAATTTTGCTCAAGTCTCGAATAAACTCAAGGACATATTCGAAGAAATTCTGACCATCCAGCCAATGCACTCTACTCAAATTGAAGGAAATTGTTTGGCCCCTATTCTATTTATTTATTAAGGGAGGGTACATAACCGAATGATTGTTTAGCCAATGAAGGATTTCACGCCACAGAATGAATCGAAGAACTGAGAACGTTTCCAATCTCGACAACAGCTCGGAAAGGATCAAGGGTGCGTAGTATGCTTCTTACCCGCCTTGTCTGCTAGGTCTAGGACTGGTTTTGTTAACTAGAGATCTTTTCCTGGTGTAAAATGAAATTTCAATAAAATAAAAAAGGAGTCTTCATGTCCCGTTATCGAGGGCCTCGTTTAAAAAAAATACACCGTCTGGGAGGTACATCAGCGGGTGTTACAATCATACGTAGATGAGTTTTGGCTGGTACAACCACTCTATTGTCAACTTCTAATAAACGTGATTGACCCAATTCTGGATCATCTTCTGGAATCGTATAACTGTCAAATGGGAACAGCGGCTTAAGCCATTAGGTGTAGGCGCTTTCCAGAGGTGGAAGATTTACGTTCTTCCTATTTGACCCGAAACCGATCGATATCACTTGGCCACAAGAGCAAATGTATAATGGTAGTCCCTCACCCAATCTGAGTATACCTTTTGGCGACGAGGCGGGCCTTGTACCTATAAATACCTTGCTTTCCATTGGCTGATTCTCTATTCCAGGTACAAGTCAAGTGGTCCGGGGATGGATTCCTGGTGAAGAGCACTTTTGGATTATCTAGTTGGAGCGGATTCTATAAAGACTTGTGGCTTCTTTGGGCATGATAACAACCGACTTGTTCACACTTCATTCTCTAATAGGCTTGTTGTACCCGGTCTTGCTATTGACTCCCTAGCCAGCTCAGAATCTTTTGTACTTCCTTTGCTTAGGTTTAGGCGCGGTAGTGGACAAACAGAGTGAATTGTCTGTGCCGGACTTGCATAAGTAGAGCTGGGTAGTTTATGAAGCCAAGGCCTGACATCCATTGTGGGGGATTTTCGTATAACTTCATTTACCAAATCCAAAAATTTTGGCTTTTTCGAGTTGTTCAAGGGTCCCACTACGCAATTCTTTCGAATTGAGTATACGTCCGCCTAAGGTAAGGTCTGGTTTTTCGTCTGAGGGAACGTGGTAGCCCTGATCTAGCTAAGACTTTAGATTCCATACTCCCTTCGCCTAAAAGAGAATTTAATTTAGCGGCTCTTTCTAAAAGACGCTATTATGAATGTGCGACCGACACTACACTACGTAGGTACCTATGCATGCAGGTGAGGCGCTATACACCCGATTTTACAAGAAGGCTTGGTGCGGAAAAGAAAAGAGGGTGGCCTGGGCCGTCCCTCCCACCCCCCCATTCTATGCTGACTCAGGCCGGGGCTCGCTTTTTGGCTATCATTTTATATGTATATGGTTACAATTATTTACGTTCCCAATGTGCTTATGATGTAGCACCCTCATATTCTGGAAAATCTTCCCATGTCATAAACCTTCCTTGATCTTTCTTTGTCTCGAACCCCATACCCCTATAATGATGGTAGAGCAAGGGGTGACCCCAAAGCGGAATTGACCGGTGGTGGTTGGTCGACTTGACAAGAAATTATCTATATGTTAAGATATCTCTGACAAGGGCTATAGCTTAGTTCGGTAGAGGACCGGTCGCGCAAGATCTTTGGTCTTCCCCCGGAACCGATCCCGAAATTTTCTTGTCTTTCCCAAATACTAAGGAGAAGAAGAGGATTGAGTCAAAAGAAAAAGCTATTTTGGCCTTTTTTCAGTGCAACACAGGAAAGCACCCTCTTTTTGTAATCTCTGCAGCTTCTTGAAACTGTACTTTCCAGTAGTATCGCTGCTGTTTTTTTTGCTGCTGATTCGACATCTGCCGCCTTCTTCCCTTCGATCTTTCTCGCATAAAGGAAATGCTGGCTTTGCGGAAGTACGAGGTTTATCGGCTTGAGTGGAATCTTTCTCAATTGCTTTAACCCGCGAGTCAAAGTATGGAAGTAGACAATTTTTATATAGAGAAAGAAGACTTGAGCTTTTAGCCAGAAACTTTTCTTCTGCTTACTTACTTGAAAACCAAACCCTGGGGAAGGCTCGAAAGGTTATTCAATATAAAGGTTGACCCTCAAAACGGAGACCTCGAAGTCCCCGCAGAGCTGAAACCTCTCCTTAAAGAGTTCTGAAACATCGTTCCAGCTGATTCCACTACTCCATACCACGTGAAACGACCTTGATTTCTGCGAAAGGGAAATTCACAGGCTCGAATTGTAATTCAACAGATTGCTTGGGACAATCCATGAAATTACCCATATCTCAGTTGATACCAAGACATACAACGGTAATTAAGTCTTACATAAACATTTATTACATCGCCACATTGGCGGAACCAACATTCAGAGAAGCTTAGAAGATGCGGAAGCGATTCATCCTTCACGGTCAACTTGAGTGTAGCACGTGACCCTATTCCTCATCATCATCTCCCTCGAAGTCATACTCATTCTAGTCACCTGGCAGCAAATTTATCAGTACGATATGTGCTGGCCACGGAGCCCACCCATGATAGCAGTTGCTTTGTGGAAAGTGGATGCAAGGCTGATCAAACAGACCTATAGGCTGGGGTTTCCTATGCAAGTGTAATCAATGTTTAAGTAGTCAAGTGTTATCTCCAATTAACACGATCATTCCCTTCCCATCACCACATCTCACATACCCACACCTCACGCTCATTCGACAGGCCCAACTCCCTCTCGGGCCTATCTCAGCGGCACACTACCACAGCGGGTACACTGCCGGAAGACATTATCCAGGGGGAGAAAAGAATAATCACTCACTACACCAGTAGAAGCTTCACAGGAAAGGTCCATAGCCAACAAGTTGGCATATGTATCGATCGATCAACCACACACTTTGCAGAGGTTTCACTACTCACAAGATTGGCCATCATAGGTGTTGCACAACACCTAGGCAGAATTCCGGGTGCTTGCTTGCCTAGGTCGGTGCCACCCTACCACTCAGCACTGGGATATTCCGGATCTAACACCGTTATGCTAAGACTGGGAGACACAGTACCGGGCCCATCCAGTGGTACTGCGCATCTAGAACGGAACGGGAACCCATCGACCGTCTCCGCCCACCCTTATCGCCTCTCAACCTAGCAGTAGTGGCACCGTCCAACCAAGTAGTCCAGCCGTCTCGGCCCATCAGAAGCGAGTGAGTAGAAAAGGATTCCCATGAACCTGAAACTAGTCCGTCCTAGGTTTGACCAAGCAGGCATCTTCCCTTAGGGGATACTCTCCCCGTGCCATCACAGCACCTCCGTCCTCGGGCTTCAAACCACCAAGTCTATCCCACCTGGAACCTTCTCAACAACTTTACCCGCCACAGGTATCTCGCGTGGGGATGCCCAGGTTGCACCCCCGGCACGACTTGCCCCCCGGGCTCGTCTTATATCCCACTTGGTCGACATCAACCCTTACCACGCACCCATGACGCACGCAGCACTCTCTCCCAGTGGTTATAATCAGGTACATATTCACCGTCCCAATTCCACCACATAGCACATAGCAAGTAGTAAGTAGTGGAAGAGTAACAGTATTAAAGTAGCAGCTAACCTAGCAGCGGACAGCAGGGTAAAGTCTTAACAAGGCAGGGAATTCGAATATACTATCATGCAACTATGCATAACATATAATCATAAAGCAATGGCAACAAAGTCATTAGCAATGCATAAATAGGTTCTAAGGATTTGGTGGGACGTGGCACCTTCGTAGTCGTCTCCTAGCTCCTGAAGGTACTCGTGGTCGTCTTCCTCAGTCAGATTCTCCTCCGGCTCTGAAATCGATCAAGAAATAGTCGCGTCAGCGACTCCTATAGAGTACTTCAGAAAAATCCAATAAAATAAAGACCCAAATGCACACAATCATAGTCTTAGATTGTAGATCTCATTTTTCTGAGAATTTTGATATATGGTGCGCAATTTTTGGACATCGTACGAATAAGTTATGAATTTCTGAAGATTATCCTATTTTCTGAAAATGGAAAAATGACCGAATTACCATTGGGTGACACGTGGCAGCACGGGATTGGTTGGGGCACTGTTCACATTGACCGAGTCAACGGTTTCGGCGGCAACGACTCTGCTGACGTCATTGCTGACGTCAGCGTGACCGAGTCAATGCTTCCTCTGACTAGTGGGGTCGGGTGACGTCATAGTGACGTCATCTTGACGTCACTGGCATGACACGTGGCCGCGCCAGAGCACGCCACGTGGCAGCCCTAGAGCGCTTCGGCCCAGGCCTACGACAGCCGGTGTACGATGGACCGAGAGTGCTGGTTCATGGTCGTCAGACTCGCTCGTGGTGAACCGGGTGCACCAACCCTCCCTCTTCTCTGTGGTCTGTGGTGGACCGAGCCCATTTCCCCCCTTGCTGTGTGGCTCAACAGCCCGTAGGCGTGGTGTACGGTGGACCGCGGGCTTGGGACATAGCGCAGGGACATGGTCCTTGTGAACCAAGTCTACCTCGCCTTCCTCCCTTCTTTCCCCCCTTCTCTGTTCGATCTCGGCACGGCGGAGCACCTCACCGCAGGCGAGCTCGCGCGGATTTAGTGCTGTGGTGGTCTACGTGCCCTCCCCAAGGGTCGATAACCTTCGACGGGCGGACTAGGCTTCGGTTAGATCACAGCCTCGCTAGGTAGGACAGCCCGGTGAGCTTGTTGCATCGATGGTTGGAAACTAGCAGTGGCGGGCGACGGCGAGGTGGTGGTGGTTTCGTTTTGGCCTGATTGGGGGTGGCTTCCTCCAATTGAGGCGACCAGCAAGGCATACAAGCCCAAAAGGGTGGGTTTGCGCCTCGGCAAGGTCTTTTTCGTCGCTACGGCGCGCGGCGGCGCTCCGGCGAGGTTGCGGCACACACGAACAGGGCGGACGGGGGCTCTTTCCGGCGCTAGTAGCTTCGTAGATCGAATGAGAGAGTCGTGGCGTTGCTCCACGATGACTATCCTACTCGGTTGGCGATTGGTGGCGCTTGGAGCGGGTGATTTCGGCATCGGAACGCGTCGGTGGTGAGCGCGCTCTGCCGGGAACGTGTCGTGCTGCGTTCTCGGTCTAGCAAGGCTCGTAGCCCGGGGGTTTTGGCCGGTCGCGTGAGTGTGTGGTGCAGGTGATCTCTCTGAGCCGGTAAAGGCTCGTGCCTGCGCGTCCCATGGGCGGAACGCCATGGCGAACAGCAAGACGAGGTTGGCATGAGAGAGCTCCGGCGACTCACCGTGGTGTCGGAGTAGATGGGATAGTGGGGCCGTGTCGAGTCGGTGCCGTGCAGGTGGATCGCAGTGCAGTGCCGAACAGCGACGGGGCATCGGCTTCTCCTCCGTGCCCGGCTCCGGCGTGCTCCGCGGCGGCGGTGCTTCGGCGGTGCTCCCTTCCTTCTCTGCCCCGCCTTCTTCCTCCCTCTCTGCTATGCGGTGTGGTGCGGTGGTTTGTGCCGCGGCGGCGGCGAGTGGGAACGAGGCTAGGGCTGCTCGGGCAGTCCCCTTTTATAGCCGAGCTCAATTGGCTCCAATGGCGGACGGCCGTGATCTGCCGAACGGAAATCAAGGGCTGTGGCGAGCGCCCGGCTAAGGTTTCGCGGTGCCTTGGCGACCAAGGTGAGGGGACAGGCGGGGGACAGGTTCGTCAGGTGTGGCGCTGTCGGGTGAGGCTCTGTCGGGGTAGTGCGTGCGGTCACGCGATTTGCGTGCACCTCCCCTCGTCTTCGCGAGGAAGAAGAACAGTGGGGGGCGAGAGCGGCTGACAGGTGGGGCCGAGCTGGCAGCGACGGCGCGCGTGTGCGGTCGGCATCGCGCGTGCGCGCGGTGTTGGGCCGCGACTTGGGCCGGCTGGCTCGCGCGCGAGAGGAAAAGGGAAAAGAGGCGGACCGGTTGGGCTGGGCTGGCAGGCCGGTTGGGCCGAGCTGGTTGGTTGCTGTCTCTTCCTTTTCCTTCTCTATTTTCTTTTCCAATTTCCTTAGTGTATAAATATACATAGGCATTGCTTTTATATAGTTTAAATAAATGCTTAGGCCAAGCATAAAATGCAAATAAAAATCCCAATTATGATGCAGGATCTATTACTTTATTTCAAAGGAATTAAAGTGCTAGCTATTTTTCCCATATCTAATATTTGCATAATTAAATCTACATGCATGCATAAGGAATGTGTTCTCCAAAATAATTAAATGAAAAATTTAAATTGGTTGGAATTTTTGGTGTGGGATTTTTAGGGTTGTTACACCACGCTGACCAACACACGGCCGCGAGAGAGGAGGCACGCGATCAGCACCGCCGGGAATCCGACTTCAAAGTTCGAGCAGGGATATTCGATAAAAGGAAGGCATATCATAGAGAATTCTAATTCTCATATATCATATCGGGTAGGTTGTGGTATTTCATTGCTACAAACATGGATTGTTGTAAAATAAGACATGTTCAGACTCTTGGCGATGCAATGTTCGGAGCCTATTCCCATTAAAAAACAAAACCTAAAATTCCTAATAACAGACCAAAATCCCCTACACGATTAGTTACAAAAGCTTCAAATCAACCTGTTTCCGGATGGGAATATTAGAGGCTATTACGACTCAATACTTCTCAGTCCACGGTAAAGGCATATTGGAAGCTCCCCGTCTTTGCTCTAAGACGACCTGGCGCTGGAACTTTATATGCTTTGCGAGATGATCAACATAAGTGGCAACCCTTACTAAAGTTGAATCACTTCCTCAGCTTGTCATTGATTAGTTCCTAGTCAAATTAGGCGAAGCGAGCGATCCAGAAGTGGGTGTCGGAAAAGAAAAGACAAGACTTTCCCTCATTCATTCCTGCTTCTATTCGTACCTCCTTCCTTTTCTTCCCCCGCCATTCAAGCCAGGCCATCTCTCAGGCTTACAGTTTGGAAAAAAATTACAATAATTTATTTTTAGTTCCTTATTTGTTTGGTAAGTTGAGTGTACACCAATAGAAAAAGTTACTCGCAGCTTGCCCTGCTTACTTACTATGCGCCCTGCCTCACACTTCTTTTCTTTCTCTTTTTACCGTATCGGTGCTATTGAGATGGACCAAAACAACTACCGGGGAAATCCTCAACGTGATAAAATACTATGAGATGAGTATCAGTAGTTAGTGGTTAGGGGGTTACTCGCAAAATATAAAAAGGGGATATTAAGGGGTATGGCAGCCCCTCCCTCTCTATCTCTCTCACTCATTTCATTTCTCATCCCCTCCACTTAGGGTTAGGCTTAGTGCTTAGGGAGAGATCCTCCACTTGTTTTGGTGGTGTAAAACTCACGTTTTGAGCTGGGAAATCGAGGCCCTAACCTCGTGTCGTCTCCGGGTTTCGGATTAAGTTCTTGTGTTCTTGATGTGTTCTTCGCGTTCGTCTTGTTGTGTGGCTTGATTCGCACTTTTTAGTCCGTTTCGATTCGTTCTTCTTGTGTGTGCTTGTTGCCTACCATGTGAAGAACCTTTCTACCGAAGGAAATCGTTTGATTCGAGCTATACACATAGATCGGGCGTGTTCTTCACCATGGGCGATTTCAAGAACATATTTGGGGGCAATTTGATTTGCTGGTGATTCTCTTCGAATTGGACTTTGATCTTTTAGGGAATGATTCTAAACTACCTTGTGACCCTATGGCCAAAAAATCGTGTTAGTTAATCTCCGTTTGATCGAGTTCTTTTCAATTTTAGTTTCGGACGATTTTGAATTCGTGTTCTCTGTCCAGTCGCGGACAGTCCGGGCCTGGGGGCCGGACAGTCCGGGGATCGGGGCCGAGCACAGAGGAGCAGTGGCTCTGCTCGGTTGCCCTGTCGCGGACAGTCCGCCAGTGAACCGCGGACAGTCCGAGACTGTGCCCATGTGTGTCCAGTGAGGTTTTTCGAAAGTTGGTTTTTGGATTTTGGTCATCGGACAGTCCGCCACCTCTTGCGGACAGTCCGGACCTGTGTTCCCGAGAGCAGTAGTTTCTGTGTGGGTTCTGTTGGTTTTCGGAGATCCTACGGCGGGCAGTCCGGCTGTGAATCCCGGACAGTCCGGTGTAGTAAGTCCAACAGTGAACAGTGGGTGTCAGAGACACTGTTGCTCGTTAGGTTATGTCGGCGGACAGTCCGGACCTGACGGCGGACAGTCCGGTCCTTGTACGGCGGACAGTCCGCACCCAGACCCCGAAAAGTCCGAGTCTGGGCAGTGAGCTCTCGTTTGTGTTTAGCTTCCACGTCTTTTTCGGTGTTTCCGAGTATTCCGTTGTGCTTCTCTTGCACCCAACCTCTAGTAGGTTCGTGGATATCTCGTGAGGGTTTCTTGCTTATTGGGGATTGTGTTTAGGACAGTGATCTCACGCATATTTCGAAAGAAATTTTGAGGCTCCTATTCACCCCCTCTAGTCGCCTACTTCGGTCCATCACAATTGATGTTGTTTTTTTGTTCAATCGAAAAAACACACTCTAAGAAGCTTTCAGTCTGCTACTACTGTCAAGTTTGCATTATGGTACTATTTGGATAAAACACGAAAAATAATTTTGACTGAGATGACAGAAGAGTTTGATTTGGTTCACGGCCTGAATAACTTTGGACTGAAATGACACTATTGACGGCCTGTGCCGGCAAAATAAGTTTCAGGCACAGACCTGGAACTTTGATTTGGCTCACAGCCTGGAAATTTTGGACGGGCACAGGCTATGTCAAAGATGTTTGTGACTGAGATGACCAAAAAAAATTTCAAAAAAAGCACAAGGGAAGCACTGCATTTGTATGTGAGTCTGCAATGTATGTAGCAAGATGCTAGCTTGTGATTACACTCGTGGTCGTGGATCTGGGTGCGATGTTTTTATAGTTGCTGCGTTGATGTCAACTTTCTGTTGTATGATTGTATCTTTGAGATCATTTGAAGAATTATTAGCAGAATGCTGACCAGTAGGCAACATTGGGGAGTGTCCTTCAGTTCAGATTCAGTTGACAGGAGCGGTCCGCGATCTCGTAGTAAAACTCGTACCTCCACACCGGCCTATTCATATTCGGATCCGTCAGTCTGACAGTTTCTGGTTCCCACTTGTGAAAAATGCATGTGCAGACGTGCGTCGTTTCGTCCTCGTCGCTACTGAATTGGTTCTCATCTCGCGTCTCATCAGGATCACATTAGCGTGTGATTACTGCAGTCCTGCCTACTCCCGGACCAACTTGGCCTGTGAACTACGATCAACTTGGCACGTGACCACGTGTAATGTGTACAGATCCTACTGTCAGTGAGATGCCTGGCGAGTGTCAGTGTAATGTATACGAATTCCTAGGCTTTTTTTTTTTTTTTTTTGTTCGCACATGATGTTTCCATGAAGCTTCCTGCTGATGGTGTGATCCGTTCGGGCACTGCATCGGAATCTTAGGACCGACCTCGCCAATTTTATTGGGTTATTAGTGGTTCCACTGAGGTGCGATCCGTTCGGGCATTGTAACTGAGACCAAACCGAAAAAAGCAATCCGCCAACGAAATCAATCACAGTCGTGGTCACCGAGTAAGAAAAGATGAGAGTACGGTATCAAGCTAGTTCCTCCTGACTAACGGTCTATCATTGGAATTTTGAATTTCCTTATAACATTTACGAATCAATAGTTTGTTTCAGTACTAGCAAAATCATCAGTTACTTACTTGTGATTAGTACGTCATGCACCACACGAAACATTTCCCAAGGTTTGCACTCAGTGTACTCTTATTCCAATGGAATCTCTCTTTCTCAATCTCAGTAGTACATTCTTGGTGCTGCAACCTGATCTAGCAGGACGCTCATGCAGCCAAAGAAATAGGAAGGGCCAGCTACTTCCCTGTGCCGCTGTCAGCGTTGTCGTCGGTGGTGACGCACCTCCCTAGGTGTACTTAGCAGTAATGTGCAGTTTTCAAATAATACATTCATTAATTAATGCGCATGCACAACACATTCACATTTTTTAATGATGAATATAGCTATTAATTTAAAATTATAATAGCATCTTCAACCGGAGCCCCTAAATTAACACTATGTTCGAGTTGTGTGCCCACCCCTCATTTTGTTGGCTAAATTGTTTGCTTCAACTCCAGCGGCAGCACATAAATGAAGGCCCCAAATTCCTTCACATAGTTGCTAACATATGGGACCCGTTCCATCCTCTTTATCATTCCTTTGTCTCTTTGCATTCTTGGAGGTGCTCGGGCAAGAGAGGGAGCTAGACCATGGGAGAGGAGAGAGGTGGCCATGGGATCCGCCCATTACTACAATTTTGATTTTGCGTGACGGGTGCAAAACATTGCTAGAGGTTGGCGCTCCAGGCGGCCGTCTCGGATCAACAGTGGTCGGTTCGCCGCCCCAGCGCCCGCCTCCGTTAAACCTTAATGGAGGCGGTCGTTCTAAAACGATCACCATGATTAACATAAATTAACCGAGACTGTTATTTTATAACGACTGCCTTCGTTAATCAATTAACCACGACGGGCAAGTTATAGTAACTGCCTCAGTTAATTATCAATAACAAAGGTGGTTTAAGGACCACCTGCCTCGGTTAATAGATTACCGGAGGCGGTTGTTGTAACACAACCACCCCAGTTAATGGATCCTGCTTATATATACAGCATGCCTCCTCAATTAGAGTACTTTCCGCTGTAATAAGTGGGGGGAGGTTTTATCCTGGATTTCTTGAAGGAATGTGGTGTCCATCCAAATTTTGAGGCTGTACGTAGTAGGGGCCTTGCTGGAGCATGATTTCTGGTGGCTTGAACCCTCATATTTAGCTATAGGGGCTCAAGTAGGGAGACTGCTGAAGTGCTCTAACAATCAATACTCTCCTAAGAGATTTGATAAACATATAATTATCTGACTTAAGACAAAGTTAGAATAATATCTCTTTTCGGGTAGAGAGTAGCTTGTGCTCAAATGGAAGAGGTAAAAAGAAAGTTAATGCGAGTGTTTGTATTTTTCTAGGAGTTGTTTAAATCCTTTTATTTAGATGAATTAAAATCTATTTAATAGATTAGGTTATTTGGCCTGGAATTTTACTTTCCACTATTTTTTCATGTTGTCGTATAAGCCTATCTCAAATTTATAGCGTGAGAGATAAAGATTGATTCCATAGATTACTTTGTTATTTTTTCACTTTACAACTTATAACACGCTCTTCAATTTATTCTCCTAAATATAGCATATAAGTATCTCTCTTATGGCCAACAATAATACACACACACACAATCATATTATCTTAATTAATATATATCTAAATTACGATTACTAAAATAAATTCAATTCTAAAGGATCCAAACGTGCCTAATTTACTTTAGAATTTAAGATCATAACGTGCTCCTCAACTGTAAGACGTTTAGAGTGGCTTTGTTTAATCTTGAGATTCGCTAGATCTGAGATAATGCAGTGTGGTGGCTTGGTGTTGAGGAGCTATACATGTCTGTCAGATTCATCACAAATTCTTACAAATTCTTACAGTCGGTGATATAGAGACCTTTGTATCGTTGTGTTCAATCTGGTCTCTCTTTTTTTAATATTATCGAGCTATACTGTCTGATTTGTTAAAAAAATGTGATGCCTCGATGATTGTATCGTCCTTTGACTCCTTGTAATATATAATAGTCTGTCTGGTATCATTGATCTCACTTTATCAGAAATAGAAAAAAACGAGACGATCGATCGACCACCATGTGGTATGGTAATCAACGCAGTCCCATGGAGGTCGACAGGCAATGCAAATCATCTGAGATGCTGCGACTCTAGCACTCTCCAATCCACTCATCCCATCAGACACGGTCCCAATAGCATGGCCTTGAAGCTTACACTTTCGATGCATGCCGGAGTCGGCCGCCGCCGTCTCTCCATGCTGTTGCATCTCGCCGCTGCCTGCTACCTCCTCCTCCTCCTCCTCCTTGTGCCGCTGTCCCACGCCTCGTCGTCGTCGTCGTCGGTGGTGACGCACCTGCCGGGGTTCGACGGCCCTCTGCCCTTCTACCTGGAAACCGGGTACGTGGGCGTGGACGACGACACCGGGTCAGAGCTCTTCTACTACTTCGTGGAGTCGGAGCAGAGCCCGCGCACGGACCCCGTGCTCTTGTGGCTGACCGGCGGGCCAGGCTGCTCTGCCTTCAGCGGCCTCGCCTTTGAAATAGGTGAGTGAGTTATTAGCCCTTCGAATCCATCCATATATAACCGACCGTTAAACTAAATGCTATAAAAATGTATGCCTCATGTGAATATATATTGTTTTTTCGAGATAGTTTTTCATGTTGTACGTAGATGTTAATGGTGTATAATCATTCAAGTATTTCATCTTCATGCACAGGTCCGATAAAATTTGTGCTGCCGCCTTATAATGCACTTAATGAAAGCAGCTTGACGCAGTTGGTCTACAACCCATATTCATGGACACAGGTGATGTACATCAATTCATAGTCCTAAAAGAAAGAAAGAAACAACTCTCTCCATCGCCTAAATAAAGCCTCATTTGCATTTAGCTTGCGCCTTTCAGTTTGCAAGTATTCTCTTCGTGGATTCTCCTGTTGGCTCTGGTTTCTCGTATGCACGGGATCCCAAAGGCTATGATCTGGGAGACTACTCATCGTCTTCGCAGATCGTCACATTTCTAAAGCAGGTGAAAATAAACATAATTGGTCTCTTACATCCCTGATGAAAAAGTGCTTTCTGTAGAAGAACCTTGTGCCTCAATAACTTCTGTATGGTTATTATGTAGTGGCTCATCGACCATCCGCAGTATATTTCAAATATTTTCTACATTGGTGGAGATTCTTATGCTGGAAAGGTGGTTCCACTTATTATACAGTATATTTCAGAAGGTAAACTCTACGGAATGTTCCTTGTATCTCAGGATATATGAAAAGGCACAAATAATTTCACATTTAACTGCATCCTACCCGACCCAATGATATACTAATTTTCATAGGCATGATTGGTATGGTACCCTTTTATTTATTCACTTCTGAAAACCATTCTGAAACTTTCGCCAAAAAAAAAGAAAAGAAATTTTGTTCAATGGAAACTCCTCTTTTGTAAATAGATGCAAAAAATTCTACTTCCCTTCAAAATCATAAACTGACTCTTGAATTTTATAACACTTGCTCTCAGGAATTGAGGAAAGGCAACTGCCTCGTATCAATCTCAAGGCGCGTTGTTTTCTCTCGCCTTCAAAAAATTTAAATTGAGACAAAAAAGAGTCAAAATAGTGTGAGATCAATCAGGTGTATAGTTAGTTATTTGTTGTGCTTATATAATTATTTACAATTTCACAGGGCTATCTTGTTGGCAATCCTGTAACTGGCTCTAGGTTTGATGACAACTCTCGGATTCCAGCTTCTCATGGCTTTGGAATCATATCTGATCAGATGTATGAGGTACATAGAAATGACACATCAACACACTTTGACCAAGTCGAGCATAAGCTTTGTGCAGAATGTTTTAATTTTCCTTTTCACAGGCTGCAGTGGAGCATTGCAAAGGAGATTATGTGAACCCCACGAACAATTTGTGCTCTGGGGTGTTGCAAACTATTCAGAATGTAAGAATGAAGAGACATATACATGTGCACTGATCCATTTTTATTTCTTTTCATCATGTGTAATCAATTTCGCCATCTGAACATAAACTGGCCATTTCGCTGCAGCTCATTGCTGAAATCCAAATAGCAGATGTCGTGGACGACTTATGCCTTGAATTCGCACCAAAACACAAATATAATGGTGATTCAAGAAGGGCTCTTTCAGAAGAATCTATACGGCTTAATGAGCCGCCGAGTCGTCCGCTTCATTGTTTAGTAAGTTCGCCTCCACATCTGGTGTGTTAATTTGACAGAAGGTTTATACAAATGTGCAGGGACATGTGTTGTGATGTGGTGTGACAGTGACACTCTCTGTTCTCCTATCAAGAATTCATCTGGAATTGCTTTCCTTTCTGAAATTGCAGGAATATGGTTACAACATGGCTTCCTATTGGATGAACGTCAATGCTACCAGGGATGCTCTTGGGATCAAGGAGGTATTTGTTTTCGGTTTGCACCCCTAAATATGTTATTGTCAGAAAACTGCTTTTGCTAAGCACGAAAGTATTATAGTAATATCTTTGTGAAACTAGACCTGTGGTTAACGATATTGTAACCCGCTGTATAATCGGATGCTTTTGAACTAATGGCTAATGATGCAAATATGGCGATCTTCAAAAGGGGACAATTGGCGAATGGATAAGATGCGACAACGAGCTTCCTTACGCAAAAGACCTCCCAAGCAGCATCAAATACCATCTAAACCTCACGACCGGAGGTTACCGTGCACTTGTGTACAGGTGAGCATCCAAGAATTCAGAACAATTCTTTCTAGCTGACCTGAACCTTCTCCATGGCATGCCAATGCAATTGCGTTCTTTATGGGTGCAGTGGAGACCTTGACCTTAAAGTACCACTCCTCGGCACGCAAGCGTGGATAAGATCACTGAATTTCTCCATAGTTGATGACTGGAGAGCGTGGCACCTCGATACCCAGGCTGCTGGGTTAAGTCATCTAGCTCCCTTCTTTTTTTTTTTTTCGTTAACATAACACTCACATGTACATGGGGTTTATGTAGTTCACCCGCTGAAAATATATAAAAATATTTGCCAAATAAAAACTGTATTCCAATCCAATCGTCTAGAGTCCGCTATCTGACAGTGACATTATTTGCATTCTTTTTTCTTAAATTCTCCTGTTCAGGTTTGTGATAACATACGCCAACAATTTGACCTTTGCGACAGTGAAGGTAGCTACTATCTCCCTGTCCATCTTTCTGTCGATCACTCATGCACGTTTTCACGATTAGATCAGGTAATCAAGACGTGCTCCTAGTAACCTAATACGTTGTTGCTTGCGCAGGGTGCCGGGCCATATTACTCCAGAATACAAGCCTAGAGAAACTTTCGTGATGGTTCAAAGGTGGCTGGACGGTGGGCCTCTCTGAGGCATTTGCTTTGCCCTAGACTCCCAATGATGTCTCTTTTTTTTTTTTTTCTTTTCTGGCGAGTCCTGAACTTCACCCAAATAAATGTTTACATTCTTCTTAGGCTTCTTTTTCTTCTTACTAGATAAATGCCCATGCATCACAACAAACAAAATAATGTCGCGATAATATAAGTATGAATGTGTTGTCCTATTATTATCAATAATATAAGCATGGGGCTTAAGCATTCTACTCCTGCTTTGAAGTGAAATGGTGATTTTGTCCTAATTTTTTTAACTTTGCAATATTACCTCTGGGGTTTTAAAACGAAGAGAGACTTTACCCCTAATCTAGTGATGTCACTCTAACAGTGTTAACTTTTGGGCAAGAGGACAACTTTGCCCAAAGCGTTTTTACCTATATTTTTTATACTCCCCCCTAATCGAAAAATGAAGTTGTTTTTAGACAAGATTTTGGTCAAATATTGAGAATATAAATCATGAATAATTTAAAATTGTTGAGTTCAGAAATATGAAAATTATATAAATAGATTTGTTTTCAAATATATTTTCATAAAAGTATGTATATATCACAATTTCATAAATTTTTTTATAGAAATATGAACTCAAAGTTATGTTTTAAAGACCGTGTCATTGTCCTAAACGACTTCTAAATCTGATATGGAGGGAGTATTTGAGCTTTTACCCCTATTTACGTATAAGCATGTTGACATTTTTTATACATTTTTTTTAACAAAAGTGGACACAATTTTTTATACAGATTTTTTAAAAAAATCAATAGAATTTTATATCACACAATAAATTAACTTAAATTGGTAGAATTACCCATGTTGTAACTAAAACCTGACACATGTGACAACCTTTCATAAGACTGTCTCTAATAACCGAGACCAAAACATACGACTCATTCGTCATAGATTAGGGCCTGTGTGTCATATCGTCTCATAAATATGAAAGCCACGATGCATCCGAAGAAGCATATAGTATCACATTTGAAAATCCTACAGTCTCACAACTAAAAAGGTTGCACTCAGGCGTCTGAAAATCCTGAGGTAGAACTGAAAAGGCTACATCTGAATCTACTTAAAGTCGATGTGACAATGCAACGCTGAAAAGCCTAGTTCACATATGCTAAAAGGTCTATTATCATACTAGTCAAATTATTACAACAATCCAACGCAATCTATAGTACGACATCTGAAAAGACTGCAGTATCACATCTACAAAGCCTACGAGGTAGAACTGAAAATACTACATCTAATTCCACTTTAAATTCGATTTGACAACACAATGCTTTAGGCTATCCACACTCATCGTACTCTAAATTCATCCTCTAAAAGGAATATTCTGTCCTAGTCATCGAGATTCTCTACTCTATACTACTTTCTTCCGCACCCATCCATACTCTATATCTCTACTCTATATTTCTTTTTCGTTTTTAATTCCCACCCCATCCACCCACTCTCTCACCTCCCTCCTCTCTCTCCTCCCTCTCTTCCCATCCACCCAGCGCGACGGCGCTCCTGGGCGCGGCCCCGGCGACGGCGGGCGCGGCCCCAGCTCTCCCTCTCCCTCTCCTCCTCTCACTCTCTCTCCTCGGCCGGGGCTGACGCGCGCGGCTCCCCCACGCGGCCCGGCGGCGGGATTCGGCCGCACGGCCCGGCGGCGGCGCTCGCACGCGCGCCGGCGGCGGGGCTCGCCCACACGGCCCGGCGGCGGCGCTTGCCCGCTCGGCCCGGCGGGAGGGCTCGCCCGCTCGGCCCGCGGCGGTGCTCGCCCGCGCGGTTCGGCGGCGGGGCTCGGCCGCGCGGCCCGGCGGCGGCGACGCTCCCTCCTCGAGCTGTCCACAGCGAGCGGCGGGCGCGGCTCCGCGGCGGCCACCCTCCCTCTTCTCTCACCTCCCCCTTCTCTCTCCTCGGCGGGCCCCGCAGCGTCCTTTAGCGTCGCCTCCGTACGCGCGCGACAGATGAAGGAGAGGAGGCCGCCCGCTTCGATAGCGTGCGTGGTAGCGTGCCGCGCTGCAGCATCCACGCACGCTATCGCGCCCTCCAGTACGCGCGTAGCGTACCCGGTGCGGATAGCCTTAAAAGCCTAGTTCACAGATGCTGAAAAGTCTACTACCTGTCAATTATTACAATAATACAATGTTATTATAGCACAATATTATTCTAAAACTTGCAACTACCAAATCTAATAAACTACTGAGTGCAATATGACCACTTTCCCGTACTAAAAGCATCAGGATTCTTCATTGATGCTCTAGCGTGGCAAGCACACTCCAATTTCTTCTCCCTCTCCTCCTTACACGGAGCAGCATGTCTCCTTTGGTCCTCTTCTTTGTGCTCCTTCTCAAGTTGCCCCCTCTTTGCTTCTCTCCTTCACCAACTGCTTTCGCTTCTCCTCCCAGTCCTTCATGCTCTGAATTGAAGGAGTTGCTTGTCCTCCACATCAATTTCGGTATCGATCCATTGCTCGAAATCACAAAGTGGACCAAGCTCCTACAAAAAGGTGTTTGTTAGGCACCTAATAAAACTTGAACAATTGTAAACGACATAACTGAGTAGTAAAATATATCACATTCTCACCAGCAAACCAATGCAGCTGGCAAGTAGGGGAGGGTCAAACTCATAGTTGTTGCACATCCAATACGTACCTCTACCCATATGTCTCCTCTTTCTCGGACCTCTTTACCCTTAAGGGATCACCACAGGAGCACATCAGCTATGGAACACCACTAGGCAGTGGCAAATGCTCGAAGGCATTTCCATACCCGATCCTATTACAAATCTGAACCATATGTCGGTGTCAAGACCAAAATGAAAATATACATACACTAGTGTTTCAATGAACACAATGAAAAAAGATTTGCAGTGATTACCTAGGCTTCTTTGTGTTACCACGCCTTGGCATCCTACATTTGCATGTCAGTATGTCACACATATTAATCATTGATTCAAACCTGAACTAATGAAGGTACCTAATGTTCCATAATACACAAAATATAAACAAAAGTAATGCATACAAAATGAACAAGGGAGTCATGATATCTTTCTCTCAAAGATCTACGGATCAAATCGAAGTTTCCAAGGTCAAAATGCCTGATTGCAGTTGTTTTGGTGATTTAGAAGAGGGAGGAAATGAGGGGGAAGACGAACAAATGGAGCAGGACTCGGGTAGGAGGGAGGGCTGTCGAGTTAAGCCAAGCTCGACGCCATGGATCTTGGCGCCATGACCGCTGTCATGAGCTCGGCGCCAATATCTATGATGCCGAGTTTAGGCACCACGATGTCTTATAAGCATGGCGCCGAGACGTACGTGTTACCTCGACGAGGGTCTAAAGTTACGTTTAGGATCCTCAGGGGTGAAACGTAATTTTTTTTTATTTTTTAATGTTAATTGCAAAAAATTCGGTCGCCCAGGATGATGCGGTGGCTTCGCCCCCGTGTGATGTCAGACATCTAAAATTTTTAAATTGATGTGACCGTCTATTTTTCTAAAAATTTATTTTGAATTTAACATCATCACGTGCTCGGTGCTCCTCAACGGTAAGACGTACTAGTGGCTTTGTTTAATCTTGAGATTCGCTAGATCAAATATTTGAAATGCATATAAGATCGAGATGCGATGCCTCGATGATCGTATATTATACGATGGTCTGTCAGCTATCCATGTTTCTGATTTTATTAAAAAAAAAGAAAAAACGAGACGATCGAGGTAAGGGCAATGTTATTCTGGTCAAAACGTAAACAAACTGGTAAGGGCAAGGGTAATAACCCTCCACCAATTATAACAAAATGAAGACAATATTGATCATTATACCGTAGTGATTAAAAGAATGACAAAACGATAAACAAAAATGTCTCATACAGCAAAATATGCAATCCAACGTAAAGAAAAGAGAACAATAGGTCATTTTTTTTCTCGATCACGCAAAAAAGTATTTCAGGATTTAACGACATTGTGCTTTCAGTGGTAGGCGACGTTTCCTGTCAACAGCGAGGTGTATGTGGTGACTTCATTAATCTCGAGATCTGCCGGCACAATGTTTCATAGGTGCTCAGGGGTTAGGTTTGCGTATATGTATTTACATGTGTGAGTGTGCGTGTGTTGTCTATGTCTATACTGTATAATTCGCAAAAAAAACATACCTTAAAAGCGCCTAAGAGGGCAGAAGAGTTGTACAATGACGTTGAGACCCACTTTAGTGTAAAAGTCTATATTGTCACATTGTGCACTTATCAACCCGAATTGTTGCACGGCCTAGCTTGCGAGGACCCATATTGTCGTCTGGCAGGAACAACTCACGAAGTGCCTACATGTTACTTGGGTCGCCGCCGAAGATTTCATTGTATGCCATTGTGGCCGACGCGGATGGAGTCAACGTCCGGCTGGTTAGGCACTTCTGGATGAGATGCTCACCTCGCTTAGACACCTTGATATGTGACAGGCTCTGCATCGCTATCCACTTGCTCCATTTAGGAGAGCGTGTAACAGAACCGACCAATTTATACGAACACAAGTACAGCGACAGCTGTTTTCCCAGCTATCAAGCCACACTTGAGCTAATATAAACCCGGTAGTCCGTGAAATCTCGAAGGATTTCAAACTTTTACACAGTACGTACCCCAAGGATCGCAGAAACTCAGCAGTACACATACACATGATACATAGATTCGCACATATTTCAAATACATCAGAGTACAAGATAAACTTTTACAAAAAAAGTTCAATAGTGGAAACGAAATCGTTTTACATAAGCTTAATTTCATAATACAGTGCCGAGTACCGACCAGTCATAGCAACATAGATGAGACAGATAACATGACCTTGCCCAAGGTCTAGTCTTCCTCTCCCGAAGGATAGAAGTAACTCTTTAGTCAACCAAGCATTCCTCCTGCAATATTGGGAATAAAACCCTGAGTACTCAATTGTACTCAGCTAGACTTACCCGACATGAAGTAAATAAAAAGACTCTCAAGGATATATAAGGCTTATTTGGTGGAGCTCAGAGGATAGCAACATTTTTGCATAAAAAGCATTACTACAATAGTTCCTCAACTTATCAATTTTAGATATTGTTCAGCTTCGATTTCAGTTCAGCTATTATAGCTAAGGTTTGCAGCTATACTAAGCAATCACTTGATATTATAGCAATCAATAAACCATATGATTTCTGATATCCACAGATATCAACCTCATCTCACCATAATCATTATGTTCAAGTTGTTAACCTCTACCTCACCAGAAGATCAGTTCAGTTTCTCACTAACCAGGAGAGATGGCGATTCGAATCGATTGTACCAGCTGGCAAATATGCCAATCACAAACCCTGTCAGCCGTGCCACTGGCTTATTGGGTCACCGTTAAATCCTTCTGAAACGCAATATGTCGCGAGTTTGGCGGGGACCATATTCTCAGAGACCAACCCACTTCCAGGATGCATAAGGTCCCTGACCTGCCCTTGGTAAAATAGTGTCTCCGCACATACTTCCTACCTCCAGAATATGTCTGCCTAGTCGCACCAAAGCTCGGCTCAGAAAGAAATACTCGGCTTCGCGGTCAGAACGACTTATCTGGCCAGCTATGTGACGATGTCCTTCAATCTCAACTGATGTCTGGTGGCCTCAGTCCTAGTCGGCCGCAAGCAGCACCGAAGTCAACATGACCCATGTCATGCAGCTCCCCGCTACCTAGCCTTGATTCTCTCATTATTTCATTGTGGCATGGTGACACATATAGCCAACCATGTGGATCTCGTCAGTCACCACCTACACTCGCGGATGACAGGAAATCACCCGACTTTCTCGCGAATGACAGGAAATCACCCGACTTCTACCGGTCTAAGCAGGGCTAAGCATAAGATCAGTCACCTGTCTAGTAATAGTATCAGGTTCACATATATAGTAGACAAGGTAGATATGCAGCAACGGGTTCAAACCAACTCCTATACTTAATGCACAAACATACGATTTAATAAAGACCGGTGCATTTATAAAAAGAGATAGGTGGAGGCTTAGAGATGCTCCGGGGCTTGCCTGGGGTTCAGCACTAAGTTAGTGTTTGTTAGATGACACTTGTTCGACGAGCATTTTTCATCCAAGCACTCGATTAGTCCTTCCACCTTCGTGATTAGTCCACCACACCGTCTTGTGGTTAGTTCCATCATCATGTCCTTCACTCCACGTGTTTATCTATCGTACCTAAATGAGATGCACAATGCACATATATGAATAAAAGGAAGTAATACAAGGCATGTTAATCTACCATCACTGAACCATAAGCTAACAATCACACCAAGCAAAGCAAAGTCAAAGCAATCATAATCCCACACATGCAGTTTGTGGGCAGCAGGACAGCAAGCATAAGATTTAACCATAACTGAAGCTATATACATCCAACCAGGGTGATCTAAGACTTTCTGAAAAGCTATTGAAATTGTCTACAACTTTGCTATTATCATGTTAAGATGATTCAATACACATAAAGGTCAAACAACACAAAGAAGGAAGTTCTGTCCAGATTTGGACAGATTCTGTCCTCACGCTTCAAACAATCAAAACTACGGATATAGACTATCAAAAGGGATGATCCTAGACAATTTGGAGCTTCCTAGAGCTAGATATGGAATTTCAAACCACAACACAATTCCTGCGAATTTTTGCTGCATAATAGAAACTGTGGGGCCCACTCGTCATAGACACAAGGGGCCTTGTTCTTCCTCTGTCCATTCGAACGAGCAGAGCAGGAAGAGGGGAGGGAGGCCGTCGGGCTGCTCCGGCAGAGAACAGCGCAGGGAGGAGAGGGAACCGGGAGGGAGAGAGGAGGTGCAGCAGGCCGGCTGCGGCACGCTGCGCCCTGCCCTGGCTAGCTGCAGGCAGCTGCGGCGCGCTGCACCCACCCATGGCCGGCCGCGGCTTGCAGGGAGGCGACCGGTGGCGGCCTGCAGAGGCAGCAGGCGGCTCTGGCCGGTGCGACGGCGGCCAAAGGTGGAGTAGAGGACCGCGGAGCTGCAGGACACGAAGGCCGCGAAGGAGAGGGAGTGGAAGGCGGCCGGCAGTGGAGCTCGGAGGTCATCCATGGAGGACGCGTCCATGGCGGCGTTCGGCTTGCTGCGTTCGAGAGGGAACGAGAGCATGGAGGGCGAGAGAGGAGTGGGAAGGAAGGAGGAAGGAGTGGAGGATGCCGTCGTGCCTCCTTTTCTCGGGCAGAGGCGAGGATAGAGGTGGAGAGGTGGCCGACATGGAGTAGCGAGCTCCAGAGCTCAGTTGCCGCGTGGACAAAAGCTCGAACAGGTGGCGGGTGTGTTTCTGCCGAGTTTGGGATTCGATTTTGGGCATATTCCCAGCATATTCTGCCCTGGGCGCCAAAACAAAAGAGGTAGCCTGCGCAATGCCCTACGATATTTTTTAAGTAAGCTTGGCCATTTGATAAATGTATTAGCGGATAATTAGCCCTCAAGTTGATGCTATCAACAGCATAATTACGATCAAGGATCGAGTGGCAAACCTTGTCAAACAGTCTCGGATTGGTCCCAAATTTTGATATGTTGTGCTCCAAAGAGTTTGTGATAACTTTTATTTTGGGTCCCCCTCAAGTTGCTTAACAAAATTTGGAGAAAGCAACACGTCATTGCAATAGGGGCAGATTTCAGACAGAAAATAATTCAAACTCTGGAATCAGTTTTTCCTCTATATTGTATCCACTGTTTGAGGCACTTAAAGGTTGAATCATGACTTGGTCAATAAATAACATTTGTTCTACTCCAAAATATCTATAACTTTTATTTTGGGTCAAACTTCATATCTTGCTCCAAAATAATATTTCCACTTTGGTCAAACTAATGTAATTAGAGAGCTCAGAGTAGATGTTTAGGCCAATAAAGGTATTTTCTTGGCATTTGCTCAACATGAAACCTTCATGAATTTTGTTGTAGAGTTCAAGTAGAGTTGTTCGGGCAAGGTTGCAAGGTTTGGTTGACTTTGCATGCTCATCTTCACTTAATCCATAAATCCAATTAAGTGAATAACTTGTCATTCCATGTGAATTCTCAATTCGGATCTTTATGAACCATTTCCAATGATCATGGTAGATGATATGAAGGTGAGACAGTGATCAAGATCATTTATTGACATAACTTGGTTAGGTTCACACTCACTGGTTAGCTCGTGACTAACACCTGGGGTGTTACAGCCTTCCCTCCTTAAAGGAATCTCGTCCCGAGATTCGGAACATAAGCGCTTTCAAGGGTAAAGAAGCATGTCAGCCCCTTTTCCAAGGCGGTGCTAGTAGGAAGCTACTTAAAAATTCCATAGCGCTCATAGGCAGGGGTGATCACCTCATGGCTCATGAAAATGTATGGACGGCAAGGGTTTGTTGAGTCGTTACTCCAAGATATCATGTACCTCCATTTACCATGGTGCAAATGCAAGAGAGATCATTAAGGATAGGACAACTTTCTGATCATTCAAGAATTCTTTGTAGTTGACTCTTGTTTGAAGAATTTCTTTCATTGATTTTTATGAAGCATTGTTACTTCAGGAGGAATCCAAGACAAAACGTCCCAATTAGCACTCTTAGTATAAGGGTGTGAATTGGAGTGTCCAAGAGTAGCTTCAGAACATCTGTTTCCCTAGAGGATATAGCATATACCACCATTTTCATGTGGGATGAGATCATAGACGAGGCAGATATTTGCTGAGCAGAGGAAATTGTTAATCAACATACAAGGTTCATGTCGGTCGTCGATGCCAAATTACTGAAATGTAGACTGATGGAAGGCTACATAATGTTCCATGTGTACAGTTCTCTTTCTGATGTCAACACTGTATTATTTGAGTTTGTTGAGTGAACGATGAATGCGATAGCTGACTCTGTCGGCTCAGTGCTTTTGATGACCATTAAAATAAAGAAATCCTTGTCCAAACAGCAACAATCATTTTGGGTGAGTCTGAGGTGACATCTTTATAACTATTGTCGTAAGAAAAACACTAATAGCAGTAGCCATTTTTGACAAGATCCTTAAAAACAAAACACATATGCTCGATTTGATCAATTCTTCCTGATTGGCCTGAGGTATGCTATGCTAAAGATAGGACGAACTCTGGATTAGTTTCATTATGTACACAAAGTTTTCTGTCACTCCGTGATAAAAGGCACAGAGGACATCAAGTGACAAGTGTAGGCATACAGATGCATATGGTTACACTCCATTCTCTTCCAAGGCACAAGATTCTGGCAGGCATTTACTCGAGTAAGGTGATTCTTGTAAATGCTTCCAAAATGAGCTGAAAACTATAGTTCATGATCCGGGACAATGGTTTGGGGTGCACCATGCAGTAGCAAAAGTTTGTGCAATATGCAACTTGGCATACACATTTGCATGATGGTTAGTCTAGACAGACATGAATTGTGCAGGTTGATGAGACAGATCACAAATTCCTGCATAGAATCAAAAACCTTTTTGTACACGAGGAAAACCGATGAGCAATCCCAAACTTATGTATTCTCATTTGCAGTCGAGAATAAACAAGATTGAAGCGGATTGGCAGGTTTAATGAGGTTGGTTGTGTAGAGTGTTTACTCACAAAGTTTTGAGAAGCAGTCCTCTACCAACAACTTGAGTACAACTTTCTTCATGATACAGCCGTGAGTTAACAAACCAACTTGTTGAACTACTTTGGACAATGTGTAAACCTTCTTATTTCGCATCAGAAATCCGAGATCAGAGGGTTTCCAAAAAGAAATCTGAAATACGTTGTTTGACAAAATTCAACTTGTCTTCACTTCACACTTCCATGAGTTGAGTGGTAGAACACCTTGACCGATCAAGAATAAGGAACTAATTAATTTTTTTTAATGTCCTTTTTGTTGTTCATACCATAGAGTATCAAAAAGGGCACCTGATTGCACCAAGATGTACTATGGTATTGACTTCATCTGTTGGGGTGTCTTTTGTAGCTCTTCACTACGCTGAAACCATAGTTTGCACTATCTGAGTGATTGACAAAGATGGAATTGGCTTCATTATAGCAAGGCCTTGGAGGTGAGGGTGCCACAAATAGTACCATTTGGCTTAGGGGTTTCTTGCGTAGCATGGTTCTATAAGACATGGCCTTCAAAAACGGGGTTAACTACTTCTATATAACCACGGGACATACTTGTTAGCATGAAACAACACTTCTTGATAGTGATCTATTTGGCTATTTCATGCATCCATTTCTTTATGTCAAACAGACTAATCCAATTGGGCAATACATTGCTCACATGAGAGAGCGAATGAACAAACTTCTACATTTCATCAGCAGAGGCAATCATCTCATCGAGCAGAAACTATTAACGGCCGGTCTTGTTCCTTCTTGATACAAGAACCAAATACACTTCATTGCTTAGCTGCAGACTATTCTTCACACTGGGGTAACTAGTTAGTTGTCCCTAAAAAGGCTCTACATCTTTAGCTTTTGTAGCAAATGGTTGCAGATGATATACATGCACAAGGTCACCATCACGGTCAGCAGACATGAAGCAACACATGAGAAGATTTATTTTGTATGATCTTCATGCAAATAGGTATTGAACTTGGATAGAAGCTAGTGGACTTGCAAATAACCTATCAGAAAACATATCACATCCTGCTAACTATTGCCTGACTGATACTTTGCAGATAACTTTAAAGTTCGTGTGCTCTTTTGATCCCACAATAATGGCAGGTGCTGGTTGATATGCCCTAGTAGATCATGTCAGATTCTTTGTTTACCGCATCTTGTAGTATGTCAATGTTGATGTCAGTGACCTGCTCTTCAAAGATCATTCTCTTTGTGACTTCTGAAGGAAGCTATATACTTGACAAACATCTGTATCTTCTGATAGAACATTGAAGGATCGAGTCGGTAAAGACTTTGCAAGATAGATCAAGAAACATAGGGATAAATCAATTTGAATTAGAGACACCTTCAAAGATAGATTTAGGAAAAATCCATGGAAGACAACACATTGGTATTACTTCATAATGGATTACGATTAGAGGCTGGGATACCAACGTGTGCCGAGAAGCACTACTTTATTGGGCGTCCCCACAAAGAGGTTCTCGGTTTCGTCATGGCACCATCAGTCAATAATCATAACACCACTATCAAACATGACCAACGAGAAATCTTAAGAAACATGGATAGATTGGGAGATACGAGATATTACGCATCGGTGTAGTTTTGCAATGCATCACGACCAGAGACCTCGATATTCGCACGTGCCGAGCAACACAGCCTAGTGGTTGCGATCCACAGGATGTCCTCAGGTTTCGTCGCAGTATCATTGATCACTGGATCATAACAACATAAATGAACATACAACCAATGAGAAAATCATGCGTGGCAAGGATAGATTTGTACAAGGATGACATTTCGCAGAGGGAAGGTAAGCTACTACAATCAATTATAGGGTTAATAGCCAACAAGAGCATGATTTGGCAATGAAAACATGAGTTAGAAGACAGATTAGTTGCCAAAATAGCAGTACATGAGGCTTTGCTTCAGTCCCACGCGGTTTCCATGTGTCTAGTATGGAGATTACCCGACCCATGATTTACAAGAGATTAGATACAAGGAGGGAAAATCATGAGACAAAGATTGACAAGCATCTTGAGAAGAAGATAACCATAGACAACCAGATGTCTCATGAACCAACTATATACAACAATCATAGGTTGAGTTGACAAACATCATGATTCATACCGAAAGAATACAAGGAAAATGGGGAAGGAGAGATTTAACTCACACAAGATGGTTTCCTTCAAGTGAGTAACAAGGAGAGGGTCTAGATAGAAACATGGCATAAGAGAATTATAGGTTAGCTACCAAGGATAACTAACATGAGATTCTATAATTCCACATGCATCTCGCATCTATCAAGAAACCTTCAGACCATCCAATGGCGTGAGCTTGTGTACCATTAATTAGTACTAGGAGACTCTTAATGATCAACATCGCTAGGCCTTTAGAGAGATTTGGAAAACAACTTGATCATGGGACAGATTCAATGCATGATTTGTGAGATTGAATTGATAAAACCATAACATGATCCATAATGAAAAGATTACAAGGAACTTCTGGGTAAGCTGAGAAGAGGTTCAAATCAAGGATTTGGGCAAAGACTCCAATGAACATGATGTAGGCAAGCCTTGCTGAATGAAATCTAAACATTCTCTAGATATGGAGAAGACTGCTGGAAGTAAGAAACAGATTAGATCAAATCATTTGTAGGGGTGATCGATTTTGCATAACCTGATTTCCAAAGAAAAGATTATAAGATCTAATTTAACAGAGATCAAGCTATCATCATGACATCTAGAAGGACTAGAGGAGACACTCCAGATAGGATTTGGATAAGGCTTTAGATGAAAGAAAATGCAGACATGGTTTCATAGATCTTGAACAAGAACATATGACAACCATAGGCTAGCATTAAGAGAAAACTCAGGTGGGTCTATTGTGCCAAATGAAAAGCCTACAGGCAGATTTGGTTTAGCTTCTGACAAGATTTATGATTGAGAAATACTTATAGAGGCTACTTAAAGGTTTAGCAACTCTTATGATTTCAAAACAAGCAAGGAAGAGAGGCAACATAAGTTGTAAACTTAATAAGGCTATTCAGACAACGTAGAACAAGGGTGAGAAGAAGCATACTTATGCAACAAGCAACAATCACATGATGCAACAATCATGATGCATGCTCGTCCTATTCGTTCTCACTTAGTTGCCTATATATAACATGGCAAATACGTTCTAAGTCGGTGGCATAACATACGTACTCTCTCGGTATATAGCTAGTCGTTAACTACCATATACGCATTCAAGGTTAGCGTACCTGCAGAAGATTCATTTCAGCCCAACCCCACATGTATGCATGGCAATAAGAAGCACTTTTTGCCGGAAATGCTCCCATGAGCACTTGCGACCCCAAGAAAAGTAATTACTCCATCATACTTCCATAAGTACACATATGAATCACATGTACTCACTTCAGTAACCATAAACACTCACCATAGATCGACGGTTGTTCGATCGTACACTCACATCTCACCTTACCTCATTCGACGTGGCACATTGGCCCATAAGAAGCAATAAGAAACCGACAGTTCATAATTATCCGCACGATAAAACCAAATGAACCGCAAAATAGAAACATGATGCAATTTCCCCAAATTAGTACTTAAATAAGCCACCTAATAATCCTAATATGGGCTATAAGACTTGGTCCTTGGCACACTTAGTTTGTTCAAACCATTTGTTTAAAACACCTATATATAGCTATAAGTTGGTAATTAGTTTTGCAAACTCAAAACTTTTTATTTTTAAATACTCATGTGACGGTACATGCTGAATTTTTGCTCTGGTACCAACTTTAACAGAACCGACCAATTTATACGAGCACAAGTACAGCGACAGCTGTTTTCCCAGCTATCAAGCCACACTTGAGCCAATATAAACCCGGTAGTCCGTGAAATCTCGAAGGATTTCAAACTTTTACACAGTACGTACCCCAAGGATCGCAGAAACTCAGCAGTACACATACACATGATACATAGATTCGCACATATTTCAAATACATTAGAGTACAAGATAAACTTTTACAAAAAAAAGTTCAATAGCGGAAACGAAATCGTTTTACATAAGCTTAATTTCATAATACAGTGCCGAGTACCGACCAGTCATAACAACATAGATGAGACAGATAACATGACCTTGCCCAAGGTCTAATCTTCCTCTCCCGAAGGATAGAAGTAACTCTTTAGTCAACCAAGCATTCCTCCTGCAACATTGGGAATAAAACCCTGAGTACTCAATTGTACTCAGCTAGACTTACCCGACATGAAGTAAATAAAAAGACTCTCAAGGATATGCAAGGCTTATTTGGTGGAGCTCAGAGGATAGCAACATTTTTGCATAAAAAGCATTACTACAATAGTTCCTCAACTTATCAATTTTAGATATTGTTCAGCTTCGATTTCAGTTCAGCTATTATAGCTAAGGTTTGCAGCTATACTAAGCAATCACTTGATATTATAGCAATCAATAAACCATATGATTTCTGATATCCACAGATATCAACCTCATCTCACCATAATCATTATGTTCAAGTTGTTAACCTCTACCTCACCAGAAGATCAGTTCAGTTTCTCACTAACCAGGAGAGATGGCGATTCGAATCGATTGTACCAGCTGGCAAATATGCCAATCACAAACCCTGTCAGCCGAGCCACTGGCTTGTTGGGTCACCGTTAAATCCTTCTGAAACGCAATATGTCGCGAGTTTGGCGGGGACCATATTCTCAGAAACCAACCCACTTCCAGGATGCATCAGGTCCCTGACCTGCCCTTGGTAAAATGGTGTCTCCGCACATACTTCCTACCTCCAGAATATGTCTGCCTAGTCGCACCAAAGCTCGGCTCAGAAAGAAATACTCGGCTTCGCGGTCAGAACGACTTATCTGGCCAGCTATGTGACTACGTCCTTCAATCTCAACTGATGTCTGGTGGCCTCAGTCCTAGTCGGCCGCAAGCAGCACCGAAGTCAACATGACCCATGTCATGCAGCTCCCTGCTACCTAGCCTTGATTCTCTCATTATTTCATTGTGGCATGGTGACACATATAGCCAACCATGTGGATCTCGTCAGTCACCACCTACACTCGCGGATGACAGGAAATCACCCGACTTTCTCACGAATGACAGGAAATCACCCGACTTCTACCAGTCTAAGCAGGGCTAAGCATAAGATCGGTCACCTGTCTAGTAATAGTATCAGGTTCACATATAGAGTAGACAAGGTAGATATGCAGCAACGGTTTCAAACCAACTCCTATACTTAATGCACAAACATATGATTTAATAAAGACCGGTGCATTTATAAAAAGAGATAGGTGGAGGCTTAGGGATGCTCCGGGGCTTGCCTGGGGTTCAGCACTAAGTTAGTGTTTGTTAGATGACACTTGTTCGACGAGCATTTTTCATCCTAAGCACTCGATTAGTCCTTCCACCTTCGTGATTAGTCCACCACACCGTCTTGTGGTTAGTTCCACCATCATGTCCTTCACTCCACGTGTTCATCTATCGTACCTAAATGAGATGCACAATGCACATATATGAATAAAAGGAAGTAATACAAGGCATGTTAATCTACCATCACTGAACCATAAGCTAACAATCACACCAAGCAAAGCAAAGTCAAAGCAATCATAATCCCACACATGCAGTTTATGGGCAGCAGGACAGCAAGCATAAGATTTAACCATAACTGAAGCTATATACATCCAACCAGGGTGATCTAAGACTTTCTGAAAAGCTATTGAAATTGTCTACAACTTTGCTATTATCATGTTAAGATGATTCAATACACATAAAGGTCAAATAACACAAAGAAGGAAGTTCTGTCCAGATTTGGACAGATTCTGTCCTCACGCTTCAAACAATCAAAACTACGGATATAGACTATCAAAAGGGATGATCCTAGACAATGTGGAGCTTCCTAGAGCTAGATATGGAATTTCAAACCACAACACAATTCCTGCGAATTTTTGCTGCATAATAGAAACTGTGGGGCCCACTCGTCATAGACACAAGGGGCCTTGTTCTTCCTGTGTCCATTCGAACGAGCAGAGCAGGAAGAGGGGAGGGAGGCCGTCGGGCTGCTCCGGCAGAGAACAGCGCAGGGAGGAGAGGGAACCGGGAGGGAGAGAGGAGGTGCAACAGGCCGGCTGCGGCACGCTGCGCCCTGCCCTGGCTAGCTGCAGGCGGCTGTGGCACGCTGCACCCTACCTATGGCCGGCCGCGGCCTGCAGGGAGGCGACCGGTGGCGGCCTGCAGAGGCAGCAGGCGGCTCTGGCCGGTGCGACGGCGGCCAAAGGCGGAGTAGAGGACCGCGGAGCTGCTGGACACGAAGGCCGCGAAGGAGAGGGAGTGGAAGGCGGCCGGCAGTGGAGCTCGGAGGTCATCCATGGAGGACGCGTCCATGGCGGCGTTCGGCTTGCTGCGTTCGAGAGGGAATGAGAGCATGGAGGGCGAGAGAGGAGTGGGAAGGAAGGAGGAAGGAGTGGAGGATGCCGTCGTGCCTCCTTTTCTCGGGCAGAGGCGAGGACAGAGGTGGAGAGGTGGCCGACATGGAGCAGCGAGCTCCAGAGCTCAGTTGCCGCGTGGACAAAAGCTCGAACAGGTGGCGGGTGTGTTTCTGCCGAGTTTGGAATTCGATTTTGGGCATATTCCCAGCATATTCTGCCCTGGGCGCCAAAACAAAAGAGGTAGCCTGCGCAATGCCCTACGATCTTTGTTAAGTAAGCTTGGCCATTTGATAAATGTATTAGCAGATAATTAGCCCTCAAGTTGATGCTATCAACAGCTTAATTACGATCAAGGATCGAGTGGCAAACCTTGTCAAACAGTCTCGGATTGGTCCCAAATTTTGATATGTTGTGCTCCAAAGAGTTTGTGACAACTTTTATTTTGGGTACCTCTCAAGTTGCTTAACAAAATTTGGAGAAAGCAACACATCATTGCAATAGGGGCAGATTTCAGACTTAGAAAATAATTCAAATCTGGAATCAGCTTTTCCTCTATATTGTATCCACTGTTTGAGGCACTTAAAAGTTGAATAATGACTTGGTCCATAAATAACATTTGTTCTACTCCAAAATATCTGTAACTTTTATTTTGGGTCAAACTTCATATCTTGCTCCAAAATAATATTTTCACTTTGGTCAAACTAATGTAATTAGAGAGCTCAGAGTAGATGTTTAGGCCAATAAAGGTATTTTCTTGGCATTTGCTCAACATGAAACCTTCATGACTTTTGTTGTAGAGTTCAAGTAGAGTTGTTTGGGCAAGGTTTCAAGGTTTGGTTGACTTTGCATGCTCATCTTCACTTAATCCATAAATCCAATTAAGTGAATAACTTGTCATTCCATGTGAATTCTCAATTCGGATCTTTATGAACCATTTCCAATGATCATGGTAGATGATATGAAGGTGAGACAGTGATCAAGATCATTTATTGACATAACTTGGTTAGGTTCACACTCACTGGTTAGCTCGTGACTAACACCTGGGGTGTTACAGAGCGCAGGCGGTGCATGCTCTCCATGGGCTGTAAAGTCTAAATGCGGCGGCGGCCGTGGCAGGCTCTAGGAGTGACGACTACCTCGCCTTTGTGACAAGCTTGGCAAAGCGCTTGAGCCATCCATCGAAGGAGGTCACCTGAGGGATGTTGTTGACAGTGCCTGTGGCCGCCGTCGCATCCACGTCCGTTGCGTCTCCTAGGCTTGGCATCCATGATGGCAGGTTGACCCTCCCCCTCCCCGTGGCAGCGATGTGCCCTGTGGTGACCTCACCAACAGAGACGAGTCCCTTATCCACTGTGCAATGCTTGCCGGAGATCGATTGTCCACCAGCGCGGCGTCCTCATCCTAAATGGAGACCGATGGAGCAGCCGAGCACCCAGGCATAGGCGCACTTGCTAGTAGGATTACGACGAGCGAGGTGACGAACTCAGAACTCCTCTAGCATTGGGTCATCACACGTGGAACCAAGTTATTTGTACCTATGTCACTACATGTTTGCTTGTTTCTTCCCTCAAAAGAGTGTCTTGTTGATGGTTATGATGGTAGGAAACAGGGTATAAATACCGTCAATAAGATTCCCCCACACTTAAGTCTTTACTCGTCCTCGAGTAAAGGTTAGAAAGAAGAGTAAGACATATCCAAGGTAGTGGTGAACAAAGTTTTCATTTAATACATAGCTTATACTAGTGGGTTATGTGGCATTGTCTAGCATATATCCTTGAGATGTTGAGAAATGGAATAAGTCTCAAGGCAAAGTCATCTCACTTTTTACCTTCTCAGTACTTAGAATTTTTGATATTAGTTTTAAAAGGAAATCACATAGTTCATTCTTACTCCTCAAATAGTACTATTAAGTCAGTCAATTGTATATGATTCCTTACCAAGGCATATCTTGAGGATGCCTTCTTTGTTTTATCCTACATCTATCAGGCTTATGTGTAGTTCAGGTAGGGATAACATGGCAAGCATACTTACATTGCATATATTGTAAAATCAAAGCAAGGATCCAAGGAGAAAAATGTCATAGACCTAGATCAAAATGTGCAAGTGTGTGGAAAATGGTAAACTATAATGCTCTTTTATTTGAGATGATCTCTCTCTACTTTGTTTTGGGACATGGCTATCATTTTTCTTTTCTTTTATTCATGAGCCCAGATTTGCTCATATATATATTGTTTCTTTTTCTTAGTCTTCACTTGTCCATCTTTCTTTCTTTTTCATTTTGCATAGCCATTGTCCCTTTGTCCATATCAACTAAGAGAGATATTCATTGACCTTTAAAACATGGAGCAATTATTCAATGGAAATGGATGGCATGTTGTTGCGTACTTCCCGTGTAGAAGCAGCATATATGTGTGGTGTGTATGTGATCTTAATCTTTGGACTATGACATATTTCTCAACATGGGTCAACATGGTTTGATCAAACTCAAAGCAATTGCAAGTAGCATGATTAGAAGGGGTTTCAAACATGGTGATCATATATGGTTTTGGTAGGAATTCTCTTACTATTGAGGAGTAAGTGACACTATGGTTTTATGACATTTTCACAAATAAACCTCTAAGTACTTTGAATGGAAAAGTGTGAATCATGAGCCAAGAGTTATCTCACATTATCAATATCTTAGTCAATATGGTTTTCTATCAAGATATTTACCCACGAGCATAGGCATATGCATAAATTTGAACTTTGTGTTACCTCTACTCTTCAAATGTTATGAATTTTATCTCTTTTATTTTGGGATGCAAGTATTCAAATTTTTATTTTCATTTTTATTGAAGAACAAAGAAATAGATTAAAGAAATGTACGATTCGAGAGGGAGAAAGAGTGCAAACCAGTTAGGAAGCATACTCTCGCCGCAGGGAGTCTGGCTGGTGGGTCCAGGCCCCAATGGTGGGGTCAGCCGACCCCACCAAAGGGTCGTTGTCCCCTCCATTTGAATCTCCTCGTCTCAAAACGTAATCCTGCACAATTGTTTTCCCGTTGGGCTTCATTTTGTGGGTCGTTCGACCCATGTTTTGTGATCTTTCACGTCCCACTTGATCCAGCAGACGTGCTGTGCACCGTGGCATGTTCCAAATTGCCGCAAGGGCTGTTCAGGGGGTCGTTCGACCCCCCACACTTTGTTCTTTCCATCTGGTGACACAGGAATAGAGAACACATGAAGTGCAGGTATTCTGCTGGTGGCAACACACCAGCAGAACGCAAAAGCATTTTATTCATCTCTTTAATATTGAAGTAGGCATGTTTACAATTGTGAAAATCAAAAACTTGAACGGGAAATCTAGCTAGTGCCTACTTTATTCTAAAGGGATTCTAATCTAAGGGGAAGGTGGTTTTAGGATGTCCTCTTGGCCCATGGCAGAGGCCATGCGCTTGAGCTTCGCATTGGTACTAATGCGAAGTGCGCAAAAGTTGTCTTCCATATCTAAATGTGCCATCCTTAATTCTGACACCGTCTGCTCTAACTCATTGTTCCTTTTCCTAAGACTAGTTACAATCTTGAGCGTCTTCTCCATGTCGCTTTTCTCTTTCCGATCATCCTCAAATTGGTCTGACGGGCCATTGATTGGTGGTGCATCCAACTTCCTTCGGATGTGGGAAGTAGAGTTGGAGTCAAGGGACTCCCTCAACTGCTTCTTCTCATCCGAATTGAGAGGAGGGACGAACACCTTCCCTACACCCAGCCCACCACCAACGATCTTGCGGCCTTTGAACATGGTGGGTGTCGAAGAGGTGTAGGAGCTGATGCTCTTTGATGAATCCGAGTAGAGAGAGCTGGGGCGCTGTTCTGGCACCTCCGGAGCCTTCCCCCTTCAATGCCAATTGGCCTGTGGTAGGCCTAATTGGCGTGGTGGAACGAACAGGGGGCTTCCGGAGATCTTGTCAGTGGCGAGAGAGATCTTGGCGAAGAGGTGGACCGAGGGGACGGCCGTGGGGTGGTCGGTCGAACGCTCCTAGGGTTGGGCGACCCAGCCCTGGCCCCCGGCGGTCCTCCGGTCGGCGGCAGCGAGTTCAGGGGCTCCACCTCCAGCACGTCGACGGCCATTGCTCTCTATAGGCTCTCGGTCAGTGACCTATGGGGCTTGGAAGTGCCTTCTCCAGCGGGGATGATGGCATTTTTGCTAGTGGGCGCCATGGTGGAACTCTCTGGTGGATCAAGGTCGAAGGAAGGTGCTGGAATGGTGAAAGATGGAGGTGGAAGGAAGAAGAAGGAGAGGAAGGGGTTAAGAAGGTGAGTGCCAACGTTCTCATTTTCGAATTCGTGAGAAAACATCGGGGGAACATTGGCACAACGTTCTGGACCTGATGGGTCGCAACAGGGTGCCTTGGGTGGTTCGGCCGACCCCATAAATGGGTCACCTGGCCGTGGCAACTTCCCAACACGATCCCCAAATGCTTCCCTAAACGTGACGAAGTTGAGGGGGTGCCAAATATGGGTCGGCCGACCCATAAAGTTGCCCCAAATTTTTGTCACGTCACCTACAAGACCTCCTGAACACTGTCCCATTTTCTAAAATTTTAAATGGAGCAAAGTGTGGGTTGCCCAACCTGGGTTTGGATGACCCAGCGCGACCAAATTATTTGATTCTGAAAATTATAAGGTTTAGCTAAATTTTGGTCCCAAGCGGTCGCCGAATTATAGCTATCCACTTCTACTTGGGGGTTTTGGGAACCCGAAGTGTCAAAAGGAGAAATTTCTAATTATTTGAAACCTATCTAGTGATCAAGCTATACAAACAATTGGAAAGAGAAAGTAAGACATGTATATTTTAATTATGTTGATTCATTATCAAGGATGAATTCTAACCTGTCAACTTCTTCTTCTATTGGTGCATGTTCATGAAAAACTTTGAGACGATGACCATTTACCTTAAAGATGTTGCCGTCGTCGTCTTGAAGCGTGACGACTCCATGCATTGCTGCATTGATTACTAGGTACGGTCCTTCCTATTTGCTCCTTAGCTTTCCATGGCCAAATAGCCTGACCCTTGAGTTGAACATTAGGACCTTGTCTCTAGGATGGAACTCCTTGGGCTTGATCCTCTTGTCATGCCACGTTTTGGTTCTCTCTTTATAGATCCTGTCATTGTGATAGGCTTTTTCTCTCCATTCCTCAAGCTCTGAGATCTGCATCTTTCTGTTTCTTCCAGCAGAGGACAGATCCATATTCCATTGTTTGATTGCCCAATGTGCTCTGTGCTCTAGTTCTACCGGCAGATGGCATGTCTTCCCGTGTACAAGCTGGTGTGGTGACATACCAATTGGGGTCTTGTATGCGGTTCCTGTATGCCCAAAGTGCATCCGGTAGTTTGCTCTTCCGACTTGTTCCCATTTCATTGACTGTCTTTTGTAGGATGTTCTTGATTTGCTTATTGGACGTCTCCACTTGGCCACTTGTCTGGGGATGGTATGGAGTTGCAACATTATGCTTTATCCCCATGTCGGCCAGGAAGCGTCGGAAGCCTCTATCTATGAAGTGTGATCCTCCATCGCTTATGACTAGTCTTGGGGTGCCAAATCTTGGGAATATGACTTCTTTAAACATCCTTTTTGAATATGAAGCATCTGCGGTTGTACAAGGCATAGCTTCCACCCATTTGGACACATAATCCACTGCCACCAAGATGTACTCACAACCTCGAGACTTGGGAATGGACCCATGTAGTCAATTCCCCATGCATCAAATAATTCCACTTGAAGGTTGTTTGTGAGTGGCATTGCATCCCGGGTATTGATATTCCTGTGTTTTTGACATCTTGCACATCTTTTCACATAGTCTTGTGCATCTTTGTACATGATAGGCCAAAAGAATCCACTTTGCCATATCTTTGCGTGGGTTCGGAATACTCCATAATGGCCTCCATATTTTGCTCCATGGCATTTCTCAATGATCTTGATTGCTTCATTCATCGGCACGCACCTCCTCAGTATTCCATCATTGTAGACTGTACAGATATGGCTCATCCCAGAGGTGCACCTTACTCTCTTGGATAAGTTTCTTCTTGTCTGCTCCTGGTGGCACATATCCTATGACCATGAAATTGACAATGTTTGCATACCAGGGTTGGAGTCCGTGACCTTGAGGAGCGTGTCGTCTCGGAGGAAGTCATCGATGGGTAGATCCTGTTTGTCTTTGAATTGCATTCTAGACAAATGATCGGCTATAGAGTTTTCTACTCCCTTTTTATCTTTAATTTCAAGATCAAATTCTTGGAGCAGTAATATCCATCTTATTAATCTTGGTTTAGCATATTTTTTAGTGAGCAAGTACTTTAATGCAGCATGGTCAGTGTAAATGATTACATTAGCTCGAACAAAGTAAGATCTAAATTTGTCTATAGCAAAAACCACGGCCAGCAATTCTTTTTCAGTTGTTAGATAATTCAATTGTGGCCCAGTTAAGGTTTTGCTAGCATATGAGATTGCATGATGTTTCTTATCTTTGATTTGTCCTAAGACAGCACCTACAGCATAATCACTAGCATCACATATTATTTCAAAAGGAAGCGTCCAATCAGGGGGTTGTATGATTGGCTGCAGAGACAAGTGCTTTCTTAAGATAATAAAAGGAATCTAAGCACTCATCATCAAAGTTAAAGGGTGCATCTTTAGCAAGTAGGTTTGTTAAAGGTCTAGCAATTTGGGAAAAATCTTTTATAAACCTTCTATAGAATCCTGCATGACCAAGAAAGCTATGGACACCCTAACATTCGTGGGTGGTGGAAGCTGCTCTATAACCTCTATTTTAGCTCTATCCACCTCTATCCCACGTTCGGACACTCTATGTCCTAACACTATTCCTTCTTGAACCATGAAGTGGCATTTCTCCCTGTTCAAGACTTAGTGCTTTTCCTCACATCTTTGTAAGACACGGTCCAGATTCTCTAGGCAGTGATCGAAGGTTTTGCCATAGACTGAGAAGTCATCCATGAACACCTCCATAATTTTTTCGATCATATCGGAGAAGATGGACATCATGCACCTTTGGAAAGAGGCAGGGGAATTGCATAGGCCAAAAGACATGCGCCTATAAGCATATGTTCCATAGGGGCATGTGAAGGTTGTCTTACTTTGGTCGTTGGGATGGATTGAGATTTGGTGATAACCCGAATACCCATCAAGGAAACAGAAGAAAGAATGTTTTACAAGTCGTTCCAACATCTCATCGATGAATGGCAACGGAAAGTGATCTTTCTTTGTGGCCTTGTTAAGTTTTCGGTAGTTACACATTCTCCAGCCCGTGACGGTTCGTTGAGGGATTAGTTCATTTTTCTCATTTTTAAGGACCGTCATCCCTCCTTTATTAGGAACTACTTGGACAGGGCGAACCCACTCGCTGTAGGAACAGGGTAGATTATGCCTGTGTGCAAGAGTTTCAAGACCTCTTTCTTCACTAGTTCTCTTATCGCATTATTTAGCCTCCGCTGCGGCTCCCTAGAAGGTGCAGCATCTTGCTCAATTGGGATGCGATGGGTGCAGAGAGTGGGACTAATTCCCTTAAGATCTTGAAGAGAGTAGCCTAATACAGAATGGTGATGAGTTTGGAGGTTTTCTCCTCAGAAAGTTGGTCACTAATGATTACGGGAGTCTCCCTATCACCATTAAGGAAGGCATACTTAAGTCCAGAAGGAAGGGGCTTAAGTTCTATGGAGGGTTTAGATGGGGGTTCAGATTTATCCAAATCTAAAGGTTATTCTAATTCGACCTCTTCTTGGATGAAATCCTTGGCATCCTCTTCTAGATCTAGATGAGAAGGTTCTAGAAGAGATGCAACTATTACTTCCTCTATCGGGTCAGACTCGGGGTGCATTTCTGCTTTAGAGTTGGCAGAATTTGCTTGCGGAATCGAAAGACAAAGGTTCTTCCCGAGATGACCTTCAAGGTTCCCCCCATGGAATCCATCAAGGAATCTCATGAGCGGATGTCCAATTAACAAGTCAAATTCCTCTATATCGAAAACAAAGAAGTGTAAGAGGACATGGACCTTGTTAATTGTGACAGGAATGGTCTGTGCAATCCCACAGCTCTCGACCAATTTCCCAGAGGGTAATTTAAGAAATTTGTTGGTCGGGGCTAGAGGTTCCTCTCGTAGGAGTGTATTTGCTAATGACTTAGACATAATGCTCACTCCTACAGAGGGGTTATAAAGAGAGTCTATGGTGGTCCTATTTATGACGCAAGGAATGGTTGTGAAGCAAGATAGGGTCCTAATAAGTTCAGGTGAGGCTTCGGCCTCCTTCAGCCATTCGTCGCTCATAATGGACGCAAGCTCTTGAACAGTCTCCTTGACATAGCGGGTCTCAAGGCGACGTGGGATGTGATCATTTGGAGCTTTACGTATTATAGACTTCTTTTGCACGGGTTGATTCGAGGCATTTCCTGAAATCGGAGAAGAGATCAGCCTCGATATCGAGAGGAAATTCCAGAGGTTTAACTTCCTCTGGAGGAATTGGTGGTTTTGGTTCAGGTTCGACAGCTTGTGATGTAAGTGGTAAGGTTCCAGTCTATCGTAGGTTCGTCCTTCGGGGCTTGATCTTTCTCGGGGGCTTCATCATAGATATTAGTGTAGGGGGTGTTCTCGAGAATTTTCGCAAGAACTTCCTTACCTTCACTAATAGAGAGATGCAAGAACGCTCCCTTGGAGGCTACATCAAGAAATTATGCGGAATTTTGGCTAAGACCGAGGTAGAAATGTTGCAAGAGTGCTGGCTCGGTTATAGCTAAATCAGGGCCAAAAGATACTAAGTCTGTGAAACGGGCCCATGCCGCACATAGAGGCTCCATTTCCTTTTGTCTAAAGTTTAGGATCTCTACACGAAGACAAGCAACTCGGGGAATGGAGAAGAAAATAATACAGAACTTTGATTGCAGTTTCTCCCATTCTCCATTTACACTACCTACGTGATGAGTATACCATCGTTTGGCTATTCCCGTCAAAGAGAACGGAAATAGCTTCCACTTAAGGGTATCTCGTTTCATCCCGTGGATATGAATGCAAGAGCATAATTGTTCAAAATCTCGTAGGTGTGTATAGGGGTTCTCATCTTCATCCCCAGAAAAAGGTTTCTCCTGAACCATCGCTATGAGACTCGGGCATAGCTCATAACGAATGGCCAAAATGGCCTGTGATGAACTAGGCGGCTCCATATTAGCGCCCGATGGAGCAGCATACTCGAAGATAGGTGTTTGATGCATGTGTGTGTATAAGAGATAGTTTTGATCAAACAAGGATAACTAAGATGACTCGACTCTAGTTAAGACAGCTACCGTTCCCCGGCAACGGCGCCAACAAGCTTGTTGACACTAGAAGTGGCAAACAGATATACCTCAAGCGTACGTTAGTCAATGTAGCCTTCACCGGGAGTATTCCAGGTATCGTATTTTCTACGGGGAACGTGAAGTGAACTAACTAAGTCCAAGGCCGTCAGATAGTGATCAAAGGATTTGGTGATCAAAGAGGGTTAGGATATAGGTATAGAGAGGTTCTATGTAGCAAATGATATCTGGTCTTGGCTTTCTAAGCATAAAGAGGTTTACCACCTCCTCGCTTTACAAGAGGCAATAGGCGAAACAGGAGGAGATATAACTCCTCCCGAGGCGGCTATGCTATTGTATTGATGCCCTGCCGTTTTAATAACTTGTCTTACACACGTGGAGGGATACTAAGACCAGACTAGGCTGTCACCACTTGCTGTCACCCACAAACAACGCGTGCGACAAGCGGCCCACACTGATAAGATATAGCCTACACACCACGTCTACACTATATACTTACTACTCTAATCTTAGCTAGAGACTAGAGTACTCACTAAGTAAAGCAATGTGCAAGTAAAGCAAGTATATACTTAAAGTACCAGAACCAGAATATCAAATACTAGAAGGACTCAGATGTAAAACGTACTAGAAGCTTGCATCCGCTGAGGTACACCATGAAGAAGACTCCCGATAGGCCCGGAGCTTTCTCCTGAAGACTTCCCTCACTCTCTTCCCTCTTATTCTAACACTAAGACTACTAAAGTAGTATTTCTCTCTTTGATACACTTGATACTTTATTCCTTGATGTCTAGAGTGAAGGACTAGGGGGGTATTTATAGGGGGATGAAAGGGGAGTGCCATGTCATCAATCCATGTGCCTTTCCACCTTGGCCCTTGGATCCACCGACCTTGAACCGCCATGAATTGGAGGTCCTGGATTCACCACGTTGCCTATCTTCATGCCAAGAGTCGGTGGGCAAAAATTGGACACCTAGGGGGGGTCGCCCGACCCCCCTATGATAGGTAGGCCCCACCATCTTGTGCCCCACAGGTCATAGAGTCTTGCCCAAGTGTTGGTCATTCCATTCTCACGTCGGTTTCTCCGTTGTGGGCCCATGAATCCGTGTGCTTTGCTTCTTAACCATTGATTGAAAGCACACTTGTGATCCAAGGGTGGAAATGGACTCCAGGAGGTGTGCCACGGATTGTGCCACATCAGCAGAGCCAGCTGCGCTCCATGACTGGGTCGGCCGACCCATGTCATGGCTCCACGTGGCCTCAGCTCTCTCCTGGATCACTCCATTGCTTGATCCTTGAAGGTGGAGTGCTGGTGCCACCATTCATGGGTCGGCCAACCCATGATTAGTGTCCACCAAGTGTCCACTTGATCCTGAAGTGAAGTCATTAATGATTGTGACATCACTTTGCCACTTTGTCATATTTTGATTTGCAGATTATCTCCATCTTGGGCTTCTATACTCTGAAAACTCCTGGTTTGAGTTCCTGCAAGCAAATACTGGCATGTACATGTGGAACCAAGTTATTTGTACCTATGTGCTTGTTTCTTCCTTCAAAAGAGTGTCTTGTTGATGGTTATGATGGTAGGAAACAGGGTATAAATACCGTCAACACCATAGCAACCAAGCATATAGATAATAGCATATGAGATTTCAACAAGCCTATACATACTAGTTGCCAAACTCAATGGTGAATATATTTTTCAGATTTCATCAATATTAGTCAAGTTCACATAAAAATCATGTTTAGGTCAACATAGTATTCAAATGATTAAAGAGAGCCTAAACATATCTCAACATACCAAGATAAGCATAGACGCAAACTCATACCTATATTCATGAAGCTCATATGATAAATGTCACAATATGCCATGGAAATGCAAATATGATACAAAAGAGAAAAACGAAAACTCTAATCTAAAAAGAACCAAAACTAGTGTACAATCTCAAAGTTTCCTCCTCTAAAAAGGGAAACACACTCCGAGTTCACTCCTCAAATGAGCAAACTGTGTCTGATCATGTGGCTTAGTGAAAATGTCTGCCAGCTGGTTATATGTATCTACGTGAATCAAATCAATATCTCCCTTCTCATAGTGATCACGCAGAAAATGGAACCTAACCTCAATATGCTTGATCTTAGAGTGTAAGACAGGGTTCTTAGCTACACTAATGGCGCTAGTGCTATCACAGTAAAGTGGAACTTGTCTAAAAGATAGACCATAGTCCCTCAAAGTCTGCACCATCCATAGCAACTGAGAACAACAAGCGGCAGCAGCTACATACTCAGCCTCACAAGTAGACTGGGCAATACCACTCTGTTTCGTAGAAGCCCAATACACTAAGGAAGTCCCAAGAAACTGACAGGTGTCTGAAGTGGATTTGCGATAAACACGACAACCCGCTTAATCAGCATCAGAATAGCCACAGAGTGAGAGGGTGGAAGCGGCCGAGTACCAAAGGCTGAACTCAAGAGTGAATCGCAGATACCTGAGGATGCGCTTGACGGCTTGGCGATGAGATGATCTCAGTGAAGACTGGAACCATGCGCATAAGCACACAGCAAACTGGATATCCGGTCGCGTCGCCGTCAAGTACAAGGATCCGATCATGCTACGGTACTCCTTCTGGTCCACCGCCTCTTCTTCCTTGTCCTCATCAAGGGCCGTAGTGGTTGACATGGGCATCGAGAGGGGCTTGGCCTCACCCATATCGAACCGCTTCAGCAGATCCTTCGTGTACTTCCCTTGATGAACAAAGGTGCCCTCTTGGGTTTGCTTGATTTGCAGCCCAAGGAAGAAAGTCAGCTCTCCCATCATGCTCGTCTCGAACTCCCTGCTCATAGTATCTGAAAACTTGGCCACAAGAGCGTGAGAGGATCCCCCAAAGAAGATATCATCCACGTATATCTGCTCCAAAAGGATGTCAACACCCTGCTTGAGGAGAAATAAAGTCCTATCCACCGAGCCCATTTGAAAACCCTTTCCTAAAAGAAATGTCTTAAGGCGCTCATACCAAGCTCTAGGAGCTTGCTTCAACCAGTATAAAGCCTTGTGGAGCTTATACACGTGGTTGGGAAACTTAGGACTCTCAAAACCAGGGGGCTGCCTCACATACACCTCTTCTTCTATATAACCATTTAGAAACGCACTTTTCACGTCCATTTGATACAACTTGAAGCCTTTCGAAGCTGCAAACGCTAATAGAATTCTAATAGCTTCTATTCGGGCAACAGGAGCAAAGGTTTCCTCGTAGTCTATCCCCTCTTTCTGGCAGTATCCCTGGGCTACCAACCTGGCCTTATTCCTTACCACTACCCCATCTTCACTCTGTTTGTTTTTAATAAAGACCCACTTGGTACCGATGGGGTGACACTCTGGAGGTGAAGGAACTGAAACCTAGACATGGTTGCGCTCGAAATTCTCTAACTCCTCATGCATGGCATTAATCCAATCGGGATCAGACAGAGCCTGTCCAACATCTTTGGGTTCGGAATAGAAACAAAGGCTGAGTGAGCGAAATGAGAGACAGACCTGGACCGCGTAACACGCTGGTCAATGTCGCCAATCATCGTCTCAGGGGGGTGGCGGCACTAAATGTGTCGAGGTGCCGCCCTCGATGAAGTCACCTCCCCCTAGGCAGCAGCTGGGGCCTCCTTAGGTGTAGCATGCACGGGCTGAGGGGCCGGCTCAAACGGTCCCCATGAAGTCGAAGAAGAAGGCTCGGGGCCATGAGATGAAGTAGTGGAAGCAGGCTCGACTGGGGCAGCTGGTGGAGGCAGCTCGGGATCACCCCAATCGGCGTCTTCCCCTCCATCCCCCACAAAGATGGTCTCCTCAAACTCATCATCACCTGCACGCTCAAAAATAGGAGAAGAACAAGGCATTGTCTCGTCGAATGTGACCTCACAGGTCTCCACAACACGGTTAGTCTCAAGGTTAAGTACACGATATGCACGAGAGTGAGTGGCATAACCAAGAAAGATACCGTCTGAAGACCTAGAATCAAAATTGTCCAAATTACCTTGTTTGAGGATAAAACATCTACACCCAAACACCCTTAGGTCGCTTACCTTGGGTGATCTTCCAAATCACAGCTCATAAGATGTCTTCTTAATGAAAGCCCGAAGAAAGATGCAATTGGTAACATAGCAAGCTGTGTTGATTTCTTTGGCCCAATACTTTCTAGGAGTCCTATGCTCATCAAGCATCATCCTAGCCATCTCAACAAGGGTCCGATTTTTGCGCTCAACAACACCATTTTGAGGAGGGATATAAGGTGAGGAAAACTGGTGCTCAAGACCCAAAGAAGCACAAAACGTCTCAAATTGAGTATTCTTGAATTCCGTACCATTGTCACTGCGAATCGCTCTCATGGTATTCTTTGGTAACTCATTTTGAAGATGTAAAATCAAATCCTTAGCACAAGAAAAAACCTCATCTTTGCCCACCATGAAAAACACCCAAGTGTAGCGCGAAAAGTCATCAACTATATATCACAAGCACATACCACTTCCCACCTTCCGACGTAACCCGAGATGGACCTACCGTGTCCGTGTGTAAGAGTTCCCCAGGTTTCTTGGTCATAATTTGATTCACGGGGGAATGAGAAGCGGCTACCATTTTGCCATGATGACAAGGGTGGCATACAAGGGACCGAACCATAGTTCGGTTGATGAAGTCTTCGGCTGTGGAGCTCACCGGTCCTGCGTTCGAGCGAGGCTCAGCGCAGGATTTTCCTACCGGGAACAGTAAGTTCCCTAAATAATCAGTGTCTATCACCTCTCACGCGTGGTGCCACAAGGGGAATACGACGTGCTCGTCGTCTACGGAGTCAAGGATTCCGGTGATCTCAAGAAGGACACGGTCTTCGATCTGTGTGTAGTTGTAGGTCTGTCCGTACACGGGTGTCGTGTGTGGCGTGCGTGTGTAGAGTGGGTGTGCGTGTGTATGAACAGATACTACAGCTGTACTTAGATGAGAGGCGTCAAAAAAAGGGTGGCATACAAGATATTTCTCAAATTTTAGTTTAGGCAATCCTTGGATTAGGCAAAGTGAGCTTAATCTAACAAGTAGATCGAAGTTCAAATGTCCTAGCCTCCTATGCCACTTCCAAAGATCGGAGGAAGATCCCGCAACCAAACATCGAGAAGCACCAAAAGAGCAAGAGAAGTTAGCTCTAAACATGCGGCCAAAGGGAGTGATCTGGCAAACAAGATCACCCCGTGAATCCAACACTCTAGAATAGTCGGATTTAAAATGAACTTCAAAGACGTCTTGAAGAAGTTGCGAAACCGAGAGCAAGTTAAAATGCAAGTTGGACACAAGAGCAACATCTTTCAAGACAAAGCCATCATTCACTCTAATGGTACCTCGGGAGAGAACCTTACCCCTGCTATTATCCCCGAAAGTGATGTACTCCTTGACATGCACAGGGTCAAGGCTGGAGAACCACTTTGGATTTCTGGTCATGTGGCGTGAGCAACCGGAATCAATGAGCCACGTGTTCTCCAAGCCTTCGTCCTGTCATCAAAGATAAGACATGGAATAAGCATATGGTGCAACACTGGGGTTAGTGAAATAGGAAGGATACCAGTGTTGTCCCATCCGCTTAGAAGCAATGCTAGGAAAAGCACCAAATTGACCATGTCCCATAGAAGAAGAAAAGCGATCACCACTAGAGTAGAAACATGGTCCACTATAAGGGTAGTGCACAAAACATCCGCCGCGTGATCCATAGCCTTTCCGATCATGGCTTGGGACATGGCGGGCACGACCACCTTGTGGTCTCGCAACCAAAGGCCTAGAACCTTGAGGCATTGCACCTCTTGGCCTAGCAAAACGCCTCTCAACCGGTGGCACATGTACACCATGGGTTTGGTGATATGTGTTCCGGTTGTTCACCTCAAACTCATGCCTCTCATCCCTCTTCCTCCTAAAGCAAAACTCAACAAGGTGACCATCCCTTTTGCAATACTCACAATGATACCTCACCTTGGGTGGTGGGTTCACATTCTTGTGGTTCACTCTTGGTGTGGGTTGGACCTTAGGAGGGGTTTCCTTAGGGACATTTGGTAATGTGTCAAGAGAGTTTTGGAGGTAGTTTGGCTTGGGAGCCCAAACTTGCTTGGCCGGTGGAGCTTTTGGAGGTTCAACAATCACTCCATCCCTGGCAATGTGTTGAGGTGGCTTAGGTGGGGTGAACTGGGTGAGCTTGGGTGGAATAGGATTTTTCTCACTTGGAGTCATACCACTAGCTTCACCAACCTTCCCAAAGGCATTCCCATCTTTCCCACCTAGCGCAAAGCCTAAACCCGAGCCATCCGTTCCCCTACGGAATTGACTCACCATCATGCCCAATTGAGGCTCATTGCAAGAGACCTAACTCAAGATGGTACAGAGATAGGTGTTTTCTTCCTCAACATGCTTCTTAGCATGCCGTTAATTTCCAAGCTCGATCTGTAAAGCTTCACACAAAGCACAGTTTCCTTCACTAGTGCTAACCGAGTTGGCCTTCTCTAGCAAGGCAATTTTGGCATTCTTCTCTGCCAACCCGGTTTGCAAGCCTGAGCAAGACTTGCACGCACTCAAGAGAACCGGTCTCGTGTTCACCTCGGCTAGCTCCTCTAATGGGCGGGCGTACTTGGACTGCAAAGTAGCCAAGCTACCCATATGCACACCGCACTAATCACACTCGACCTCATCAGTGATCACAACACTAGAATGAGCCAGCTCAAGGTCTTTCACAGTGGCCTCCCACTTCTCCTTATAGTCTTTCCTCTCACAGACGGCACGCTTCAACAACTTATCTTGACTCACTAGTGTATCATTCAAGATTTCAATCTCAGCAACAAGGTCATCGGCATTGAGTGATACCTACGATGTACTGTCGTCCTTAAGCGCCTGGCCCTTCCCAGCCTCCAACTCGGCATCCTCGACCGCCATGGTGAAAAGCCCTCCAAGGGTGGAGGTGGCCGCGAAGCACAAGACATTAAGCTTGTCCTCCACCTTCTTGGTGTCTTCATCATCACTTAAGGAAGCACCATGGTCGTCGCCGGAGTCGTCATCGATGTCGTTAAAGAGAGGCGAGGAAGGCCCGCTGCTTGGCCCGCATCTTCTTCTGGAACTTCTTCTCGTACTCCTCCTTGTTGAAGCTCTTCGCCTTGTGCTTGTCAGAGGTGTACTCCTTCGTGTCCCGCCGCTTGGAGTGGTCATACTTGGACGAAGACTTGCTCCTCTTAGGACAATCAGAGATGAAGTGGTCCAAGTTGCCGCACTCGAAGCATCCTTCCTTGCGACCTCCACGCCGGCGGTTCATCCGGTTGTTGTGAAACCGAGAGAATCGATTGATGAAGAGAGCAAGCTCATCGTCACCAAGCACCTCCAGCTGCTCCTCTATCACAGTCACAAGTTAAGACAAGGCAAAAGACACTTGTGAAGGGTTAAAAGAAGATGGTGCGCCATTACCTCCATTACCTGACACCAAAGCCATGGATGATGAAGTGGAGCCTCAGATCCTAGCATGGGTGGCTTGATCTATTTCAGCAGCTTTGAGCTGGCTAAATAGCTCATCCACCGTGAGAGTGCTATAGGAAGCGGACTCGGTAATGGCTGTCACTCGCATACCCCAAATCCTAGGATCTAAGGCATGAAGAAGCTTTAGGGCTCTCTCATGGTCATCGTAGGGAAGCTGCGCTTTGTTGGCCCTCATCTTCTTTATCACGGTTTGAAAACATGCAAACAAGGAATTAATCGACTCTCCATCTAGCTGATTGAAATTCTTGTACTCTCGCTTGTACGTTTCGTAGAGATGGTCTTTCACTTGGGCGGTGCCCTCGTGATAGGCTTGAAGCCTTTGCCAAATCTCACGAGCTGTCGCACAATCCGAGACGCGCTCAAACTCCGGGATCGATAAGCTAGAGAAGAGAACACTCCGAGCACGAGAGTTAGCGTTGTGTTGGTCCTTTTGTTCTTGAGTGATCCGTGCCGCTGGAGCCAACACAACGTAAGCCTCGTTCTCGACGATCTCCCAATCGGTGTAGTCGAGGCCTTGAAGAAACGCCGACATGCGGATCTTCCAATAGGCATAATTCGACCCATTGAAGAGAGGTGGCTTTCCAGCACCATGATCCATGTCGCCTTCAGCGGATCATGGACGGATTATGGTGGAGTGATCCTTAACCGGCTCCGATACCAATTGAAGGACCTGTTGACGATGGATAACGTCAACTTTTATTAGAACTTTAGACATGAAAGGATACATGAATACACACTAGTCTAGGGTTTTAACTGACAGTTTCCACGAGTGTTGCATGTTCTGTATTCTCCAGGTGCTATTCCAGAAAAGCGTAAAGGAGGGGTTAAAGAGCATAAAAGACACGAAACTTAACCGCCAAGGAAACATCATCACGAAGACCCTGGAAGGATCTAGAAGACACCCGAGCAAGCGGGGCCCCGGATCCCACAAGGTGGGGCCGGCCGGCGCCCCCCTGCTGGGTCTGGGCCCCACCTTCTGGAATGTTCCTCCCACGCTTCCTTGGCACCCAAGTAAAGCATCTCTCTGTTGATCTAAAGTTGGTTTGATCCGACGATGCACGTAACATGAGACGCGGATCGATGACATGGACAGTTCCTTACCCCCTACTCCACCTCGGCCTATATAAGGACGCCCAAGGCCCCCCTCCAGAAGGCATTCTACACCCTGGTGCTTCATATTCTCTACATAAATTAGGGTTAGGGTCCCTCTAGTTGATCTAGTTCTAGTTCATCTAGTTCTAGCAATTAGGAGAGACTAGTTCATCTAGATCTAGTCTTGTTTAGAGATTAGAGAGATAGAGTAGGAGAGTAGAGATTCTGGAGGAGTTCCGGCCTGTCGGTGCTTCTTCGTGGCTGTATGCTTCTGGATTCAGCTTCCTCGCCTGGAGCTGCGTTCTGAGGTACTTTTGTATTCAACGTCTGATTCAAGTAAGCATTTGTTCTTATTCGTTCTTAAGTTTGCAACTCATATTGAGTGCTTTGATCTTTAGGACTGTTGGCGTTTCTTAGCATCACTACTAAAGATAGACTATAAGTCCGTCCTTAGTAATAATACTAGAAATATAAGTTGACATTCCCAACCACCATTACTTCAGAAAGGTAACCCTTGGCCCTTAATAGCGCCGGCCTAGGTAATGCAAGTCTGGTAATAGCAGTTAGAAGTGCCGGATTGGCCTTCGTAACTGTCATTACTTACGATATGCAAAACTATGACACGGCGCCGTGGGGTGCACAAGAATTACAATCCTTAAGTAATGGTACTTAGGTATGCCAATCATGATAGCTCAGTATAGATAAATCCGCAAGTGCACGGAACTATCATTGTAGCATTTCAACCCGTGAGTATTCAGGGGTGTCGTATTTATAATTTACCGTAGGAGGGCAGGACGAATGCATCTAGCTTTGGCATAAACATGATCACTTATTGAATGCATAGGTACATAGCATAGGCAGGGGTAAATCATAGTTCAAAGATAGTGGACACACATCTGAGCCGACCTCAAGGATAAAAGAGAAATAAAGAATAAAAGAATATATCTAATTGAGCAGGCATTGGTCATATATAACTATGCAAATAACTGTTAGTAAACATCTAACTAGCATGTCTAGTATCAGGACTAGGTCTGAGATGACAGGGAGATCCCCGCAGCTGGTCTGCCAGCCGATAGAGACTTTACGAACTCCTACCCAAGATCTGAACGTGGGGGAGTGCTAGGGATGGACAGGGCTGTCACCACCTGCCCACCTACCCCTCTGCCCGTGGGATACCAGCATATTCGCTGATCTCCGCATACCCGAGCACCATGCTCGCGTACTTGGAAACAACTCCTAGCCCCCTAGGACCCCACCCCTTCGGAGTGACAGGCTAGGCTAAGTGCAACCGAGAAGGCACAACGAACCGTCACCTCATCCCTAGTTCTTCCTCTATTCATACTAAGTCGATGAACGATGAAGAACAACGATGAACATATCGAGAACATAACACATAAACTATAGCTAGTTCATATATGATGATCATAACATGTCCAAGACTATACTCTAGTTCATATGCATTGCTATATAAATAAGATAAGAACTTGAACTTGGAAGAGAACTGCATTGTATTCATACCGAGGTGTTCCTTCTTCTCCCAAGGATACAAACTCTTCTTTCTAGCTCTTGCCTTGATCTAATACTAAAACTAATCTAAAGAATACAAGTGAGAGGTGAGGTAAATGGCTCCAAATGATGGTGTGCGTTGGAGGGGAGCTCTCCCTCTCTTTTATAGTCCAACTAGGGCGGTTTGGGCATTCTAAGTATGGAAGGAGGTGAAACCACCTTTGCCAAACCGCCATGAGCACCGCCTGAGGAGGATGGGCCCGGGAGGACCCACCAGGGGGCGGCCGCCCCCGGGGGCGGTCGATCCCTGGGGAGTGCCATCTGGCCACCGCCTTCAGGTGGTCGGTTCCTTTGTGGGGCTGGGCCTCCCCCGTGGTTGCGAATGGATTTGGTTTATTGTCTAATTTGGGCTTTCTCATTTTCTTAGTGTGCGCCTTCTTTGAATACGCTTCCTGGAAGTGTGCTTTCCTTGATATTTCCATGCATTTCCACGTGCTATCCCTGTAAGTGAGGTACACAACAAAACTCATGGAAAGATTAGATAAAGCCCTATTCTCTATTTGTTTTAGTATTAAAATGATGTTATATTTATGTTGCTGAGGACCGCCAACAAGGACCCTATAGATTGAAGTAGTATTTTGTAGTGTAGATGTCGTGCCTAGGCTAGCTTTACTTGTGAATGTCCCCTGATTGGCCGGATAGTGGTAGATCGCGTAGGTAACAGCTGCGTTGAGTCCTATGTAGTCCACTTCCCGTCGATAGGATCGATAGGTGTATAAGTGTCTGGTAGGAGGGAACTCTGATTTTGCCTCTTATTCATGTCACTGCCCAGTTAGAACGATATTATTCAAAGCTTACCGGTTATTGGAACTAGATAGTCATTAGCTATTCCTCTTTCTTAATATTATCTAGTCTAATTGTAGGGTTAAGTTTATTGGCTTAGTCATTATCACCTACTGTTCCTTGTGGATTCGATATTTAAAACCTCCGGGTGAAATGTGACAGCGGTATTATATCTGTGCGCTTGCGGATAATCTGAATACAATCTTATTTAAGTAGAGTGCAGTTAATTTATACCAACAAGCATTTCTGGCGCCGTTGCCGGGGACCGTTTTGCTGATCTTGACCGAGTTTAGCTTAATCTTGTATTATACTTTTATCTGTTCTATTTTATCCCTACATTTTCATCATTTTATGTTCATCCTTATGGATGCTTTAAATTCCACGCCTATCTATCTATTTGCATGCGCAAAAGCTTCGGGCCACCAAAATCTATAGATCCTATCATAACACCTGGCTATGAGCTGCGCCCATGTCTAATTAATATGGTTCGGGATAAACCCTTCTCGGGAGAAGGTAATGAAAATCCATACTTACACCTACGAGATTTCGAGCAGACCTGTGCATGCTTGCACATTGCTGGCATGTCTGATAAGACTTTAAAGTGGAAGCTTTTTCCGTTCTCTTTGATCGGAAGAGCTAAACGTTGGTATAATCGAGCCATAGGAAGTATGCAAGGGGATTGGGAAACTTTATGCTCTGAATTCTGTTTATATTTCTTTCCTATCCATAAAGTAGTTAACCTTTGAAAAGAGGTTCTAACTTTTAGGCAACTAGAACAAGAATCTCTTAGTACATCATGGGATCATTTTAATGAACTTATTACATCTGGCCCTAACCTTGGTTTTCCAGACCCTGTGCTTATTCAACATTTCTATTTGGGTCTTACCAAGAACTCTTGGGAATCCCTTGATTTATCGTTTGGAGGAGCCTTTCCTTATTTGCCTATAAGTAAAGCAAGAGCTATGATCAACAAGGTTGCTCAAGCGAATTTTGAGCTCCCCGAGGAAGAGAAGGAATCATACCCCGAACAAGAAGAGGAAGCTTTGGTAGCTAAAACACAACCACTCCAATCCCAAGATTTAGCTAACAATTCTAAACCATCGAAACCCCACTTTGATGATTTAGACTTCCAATTAGCTAAGATGCTTATCAATCAATGTAAATCAGATCTTCTTAGAAGAGCATCTTGGAAAAAGTGTCGTCAACTTCCTTTCCCCCTGAAAGACATTGAGAAGAATACAGGGATGGCATGTCTAGGGATGCCATAGAAGGAGAGCCAAGCCACTTAGAAACTAATTCAATCTTCTCCCCTTCTACGCCCACATTAAATGTCTCATCTGAACCCATCTCTAAACCCATCCTTGACCCCAATGATTCTTCTTATGCTCTCTATCCTAAATCTCATAATGAACCTAAGATTCCATTAAGGCATCCCAAGAATAGGAGGCATAAAGATTATTGGAATGACCAAGAAGAGCTACGACAATGGCAGGAATGCATAGAACATACTAGAAACACATACGCTATTGTCAAAGAATGGATGGAAGAGGACGAAACCTTAGTGCTAGCATCTAAACTTGGTCTAGATTCAAATGGTGAGCTTAAAGCAATTTCTGTAGTAAACATGACTCATCCAAGTTTAGAGAAAGCCTTAGACGAGACCAAACTTAGAGACACCAATCCTTGGGAAATCCTAGAAAATAAAACATCCAATGAATGTCATAGACATGAAACATGGACAAACTTGTTGCCTACAGACATCCATGAAGAAACACCCTTGGAGTTTGAAAAGGGAGATCATATCGATGAGCATGAGAATTACTTCATTAACACCTCATCGAATCCATGCTCATATGAGAAATCTCATGGATCAATTGGTCTCTCTAACATTATCACGCACGAGATCTTGAACCCCCTCATTCTACCTATTCATAAATTTTTCGAAAGGGTGGTTGTTGATGCATATGTTTATCATGAATATTGTAGATCTCATTGTAATCTTGATATAGGTGCACATAGGCTAGTGTTCTAGAGGAAACCATCCCATGAACTTAATAATTAATAGGTTTCCTAAGAACAACTTTGTGTCCTAAAATAACCACTCTTGAAAAAAAATAAAAAAAAGAATTGAGCTTGTGTTGGCGGTCCTTAGCAACTAAAATACAACATCATTTTAATACTAAAACAAGTAGAAAGTACTGCTTTTATCTAACCTTTCCACGAGTTTTATTGTATATGTAACTTGCAGGTTTGACACGTGGAAATACATAAAATTCACAAGAAAGCGCACTACCGGAAAGCGTATTCAGAAAAGGCACAAATCAAACGAGAAAGCCCACCTAAGAACTGAACTGGATCCATCCGTAACCGCGGGGAAGGTCCAGGCCCAGGGAGCAACCGACCACCCGAAGGCGGTGGCCAGCGGGCCCAGCCAGGGGATCGACCGCCACCGGGTGCGGCCACCCCCCTGGTGGGGCCTCCCGGGCCCAGTCTTCAGTGGCGGTGCTCTAGGCGGTTTCCCAAGGACGGTTTCACCTCCTTCCCGGTTTAGAGACGACAAACCGTCCTAGTTCAACTATAAATAGATGGTGCTCTCTCATTCAACACACACACCATCATTTGGAGCCATTTACCTCACCTCTCACTAGTATTCTTTAGATTAGTTTTAGTATTAGAGCAAGGCAGGAGCTAGCATGGAGAGTTTGTATCCTTGGGAAAAGAAGGAACACCTCGGTATGAATACAATGCAGTTCTCTTCCAAGTTCAAGTTCTTATCTTATTTATATAAATGCATATGAACTAGAGTATAGTCTTGGTCATGTTATGATCATGATATATGAACTAGCATATAGTTTATGTGTTATGTTCTCGATATGTTCATCATTGTTATTCATCGTTCATCGACTTAGTATGAATAGAGGAAGAACTAGGGATGAGGTGACGGTTCGTCGTGCCTTCTCGGTTGCTCTTAGCCTAGCCTGTCACTCCGAAGGGGTGGGGTCCTAGGGGGTTAGGAGTTGTTTCCAAGTACGCGAGCATGGTGCTCGGGTACGTGGAGATCGGCGAATATGTCGGTATCCCACGGGCAGAGGGGTAGGTGGGTAGGTGATGACAACCCTGTCCATCCCTAGCACTCCCCCACGTTCGGATATTGGGTAGGAGTTCGTAAAGACTCTATCGGCTGGCAGACCAGCTGCGGGGATCTCCCTGTCATCCCAGACTTAGTCCTGATACTAGACATGCTAGTTAGATGTTTACTAACAGTTCTTTGCATAGTTATATATGACCAATGCCTGCTCAATTAGATAAATTCTTTTATTCTTTATTTCTCTTTTATCCTTGAGGTCGGCTCAGATGTGTGTCTGCTATCTTTGAACTATGATTTACCCCTGTGTTGGCGCTTCTTAGCGTTAGCAGAAAAGTCCGCAAGCGTACGGAAGTACCGTTGTAGCCTTCACCCGGAAGTATTCAGGGTATCGTAATTTCCCAGAGGAACAGTCTTTGTACTTAGTCTCGTAAACTAGTTTACTCAGAAGAGACGGAAGGGATAGCTTGGGTAGAGAGGTTCTTCTAATGTCAAACGCATATAAGCGATGAAAACTTCCCCACTACTTGCTTGCTTCGGGCCCACCGAGGCACCTGGTCTGCCAGGCGATACTAGTATCAGCGCTATTCCATGTTCGAACGTGGGGGGATGCTGGTACGAGTGGACTGTGCTATCACCACCTGCCACCTACCGCTCTGCCCATGGGCGCGCGCAAAATACAAAGGTAGACTCCGACCTAGACACCACGTCTACGAAGGCGACAACTACTCTAGCGGCGTACAGGAACATCCATCTCTATCAGGAGTCCTCTTACTAGAGCATCCGTCCAAAGGACGAACGGCGATCCCACAAAAAAGTAGCTTTATGGAAGTAACATGCTTAATGAATCAAACCAAAGTTGAACACGAACTTCTTACTTCAAGTAGCAAGACGATCGTAGAGGTACAAGTTGGATCGAGAGCCGACAAGCCCGACACTTCTTCCACCCGGAGGCAGAACTGCTTCGACTCCGCTCTTTCTCCAGATCTTGCCCTCTCTCACTCCCTATACTAAATCAGCTAGAAGTTAATGGAATGGAGCTTGCTCTTCCTCTCTACATTGTGACCTCTTGTGTTGGTGAATCAATTGATGAATAGGTGTAGAGAGGAGGCCTCCTTTTATAGCTTGAGAGGAGGGGGTTCTATGCAAAAGGATCATCCCCACATGGAAGGACTCAAACCGACCTCCAAAGGGCGGTTTCCACTTTCCATCTGTGTTGATTGTAGGTGGAACCGCCCTACAACCGCCAGAAGAAAACTGGGCCCGAGAGGCCCCACCAGGGGGCAGCCACCCCCGGGACCGGTCGGTCCCCTGGTGGGCCCGTTTGGCCACCGCCTTCGCATGGTTGGTTCTCCTCTGGGCCTAGACCTCTCCTATGGTTACGAATGGCCCAGCTTTGTAATAAAGGTGGGCTTCTTTGTTATTCTTGGTTGCGCATTCTCTGAATTCACATTTCTCCTTTACGCTTTCCAATTGGTGTTGTGCACTTCCACTTGTTTCACCATAAATCCTGCAAAAACATAAACACTAGGGGTACAAGTGGAACTCTGTTAATAGCATATGTCTATGTGTTAAAGTATGATAGTTTCTCTCCCTTTAGGCATAAGTTGGCGGTTAAAAATGATCTATAAGGACCGCCAACAAGACCCCCAAGCTTAACCTTTGCTCGTCCCGAGCAAATAGCTAAGTATGGTTGTTGATCAGGAGTTGCTACAATGTCGATCATATTTCAAATGTACCAAGTTTATAACAAAGTTTTCCACCGTAATTTGAATAAATCAGCATGCTATCCACCCTGCTATTATCTTGAAACAAATGGGGCCTTTTAGCCATCTCAAGTCTTGGGTGATTGCAAGACGGAACAGATTCATAGACATTGCTTATCATTTATCCCAAGATGAACCATCTTTCCGGAGGTTTTGAAAATTTTTGCAAAGAAATGTAAGCTCCTCAAATGATTCTCTCAATCGCTCAAAGTGTATGAATACCTCACCAAAGGCATTGTAATGTTGCCTTTCATATCCCACCACTAAGGCTTGTGAGTGGAGTTTTGGGCAGGTATAAAGATGGGCATACTTGCATCACATATATTGCTAAGTAAAAAACCGAACCACAAGGAGATACAAGTCATATACTTTGATTGAGATGTGCTAGTGTGTGGAGTATGAAGATGGTGGAATCCTAATTTCCAAATATTTTGGCACTCCATGCATCATGAATTTCTCCTTTATTGGATGGAATGAAACTTTTTTGAGGGATATGGGCTATAAGATCATATATCCATATTATTATTTTTTTCTTCTTCTTTTTTTTGAACGGGTACTTGGAACTTTTTTTTCGTTTGTTTATTGCATGACCCTTGGAATGTTTTTTTTATGCATAACCGATATCTCTTGTTAGTATTTGAAGAACTTTGGCTCGAGAGATGTCATGATGGAATGCAAGGAGTAATTATATGGTGAAAAATGAATGCGCGGCTTCTCAGGGTAAGAGTCGGCATTTTTATTTGGTGGATAACAAATACGCGGCTCACAAGGTAAGAGTCGGCATTTTTATTTGGTTGAAGAGTGCGCAACTCTCAAGGTAAGAGTTGGCATATTTTTGGTGGATGGATGGGTGCATGTTGTGCGCAACTCTCGGGGTGAGAGTTGGCATTATCTGGTGGGTGCATGTGAATCTCAATCATGGGTGCATGACCATAATCTCACTTAGGTCACAACAATTTGACCTAACTCAATGTTCCACAAGCAGCATATGACTAAAGGGTTTGCATAATTGAAACATGTCATATGGCCTTGGTAGGTATTTCATAATCATTGAGGAACTTTTGTTTTTGAAAGTTTTCGAAAATAAAACTCCGGATGTCAAGTTTCGCTCAGAACAAAGTCATAGCACAGCCCATGTCACCATATCATATCAGGCAATAACTTAGACAAGATTAAGCATGTGCAACCCATTAGTCCAAGTTTTTAGGATGAGACATTTTTAAGCTGATAAACCCAAACCTTAGAGAAAGCTCGATTATAAAATGGGTACAGGTGAAACAGAAGACAGAGCAATTGTTCATCATTTCAACAAGGGTAGAAACTAACACATCTTAACACATATGAGAGAGGAGAACATATCTCACCTTTTTTAAGTTGGAGAATTTTAAAAAGAAATGTGAGATACAAGTTACCTTTGTGGGAGCCCTCCCCCAAGCTTGCTTTTGACTTACCAATGTGTTTCACCTGAGCATGCCGCTAATTGGTGGTGCCTCAGCTTGATGTGCAGTTCGTGGCCTCTCTTGAGCATGCTAGGAAGCTCCCCTCCCCAAGCTTGTTTTTATGGTGGTATTGAGATAACAAGACAACAAAACTTGGGGTCGGAAGATATATTACTCTTTTTCTTCAAGATTTTATTTATCATTATATTTTTATTTTTTTTCTTTTCAAGGTTCACCTAAGAAATACTTGTCTCTGCTGTCATCTAAAGACTTACCCTCATGGAGTTGATAAATTTTTGCAAGGGGTTAGTCCATAAGATTAACCAAAATCTATACTAGCAGCTTTGGTTCCAAGATCAAACTAGACACCACGTCTAATTTGTCAAGGTAGGCTTAAGAATCTAAGCACTATGCTTACACTAAAAATCCTATAGAGGCATGATCTCACATCCCAGCTTCAAACTAAACACCGTGCTTAGTTAGAAAGATGTAAGACCAACACTTCCAAACCGAAACTTACTAGCATAGAGAAAGGAAATATGACAGGATAACCAAGAGTCATTCAACGGAGACAGATTTTTGAACAAAGGAACCTAGTCAGAAGTTTGCTCAGCCAATCTATTCAAACTCAAACAAGGCTAGGATAAGAGAGCAAAGAAAGGCATGCCTTGCTTCATCTCCAACATGAATTTCTTCCATTATTTATGATAACAACTCAAAGTTCATTAATCAAAATGCAACACCATGTCACAATTTTGATTAAAGAAGGCTAGTTTAACCTAAGCACCATGCTTAAATTAAAAAGCCTATGGATGTACCACAAGTGTACTCATGTGAATACACCCAAACTCAGCGCATATGGCATGAACAGAGGAAGAGCATGATATTATATTTTCATGGAGACAAATATGAGTGAATGAGTTGGTCAACATTACCTTGACATACCTGAATGTGTGCACCAACAGCATGTATGGATGAAGCATCAGAGTTGTCGCTGTGGTGGCTCGGTTTCCATCTCAGGTGACTACCAAGGCGTGGTTTGGAGTCCATCACTTTTAGTAGCATGTCGTCATGTAGCAAGTCATTTATTGGTAACTCCTGCATATTAGTGACTCGCATACACGACAAATGTAGGAGGAACAACTCATGCAAGCTTCTAACTAAAAGGAATATTGCGACCATGACTCCCCTATGTTGTGTGTTTTTTTAGAATCTTTAAACGAAGTGTGATCCAAGATATGAATGGAGTCATGGTTGGTGAAAGGAGTGAGAGAGGTGTTGCACAAACCACCGTTGAAGATGAAGGAGGTTTATGGAAGTCATGTGTCCTGTCCTGGTTGCGTGATGAGTCACTCGGTGTTGTGCAACGTGCAGGGGAGATCTTGAAGGTGTGTTAGGTATGCTTGAGAGATCTCCCTCACACTTATTCTTGTACCTGCTTTATTTTGATAAAAAGAAAACAAAACAAGAGCAACAACAACAAGCAAGGACTCTATTGGCCTATAAGACCAGAAGCAAGAAAGATTTTATTATTATTTCTTTATTAGTTTTATTGAAAACTTGTTCACTCAACTTTTTATAAACAAGGCCAAGATAAAGATGCATTGGTTTTTCTCCACATCAGATTACTTTCATTGATTATGTCAACAACTCAAAGTTCATTGAATCAAATGAAGACAGTTATAAGAAGTTGGTGAACATTTATTTACCTTCGCATACCTGAGTATATGTACCGGTAACACATATGTATGAGGCGTTGAAGTTGTTGTTGCGGCTAGCATGATGGTTCTTCTTAGGTGATCTCTGAAGCCAGGCGCCACACACATCAATGCGCATGGGCCATGGGCCTTGATGTTACTAGCAAAGGTTCAGAAGAGGGAGACTCCCAATCTATTTTTTTCTTTTTTTAGTAGTTTTCTTTCTTCTTTTTTAGTCTCCCTCATCTCTCTTCTTTTTTTCTTTCATTCATTTTTTTCTTCTCTTTTTTTAAGGCAAGGCTGACATCTTCATCATCATTTTTTTAATGACCCTTTGGTGTGCATGGAACTTGGGTTTCTCACCGTCCTCCCTCACACTTGGACTTTTGCATAAAAGTCAAGTGCAGAGTTAGGGCCTTTTTACGAGTGTGTTCCATTACCTAGGAGTGCATCAAGCTTTTGTAGTTGATGTCGTTCCATGTCGTCAAGCATCATATGACCCGAGTTCTTCTTAATCTTTCCTGGAATGGTTAGCGACATACCCGAAGGTGCATACTAACTTGACAACATGCCCTCACCATTCAAAGAAGATATATATGTATTTGTTTTGAAAATAACAATAGTAGTAATAATAATAATAATAATAATAATAATAATAATAATAATAATAATAATAATAATAATAATAATAATAATAATAAAATGTATATATTTTTTTAAGGATAATCCGGGGTATCTCCCGGCAGTGCTTAAGTTATGGTCTTAAGCTTGACCGTGGGAACTTCTTCTTGCAACAATCAATGGTGGTGTAGTTCCCACCTTTACCACCAATCATAGGTATTAAAATTCAGGCTGCAAGTACACACCATCGTACTTGTTGGCATTTCTTAACGTCATTACAAAATATAGACTAAAAGTCCATTCCCGGCAATGGCGCCAGAAATGCTTGTTGGTGTTTCTTAGCATCACTACTAAAGATAGACTATAAGTCCGTCCTTAATAATAATACTAGAAACGTAAGTTGACATTCCCAACCACCATTACTTCAGAAAGGTAACCCTTGACCCTTAATGGCATCGGCCTAAGTAATGCAGTTTGGTAATAGCAGTTAGAAGTGCCGGATTGGCCTTCCTAACCGTCATTACTTACGATATGCAAAACTGTGACACGGCGCCGTGGGGTGCACAAGAATTACAATCCTTAAGTAATGGTACTTAGGTATGCCAATCATGATAGCTCAGTATAGATAAATCCGCAAGCGCACGGAACTATCATTGTAGCATTTCAACCCGTGAGTATTCAGGGGTGTCGTATTTATAATTTCCCGTAGGAGGGTAGAACGAATGCATCTAGCTTTGGCATAAACATGATCACTTATTGAATGCATAGGTAGACATAGCATAGGCAGGGGTAAATCATAGTTCAAAGATAGTGGACACACATCTGAGCCAACCTCAAGGATAAAAGAGAAATAAAGAATAAAAGAATATATCTAATTGAGCAGGCATTGGTCATATATAACTATGCAAAGAACTGTTAGTAAACATCTAACTAGCATGTCTAGTATCAGTGACTAGGTCTGGGATGACAGGGAGATCCCCGCAACTGGTCTGCCAGCCGATAGAGACTTTACGAACTCCTACCCAATATCCGAACGTGGGGGAGTGTTAGGGATGGACATGGCTGTCACCACCTGCCCACCTACCCCTCTGCCCGTGGGATACCGGCATATTCGCAGATCTCCGCATACCTTTGCACCATGCTCGCGTACTTGGAGACAACTCCTAATCCCCTAGGACCCCACCCCTTCGAAGTGACAGGCTAGGCTAAGAGCAACCATGATAGCACGACGAACCGTCACCTCATCCCTAGTTCTTCCTCTATTCATACTAAGTCGATGAACGATGAAGAACAACGATGAACATGTCAAGAACATAACACATAAACTATATGCTAGTTCATATATCATGATCATAACATGACCAAGACTATACTCTAGTTCATATGCATAATCATATAAGTATGATAAGAACTTGCTCATGGAAGAAGACCGAATTGTATTCATACCGAGATGATCCTTTTCTTCCAAAGATACAAGCTCTTCTTGCTAGCTCTTGACTTGCTCTAATACTAAAACTAATCTAAAGAATACAAGTGAGAGGTGAGGTAAATGGCTCCAAATGATGGTGTGTGTTGGAGGGGAGCTCTCCCTCTCTTTTATAGTCCAACTAGGGCGGTTTGGGCGTTCTAAGTATGGAAGGAGGTGAAACCACCTTTGCCAAACCGCCATGAGCACCGCCTGAGGAGGATGGGCCCGGAAGGCCCCGCCAGGGGGCCGGCCGCCCCTGGGGGCGGTCGGTCCCTGGGGAGCGCCATCTGGCCACCGCCTTCGGGTGGTCGGTTGCTCCCTGGGCCTGGGCTTCCCCCACGGTTACGGATGGATCTAGTTTAGTGTTTGAGGTGGGCTTTCTTATTTTCTTGGATTGCGCCTTCTCTAAATACGTTTCCTGGATGTGCGCTTTCTTTATGGTTTTTGTGCATTTCCACATGTCGCACCTGCAAGTCAAGTACACACCAAAACTTGTGGAAATGTTAGTTTAAAGCCCTACCTACTATTTATTTTAGTAACATATTGGCGGTAAGAAATAGGCTTTAAGGACCGCCAACAGTACTAATACGGGATTTGCAATGTTCATGACAAACATAAGCATTCACAACCATTCTCTCAAAACGTTGAACAACTAGAATCAAGAGATGGTTGCGAGATCCTCGTAGAAGCATGTGGTCCGAAGCGAAACAAACTCTCAAGACCTTGAGCATAAATGTGAGGGACCTCAAAACCATGCTTGTTAGCGGGCTCCTTCTTGGCTCTAGAGTTGTTGCTTCGGGCATGTCCGTGGCACGGAAGTTTTCATTCTCAAAAGATATATCATGGAGGATGATCATTTAATCTTGACCATTATCGAGAACAATGTTCTTGATGGCCAGAGGGACATGCATCTTGTTCGAGCAAGGGCACAGGAGAAGGATTCGCATACTCGAACAAGTAGCTTTGCTTCGCCTTTAGGTTTTCAAGCAAGTGCTATGGCCGGCAGAAGCAAAACTTTCAAACTTCTCATCGGGGTCCCTTCTTTTATATATATATATATACATAAATGAGATTTTCAAGAGGGTGCCCTATGAGAAGATCAAAATCGAGGATGGCATAGATGAGGAAGTATAAGAAACTTCGGTTTCGTTAATTTCCAATGGCATAACCCTAACAATCCCACAAAACTCAAAGATGAGTCCGGATGGACTTCTAAAAAGTTTGTCGGTCAGGACTAGTGGCATATCACCCTAAAAGGGTTTCTGCTGGAATGAAAGTAGTCCCAACTGTGAGGTTGTGTAGGTCTTTCATGGAAGGCCTCTTTAATGAGCAAGACATGGTTGTGGGAGGTGAAAGAATCTGAATTTCTTCAGAAGAACGTTTCACTTCCAACAAGCAACAACCGTATTTTCGATGACTCCACATTAGTGGAGACTTCCTAAGAAATGTTAGAATTTTATGCCAAGAAATGTTTCAAAGTTCTGCCATAATCCTCAAATTTTGATAGAGAACTCCGAAGGATAAAACATTCCTTCCTTCGGTGTTCGTGGTTCGGGCGAGGGCTCAACAGACGAATCGAAGGGTGGCAAGGGAAAGGATTCGGCTGCTAAGGGCTCTTCAGAACTTAACATGCCCTTGTATGGAGGGGTTTGGGTACGATGACGGGAGAAGCGTGCTTCTCTAGGATGTAAACAAGGATTTTCCTCTATCCCGTCATGGTTTTTATGAAAACGGCCCTCCAACGGTTATGTCAAAGCATAGGGCAGCATCTATGTCTAGATCCGAACAAAGGATATGCAAAAGCACATTATCGGATAAAGACAAGTCTAGGTCAGCATGTATAAACATTGTAAACCTGGCCTAGGCTGTACCTATGGACTCCTTCTCGTTTTTCTCAAAGTTAGGTTTGCCCTTGGTAGAGCGGCGATACGAGACATGGGTAAGAATGCAAGATAAAACTTGATCTTTAGTTCATCCTGTTCTCTATTCGCACTTTCTACGGCATCAGTGTACCGTTGTTTTGCCTCCCCTTGAGGGAGAACAGAAACAACTTCCACTTAATAATTTCTTGTGTCATGCCAGGAATGCTTAGGCATGAACACAATTCCTCGAATTTTTGCAAGTGGTCAAAAGAATTTTAATTGTCATGACCAAAGAAGGGTTTTGTCCGAACCATAGCTTTGAATCTTGGGTGGAGTTCATAACTGGATGGAAATTTTGGTTTTAAAAAAGAATGTGGTTCAAAGAACTCCCCCTTTGAAGTAGAAGAATTTTGAATTTGGAGCTGGCTTCATGGTGAAAGGATCGGATAAAAAGGAATATTTTGTTTTTATATAAAGAAAAGATAAAAGATTTTTTTGATAAAACACAAGGATACACGGGTGAACTAGGTTCGGAGATAAATACGACAACCGTTCGCCGGCAACGTCGCCAGAAAGCTTGTTGGCGCTTCTTAGCGTCAGTAGAAAAGTCCGCAAGCGCACGGAAGTACCGTTGTAGCCTTCACCCGGAAGTATTCAGGGTATCGTAATTTCCCAAAGGAACGGTCTTTGTACTTAGTCTCGTACTAGTTTACTCAGAAGAGACGGAAGGGATAGCTTGGGTAGAGAGGTTCTTCAAAGGTCAAACGCATATAAGTGATAGAAACTTCCCCACTACTTGCTTGCTTCAGGCCCACCGACGCACCTGGTTTGCCAGACGATACCAGTATCAGCGCTATTCTGTGTCCGAACGTGGGGGGATGCTGGTACGAGTAGACAGGGCTGTCACCACCTGCCACCTACCCCTCTGCCTGTGGGCGTGCACAACATACGAAGGTAGACTCCGACCTAGACACCACGTCTACGAAGGCGACTACTACTCTAGCGGCGTACAGGAACATCTGTCTCTATCAGGAGTCCTCTTACTAGAGCATCCGTCCAAAGGACGAACGACGATCCCACAAACAAGTAGCTTTATGGAAGTAACATGCTTAATGAATCGAACCAAAGTTGAACATGAACTTCTTACTTCAAGTAGCAAGACGATCGTAGACGTACAAGTTGGATCGAGAGCCGACAAGCCTGGCACAGAACAATCTACATAAAACAAGTCTATGCAGATAGTTATAATAGATTAAAGCGTAATCGATTGTTGTAAACAGGTAAAATCATTCAGTTTAGACTATTTGAATGTCAAACAGAGAGAAATCGGCTATTTAGCCGATTTGGCATGGCACGATCGGTTAACTGGTTTTTCTCATGAAAGCACAACTGCATCGGCTAATTAGCCGATCTAGGGTCCGTGAAGCAGAACACTTAACGGTGATTAGTTCAAGGTATAAACCTGATACTGATGCGAAGCTGGTCTAGAAGGCCTGCGGCTTTGCACCAGTTTAGATTTATTCCCAAAAATAATCACAAGCAAATCTAGAAGGAATACAGAGCTGGTCTAGAAGGCCGGCGGCTCTGTGTTCATTCAGATCAGCTCTTGCCAAGCCCTCTCATCACGTACGAACAAGACTGCGATAGTACTGGCCGAATCAAGCGAATATTATAACAAAGCATAAACATGAACAAAACATAATGAACCTTTTTCATGTAGATCTAAAGCCAATACTATGTAATCTTGATCGGGCAAAGAGATGTTATATTGATAAATAAACAATAAATGATAGATAACATCTTGATAACTTAATGAATCTAACTAAGATGCCAAATTAGTTAGAGCCGATAACTAATCCATGCACGTAGCCAAGCTTAACCTAAGCCCTCGTCCACCGGATGACGCTAAACATAGATTAAACAAGAAAACAAACATGAATCGATAACTAATCCTTATTTGATCTAAGCCCACGTCCACCGGATGACACTAAACTCATATCAAATATGAATCAACCCCGATCTACGATGCTCCCATGTCCACCGGATGACATTAAAGAGACAAAGCTTAGCGAGGCATGACGGTACTTACAAACAAGCCTGCGTCCACTGGATGACACTCAACCCAATTGAAGAACTCGCCGAGATCTACGTTACTCCTACTCCTAAGGTTTGGCCGGAGCCGAAAGATGTGTTGTATTGATGTGTGTTATTACAATGGCCGGGGGTTTATATTTATACCCATGGCTTTGATAGAGTCCTATTCGAATTACAACTCAAGATAAATACGGAAACTAACAAACTTTCCTAAATTAAAGGTAACTTGGAGTCCAATCTTTCCTTTCTTTAATGGACTCTGAACGTGATTGTTTACTGGCGTCGGAGATCCGCGCTGAGGTCATCAATCGGCTATTTCCTTCAACCGCACCGTCTACACTTCTCCCCAACAACCGATTCCGAGACCCGATCGACTATCTGTCTGAGCCTCTGCCCCAAAATCGGCTATCTGCGCTCGGCATCGACTATCTGCATCCAGTCTAGATTTTGGTGTAAACACATGCCCCCAATTTTGGGATAAACTGGCTTTATTTCAAAATTAGCACCGAGTCTTGATTCAGTCCACCTGCTAGCCAAAATCCCAGCCTCCCGCTCATCTCTTCAAAACTCCGCAAACCGAAACCCTAGCCATGAAATCCTCTATTACATCTTCGGCCTCGATCTGCCACCTTCAAGAATCCACAAGCAATGGCGACTCCTTCTGAGGTTCTCGAGGTATGAATCTTGCCAACCTGTCTTCCATTCATGAATCCCCACTCGATCGGTCACACCTATCACCCATCTGCCTCAGGACCTGAAAAATGAAATCTTGATTCCGCAGAGGGACGCTCCGACCGCTTTCTTCCTAGGCCCGATGGGTGACTCCAACCCCGCGGAGTTCATCAATCAAGAGACTAACCAGATCCCCTTTAGAGGCCCGCAGGTGGATGCATTTTCATGGTCCAGGCAGCCCTTCTGGAATTGGCCAAGCATGCCTAGCGGATGGAGAAATTGGTTCCGCCACATCTCAGAAAAGAAAAGGGCAGATTGGGAGCTGCACAATCTGAGCCAGTACCTTGACCTTTCTCTGTGTGATATGAAGAAGAACGAACCCCTCTTGATCGCTGCAACTTATTTCTGGTCCAATTCTCTGAACGCCTTCGTATTTGGAGATGGGCCAATGAGCATCACCTTGGGTGATATCCATATGCTGACTGGCCTTCAAATCACCGGGTCTTTCCAACTATGGGATTTGCTTTCAAGTGGTGAAAAGAAGTTCCCCAAACAGAATGAGTACAAAGGCTGGACTGGCTATATCAAAACTCATCAGCAAACAACCTCCAGCATCAGTGACAAAGAATACATAGCCTTCCTGATCTTGTGGCTGGAAAGGTTTGTCTTCTGTAGCGCTTCCTTGGGGCCGGCCTATCCCTTCAAGGCCCTTGCAGAAAAATTGGCTCAAGGCAATTCAATCCCCTTAGGTAAAATATTGCTGGGATCTGTCTACAGATTAATGAACTGAGTTGCCGGCTATCTGCTAAAAGGGGAAGAAGTACGGTGCATAACAGGTCCCTGGTGGTTGATTCAACTATGGCTCAACTTGTATTTGCAGAAGAGGACAGCAACCAGATTACCAGGGGCTGTCAGAATTTTGGAGAAGCTGCCTCAACCATCATTATTAACATGAAGCGAGGGAACTTGCTTGAAAAACTCTACAGAGGCTTGGGACCAGACACCTCGATTTGGTTCCCATATGCAGATGATAATGATTTCCCAATGCCCTATACCTTCAGGTTCAGTACAGGATGCTCTGATGCCGGAGCTACTGAAATTTTCAATGTTATCATAAAGCCCTGCACACTACCAGTTGATTTCAAGCACCTTCGTGCTACTAGCAGTAACGAGCCCAGCTGGCCTTCATATGAATTCTATCACCCTAACGTTGCAGCAAGACAACTGGGTTTCGGCCAACTGCCCTCTAAGCTTCCATTTCTACACCTTCTGAGGCCCAGAGATGAAATCACCGAGATGCTAGAAGTCGATAGGGTCTTCACATTTGGAGCAGACTTGACAATTCACACTGTAGAGCATTGGAGCCAAATTTCAATGTCCCATGAGACTTTTGATCATTGATGGAAATAATGGCATGCTCATCTTTTTTGTCAGGGGATCCATGATAGATGCAGAGCCTTGGACCCAAGCTTCAACTCCATCTCGGCAGTAAGCATTTTAACCGATTCCATTCAAACCGGCTGCAAATTGAGTTCTAACTTCCGTTAATGCAGGACCCAGAATTCCAACCCACCAGAGCAGATCAACTATTATCCTTCTTGCCCAACTGCCAGGCTAGGCTCTCAGGCTCCATCCTTGAAAAAGATGATGAAGACCCCTACCAGTATGATAACTGCTCTAGCTTCAAAAAGAAAGGCTTCATCAAATCTCCAGAAGACGACCACCAAGAAAAAGAGAACTAAGGAGAAACCTGCCCAGGTACTTGGATGTCTTGAAATATTCCCTTGCATCATTTACTCAGCTTACCTGACCGAATCGGCTGTATAATAGGCAAGCATTCAGCCGATTCAGGCATCTTCTGAAAATATCCAGACTGAAATTCCGTCCAGAAATGAAAGGCCACCAAGATACTGCTGAAGGCTTTCTGGGAATGGACGAAACATCGCCATCCTAGCAAGAAGCAGTAGGAACTCAGGCACCAACCAAATTTGTAAGCATACAATCCTACTTTGCTGAATATTTTCTGATCCTTTCTAAAAATGGAGCCGAATAGCCCTTCTTCGTGGAACCGACTTGAGGAATAAAAAATACCATCTCCTGAACATCCAGGTAAGGCTCTTTGGCTGTTAACACTATTGTGCTTGCTTCATTTCTTACTCACTTTTCTTTTTTCAGAGCTTCAACTAACCACAAAAATACACGCTGAGGCCATCTTCACTGCCAGAAAAGAGATTGCCATAACAGATCAGCCAGGCACTTCATCAGCTCCACTTCCTTCAAGCTTTATTCAGGTGAAGCACTTATCCCTTAACTGATCACATTATTCATGCTATCATCTCCTAACATCTGAATGCAGGCGCTGTAGCCTTCAACTCCCAGCTATTCTTTCGATCTGGAAGAATGTTGTGATGAAGGTGAACTAAGCTCCAAATCCACAATGTTGCCAGAGCCAGATTTTAAGAATAGGCTAAATGAGCTCTTGGCTCGGCTGGAAATAGTCCTTTTTGATCTAACCCGGCAACCTGAAACAATCGATCAGGCAATTGAGCTGATCCAACAGCATACACTGCCCGGCAACTCTCAGCCTCTTAAAGCAGCTTGTCAAGCTTAAAAGTGCTACTCCAAGAATCAATACTGCCCACATAAACCTAGCTGAGTTTGAGCAACTGAGAAATAACAGGTTGATCAACAAACAAGAGGCTCACGGGTTGGGAGATCAAGTCAAACTGTTGAAGAACACCATTATCTCAGCTGAGTCAGAGCTGAATACTCTAAAGACCAGGCATGAGCAGCTGATCAAGGAGCTTGAGGAAGTAAACTCGGCCATTACTCAGCATGAGATCTCTGTATCAACAAATACCGTTGACATGGCCGAGAAGAGAAAACAGGCCAGCGCCAGGGTTATTGAAGGCAAGCAGATGAACCAGCGACTAAACATCCTCAACTCGACAGCTGATGAAGACCAAGAATCTCTGCAGACTGGCCATGCTCTTCATGTTGAATGTATTTCTTCTATTCGGTCCTTGTTGGGATTGTAACTCATATTCAACTCTTTCTGTGAATCATGTCAAGTATATTAGCCAGACTGAATTCAGCCTTCTCCTTGTTCTGCCTTTGAATCGGCTATCCCAGCCTGATCCTCAGTATTTGTGATAGAATATGCAGAAATCGGGTATTCAGTCGATCCAAGTAATAGGCCCAGTTAGCCGATTCTGAGCAAACGGCCTGATCAACTGATTCCAGGCAACCGACCAAAATAGCCGATCACGACGTTCCACTTCCCACGAGCGGCGTCGGTTCTGGATTCAAGAAACGTGGGTTAACTCCAGCATAAAATCTGCCGTGTCGTGTCGTCTCCCGAGGGGAAACCGCCTTGGTGCCTCCGTCTCTATAAATAAACGCCCGGCCTGAGTGAGCAAACGCAGACACCATTAGCCTTCGCTCATTCGGCCTTTGCTCTTCGCCTCTTCTCCCCCAAACAGACGAAAGAAAATCTTCAACACCAACTCATGGCCGGTGATGGAGACCGCGGCAAGCGGCCGGCTTCGGATTCCGCTGAAGGTGACAACTTCAGCCGGAGCTTGCGGGCCGTGGGTGAACGGAGGCACCGTCTACGAGCCTGGCTAGGGTAAGGCTACTGTTCACTTCTTGATACATCCATCTGATCTAATCTGACCACCGACATCTTGCGCAGCAATGCGGAAACCACCGGTGCCGGAGGCTTGGGAACCGCTACCGCGCCATCTCAGGCCGTCCCCGCGGCCGCTGGAGCCAGGCGCTACCGCAGGCCTGTCTCGTGGCCGTCATCACTGGGTGACGCCCTGGCCGTTGGCCATTTATAGCAGGTAAACCAGTTTGCATCCATGGCATTGATCTCTTTCCACCCTGATACATCTGCTTCTTCACTATTTTTCAGTCAGGCTCGTCTGATTCCTTTTCCTCCGGGTGTGCCAATTGGTCTCGACACCCGTACACGTCGGACTGCGCCCCCTCAAGACCGTCCTCACGACCCGGCCCTGAGCGCTAGTTCTCGTGGGGGATCCGATTCGGGGATCCTCCGCGGAGTTTGATGGGTCCTACACCGCCGCCGACGGACGCCGCTTCCACCATCAGATGGTGAAGTATCGTAACCCCTATTCAGAGGCTACGAAGGAGAATGGCCGGCTGCAGGGCATCAATGAAGCCCAAGCCGCTGCTCTTGCTGCCGCCGAGGCCGAGGTGGCTAGGGTGCAGGCCCAGCTCGCCGAGTCAAACGCCGCGGTGGCAGGTAATGCCTTGAAGTTGCTTCGTGATGTGCTGATGATCATCTTCACGCTGACCCTCCTTTCTTCTTGCAGCCCTGACCGCGCAGCTGGAAGAGTTGTGTGTGGCCACCGAGACCGCCGCCAATGCCGTCAATGCCTGTGGCAACACACAGGCGGAGCGGCTCCTGGATGTTCACCACCGCGTCCTCCAGGTGGCCATGGTCGGCGTTCGTCACGGCGCCACTGGGGCTCTCACGGCCGCATGACTCCGCTCCGGCATAGCCCTGGAGGCCATCGAGCCTGGGTTCCCGGAGGGCCAGGATATGGAGGAGGCCAGCGCCCAACTGGCGAACTTCTTCCCCCACGCCGACAGGGGTCGCGGCTGTCACCAACGCCTAGGACATCATAGATAGAGCCACCCATAATTAGAATTAGAATGTAATAGGGCTCCTATAAACATGATCAGAAATAAAAACTTTGTTTATAATCAGCAATCTGATCTTCATGTGTCTGCATATACATTCATATTTTTTATTTTTGAACTAAAGGCGATGTAATCACATCGGCTGTTGCACTCCATCGGGGGTGTTTCATTTTTGTGCTAAAGGCGATCCATTAGAATGAAATCGGCTATTACAAACTCTTATTTTTGTTCTGAAGGCGATCCTCCACATAGAATTCGGCTGTATGAGCCAGATCTTGCATCGATCAGCTATCATCCCCCAACTGGGATACTAGGATAGTATTTCTTCAGATATTTTCCATTGATTCGCCCTGACAAATCTCCTCCCTTCCATATCTTCGAGTATATAGGCATTGCCAGGCGCACATTCAACAACACGATACGGGCCTTCCCAATTTGGCGACCACTTGCCGAATCGGCTATCTTTTTTTTCGATAGGAAGGATAGTCTTCCATACCAGTTCTGATTCGGCAAAGCTCTTTTCTCTTACTTCAGTGTTGTAATACTTAGCCACCCGTATCTTATTAGCTTTGATACATTCTAGGGCCTTGAGCCGATGACAATGTAAATCTTCAAGACTGTCCATCATGATATCTTTGTACTCACCGGTTGTAAGCTCGTTCTGTAACTTGACGCGCCGTATTTCGGACGGAATTTCCCAAGGAAGGACAGCAACGTACCCATAAACCAACTCATACAGCGTAGCTTTAGTTGATCCATGCTGAGCCATCCGGTATGCCCACAGAGCTTCACTCAGCGTCAAGTACCACCTCCTGGGAGTCTGCTCAATCTTCTTCTTGATAATTTTGATTAAAATTTGATTTGATGCTTCAGCCTGACCATTGGCTTGGGCATAATATGGTGATGAATTATACACTTTAATGCCCATGTCGTCAGCAAAGGTCAAAAACTCATCTGAAGTGAACATAGTCCCTTGATCTGTCGTGATAGTCTGTGGTATACAAAATCTATAAATGATATGTTCCTTTATAAACTTGACTAGATCTCCAGATGTGGCATTCTTGAAAGGAACAACTTCTACCCACTTAGTAAAGTAGTCTGTTGCAACCAAAATCCATTTGTGACCTTTACTGGACGGTGGATAGATTTGGCCGATCAAATCGATTCCCCAACCTCTGAATGGCCATGGCTTGATGATAGGATTCATAGCTGAGGCAGGAGACTTCTGCACATTCCCGAATCTCTGGCATTCTTGTCAGCCCTTGTAATACCTGAAATAATCTTGGAGCATTGTTGGCCAATAGTAACCAGTCCTTCTGATAATCCATTTCATCTTATGAGCCGATTGGTGAGCACCACAGACTCCTTCATGAACCTCACTCATCAGCTTCATCGATTCTTCGGCCCCGAGGCATCTTAGCAGCACCCCTTCGATAGTCTTATAATACAACTAACCGTCTAGCAGCACGTACTTTGTAACACCCTAGTGTTAGTTACTATTTTTACACTTACATCTGCATGATATCAAGCATTGATCATGTCATTTCATGCATCATCACCATTTGATTTTATTTACATTCCTTTATATGCTATATGTTTGCTTATATGCCTACAATGTCATAGATGTGTTAGCATGCAAGTGTAATGGTGGATTACTGTACTAAATGCCTTAAACATGTTTGGGTCAACATTTGGAACAATGTTCATGTTGGTGAAATCTCCAAAATACCCCTCTAGCTCATAGTTGACTAGAAAGCTCTCCTAAACCTATTTTGTTTGAACAAGCAAGAAAGTTAATTTAGAGACTTTGCATGTCAGAGCACCCTTAATCAAAGTTGTGTATAATTTTATAAGCAACAAACTTTTTTTTGGGTCAAGCCTTGAAAACGTGTGCAAAATGGTCAAAAATATGTTTTAGTGCAGATTTGGGGCTGTTTTGGAGTTGCTGAAATTTGCTAAGTCTTGAAGTGGTTTTCAGTTTCAGTGTAGCTCTATTCTTTGACTTGTATCTCTCAAACCAAGCCATTTCAGTTGAAGGTGTTCTAATATGGATTGGAGTAATCGTGTAGCTCTTTGACCCATATTAGTGAAGTTTTCGCTGAAACGCCGCGAGTTATGGCTCGATCAAAAATGGGTTTCAGTTTGAATCGTGTCGAACAGCTGGCGCCGCCGCAGTGATTCGTCGCCAGGTGGCGACCGTACGCCGGTGTCCGCCTGCCGTCGCCCTGCAAAGCCGAAGGCGACACGCCAATCTGTCCTCTGGCCGCTCCACTCGCTCTCGTCTCTCTGCTCTCCTCTTTCCCCTCCGCCGCCGCCATGGCCGCCGAGCATGCGCGCCGGTGAAATCCGCCGCCACCGCACCAGTCTCCGACCGCTCCATCTCCCTCGTAGCTTCGCTATTCTCTACTCTACATCCTCGACTCCTTTCCAGGCCAAGTCGACCGAAGGTATAGCCGTAGCGAGCTCCTCGCCGCCGCGCCGTTGCCGGAACACCGCCGAGCTCTCTGCTCGTGATGACCAGCGCCTTCCCATAGTTATTCTTCCCCGTTCTGCTTCGTCTCTAGGTCTTCTTGAGTCGAGGGTTAGGTCCGAGGAGTTGGTTGGGCCTTTCGTCTCGTAGGCTCGTCGGAACACGGCCTCGCCGTGGCTCTGCTCGCCGCCGTGCCGCCATGCGCGTGCGGTTGGTGCGCGTCCGAGCTCCATAGTCCAATTCTTCGTGCACGTAGCTTCGTTTGGATCTAGTGTTCATGGAACGGAGCTAGGTTTCGCCGGTGAAGGCCAGAATCCGTTGGCGCGCGTTCGCCGGATCTCCGCCGCCGCCATTGTCGCCGTCGAGCTTGCTCCGGTGGTAGTTAGGTCTCGGGAGTTAGCTCATCGAGTTCGTCTCGTTCCCAGGAGCAAGTAGGTGGTGTTGGTTCCGCCGGTGACCTCACCGCCGGCGAGTTAGCGTCGGTCAGCGCCGACGGGCTGCACTCTCTCTGACGCGTGGGACCGGTTTGACCGGGGAGCCCACAGGTCAGTTGCTCTGTTGTGCGTGGGGTGCACTGAACCGGGTGTATGTAGCGATTTGAGTCAGGTTCGTTTTAAAGGAAAAAGAGAAAATGAATTTCCAGAAATTTTGGTAAACCTTCTAAAATTCATAGATGGAGCTAGGCATATCCAATGGAGGTGAACCAAATTTTGTTGGGTTTGTATTTCTGAGCTCTATATAGGAAAAATATGAAATATGACTTTGTGGTAACTTTTCTAGTGCAGTTATAATTAATTTGTTGTATGCTTGTAAACTTGATAAATGCATAACTAATTATAGGAATATGCTAAAAATGTGATTCTACTTGAATTAATCTTGTTTAGAGTAGTAGGACCTGGGAAAAATATGTTTGCTGATGGGTTACTGTTATTTATACGATGTCATGTGTAACATGCCTTTCATGCTATACTCTTGCTAAATTCACCATGTTTGATGGGAATAAGTAATGGCTATGAATATTTTTCTTGAGACTTGTTTTGTGATAAAGAAGCTAAGAAAAATGGGAAATCTGTTATTTGATACTTTTCACTGTAGTAAGTATTTTCCATTGCTTAAATGGCTGTCTGCTTGTCATTTTTGTGTAGCATGTTATATCTGTTGAAATGACTTGAAATTTTGCCAGTAGCCTAATATGGGTGTGTGCTATCTGCTGTAATTTTTCTAGAATTTTATGGATACAACAGATGAAAGGTCCAGTTATAAGCTAGGGTTAAGTTAATTGCTTTTAATCGATTAATGAGTTGTTAGCAAGTAATTTTCATGCATTTCTGAGATGTTTTAGTTCAACATCCTTGCTGGACATTTGTGTTGCTGACTTTATTTATGTATAAAGGCAGCAAGATTAATACTCTTTGTGTAGGTGCTTGTTCATGCTTGTTTCTTTACTAGTTAAGTGTAGTTAGGTAAGTTTGATTCAAATTAATTGTTAGTGCAGGTTGTAGACCTCTTACGCAAGACGAGAAATTATTCTATAGCTTGCTTAAGAAGGGTGAGTATGTGTTGTTGTTTAGAGAAGAAATATGCACACACTCAGTAAATGGTTGATAAATTATTTGGATGCTCACATGTTGTCTAATGCATTTCATGGCTCAAGTTGTGCATCTCTATATTGCATTCCATGTGCATTCTCAGTTCTCATATATGCATATCATGCATACAGGATCGCCGGGAGGAGTTACACTGCTGCAATTCGATCCGCCGGAGGAAGGAGTGCCCCCGGAGGTCGAGGTGCCGGAAGCTCCCGAGGCCAAGGAGGAAACTGAACTGCCGGAGTGCACTGACCACCAGCCATCTAACTTTGTGAAAGGCAAGCCCTGGAGCATCCCTAAGCCTCCACCTATTCTTTTTACAAATGCACCGGTCTTTATTAAATCGTATGATTGTGCACTTAAGTATAGGAGTTGTATTGATACCGTTGCTGCATTTATACCTTGTCCACTTGTCTACTATCCTGGTACTATTACTAGACAAGGGATGGGTTCGATCTTATGCTTAGCCATGCTTAGACCGGTACAAGTCGAGGGATTTCCTGTCCTTCGCGAGCATAGGTGGTGACTATTGCTGATGGGGATGGATTTTACATGGTTGACTATATGTGCCACCATGCCACAATGATAATGAGAGAATCAAGGCTAGGTAGCGGGGAGCCGCATGACATGGTTGAGGTCATGCTGTCTTCGGTGCTGCTTGCGGCCGACTAGAACTGAGGCCACCAGACATCAGTTGAGATTGAAGGACGTCGTCACATAGCTGGCCAGATAAGTCATTCTGACCGCGAAGCCGAGTAGTTCTTTTTGAGCCAAGAATTGGTGTGACATGGATAGACATATTCTGGAGGTAGGAAGGATGTGCGGAGACACCATTTTGCCATAAGTCAGGTCAGGGACCTGCACTTCCTAGGAGTGGGTTTGTCTCCGAGAATATGGCCCCCGCCAAGCTCGCGATATAATATGACTCAGAAAGATCTAACGGTGACCCAAGAAGCCACTGATCAGGCCGACAGGGTTTGTGATTGGCATGTTTGCCAGCTGGTACAATCGATTCCAATTGCCATCTCTCCTGGTTAGTGAGAAATTAAACTGATCTTCTGGTGAGGTAGAGGTTAACAACTTGAACATATTGATTATGGTGAGAAGAGGTTGATATCTGTGGATATCGAAAATCATATGGTTGTATTGTTTACTATAATATCAAGTGATTGTTTAGTATAGCTGCAAACCTTAGCTTAATAGCTTAACTGAAATCGAAGCTAAAGCATATCTAAAATTTATAAGTTGAAAAACTACTGTAGTAATGCTTTTTATGCAAAATGTTGCTATCCTCTGAGCTCCACCAAATAAGCCTGCATATCCTTGAGAGTTTTTTTATTTACTTCCTGTCGGGTAAGTCTAGCTGAGTACAATTGAGTACTCAGGGTTTTATTCCCATTGTTGCAGAAGGAGTGGTCTACTATGCTTATTGCAAGAACTGCTTCACCCCTGCGAGCGAAGAAGATTAGACCTAGGGCAAGGTCGTTATCCATCTTTAGCTTTTGTAAGATGCTGTGACATGGTCAGCTGGTGGTACTCGTATATGAACTACGTTGTTTCAAAACTATGTTGATTTCCTGCTACTGTTACATTTATGTAAAAGACTATGTTGTACTCTGATGTTTTAATTCAGTTGTGAACTTATGTATCATGTGATGGGTTGTTGCTGAATTTGTAAGATCCTTGGGGTATGTTCTGTTTAAAATGTTTGAAATCCTTCGAGATTTCCGGACTACCGGGTTTATATTGGCTCAAGTGTGACTTGATTGCTACTAAATTGGCGATCGTCGTACTTGTGCTCGTATAAATTGGTCGGTTCCGTTACATACTTGATAGCTTTGTACCTCATCTTTCTAGTAACTTTCTGTGAAGTATTTGCAAGGTAACTTGCTATCTCACCCCGCCAGTCATCAGCTGATTGCTCGGTATTGAGGATTTTCTGCATCGATCTGTAACCTGAAGCGCTTTGCGCTAGCCGGTTAGGCTCTTGATTCTGGGCTCTAGGAATATGATATAGTGAAACTGCTAAGAACCCTCTGATCAAAGCTTGGCACTGATCATAAGCCTCTGAGCACGTCGTCTTTACATTCAAATAGGCCGAGCAATTGGTTGATGACTAGTTGTGAATCTTCAAAAACCTCAACTAAGTCGGCCTTTGCTTCATGCAGAAGCTGAAATCCCTTCCAAATCGCCTCATATTCAGCCTGGTTGTTTGTTACAGTCGGCCCGATCTGGAAAGCGTATTCAAATCGTTGACCTCGAGGTGATATTAGTATTACCCCAGCACCTCCGCCTTACTTGCAAGATGATCCATCAAAGAACATAGTCCACGGCGCCACATCAACTATACTGACGGCGCCCACATGATGCTGGGTGATGAAATCAGCTATTGCCTGACCTTTGACTGCCTTAACCGATTCGAACCTCAAGTCAAACTCAGAGAGAGCCAAGATCCACTTCCCGATCCGTCCGTTCAGGATAGGCATTGACAACATATGCTTGATCACTATCGGCCTTGGAAACTACCACACATTCGGCCGATAGCAAATAGTGCCTCAGCTTAGTGCACGAGTAGAATAAACATAAGCACAGCTTCTCAGTTGGCATGTACCTTGTCTCGGGATCCAGAAGCCTTCTGCTCAGATAGAAAACTGCCCTCTCTTTTCCTTCAAACTCTTGAAAAAGGGCCAATCCAATTGTATGGCCTTCGGCCGTCACATACAGCTTGAATGGCTTACCTGCCTATGGCGGTACCAGAACAGGTGGAGACTTCATATATTCCTTGATTTCATCGAAAGCCTTTTGCTGTACGTCACCCCATTTGAATTCCTGAGTGTCCTTCAGCTTCAACAGTGGCGAGAACGGTAGCACCTTCTCTGACAAGTTGGCAATGAATCTTCTGATGAAATTAATCTTGCCAAGTAAGGACTGCAATTCCTTCTTGTTAGTCGGCGGCACAAGCTGATCGATGGCCTTCCTGCTCTTGCTGCCAACCTCGATTCCCTTGCGATGTACCATGAAACCAAGAAACTCGCCAGCTGACACCCCGAAAAGCACACTTATTAGGATTCATCTTCAAGCCATGCTTCCGAGTACATTCCAGGGTAGCCTTCAAATCGGCTAAGTACTCCTTGTAGCTTTTGGACTTCACAACTACATCGTCGATGTAAATTTCTACGATCTTGCCGATCAACTTATGAAAAATATAATTCATAGCCCTTTGATAAGTTACACCGGCATTTTTCAAACCGAACGTCATTACAACCCATTCGAACAAGCCAATAGCACCAGGACACCTGAAAGCAGTCTTAGGAATATATTCATCAGCCATAAAATTTGATTGTAGCCAGCATTACCATCCATGAAGTTGATGACCTAGTGCCCTGCAGCCGAATCGACTAACATGTCGGCTATCGGCATTGGGTAGCCGTTCATCGGGGTAGCTCTGTTCAAATCCCTGAAATCGATGCAGACTCGCAACTTGCCATTCTTCTTGTATACAGGGACGATATTCGATACCCACTCGGCGTATTGGCAAGCTCGAATGAACTTGGCTTCCAGCAACCTCTCGATCTCGGCCTTGATGTCAGGTAATGAATCCTGCTTGAATCATCATGGCGGCTGCTTGAATGCCTGAAATCTAGGCTTGATAGGCAATCTGTGCTCGATAATCGACTTGTCCAAACCGGGCATCTCGTAGTACTCCCAGGCGAAAAAGTCTTTGTATTTTTTCAATAAATCAATCAACTCCCACCTAAACTCAGGGTCAAGATTGGCGGCAATATATTTCGGCCTTGGTCTGTCACCAGATTTGATGTATACTTCTTCAAGTTTATCGGCCGACTAAAACCCTGTCCAAGCTTGCCCTCGGTGCCATCGATCGGGTTATCCATTAATAAAAAGACTCAGAGCCGATTGCCCTGACTGGCTGTTGACTCTCATCGCTGACCTTGATGGAGCCTTCTTCCCAAGTCTTGACAGAGAAACAGTCGTGATCACCAGCTTCCCAGTAGGCAGCATCCGCTATGGCTATGCTTACCGAGTCATCGGCTGGGACCATTTCGACCTCCTCACCATGCCACTGCATCACACATTGGTGCATGGTTGATGGTACGCAATAGTTAGCATGAATCCAGTCACGCCCAAGTAGCAGACTGTAAGAACCCTTGCTGTCAATCACGAAGAAAGTGGTGAGCAGCGTCTTCTTTCTGACTGTTAGCTCGACATTGATTGCCCCCCGGGTATTTGAAGAGTTGCCCCCGAAATCTTTGAGTATCATGTCGGTCTCGATCAAATCATCAAGGCCCTTGCCCAACTTGCGGAAGGTCGTGTAGGGCATGAGATTGACAGTGGCACCACCATCGACTAGCATCTTGGTCATGGGCATCCCATCGACATATCCTTTGAGATACAGGGCCTTCAGGTGCCTGTGCTTGAGCGGCTTGTCAAAGGAAGCTTGCTGCACGAAAACCAGCTTGGCGGTGGCTTGCTCGAACTCCGACTCGTCAGAATCAGAGGGAACTTCAATCTTCTTGGCTCGGGACGCCCTGAATTCAGCCGGAAGCACAAACACCATCTGCGCATCGGCTGTTGCCTTTCCTTTGTCCTGAGGAAGCTTCTCCCGTCAGATTTGCATCGGGCGGCCTTCTGCTTTGAGCTCCATGTTCCTGAGGCATTGCACGTGGCGTCTCTGGCTCTTGGTCAAGTTCCCAGGGCACCACTGATTCTCCTGCCAGACCGGCTCATGATGATCAACAGCTGCTTCATTGAGCCGATCGCGTAGGCCTCTTTTTTCGCGCCGATCCTGCATGTCATGTTGGCGTACTCTCGGTATTGATCGCTGCACTTCGGGCAATTGCGCAGAGTCGGCAATCTCAGACCTTCATTCCAGCAATGCCTAAAGAATGGGCAATGCCAGTGGCTTTCTTCTCCCTCCCGGCGGTGTTGGCGGTCCTTACCAACATAAATATAACATCATTTTAATACTAAAATAAATAGAGAATAGGGCTTTATCTAATCTTTCCATGAGTTTTGTTGTGCATCTAACTTACAGGAATAGCACGTGGAAATGCATGGAAATCTCAAGGAAAGCGCACTTCTAGGAAGCGTATTCAAAGAAGGCGCAAACTAAGAAAATGAGAAAGCCCAAATTAAACAATAAACCAAATCCATTCGCAACCAAGGGGGATGCCCAGGCCCACAGAGTAACCGACCACCCGAAGGAGGTGGTCAGATGGCACTCCCCGGGGACTGATCCGCCCCCGGGGGCGGCTGCCCCTTGGTGGGGCCTCCTGGGCCCATCCTCCTCAGGCGATGCTCATGGCGGTTTGGCAAAGGTGGTTTCACTTCCTACCATACTTAGAATGCTCGAACCGCCCTTGATCAACTATAAATAGATGTGCTTCACCCCCTCCAACACGCACACCAACATTTGGAGCACTACACCTCACATTTCTAACTTGTTCTCTCTAGTTTAGTAGTAGTAGTAGAGCAAGGCAAAGCTATCAAGGAAAGCTTGTCTCCTTGGAGGAATCAAGAACATCTTGGTATGAATACACATCGGTTCTCCTCTATGAGCAAGCTATTATCTTATTTATATAGCAATGCATCTGAATTAGAGTATAGTCTTGTCCATATTATGATCATAACATGTAAACTAGTTCATAGTCTATGTGTTATGTTCTTGATATGTTCATCAAAGTTCTTCATCGTTCATCAAATTAGTATGAATAGAGGAAGAACTAAGGATGGGATAATAGTCCGTTGCGCTGTCATGGTTGCACCTAGCCGAGCCTGTCAATCCGTAGGGTTGAGGTCCCGGGGGGCTAGGAGTTGTTTCCAATTATACGGGCGTGGTGCTCGGGTATGTGGGAATCAGCGGATATGTCGGTACCCCACGGGCAGAGGGGTAGGTGGCAGGTGGTGACAGCCCTGTCCATCCCTAGCATTCCCCCACGTTCGAGTATTGAGTAGGAGTTCGTAAAGTCTCTATCGGCTGGCAGACCAGCTGCGAGGATCTCCCTATCATCCCATACTTAGTCCTGATCCTAGTCTTATTAATTCGATGTAATTACTATTCGTTGCATAGCTGTATATGACCAATGCCTGCTCACGTAGTTATTCTTTATTCTTTATTTTATCTTTTATCCTTGAGGTTGCTTCGATGTGTGTGTCCACTATCTTATAAACCTGTTTTAACCCCTGCCTTTGCTATGCCTACCTATGCATTCAATAAGTGATCATGTTTATACCAAAAGCTAGATAGTTCTGTGCGCTTGCAGAGTAATCTTATTCCTTACTGAGCTATCGATTGGCGTACCTAAGTACCGTTATTTAAGGATTGTAATTCTTGTTGCACCCCACGGCGCCGTGGCACAGTATTGCATATCGTAAGTAATGACGGTTAGGAAGGCCAATCCGGCACTTCTAACTGCTATTACCAGACTGTATTACCTAGGCCGGCGCCACTAAGGGCCAAGGATTACCTTTCTGAAGTAATGGTGGTTGGGAATGTCAACTTATGTTTCTAGTATTATTATTAAGGACGGACCTTTAGTCTATCTTTAGTAGTAATGCTAAGAAACGCCAACAAGCATTTCTGGCGCCGTTGCTGGGGATGGACTTTTAGTCTATCTTTTGTAACGACGTTAAGAAATGCCAACAAGCATTTCTGGCGCCGTTGCCGAGGAGGGCAAAAAGAAAATATAAACTTCTAGCTTTGGCATAAACTTTGATTACAAAATAAGCATTGGTAGCCAAAGCTTATGCAGGCTAACTTTGCTATTTTCTTCCTCTTTTTATTGGAATGAAAATAGGATAGTGTATGAGCGGTTTCAATCTGCCGAAAAACTTCATTAAAAATCCAGAGGCACTCCTAAGGAAGAGAAGGCCTCGTACCATCTCTTCTTCTGCTACTCAGCCGGCAAACGAACCAGTCACTTCCGCACCATCCGCTACTACCACCATGGCCAAGTCACTCCGCGAGTATTCCACCCCCGCTATTGCCAACGTGCCCGTTGGGCCCGCTGTCAATGTCGGGAATGGAAACTTTGAACTCCGCACTGGCCTACTCACGATGGTGCAGGCGAACCAGTTCAGCGGTTTGCCAAGTGAGGACACAAACGCGCATCTGCAAAACTTCCTTGAGCTGTGCGAGACCATCATCATCAAAGATGTCGCACAGGACACCATCAAACTCCGGTTGTTTCCCTTCTCCCTTTCGGGGAAGGCAAAGCAATGGTTTTATCAAAGCAAGGAAGCAGTCAACACGTGGGACAAATGTTTCGTGGCGTTCCTCGCTAAATTCTTCCCCATGAGCAAAACAAATGCTCTACGGAGAAAAATATCAAACTTTCAGCAAACTGCACTCAAGTCCGTTCCCGAGGCTTGGGATAGGCTTCAGGAATACATCCAGGCCTGCCGTCACCACGGGATGGAAGATTGGCTCGTGCTCCAAAATTTCTATGAAGGTCTCACGGCCATGTCTAAGGGGCACATAGATGCTGCCGCTGGAGGCGCATTCCTCTCCCTCACCATCGAGAATGCCACGGCGTTAATCGAGAAGATGGTGGCCAACCAAAGCTGGGGAGAGGGACGCAAAACACAAAAAGGCATGCACAACGTGATGGAGACGGATCTGCTTGCCGCAAAAATAGAATTAATAATGAAGAAACTTGAAGGACGTGCCACCGATCCTACCACCGGCACTGTCCAAGTCATGGACTCGCACTTGACGTGTGAAGTCTGTGGGGATGTTGGCCATTCGTGGAACAACTGTCCCGAAACCCATGAATAAGCTTCATACGTTAACAATGGGTTTCGCCAACACCAACAAACAGGTACTGGGTGGAACAACCAAAACCGCCCCCAAGGTAATTCTTCCAATTTTAATTTCAACTCCACCCAACCTTCATTAAAAGATCTTATGATAGGACAAGCTAAAATAAATGAAAATCTTATAAACAAGCTTTCTCTTAATGATAAAATGTTTGAAACTATAAATACTAAGCTTGATAGCCTGTCCTCATCTGTTAAAAATCAAGTAAGTTTTAATAAAAGAATTGAAACTCAAATTGCCCAACTTGCCTCTGCCGCAAAATCTGCTATTCAAATTTCTAGTTTTGTTGAGAATATAAATTCAGTGACCAAGAGAGGGGATAAGACCACTCGTGATCCCCCACATCCTAACCAAAGAACAGGAAAAATACCAAGACAGCAAGAGGAAGTACCGGTTGATTCGGCGCAATCACATGAAGAATCAATGGAAGAAGATCCGACACCGGAGGGCTATGGGGACACCACGATGTTGCCTTTCCCCACAAGGTTGAGAAGGAAGAAGAAGGCCGGAGATGAGCAGTTTCTCCGATTCGTGGAGATGGTCGAGAAGACACACGTTAGCGTTCCGCTAATGGATGTCTTGCACATACCATCATACGCTAAGTTCATCAAAGATATCATCAACAACAAGCGACCATTACCGTCTTCAAAAATTGTCAAGCTGATGGAAGAGTGTAGCGCAGCTATACTCAATCATCTACCTGAGAAGAAACAAGACCCTGGGTGCCCCATAATCACATGCTCTATAGGCACCCAGCAATTTGACCACGCCTTATGCGATCTTGGGGCGACCGTGAGCGTCATGCCAAAATCAGTCTTTGATGGACTGAATTTCACCAACTTGGAGCCTACCAACATGACACTTCAGTTGGCCGACTCCTCAATTCGGTACCCAGCAGGAATTGCACAAGACATTCCTGTAAAAATTAGAGGGCATTATGTTCCGGTGGATTTTGTGGTGCTCAACATGGAACTCACCAAAGAAACACCACTCATCCTCGGAAGGCCATTCTTGAGCATGGCAGGAGCACAAATTGATGTTGGAGCTGGAGAAATCCGCTTCAATATCAATGGACAAGAAGAGAAGTTCGAGTTCAGGCCTCACCGTCAGGAAGAATGCAATATGATACGCATTCGATATGGGCCGAATCCCCAAGGCATCAAGGAGGTAGAAATTCAACCTCAGCTTTTGAAAAATATATCAAAAATCTCAAAAGAATCAAAGAAAAAGCCGGAGCCAAAAGAAAAGTCAGCTCCCAAACAAAATATAAAGGAGCAGAAAAACAAAATGGCTCCTAAAAAGAGGGAAGAAATCCCCAAGCCTTCACCAAAGAAGATGGTGTGGAAACCCAAGATAAAAAATGAAAATACTACCACACCGCCCAAAACTACTCACAAAGTATGGAGGCCCAAACAAGCGCTGCCGTCTACATCTCCCAAGACGGATGCACCATCATCAAACAAACAATGAAGGGAGAAAGGTCCTGCTCAACGAACTTAAAAAAGCTGAGCCCTTGCCGAAGGTAAACCGGTAAATTATCCATAATATTTACCCGAAATATTTCGAAATTTATTTTCAATAAATGCTTAATTGATTCCTGTAATAAAAAAATTAATATTAATAATAAAATATATATATATAAATATATAAAATAATATTTCAAATAGATATATGCATGTTTGATGATAATGTTGCATTTATACTTTGACTAAAATAACCCTATGTTTAAACATGAATCTTTGAGATCATAGGGATATTCCTTCATAAATGCATGATAGTGTGATCTTAAACAAACTTTCATAAATTTCAATCAAATCCATTAGCATATCATACACATGATCATACTAATCTTCTTCGCATCAAGCCTGATCGTAACTGGGGTAATAATTTACACAGTCAGCTTAACACGTGGCCAAAAGATAGAGGCTGGCAGGCGGGCCCAGGGGACCGACCGCCCCTAGGACCGGCCGCCCCCCTGTCCAGGCCAATCCGTGCCAATCTTTTTCGTACCTCACTTTGATCACCTCAGCATCACGTACCTGGTTACGATCAAGTTGTTTCCTTGCCAAAGACCTCGATAGCACCTATTTAAACCTCTAAAGGTCTCTCTTTTCCTCACACCAACCTTGCTTTTCTCCCTCTAGCAAAGCTTGCTTAGCTCTCCCGTCTTTAAGTGCCAACCATGTCTAGCTATGCTCTCTCGCTAATCAATGCCCTAGTGGCCATAGCAAACCTAGACATAGCACCTTATCAAGAGAGTTCTTTACCAAGGGAAAAAGCCCGTGTTGTGAAGGAAAAGCCTCTAGCGATCTTACCAGAGCGCTCTCATGCACCTGAAGGAGGCGCCACAAAGAAGACCGCTGCTGCCCATCCTCCCAATGGCCTCACGAAGAAAACTCCTAGTGATAGTAGGCCTAGCAAGCGCGTTGGAGATAAGTCTGCTAGCAAGCCCGCATTTTCGGCCAAGGAGGCAGAATCATCTAGCACCCTTCCTAGAATTAGGAGGCATCTACCTCGGCCTCCCATCAAACGTCGTGCAGGGCAGTACGAAAGCAGTGAAGATGAAGACGACTCTAAGATCCTCACTGGCCTTAGAGCTAAACATGCTAACTTACGTGCTTTCCTAAGGACTTTAGAAGACGACATAGAGACCAAAAACACAGAGATCAGGGACCTTAGCGATGATGTTAATAGTTTCCGCTTCAAGTTCAATCTTAAGTTAAGGAAAGTCGCTAAAGCCCTAGGTGTTGAGCATCATCTTGAGTATCTTTAGGCTGCACCTACTGCACGAATAATTAGGCGCACATTTTCACTTTCATGATTTTTTAAATTTTACTATCAATGTAAATGAGCCTATTTGAGTTTATCAATGAAATAAGGTTCTATGTTGAGCACTTGTTTTCTCCATATATGTATTTTGCGACTAACCAAGACAGAGAAGAAAACAAGTGTGGGGGAGGATTCTCCAAGACAATTGCACAATAATAAAAATTAAAATTCGGTTTGTGCAATTTTCCCCCCTCTCTCATCCTAAAAAGTTTTTTTTAAAAAAATATAATTTAAAATGATGTTTCCAACATACTCCATCAAACATGTCTTCCTACAATCGAAATGCTTGTATACTTTTTATTCCCTGCTAAAATTTCTAGAGATTTATGAACACTGTTTAGGGACCCCGTTTCTATCTAAGTAATTGACGGATGAGATATAGTAGGATGACATGATGCTTGCTCATTCTTGCAAAGTACTTAGGATTTATCTTACAACAACAACAACAACAACATAAGCCTTTTGTCCCAAGCGAGTTAGGGGTAGGCTAGAGATGAAACCCACAAGAGACCAAGATTAGAGAAACACAAAACGGACACAAGACGAAAGGTAGAGTTAGGGATAAACAGAAAAGGAAGCAAAGGTCACGGTTCAGGCACATTGATTGCTAACCTCCAGGCGCTCCTATCCATAGCTACTTAGGATTTATCTTACAAAAAACAAAAAAAAACTCAATAGCATGCTCCTTGAATGATTGACAAATACCTACCAAGGCCATATATGATGAAACCTTCCACATATGCTACTTATTCTGTGTTGAGTATTGGTCAAATTTCTGACCGCTGTTGAGAGATGTTTCATATTCTCAAGATCAGAATTCACTTGCACCCACCAAATAAAGCCAATTCTCACCCTGAGAGTTCCGCAAATAAAAGTGACGATTCTCATCCTAAGAACCGTGTATTCCTTCTACAAAATTTTATTCCATTCATCTACCATCATGATATCTCCTTATTTGAAAGTTTTTCATATGCCAATAAAAGATATGGGGCTATGTTAAAAAAAAGAAGAAGAAAGATCATGCCAAGGGGCATAAGAAAATAACGGGAAAGAAAAGTTCAAATACCCGTTCAAAAAAAATGATGAAAATGGAAATGAAGATTTTATAGCCCATATCTCCTTAAGTTTTGTCCAAGGAGAATCATGATGCATGAAGTACCAAAAAGATTTAGAATTAGGTTTCCACCTTCATACTTTCCACACACATGCACATTCTGATCTAGGAGTATGACGCACTCACTCCGGTATGGTCTGGGGTTTGACTTGACAACATATGCAGGGTAAGGGTGCCTCATCATTTCTCATTCCTACCTAAAACTCCAAATAAGCCTTTTTAGAGGTAGGATGATCAAAGTGAAGGCATCACCTTTTCATGCCTTGGTGAGGAACCACTTACAAAAAAATGAGCTGACTTGAGAGAATCATTCAAGGACGCAAGCTATCTTTATGTTTTCAAAAATTTTACAAAAACCCAAGTATTCCAAACAAGAATAAGAGTAAGAGGATTTGATTTCAAGCTATTCCATTTGTCAATTTCTTAAGAAAGATTTGGTAGACACTTTGAAGTTCATAAATCCAGGTGAAGCTTGGAATATTCTGTATGCAGATTCTTTGACAAGGAGGATGAACCCATTTGGTCCTTCGCACTTTACTCGAGGACGAGTAAAGGAATAAGTGTAGGGGAGTTGTTGGCGGTCCTTACCAACATAAATATAACATCATTTTAATACTAAAATAAATAGAGAATAGGGCTTTATCTAATCTTTCCACGAGTTTTGTTGTCCACCTAACGTACAGGAATAGCACGTGGAAATGCATGGAAATCTCAAGGAAAACGCACTTCCAGGAAGCGTATTCAAAGAAGGCGCAAACTAAGAAAGTGAGAAAGCCCAAATTAAACAATAAACCAAATCCATTCGCAACCATGGGGGAGGCCCGGGCCCACGCAGGAACCGACCACCCGAAGGCGGTGGCCAGATGGCACTCCCCTGGGACCGACCGCCCCCGAGGGCGGCCGCCCCCCTGGTGGGGCCTCCCGGGCCCATCCTCCTCAGGCGGTCCTCATGGCGGTTTGGCAAAAGCGGTTTCACCTTCTACCATACTTAGAACGCCCGAACCACCCTTGATCAACTATAAATAGATGTGCTTCACCCCCTCCTACACACACCAACATTTGGAGCACTACACCTCATATTTCTTACTTGTTCTCTCTAGTTTAGTAGTAGTAGTAGAGCAAGGCAAAGCTATCAAGGAGAGCTTGTCTCCTTGGAGGAATCAAGAACATCTTGGTATGAATACACATCGGTTCTCCTCTATGAGCAAGCTCTTATCTTATTTATATAGCAATGCATTTGAATTAGAGTATAGTCTTGTCCATATTATGATCATAACATGTAAACTAGTTCATAGTCATGTGTTATGTTCATCAAAGTTCTTCATCGTTCATCAAATTAGTATGAATAGAGGAAGAACTAAGGATGGGATAATAGTCCGTTGTGCTGTCATGGTTGCACCTAGCCGAGCCTTTCAATCCGTAGGGTTGGGGTCCCGGGGGGCTAGGAGTTGTTTCCAATTACACGGGCGTGGTGCTCGGGTATGCGGGAATCAGCGGATATGTCGGTACCCCACGGGCAGAGGGGTAGGTGGGCAGGTGGTGACAGCCCTGTCCATCCCTAGCATTCCCCCACGTTCGGATATTGAGTAGGAGTTCGTAAAGTCTCTATCAGCTGGCAGACCAGCTGCGGGGATCTCCCTATCATCCCAGACTTAGTCCTGATCCTAGTCTTATTAATTCGATGTAATTACTATTCATTGCATAGCTGTATATGACCAATGCCTGCTCACGTAGTTATTCTTTATTCTTTATTTTATCTTTTATCCTTGAGGTTGCTTCGATGTGTGTGTTCACTATCTTATAAACCTGTTTTAACCCCTGCCTTTGCTATGCCTACCTATGCATTCAATAAGTGATCATGTTTATACCAAAAGCTAGATGAATCCACTATGCCCTCCTACGGAAAATTATAAATACGACACCCTTGAATACTCACGGGTTGAAATGCTACAATGATAGTTCTGTGCGCTTGCAGAGTAATCTTATTCCTTACTGAGCTATCGATTGGCGTACCTAAGTACCAGTTACTTAAGGATTGTAATTCTTGTTGCACCCCACGGCGCCGTGCCACAGTATTGCATATCGTAAGTAATGACGGTTAGGAAGGCCAATCTGGCACTTCTAACTGCTATTACCAGACTGCATTACCTAGGCCGGCGCCACTAAGGGCCAAGGATTACCTTTCTGAAGTAATGGTGGTTGGGAATGTCAACTTATGTTTCTAGTATTATTATTAAGGACGGACCTTTAGTCTATCTTTAGTAGTAATGCTAAGAAACGCCAACAAGCATTTCTGGCGCCGTTGCTGGGGATGGACTTTTAGTCTATCCTTTGTAACGACGTTAAGAAATGCCAACAGGAAGCGAGCTAGCTCTTCCTGGTAACGGGCCTCCTCTTCATCACGAGCCCATCTCCGGTATTCTTCCTCTTCAAGCTGCCCCCGGTGATTCTTCTCTTTCTCCCGACGCCATTTGTTCAGCAGATCGCGGGAAGTAGGCCTGATCATTCTTGGTGCCGCTGGACTCTCCCTTTTTGTATTGGCTCCGGTTCTGCTCCCGCCTTCTCTTGATCAATGCCAGCTCTTCGGCCGATATCTGCATATCAGGATCGACTGGCGCATTCCTTCTAGCTTGGTTGGAGGTCAGAACTTTCATCTTGCCTGCAGGGGCCAACACCTCGACCATATTCTGGCCCTTCGAGAATGGGAACCTATCAATCTTCATTTTCCCCTTAGCAGGACTGTCAAACTTCAATAAGCCGCGGGAGATAGCCCTCTGTATCTGAGTTTTGAATGCGCGGCATCCGTTGGTGTCATGTGAGGTGAGGCCGTGGTACTGGCAGAACGTCTTCCCCTTCAAGTCTTCAGGAGAGGGTCTTACATAATCGGCGGGCAAGGTAATCTGCCCAGCACTGACCAGCAGATCAAATAATTTGTCCAACTTATTTGTATCGAATCATACTGATCCTCTGTGCTCCAATTCTTGGGCACGGCCATGGGCTTCTTGCCCCACCTCAGCTCGACAGCAGCGATTTCATCTTCATCTTCATCCTCCTGAGTCTGAATTACTGACGAACGCCGTCTGTTTGTACTTTCCCTCCTTGCGAAAGGTCTGAGCTTGCAGCTCCAGAGCTGTCACTCGCTGTAACACCTGGCTAACTGCTATCAAAGTCAACTGCCCACCAGCTTTTCCTGAATGTGCGGGAGCATTCCACCAACGACCAAGTGAGCGAGCTGCTTGTCAGGTAGGTGCAGTGAATAGCACATGTTCCTCATTTCCCTGAAACGCCTGATGAAGGTCGATCCAGTCTCGTTGCTCTTCTGGCGCATGTTGGTCAAATCAACAATAATTTTCTCCCCAGTGCCAGAGAAGAAATAGCTGTGAAACATGCTTTCTAGATCTGCCCATTTTTGAATTGACCCGGGCTCCAGAGTGGTGAACCAACTGAAAGTCGGCCCTGTCAGTGACAGTGAGAAGAAACGGACCCTGTGAGCATCCTCATACGACGCCTCACCGAGCTGAATCATGTAACGGCTGAAGTGCTCTATGGTGGATACGTCGTCTTGACCGCTGAACTTGGCGAAATCCGGCATGCGATACCTTGGTGGTAACTGTTGACGGTGGATATACCCTAAAATTCCACATTCAAACACCGTCAACAGGCCTCGGATCCAAGGGAGAATAAATACAACATGATCATATTTTATCAATAACGAGTTCCACTTGTACTCTTAGCTTGTGATTGCTGGGAACACCAAAACAGTGCAAAAGTGAGCAGCTAGGGGTTAACTACATGGTTCGGCTGAACCATGTCATGTTGCCCCAGGCCACCACCTTTCAACACAGTGCATACAACATCAAATGGAAGAGATCAGAGCCAAGGGTGGGCCCACCCATGGGTCGGCCGAACTGCCCATGGGGCCCACCTGGCTCTAGTGACGTGGCAGGATCCGTGTGACACTCCAACCAAGTCATTTCATCCATCGGATCAACTTGTGCTTTCATTCAACGGTGGAGATCAAAGGCACACGGATTGAGGCGTGAAACAAAGCAAACAAGACATAACAAAGACCAGGGGAGTCTCTATGACAGGTGGGGACCACGGTGGTGGGCCCAACCCACCAGGGGTGAGTCGGCCGAACCACCATTGGTGGGCCCAGGCCACCTACACCTTCACTGACTGGTAGGGACTCCTTCTAGAAGCTCCTAGCTGGGCCCACCAGTCATAGGGGGGTCGACCGAACCCTCCTGGTGCCCAGCCAGGTCTGTTGGCCTCCACCGACTCCAAGCATGTTTCCCATGTGCTCAAATCACCAAAACCGTCCATCTTGAGGTGGTTAGAAGGCGGTGGATCCAAGGGTGGAGAGGCAAGGAGCACGCGGATCACTGACGTGGCACCCCCTTGCTCTCCCCTATAAATAGAGGCTGCCCACTCCTCTTCAAGACACACCATACAACACAAGAAGCAAGCTAGAGTGAAGTTCTACTCTTCAGTAGTAGTATTAGTCTAGTGTGGGAGTTACAGTCGAGTCGAGCTACACTCGGAGTCTCCGGAGTCGTCTACTAGAGAGTCTGGTATAGCTCTTGTACCTTTCCTTCTATAAGACTTTATCCTTTTCAATATATATTATCTTTACTTTACTTCACTAAGTTCTTACTCAGTCTTTACTATTCTTTATAGTATTGTTGTGTCTTGTCTTCTTCTATAGTTGTTTTATACTTGATAGTGATCTTGTCCCAACTCAACGTGTGTTAGTTCATCGCCTGTCATAGGGTGTTCTAGTTGTTGGTACGCAGCTAGAATAGTGAGACTTTGTGTAAGCGTGGTGCTTAGACTAGATCTTGCCTTTGATTACCGTTTGTCGCACGGATTGTTTGTGGGTGCTAGCAGGTGGTGACAGCCCTGTCTAGTCTTAGTATCCCTCCACGTGTTTTAGGCAAGTTTTTAAAAGGTAGGCTCCCATAAGAGTGTAGGCGCTTTGGGTAGAGGTTTTGTCCTCTATTGTCTCGCACTACCCCCTGCACAACGGTAGTAAGGTAACTATCTTAGTATAAGTCATCTATTTGATAGGGTAAGTCACAAGTGTAAAGTAGGTGTCATAGGAGTCTTATACTCACTCGTTGTCCTCCCACCTAGCTATACTCTACTAGTTATCTTTTAGTTATCTTAATACTTGTTGTGTGTTGGTGTCATTACCATTTTCCTCTACCTATCGATTTACCCCCCTACCACTAGCTGGTACTAAGTTGGTATAGACTTAAAGATCTCTCTTTCTTTTTATTAATTATTCCTAGCAACCGCTTTTCCTTGGGATAAAAATAAATAACGATACCTTGGAATACTCCTGGGTGAAGTGCTACAGTGGTATATTCTGTGCGCTTATGGAATTATCCAATAGACATAAGAAATACCCTCAGGCACTTCTGGCGCCATTATCAGAGATAGCCTAACACCCTGTCTCTGGTGGTTGCGCTAAGAAGTGTCAACAGTAACGCCACGCGATCAAACCATTCAGGGTAGGGGCGTCTGTATCTGATCGACACTCCCGCCTTCGGCTGCAAGCCGAATTGGTCCCTGAGCATTGCACTCATCTTGTCCACCAACTCGTCTTGGGGTGATTGGGCATAACCGGGATGTGGCGCCGCCGTGAGCTCATCATAAGTGTGCCCGATGTGATAGTTTGGAGTTGTTGAAGGCACGTTTCCAGTCGGCACAGTTCCCAGTCGGCACGTTCCTAGTTGTACGCATGTAAGCAGCAATTTGCTCGGGAGAGTAGTCTCTGTATAGGTTGGGCTGCGGAGCTATTTTTGGAGCCGAATCCGTCGTCATATTGGGATGTTGGACGGACGACTTTGACGGTTTTGGCTGTTGCGGCGGAGGATCGGATGTTTCGGCCGCTGCATCTGAGTCGGAATCTTCTGGAGGTATATTGAAGTACGTTGGGCCCAATGATTCCCAATCTTGCTTCTTGATGACGGTCTTCATGATACTGTAGAATGTCTGCAGGAACACGTCGTGATGGTGTCCGACTGCCTGATGTGAAGCGTTCCAGATGGCGCTCTGGATGAATTCCTTGAACTCTTGCTCCTCCTTATCGGTGTGGCCAGGCATGACCCACCTTGGGTAGGGAGTTCTTCTTGAACACGTGGCCATCGTGATTTTTAGCAAACGACAGCAGACAGGCATCAGTGAACTTTTCAATGATCTGCTCTAGCACCACAGCATCCTCGGGATCGATCTCCTCACGCTTGACTCTGATGACGCCGTCGTCCTTGGGAGTCACGGTCTCTGGAGCCTTTCCCTTAGTCATGAGTAAAACGGTCCCACCGGGCGTGCCAAAAAGTGTGTTGGCATAAAATGTGGTTCCTTGCGCTTCAACACACCAGCGAAGCCGGATATGATCTCAAGAGCGTCGGAGCTTTCAAGATCCAGCTAGCTTCAAACCCGGTCAGAGAGTGCCGATAACCCTCAGGCGTGCCAGTCAATTTGACCTGCAATTGACAAAGAAAAGAAAATAATCAGTAATCACTGGGCGAAACTAACCGGTGGATCTAGGTAGTTCCAACTATGTGGCTCTGAGAGCCGATTGAATCAGGAAATCGACTAAAGAGTCGATTCTGGCATGTATGCATGTCTTGCCACAGGAAACAATTATTGAACTGATACGTAACCGATTGATATGTGTAATCAAACAGAACAATCTACATAAAACAAGTCTATGCAGATAGTTATAACAAGATTAAAGCGTAATCGATTATTGTAAATAGGTCAAATAATTCAGTTCAGACTATTTGAATGTCAAACAGAGAGAAATCAGCTATTTAGCCGATTTGGCACTGCACGATCGGTTAACTGGTTTTTCTCGTGAAAACACAACTGCATCGGCTAATTAGCCGATCCAGGGTCCATGAAACAGAACACTTAACGGTGATTAGTACCAGGTATAAACCTGATACTGATGCGAAGCTGGTCTAGAAGGCCTGCGGCTTTGCACAAGTTTAGATTTATTCCCAAAAATAATCACAAGCAAATCTAGAAGGAATACAGAGCTGGTCTAGAAGGCCGACGGCTCTGTGTTCACTCAGGTCGGCTCTTGCCAAGCCCTCTCATCACATACGAACAAGACTGCGATAGTACTGGCCGAATCAAGCGAATATTATAACAAAGCATAAACATGAACAAAACATAATGAACCTTTTTCATGTAGATCTAAAGCCAATACTATGCAATCTTGATCGGGCAAAGAGATGTTATATTGATAAATAAACAATAAATGATAGATAACATCTTGAAAACTTAATGAATCTAACTAAGATGCCAAATTAGTTAGAGCCAATAACTAATCCATGCACGTAGCCAAGTTTAACCTAAACCCTCGTCCACCAGATAACGCTAAACATAAATTAAACAAGAAAACAAACATGAATCGATAACTAATCCTTATTTGATCTAAGCCCACGTCCACCGGATGACGCTAAACTCATATCAAATAAGAATCAACTCCGATCTACGATGCTCCCATGTCCACCGGATGACATTAAAGAGACAAAGCTTAGCGAGGCATGACGGTACTTACAAACAAGCCTGCGTCCACCGGATGACACTCAGCCCGATTGAAGAACTCGCCGAGATCTACGTTACTCCTACTCCTAAGGTTTGGCCGGAGCCGAAAGATGTGTTGTATTGATGTGTGTTATTACAATGGCTGGGGGTTTATATTTATATCCAGGGCTTTGATAGAGTCCTATTCAAATTACAACTCAAGATAAATACGGAAACTAACAAACTTTCCTAAATTAAAGGTAACTTGGAGCCCAATCTTTCCTTTCTTTAATGGACTCCGAATGTGATCGTTTCCTGGCGCCGGAGATCCGCGCTGACCTCATCAATCGGCTATTTCCTTCAACCGCACCGTCTACGCTTCGGCCCAACAACCGATTCCGAGACCCGATCGACTATCTGTCTGAGCCTCTGCCCCGAAATCGGCTATCTGCGCTCGACATCGACTATCTGCATCCAGTCCAGATTTTGGTGTAAACATTAGGTTTAGTTTGTTTGCCAAGGGACTGGCAAACAGGTAAGCTTGGGGGTGTTGTTGACGGTGGATAACGTCAACTTTTATTAGAATTTTAGACATGAAAGGACACATGAATACACACTAGTCTAGGGTTTTAACTGACAGTTTCCATGAGTTTTGCATGTTCTTTATTTTCTAGGGGCTATTCCAGAAAAGCGTAAAAGAGGGGTTAAAGAGCATAAAAGACACGAAACTTAACCGCCAAGGAAACATCATCACGAAGACCCTGGAAGGTTCTAGAAGACACCCGAGCAAGCGGGGCCCCAGATCCCACAAGGTGGGGCCGGCTGGCCCTAGGGTGGGGCCGGCCGGTGCCCCCCTGCTGGGTCTGGGCCCCATCTTCTGGAATGTTCCTCTCACGCTTCCTTGGCACCCAAGTAAAGCATCCCTCTGTCGATCTAAAGTCGGTTTGATCCGACGATGCACGTAACATGAGACGCGGATCGATGACGTGGCGGTTCCTTGCCCCCTACTCCACCTCGCCCTATATAAGGACGCCCAAGGCCCCCTCCAGAAGGCATTCTACACCCCGGTGCTTCATATTCTCTGCATAAATTAGGGTTAGGGTCCCTCTAGTTGATCTAGTTCTAGTTCATCTAGTTCTAGTTCATCTAGTTGTAGCAATTAGGAGAGACTAGTTCATCTAGATCTAGTCTTGTTTAGAGATTAGAGAGATAGAGTAGGAGAGTAGAGATTCTGGAGGAGTTCCGGCCTATCGGTGCTTCTTCGTGGCTGTATTCTTCTGGATTCAGCTTCCTCGCCCGGAGCTGCGTTCTAAGGTACTTTTGTATTCAACGTCTGATTCAAGTAAGCATTTGTTCTTATTCGTTCTTAAGTTTGTAACTCATATTGAGTGCTTTGATCTTTAGAACCCAATAGATTGAAGTAGTATTTCGTAGTGTAGGCGTCGTGCCTAGGCTAGGTTTACTTGTGAATGTCCCCTGATTGGCCGGATAGTGGTAGATCGCGTAGGTGATAGCTGCGTTGAGTCCTCTGTAGTCCACTTCCCGTTGATAGGATCGATAGGTGTATAAGTGTCTGGTATGAGAGAACTCTGATTTCGCCTCTTATTCATGTCACTGCCCAATTAGAACGATATTATTCAAAGCTTACCGGTTATTGGAACTAGATAGTCATTAGCTATTCCTCTTTCTTAATATTATCTAGCCTAATTGTAGGGTTAAGTTCATCGGCTTAGTCATTATCACCAACTGTTCCTTGTGGATTCGATATTTAAAACCACCGGGTGAAATGTGACAGCGGTATTATATCTGTGCGCTTGCGGATAATCTGAATACAATCTTATTTAAGTAGAGTGAAGTTAATTTATACCAACAGGACCGAAGTAGGCGACTAGAGGGGGTGAATAGGAGCCTCAAAATTTCTTTCGAAATATGCGTGAGACCACTGTCCAAAACACAATCCCCAAGAAGCAAGAAACCCTCACGAGATATCCATGAACCTACTAGAGGTTGGGTGCAAGAGAAGCATAGCGGGATACTCGGAAACACCGGAGAAGACGCGGAAGCTAAACACAAACGAGAGCTCACTGCCCAAACTCGGACTGTCCGCCGTACGAGGACCGGACTGTCCGCCGTACGAGGACCGGACTGTCCGCTGGCATAACCTGACGAGCAACAGTGTCTCGGACACCCACTGTTCACTGTCAAACTTACTACACCAGACTGTCCGGGATTCATAGCCGGACTATCCGCCGTAGGATCTCCGAAAACCAACAGAACCCACACAGAAACTGCTGCTCTCGGGAACACAGGTCCGGACTGTCCGCAAGAGGTGGCGGACTGTCCGACGACCAAAATCCCAAAAACAAACTTTCGGAAAACCTCACTGGACACACCTAGGCACAGTCTCGGACTGTCCGCGGTTTACCGGCGGACTGTCTGCGACAGGGCAATCGAGCAGAGCCACTACTCCTCTGTGCTCGGCCCCGATCCCCGGACTGTCCGGCCCCCAGGCCCGGACTTTCCGTGACTGGACAGAGAGCACGAACTTAAAATCGCCCGAAACTAAAATCGAAAAGAATTTGATGAAACGGAGATTAACTACCACGATTTTTCGGCCATAGGGTCACAAGGTAGTCTAGAATCATCCCCTAAAACATCAAAGTCCAATTTGAAGAGAATCACCGGCAAACCGAATTGCCCCCAAATATGTTCTTGAAATTGCCCATGGTGAAGAACACACCCGATCTATGTATATAGCTCGAATCAAATGATTTCCTTCGGTAGAAAGGTTCTTCACATGGTAGACAACAAGCACACACAAGAAGAACAAATCGAAACGGATTAAAAAGTGCGAATCAAGCCACACAACAAGACGAACGCGAAGAACACATCAAAAACACAAGAACTTACTCCGAAACTCAGAGACGACACGAGGTTAGGGCCTCAATTTCCCAGCTCAAAACATGAGTTTTACACCACCAAAACAAGTGGAGGATCTCTCCCTAAGCACTAAGCCTAACCCTAAGTAGAGGGGATGAGAAATGAAATGAGTGAGCGAGATAGAGAGGGAGGGGCTGCCATACCCCCTTAATATCCCCTTATTACATTTTGCGAGTAACCCCCTAACCACTAACTACTGATACTTAGGTGAGCCAGCTAGCGCTAAGACATTCTGGAACAACCTGTCTCTGTGAATGTGATCGGACGACCCCGCTTCATGCTCGAGTTGCCGTCGTCATGACGCAACCTCGGAGATTCCGCCACGTGTCGCCCCGCTTCCCGCCGGAAGCAGCTCCGCCCGGGTTTTGAGGCCCAAACACGAAAAACGTCCTGGGCCACGTCCCACCGGCCCGCGTACCGCTCCGAGTCCCTAGACCATGTTCAATCGCGCCTGTCGATGTCGCAGTGTCTGCCACCGCAGCTGGCGCTTCGGCATCCAAGTCCCTCGGCCCAAGTCCTACATCCGTCCTTCACCGCTCCCAGTCTATCGGCATGGCCCGCTCACTTGACCTTCATTCCGCCATCCGCCACTGCCTCTGAGCCCAACACCTGCACATCACGAACTAACCAACATGCCAAGTGAACTCTGTTGACAATCACTCATCACAATCCGGACCAAGTCTCCCACTTGGGTTCGCAAATTGAACAAAGCTTTCCTCATGCCGGGGACAACGGTGTTGTCGTCGTCCATGGACTTGACGCTGATGTGCGCCTCCCTCACGACCTGACGGAGCTCCGCGCGATCTCCTTGCCGATCTCGCCGAGGCCGACTACAAGATCAGTGTACCAGTGCTCTAGAGGAGGCCACTGGACTGGATGTGAACTCCTCCTTACTAGGTTAGTTCCACATCGGTACATATAAGATGTGGCGCGCAGTGCTCAACTATAGGTTAGCCTTTTGTATTAATTTAGATCCAAACCTTGATATCTGTGCTCCGTGGGCTGGACCAGAAGCCGAGCGCAGTCATGATTCCAACTATGGTTATGCACCCTCCACGCATCCACTGGTCAAACCCGCAACAAATCTTGATAGGGTCACACGCTGGCCTGCGAGGTCGTCTTGACAACGTCTTGACCATACAGTTGTGTGAATTGGAGAGTTATGTCCAATGTATGACTACGAGGGAGATTGTTGAGTTTAGTCCTATATCAGTAATCGAAGGTGTGAAAACACAACGTATAGGATAGCAATCCTAAATAGAAGTCACGGGTGTAGAAAACGACAAAGCCATCAACGGAGGAGGAAGCGTCGTCAAAGAGATCAGCGTCGAATAGTGGGTTGGCGTGAGTCGCGCGGAGCCGGAGGAGGGACGCCAACCTGAACCATAAGCAAGTCATCGGAGGGATGGACGCGAAGTTTGTTCACATAGCCCATGAGCCAAAAGACTATGACACCTAGTCAAATCACAGGCGTCAGATCACCAGCAGGCCACGAAGCTCGTACATTAGGAACTTCAATTTGTTATTCACCAAGATTAATGAAATATACTTGTTCTGTATTTTTATTTTTGTGTGCTTATTAGTACACCGGCACACCCGCAACCTTTCCACACGAGAAGCCGCGTATAGCAGATTTTCTAGTGTCCAAACACCCACTTAAAGAGTGTTGATCACCAATTCACCAGATATTCTCCTCGATCTGGAGGGTGTTGTTGATCACTGTGAATATGATGCCTCAAGTCGAGCCACTCGCCTTAGCTCGCTACCCCGGAGAAAGCTTGAGTACCAGTTGACTGAGTGCCTTTGATACCTTGTCCTTGCCGGCGAGTCAAATTCAACGCCATAGAAACCGAAGCGCATCTGGTAGCCGAATAGGAACTCGAACATGTCCAGGAATGACCATACGAAGTAACCTTGCACGTTTGATCCATTCCTGTGAGCAAGAGAGCAGAATGTGTGATAAGGTTCCCGAGGAAAAAACAACACCAATTTTAGATAGCTCATCATATCAATTCCAGAACACAACTCGAACAATAAATGCTATTAATTGTTGTACCTTATGGAATGAAGCGTGGCTTCAATGTAATCCTGCAAGAACTGTGACCTAAACTCGTCGTCGTCGGAGTTCACGTCGGATGGACCAGTCTCCCTAGCAACTCCTGAAGTGACCAGAATGAACGTGACACATGATCAAGTATAATGAATTAATGAAACATTGTCCATTTCTTGAGACAATATATCCTTTAGGGCATCATTAGTTGTCATGTTACCGTTTTCATGGATCATCACTATAGGGTTCCTGTATGTCACTCGGACATGCTTTAGCATTTTCTCGAGAGCCCAGGGGGTGGGCGTCGCTAAATCGTCCGGCACTGTGAAATGAATGAATTAGGCCATTCGTTGTTCCAATTGAAGGGTATTCTAGAGCACGCTCGATAAAAGCAAAATAAGGGCCGAAAGATTCTTACTGTCAACCACTGCAGCTGCATCACCCATGTAATCTCTCAATTTCTCATCTAGTAGGCTAAGATTAGATTTCACATGGACAAGAAAGTAGTGGTTAAATCCAACAAAATCAAAAGACCCATTTACTCTTTTTGCCTCTTCATCCGTGAAGGATGGCAGCCGAGACCCAACATTCCTCCTCATCACAGGAGGGTAGTCTCCGTACACCATAGGATGCATGAACCTGTATTATGCATGGACACATGTTTTACCTGTAGTCATCACATAACATTTTTTATGAGACGAGATTTAGATTGGGTCAAACCATCCAATTTGGAAATCCATCATCCTTGCAGCTGCCGCGATATCATCAGGAGTTTGAGTTGCAGGCTCATACCACAAACCAACCAAGGTTAGTCCAATTCGTCCTCCTTGCTTAGCCTAGTCAGTGAGGAACAAAACAAGAAAATCGTATTTGCAAAAAATGCTTTATCCTGAGTGATAGTTCTGCTTATAAGGTATTGCAATAGCTCAAACCTGGTACTTCTCTCTATATAGAGACACTGCAGATGCATGAGCAAGGAGAAGGTGGTGTGCTACTATGTATGGCTCTGTAGTGGAGTTGCCTTCGTCACAAGAGCCAAAGGGGAATGAGCATCGTTGTGGCGGTCGGACTCCTTGGTCGTATCCCCCAAGCGGTTCAACATTAGGTTCATTGAAAGTGCTCCAGTGCTTGACTCTATCGCCAAAGTTTTTGAAGCACACATCTGCATACGCTGTGAAGTCCTCTCTGCATCAAGATCAAAGGCACACAATCCAAAATAAAATTTTACTTCATCTCTTATGGTCAGTAAGCTTAACATATTAATTATGAGGCATGGGAATTTGGAAAGTACATGAATCTAGCACCAAGCAATCCGTTGTACTCATCTTGAAGAACCTGTGGCAAATCGAAATGATATAGCGTTACGTGAGGTTGTATTCCTACATAAACAGAGAAAATTATGTCAAATAAATCTGCACAGTTGGATACTTCAGTAAAACATTGTAATAGATTAGATTCATAATGATTATAAGAAATACTAAATACCGTAGCTAATGAGTTCATCTATCAAATTGTTGTAGTACTCCAGTCCCTTGGGATTGACGGCTCCATGACCATCTTATATCACATACAGAGTAACAATGGAATAAAACAACCAGAAAAGTCAGAAACACTAGTCCAAGTTTTCTGAACCACTATATCTTCTAACATATACATGCATTTTTCGGTTCAAAATAAGTGGTATATTGATACTGTATGTAATGTAAGGCCTTACCAGGAATAAGCCGAGGCCAGCCAATCGACATCCTGTAGGCATCAACACCTAGCTCATGCAAAAGCTTTACATCTTCCTATTATTAAATGCAAAATATCTATACATGTTAGTTGATGCTCCTTTATCTTTTTTTTATATATAATTGCAGGAGCTCTGCCTTTCAAATAAGAAGAACAGAATTGGTCTAGTTTATAAGGGAAACCAGGCCTGAAAACCTTATAGAGGTAGGCTCCTTAATTTTGAAAGAGCTTTTAGCAATATTGCCGCTCAAAAGTTACCTTATACTTATGATACTGATCCGCAGTTACATTAGCCGTCGCATTTTCAATAGAAGAATGGCCTGTAAAATTTCAAGAAGTTCCTTTATTAGAATTAGAAGCTAAACAACACCATAAACGTAGAATTATGTATCATTAATTGTCCAAACTAACCTTCTTGTGTGAAAGTGTCCCAGATGCTAGGCTTCCTTCCATCCTCTGCAGCTGCACCTTCAACCTGCACAAGTCTTGCTGGGCTTAGTATAGACAACTAAAAGTAGTTTTTAGTGAAATGAAATAGGTTGTTGTAAGTTTTTTAGTTTTCCCTCGGAAAATATATGGACATTTCATGCACTTTATCTACTAGGAGAAGTTATTTTACCAAACGGTCTAAAAATGTGCTTTAGCTCCTCAAAATGAATATACTTCAGTAGGTGAAGCAACGACTGAAGCTGTTTTAGCTAAAGTCGGAGCTCTGCCTAGCCAGGGGCAAATTGTAAAAATATTTAACCTATGTATAGCTAGACTAGTTTACTCATCATTATTAATACATGATCTACTTGCTTTCCTCACAAAATATGTTAGAGTTTGCGTATGGGCTAGGCTTACAACAACCCACCTCTCTTCACTCTAGTGTAAAATCTTGCTCACCGCCGATTATTATATTTGCTCAAGCAAGTGTGGTAAGCAAGCCGTTTTGTGAGTAGGAGTAAATGAGTTAGCTAGGGTTAATATTTTTGTGGTCTTGATGAAATTTTCTTGGGCGCATGTACAAATCGGATGGAGGGAGTATCACTCATATATCTCAACGGAGATTTCAAAAGGTTTATTCTCATTTAATACAACGACACATTGACAAATATGTTGACTTATAGACAACTTATTTATGAATAGAGACAGAGTTTTGTAGAGTTTCATGTAACGCAAAGCTGATGTGTGGCAGTTATAATAAAACTCTTCACTGATATTGGCCTAAAAAGTTCCTCTCGTTAGTTAAAAGAAGTGTGCACCATGTATAATTCTAATGAAACTGATATATTGTTTGAAGGGACGACCGTGGTAGTACTAGAATATTATTAAATGCGAAGTGACCATGTGCAGAACTCGAAGTGTGTCGATAGTGTGGCAATTCGCTTGATTCTTTTTGGTTGAAAACAAATGTTTTTTTGTAAGCTAAAATATTCCTCCATTGCAAATGTTAAGTCATTTTGATTATTAATATATAAAATTAAAAAAAATCAAAACGATTTATAATTTACAATGGATAAAATAATAAATAAAAATCCGAGAGCAAAAATCCTTGGGATATGTGGACTAATCCGGAGAAAAGACACCTTACTACTGCGCGAATCAAGGCACCAAGGCAAGCAGGTAAATTTGGTTTGCTACGTACGTACACTCCGAGCAACCAACCAAGGATCCCGCATTGCACAACCTTGTTCCAGATTAGGTACTAATCCGTCACGGAAACCGTACGAACCCGTGAATCGTTGACTTTTGTTCTCTCCTTTTCTGGGTTCGCGTGTGGGGAAGAATTACTACTGAGTGTGAGGCGCCATGGAAAGCAGACATATGGCACCGACGAGGTGAGAGTGAGACGACGTACCTGGAACGCCGAGGAGCCGACGCCGAAGATGAACCCCGCGGGGAAGTCGGCCCGGGTGATCGCGAGCGCGGCCGGTGCGACGGCCAGGAAGAGGAAGATAGCACAGCCGAGTGCCTGCCTTCCCATCATGTCCAGTGCTCCGGGCTCCGGCCGGCCTCAGCGGGTCTCCTATGTTCGTCGGTCTTCCACTCTTCCGCGCGAGCGGGAGGTGGTTTTTTATACATTTGAGCGTGAGCCGGGGCCGGCCCATCGCACCCACCCATGTGCGTCGGCGGCCTTGGAGACTGTGCTTTGCTCTATCGGCCCAGCGTCCTCCTGTGAACTGGAACCGGCCGTTTGCGCAGGGCAGACGCCGTTTGCGCGATCGAGGCATGACATCACTACCTACTGATCCCTAGCAGATTCGATTCCCCTCCCTACAAGGGACTGGGATCGGATCTGAATGTCACATGTTTTAGTACCACATTTTAATTTGAATTCGAATATGAATATAGATCTTGCTGAATACTACTCCCAGAAAACATATGACTATGGGTTGCATGACAGAAAAAGTAATTCACGTTTGACCAAGTTTTTAGCAAATACTCTCTCCATACTAAAAAAAACTTACGTTTTGCACAAGGTTTTGGTCAAACAATGAGAATATAAATCAAGAATAACTTTTAATTTAGAGTTTGGAAATGTGAAAAACTATATAAATAGATTTGTCTTGAAATATAATTTTATCAAAGTATACATATATCACTTTTCAATATATAGTTTTATAGAAATATGAAGTCAAAGTTATGCCTTGAAGACAGTATCGTTAGTCTAAACGTAAGTTTTTTTGGGCATGGAGGAAGTAGTATTCGTATTTATATAGCTCTAAATTAATTTATTATGAAAATACATTTCATAATAAATCTAATGGTGTTTATTTGACATTTACTATGTTCGGCTGAACTGAAATTTGGCTGGGCTAAATCCTACGAGGCTCTGTTCGCTAGGGCTAATTTCAGCTTTCGGTCAGCCACAAAATAATATTTTTCTCTCACAACAAATCAACGTATAATCCAGCCAGTCGAAAAGTTGTTAGAGAAAAATACCGTTCTGTGGCTGTAAGTAAGTTGAACGTAACTCAAACGAACTGAGCGATTATAGTTTTTTATCTATAATTGATCAAAGTTGATACACTAAAACATAATATTGTGCTAAAGTTGTATGTTTTTTGGGACAGAGGGAGTACAAATACAAAACGAATGTCTCGAATCTGGATTTCTATTCAGATATTTATTCAATTCAACAAATATATAATGTTTATCTATTAAATAAATAATTTAAATATTCAAATTAGTATATCAGTTAATCAATCATTATATAAAATATTTACCATGAAAATATAAGTTATATAAATAATTTACATTATAAAAAGTTAAAATATTAAAATACTCTACAACAAAATATATTATGTTTAAACTAAATTAAAAATATTAAAATTGATGTAATATTTATGTTAGTATGTTAATATTAAATGTTCTTTATAAAGATACTACTAAATAGTTCTAATGCATCATTAATAATATTAAAATTAAAATATTAGTCGCTAGTGATGAGGAGAAAACTTTTATATAGATTTATTGTACCTTATTCTTTGCGGATAAGAATACAAAGCGAATATTCCATATTTTTATCGAATATGAATCTTGAATCCGATTGAGAAAAATACTTTAAACAAAAGACGTACATCCATTTAGTATCCACATTAAAAACGGATATGAATACGAATATTCATATTGCTCATTTTAGCAGATACGAATTCGGTATTCCATGCATCCATTTCCATCCCTGATCTCTCTGAGCTACAATTGGCAACAGTTACATTCGGTAACTCTCGCTACCTGCCGTCGGAAACAGCTGCTCCCTCTGTTCCTTAAAAAAAAAAAGTCGCTACGGATGTGTGATAGTTAAATTTTTTTCAACTTTAAATAGGTTTAGAAAAATGAGTGCAATATTTAATTTATATCTCTAAAAATGAAAATATATTTAAAGATCTATCTAATGCTACTAAATATAATATGAATATTAATATATTATATATTTGATCAAAAATTGAAAATGGTAGATTTTTTAAGTGAGAATGGCTGTTTTTAGGACTGAGGGATGCGGGGCCGGCCATGTGTGATGTGTCGAAAGTGTTAGGATTATTAAATAGGGATAATTAATTATTAGTGATTAATTATATTAGCAAATATATGATTAATAACTACTAATGGCAGTTGTAGTTTAGGCCCATTGGATAAAAAGCACATGCTTTATTGTACATATATATATACACTGTTTATCAGTACGCACGCTCTGCCCTCCACTGACGTAGAAACAGGGAACGCAGAAGGGGTTCGTTGGATCTTCGTTGGAGGTGCCGTTTTCCAACCCAAGGTAGAAGATGACGCCACCCTCACTTTCCTTGAATGACATGGTCGATTCCCTCACCGATGCAGTGGAATCCGCCATCAACCGTCACTAGTACTGCAGGAGCTCTATAGTGGCACCGGACATTTTTTTTTTACTGACGGTTTCATTCACCAGCCGCTAGTGCAAATAAAATGGAGGGCCAGAGTTAAGAACCGCCAATGAAAACTAATTAACACTGCCGGTTTTCTTAAGCCAACCGCCAGTGAAAATCGTAACTTAACACTGACGGTTGGCTTAAGGGAACCGCCAGTGTAACACCATTTACACTGGCGGTTGAGCTAAGCCAACCGTCAGTGTTAAGTTACGATTTTCACTGGCGGTTGGCTTAAGAAAACCGCCAGTGTAAACATCATTTACACTGGCGGTTGAGCTAAGCCAACCGCCAGTGTTAAGGTACTTTTCACTAGGCGGTTGGCTTAAGAAAACCGCCAGTGTTAATTGATTTTCACTGGCAGGTTCGTTAGGCCAACCGCCAGTGTGAAATTTACTATAAATACCCCCTTCTTCTCTCCCTGACCGAACACTTACTCGCAGCCAGCCGCCATTGAAAGCATTTATGGAGGTCCGGATCTGCCAAAATACAAGGGGGGAGGTTTTCTTCTTCATTTCTTTGGAGGAGGTTGCTAAGAAAGGTCAGTTTATGTATCTTTTGCCTCTATTTAATCTACTTTGCTCAATTTAAGCCACTTTTTGGATCTGAGGTTTCCCATGAGTTAGAGAGAATGATTGTTAGGTTATTGCCTTTATTTATTCAAATTAGGTTGTTTATGAAGGTTAGATAGTGTATCTCTTCTCTCCCTTTTCATAATTACTTCTCAATTTAGGTTTTATTAGTTTTTTCCATTAATGGTGTGTACTCTTGTGTATTCATGTAGGGAGAGCTAGTTTTTTTAGTTTTTTCTATTTTTTAATTGGGTGTTTATATTCAATCCTTTGTTGGAACACATTATTCTTCTATTTAATTGGGTGTCTATATTATAAATTATCTTTATTATTTGCAAAATATTCAATCTTTGACACTGAGAATGAGTCTTAACACACATTATTCTTCTAAATTTTAGTGAACTAAGGTTCCAAAGGTCTACAAATTCGAAAATTCTCAAGTGAATGATTTTCATCTGTATTTCTTCGAACAAGGTTACTGAAAAAAAGGTTCGTTAATTAAATAATATCTATAAACAATCATTTTTATTTTACATTGGTCATAATAAACTCATTATATTTTTACAGTTAGTGATGGAGAGGTCATTCTGGATGTACAATTTATCACGAGTTGATCCATCATACATACCTGAGGTGCAGAGGTTTATCGATGCCGCTAAGATTCATGCTTGGAGGTCAAATACGAAGCACATATATTGTCCATGCATAGACTGCAAGAATGTTATCGTATTTGATGACACGAAAGCAATATTTTCTCATCTAGTGTGCCGAGGATTTATGGAGAATTACCTGATTTGGACAAAGCACGGAGAGGGTAGCTCTGCAGCTTACACAACTGGTACTCCTGTGAACATCGGTGTCGATGGTGCAGATATGTTTGCTGACGGATGTCATTTCATACAGGAGAGACAAACACCTTGTCCTCAGAGTGAAGCTGTTGTGCCTAATGCTGATGGTCCGCCCTTAGTGCTCAGGAAGATGTAGACTTCTTAGATGCAATATTGCGTAGTCATCTAGATCCATCTACCTTCTTCATGAAAGGGATGGAGGAAATGAGGAAGGCTGCACAAGAGCCTTTTTTCGATGAGTCTAAGGGTTGCACGAAAGATTTCACTGACGTTGCGGTCAGTGCTAAAGTTATTGATGGTAAAAGCCTGGTATGGTTTGTGCGATGCTTGGCTTCGATGCGTTCTTGAGTATTCTCGCAGACATGCTTCCAAAGGAGAATAGAGTTCCTGCTAACACATACTACGCAAAGAAGCTAATTAGTCCGCTTACAATGGGTGTCGAAAAGATCCACGCATGTAGAAACCATTGTATGCTATATCGAGGTGATGAATACAAAGACTTGGATAGTTGTCCTAATTGTGGTGCAAGTAGATACAAGACGAATAAAGACTATCGAGAGGAAGATTGTGCCACCACCGTGTGTACGGGAAAGAAGCGAAAGAAGACCCAACAAAAGACCCAACCCACCAGGAAAGATAAAGAAGAAGTAGACTACTACGCGCAGAAGAAAATTCCTGCTCTGGTGATGTGGTACCTTCCCATGATTGATCGATTGAGGTGTTTGTTCGCAAACGCTGAGGATGCCCAACTTATGAGCTGGCATGCTTCAGATGAGCACAAAAACGATGGAAAGTTACGACATCCAGCCTGACTGGCAAGCAATGGCAAGATTTCAATGCCAACCATCCAGAATTTGTTAAGGAGCCACGAAATATTAGGTTCGCTCTGAGTACGGACGGAATGAATCCATTTGCCGAGAGGAGCAGCAAGCACAGCACATGGCCGGTGATTCTTACCATCTACAACCTTCCACCTTGGTTGATGCATAAGCGTAAATACCTTATGCTAACCATTCTTATTTCTGGACCTAAGCAATCCGGTGTTGACATAGATGTATTTTTGGAGCCGTTAATGCAGGACATGAAAATATTGTGGGAAACAGGAGTCGAAATATTGGATGAGTACCGCCAAGAAACTTTCACACTGTATGCAATTATTTTTTGACCATCAACAATTACCCTGCTCTCTTTACATTATCAGGGCAGTTCAAGGGAAAGCTTGGATGCGTAATCTGCATAGATGGAACCGCTTACATGTTCCTTGATGCATCAAAGAAGATAGTGTACATGAGGCACAGACGGTTCTTATCGAAAGGGCACAGGTACCGCTTGCGAAAGATGGATAAGTACTTTGACAATAATGATGAACTGTATTCTACTGCTCCATCGGGTAACAGTAAAGGTCAAACAGTTTTCAGAATAGTCAGCAACATTAAATTTGTTTTTGGGAAGAAGAAAAAAGACGGAAAAACCAAGAAAGGATGTGAAACCAACTTCAGGGGCTACATTCAAGAAGATATCTATTTTCTTCAAGTATTTGCCATACTGGAAAGAGTTAGACATACGACACGCGATCGACGGTATGCACGTTCAGAAGAACGTCTTTGAAAGCGTCTTTGGCACGTTGTTCGACATAAAGAGCAAGACTAATGATGGACTCAACTCACGTATGGACATGGTAAATTTGGGCATAAAAAAGGAACTGCACCCTGCTCTTCTAGAAAATGGGAAGTATCACCTCCCGGCAGCAAGCTACAACCTCGACACAGAGGAGCAACGTGCGATGTGTGTGTGGTGGAAAAATTTGAAAGTTCCATCTGGATTCTGCTCTAACATAAGGAGTATTGTGTCAATGAAAGACCTTACACTGACCAATTACAACTCACATGATTGTCATGTCATGCTGACTACTTTCCTCCCTGTTGCCATCAGGGCTATAAATCCGGTGTTCTTAAAGATGGCAATCACCAGGTTGTGCTACTTTTTCAACAAGGTCTCACAGAAGGTTATTGACCGCGATGAGCTGCCGTCACTTCAAGAATTCACGGTGGAGACTCTGTCACAGCTTGAGATGTGTTTCCCCCCATCATTCTTTGATATAATGGTTCACCTTGTGACGCACTTGTTGCCGCAAATAGAGGCATTGGGGCCCATGTATTTACATGAAATGTGGACATATGAGCGTTTCATGTCAGTACTGAATGGCTATGTATCAACTCGTGCTCGTCCTGAGGCAGTCCATGATAGAATGGTACTGTACCTAAGAGGTCATTGTTTCTGGTGGCCCATTCTGCAATAGTGTCCTAAAAGACCAGATTGCAATAGGTTTGCCCCCGTCACGACACGATTGGTAGGCTACATGGAAGTGGGAGGACTGGACGGAAATCTTTTATCCCGTCAGATTACAAGGTAATCCTCGAAGCACACTATAGCATCCTGCATCAGCTCTCGATAATGGATCCTTTGATCGAGCGTCACATGAATGATCTTCGCCAACATAATGGTAGGCACACGGACGATTGGGTCAAGCAGGAACACAAGCGTCGGTTCATCGCATGGCTAAGGGAGCAGGAAATTCCAGATGGGGAAACGTTTGAGGAACAAACCATCAAGAAGTTGTCGTGTGGACCATCACGCCGGGTCACGACATGGCAAACCTACGACATCAGTGGCTTCACATTTTGTACCAAGTCCAAGGACAAAAAGAGCATGGCACAAAATAGTGGTGTTCAATGCGAGGCCATAGATGATGCAACTGGTGAAATTAGTACATACTTTGGCTTCGTTGAGGACATATGGGAACTAGACTATGGTACATTTCAGATACCTGTGTTTCGATGCCAATGGGTTGAAGACAAATATGTCACAGTGGACAACTATGGGCTCAGAGTTCTTGATCTAAGTAAGGTAGGTTACAAAGATGACCCATGGATCCTTACTAACCGTGCCGCATAGGTCTTCTATGCTGAACAAATCCTTTCTAAAAATGAGAAGAAAAGTTCCGACAAGCCAAAGCATATAGTTTTCCCTGGGAAGCAACAAGCTCTAGGAGTTGATGGTGTAACTGATCTGGAGGATTTTAACCAATTTAGCGACATGTCTCTCTTTGTAGACCATCCAGTGAAGATAAGACACGTTGAGTGAAGCATCCCACAAAGTTCGTTGCCTATGGGTGCGCCCCGATGGACAAGGAAGAACAGTAGCTGGCTAGATTCTATTTGTCATTTGTCATGTAATCCATTTTCTATCTCAACATGTATCATATGCTACATTTAACATGTTTACATTTATCTATTTTAAAATGTTTACATTTCTCTATTTGTACATGTTTACCCTAAAAACCTTAAATCCTAGCTAAACATTTCTGGATACCACCCTAGCAAAACCCTAAACCCTAGCTAAACCAAGCTAATTAAAAACCAAGCTAAACCCTAAGCCCTAGCTAAACCAAGCTAATTGAAAACATAGCTAAACCCTAAACCCTAGCTAAACCAAGCTAATTAAAAACCTAGCTAAACCCTAAATATAATATAACAAAAAATAATGTGCATGTGCATAAATATAAACATAAAACATCACATAAAATTATTGCTATAGGCGAGAGACAGTACCAACCGCCCTGTACAAAAGGTTTGTGGCGGTTGACATTGTCAACCGCCTGTAAAAAGGGTTTGTACTGGCGGTTGACATTGTCAACCGCCTGTAAAAAGGGTCTGTACTGGTGGTTCACATTGTCAACCGCCTGTACAGACCCTTTTTACAGGCGGTTGACAATGTCAACAGCCAGTACAAACCGGCCTCAATATATTCTTTGCCCGTCCCACTCTCAAATTTTCCTAAGTCCCGAAGGCGCCATTCAGTTCAAACCACGCCGTCAGGCTGCCGCGCTGCGCCACGCCGCCGCCACACCGGAGACCGCCGCCCGTCCGCCGCCGCGAGCCGTGCCTCTGTCCCGCGCTCGTCGCCATCACCGGAGACCTCCCCCGGCTCGCGGGCACCGTCTCCCTCTCTCCTTCCGGCCATCGTCGAGCGAAGCTCTCCGGTAAGGCCTCTAGCTCTTCCCTCTCGTTTCTTCCTCTCCTAGATTTTCCTTCTCTCCTCGGCGCGCGCGGTGGTCCTCGACGGCGGCGGTCCTCCTCGACGGCAGCAGTGGTGGCGGCGCGGCGATGCTAGGCGCATGGTGGCGACGTGGCCCGAGGTGCTGCGTGAGGATGGGTGCGCGAGGATGGGTGGAGCGCGCGGGAGGCCCTTGTTGCACTCCTCTGCGGCGGCGTCAGCGGGCGGTGCGGCGGCGCACGGCGGCGGCTGCGCCCTGGCGGCTTCGCGGCTGGTGGGCCGGTCTGCTACCGAGTGGGCCGGCCCAATTTCATTAGGAAATGATTTCGTATTTTCGAAAGAAATGAATAGTGGGCCGGCTGGTGTGATATATGTGATATATATGCCATCTCTTATTTCAGATGTAAAATGCTAAAATAAAAAAATTATAAAGAGAGATGTATATATGCGATGTGCTATGTGCGATGTGATATAGAAAAATCATACGGTTCATTTTCACACAATAAACACAGTTATAGAAAAACAAATTCACGTTGCAAACAGGCCCTTAATTAGTGTTTCAGGTTAAAGTTTGAAAATATTACCATATTCCATTTTTGTAGATTAAATCAGTAGTGTCATCATACTCGAAATTGCAAACACATGTTCAATGTTCATATTACAATTTGTACGTTTAGTAGCAATGCAATTCTTTATTTCTTGTCCACTACGATCTACTTTTGCTCTTTCTTGTATATTAGTGCTTTCTTATTAAGCCGACTAGCTATTTAAGAAAAAGTCAAACTATCATTCCTAAATCCTTCTAGCTTCACGATGACAAATATGCTTCTCTTTTAATTATCACCGAATTTGTCTTCTCTTTCTGCTTTATGATTTGTATATACCCCATTATATGCAGTTATATGTTAATAGAAATTAAGTATACCTATTTGTTTTTATTTTTATTTATATCCTTGGTGTTGTTATTCAATTTGCACTTCAATTTGTGATAATTTTCTTATTTTCATGTTAGATATATGCAAGCTCGATGAACTTTGTTTCAACACATTCATAAAATTTAGTTTAATTAGAGTTATATTTTATGTTAGATTACCGCGATGATGACTTCCCCATCAGAGTCCTCTCAACATAACGAGCCGAGTGAGCAACAATATCAAAGTCCAAGTGATCCGTGTCCCAGCGTAGATAGGAAGGCTCGTCGTGAAATGGAGCGCGACCCCTACTTACGATCCACGAGAAGACAAGGTAACATACACCGAGTTCAACGAATCCCTTCTATCTATATATGTACTCATCCATGATTTCATGTGTGCGCCCAATTTTATGAACAGGAGGTCGTGTCTCAAATACGACAACTAGTAGAAGAAGAATTGCAACACGAAGACCAAGGGCCAGAACCTACCGATACGAGCACTGAAGAATCAAGGAAGAGGAAACTGGGTGATCGGAAACGAGGTGACAGGGGATCAAACAAGTGGGATAGTAACACATATAGGGTGCTAGACGTAAGTGCAAAAGGAGAGCCCCTAACTCCACAAGAGGTGCAAGCTAAGTTTCGGAACGCGATTGGTTTCTTAGTTAGGGATAATCTTGATATCACAATATCTCAGTGGAAAGATGTGCCAGATTCGGTCAAGGCAAACTTGTGGCAAAAGTTGTCAAAGAAGTTTGTTCTGCCTCGGGGTTCAGAGGAACTCGTGAAGGGTTATGCAATGAGGCAGTTGGCCATCACATTTCGCAACTGGAGGTCTGAATTGAACAGCAAATATGTGAAGACAGGGTTGGACCCCACCAGCAAGTACAACATTACAAAAGGTCAGTGGGCTGTTTTCAAAGAGCAGAAGACTAATCCAGAATTCTTGACCCGGAGCCAAGCGAACTCAGCACATGCTAAGAAGAACAAGTACCACCACCACCTTGGCACAGGTGGTTACAAGTGGCAGGTTCCCAAATGGAGGGAAGAAGAGGCTGCGAAGAAGGCAGCAGGGTTGCCAGTGTTGTCTGAGAAACTTGGCGAAAGGAGCGCGAACTGGCTTCATGCTCGCAAACCAAGAGAAATACCTGAGTCAAGTGCATCTTTTTCTGATCCAATGGTTGAAGAAGCTGCGAAGAATATTTATGAAGCGGCAGCTCATGTGAAGGATGGAAGTGACAGGCCACAAAGGGAGCGGGACATCCTTACTCTTGGTCTTGGTAACCCCGAGCACACTGGTCGTGTACGAGGCATCTCGTCAAGGCTAGGATGGAAAGAAGGATTCGGCGAGGAGTGGGCCGGAATGTACAAGAAGCGTGATCGATACAAGGAGGACTTAAAAGATTTTTTTGAGGAGCAGGCAAAGCAAGCCTTCAAAGACATGGTGACTATATTAGTAGCAAATCCTGATACCGAGCTTGCACAGCAATTGGTGGGTATCATGTCTACTGTTCAACAAAGGATGAACACCCAACAGTCTCCGCAGATGCAGTTGGTGCCGGTGACACAGCCCTTGGGAGCTCAGCTGTTGATAGCACAGTCTGCAAATGCTCCAAGCAGTGTCGCGTCTACGGCAAAGGTTCGCTATCCAGTTGAAGCCATTGACGTGCCAACGCCTTGCTCACTAGTCATAGGCTATGGCATTACCAATGTTCGTACTATGGAAGTAGGCACTGGCTTCGCAATCCCTAGACGGACGTTTCATGGTGCAAACATTCCAGATGAGTACTGCAGGGTCGAAGTGGTGACCGTAGTGCAAGGACATGAGGATGACATGTTGGACATCCCTGCACCCGAGGGCATTGAAACACTGGGACAAGCCATCAAGAATTCCATCCTTTGGCCTATGCGAGACATCAGGTTGAGTGGGCCACCACCATCTACCGAGCATAGCATTCATAATGACCCACCGCCGTCGTCATCACCTAACCGGCCTCTTCCTAGCTCACCAAATTCGCCTATGCATCCAATTCCAGAACCTCCGCCACCAGCATCTCCTATCAACTATCCACCTTCCCCAGCAAGCAAAGAGAAACAACCTGAGGAAACATCGACCCTAACGGGCCCACAAGACAAACAACATGAGCAAACATCGACCCCGTCAGCCCCACAAACCAAAGAAAAAACCCCCCACCAGCAAAGAATAGGAAAGTTGTTCCCAAAATGGTCTCTCCACACCGGCCAAAGCAAAAAACTGCTGGGACCATGCTATGGTTGTCAGGAATAGCACGCAGCCGCACAAGTCGTGTCGTTGAGTGTTCTGAGGCTGAGGAATCGGGGAAATCCTCTGTGAAGACCATACAGATCAGGAAGCCAACGAAAGAGGATTATGAAAATGTCCCTGACACATATGTGCCGGGCAGGCCGCTTCTCACTTGGGAAAAGGTAACCCAAATCCCATCTCTAATTAAAAGAATGCATGACTGGTACATGAGAGCAGCTTCTGTTGGCATCGACGCTCTGAGCGTATGTATACCACCAAGAGCTTTTATGAACGGGCGAAATAAAGCTGTGGTCACGTTCGAGGACATGCACTTGATGATGAACCTCAAGAGACTCGACGTTCAGCTCGTACCAGTGTGGGCATTGTAAGTGTTACTCATATACTCACTTGATTATTATTTTGATGTATTATGTTTCAGTCTATGAGATTCATTTGAATATGTGCCTTGCAGACTACAACATGACCAGTAGGAGGAGAGATTTGGTATCGATCCTTATTCACACGCAGATGAGAGGATTGGCTATCTCGACCCCACCGAAATATGCGAGGAGCGGCACACATTCAGGATTGGAAAGGACAATGACAAATTGAAGGACAAGACTGAGTAAGAAGCTAAGCAGATTATTACTAAGCTAGAAAGAGAGATGGAAGACAGATACTGCCTATACTTAGGAAAATCAATGCTTCAATTTCAAGATAGGCAAGTCATAATGGCTCCATACAACTTTAGGTAAGCTCGAGTTTATTTTTGTAATTAATGTTATTATTGTCTAATCCATATATATATGTGGCCCCGACCCATGCATCACGAGGACTTGATTCGTGCAGGGACCATTGGATTTGTTTTTATATTTAACCAAGGCAGGGAAGGGTGTTTGTCTTTGACTCCGCAGATTATGATCCCACTACGTATGCGCCATTCTTGACCTTCTTAGAGAGGTACGTAAGTCGAGAAATATTTGCATTCTTTTCTCGACGAGAGTTTGCATTGAGAATATATAACTTGGTGATTCTTTCGAAATCATAGGGTATATAGGTGGTATAAACTAAAAGGCGAAAAGCACGACAAGAACAAAACTGGACCATTAACAATAAATTATAAGTGGCCGATATGTTAGTTATCTATGACTACATATTTATCATCCATGTACAACACATAAGATAATGTTGAAACTAATTAAATATTTGCTTACTTGTTTACATATATAGTGCCACAAGCAACCACCCGGATCGGTCCATTGCGGATTCTATGTCTGTGAGTTTATGAGGGAGTCCGGACGGTACATCAAGAACATTGATAAGGTAAGTAATAGTCATTATAACCTTAAACTTACAAATGTGTATATGATGTTTATACATATTAATTAATATAGTTATATATAACTACAGTTGTGAAGTATAAAAAACTCAAGGCGCAGAACATGAGCACGGAGACTTTATACAACATAGTTGAGGACATGTGCTCATTCATCATGAAACATGTTATTCCAAGCAACGAGAATTATCACGACAATGAAGACACTCTAGGAAGTGAAGAGTTTAGAGAGCTAACGGAAATCAGCATGTTAGTGCTTATCCAAGAGGGTTATTAATTAGATGTGTAAATTTGAGATGTTATCACGTGTAACTTTGATGAACATATATATATGTATATATTATGAGCACAGTTCTTTGATATATATAAATATACTGTATAATAATTAAATTTTGTTTTGCTATATTTGATCATGATGTAATACAGCTTAATATCTACAATAAATAAATAAATACATATATATGGCTAGGTAGGGGGCTGAAATTCCCTAAAAAGGGCGGCAATCTCCACTGGCGGTTGCATGTGAACCGCCAGTGTAAATATACTTACACTGGCGGTTCCTTAAGAAAACCGCCAGTGTAAATATATTTCCACTGGCGGTTCACAGGCAACCGCCAGTGAAAAGATTTATTTTCACTGGCCTCTCCCACTGGCGGCCCTGTGAAACGCCAGTGAAGATGACTTATCAACCGCCACTATAGAACTTCTGTGTACTAGTGCGTGGAAATGAAGTTAGTGGAGTTCGTCGCTTCATGCTACAGTGTCGTTCGCCGTGCTCTTCGCGACATACATGCCACCGTACCCCTCTGTGCAGCTCCCATGGAGTGCGCACGGGAGCCAGTAGTTGTTGTCGCCCATCGCATCGCTCTCACTCCAGTTCGCCCCTGGCATGTGCCCAGTGCATGGCTCAGCCATGTTCAGTAGGCACGTGGTGGCATGGGGGCACTACTGCAACCATCCCCGACGGTGTTGTCGCTGTCGAAGCCTCCGGTGACGCTGCTGTCGGCACTGCCATGGAACAGGGGTAGTGGTTCCATGGCCCCTCGGCCCTCGCCATGGCGCTCCTCTAACCGCCAACCGCAATGTCGGTGCAGTGGCTTGGCCGCCGGGCTTCATCTACGACCTCGACGTTGTCCACCCACCGGCGCCTCCACCATCCCACCGCCGTTCCTACGCCGATGTGGCGGCCAAGCGCCGCCCTCTTGGACGCCGAAGACCTCGGAGCAGGGTTTGTCTCCTCTTCGGTTGGGGAGGGGGTGGCTCCCTGCCTCTGAGTGGTTAGGGAAGGGCCGATGGGAGCAGATCCGACGCCCCCGGCTTGCAGTGACAGCCTCCACGGCTGGAAATCGCCGGGGATGGGTGGCGCACGCCCTGCCGGACGGACCTCCAAGGCCGGAGAAAGGGCTTTTGCCCTGATCCGCCATGGGAGGAAAGGGCTTCATTTGATCAAGGTATGCTAATAACTCAAGCTCCATGTTTGCATCAAAATTTCAGGAAAAATGGTTTGACCATTAATTTCCAAAGCCTCAGCATACTAGTATAGACAATGAAATTTAAAATTCTTAACCAGGCAATCAAACATATAAGGGTGAATCTTTTTTATTTCTTTTCATGATGACAATTCTTTTCTTTATCTAAACTAACGATTCTGGTTCAATGATCAACGAGTTGATCAAGGTAGGTTGGTAACGTAAGCACCATGCTTACATTAGCAAAGGATGAAGATCAGATTCGAACATCAAAGAATGAATGTTTTTTTATTTAAGAAAGGAGTATAGTAGAAATAGGTTTAGCTACCAAATATCCACATAGAATCGGATGTGGAGCGAAGACTGAAGACGATGATTACAGCAGCAGCGGAATCGGATGTGCTCCATGAGTTTATTCACAGGCCCCAGGAGCCAAAAGACCATGACACCTAGTCAGATTACATGCATCAAATTACCACCAACTGACCACGAAGCTTGTACATTAGGAACTTGATTTTTTATTTGCCAAGACTAATGAAAAACTTATTCTGTATTTTTATTTTTTGTGTCCTTATTACTGGCACCTAAACTCACGCATACAAATCAAATAATTTGTATGCTTATTTTTGAGTAGTACACTGGCACGACCGCAACCTTCACGATAAGCCACGTAGAGCAGATTTTCTGGTGTCCAAACATCCACCTCAAGAGTGTTGATCACCAATTCACAAGATATACTCCTCGAGCGGGAGGGTGTTGTTGATCACTGTGAATATGATCCCTCAAGTAGAGCCACTGGCCTCAGCTCGCCACCCCGAAGAAAACTTGAGTACCACTTGGCAGAGTTCCTTTGATACCTTGTCTTTGCCGGTGTGTCAAATTCAACACCATATAAACCGAAGCGCATCTTGTAGCCGAACAGGAACTCGAACACGTCTAGGAATGACCACACGAAGTAACCTTGCATATTTGATCCATTCCTATGAGCAAGAGAGCAGAACGTGTGATAAGGTTCCAGAGAAAAAAAGGCACCAATTTCAAATAGCTCATCATATCAATCCTAGAACACAACTAGAACTGAATGCTATTAATTGTTGTACCTTATGGAATGAAGCGTGGCTTCGATATAATCTTGCAGGAACTGTAACCTAAACTCATCATCGTCGGAGTTCACATTCTCCCTAGCAATTCCTGAGGTGACCAGAATGAATGTGACACATGATCAAGTATAATGATTTAATGAAACATGCTCCATTTCTTGAGACAATATATACTTTAGGGTATCATTAGTGGACATATTACCATTTTCATGGATCATCACCGTAGGGTTCCTGTATGTCACTTGGATATGCTTTAGCAATTTCTCGAGAGCCCAGGGGGTGGACGTCGCTAAATTGTTTGGCACTACGAAATGAATGAATTAGGTCAGTCGTCATTCCAACTGAAGGGTTTTCTAGAGCACGATCGACAAAAACAAAGTAAAGGCCCAAAGATTCTTACTGTCAACCACTACAGCTGCATCACCCATGTAATCTCTCACTAGGCTAAGATCTGATTTCACATAGGCGCAAATGTAGTGGTTAAATCCAACAAAATCAAAAGATCCTTTTACTCTATTTAATTATTCATCCGTGAAGGATGGTAGCCGGGATCCAAAATTCTTCCTCATCACTGGAGGGTAGTCTCCATACACCATAGGATGCATGAACATGTATTACTAGAAATTTTCGCGGCGTTGCCGCTTATGGCCATCATTTAAGCCATGTCCGACAACTATTAGATATTTGTTTTTATTTGTAGTTAAGCGCATGAGTACGAGTAGTGATAGTTGAATCGTTCTTTGTGCAATGTGTTAGTTTTTTTTCATGTTTTTTTTAAATTATTATTTGTGGATGATGGTATATGTTAGCCGCGGATTTTCATTTTGTTGTATATATTTTTCGAGTCCTATAAAGATCCAGCACGAATCTTTTTTTTAATTAATTTATTTATTGAGCGCAGGATAATAATTTGTTGAAATGTTTCAAATTTGTCTCAATTTTTTTTAGTGTTTAAAAACATCTCATAGCATCGTAAAGTAGCTACGGAACAAATTTTGTAATTTTCGGTTCAATATTTTGATGTGTAGAAATTGTGAAAGGTCTCTTTGTTAATTAAAAGAGGATATTTTGAATCATTTCCAAATTATTTATTTTTTAAGTTTCATATTTTTTTACATAGAGTACATGATGGAGAGCCTACACAAAATTTTTAATGATTTTAAGAGCTCTAATTATTTTTTTATGAAATAAACAAAATCAGCATGTAATGGGATTTAATAAAAGAAACAAAAAGGAGATGGCCATTTAGGCCTAATTTGGCCTAGCTCGGCCCGCGCCATGGCAGACCGGCCCATGAAACGGCTAGGACAGGTGGGTTTATTTCCGAAAACGTGAAGGGCTTTTTTGTAAGAATTTCTGAGAGCGGGAATGGACTGCGGGTTCTATTTTAATAAAGTTCGAGGGCATTTTTACAAAACGTCCGGGTACCGTCCGACCGCCCGATCGGACGGCCGAGAATGGGCCGCGACGTGGCCACATTCCCAGGCCAAAGAATGGGGCAACTTTCGTATATAGAAGATGCAAGAACACATGTTTTACATGAACTCATCTCGTAACATTTTTTGTATGAGACTTGAGATTTAGAACTGGGTCAAACCATCCAATTTGGAAATCCATCATCCTTGCAGATGCCGCGATATCATAAGGAGTTTGAGTTGCAGGCTCATACCACAAACCCATCAAGGTTAGTCCAATTCGTCCTCCTTGCTCAACCTAGTCAGTGAGGAATAGGACAAGAAAATCATATCTGCAAAAAATGCTTTATCCTGAATGATAGTTCTGCTGAGAAGGTATTGCAGTAGCTGAAACCTGGTATTTCTCTCTACATAGGGACACTGCAGATGCATGTGCAAGTAGAATGTGGTGCGCTACTATGTATGGCTCTGTGGTGAAGTTTCCTTCGTCACAAAAGCCAAAAGGGAATGAGCATCGTTGTGGTGGGTGAAATCCTTGATCATATCCCCCAAGCGGTTCGATGTTAGGTTCATTCAAAGTGATCCAGTGCTTCACTCTATCACCAAAGTTCTTGAAGCACACATCTGCATATGCTGTGAAGTCCTCTCTGCATCAAGATCAAAGGCACACAAATCCAAAAGCAAATTTTTACTTCATCTCTTAAGGACAGTAAGGTTAACATATTAGGAGGCAATGGGATCTGGGAAAGTACATGAATCTAGCACCAAGCAATCCAATGTACTCATCTTGAAGAGCTTGTGGCAAATCGAAATAATATAGCGATACGTGAGGTTGTATTCCTACATAAACAGAGGAAATTATGTCAAATAAATCTGCACAGCTGGATACTTTACTAAAACATTGTAACAGATCAAATTGGTAACTATTATAAGAAATACTAAATACCGTAGCTAATGAGTTCATCTATCAAATTGTTGTAGTACTCCAGTCCCTTGGGATTGACGGCTCCATGACCATCTTATATTACATACAGAGTAACAATGGAACAACGCAACCAGAAAAGTTAGAAACACTAGTCAACTTTCTAAACCACTATATTTCCTAATATACATGCATATTTGGGTTCAATATTAGTGGTATATTGATATTGTATGTAATGTAAGGCCTTACCAGGAATAAGCCGAGGCCAGGCAATCGACATCCTGTAGGCATCAACACCTACCTCATGCAAAAGCTTTACATCTTCCTGTTATTAAATGCAAAATATCTATACATGTTAGTTGACGTTCCTTTATCTTTTTTTATACAATTGCAGAAGCTATGCCTTTCAAATAAGAAGAATAGAATTTGCCTGGTTTATAAGGGAAACCAGGCCTGAAAACCTTATATTGAGGCAGGCTCCTTAATCTTGAAAGTGCTTTTATCAATATTGCCGCTCAAAAGTTACCTTATGATACTGATCGGCAGCTACATCAGCCGTCGCATTGTCAATAGTAGATTGGCCTGTAAAATTTAAAGAAGTTCCTTATTAGAATTAGAAGCTAAACAACACCATAGATGTAGAATTGGCACCATTAATCGACCAAACTAACCCTCATGTGTGAATGTGTCCCAGATGCTAGGTTTCCTTCCATCCTCTGCAGCTGCACCTTCAACCTGCACAAGTCAGAAGGTGCTGACTGTTGAGCTTAGTATAAACAACCAAAAGTAGTTTTTAGTGAAATGAAATAGGTTGTTGTAAGTTCTGTAGTTTGCCCTCAGAAAATATACGGGACATTTCATGCACTTTATTTTGTAGGAGAAGTTATTTTACCAAATTTAGTATTGCCAGTTGCCTATTACATTTTATTCAAAATGTAATGATCTTTGCAGTTTATTCATATAGTAGTTTTCTCTTTATTATTAATACACGATCTACTTGCTTCTCTCACAAAGTTTGTTAGAGTTCATGTGTGGGCTAGGCCTACAACCCACCTCTCTTCACTCTCCTAAACCTTAGTGTAAAACCCTACTCACCGCCGGTTTTTATACTTGCTCGAACAAGTGTGGTAAGCACTAGTACACAAAAGCTCTACACCGACGCCACTGTTTTATTTGTACAGGCGGTTCCTGTTACCGGACGCCAGCAGAAAAAAATGGTGGGGCCAGAGATAAGAACCGCCAGTGCAAATCAATTTGCACAGGCGGTTCACTTAAGGAAACCGCTAGTAGAAATGTCCTATTTCTACTTGCGGTTCAGTTAAGTGAACCGCCAGTAAAAATCAGTTTGCACAGGCGGTTCACTTAACTGAACCGCCAGTAGAAATAGGACATTTCCTACTGGCGGTTTCCTTAAGTGAACCGCCTGTAGAAATGATTTTCTACAGGCGGTTCACTTAAGGAACCGCCAGTACAAAGCCTGCTATAAATGCCCCTTCTTCCTCCCCGAGCCGAACAGTAACTCGCAGCCAACTTCCATAGTTGGCGATTTTGGTGGTCCAGACTTTTCCAAATACAAGGGGAGAGGTTTTGATCTTCATTTCTTTGAAGGAGATTGCTAAAAAAGGTTAGTTTACTTACTTCTAACCTCGTTTTAACCATTCTTTGCTCCATTTAGCCAAATTTTGGATCTAGGGTTTCACCATGAGCTAGAGAGAGGAATAGCTAGGTTATTGTCTTTTTTTTTCAAATGAGGTTGCTCAACACGGTTAGATGAAGTTTGCCCTCTCTCCCTATCATGATTGCTTCTTAGTTTAAATAGTTTCTCCCCTCTCTCAACATGGTTAGTTCACCTCCATTAATATAAGCATTTAAGCCATATTTGTATGACTTTGCATGTGTAGTATGATTAACATGATTTAATGGAAGATTATAATAGTGAATACCCATTCTTCCTCCCCGATCTAAGCAGAACTCGCAGCCAACTTTCATTGGAGGCGATTTGGAGGTCTACATGCATTTCACCCTCTACAAGGTGAGAGGTTTTCATCTTCATTTTTTGGAAGGAGATTTCTAAAAAAAGGTTAGTTTATACCTCTCATATCTTTTTGAACCATTCTTGCTCTATTTAGCCATTTTTTGGATCTCGTGTTCCACCATTATTGTCTCTCTTTTCATTTAATTTGTTATTTATAGGTAATGATGGAGAGGCCATACTGAATGTATAAGTTACCAAGAGTCGATCCATCATACCTACCTGAGCTCAACAGGTTCATTGATGCCACTAAGAGCCATGCTAGGAGAACAGACATGAAGCACATATATTGTCCATGCACAGACTGCAAAAATATTAGTTGTGTTCGATGACACAGAGCCAATCCTTTCTCATCTAGTCCGTCGATGATTTATGCAGGACTATTTGATTTGGACTAAGCATGGAGAGGGTAGTTCTGCACCTTATTTAGCTGAAAACCGTGAGAACATCGGCGCCGATGGCCTGGATAAGTTTGTACGAGGGACACATCAGCCTAGTACTCAGAGTGAACATGTAGTGCCAAATGTTACTGATCATGATTTCGTTGGAGGAAATGTAGATGACAGAACTAATCATGTCCTACCAGATGCTGAGGAAGATGCAGAACTCTTAGACGCAATGTTGCGTCATCATACTGATCCATCAATGTTCTTCGTGAAAGGTATGGAGGCCATGAAGAAGGCAGCAGAAGAGACTTTTTACGATGAGTCGAAGGGTTGTACGAAAGAGTTCACGACCCTGCGGTCCGTGATGAAGTTGTTAATGGTCAAAGCTAGATATGGTCTTTGTGATGCTGGTTTCGATGCGTTCTTGAGTATTCTAGCAGACATGCTTCCAAAGGAGAACAACGTGCCCGCTAATACCTACTACGCAAAGAAGCTAATCAGTCTGCTTACTATGGGTGTCGAAAAGATCCACGCTTGTAGAAATCATTGCATCCTTTATCGAGGTGATGATTATAAAGACTTGGAGAACTGTCCAAATTGTGGCGCAAGTAGGTACAAGACGAACAAAGACTATCGAGAGGAAGAGAATGTAGCCTCTGTGTCTACAGCAGGTAAAAGGAAAAAGAAAACCCAGCAGAGTTCAAAACCCACAAAGAAAGAAAAAGGGGAAGTAGACTACTATGCGTAGAAAAAGATTCCGGCTCTGGTGATGTGGTACCTTCCCGTGGTTGATCGATTGAGGTGTTTGTTTGCAAACCCTGACGATGCCAAGCTTATGGGTTGGCATGCTTCTGAGGAGCATAAGGACGATGGAAAGCTAAGACATCCAGCTGATGGCAAGCAATGGCAAGATTTCAATGCAAATCACCCACATTTTGCTAATGAGCCAAGAAATATTAGGTTCACTCTGAGTACGAATGGAATGAATCCATTTGCCGAGAGGAGCAGCAAGCACAGCACATGGCCGGTGATCCTCACCATATACAACCTTCCTCCTTGGTTGATGCAGAAGCGAAAATATCTTTTGCTAACACTTCTTATTTCTGGACCTACACAACCTGGAGTTGACATGGATGTCTTTAAAGGAGTATTGTATCAATGAAAGACCTTACACTCACCAACTACAACTCACATGATTGTCATGTCATGTTGACTACCTTCCTCCCTCTTGCCATCAGGGCTATAAAGCCAATGTTCTTAAAGATGACAATCACAAGGTTGTGCTACTTCTTTAATAAGATCTCACAGAAGGTAATTGACCGCGATGAGTTGCCTTCTCTACAAGAATTCGTAGTGGAGACATTGTCACAGCTTGAGATGTGTTTCCCCCCATCTTTTTTTGATATAATGGTACACCTCATGGTGCACTTAGTGGGACAAATAGAAGCATTGGGCCCCATGTATTTGCATGAAATGTGGACATATGAGCATTTCATGTCAATATTGAATGGCTATGTTTCAACTCGTGCTCGTCCTGAGGCATCCATGATAGAGGGGTACTTGACCGAAGAGGCCATAGAGTCCGGAGGTCCTTTCTGCAATAATGTCCTAAAAGACCAGATTGCAATAGGTTTGCCTCCCACACAACATGAGGGTAGGCTGCATGGACGCGGGAGGATGGGACGGAAATCATTCATCCCTTCAGATTACAAAATAGTCCTTGAGGCACACCACAGCATCCTACAACAGCTATCATTAATTGACCCTTTCATCGAGCAACACATTAATGAGCTTTGAAAACACAATCCTAGATGCACTGATGATTGGGTAATGAAAGAACACAAGCAGCGGTTTACCACATGACTAAGTGAGAAGAACATTCCAAATGGGGAAACAATTGAGGAAAAAACCATCAAGAAGTTGGCATCGGGACCATCATGCCAGGTCACGACATGGCAAACCTATGACATTAGTGGCTTCACATTTTGTACCAAATCCAAGGACCAAAAGAGTATGTCACAAAACAGTGGTGTTCGGTGCGAGGCCTTAGATGATGGAATTGGTGAAATCACTACTTACTTTGGCTTCATTGAGGACATATGGGAACTAGATTATGGTACATTCCAGGTCCCCGTGTTTTGATGCCAATGGGTTGAAGACAAACATGTCACAGTGGATAACAATGGGCTCAGAGTTCTTGATCTAAGTAAAGTAGGTTACAAAGATGACCCATGGATTCTTACTAACCGTGCTGCACAGGTCTTCTATGCTGAACAGGTCCTTTCCAAGAATGAGAAGAAAAGCACCGACAAGCCGAAACATGTTGTTTTTACTAGAAAACAACAAGCCATAAGAGTTGACGATGTAACTGATCTGGAGGATTTTAACCAATTTGACGAAATGAGTGTCTTTAAAGACCATCCAATCAAGATAAACAATGTTGAGTGAAGCATCCCATCAACTGCATTGCCATGGGTGCGCCACGATGGAGAAGGAAGAACAGTAGCAGGATAGCTAGCTAGCTAGGATCATGTGTCTTGTACCATTTATGAGTCTTCTAATCCATTTGAACATAAATATTACCTTCCCTACCATCATGTGTGATAATATGTCAATCAACGCTATCTTATCATTAACCCTACGTAAACCCTATCTTAACCATAGATAAACCCTAGCTTAACCCTAGGTAAACCACTACTTTTGAAGCTACCAAACCCAAAATATGAATAATTAATAATTGGTTAACCCAAAACTAACCATTACATGATTTAAATATAGCATAACTAGTCCAGAATAACATATAGCAACATATTTATATTATTATGTGCAAAATAGAATAAGATTACTTGTAAAAATAAAAAATCATTTCTGTAGGCGGTTGTCTTAGAGAACCGCCTGGAGAAATCATTTGTGCAGGCGGTTCTCTAAGTCAACCGCCTGCACTAACATGATTTGTGCAGGCGGTTTACTATATCAACCGCCTGCACTAATAGCTTGTGCAGGCGGTTCCTTAAGAAAACTGCCTGCACAAATGGTTCCCATTTATATTCCACTACGTGGGAGCCTGAAATTTTCTAAGTCATGGAGGCACCTTTCTTCTCTCTGGTACGCCGTCAGGCTGCCGAAATTTTCCGCCGAGCGCGCCGTCGCTGTCTGCCGCGCCCGCCGCTGCCGCCGCCGCCGAGGCCTGGTAGGTCGCTCTCTCTTCTCTCTGCTTCTTCTCTTACATCCCTCTCCCTCTCGGCGGTGGGGCGGCTGTGGGTGTGGCGGCACGCGGCTATGGCGGCGGTGGCGGGCGGGGCGGTGGTGGCACGCGGAGGTGGGCGGTGGTGGCGCGCGCGGCGGTGCGGCGGTGGTGGCGCACGGCGTGGCGGCTGTGGGCCTTAGCAGGCCGGCCGCTGCTATTGGGCCGGCCTGCTAGGGCTCGTTTGTGGTTTTATTTTTTTAAATTAGTTTTTAGTTTTATTAGTTAGATTAGTTATTAGGTTTAGTTAATTAGTTAGATTAGTTAGGTTTAGTTAATTAGTTAAATTAGTTAGGTTTAGTTAATTAGTTAGATTAGTTATTAGGTTTAGTTAATTAGTTAGATTAGTTAGGTTTAGTTAGGTTTTTTTAGTTAGGTTTTTTAGTTAGGGTTTTTAGTTAGGGTTTTTAGTTAATTATAGTTAGGTTTAGTTAATTAGTTAGATTAGTTAGGTTTTTCGTTCGGTTTTTAGTTAGGTTTTAGTAGGTTTTTGTAGGTTTTAGGTTAATATAGTTAATTAGGTTCTTTGAGTTAATAGGTTCTTTGAGTTTAGGTTATTTAGTTAGGTTTTTTAGTTAGGTTTTTAGTTAGGTTTTTTTAGTTAGGGTTTTTAGTTAGGTTTTTTGAGTTAGGGTTTTTAGTTAGGGGTTTTAGTTAATTATAGTTAGGGGTTTTAGTTAATTATAGTTAGGTTTTTAGTTAGGTTTTTTTAGTTAGGGTTTTTAGTTAGGGTACATATACATATACATATACATATTATAAATGATTGTTTCTTTTTGCATTGTAATTTATTGCCTTTGTATATGCTAGAAACATCGCCATGAGTTCTCCAACGAACTAAGGACAAGGGTCGCCCCATAATGATGACCAAGAACAGGCACGACCCTCTCACAACGACAAGAGTGGCTCTACTTCGAAAGACGAAGGATACCACACCCCTAGCGATCCGTGCCCTAGCATCGATAGGGTGGCTCGCCGTGAAATGCAGCGTGACCCAAATTACGATCCGGCAAATGACAAGGTAAACACATCCATGATTTCATGTGTTTACATTACACATGATTAACTTACCATGCATGATTTCATGTGTTTATTATTTTACACCTTACATCTATGATATAGGAGGTGATATCTCAATTCCACCAAATTGCTGAAGAAGATACAGTGACACCCGGAGACGCCGCACCAGAACCAACCGAGACGACCACCGAGACTGGTTCAAGGAAAAGGAAGCAGAGTGATCGAGCAAGAGGTGGCAGGGGAGCGAACAAGTGGCCGGACAAAACATATCGGATTACAGAAGTCAATGCCAAAGGACAACCTGTAGCTCCTCAACCAGTGCCAGCTAAGTTTCGGAACGCAGTTGGTTTCTTAGTTAGAGATATGCTAGACTGCACAATATCTAATTGGAAGGATGTGCCAGCTGATACAAAGACGGCCATGTGGAATAAGCTTTGCACGAGGTTTCTTTTTCCTCAGGGTTCAGAAAACCTCGTTAGGGCATATGCCATGAAGCAGATCGCGATCTCGTTCGAAGCTGGAGGTATGAGCTCAATGTAAAATACCTGAAGCTCTGGTTGGACCCGACAATGAAGTACAAGATCACGGCAGGTCAGTGGGCTGTTTTCAAGAGCAGAAGAATCGGCCGGAATTCCTAGCTATGAGCCAAGCCGCTTCAGAACAAGCAAAGAAGAACGTGTATCAGCACCACCTTGGCTCAGGTGGATATGACCATCAGCTAGAGAAATGGAGAAGAGAAGAGGCTGAAAGGAAGGCGGCGGGGTTGCCTGTGCTGTCTAAGCAAATTGGCGAAAGGAGCGCGAATTGGCTTCGTGGTCGAAAACCTAGAGAAATAACAGATACAGGCGCGTCCTTTCATGATCCATTGGTGGAAGAAGCTGCAAAGAACATCTATGCGGTGGCAGCTAAGGAAAAGGAAGGATCATTCAGGCCACAAAGGGAGAAGGACGTCCTGACTGTTGCTCTGGGTAACCCCGAGCATCCTGGACGTGTACGAGGGATCTCATCTAGGAAGGGATGGAAAGAAGGATTTGGTCAGGAGTGGGAGGACATGTACAAGAAACGTGATAGATACAAGGAAGAGATGAAGAGTTATTTCGAGCAAGAGGCCAAGAAGGACTTCAAAGAGATGATGTCTGCAATGCTAGCTAACCCTGATCCTAACTTGGTGCAGCAATTGGTGAGCGTGGTGTCCAATCAACAGATGACGACCACTCAAGCTCCGTCCCAGATGCAGATTGTACCAGCAACTGATCAACAGTTAGCGAGTCCACCGATTAAAAGCAATGTCGCGTCTACGGCCAACAAGGTTCACTATCCAGTTGATGACATCACAGGGCCAACACCTTGTTCCCTAGTCATAAGGTACGGTTTCAATAATAATCGTACAAGGGAAGTGGCCAGTGGCTTTGCTATCCCAGGACGCAGGTACCATAACAGTGACATTCCAGATGACTACTGCAAGGTAGAAGTCTCGACGGTCGTCCAAGGATATGAGGACGACATGCTAGACATCCCAGGTCCAAAGGATATTGAGAAACTCGGTTAGGCTGTCAAAAATTTCATCCTGTGGCCTCGACGAGACGTCCTGTTGACTCAGGAGCAGCCACTAACTCAGGAGTCTATACATGCCGAGTCATCACAACCTGACCCATCATCACCTCGCCATCCTGACCCACCATCACCTCGTCTTCCTGACCCACCATCACCTCGTCTTCCTGACCCACCATCACCTAAGCAACAAACACCGCCACCACCGCGGCATCACTCTTCCCCACCAGCCAAAGAATCCGAACAGTTGCTTACGACCCCGCCAGCTCCGTCGCCGCCTAAGAAGAGAAAATTCCCGATACCCAAATTAGTTTCCCCACATGAGCCTGAAGAAGAATTTTGCTGGCACGGCTCTGTTTATGAAAGGAATTGGAAAGTCTCGCACGACACGTGTCGTTGACTTGGCTGAGCACGAGAAGGCAGCAAAAGAGGAAGTCGTACAGATCAGGAAGCCAACGAAGAAGGATTATGAAGATGGCCCAGAAGAATATGTGTTTACCAAGCCTCTTCTCAGTTGGAAGCGACTAACAAGCATCCCAGCTGGTATAAAAAGGATGCACGACTGGTAAATGAGAGCTTCTCACGCTGGCCTCGACTCGATAACTGTAAGTATACCATATCGGGCTTTTCTTTGTACCCAGGGTATGGCCTATCTCAGCTTCGAGGACATCTGGTTGATGATGAACCTCAAAAGACTTGCCGTACAGACCGTCACATTGTTTGCATTGTAAGTATATGCTTGTGTGTCGTTATCATGAATTTGTTGTGTTGTGTGAACAAGTTTGATGAGGATCTCTGACATTAAAAAATGATCCTCTTGCAGAATGCAATATGATGAGCAGGAGAATCGTGGGGAAAGAGACGAAAGCAAGTTGATTGTGTATCTTTCTCCAATGAAACTATGCGAGGAGTAGCATACATTAAGGATCGGGACGGAACATGATAAACTAAAGGGCCTGAGTGAGGAAGAAGCTTCCTTGAAAATAGTGGAGATGCGTAAGGACCTTGAAGCCAAATATGCCATTTATATTGGGAACGCGCTGAAGCAGTGGAGGAACAGACAAGTCATAATGACCCTGTACCACTTTGGGTAAGTATAATATATATACTGTGTGTGAGCTTAATTGTGTATATTACAACATCATTAATATGGATTCATAAATTTGATTCGTGCAGGGACCACTGGATCTGCTTTTATATTTATCCAAGGGATGGACGGGTGGTGGTCTTTGACTCCGCAAACTACTTGCCCTCAAAATATGCAACTGTCCTGGTTCTCATAGAGCGGTAAGCCAAGTTTTCGTGTATGCATGCATATATATACTTTTGTCGATGTGTGATGAACTTGAGAGATTAATTAATTTGATGATGATTAATTCGAGTTGTTATATATAGGGCATGGCGGTGGTCCAAACTAGAAAAGGGAAAGGAAAAGAAAAAGTCGTTGGGGAATATTCCTCCAATAAATATAATTTATGATTACACATATATGACAATATATGAAGTTGGCAACTTAATTATTTGTCTTTTATATATAGTGCCATAACCAACCATCTGGATCGGTCAACTGTGGATATTACGTGTGCGAGTTCATGAGAGTCAACGGGCGATACGTCAACAACCCTGAGGTAATTAATGCACAAGCAATAATATGTCATTAAAATTCAAATTAATGTGTAATAATCAAGTTAAAAAAATTTGATTTTTATACAGGGGCAGGGATGTAAGATAGAAAGGACAAATAACATGTCAGAACAAACTTTGCTGGGCATCGTCGAGGACATGTGCAATTTCATGTTGAAACAAATCATATCATTCGACGGCAACTATCACGATCCAACCGGCGCCTTAGCACAGCCCAAGTATAGAGCGCTAACAGACATTGGCAGCGTAAATCTTCAGCGTGAAGATTACTAGATATGGCACGAACAATGTAAAAACACTGATTGATGCATGTGTTTTTGTATATATATATATATATCTCGATATCGCATGTGATGTAAAAACTTAGAAGTATATATTAAATATGTTTGTACATATAATTAATTAATTAATTGCATGTTTGTATATATATGTATTGATAATGACTGTATAATAGGACCTAATATATTCAATATTATATCGTATTATAATATTAAAAAACAGTGCACAACCTGTTTTGAAAAAAAGCAGGAAAACTAAATACATGCGGTTAGTTATGTGAACCGCCTGTGAAAAACGTGTTTCTACGTGCGGTTCCTAGAGAGAACCGCCTATAGAAATTAGTTTTCTACTGGCGGTTCGCTTTAGGAACCGCATGTAGAAATACCTTTTCTACAGGCGGTTCATAGGAAACCGCCAGTAGAAGCCTTTCCTGCTGGCGGTTGGAAGAAACGCTTGTAGAAATGCGTTCCCAACCGCTAGCACAGAGCTTTTGTGTACTACTAAAGCAAACCGTTTTGTACTTGGAGTAAATGAGTTAGCTAGTGTGGTAAGCAAGCCGTTTTGTATTCACACTGTTTCCAAAACATCGGAAACACCCTGAAAGCTGCACTGATACTCTTATTTCGTTTCATTGTGACTTTTTTTTTCTCTCCAGATAGAGATGATAGGGACATTGAAATCCACGAATAGTAAAATAAGCGAAAAAATCGTATCATGAAACTTTACACTGTGTGAGAGCAACTTATTTCGTATCAAAGTTTCATAAGTTAAAAACTGAACGTGAAACTCACTATTAAAACTGTCCTTACTACCTTGAACCTTAATCCAGATTAGGTAGTGCGTGACCGCACAAATCTAACCTGCCATGGAAACCATACGAACTAATGAATCGGTAACTTTTTTTCTTCTTTTCTGTGCGTGTGCGCCCACGCACGCGCCCATGCGTGTTGGGACGAAACAACGAAAAATGTCGAGAGGATATACACGTGTGGGGAAAAAAAAAAACAGCGAAAAAAAGACGAGAAGATATACACGTTGCTACTGGCTGAATCATGGACCAAGCGAGGCACCATGGAAAGCAGATGTATCATGTATGGCACCGACGAGGTGTGAGACGACGACGTACCTGGAACGCCGAGGAGCCGACCCCGAATGTGAACCCCGCGGGGAAGTCGCACGTGCAGAACAGGGCTGTAGTCCCGGTTGGGAAGGCCCTTTACCCCCGGTTTCCCAACCGCGATTACGGAATCGGGACTAAAGGTCCACCCTTTAGCCCTGGTTCCATGACCAGGACTAAAAGCCTCGCTCGCCTTGCCACGCGGCAGCTCACCGGCAGGGATTTTTAATCCCGGTTCGTATTAAGGACCGGGACTAAAGGTATTTGTAGATTTTATATTTTCTACTTATTAATTTATATTCCATTTTGTGGTGGTAGTATTAATAGTAACTAGGTTTTTAAATACGCGTATTAATTCGTATTCCATTTTGGTGGTGTAGTAGTAACTAGGTTTTCAAATACGCGCGTATACACAATATATAAACAATACGCGTATACAAGCATAGTGTAAATCTATATATTAATATATTATATGCATGGATATATGTATATATTATACACAATATATACACGTATACAAAATCGTCCTAGTGTTATTAATTCGGATTACACGAGTCAAATTGCTTCGCATGATAGCAGGCCGGAGACGAACTTATTTGCCGTCGAAGTAGTGCTCTCCATTGGGATTTAAGACTTGATCATTAAGAAATCCTGCTATTATTTCTTGAATGGCTTTGATCTAGTCCGAGAGTAGAACCCATTGCTTGTACCAGTCGGTCTTCAATTAGGATTGAAAAAAGAGAGTGTATCAGTATACATATGTTTGATCATGTATAGTAACATCTGATTCAAATATATGTGACTCTTACTTTTGCCTTTTGTAAATAAGTTTTGCTCAAAAACAGGTTGAGGAACTCGCAAACGTAGTATCCACATAGATTGTTCCTGGGTTCCTGCTGCAATACCACTTTACCAGAAAAGAATCCTCTCGTCACCTAGTGATTTCAATCATGATACATAAAATGCTGAAACTACATATACATAGCAAGTTACTACTTACTTTGACTGGGACAACTTACAGTGGCGCTTTACAATCTTTCCGGTGATCTCGAACGAATTGTTCTCAAGCACTGACCAATATACAAAACAATCATTCCGGAGTTAAAAGAGAGATCAGGTATATCTGTACCCACACATACAAAGAGAGATGGTTGTGGAAGATTACCGTTGGATGATGTGGATCATCGTTTGGTATTGTCCCAGGTCCTTTCTCATAGAGTCGAAGATGAATACTGAACTCTTGGACACATCGATCTCCATCAATATCCAGTGATTGCTGCATGTTTACACGCATACGAATGCATTACTCATTATTTATAAGGGTCGTGTAAGGAAAACACAATGTGAAACACTCACTCTCCGCAATACGGGTAGAGTATCTTTTGCTTGTCCTTTTGTTTAGATAAGAAGTTGAGGACATTCTCCTCCGCTTTAGCTTCCCAACCTTGAGTAACCGGGTCTTTGAATACGATATTTGGATCAATGAACCCAATGGTAGTAACCCCTCTTCTTTTCAAGTCCCTCATCATATATCTACATATATATTTATGAACATTATAAACATATATATTTATTGTGAAGATAATTATATAGAAAATAATAGAAAGAATAGAATCATTTACAACCAATAGCAGCTGAGGATAGCTTTGTCGATCGAGTCCCGGTGGAATAGTTGGTGTAAGTCTTCAAAGTTAATGAATATGACGTCATCGCCACGGAAGTAATGCTCTTCTCCCACTCTGACCGGTAGGTAGAGCTCATTCCTGGCACACGCCTCTATGTACCATTTGTTTAGTAAGAATATTTGTGTGCCCAGTTTAGAATATTCTGAAGGGTCCCAAAGGGGTTTGCCATATTCATATTTCTTCCAAGTATCAACTACAGCGGCAGTTTCGATGGGTGCATCGAATAAACATTGATTAGCATCAAGCCTAGTGTCTGCAAAGAAGATTTTTAGTTGCTCCAAACTGATATCTTGCGGCATTCTTGGCATGTTGGGGATGTCCACGTTTGAACCATATTGATTCTAGATTACTAGGGGTTCAATTTGTTGTTGCGATTGTTGACCGAGTTGTGGAACACCTCTCCCTATACTCTTCTTCTTCAGCTACTTCTCATAGGTCTTCTGGTGTGATCGGTCATAGTCTGAAGCCGGTGATGCCTTACGAGCCTCACGCAACCTTTGCTGGTACTCAGACGCCTTTTGCCTCAGTTGTGCTCGAGTTAGGACCACCTCTTTCTGCGGGTTCTTCCTTGCTTCTTTTTTCTTGTCCAAACCTGCCCAGAAATCATCCATAGATTTTTTTGTAGATTCTTTTACTTCCTCATCTGTCTTATGATAGGATAGTTTCTGAGGAATCTTGGCGAAGGCTTTTGTCTTCTTCTTCAGGGGAGACGACGGCTTTGTCTGCACCTTCTTCTTCTTCGGGGGAGACTTTTTTGGAGGTGGTGGAGGTGGCGGAGGTGGCGTAGGGGGCGTAGGAGACCGCCTTGGTAGGGTCGGTCGCGCTGGCATAGGAGCCCGAGCACTGTGCTGGTCTGGAGAATGAATAATTGGACTTAGGTTTCCTTCCAACCTGTGTGAGTAGTACATAAACTAATATGAGAGAGTATGACTAAATTACAATAGAAAGTAAGTGTGTCATTGTTTCTCGTCTATATGTACCTTTGCGTGGGGGCGGAGGAGGCGACGCCCCTGGAATGATGGTGTAGTGTTTCCGTCAAAGAATATATGCATGCACTGCCTCTCCCAGAATCTTTTCCCCATCACCTTCGGGAATCTCAAGAGGATGATCACTAAATCTGGTGCATACCCTATCCACCGCCACCTTACCATATCCATGTGGTATTGGTTGCCAATAGATTTTTGGTGTCGCTGTAGTGTCGATGGGTTCACAACACCTGTAGCCACCATGACCGTGACATTGCCCTTCGGAATGTGCAGCACACATGTCGTCCTAGATTCAGTCACGTCATCCACGGGGAAGTGAAGCCCGACATCTCCCTGAATTGGCATGTCAGTGGATGCACAACTGCTTTTCATCTGATCGGGGGGCTAACGTTGACCATTGGGCCCCCCACTGATGTAGACTGTCTTTGGGCACTTAGTGCTTCTTACACTGCCTGTTTGATTTTGACATCCATAGATTCTTCAAGTTTCTTTTCTCGCTGTCGTGACTCTTTCACATACTCCTCCATCAAGCGGAGTCTCTCGTTCTTCTCATACTTCCTTCTTTGGCAGCTTCTGTAGGTTCCTCTGTCCTGGAGAAAGCCATGCTCCCACGAGATAGTACCTTTGCCTCTTGTTCGCCCATCGTGCTCTGTAGTTTCAAGGGCATGTGTCAATTCGTCCTTATCTCTGTTCGGCCTGAATGCACCGCAACTGGACGCCTCTACAGCAAAGACCAGCCTTTCTGCTGCTCTATTGGATTCTTTCGCCTTCTTCCACCGCCTCCGAGGAGTCATCTTAGCCCTATGTTAAGTCGGTTTGATCCAACGGCGCACATTCACCCCACTGGGCTATAAATAAAGAAGCGGACCCCCCTCCCAGACCACCAATTCATTCCTCCTGCTTCATTTGTCAAGAGTAGACAGAAGTTAGGGTTTTCAAGAGATTAGAAGTAAAGCTCTAGTTCTTCAAAGTTCATTAGTTTAGGTGTCTAGCAAGGTTCAAGTAGAGTTGGACGATACGCTCGGGATTCCAGATCTAGTTCGTCTGGAGATCGGTAATTTTATCTTGTATCTCATTATGACTTTGCTCTATTTTAATATATTGCTACTTATTTAGTTCTTAGTTTATTCTGGTTGCATATTCGATATAGTTGTGATTGGTGATGATTGTTGTCATATGATCGTAAAGCGCCTAATTCCATACTCGAGTGAGTTAGGTGGTATGTATTATGTAGACGTGGTGTCTAGATATATTACGTACCTACGGAGGCACCCTGACGTGCCGGGTCATGTGGTAGTCCGCGTAGGTGATAGCTGCGTTGGTTCCTCTGTAGTCCACCCCCGTACGTAGGACGAGCAGAGCGCGGTCGCGAAGGAGGTGACCCTTGTGTCTTTATATCCTCATTAGATGATGCTCCTTATGATGTTTTCTGAGTTGATTATACTATAAATGAAGATGTGTAATATAATGTAGGCTGTAGACTTTATATTTAGTAATTACATAGATTTCCTTTACTTTACCTGAATCTCGAGATTGTCTTATTACATTAGTGAGTATCTATAATCTATCTCTGGAATACCATTTACTTTATTCACTCAGTTATCATTTATCATATTATCATTGACTTGTTACCGCTAAAGCATTAGAGTTACTGGTCATTATAGATCTGCACATTTATTAATTATCTTTTCAATCACTATAGTAGATTATCCTAATGAGTAGAATGTCTATTTATCCTTTTGGCATAAAACAAATCAACGATACTCGGAATACTTGCCGAGTGAAGTACTACAATGGGAGAATTATCTGTGCGCTTGCGGATATATTCTATAGTGTTATATTTTTAGTGGCAAGTGTAGATTATTTTACCAATGGTTTTTTGCATCATGTTAGGGATGACAACTTAACTTGAAGTGATGTTAAAAATACCAACAAGCATTTCTGGCGCCGTTGCCGGGGATGGACATTATATTCATTAGGATAATTTATTGGACTTCGTTGAATTTATTCGCCAGGATATTTTTATTCTAGAATTTCATATAGGGAGTTTTTCATAAATAATATTATAAGAAAAGCGTAAAAAATAACTATAAACATAAATACTTATAGATAGACCGTAACCTTTTACTTTAGCAGACTTACCCGTGTTTTGTCTATGTTTAAATATTTTATATAGGGTAAGTGCAGGATTGGTTGTAGTACTTTAATTCTTATCAATCAGGAACAACCATAGGAAGAAGGGTCTTACATTATTTTGTGAAGCCGTGGCTAAGAAAACTCTGCGTGAATTCTCTACTCTAAGCACCGAGAATATTCGCATTGGGCCAACCTTTAACTTTGAAGATCATGATTTCGAGATCAAGCCAAGCCTCATCAAAATGGTGCAAGCTATCACATTTAGTGGAAAGAAGGATGAAGATGCAACTGTCCATCTATAGAATTTCCTGGAGATTGGTAACACCGTCGACATTAAGGGCATTCCTCAATATGCCATGCTACTTCGTTTATTCCCGTTCTCAATAGAGGGAAGAGCGAAGCAGTGGTTTTATCAGAATAAAGATCAAGTCAAGACATGGGAATAATGTTAAAAAGCTTTCCTAGAAAAGTTTTTCCCAGTACGCAGAACCAATGCTTTACGAGGAAAGATTTCAGAATTTTGTCAGAAGAAAGGTGAACCTATTCCAGAAGCCTAGGAACGTTTTCAAAGTTACATATTAGATTGTCCTCATCATGGAATGGAAAAATGGTTGCTCATGCAAACATTTTATCATGGACTAACTCAAAGGTCACGTGAGCAACTAGATGCCACTGCTGAAGGATCATTTATGTCACTCATCCCTGGAAGAGCTGGAAGATATTATGGCAAAGATAGTAGAAAATCAGAGTTGGGTAAACAACACCCAAACATGCCATAAGAGTGAAGAAGTTCCAGAGGGAGTATGTGCGCTATCAACCAAGATGGATGTACTGTTGAACTGGTTAGAGCAAAGGGCTAATTATAAAAGAGATCGTCAAGCTATTCAAGATACATTCAATTCCCAGAATCAATGTGAAGAGTATTTAAGAATTGAGTCTGTTGAATCCCCAGAAGATATTAGTAAAGTCATCAAGTTCACTTCTCAGAAGCAAGGATGGACTCAACCTTGGTCAACCAGTCAAGGTAAGTACCAAGGCAATTATAATTTTGCAAATCAGAGACAACCACCTTTGAGAGAATTAATATTAGAACAAGCTAGAATTAATGAAAGTATTTATAAGAAGCTTGCTTTTAATGATAAAGTTTTAGACGGAATTAATTCTAAGTTAGATAATTTCTCTTCTGCTGTTAAAGATCAAATATTATTTAATAAAAGGACAGAATTACAAATTGCATAATTATCTTCTACTTTGTTTACCACTAACCCTGAACCAGTAATAGGAATATCTACTAGAGGAGGTAAGTCTACACGTGATCCACCTTACCCAAAAGGGGCACGTAGACCACTAGATGTAGTACAGGTAGAAGAAGAAATTGAAAAGGACAACAGAGAAGAAGAAGTCACACCACTCACACCACCAGTTGAACCACAAGATCAAGAATTAACTCAAGATTTTCATGACACAACCCTCCTACCTTTTCCACGTAGAAGGAGAAGAGCTAAAACAGATGATCAGTTTGGTAAGTTTGTAGAGGTAATTCAGAAATTATATGTCAATATTCCGTTGTTAGATGCCTTGCAGGTACCTACATACGCAAAATATCTTCGAACCATCCTCAACAACAAAGGACCACTACCTTTCACTGAAGTTGACAAGCTAACGGAGGAGTGTAGTGAGGTAATTCTGAGTTCTTCTCCTGCTAAGAAGAAGGATCCAGGATGTCCCACTATTGATTTCTCAATTGGAGACTAGATATTCGAGAATGCTTTATGTGATCTTGGAGCAAGTGTCAGCGTCATGCCCAAGATAGTCTTCGACAAACTCAACTATTCTATGCTCACGCCAACTTCGATGTGTCTGCAATTAGCTGACCAATCGGTCCGCTATCCCGCAGGAATCGCAGAAGATATTCTAGTAAAAATACACAACTTTTTTGTTCCTGTAGATTTTGTAGTACTTGACATGCAGGAAGAGAGGAAGATACCCCTCATCCTCGGCCGACCATTCCTAAACACTGCAAATGCAACCATCAACGTCGGAGCTGGAGAAATCACAATCATCATCAATGGGCACGAAGAGCGGTTCGCATTCAAGCTAAGACTGGAACAATGTCAAAACTTTGAAGTGTCATGAAGGACAAGATGCAACAACATCTCCGACGCTGGAGATAAATCATGAAGAATAATTCAACTGGAGAAGTCTGGGTCGGCGGACTTTAAAAACCCCAAACCTTCGCTGGGAGGTAACTCGGTAGTTATCAGTAATTTAATTTCTGCATAAGATTTTGCATATTTACTTTCCCATAAATTGCAACATTACAAAGAAATAAAAATAAGCATAGCATGATTAAAGCTTAAGCCCCATATGATTACTACTAACGGAGTGTTAAACCCCCGTCAGTGAAATTTACTGTGGTAGCAGAAAATTATAAAAAGACCATAATTAGAATTCTAATTTTCATAGATTGATAAAAGTAATTTAGTTTTTCATTCTTTTGTCATTATACCGTATAAATACGGGAGACATATGGGACCCACCATCATCACATCAAGTCACCTCAAGCATTATCATCAACTACCACCTTTCACTACCATCCAAACTCCATTATTCATACATGCACTACCCACCAATCACTCCATTCATCAAAAAGAGCACTCACACACATACATTTGGAAGGATATGAGAGCAATGTCAACACCGTTCAAAGTGGAGGGCTAAAGGGCACCAGGTGGGGCCGGCCGGCCCTACACCCACGCCGGTCGGCGCCCCTCTACCTCTTCTCTGCCTCTTACTTCTCTCACTCACTCATTCACTCACTTGCACTCCAGAGAGCACCTAGCTACTCTGCTTTGCTGCTCGAGATTTCAAACTCTCACAAATCTTTCATTTGATTCAAGTTTAAGCAAGGAAATGGGTAGAGAAGGAGATTAGCAAGAGCACCTAGTAGAGAGATTACCACGTCGATTCCTTCTCTCCACTAGTTATTGCTTGTTCTTGTTTTGTTCTTGTGTTCTTGTTCGTTCTTACCGTGTTCTTCGTGTTCTTCATTTTACAGGCAAGATGAGCAATAGAATGAAAGGTGCTATCCGATCCCTTGGAAGAGCATTTTTACGCCGCACAACAAGAAGTCAATCATCATCACAAGTGCCATCATTCGTCGGCTCCGACATGAACGTCGATTCTCCTTCACCCTTCGTGTATGACAACCCTTCATCCTCTTCCCAATAGGAAGAGAGGTATGAGCTCACAAGCATCACTTAAATTTCATTACCATCTAGACCTCAGAGAGAATATTAAATGTGGTTAAGAATAAGGAATTTACGCATACTCCAATTTTTGATGCCACCTTGCTCCATGAAACCGGAATGGATTCCGAGTTTGAGCTTATATTTAGAAATGTTGGTTGAGAAGATGCATGGCAAATCACTGAGCAGGGTAGCAAGTTACTCACAATAGAATTTATTAGCACCCTAGACTTTGATGATGATGAGGTAAATTTTAGAATGTTTAATAAACCTTTCACCCTCTCATGGAAAACCTTTAGCCTAGTGCTAGGATTGCATAATCAGTGTGTGGTAAATATAATGGAATCTCTCTAAGGCTTTGATAAAGATGATTTTTGGGAGAGCATCACTGCAAAGATACCAAAGAGAAAACAAAAATATACTACTGAAGAAGTGCATCACCCCACACTGAGGTTTATGCTTAAATGACTAGCTTTTATATTTTTCCTAGAGAGGAATTAAATACTATTAAACAAGATGAACTACATTTATTATATATCATGATAAAAAAGAGGAAAGCGTCACCTGTGAAAATGATGTTGAATTACTGGAGAACTGTCCCTTTCATGAGAAAATACAGTATTTTTTTACTTCTTGGATTACACGTTTAGCTACTGGGCTAGGTTTATTACAGAATGTTACACTTATTTTTATTCCTGATGCCCGTAGAATTATTGGCTAAGATTTTTTCTTTCATGCTCACATGCTCAAACGGCGAAATAATAAAGATAAAATTAGTTTTTAGGCCCTGAAAAAAGTTTGGCTTAGTTTCTTGGCCCTGTTTTTATTGAACTTTGTTATTTACCCCTAAAACAAAATTTTCTTACTTTCTTGGCCCTTCGGTCCACTTTAAAAAATCATAACTCTTCGATACGATATTGAATAAAGATGTTTTTTATATAAAATCGTAGATCTCGACGAGATGTACAACTTTATAGTTTTGAGTTTTTCCATTTGAAAAAGTTTAGATGCCCAAAAACATTAATATAAATATATTAATTTTTTGGGTATCTAAAGTTTCTCAAATGAAAAAACTCAAAACTATAAAGTTGTACATCTCGTCGAGATCTACGATTTTATATAAAAATCATCTTCATCCGATGTCGTATCCAAAAGTTATGATTTTTTGAAGTGGACGAAAGGGCAAAAAAAACTAAGAAAATTTTGTTTTAGGGCCAAATAACAAAGTTCGATGAAAACAGGGTCAAAAAACTAAGACGAACTTTTTTTAGGTCCTAGAAACTAATTTTCTCGATAATAAAATAGTTATGATTTATAAAAATTATGCAAATGAGTACGAGCTGCCGGACAGGGAGTTGGGAATTTATTCTATTCAGAACTTTATATTTTCAGCTAATGGAGCTAACGTTGGCAGGTGTCCATCCGCATGCATCAGCAGGGCGCCGAGAGCTGATTTCACTGGAGCTGACCTGGTACCATCTGGGCTAGCTTATTTCCATTTTGTTAATTTTGGTGAGCAGGGATCGACGCAGGAACCACGCCAGCAGTGGAGCACTCATGCAGGATGGGAGGACAGCCCACATTTCAGCGAGGAGAGTCTTCGATCGTAGCAGCAGCAGGTTGGGAAGCATTTCCCACAGAGGAGTCAGACAACACGGCAAATGATTTTCAGAGTGGCCGAGCATCTTTTTCTGTGCAGCGGAAACACGGACTTCACCACTGATAGACCGTATTTGTTCCACGCACCACCAGAAGATGGCTACTACCGGCCACCTGAGCAGCACTTTTCAACAACCGTTAATGATTTTCCAGCTTTATCTATGCGTCTCACTAACATTGAGCAGGAACAGAACGTGATAAGCGACACACTGCCCTATCACGAGCAGTGGCAGCATCAGGTCAATGACAGGTTCTACCAGCACGAACAGTGGCAGCATCACATGGACCAATGACTTGATCAGTTATACCAAGGATAGCAGCAGATAGAGAGCGGACTGAAGTATTTGATACATCAGATGGGATATCCACCGCTACCTCCACCACAGTACTGAGCACGGCAACATTTAGCTTGGGGGAGATCCCCGCTCGGTGAGCACCCCTCACCATTATATTTGTTCTACCATTCGTTTCAGTATTTATTTCAGTCTTTAATTCTGTCAATTTTTATATTGCTAAAAAAAAAATAATAATAATAATATAAATAAAAATTAATAAAACAGAAAACTAAATAAAAATTTATTTACTGCTTTCTTTAGTTACTGCATTAAATTCTTGCTTGATAAAAAAATAATAAAAAATAAAATAAAAATCCAAAAAATAGAGTATATAAATATGTTCGCTTTATATTCCGCATTAAGTTTGTCTTTAGAGTAAGTAAAAGTAGAAGCTAGAGAAAAATCAAAAAGATGATTAAATTGCTTAAATATAATTTTCTGCAAATGCTTAGTATTTAAATTTAAATTCTCCTATGAATTGCATGAAGTTTATCTACCATGAAAATTTATTCTGAAACTTGATATCTGTGGGTAGCATAAACCTTAAATCTAAGTAATTGACGGATACAATATAAAAAGGTTTGAGTTGCTATTTATTTTATTCTGAGTGAAACCTAAGCTCAGGACATTTCAAAAGATAAAATCAAAACAAATATAATAATTTGTTCTGCTAGTATGATTTAAGTAGACTACTCTGTTATGCATTCATGATTGAGTTCACATGCACAAAAAGTTTTTGCTCTATGCACAAAGTCTCTCTTAGAAGTCCAAACGAGAGTGTGGGTTATAAAATTAAAAGATGCCATACCAAAGAAGTATGAGCCTAAAAAATGCCATATCAAAACGGTATGTGCCAAAAAAAAGAGAAAGAGAGTAAAACCATGGGTGCAAAGACACCCGCCTAAGAGAAAAAAATGGATACAAAAAGTATCCACTGGGGAGGTAACCCACACTCTTCAGAAAGACAGAAAAGAAAAGATAATGCATAGGAGCCCGAAAATAAAATTTTATCACACTCGCACATTCAGTCATGGTGTATAGCTTAGTAGTCCTCTGTAATCTTATTAATAGACTCTCATTATTTTTCTAAATAAAAATTATATATAACTCTAGAGCAATGGTTGGAACAAAGGATGAAAGACATAGTGCTTGCTTAATTATTCTATCTTTCAATTACCTAAGATTTAGTTTAAAAGCCCCACGGTTGAAAAGAGTATGAATAAGTTTAAAAGGTAGACTAGTGAATTTCAATCCGGAGAAGAATTTCTGTTTAAATATTTGAGTACTTGTTGGAGGTTATATATATTAATGAAACCCTGATTAAATTATTATTTCAAGTCAACTTTGCTAAGGGATTAGCAAAGACTTAGCTTGGGGTATTGTTGACGCTCGTTAAGTACCAATTCTATACCGTCAACTAATACTTAGAAAGGGGCAATCATAGCAACATAGGGATTATTATTGACAGATTCCACGAGTTTTGGTGAATTGTCTATTTTCCAGGGAATTATTTAGAAAAACTTAAAAGAAGGATTAAAGTGCATAATTACCACGAAACTTGATCGCGAAGGAAACAAACATCATCAGCAAAATAGAAGAGTGTAGAAGGTACCCGACGCAAGCTAGGGCCCCACCTAACAGGTGGTGGGGCCGGCCGGCCCCAAGGGGGGGCCGTGCGGTGCCCCCCTAGGGTTTCGTCGTCCGCCTTCTGGAGTCTTCTTCCACCGCCTCTGAGGAGTCATATTAGCCCTATGTTAAGTCGGTTTGATCCAACGGCGCACGTTCACCCCACCGGGCTATAAATAAAGGGGCAGACCCCCCTCCCAGAACATCAATTCATTCCTCCTGTTTCATTTGTCAAGAGTAGACAAAAGTCAGGGTTTCCAGAGATTAGAAGTAGAGCTCTAATTCTTCAAGTTCATTAGTTTAGACGTCTAGTAAGGTTCAAGTAGAGTTGGACGCTACGCTCGGGATTCCAGATCTGTTCATCTGGAGATCGGTAATTTTATCTTGTATCTCATTATGACTTTGCTCTATTTTAATATATTGCTACTTATTCAGTTCTTAGTTTATTCTAATTGCATATTCGATATAGTTGTGATTGGTGATGATTATTGTCATATGATCGTAAAGCGCCTAATTCAGTATTCGAGTGAGTTAGGTGGTATGTATTATGTAGACGTGGTGTCTAGATATATTACGTACCTACGGAGGCACCCTGACGTGCCGGGTCGTGTGGTAGTCCGCGTAGGTGACAGCTGCGTTGGTTCCTCTGTAGTCCACCCCCCGTACGTAGGATGAGCAGAGCGCGGTCACGAAGGAGGTGACCCTTGTGTCTTAATATCCTCATTAAATGATGCTCCTTATGATGTTTTCTGAGTTGATTATACTATAAATGAAGATGTGTAATATAGTGTAGGCTGTAGACTTTATATTTAGTAATTACACAGGTTTCCTTTACTTTAGCCGAATCTCGAGATTGTCTTACTACATTAGTGAGTCTCTATATTCTATCTCTGGAATACCATTTACTTTATTCACTCAGTTATCATTTATCATATTATCATTGACTTATTACCGCTAATGCATTAGAGTTACTGGTAATTATAGGTCTGCACATTTATTAATTATCTTTTCAATCACTATAGTAGATTATCCTAATGAGTAGAATGTCTATTTATACTTTTGGCATAAAACAAATCAACGATACTCAGAATACTTACCGAGTGAAGTGCTACAATGGGAGAATTATCTGTGCGCTCGCGGATATATTCTATAGTGTTTTTTTTATGGCAAGTGTAGATTATTTTACCAATGGTTTTTGGTATCATGGTAGGGATGACAACTTAACTTGAAGTGATGTTAAAAATACCAACAAACAACCATAGGGGTTTTGTTAGGATACTGATTTATCCATGTTGAATTTCTCCAATATTTTTTTGGCTATAGGCAGATTGATGCAAGAAAATTCCATTTGGAAGGTGCTCGAGTTGTAAACCTAAGCAAAATTTGATTCTACCTAAATCCTTCACTTCGAACTCCATCTTGAGATGATTGCAGTGCTTCATCAATATCCCGTTGGGTGCCAATGATATTTAAATCATCAACATATACTGATATAATACAAAATCCAGTTTGTGATTTTTTGATGAAGATAGATGGACAATCATCATTAATAGAGTATCCTTTTCGTAAAAGGTAGTCACTGAGTCGGTTGTACCACATTCTTTCCGACTGTTTTAAGCCATAGAGTGACTTTTGAAGCTTTACACAATATATTTTACGACTTGCGCTTTGATTCGGTATAGTAATTCCATCAGGAACCTTGATATATATGTCTGAATCAAGTGACCCATAAAGATATGCGATCACTACGTCCATCAACTGAAGAATAGGTTTCATTGAAATCAATGTCGGGTCTCTGCGTGAACTCTTGTGCTACAATCCTTGCTTTGTATCTCACCATTTCATTATTCTCATTCTGTTTCTGGATGAAAACCCATTTGAATCCCACAAGAAAAACTTTTGGGGGTGTAGGCATTGCTTGAGAGAATACCTTCCCTTTTTAGAGCGAAGCAATTTCTGCTTGGATTGCATCGTTCCATTGATTCCAGTCCGAGCGCGATTTGTACTTTGCCATGGTCTTAGGATCTGGATCGTTTTGGATGAGTTTTGCTATCATTGCGGAGAAATAAATGTCGACAAATATAGTCTTTCGGTCATATGATTCTCCAGACTCAAGATAATTGATGGAAATTTCGTGTACCCTTTTAGATGCATCATCATTTCCCAAAATGGTTGCATCAAGGCATTCCGATGTCCTAACATCAGTAATTGAGGGCACTGTTGATGTGGGATGTGAAGGTTGAACCATCACAGGGGGTTTCTCAACATGATTTTGAGTTGCACTTACTATTTTGAAAGATTTGTTCTCTCTTTTCTTTTGCTTGCTAGAAGCTGCATCTATGGAAATTGTTGTACATCTCCCCCACTTACAAGGGAGTTGAGTAGTTTTATTTGGTACCTCTACTCTTGCAGGCAGTATTTCTTGCAGGATTATAGTATCTCTCTTGAATATGAGAAAGCAAAGTGCCTGATAACTTGTTACAATTGGAAGGAATTGCAAATTTGACAAGAGAGAATAGAGCTCAAGAGCCCCCTTTCATTCATCTTTCTCATGTATTTATATATGTTGTGACATCAATAGCATAGAGGTTACATAAGGCATAAAACCAGCCATAAGATGTAATTGATTCTTAGGTTACAAGAAGGATGACATAAAAGTGAGATTAATATGAAATAAATGACTTGTAACACATGCATGAACAACACAATGGAGCCTGTGTTGGTGTGAGAATCTTGGAGAGAACAATTGCCGGGCGGGCGGGCGGTGGACTTCCCGTGGCAACTGGCAAGGAATGGGCATGAACAAAACTGTTTTGACACCAAAAAAGTATGGTGTAAACTTAGTACATATATCTACATCAAGAGTGGTTCACATAAAAACTTTGTATTATAATTGTTCATCTTTCATCGTTAGGACTCATGTAATAGTGATTTTATGAACATCACACTCGAGTACTATTTTTTGAGTAATACCCCATTCGTTCCAAGAGTCAACGGAACCCTAAATTTGACCAAAATATTTAAAAATACAAAGATTTATAACATTAAATTGGTATACCATGAAAATATAACTACTAAACAGTCTACTGATATTTACTTGATATAATATATATATTATCATGCATTATATAAATTTAGTTAAATTTGAGATGCTTTAACTTTTTAAGATTCTTAAAATAACTTAAAATTTAGGACGGAGGGAGTAGTACATTTGAAGCATCTAGGCCCTAGTGGTTTCGATGATTAATGATGTAACAGAACCGCCTAAATCATATGGCCTACAGGCACCTGTCATTGTCATTAATGACCTCTGACAGCTAGGCCCGTGTCCTAGATGATTTAGAAGGTCCTGCCGGGCTACATCAGCACCCGTATTCTCCGACAGGATCCTATTGCGAAGCCATTACAGAATTACAACATTTTATAATAAAATACATCAGAGTAAAAGCGCGGAAAGATTATAAAGTACTTAGATTATAAACCAGTTGTCCTGAATAGGATTTAAGTGCAGTTATTACAAATCATAGTTAAAAGATAGTAGCAGTGGTACAACGATATGACATACTTAGATAACTGATAACAGGAACCCTGCCCACGGGTCCAACTTTACTCTTCCTCACTTCCTTCCCGAACAATGGTCACACAGTAAGGAGCAAGACAAACCTCCTGCTGCTGATTTCCTGCAACAAGGGTTAACAAACCCTGAGTACTGGGGTACTCCGCAAGACTTACCCGACTAAAGAAAAAGATGAGACTCAGGAATGCTGGCTGAGGGGAGTCAAGGTAAAGCTTTAGCAAGTATTTTGCAGAAAAAGCACTAATATTCTTTAATCCTACTGTCAATTTTTAACTCATCATTCAATTAATAAACATTAATCTCAGTTATTCCACATATGTCCTTCAATTCTCAAATATTTATTTATTCTCAAAACCACCTAGTTCTGAACCACTATTCGATGTAGGTGTGAGGATCAAGTCTCTATAACCGAGGAGCAACGACTATTCGAATCGATTAAGTACCTAGCTGGGCATCCCTAACCACACTGCATACGTAGCACCAAAGCTTGCATATACCAACCCCATCTACCACGGCTTTTCCATCCCTGAACGGTCCTGCGCCACCCGAGAGCACAGTACACCTCCAATCCAGCACGCCGGCCACGAGGGTACAAGCTACTCTCGCCATCTCTCCACTCCCAGTGCGTGGTCGTCAGTTAAAGCAATGGAGCCACTGGAGTCAGATCTTCCCGTAGTATATGGCTAGTTGCAAAGTCTCGATCATAGCAGGCCGACAATGAACGGTCCCTAATTCCTTTTCATTGGAAACCATGCATTGGGACTCTAACCCAAGTACACTGGTGACCACCCAGTTTTCACATCCCTTTTTCCGCTGGCGACGATAAGTTGGGACTCTAACCCAAACATATGACCACCAAACGGAAAACCCATCCCCGTTGATGACAATGGACTAGCCAAGTGCAGTGCCAACGAACGAGGACAATACCATTTCCTTTCAATGATTCATTCTCTGCATATCATCATAGCATTAAAATAGCATTTTTGCAAATCTAATAATTAAGCATGACTAAGCATTTTCAATACTTTAAATAAATCAGGTTCTCAGGTTACGAGAAGTGGTCAAGGATGGTAATACATTAATTGGTTATCACTCAACTCCTCTTAACCTAATGCAATAGATTAAATCCAGTGATAAACATTTATAAATCACAAGGAGAGGGTTGAATGCACCGGGGCTTGCCTTGGATTGCAAAAAGAGTGGGGTCGGGGTCCGTGCCACAGATGTCAAATCCCTGCACCAGCTCAGGAGTAGGCTCTTCAGTAGTCACCTCAGTCTTCACCTCCTGATTCTCAGTCACTACACGTATGCAATGATGAATGCATGAATGCAATGCATGACACGAAAATATGACACAATAAATAAAGCAACTATAAGAACTATTGCCTTTCATACCATTTAAAGTAACTTACTCTAAGATTACCCTAGGCCATAAAGGTGTTTGACCTAGAATCACAATCAATCTCAAAATCACACGGTACCTTAGTCATTCTTGTTTTCTATTTACTATTATTAATCAATTTATCAAGCATTTAATTAGTAAACAGCTAAACTATTTCCATTTGAGGCCAAACTTTACCAACATATAGGTCTTGACCTAAAACAGCGCCAAAATAAATTTCACTATTTTGGAGCATCACAGAATTTATAAAATTCATCAAAGTTGTATTTATTAATTAATGTGCTGGTTTTAGTGACTGCAGAGAGTGTTCAAAACATGTACTTAACATTTTTATCAAATACTACAAATAACAGAGAGCATCCACAAATATTTTCATAATTTTTGGTTTGCAACAGAAATATTCCTATAAATGGTCAAAGTGCAGGTACTATTCACCAACAATATAAATGAGAAAATCAACTCAAATACTTTGGAAAAAGGAAAAAACCGAAAGCAGCCCAACTCGGCCCAGCATCCAGCAACTGGCCCAGTGTGGCCCGCGTGTTTGGCTGCGCCCCCTCTCTTAGCTCAGGACCGCTGACGAGGTGTCCCCACTCGTCAGCCTCTCCCTCTCCTGCTCGACCATCCCGAGCACGCACGCGCACGGCGGCTCGCCGGGAAACCCACTGCCGGCGAGTCCCGTGGCAAACTGAGCACATCACAAGTGACCCCTACGCTCAATAAACCTCCACAAGCACTCATCCTAGGATCTATCTGCTTCCGTCGAGCTCGAGCCCGCCCATGGCGGCCCCAACAGTTCCGGCCACGGCGACGCGGCCACGCTCCGGGCAACCCAAGGCAACCGCGGGTTAAACAAGGGTCTGAGAAGGTTTAGCATCTCACCGAGACTTGATTCGACTAGCTAGGTGGCCCTGGCGTGGTGCAGAGGAAGAAGCGCGACGGCGGCGACGAGAACAGCAACACCGGCACGACGACAAGAGTGTTCCGGTGGACCTTGTGCCAAAAACGATAAACGGGCAGATGTATGAGCACCACAGGGACACCTAGGGTCTTGAACATGGCAACACCAGAGACGGAACTCACCACAACGTGTTGGACACGACGAGGTGACCCGCAGCGGCGTGCTGACCGGACCCGAGGAAGAAGAGAGCGGCGCCCGAGCGTTTCCAACGACGAGAGAATGCACAAGAGGGCTCAAGAGATGCGCTACGGAGTGGTGATGATGGTGGCGAGATGGAGAGGATGGTGGTTGTAGCAAGAACGATGAATTTCGTCGCCAACCGAGGACAAACTCGACGACGACCGCGGGGAGGAAAACGGACGAATTGGGGCGCTCGTCGCGTTTATAAGGGATGGTGGAAGGTGGATAAGCTCAAGGGTGGCCGGGGCCCCCAACGGCCGTACACCGGCGCCCGGGGCCAGACCAGGCCGGACGGCGGCCGGCACGCACGGCTAGCCGAGCGACTGTAGGGGCCCGGGTGTACTGTAAGCAGGCCCTAGAGTCAAACCCTAACATTTCAAATTATGGCCTATCCACTTTGAATCAGGGGAAACTCCAAAAATAAAAGTTGTGACAAATTTCGTGTAGAACACTTTTTCTTTTTGCACCAAGTCCAAATTCAAAATATTTTTTAAAAATAACAGAAAGGGGGTAAATCCCCAATTTGAAATTCAAACATAATTCAATCAAATTCTCCAAAGTTTTCTATATAACTTGAAAATCTGTAACATGAAGTTTTTCAACATGCTGAGATCTACAACTTTAATTAAGTATGCTTTGGTTATATTCTTGATAGTTTTTGAAATGACATTTCAAATTCAAATTTCAAAGCATTGTTTTGAGTTTAATTTGAATTTCCACAATATAACTTCAAAATCTCCAAAAATAAAAAGTTGTTACATTTTAAAAGATCTACAACTTTTATTAAAGCACCTACATCAGATTTCCTTATAGTTTTTGAATTACGTTTTGGGACCTAATTAGGACTTATTTGATTTTTCTTTTTAATTTAATATTTGATTTTCAATTATGGGTTTAATTGCACAATCATTCTTATTCAATCAAATCACTCTAGAGGCCCTAAGCACAATCATATGCAGGCAATTAAATTAAACATGATGACATGTCAGTTTTAATTAACCGTAATACCGGAGGTATTACAGCCTTTCCCCCTAAAAGAAATCTCGTCCCGAGATTTGATACATGACTAAGACTTAAGACCAAGCATTGGAAAAGAAAATGTGTCAAGGCAACTACTAATTCATACTTGACCATTACACAAGTGGAAAAGGATTCCTATTACATGACCATCAAATTTACATCTATAAGGTAGCAAAAACTCGGGGAAGTTTTCTGAAAGATAGTCCTCCTATTCTCAGGTAGCTTCATCATCGGAATGCTGGCTCCATTGTATCTTGTACCACCTGGTGGTAGTTCTTCAGGTAACTCGATCCTTTCGATCCAAGACTCGAATCGGATACTCGGAGCATGTCAGATCCAGTTCGAGTTCCACTCCTTCAACATCAATAACTTGATCGGGCACTCGAAGACATTTCTTCAATTGGGACACGTGGAACACATTGTGCACATCATAGAGGTGCTCCAGCAATTGCAGCTTGTAGGCTACTTTTCCCACATGTTCTATAATCATAAATGGTCCAATATAACGTGGGGCTAGCTTGCCTTTGACTCCGAAACAGTTGACCCCTTTCATTGGTGAAACCTTCAGGTACACAAAATCTCCAATCTTGAATGCTAACAGTCGACACCTTTGATCGGCATAACTTTTCTGGCGTGACTGTGCCACCTTCAAATTCTCTTGTATCAGTCGAACCTTTTCTTCGGCTTCATTAACCAAGTCAACTCCATAAAACCACCTTTCTCTAGGTTCAGATCAATTCAACGGAGTACGACACCTACGACCGTAAACTGCCTCAAATGGAGCCATCTTGATGCTTTCTTGATAACTGTTGTTGTACAAGAACTGTTGACATCTACTAACGTCGTCAAATATAACTATATAACTTTCAATACGAGAGACGAGATTAGAAGATGTATGGTAATTAATTAACTAGTCATTAGCAACTAGCCACTTATCTATTACCAACATTCTTATGCATGAACTAGGTTGTCGTCCCTAGTTATATATGCTAAGAATATATAAAGGTTATTCAATGTGACTAGGCAGAAATATATAAATATAAACTAAGATCAATTCTGCAAGCGAACAGATAATTATATCATTGTAGCATTTTACCTAGAGTCTAGCAGGTTGTCGATTTATATTTATACCACTGGGAAGGACTAGGATAAACTTTAATCTATTATATTGATAGTGATTATATACAATGGATAAGTGACATTACCATGTCATTTACTCTACTCATAACAGGTAGAGGTCACAAGATAATAAAGATAAATAAAGGTGATAAGTATGATCAAGCATCATAAATAAAGGATAAACATCAGAGCACTCTCTAGTCATAGTATAGCTAGCCAATGGATAAACTAAGGAATTAATATCTAAGGTAATTCTATAACTACGTCAATGCATAACTTTAATCAGTGCAATTACATCTAGCAATCATTGTTAGAATAGTCCTATATCATGATCACATGTAAAGGTCATCATCTAGGAAGGATGTGAAACAGAGTCATCACCCAACTTCACGACCGTGCCTGCTTGCCTACATACGGGGGGTGGACTACAGAGGACTCAACGCAGCTATCACCTACGCGATCTACCACACGACCTGCCACATCAGGGTGCACTCGCAGATAAATAGAATACCTAGACACCACGTCTACATATCGTTCATCATCTACCCATCGGTCGTATGGATAAACGCTATACGAGCAATTACATGAATTCAATAAGATCAAACCAACTATACTAGACATATAATCAAAGTAGACAAAGACTATTGTAATCAAGAATATATGAACTATTAAGAACAATGTTTCCCTAATCATAATGAAGAATATAATAATAGAGAAAGAACTAGAACTATACCGAACTCTGCACTCCAGACAGATGCCGGGATCCAGATCCCGCCGAAGAAATAGAACTCCTCTACTTCTAATCTAATTAGGATAGAACTATGAACTAAAGGCTCTTGATGAACTAGAAGGCTCTTGATGGCTTGATCGAAGACTTGATGCCTTGGATAATGATTGGATGCTCCAGGGGGTCTGCCCTTTATTTATAGCCCAGTGGGTTGCACTTGCGCCGTAGGATCAAACCGACTTAACCAAGGGCCGAGATGCATCGTAGGAGGCAGTGGAAGAAGACTCCAGAAGGCGGCGGCGAAACCCTGGGGGGCGCCGCCCGGCCACCCTAGGCGCTGGCCGGCCCCACCTGCCAGGTGGTGGGGCCCCGGTTGCTTCGGGTGTTCCCTAGATCCTTTCCACGTCCTGATGACAATGTTTCCTTCGCAGTTAAGTTTCGTGTTAATTATGCACTTTAATCCCTCTCTTAAGCTTTTCTGGAATAGCCCCTGAAAAATACAGAGCATGCAAAATCATGGAAATTGTCAGTTAAAACCCTAGACTAGTGTTTATTCTTATATCCTTTGGTGTCTAAAGTTCTAATAAAAGTTGACGTTATCCACCGTCAATAAGAACTCTGCCAATGCTAAACACTCGTCCCATGTTTTGGTGTAATTAAGTGCACAAGCCCTCAGCATGTCTTCCAGCACTTGATTGACTCTTTCTGTTGTCCATCAGTCTGCGGGTGGTAGGCTGTACTATGCAGAAGTTTTGTCCCTAATGACTTGTGAAAAGCCTTCCAGAAATTGGAGACAAATTGGGTGCCTCGATCGGAGACAATGATCTTCGGCACTCCATGCAGCTTCATTAGGTTTTCTATATAAAGCTTTGCGTATGTTGGTGCCCTGTAATCCTTCTTGAATGGTAAGAAATGAGCTTGTTTCGTGAGACGGTCCACAATAACCCAGATGGAATCAAAGCCTCTGGATGTCTTGGGCAAACCCACGATGAAATCCATACTGATGTCCTCCCACTTCCACGCAGGAATAGGTAATGGTTGCAGTTCTCCACCTGGCTTCATATGCACAGATTTCACCTTTTGGCACGTGTCACACCTTGCTACATACTTAGCAATTTCTATCTTCATCTTGGTCCACCAGAATTTATGTTTCAAGTCCTGATACATCTTGTTGCTTCCTGGATGAATGGAGAATCTTGTCAAATGTGCTTCATCGAGGATCATCTGATGTAACTCAGGAACTTTTGGAACCAAAAGCCGATTCTTGAGCCATACCACACCTTCATCATCAATTCTGAAACAATCCGCCTTTCCAGCTTAGACTTTCTCCTTGATGTGTTTGATTCCTTTGCTCCCTTTCTGAGCAGCAATGATTTGCTCACGGATAGGTGTTTGAATCGTGGGCGAAGGCTACCCGATTTATCGGGGCGGTTGA